>OY728134.1:1075413100-1076710231 GCA_963277665.1 Viscum album
GAGTCTCTATAGTTCTTATCAAATGAAAGGTTTAATCATCCATTTTAAACTAAAAAGAAGACATTAGTGATATACTTAAGGATGTTTAAAAATATAAGTCTAACTATGTCTCTAAAGATATGTATAGGATGAGTCAAGGTTTAAGAATATTTACTTAAGCTTTGGTAAAGGATAGATATAGTTTTTTCTAAGAAATACATCCATGTTTGAATACTAGAAGTGGATGGGGATCTGGAAGTATTTTCTTAGGTCGCAAAATCTTGGGAGCTTCCTGAGATTGTGGTCGCCAGGTTTCTTGATCAAAGACATATTATGGTTCATTTTGAATTGGAGGAGGATATGATTATATCTTGGTTCATGGCTCCAAGAATGTGCAGTGGTTCTTCCTTTTATTTTTTCCAATGTAGTTTTGAATTTCATTTGCAGTGTGATCCTTCGTCAATCATGACATGGTTAAGTCTCCCCGGTATCCCACTTTCTTTTCAAAATCCCTCGATTCTTTGTGAAATTGGTAATATTAACCAACTATATGTCTCATATGATTTTCCCACACTATATATGAAATTCAATGTGAACCATAGAACACAATATTATAACTTGGATCATAGGAGGATATGATTGTAGCTTGAATCACCTCTTTAGTGCATGCACCATTGAATCCATCAGTGATGCAAGTATTCGATAGGTTGTGGGGTGATCTTGGAGTTGGGTCCCGGTCTTTTGTGGAGGGTAGTGCATGCAACTTGTAGCTGGTTCCTTCCTTTGAGGAGAAGTTGGCCACAGTAGAAGGTGATCAGAGGGCTATGAATATGATTCCAAATAGTAAAGGTGGAATTTTGAGCTGCAATTCTTTTGGGAACCTGGATCAAGAGGAGATGCCAATGGGGATAGCGGGTGCTGTTTCACAGGATTGTTTCACCAGTAATGCTGGTGATGTGGAGGAGGCAATAGAGAGGGAGCTCTCTTTTGGTCATAGTACTATGAAGAAGTTTATTGATCGAAGTGGTGTGCGGGTGAAGTTTTCATCTAGGCTGTAGGCACGGTATGTGCAGCAGGCGGCTGACATTGAGCTTGGTAATGGTTTTGTTGGACTGGTGTTCGCTGACCTAGCCTTGGACCAGGATGGAATGGTTCCTTTGGATGGTAGTGCTTTTGAGAGGAAAAATGGGGCAGATCTAGGTGTTGATGATATACCACTGAATGGGTGGGAGGATGGTGATGTAGCTGTTGTTGCTGATGGCTGTTCATAAGAATTGGGTAATGGGAAGACCTCTAATGTTGAAGAGGGTATTAAGTTCAATTAAGATTCATCTCTGGAGGTTGTATATGGAGGTTCCATTGCGAAGAAGGGGATACATACTAGCCATGAGATAGTGGGTCAATCACAGGGTATTTCCATGCATGATAATAACAATCAATTTCAGTAGGAACATGGAGTCGAGGAGGGTCACTATGAAGTGCAATCTCTAGAAAAGGGGGGTATTTTCATGATAGTGACAAGGAAAATGTTGGTTGATTGGTCCGGTCATCCTTCTATGATATTGTCCAGGGTGAGAAACAGAAGGTGTATGAGAATGAGGAAGTGATGACTGCCCCACTACGAAGAATGATGAGGAAGTATTATTCTTATTTTCCAATGCCAATGGCCATAAGGTCTTCTGTCAGGAGGGAAGGATGGGCTACGTAGTCTTCTAAGTAATTTATTTCATTAGAGAAGCTAAATATTAGAAGAAAGTACGCCACGATTTTGAAGCACCATGATAGTTCAAAATGGGAATCAACTACTATAGAGGAATGAATCTATCATGTCTATGATGACGGGTCTGACTATTATGATTTGTAATTTTTCTTTCTATTTTTTTTACCTATTTGATAGACTTTTTTTTCTTTAATAAATGGCTAGAGGCTTGCCTCTAAGTGAGCTTCTCTTTTTATATTCATGGAACATGATTAAAATTGTTCACCTTAACCCACTATCATACTCACCAAATAAGAGAAGGAAAGTATTGATTGAGAGTTTGGTTAGTGATGAACATGAAGGAAAGAAGATTTAGTTTCCCATGTGTTGCGAATGTGGGAAGAAAAAATCGAGTTAGTATATGAGATAAACATTAATTTGTTTTCAATGTAAAAAATAATGACACAATGAGTGTAACTATAAAAGTAAAATGAAGTGTTCAGTTTATGAAATGGATGAGAATATTGGTATTCAAGAGATTTCATCATCTGTTTAATGTTTTAAATGATAAAATTATGGTAATTGTGAAAATCAATGTATTAGGGTGGAATCTCAGGTAGGAAATCATAAAGGTTGTATGAGTAATGTTTTTTATACTATTAATAAAGACACAACAAACAACATATAGAAGGTATGTATAGATATAATAGTATTGTTTATAAGCATGCTTAAAATAAGTCTTATTAATGATTATACATGATAAATATTTAATAATTTAAGAAAGTGATATTATGTAATATGTTTATGAATTCTAGTTAATCGATTGAGAAATATGTGGGATGATTGATGCATTTTTGTATTTGGATTCAAGAATTCGGAATTTTTAAATAAATAGGGGTTGTACAATATAAGTTTTCATTAATTATATTAATGAATATGTTGCTGATGATAATGGATAGGAAAAGTGACTAAATGGAAATGTGACCTTTTTTTATGGGAAGGTACACTTTAATATATTCAAGACATTGATAAAATTTTTTTAGTAAGGATAAATCGATTATTGGTATGGATAAATTAAATTAGACGGTGTTGATGACCTCAGAACTGATAAGGGATTTTTAGATAATGTAGTCTATGTTATCATTTATGGAGTATAAAACTATGGGAATATATTTTATAATTATTCGTTTCTTTCAAGTAATGATAAAGAATTATTTTTTTAATTATGGTTTTATGGTAATTTAGGTTATTTTCATGTTTGAATAGAACATATGCTGAAGGAATTCACATGCTTGGAATGTGATAATAAAGAGATACATTATGATATGTGGGGGGTTAATATTAATATAAATTTTATAAATTTATTTAACTTATTTCTAATTTTTTCTATTTCCATATTTCAGAGGGAGAAAAAGGTGAACAATTTATGAAAATGTTTGTGTGGAACATTGGATGAGGCTTTTTCAATTAAGGTAATATTTCACTATATAAAGATTCATATATTAATTGTGAAATCCCTTTTCTATGATGATAACTAAATATAGATGAATTATCATTATATTAATGGATTTATGATACATTAGTGCTTCAGGAATAAAAACATAAACTTTATTTCATAAAGTAAGAGATGAAAAGAAAATTTATTAAGTCACGGCTGATAGGTGATATTACACTTATGGAGTAAATTATACTATTTCATGAAAATTTATAAAATAAAATATTTTCATTTCATCATCATTTTTATCATCCCAATGACCATTTTAATGCCTTATTTTATAGATTTTTTATTGTTATTTTTCTCTTGACCATGTTCTCTATCACTCTCCCTCAGTATTTGGGTGTTTTTTCTCTTCACTGTCCATATTTTCAATTCCCACATATGTTTTCATATGTGGATTCCTAGTTATGAGTTACCTTAGGTAACCATTATGTTTTTATAATTACATATTCAATGGATGTTTTATTATTCATTTTTATGTTATGGGATTCTATGAAAGTAACTTTTATGTATTAAAACATTGATGGCCTAAACAAATTAAAATGTTGAATTTTATTTTAAAGGGTGTATAATGTTAGAAACCAAGTGTTTATGAATTTTTAGAGAAAAAATTAAAATTTATTGATGTAATTCATTAAACGCTACATAAATTTATTCTTTCTGTACATAATATACTAAGTTCCTTTTATATCTTGTGTTACATGGAAGACAGACTTTTATCAAACAACAATATAATATTAATATCATTAATAAAATATTTTTTTATTTATCACCTAACCATTGAAATTAATCGTATAAAAGGATTAATTAAACAATGAAAAATTTTGTTTTTCATGATTAAAAAATTAATTCTTTGGAAAAAATTAATTATAGAAGAAAGTAAAAGATATCTGAAAATAATGAAATTCCTTTTCAGAAAATCTATTTTTTTCTCATACACATTTTAACTAAATAAATTAAATTTTCAATTATTTAAGAATAATTTTAATGAAATATATATTATATGTTAAATAGACTAAATATAATTGATGTTATGATTTTTCTTAACATGAGATATAAATAAATCTAATTTTACGTATAAAAATATGTATTTTTATCAAAGATTGGTTTAACTCCATCTAGTGGTGAACTTATTTTAAAAATAAAATTTTACACAATTATAAATTAAAATTTTCAAAATAAACCTTATTTTTTAAATAGTGGATTCAATATTAGCTTAGGGTGAATTTTTATGGTATTTCTGAAAATATTATTTTTTATGAATAGTTAAAAATACTAAAACTTAATGGAGAACTGCCTTCTGTTTAAGTAATTTATATCATTAAACAATATTTTTAATTTTTTTTAAAGTAAAAATATTTCAATTATAATTCTATTATTACAATACGGGTCATTAGAATCATTTTAATATTTAATTTTTTCATAATCACATTGTAAACTGTTGAACATTTTCATGTTAAAAATTCGCTTTCCCTTCACGTCTACCATATTAATAATAAAATAAATTATACCAATTTGGTTATTTGAATTTTTAAAAATGTATTAAATATTTGGAATAATAATAATTTATAATTTA
This sequence comes from Viscum album, assembly GCA_963277665.1. Taxonomy (NCBI): domain Eukaryota; kingdom Viridiplantae; phylum Streptophyta; class Magnoliopsida; order Santalales; family Viscaceae; genus Viscum; species Viscum album. The sequence continues at coordinate 1,075,417,853 of OY728134.1, forward strand.
TAATATTTCTATTTTAGTTTTTGACCAATGTGATTAGTGAAAACGTAAAAAATATATTATAGTGATTAATGAAAAAAATGAGTTTATGTAGTTGTTAAACGTAGAATATACGGTGTATGAATGATCAAAAACCTGTAAAAAACCCAATTTATGGCCATTATTAAATCCTATTAGTATTAAAATGTAAAATATTGTGTTTTGGGGTAATATAACATTTATATTAATCATATAATAATTTCATTAAAAAATAATAAAAATACAAACCTTTCTTTATTTTAATTTATATAATGATTTGGAATAAAGAAAAAATGCAAATGATAGGTTATAAATGTTATTTTAAAATGTATATTTTAATTTTTATCATGATAATTTATTTTAATATTATTTTATATTATATACTTTCTTTGAATTATTAAGAAATTCCAATGTGGGAAATATTTAGTTAATAATTAACAAAAATAAATGATAGAAAATTTATTAAAAGTGACGTAAATTGAATGGATTATTTTATTTAATTATTATAAAAGAATAATATATAATTTTTCATATATTTTTACTTAATATATAAAAATAAAATTATTTTTCATGAAATTTGTAATTTTAATTTAAATCAATAATGTCAAAATTAAAATTAATGTTATTTCATAATAATTGAAATTTTATTAAAGGATATAAAATTAATAAAAATATTACATTTTAAAAGTAGTATCAAATGTTAATAAATATAAAATAGGTTTCAGTAATGGACTAATTTATCTTTTATAATGAGAATATTGACCCCAAAATAGGGAAAACCTTATTATCATGGCTGGGGTTAAAGTATGGTTTTTTCCTGTTACTTGGGTTTCTGTGAAAATTAATTTTCAACTCATATGGTTTTTTATTTTATAAATTTTTATCTCATATTTCAGGATCATTGGGTCTAAAGTTTCTCATACTTTTCACTTTAATTTTTTTCTTATTGAATAAATAACTTTGGACAAAAAATTAATTTCCATAATGAAAACCAAAATAGAAAATATAGGGAAAACTAGAGGTTAATGATTCGCTTCATAAAAATGAATTTATTTTTATCTTTTAGTTGTTTTTATTGAAAAAATAAAATTTGTACTCCATAATCATCAAATTATTGAGACACATGGGGGAAGGAAGTCTTATCAATAGTGAATACTTTTGAGTATTTATAATAATTCCAATCCTCATCAACTTTAAAATGGCAGTCACTCTCCCCCTTATTTTGACCTCTCAATCAATTTACATAGACAAAAAGCTAGAAAACCCAATTAAAAAATTCCGTCATATCACACTATATGAATTTTTTTGGGCAGTAATCCTACCAAGGAATTATTTTAGTTCTAAATAAAAATGGATACCTATAGAATTGGTAATGTTTATTAATGAAAATTTTTGTTTTGTTTATTCATCAAACCAATTAAATTATATTTATATAATTATTATATAAGAATATTAGTATATTAAATAAACTATTGTGTTTTTATGTTTGGTTTATGACCTACAATCACACACACACACACACAAATCAAATGGGACACAAAATCATCCTCCATGTGTATGGTGAATTACCACCTCGTGAACTGATCTCATTTATTTTTTCATTACCTGCTTTCAATGTTTGGAATAAAAATGTAAATAATATATGTATATATATATATATTTGATATTTTTTATGTATTTAATCTTATAAAATTGTTATATAACACATAAATCCATACATTACATTTTTTTTGAGATCAGATAACGTCGTTTGTGTGTACGACAGACCACCCCCTCACAAAGGGATGTGATCTATTCATGATTTACATTTAATGTATTAAAGAAGTGATTAATAATAATATCTGATATATATAGAATAAAAATTATTATTCAATTATAATATAAATATCATTTATTTTAATTCTTTCTTTATGATATGAAAATAGAAACAATGTTCCTGCATATGTACGACCTACAGTCTCTATGAACAATGTATTTAATTTCATTTCAAATTTTTTTATATATTAATATAAATACATATATGTTATATTTTTATGATATTAATTTCTTTTTTATCACTTGAGTGTTTATGAAATCATGTTCTATATTAGTTTACCATGAATTACAAGTTAAAACATTTACAAATACGAAACAATTATTACCCGAAACATAACTTTAATGTGAAATTGTTAACAAATGGGTAATATAAAGCCATAAGTAAATGATATGTGGTATTAAATATATGAACATGGTTCCATCATAGAGCTATTTTAATCTTTTGTTTGATATAAAGGAGGATTTAACTAGTACGATGAGTGTCAAGATATAAGGTATGAGATTTTCATCTCACTTTTATTTTATATGAGACACAAGAAGTTTCACAACATATTTCATCTATGAAATGTTTATACATTCCATGTATGTATTTTAGGAGCCTTATACAGGTAATTATAGGGATTTAAATATCTATCTTAGTATCATTATTTCATGTGAGTTATGTTTAAAACGTTAGCAATGTAATTGTTGTGTTTTTATCTCAATTTTTCTTCTTTGATACAAACATTATGTTATGCATCTATATGCATTCATTAGGTGTATATACAGCCCCTTTGACGTGTAATATCATTAAAGTTTTCCCATTAATGAAATTTAATGTTTCATATTTTGTTTTTCCATCATGTTATTAGGGATTCAAAGTTAAAAAACTGGTAATAGTGTATTAATGAAATCTCATTGTTTATCAGGATTGATTTGGTATATTATTATATTGATGAATTATTATGATCCATATCTCAAGAATAATCCTTAATTTTACTCTAATATTTTCATTCATGAATTCTTAAAGTAATTGTACAATTTTTAAACTCTCTTGTAGTTAAGATAATTATGAAAATATTTTTTAAAAAATATGACTTTATTTCTCTCTTTAGATAGAAATTTATTTTCATTAAAAAATTCAATTTTGGAAATTTTTTTCCAAACTATTTTTAACAAATTTAAAAATGATTTATAAAATATAACATTACCCATTTTTTATTTTATAAAACCCTTATCAAGTGAATCTTCTTATTTTATTACTATCAAGGAACATTTCTAAACATTCTACAATTAAAAAGGAACATTTTTTTAACATATAAGACATGTATGGATTTCACCACCATCATGACCATATTATTTTTAAACATCAGTTAAAAGTTTACAATTTATTTTTAAGAAACTTTTCCCTAATAACTTATAAATTTATTTTTTAATGTGGGTTTTAATTAAAAAATGTTTGAAAAACAATTATGTTTTAAAAACTGTTTTTAATTGAGGAAAGGATATTATCTTAAATAAGTGATTAAATTGTTCTATTAAAATTACATTTCATATAAGATGAAATTAGTTGGTGTTACACATAACTTACTTGGAATGTGAACAAGGGTTACTATTAGGAAACTTTCCTTGAAAGGTTATTGTTATTTATGGAATGATGTTTCTGAAAACTATTTATGTTCTATAGGTAATATGCATAAGAAACCCACTTATTTTTATGGGTTATTATATAATTAAATGATTATGAAACCTATATATTATCCATAATTTAAGATATTGTTAATTTTTTTGGAACCTATTTTGTACCACACCAAGATTCCATAGTATGTTTCCCTTTGAATAATGTAATGGTGTGCATTGTACGCAACTTCGAGATTTTAACACACCACAACCAATCAAACTAGCTGTTATGAATAGTAGTACCTAATTTCTGAAATTTTATAAATTCTATCTCTCAAAATGGAATTCATTTTTGGATTTGGAATATCAAAATTATCCTAGGGTGATATTTTGGTACTTTTCGAATAACTTTCATATTTTGAGGAATAGTGAAAATTACCAAATTTTAATTAAAAACAACCTTTTTAATCGAAATAATTAATATTGATAAATTATGAATTTGAGTAGTTTTAAAGTATATATAAAATATATTTTTACCATTTAATTCAATGTTTTTCATTGGACATAATTTCACAATTAAACCAGACATAAACAAGTGTCAATCTTTTGATAGTTATTATCTCTTAAAAACACGATTTTTGTTTTAACAACGGGAATTAATTTTAAATTAATTTCTGCCACTTATGTGTTTTGAATTTGGAAAAATGGATTCCATATTTGGAATCAGGATGTTCAAATTGTGTAAATAGGTAACTTTTATTTTTATACATTTTGAATAATTACTTCGGTAAATATTTTATTTACCACGGTTAAAGGGTAAATCCGGTAAATAAGGTTTAAACAATAATATTATAATAATAATAAATTACCATAAAATATGTCTTAACCCTATTTTTTGATACATGGCCGACCATGGGCATCTTTGGGTTGATTTTGGGACCCCATGGATCCATTTGTAAGTGATAGGGACACTTTATTTTAATTAAGTTAAAATGAATACAAAAATGACACAAGCATATATCCTTTAGAAAATCAATTGTTACATAGGGTTATATATGTTGGATTTTAGACTATAAATATTCATTATAAATCTAAAGATATTTACTTAATAATGATATTTTATTTATAATTTTTAGACATCAAATAATTAAATTTATTTATGACACAATGATGATGCAGTAATTACCAAAATAGTGAAAAATTAAAATAATTTATATTATAAATAACCAAATAAATATAATTTAAACTTTCTAGGAATTAAACTAATTTTCTAGGATAATATGACATGTTAGTATTGATTTAATTAACTTTTTTCGAATTAATCATTCTGTTATAATTTTTACAAATATCAATTTTTTTAATAGTGTCAAAATTGACATAAAAGAGTTTTTAAAACAAATATTATATTATTAATTGATATTAAATTCATAAAAATCTACGGTTCGTCCAAGATACTTATAGAATGATAGGTGTATCATTAATGGACCACTTGGGGGTCTCTTGGATGTATATAGTACGTTCATTAACCATATAATATAAAAATACAAAGAGACATTGTAAAAGTGAAACTAATTAACTAAGAGTTAATACTTAACGACAAGGTTAATATAATGACACATACCTATCTAAATTATATTTTTTGAGTGTATATAGACCTATCCCCACATTAACCTTTAAATAATCAACTTTTGATCCATTATAAACCGAATATGAATTTATTATAAATTAATATTTCTAGCTTTTCCAAAGGTGCCCCTCACCCCTCTTATAAAAGGGCACCCCTATTTCTCATTTCTTCACACCTTAAAAGCCTTTTTCTTCGACCAAACCATGCCCAAATAATCTCTCAACTTCCCTCACTACAACCTTGAGGCCTTGTTTTGATAATAAAGCCATCCTAAGGATCCCTTTTGATCAAATCAAAAGGAAGAACCCGAAGAAGAGGTAATGTTTTCACCACCCCTTTTCAAGTTCCTTTCTTCTTCCACTTCTTCTTTCTTTGTTCTTACCATTATAAAATAATAAATCCAGTATCTCCTATATAACTTATAATTATTATAAATATGGTACAACCATATTCAGTATTCTATCCACCCTTTGAATAACATGTCACCATACGTGCGTACGTATGGCTTACCATCTCCACGTCGTGGTGTAATTGTTAATCAATATATTATTATTTGGATGGGTATAATAATAATGTATAATTCATGTAAAAAATAAATATAACAAGATAATTATTCTGTATATATAATATACCATCCAAGTATATATTATTTTAATATAAAAAAAATGATATTGTCGCTCATGCGTACGTACGGACTACCGTCTCCATGAACGTGATGAGATTCATTCTCCATCATATCCATTCAAGTATAATTATCATTTATTGATTTAAAAATAATGTTTAATAACTTTATATCATTCTGGATATTAATAAGATACAACCTGTCCATGACAAACATGGCTTACGTAACAAAACATATAAAAGAAAACGAGTAAGTTAACACCCAAAACGACGATAATTCTAAGATATTATTAACAAATCAATGTTAAAAGATCATATATGATATCATATTAATGTATATGATTCATGAATAATTTAATAACAATGATTTAAACATTATATAGTAGGTTAACCTACCCCCAACCAAGGAAAAGTACAAGGTAAGGGATTTTCTTATCTCACTTTCAATTCCGTGAGATTTCCATTGTTCGCCCCTAAATTATTGAAAGTGGTGTATTGTGTACTAACATTTGATATATATTATCATGATTATCTTTCTATTCATGGTATTCTGTAAATAATTTGGTGGTTATTAACTTTTGTCCATACGACTCAGTTGATTACAACGTGGTAAGGGGTTTCTTACCTCACTCTTAATTTCGTGAGAATTCCATTGTTCACCACTTATTTATTGCATGTGGTGTATGTGTACTGCCCATGATTGTATTAATTGTGTAATATACTTTAATTTATGGGTATTTGCATCATCATTGTATGATCCTACTTTCATGGGTGTATGTTTCATAATTTACCCAATCGATAAGGGAATTTGAAATTTCAATTTCCATTTATTCGGCTTTACGCATACTTCATTGATTATTTTTACTCCATGATTATGTGTGGAATCACTATTCATTTGAGTATGTCATAATTTACACTCCCATTTCTGTTGATATACTTTTTATACACATAATCACTCCATTTATAAATTCTCAAGTCATCGGTATGAACTTGATAAGAGTAATTTTTACTCAATCTCGATTTGTTGAGATAAACATACAATTCATTGGTGTTGTTTTTAATAGAATATGTGTGAATGTCCTTTGATTGTTTTACACTTAATATCCAATCATATTTAGTGTATTTATATTTGTCACACATAATTATGTCGTTGATTTATCCTTAACCTAAGGATACGGCCTTTATGAGAGATTTCATCTCAATTTACATTTCATTGAGACTTCTTTGTTGTTATACACCAAATCACTTTTATATGGTGTATATAATGTACTTTGAAATAGTATATCATGAATCCATTTATTCTCATGATATTAAAATGTTTTTATTACCTCAATTTTTTGAATTCAAGGGTCACTCTTTTGGTTAGAAACTCAAACTAAAATACCATTTTTAAATGTTTTAAAGACTTATTCTTCTAAATATTTCTCGTTAATGTCCATGTTTTAAAAATGGTTTTAAGGATTTATTTATATGAACATTAAAGTTTTAAAATTAAAACTCCTTTTAAAAGTTCCAAAGTGGTATGGGACACTTTGATTCAAAAATATATTTTTAAATAGATTCTTGAAAAATAGTGTGACTATTAAATGTTTTCAAGAAAAAGGGGGATATTTATCTCAAATCGTTTTGATGATTATTTTCATCTATGACAATATCCTTCATTATTCTTGATTGAGGTTAATGTGATATAATACAATCTTCGATATTGTATCGAATGAGTTATGTTTGACTGTGGATGTGCTATTTTTTATACCACTCATGGTTTGTGGTTAAAGTATTGAAATTTCATATGCTAGTTATAATACGAATGTTTATGTTATGTTTAAACCTGTTCATATGAGGAATGAATTGGACTTAATAAGTGAAGGGTGGAGCCCGCTATAGCTCCTCGATGCATCGGTAGGTCTCATGAGACAATCTAGTGTCTTGGCACTAGGCCTTGGAAAAATCTTATTTGTAGTCTTGGCATGAGGCCTTTTCTATGTGGTTATAATAGTCTGGCATTATGCATTCCATCATTATGAAAGTGGTTATTGATATTTCATGTGATTGTTCGACTAGTAGAATATCCATGTGAATAAGTAAATGGAATTATTTCATTTTATATTTGCCATATTATTCTGATGTTCAAGTTTAAAAGGATTTTGTTTTAATTATAAATTTTCTTAAGTGTTTATGCTTATCTGTGAAAGCTTCTGCTATAATGTTATCCTCACTGAGCATTTGAGTTCACCCCTTTCAATGTTTTATTTTTCCCAGTATTGTGAAGAAGTAAATTATGAATGACCTGCAGGGATAGTATGAGTGTGGACTATGGAGACTATGTTGTTGTTGTTTTCAGTTTATGATGTAATGTAAACTTTATTAATGTATCTATTCATTCCAAGGCTACTAAACTAATCGGTTTTTCGAGACTTGATCTTTCTTGTGATCATGCCAAAGTTATGTAATAATGCACCGACTCTGGGTAACTGGGGTCGGGGCATTACAGTTGGTATCAGAGGGAGTTTAGTACAAACCTTGGAAGCTAGATTTAGATAAACTCTAATTAGATCACATAGACCTAAGATAAAAATTTAGGATTTGTATAGAATAACTTCCTAGAATTTTGGTATTGTAGAGATTTTTTGAGTATTCCAAGAAATACATCCATGTCTGGAAATGAGCAGGTAGAGGCGGATCTGGCACAGATGTCCCTAGGGGTAAAACTCGAAAACACCGCTTTGAGCTAGAGTCGAACGGGAACTGGTGCACGATAACGGGCCTTGCTGCACTCTTGGTTACGACACTCCCGGGGGATATGCTTAGGATAATTTACATTTTCTTTACTAACCTATTTGAAGTATTAAATATATAAGATGATATTAAATGACCTTGGTTAATCCTAATGTGTTTCAAATTGACAATATGGTTACATGTTAATCTCTAAATGATTTTATGACTACTGTTAGTCACACAATTCTTTCTGGTTTTAGTCAATGGCTGGATTCCAAGGAAGTCATAGTGACTTTGGGAATGATGTACAAGGTTGGAACGGTGGTGGAAATGAGCAACAAAATGGAATTTTGATAGGCGTAAAAGATATCATCTTTATGCCAAACCAATTTTCCAAAAATATGATCAACTATATATATATTAACCAATTACCGAACTCAAAAAAGAAGAGAAAGGTGATGAATGATAAGAGATCTAGCAGTGGAGACCATGGATAAAGGAATCCTCAATTTCCATCATGCAGGAAATGTGGAAGGGGACACCCAGGAAAGTGTCTCAAGGGGACAAAGAAATTCTTTACATACGGGAAGGAAGGACATAAAGTGAAGAATTGCCGAAGAAAAATGAAGAGTACTATGGAAGAAGATAAAAATGGTGCCAAGAGTCCATTTACAGTCATTTGTCATAAATGTAGGGGACCTGGCCATTACCCGAGTGAATGCCCTATTCTATAGGATATTTTCTTGGTCAAAGAAGAAGCTATGTGGAAATAAATGGTTGGAGAAATGTTTAAAAAGTATTAGTGCTCTTTGTTGATGGGTTTACTTTGGAATAATTTTCACTTGTATTTGTAACCCCGTAGTTTTACATGTGAGAATGATATTTGAGGAAGAATTATCTCTTCTCTTGTGGATATAGGATAAATAACCATTTGGTTTTATATGATCATTGGGGTTTGAGAGAATTATAAGTTATTATAATTTGGGATGAAAATTCAAGGTATGTTATAACATTTGTGGTTAAATTATTTTATGCTATTTTGAGAAATTTATCTCATTTTGGTAATATTATAAAATATAGTTTTTGAAAAAGGACAACACGTAGACAGTGTGACAACCCGTCGCGTCGGACAAAGTTGTGGGAATCGAACCCACAACCAAAGTGCGGTTGGGATTTATCGCCTACCACTGGACTATGTGATGTCCCTGGATAGTGTGACTAATTATTTTTAGTTAAATTATTTTATTGATCAATAATAAGTTGATTTGGGTTCTTATGTCTTATTAAATGAATACCCTTGGTATAGGAAAATGATTTGGTGATTAAGTGATAGATGTTATTTTGGAAGTTGTTCGCTTTGTTGTGAACACTATATGCCCAAGGAAAATAGAATAGTATGGGATTTCATTTGAGGAGTAATGGTGGATTTTTATCTATGTTTTTATTATGGATTTATAGTGATTTAGGTTGTTTATGGAAACGATTAGGTTAATTACTTTTAAGTATGTGACTTTAAGAGTATTTGATGTCATTTGGAGATACAATTTAATGTGGAAGACTAAATTCTCATAATTTTTGAGTTTCAGTATTAGTTTGTATTATATTGAAGGATTTTAAGGACAATTGATTATTGAATGGTATTTATTTAACTTTGGGGTATTATTGGTTTAATTTTAGAAATTAAGATTAGTGTTTATTTCTCTCAAGGAATATACTTTTGGGGGATCATTAGATCTTGTACTAACCATTTTGGTTTTGATTAATCTCTAAAGACAATGTAATTATATTGTTTATCCTGCATGGATCATGTGATTCTATAAAAGTTTATTCTAGCTCTTCCTGTGTGACCAAGTCTTCTTGAATACTCATCGTTTAAAAAACGAGTTAGTGGTGGAAATTTATTAATGAATGAAACTCTACTTAAAAATTAAGTATATATCTTTATATTCTTAGTCAATATAAAAAATTAATTCATCATCCTTATGTAATGTAACTTAAAACAAAAAAAAATGTTGTCTGTTTACTTTTCCTACTGGGAGACTAAGGACCATTTGTTCCAACACAAGTTTGTGATTTTATTATTTTTAACTTTCTCCTGATCATGTTTTCTATCCCTCTTCATCAGAACTGATCACTTAGTTTATCTTCCATATCCATGTTTTCCTACATGGAATCCTAGTATGGGTTATCTTGGGTGACCTTTATACCTCTCTTCCTTTCTTTTAAAGTGATAGTTTTATTGACTCTCTTTCCAATGTGGGACTTTCCATTAAATTATCAAGACCAATTTTAAAAAAATTGTGAGGACACAAATTATTTAAGGAGGGGAGAATGTAACACCCCAAGCTTCCATAGTACGTTTCCCTTTGAATAATGTAATGGCGTGCGTTGTACGCAACTTCGAGATTTTAACACACCACAACCAATCAAACTAGCCGTTATGAATAGTAATACCTAATTTTTGAAATTTTATAAATTATATCTCTCAAAATGGACTTCATTTCTGGATTCGGAATATCGAAATTAGCCTAGGGTGAAATTTGGTACTTTTCGGATAACTTTCATATTTTGATGAATAGTGAAAATTACTAAATTTTAAATAAAAACAACTTTTTTAATTGAAATAATTAAAATTGATAAGTTTTAAAGTATATTTAGAATATATTTTTACCATGTAATTCAATGTTTTTCATTGGACATAATTTCACAATTAAACCAGACATAAACAAGTGTCAATCTTTTGATAATTATTATCTCTTAAAAACACGCTTTTTGTTTTAACAACAGGAATTAATTTTAAATTATTTTCTGCCACTTCTGTGTTTTGAATTTGGAAAAATGGATTCCATATTTGGAATCAGGATTTTCAAATTGGGTAAATAGGTAACTTTTATTTTTATACATTTTGAATAATTACTTCGGTAAATATCTTATTTACCTTGGTTAAAGGGTAAATTCGATAAATAAGGGTTGAAAATAATATTATAATAATACTAAATTACCATAAAACGTGTCTTAATACTATTTTTTGATACATGGCCGACCATGGGCATCTTTGGGTCGATTTTGGGACCCCATGGATCCACTTGTAAGTGATAGGGACACTTTATTTTAATTGAGTTAAAATGAATACAAAAATGACACAAGCATATATCCTTTAGAAAAATAATTGTTACATAGGGTTATATATGTTGTATTTTAGACTATAAATATTCATTAGAAAGCTAAAAATATTTCCTACATAATTATATTTTATTTATAATTTTTAGACATTAAATAATTACATTTATTTATAACACAATGATGATGCAGTAATTACCATAATAGTGAAAAATTAAAATAATTGATATTATAAATAACCTAATAAATATAATTTGACACTTTTTAGGAATTACACTAATTTTATAGGATAATATGACATATTAGGATTGATTTAATTAACCTTTTTCAAAGTAATCATTCTGTTATGATTTTTACAAAAATCAATTTTTGAATAGTGTCAGAATTGACATAAATGAGTTTTTAAAACAAATATTATATTATTAATTGATATTAAATTCCTAAAAATCTAAGGTTCGTTCAAGAGACTTATATCATGATAGGTGTATCATTAATGGACCACTTGGGGCTTTCTTGGATGTATATAGTATGGTCATTAACCATATAATATAAAAATACAAAGAGACATTGTAAAAGTGAAAGTAATTAACTAAGAGTAAATACTTAATGATAAGGCTAATATAATGACCCAAACCTGTCTAAATTCTATTGGTTGAGTGGAAATCGACCTATACCCACCTTTTACTTTAAATAATCAACTTCAGAGCCATTATAACCCGAATATGAATTTATTATAAATTAATATTTCTAGATTTTCCAAAGGTGCCCCTCACCCCTCTTATAAAAGGGTACTCCTCCTTCTCATTTATTCACAACTTCAAATACTTTTTCATCGGCCAAACCCTGACCAAATACTCTCTCAACTTCCCTCACTACAACCTTGAGTCCTTGGTTTGATCAGAAAGCCATCCTAAGGAGCCCTTTTGATCAAATCAAAAGGAAGAACCCGAAGAAGAGGTAATTTTTTCACCACCCCTTTTCAAGTTCCTTTCTTCTTCCACTTCTTCTTTCATTGTTCTTCCCATTATATAATAATAAATCCAGTATATCCTATATACCGTAATATTATTATAAATATAGTACAACCATATTTAGTATTCTATCCACCCATTGAATAACATGTCACCATATGTGCGTACGTACGACTTACCGTCTCCACGTCGTGGTGTAATTGTTATTCAATATATTATTATTTGGATGGGTATAATAATAATGTATAATTCATGTAAAAAATAAATATAACATGATTATTATTCTGTATATATAATATACCATCCAAGTATATATTATTTTAATATAAAAAAAATGATATTGTCGCTCGTGCGTACGTACGGACTACCGTCTCCACGAACGCAATGAGATTCATTCTCCATCATATCCATTCAAATATAATTATCATTTGATGATTTAAAAATATTTTTTAAGAAATTTATATCATTCTGGATATGAATAAGATATAACCTGTCCATGAAAAACATGGCTTATATAACAAAACATATAAAAGAAAACGAGTAAGTTAACACCCAAAATGACGATAATTCTAAGATATTGTTAACAAAGTAATGTTAGAAGATCATATATGATATCATATTAATGTATATGATTCATGAATAATTTAATAACAATTATTTAAACATTAAACAGGAGGTTATCCTACCCCCAAACAAGGAGAAATATAAGGCCCCAGCCTTAAACATCTCTTAATATTGAATTAAATGAATAATTCACATTGAGGATCTTTTCAGGTTTAGAGTTTTAGATAATTAGAACATAACTAATACATCTCAAAAGATTAAAAAGTAGAAACTTATACTATGTTTCCATAGAATAAAAAAAACTCTTAAAAAGAAACATGTCTAGTTCCAAGTTTTATATAGCATGACTTTCCCTTGATCCCATCCTTGACCCTATTCCACATTAGGTCCCGTGAAAAACATTTCAAAAAAACTTTGGGTGAGCATAAAGAGCTCAGTAAGGGATAAACAAAGAATTAAAACTGTTAGTTTATCAAAACAACAAGTTATCCATGTATACTTTATCAAAGTAATACTTTTCACCTTTATGAAGTAGTAAAAACTCTTCACTGAATAAAAGATCATTCCTTACCCTTTTGTAACTAAAAGATTACCATAAAACCGATAAAAAGATCACATAAGAAATAAAGGTAACTTGGGACATAAACATAATTAAGTGGAATAACCATACAGTTGACTTCCACACATATCACTTAATGGAATATCCATACGGCCAACTTCCATACATACTTAATAGAATAGCCATACGGCCGACTTCCATACCAAATGCATTGGAGGTTATAACATAACCACCCGTCCTGGTATTCACGGAACCACCCGTCATATTGTTTATCACGTAACCACCTGTCAAATGTCCATGTACCAATATAAAATCATAAAACATAAAACCAATATAAAGGAATGATAACATTTCCACATTTCAATCACAATATATCATTTAAATATATTGACATAATAGAATCCTTTATCAAAACCATTTTCAATACCAAAATACATAAAAGAGTATATGGTATTTATTTTATTTTAAAATCATTACGGCTTGTTGAAGAAGCCAAAGACCAAATAATACTTGCGGCGGCGGAAAAGGTCGTTGTCACCGCGTACGTTAAAAGAAACATTCTTTTTTGTCGTTTAGTAAAACGCTTCGTAGAAAAAGATTCCTTTTGAATAAAAGTAAACCTCAAAGGGGTTTATACACAATATAAAATTCTATTGTGTATAAAATGAAATATTCCTCAATGAAATGATATTGAGATGAAGTCCCTTACCTCGGGTCTGACTTGACTCGATCGTTCTTTAACGTCCTCAAAATCGGGTAACTCTCTTAGATTTGAGCTCAAAGGCTTCCTTGAGAAGACTTCTTCCCAAATTTAGGCTTCAAGGAGTAAGAGAGGGATGTGGAGATATGAAATGTTCAGGGGTTGGCTGAGCCAAAGGCTTTGGAAGTGTGGGTAAAGAGGTAGAGGTGGGGGCCTTTTATAAGAGGAGAGGAGGGGCACTCTTGGAAAGTAAAGAAAATTTACTTTATTTTAAAATGAGATTTGGATTTAAGAGGTCCCACATTGATATAATTCGAGGATAAGGTGATAAGGGTTCTAAATATACCCATCCAATTGGTTTTGGACATCTGTAGGTCATAGATTTTACATTATCTTTGCATTTTATTTAAATCCTTCATTAATGAGGACATCGATGTATCATCATGATGTCATTAATAATTTAATATATTTAATGTCTAAAAATTATAAAAAAAATATCATGATGTACGAAATCTTTTTACCTTTCTAATGAATATTTATTGTCAAAAATCTGACTTGTATAACCCCATGTAAAAATTGTTTGAGTAAAATATCTCATGTTTGTGTCATTTTTACTTTAACATTTAATAAAAAGTTATTTATGTCATTTCCCAACCAAAGTGGCTCCATGGGGTCCCCAAGTTGACCCATGGATTTTCTTGGTCGGCCATGACACATCCAATGATGGTAGGACATGTTTCAAGCTCATCTAAGTTTATTAAAACATTATTTTTACCTTAAACTACACTAATTACCTCTAATCGCGATTAAGAACTTAAAAGTTACTATTCACCAAAAAATTATTTTAATCTCATTGAACCACATTTTACTTCTTAATGACAACCATGTATGTCGGATTTTTTAAAATCAAATCCCAGAAGTGACAAAGTTTCATTTAAACGAAAAATTAGTTTCTTTAACTACCACTTAGTGGTTTCACTATTCATCAAAAATTGAAGTTTTTCAGAAAAATACCAAAACTTCACCCTAAGCTATATTTGATATTCTGAATTCAAAAATGATGTCTATTTTACAAAATTCAAATCAAATAAGTCACATTAATTAATTTAATAAATAATTCCCGCTGTCATGACAAATAGCATGTTTTTATGAAACAATAAGTATCAAAAGATTGACACTAATTTAAGTCCAATTTCAAAGTGAAATTGATTCCAATGAACACCATTGGATTAAATGGTAAAAATATATTCTAATTTCACTTTAAAACCAATTCAAAAGATAATCTAATCATATAAATAAATTATATTAGAAAGAGGTTTTGAATTAAAATACAAAATTTTTTCACTATTCATTAAAAAATGAACTTTATCGGAAAAATACCAAAAATTAACACAAAGTAAATTTTGATGTCCCAATCATAAATAATAAGTTTATTTTGACAAACATAGCTTATAAAATTGTCAAAAGATAGATTTAAAAATGGTTTGACATAAAAAGGCAGTAAAACAATCTTTTAAAAATATTAGTGTATTTCAGGCTTAAGATTGGATTTATTTTAATTTTAAGCCTCTAAAGTAATATCTAATTCATTAATAGGCATAGGTAAAAATATCTATTATTCATTACTTACTTGGGATGTTACATCCTTCCCCCCTATGGAAAATTGCATCCTCACAATTTATTTACTTATCAAATAAGTGGGGGTATTTATCCCTCATTGCATTTTCAGATTCCCATGTTGCCTCTTCAATAATATGGTTTTTCCACAAAACCTTTACCTAATGAATCACCTTATTTCGTACCACCTACTCCTTATGGTCAAGAATCTGGACCAGTTTTTCCTCATAAGATAGTTTCTCTTCCAGCTGAACTACCTCTGGACTCAAAACATGAGATGGATCTGGCATATACTTTCTCAGCATCGAAACATGAAAAACATTGTGTACCTGAGATAAACTTGGAGGTAATTACACTCTGTATGAAACTGATCCAAATCTCTCCATAATTTCATATGGTCCAATGAACCTTGGACTCAACTTTCCTTTCTTACCAAATCACATCACACTTTTCCATGGAGAAACCTTGAGAAAAACATGATCACCTACCTCGAAAGATAGATCCTTACTCTGGTTATCTGCATAACTCTTCTGCCTGCTCTAAGCTGTTCTCATGTGTTTCTGAATCAATTGAACTTTTTCTTCCATCTCTTCTACCAATTCTGGTCCCATCAGCTTCCTTTCACCCACTTTATCCCAAAATGCTGGAGTTCGACACTGCTTCCCATATAATGCCTCAAATGGTGCCATTTGTATACTGGAATGAAAACTGTTATTATAAGAAAACTCAACTAAAGAAAGATGTTGGTCCCAACTTCCCTAATAATCCATCGAACAAGCTCGTAGCATATCCTCCATGGTCTGAATTGTTCGTTTTGACTGCCCATCTGATTGAGGATGAAAAGATGTACTAAAATTTAATTCAGTACCCAAAGACTTCTGAAGGCCTTTCCAAAAGTTAGAAGTAAACCTGGGATCACGATCGGACACAATGGAGAGAGGAACTCCATGTAACCTGAATATCTTTTTAAGATACAAACGGGAAAGTTGATCTAGTGAAAAAGTATCTCGTATAGCAAGTAAATGAGAAGATTTATTCATGCGATCAACAATAACCCAAATTGAATTATTACCTCGAGATGTCCTCGGTAATCCCACAACGAAGTCCATGGATATGTTTTCCCATTTCCACTCTGGCACTGGTAAAGGCTGAAGCATCCCTTTTGGTAACTGCCACTCTACTTTAACCTGCTGACAAGTCAAACACTTCACAGTAAAATCAGAAATATCCCTTTTCATTCCATCCCACAAGTAATACTCCCACAGATCTCTGTACATCTTAGTACTGCCAGGATGAACTAAAAACAGGGAACTATGAGCCTCACATAACAACTCATTCTTCAATTGTGAATCAAAAGGCACACATAATCTCTTCCCAAACCTCAAAACACAATCATTATCAATGTTGAATTCAGGCAACTTACCCTTCTGAACCAGCTCTACCTTTTTCTGCAACTCACTATATTCCCTCTATGCTTGCTGAATTCTGTCTGATAGGGATGATCTCACTAATACCTGAAACAAAACAGAAGAACATCCTGCACTAACAACTTCTATGCCAAAGTTCATCAAATCAAAAACCAATGGATCTCGTTCAAAACGTATCATGGTTAATGAAGCATTGCATTTTCGACTCAAAGCATCAGCCACTTTATTTGCTTTTCCCGGATGGTAGTGAATTGTAAAATTTTAATCCTTGATTAATTCCATCCATCTCCTCTGTCTCATGTTCAATTCTTTCTGATTGAATATATACATTAAAATTTTGTGATTAGTATATATTTCACACTTTACTCCATACAAATGATGCCTCCAAATTTTTAAAGCAAAAACAACAGCAGCTAATTCCAAATCATGTATAGGGTAATTTACTTCATGAGTTTTCAACTGACGTGAAGAATAAGCAATTACCTGATCATTATGCATAAGGACACATCCAAGTCCCTTCAACGAAGCATCCCTGTATATAACAAACTCACCATTCCTAGAAGGAAGTGCCAAAACTGAAGCATTCACCAATCTTCTTTTCAACTCCTGAAAATAATCATCACATTCTTTTGTCCAGGTGAACTTAACACCCTTACAAGTTAGCTTAGTCATTGGACTAGATAACTGTGAAAAATATTCAACAAACCATCGGTAGTAACCTTCCAAACCAAGAAAACTATGGATCTCGGTTACATTTGTGGGTCTTGGCCATTCTTCAACAACTTTTGTTTTAGCAGGATCAACAGTTATGCCATATTTTGAAACAATGTGACCCAGGAAAGAAATTTGTTGTAACCAAAACTCAAACTTGCTGAATTTTCCATATAGTTTCTTTTCTTTTAAGGTTTGCAAGATAACCCTTAAATGACTTTCATGCTCCTCTTTAATTTTAGAAAGCAACAAAATATCATCAATGAAAACAACCACAAACTTATCCAAGAACTCAGGGAAAATTCTATTCATAAGGTCCATGAATACAACAAGTGCATTGGTTAACCCTAAAAGCATAACTAAAAATTCATAATGGCCATATCTAGTACGAAATGCAGTCTTCGGAACGTCTTCTTATTTTACTTTCAATTGATGGTACCCCGACCTCAAGTCAATCTTCGAAAAATACTGAGCTCCCTGGAGCTGATCAAGAAAATCATTGATATGAGGAAAAGGATACTTTCTCTTAACAGTCATATTATTCAAGGCTCTATAATCAATGCAAAGTCTCAATGAGCCATCTTTCTTTTTAACAAACAAGACAGGAGAACCCCATGGTGATGTGCTAGGTTGAATGAAACCATTATCTAATAACTCCTTCAATTGATTCTTTAACTCTAAAAGTTCAACTTGAGCCATTCGATAAGGGGGTTTTGAAATTGGATTAGAATGAGGAACTAAGTCAATAGTAAATTCAACTTCCCAATCATGAATAATACCAGGAATCTCATCAGGAAAACATCAAGATACTCATTTACCACTGGTACATCATTAATCTGAACAGATCCTTTATTTACAACAATATGTGCAAGGTAACATTCATTTCTATCTTTTACTAGTTTCTCAACTTCCTGATATGTTATCAAAATCAAGGGTTCATACTTGTACACAAACTGAAAATATTTTTAAAAAGAAACCATTTTTGCTCTGCAGTCAATCATAGCATGATAAACAGAAAGTCAATCCATGCCCAAAATAACATAAAACTCTACTAGAGGCAAAAAAATATGGTTTTCTGGTAGATTCTTTCCACACACAAGGATAGGAAGGTTTTTATAATTCCTTTTTTTCTCAACGTTCCCTCCAGGTGATTTTACCATAAGTTCAAGATTCATATCTTGAGATGGAATTTCCAATTTACTAGAAAACTTCTCAGAAATGAAAGAGTGTTTAGACCATGAATCAAACAACACATTGGCATAATCTGACCAAACAAACAGTGTACCTGATACCACTTCATTCGATGGACCAACATCTACTGAAGTTGTTGCAAAGGATATCACCACCCCTTTCTGCTTGTAGTCTGGCTGCTTTCCCCCAGTCGAGTTCTTCGTTAGACACTCATTTTCATAATAACCCATTTCATTACACTTAAAACATCTTACCACTGGCTTTTCATTGCCTGCTTGATCATCTTCCTTATAGTTACAAGCAATATGACCAGGCCTACCACACCGAAAGCACTTACTAGACTTGGATAAACATTCTCCAGGATGCATTTTACCACACTTCTCACAGGATGGATATTTGGTTTTCTTACCTCCTTGCTTCTTTGATGAATTCTTCCCCTTTTCCTGCCAACTGGACCTCTTATTTTGTTGTTTTTCATAGAACAACTGATCATCGGAAAACTCCATTTCCACCTTATCCGCACATCGAACAAGTTTTTCATAACATTTGAACTCACAAAAAGCTAAATACCTTCGATACTTTGGCTTTAACCCTAAGAAAATACGGTTTATTTTACTATCAAGATCTCATATGAAGTTTGGAGCATACCTTGCCAATCGAGTGAACTTTGCTTCATAAGCAGCCACTGAATCATCCTTCTGCCTCAATTATAGGAACTATTTTTCCATCCTAAGATGAACCACCTTAGGAAAATATTTCTCAAGAAAAATACCTTTGAATTCGTCCCATTGACGATCCTCAATCTCATCACTAACCCTGATATTTTTCACCATCGACCACCATTGATCAGCTTCACCTTCAAAACGATAAACAGCAAGACTAACCTTTTGATGTTTTGAACACCCCATGACATCAAAAATATTCTCCAGTGCTTTAATCCACCCTTCTGCTTTCACGGGGTTAGATGATCCTATGAATGATGGGGGATGTTGCCTCATGAAATGTTCCACCACTGACATGTTCCTATGCAGTTGATCTGGCTGATCTCGTGCATGGATACCACCACCATTTATAGCCTGAGTCAACTGCTCCATCACTGCCACAAACTGTTCAGTTCTGATTCCGACCATCTCAGGTTGCTGATTTGGAAGGTTGTCTTCCTCCTGATGTCGTCCCAACATAGCTACTTTGTTTCCTCTGCGGAAAACCATTCTGAACACAGAAATATGTTAGGCGAAGCAACATGGTAATCTTTAAATGCTATATCATTTCAGTCATACCATAAATTAACTTATAATTTAACAATTTTCTAAATCCTAAAGTTGTCTAAACCGACCTCTGATACCAACTATAAGGCCCTGGACATAAACATCTCTTAATATTGAATTAAATGAATAATTCACATTGAGGATATTTTCAGGTTTATAGTTTTAGATAATTTGAACATAACTACTACATCTCAAAAGATTACAAAGTAAACACTTCTACTAAGTTTCCATAGAATAAAAAAAATTCTTAAAAAGAAACATGTCTAGTTCCAAGTTTTATATAGCATGACTTTCCCTTGATCCCATCCTTGACCCTATTCCACATTAGGTCCTGTGAAAAACATTTCAAAAAAACTTGGGGTGAGAATAAAGAGCTTAGTAAGGGATACACAAAGAATGAAAACCGTTAGTTTATCAAAACAACATGTAAACCATGTATACTTTATCAAAGTAATACTTTTCACCTTTATGAAGTAGTAAAAACTCTTCACTGAATAAAAGATCATTACTTACCCTTTTGTAACCAAAAGATTACCATAAACCCCATAAAAAGATCACATAACATATAAAGGTAACTTGGGACATAAACATAATTAAGTGGAATAACCATACATTCGTCTTCCACACATATCACTTAATGGAATAACCATACGGCTAACTTCCATACATACGTAATGGAATAGCCATACGGCCGACTTCCATACCCAATGCATTGGAGGTTATAACGTAACCACCCGTCCTGGAATTCACGACACCACCCGTCATATGGTTTATCACGTAGCCACCCATCAAATGTCCAAGTACCAATATAAAATCATAAAACATAAAACCAATATAACGGAATGATAACATTTCTACATATCAATCACAATATATCATTTAAATATATTGACATAATAGAATCCGTTATCAAAACCATTTTCAATACAAAAATACATAAAAGAGTATATAGTATTTATTTTAAATTAAAAACATTACAGCCTGTTGAGGAAGCCAAAGACCAAATAAGACTCGCGGCGGCGGAAAAGGTCATTGTCACCGCATACATTAAAATAAACATTCCTTTTTGTCATTTAGTAAAACGCTTCGTAGAAAAAGATTCCTTTTTTATAAAAGTAAAATTATAAGGGTTTTATACACCGTATAAAAGATAGTTGTGTATAAAAGGAAATATGCCTCAATGAAAGGATATTGAGACGAAGTCCCTTACCTCGGGTCCGACTTGACTCGATCGTTCTTTAACGTCCTCAAAATCGGGTAACTCTCTTAGATTTGAGCTCAAAGGCATCCTTGGGAAGACTTCTGCCCAAAGTGAGACTTCAAGGAGTAAGAGAAAGACATGTAGAGACAAAATGCGTAGGGTTTGGCTGAGCCAAAGGCTTTGGAAGTGTGGGTAAAGAGGTAGAGGTGGGGGCCTTTTATAAGAGGAGAGGAGGGGCACTCTTGGAAAGTAAAGAAAAGTTACTTTATTTTAAAATGATATTCAGATTTAAGAGGTACCACATTGATATAATTCTAGGATAAGGTGATAATTGTTATAAATATACCCATACAACAGGTTTTGGACATGTGTAGGTCATATATTTTACATTATCTTACAACTTTATTTAAATCCTTTATTAATGAGGTTATCGCTGCATCATCATGATGTCATAAATAATTTAATATATATAATGTCTAAAAATTATAAAAAAATATCATGATGTATGAAATATTTTTATCTTTCTAATGAATATTTATAGTCAAAAATCGGACTTGTATAACCCCATGTAAAAATTATTTTAGTAAAACATATCATGTTTGTGTCATTTTTACTTTAACATTTAATAAAAAGTTATTTATATCATTTCCCAACCAAATTGGCTCCCTGGGGTCCCCAAGTTGACCCAGGGATTGTCTTAGTCGGCCATGACACATCCAATTATGGTAGGACATGTGTCAAGCTCATCTCATTTTATTAAAACATTATTTTTACCTTAAACTACACTAATTACCTCTAATCACGATTATGAACTAAAAAGTTACTATTCACCAAAAAATTATTTTAATCTCATTGAACCACATTTTACTTCTTAATGACAACCATGTATGTCGGATTTTTGAAAATCAAATCACAGAAGTGACAAAGTTTCATTTAAATGAAAAATCAGTTTCTTTAACTACCACTTAGTGGTTTCACTATTCATCCAAAATTGATGTTTTTCAGAAAAATAACAAAACTTAACCCTAAGATATATTTGATATTCTGAATTCAAAAATGATGTCTATTTTAAAAAATTCAAATAATATAAGTCACATTAATTAATTTAATAATTAATTCTCGATGTCATGACAAATAGCGTGTTTTTCTGAAACAATAAGTATCAAAAGATTGACACTAGTTTAAGTCCAATTTCAAAGTGAAATTGATTACAATGACCACCATTGGATTAAATGGTAAACATATATTCTAATTTTACTTTAAAACCAATTCAAAAGATAATCTAATCATATAAATAAATTAGATTAAAAAGAGGTTTGGAATTAAAATACAACATTTTTTCACTATTCATTAAAAAATGAACTTTATCGGAAAAATACCAAAAATTCACACAAAGTAAATTTTGATGTCCCAATCATAATGAACAAGTTTATTTTGAAAAACATAGCTTATAAAATTGTCAAAAGATAGATTTAAAAATGGTTTTCCATAAAAAGGCAGTAAAACGATCTTTTAAAAATATTAGTGTATTTCATACTTAAGATTGGATTTATTATCATTTTAAGCCTCTAAAACACTATCTAATTCATTAATAGGCATAGATAAAAATATATAGTATTCATTAATTACTTGGGATGTTACAAAAAGTACAAGGTAAGGGATTTTTTTATCTCACTTTCAATTCCGTGAGATTTCCATTGTTCGCCACTAAATTATTGAAAGTGGTGTATTGTGAACTACCATTTGATATATATTATCATGATTCTCTTTATATTCATGGTATTTTGTAAATAATTTTTTGTTTATTAACTTCCGGCCATACGACTCAGTTGATTACAACGTGGTAAGGGGTTTCTTATCTCACTCTAAATTTCGTAAGAATTCCATTCTCCACCACTTATTTATTGCATGTGGTGTATGTGTACTGCCCATGATTGTATTAATTTTGAAATATACATTAATTTATCGGTATTTACATCATCATTTTATGATCCTAATTTCATGGGTTTATGTTTCATAAGTTACCTAATCGATAAGGGAATTTGAAATTTCCATTTCCATTTATTCAGCTTTACGCATACTTCATTGATTATTTTTACTCCACGATTATGTGTGGAATCACTATTCATTTGATTATGTCATAATTTCCACTACCCTTTCTGTAGATATACTTTTTATACACATAATCACTCCATTGAGAAATTCTCAATCATCGGTATGAACTTGATAAGAGTAATTTTTACTCAATCTCGATTTGTTGAGGTAAACATCCAATTCATTGGTGTTGTTTTTACTAGAATATGTGTGAATGTCCTTTGATATTTTTACAATTAATATCCAATCATATTTAGTGTATTTATATTTGTCACACATAATTATGTCGTTGATTTATCCTTAACCTAAGGATACGACCTTTATGAGAGATTTTATCTCAATTTACATTCCATTGAGACTTCTTTGTTGATATACACCAAATCACTTTTATATGGTGTACATAATGTACTTTGACATAGTATATCATGAATCCATTTATTCTCATGATATTACAAAGTTTTGATTACCTCAATTATTTGAATTCAAGTGTCACTCTTTTGGTTAGAAACTCTTACAAAAATACCATTTTTAAATGTTTTAAAGACTTATTCTTCTAAATCTTGCTCGTTAATGTCCATGTTTTAAAAATGGTTTTAAGGATTTATTTATATGGACATTAAAGTTTTAAAATTAAAACTCCTTTTAAAAGTTCCAAAGTGGTATGGGACACTTTGATTCAAAAATATATTTTTAAATGGCTTCTTGACAAATAGTGTGACTTTTAAATGATTTCAAGAAAAAGGTGGATATTTCTCTCAAATAGTATTGATGATTATTTTCATCTATGTCAATATCCTTCATTATTCTTGATTGAGGTTAATGTGATACAATACAATCTTCCATATTGTATCGAATGAGTTACGTTTGACTGTGGATGTGCTATTTTTTATACCACTCATGGTTTGTCGTTAAAGTATTGACATTTCGTATGCTGGTTTTAATACGAATGTTTATGTTATGTTTAAACCTGTTCATATGAGGAATGCATTGGACTTATTAAGTGAAGGGTGGAGCCCGCTTTAGCTCCTCGATGCATCGGTAGGTCTCAGGAGACAAACTAGTGTCTTGGCACAAGGCCTTGGCAAAATCTTATTCGTAGTCTTGGCATGAGGCCTTGGATATGTGGTTATGATAGTCTGGAATTTTTCATTCCATCATTATGAAAATGGTTGTTGATATTGCATGTGATTGTTCGACTAGTAGAATATCCATGTGAATATGTAAATGGAATTATTTCATTTTATCTTTTCCATATTATGCTGAAGTTCATGTTTAAAAGGATTTTTTTTAATTATAAATTTCATTAAGTGTTTATGCTTATCTATGAAAGCATCCGCTATAATGTTATCCATACTGAGCATTTGAGCTCACCCCTTTCAATGTTTTATTTTTCCCAGGATTGTGAAGAAGTAAATTATGAATGACCTGTAGGGATAGTATGAGTGTGGACTATGGAGACTATGTTGTTGTTGTTTTCAGTTTATGATTTAATGTAAACTTTATTAATGTATCTAGTCATTCCAAGGCTACTAAACTAATCGGTCTTTCGATATTTGATCTTTCTTGTGATCATGCCAAAGTTATGTAATAATGCACCGACTCTGGGTAACTGGGGTCGGGGCGTTACACATTTCATTTAATGTGTTATGATATGATAAATTATTAAGATCTTACAACAAAAATATGTATTATTACTTGATGTGAAGGGTGGGAGCTATATCTCTCTCTAATACATTAGGTAATGATTTATGTCTATTGATATAGGCATGGAAGGAATGGGGTGTGAGACTAGTTAAATAAGGGACTTATGTGATATGATTTTCATGGAAGTGAATATTGACTACTAATATTTCCATGGAAGTTAAACACAAAAAAGAATATGGTATTGGGAGTGATCCATGACTACTAATATTGTTTTGGGAGGGAAAACATTCCCATAATATAGTCTTTATTGTGATCCATAACTTCTATTGAAGTCATTTCTTATGTTTATGTGTCTTCCAAAATTATATTTCTTAATACATTTTTATTCTCTTAAGTCTTATTATCTTGATTATGTTATTATTCATTTCATATAATATCGTTATCTTTATACCTTGACTCATGTGCATGATCTTCGATATACATGGTATGATCTTAAAATGTTATTCTCATCTTCTCATACTCTTATGTTCATGTTATGATTAGTTATATATTTCATTTAGACATAATGGGAAACTGAGATCACCATTTATTATGTTTCCATTCCCCTAGTTTTGAATAATGTGTTTATGTATTATTACCAAATAGGAATATCTTTATGGGAAAAATTGATGATATTTTACAAAGATTGATGATTGTGTTCCATGTTTAAAGAGAAAATATTATCTTTTGGTCCTTGGGGATGTAATTTTTTAATGAGATGAATATTCAAACAAAATGATTTAATATTCATATATGAGAAGGATGGGACTCTATATTCCACAGATAATATGACCCTTTGGTTCCTTCAGAAGAGATCCAATGTAGGGTTCTCTAATAGAATATAACCATCTCAACAATACTATTCTATTTTTTGATCTTATTTTATGACCTTCATTATTCTATTTTTTAATTCTAATGTAATAACCGCAGTATATACCAAATTTCAATATGTTATTTTTTTAATGGGATATCCTATATTTATCTCATCTTCCATAAAATGGTAAATGAAACCATGGGTCATTTGTGTGGCAGACTACCACATCCAAAAATGATGTAATTAATTTTCCATTACTACCCCTCATGGATGGATATAATGATGGAATTAAAATATTTATATGATAATTATTAAATTAATATATTTATGTAATTATAATACAATTAATATCCTCTTACCATCAAATGCCTTGGAACCAATAACATTGTTGATGCCTACAACTATACTACCACCTCTACATAATGATGTGAAATAATTTTCATTTAATTTTGAAATGGATGGTTAAATTGATAAATTTTATGAATATAATTGGTATATATAAAATAATAAATAATTTTTAAATATTATATATAATTTAAACTTTTTAATTTGTTGAGAAAATAGATATTGTGTTCATACATATGTAAGACCAACCATCTGCATTAACAGTGTAACTCTTTTTTTAATTTCTATCAATTTATATAATATTAAAAATTCTTATACATTGATTATATATAATAATTATATCAATTAAAAAATTATATATATGAATATAACATAATCAATGTAAAAGGACCTAAATTACCATCAAAAAACATATATGAAAAAGGATGTAATTATCACATAAAATAGTGACTTTAACAAATATGTTTTAATAAAATAGTCATAAAAGACTAAAAGTAAATACTATATGTTATAATATATTTTATTATAGTTATATGAAAGATTACTAATAAATATATATTTATTATACATGAGTTACATACACATATGAAGAAAATTGTCCCTAAGGTAATGGATTTTGTCTCAATTTCCATTTTGTGAGGCATATTTTAATGCTATGCATTTAATGTCCTTTATATAATGTCAAAAATTAATAGTTTACATCTAGTATCGTTAATATATATTTTGAAATTATATTTAATGTCTCTATTTATGTTATTGTTTAAGGTTTATTATGATTCACGATGTTACCAAAACAGTAAGGGTTTCTCGTCTCACTTTTACCTTTATGATACATATTCCATATTCACCATGTTGTTATTTTTTTTGTTTTATATAATAAGAAATTGATATGTTAAATCAAGAATCTATATAAATTAATGATTCTTAATTTTTTTAATTTTTTTCATTCATGTTTCTTAAGATTCAAATGTTAGAAAAGTGGTAAGGGTAAACTTTATAACCTCATTGTTTATCAATATTGTTTACTAATATTTTTAAAATGATGAAATATTAAGATATTTCACTAGAAAACACATGTATATTCATATCATCTGGTGATTAATTATATATTCAAAAAATATAATAATTTAACTCTATTTTTTACCTAAAATGATTGAGAAAATCATTTTAGGAAAATATACCATTTTTATCTTTTTAGTCAAAAATAATTTTCTATTCGATGCTTATTTTTTAAAAATGATGTAATAAATATTTCATAAGTTAGCCAAAATCATTTATTAATGAAATTTTACCCATGATTTTATTTTTAATAATTTTTGTAAAATTTATCTTATAATATTTTATAACAATGAATTTTTTTTACTTTATACAGGAAATGAGAATGTAATATTGGTTTTATCATACTAAGATTGTATGAACTTTCCTACCATAAATACTAAAAATTTATTTGATGAGTCCTATGCCTGTTTACAAGGATATTTTAATCGTAATTTATTTCTTAAATATTATTAATTTTTTTCTAAAAGTTATTTCCAATGATAAAAGTATATTTTTCTCAAGAATGTATATAATTTCATTTTTATGGAATTTATCATAATCATTGACAAAAATAATCATTATATATATGAAAATTTGGGAATATTTTTTAATTACACCATCCTTGTTATTTCCTTGGATTAATTGTGATCCTTTTACTAGAGATTTATTATTTTGATACCATTCTCTATAATACTTGGAATGGTTTATGATTATGTTTATTTAATGATGCATGTATTAATATTTCGTACGATATTTTTTCAACACAAATGATTATGTTCCACTACTATCATACAAAGAATATATTATAATTAGTAAGTGATGGTAAGTCCTAGCTATAGACTCTCAATGCATCAGTAGGTCTCATGAAAAAAACTAGGTTGTAATTGGGATGAGGCCATACCCATTTAGATAGATTTCATGGAACAAGGCCTTGATTTTGTTTCAAATATCATGGAATAAGGCCTTAAATGTGTGTTTCTGATCTATAGAATTAATAATTCAATCATTATGAATTTAGATATTGATTTCCATTTGATTATTTCTTTTTTTATGATATACATGGATATGTACATAGTTATGGGTTTTATTTATATTTAATTATTTGATTATAATTTATTCCTTCCATATTATTTATCTTTTTCAGGTTATTGATTAATTGGAATTTGTATCATTTATTTCATGTACCATATTAATTACTTCATATGTATTCATAATAGATTACATTGTACACATAACCTTACAGATCATTAACTCACCCTTTCATATACTTCCAATCCCCTAGATGCTTGAAAATGTTTTAAGATTTTTGTTAATGTACATGGAATATGGAAAAAAATATGTTCTCCAAGAAAAGACTTTGATTTATTTTATTTATAAACTTTTATGTGAAAGTCACATTTTTTCCTATTTATGCAAGAACACTAAAAAGGTATATCCTTGGGGATGTGATCACATGTATATGGTGAAAATATTACAATGTAACAACAACCACCAGGCTTATAGGGTTGTGGTATTTACATTCACCATATTACATAATTTAATTTACCTTCTTCCAAAAGTGAAATATATTTTATGATATTAAATATCTAAAATTTATTAAAATTAATATCATATATGAAATGAAAAAAACATAAAACCCCTATTTAGAATAATATTATTTATGAATAGAATAACGTCATTTTTTTCATTAAGAAGTAATAATATTTAAATAATTGTTTATTTTTCTGAATGTATAAGAAACATACTTCATCAGATTTTATGCACTAAATTTATGAAATTTATCTCCTAAATAAAAATATCTAATATAAAAAAATATAATTTTAATTTAGATAATTCACATTGACGAAGAATCACCAAATTATTATTATTTATAACTTCATAGTTAGGTATTATATTTTTTTTTATTTATTTCTAAATCATATCCTGAATGTTTTCAATCAATTTTTATTAAATAATTCCTTAAAATCCATTAATGTATTTCAAATTCCTTATGTCCCAATGAAACAATTTCATTTAGAGAATAGATGTTTTCTAAAATGTATTTACACATTTTAATATTATTCCAATATAATTTATGTTAATTATATGTCAGATATTTTATATATAACAAATTATTTATTT
Source organism: Viscum album (assembly GCA_963277665.1). Taxonomy (NCBI): domain Eukaryota; kingdom Viridiplantae; phylum Streptophyta; class Magnoliopsida; order Santalales; family Viscaceae; genus Viscum; species Viscum album. The sequence continues at coordinate 1,075,447,669 of OY728134.1, forward strand.
ATAGTTATAAAAAAATCAATATATATATATATATATTTGATACATGTATACCCAACAACTATTTTAACAACATGCATATATCCAACAGCCACATGTCCAATGACTGTATAACCAATGATCATATATATATAACAATAATATTATACTATTATCTATTTCTGTACATAATTTTGTAACATCATTCATAAAATTATGTAATTTCTATATTAATATAAATATCATATTTCTAACATGTTTTATTTTTCTATAGTTAACATTAATGTTTTGATCCCAATTAATGACTAGAATAATGATAATTTTAAACTTGTAGTATTTATAGTTATATATTGTTTTATACATTTAGTAATTTACTAATTATTTATCAATCAGTTGTATTTTAATATATTTCATTAAGTATTGCAATATTTTAACATTATTAAATAAATAAATATTCATTTCAGTGAATTTCATGTATCAAATCTTATCAAAAAATAATAAATTATATAAAAGGAAACACTTAAAAATATATTTGTCTATGACATGATATTATGAAGAGTCATCTATATGATATTGAATTACTGTAAGATATCTTTTCTATGGTATCACCACTCAAAATAAAATGGGTTGTCTTGAGTTGAGATCAAGATTTTGATCATCTTAATGGAGAATGGATTGCTAATACAATGATTTAAATGATTTATTTTCTATAAATTATTAAGAAATAAAATTCATAATTGTTTTCCTCTATTCTAATGTGAGGAGGTAGGACTGAAAAATCCTAACTTAGAGAACCTATAGTAGGACTATATCTTGTAGAGAATGATTGACGAAGAAGATTTTGTTATCATCAGTATAGGATATTTAGATCAATATAATAATTGTATCAAAAAAATAGGGGGATGTACAAAGGTAATACATTGAGATATGGCTCAAAACTAGAGATTATGTTCCAAACAAGATTACCGTTATGGAAGAACATTAATTTATATTTTATAAAAATCTTAAAATATTTTTTGAACTCTTACCTACTGGATCTTATTCTTGATTTATTTTTCATGACACCAATTAGTTTTTTCTAACAATTGATTATAATGAATTTTACAATATAAAAAGGGAAATTTATATGGATAAATTTTTGGAAACTAATATTACAGATAAATCTTTGATAATATATGTTCATTTAAGATAATTAGTTTATTTTGTAAAGAATATAATGCAGTAATAGTTGGATATCATGGAATAATATTCTAATTATTTATTAATGAGGTTATGAATTATTATAATATATTCATTGAAAGGTGATAATGAAATATTGATGAAGAAATTATTTTTGTCTCTTTAACATAGTAATATATCTCTAATTTTTTTAGAATTTAAATCATAATGGGTGTTATCAGAGTCACTTAATTTGATGTTTATTATCTTAGGGTATAAACAAAAAAAATTGGACATTTTTTTATAACCATGACCATTTAAAATATATATTTATGTATGGGAAACAAATAAAATATATTTATCATTTGTGTTATAATGTTAGACAATGTGATAATATGATATAACAGTGTTGATTATTATTAACAATTATATAACAACTTTTATAGAAGCCTCTATCAAAGTAGTGATAATGGGAAAAATATTATCCATAAAATAATGTTAATTAAATTATAATAGAATAAGGATATTGAAATTTAAATTCTAATATTTCAAAGATTTATAATTATAGATATTGGAGTGGTCAATACTATAGCTCTTATGGTGAGATGATGATTGTAACATCCCAAGCTTCCACAATACGTTTCCCTTTAAATCTCTTGAATGTAGTTGACAAAATATAAAAAATTTGGCACACAAAAATCAACTATATGAATATTATGTAGGTACATAATCCACCGAATAGTATTAATAAATACTAGGGGATAACATCTATGTGGAATTTTCACATACAAATCAATGGGTCACAACATCTACACAGTGAAATTTAAACATTAGGTGGGGAAATATCCTATAGAAGGTATCAGATAACAATCACATGGGTCTGACATCTAATTTGTGATATTTCATATTAGTGGGGGTCCATTATCCTCTAAAAATAGTCTATAAACACCAAGGGCCATCATGAAAATGACAATATTACATTTTAAATGGGATCTTGCATCCTCCCAATGGTATCTCATAATAGCATTGGCCAACACAAACTCACTAATATCTAATAATTAATCAATGGAGGCCAACAAGAACATAATAGAACGAATAAATATTGGGGAATAATATACACCCATATATATCACAAAAAAAATCAGGTTCCAATATCTTATGAGTGATTATTCATAACAATGGGGTCCAACATCCACCTAAATTTTTAACATAAATATCATGATCCATCAAATAGATGATAGTAACTAGGGTCCATCATCAACCTACTAATATATCATAACAAATTATTGATGTCTATCTTTGTTTTTTTATGTATCATATAAAAAAAAATAATGTTGATAGTAATAGGGGCTACATCAACCCCGTATATATAATAACATACCACCTAGGGAAACCATCTTTGTAACGACCCAAAGATTCATTAATGGAAAATCCCTCTTGATCCAGTTAAATGTCTCTTTATGAAAAATGTTTTTACAAGATGTCAACTTCTTTGGTTTCATGTTAAGAATTTTGACCGTTGTTAATATAGCCGTTGAACAGTGATCACATGATTAGTATAAATGTAAGGCTTTAACGAACCCAATTTTTACTTAGACAAAGGAAGTGATGGCCTCATCTAGTAGAATTGCCCCATACGAAGCCCATTTGTCAGAGCTCAGAAAGGAGGTGGCATCTTTGGTCTTTTCCCTTGACCAAGCCCAAGCTGAGCTTCAATATGTCAAGCTCGAACGTGACCGTCTACGGGAAAAGTGGAAGTTGATTGAAATTACCACTCGAGAGATGTTATCCGAGCCACCCCAAGAGTATGTCACCATTGAACACCTTAACCTTAGGTCTTATGCGGCTATTTTAAGGGGTTATGTAACAAATAAGTAGTACTATGTTCATGTACATTATTGTTTTATATAATAATTAATATAATTTCGATTCATTTTTGATACATTGTAAATAGTTTTTAAAGTACAAATGGTGTTTTTAATTATTATTTAATTAAGAAATCAATTTTATTAAATTAAGGGATTTTTGAATTAAATAATATTTTAATAAAATATCATTATTAATATTAAATTAATTTTTATTAAATATAAATGATCTAATAAATTTATGAATGCAATTAAAATTTTTATTAAGGTTTGAAAGCCATTTCTGTCAAAACCCGTGAATTTTCGATAAATGTTGGTTTTTATTTTAAAAGTGAAAATTAACATATTTATAATTTTTTTTAGATAAAATAAATGTCATTTATGGAATCAAGACGTCAAAATTTTCCAACGGTGAATTTTTCATAATTTTCTGAGACAGTCAAATTTTTGGGTAAAAATTAAATACCATTTAATTATATAATGTGTTTTATGACATCATAATGACCCAATGGTGATGTAATAAAATACCATAATCATTATGTTCGGCCAATATATGTTTTATCATCAAAATAATTTTGTTTTGGGTTTGTTTGACCTACTTTTCAAAGCATTAATGAACCTCTCAAGACATATTCAACACTTTGCCTTTTTAAATTAATTTTCATGGGAGTCTGAGTCACCTCCACATAAGAAACCCTAATTTTTTAAAACGTTCGTACCTTGGCCTTGTAAAATATTGGTTTCCTCTTTCCTTTTCCAGAAACCATGGGCAAATACCATGGGATGGTTTATGGTTTGGATTATTTTAATATAAGGGGTCCCAAACCTAAATAATAAAGAATTCTCTCACATTTCCTATATAAACCCACCCAAGATCCTACTTCATCCTCACTAAAATCTTTTTTAGTTCGTCCAACCTCTGCCCTACTCTCTCTAGAATCCTCCCAAGGTGCCCCAAGCTCCCAAGAAGCCTCTCACAAGCCTCTCTCTAGCCTTTGGAAGCACACTTCCAAGTAAGGGTTTTTTCTTCTTTTCTAATTTTTGTCAATTTTCTTGAAGTTGTATTTCACTTTTAATTTAAATTATGAATGTTGGGGTATTTTTTCACACCTCCCCCATACTTACCTCTTATTGTTTTAATGATGGGAGACCCATTTCTCTGTCATTTAATACCTCCCATGTACACCCGTTACTATGCCGAAATTACGAAAGGAACTTCTCTCTCTTCTGTTACATTCAAGCAATACTTTTGTATCATGAATCTAAATTACATTTCAATTGTTGGGACATGTATCTATATTACCTCCTTACTTTCCCTTACATGTAAATATGATGAGGAACCCCTTTCTCTCTCATCAACCTTTTTTATGACTTCTTATGTCACGCCATTACGCTGCCGAAATCGCACCGATTTTATAAGCCAATGTCATTGTGTAGTGAATACCATGCCCATTTCTCCATCAAAGGTATTCACCTTTATGCACATTTACTTATTGATTGTAGAGTTTCATCAATTAATTCCACATTCCTTTATCATGGAATAAATTATTATGTTTTATGAATCCATGTTTTATGATCCATGTGGCACACTTATGCATGAAATGGAATGTTTAAGAAGGGTGCGCCCTTATAGTGCTCAAATGCATTGGGTAAAGTATAGTATCATGATACTTCAAGGGCAATGAGTGTTGACTCATTATAATTCAAGGGAAATGAGGGTTTACTCGTGCTTCATGTGCAATGAGGATTTACTCATGCTCCATGTGCAATGAGCCTTGGCTCATGCTAATTCAATGTTAAGTGTTGTTGCCACATTTCCATGTTATGATTATCATGCTTTATCATGCCTTTATGTTCATGTTTATCTTATGCTCTATTGACATTACTATTGACAAACATGTATTTTAATCCTCATGTTATTCCATGTGTACTCCCTTACTGGGCTTTATAGCTCACCCTTTTCTTATGCATGTCCTCAGGTTATCCCAAGCAATGCTAAGTACAAGGGAATATAGTGGTCATGTAAAGGAAGTTTTCAATAAAGATGTTGTATTTCATGTTTTAATATTTTATGTAATGGTCATAAGCCCCAAAGACACTAAACCTCTCGATCTTCTTTGTTGTATCAAGTGAAGTTTTATGTAATAAAGCATGTTTAAGTTGTAATAAAAAGCAGGGTTGTCATAGTTGGTATCAGAGGGAGGTTTAGTTATTTTTGGGATTAGGAAACCCTAATAAAGCCTTGGATACAAGACTAAGTATAATAAAAACATCCCTAAGTTATGGTAAATACTAAGTAGGTGGTTTATCAAACAAATACATCCTTGTCAGGATACGAGCAAGTAGAGGCGGCTCTGGCACAGATGTATCCTAGGGGTAAAACCCAAAAACACCGCTTTGAGCTAGACTCGAACGGGAACTGGTGCACGACAACGGGCCTTGATGCACTCTTGGTTACGACACTCCCGGGGGATATGTTATGATAAATTCACAATCTTGGTATGAACCCTTATTAAGGGAAAAATTCCCCTAAGAATATATGTTAGAAAGTAGATCATGAAAAGCCTAGATTGAATCATATAGACTCATGAGTTATGGAAATAAAACTTTATTTATAAGTTATCAACTTTTGTATTTGGATTACCCTTTATGTGTTACCCCTAACTTTCCTTTTATTCCAACAAATGGCCAGTAATAGGAGGACTTAGGCTAACAACCGTTGTGAAGATCAGTGTGATTATTGTACTAATGAGATGCCCAATCCAATGGGAGCGATAATTGCGAACTTTGTCATGATTCTCTCTCACCTAACTCAAGTTTTAAATAGAAACACGGGTCAAGAGGAACATCCAAACCCCCCTGATAAGGAACAAGTCACTATTGAGAGCTTCATGAGGCAAAGACCTCAAACTTTTATTGGATCATCCGATCCCACGATCGCTAAACAATGGATCAACTCCATTGAAAAGATATTCTCCATCCTCCAATGTTCTGAACAAGAGAAGGTTCTCCTGGAGGCTTATAGTATAGAGGGTGAAGCTAATCAATGGTGGACACTGATCAAAAATACGAAGCCTGAGGAGGAGATCGAGGCTTTGGAATGGAAGGAATTCCGGAAGATGTTTTTCGATAAATATTTTCCGTGCACCCTCTATCTTAAGATGGAAAGGGACTACTTTTCCCTCAAGCAAGAAGATGAATAATCTATGGGAGAGTACGAGGAAAAATTAACAAGGCTTGCACGATATGCTTTCGGCATTGTCGTTACCCCCGAATGCAAGGTTGACCGCTTCTTTGGTGGGATAAATCCTAGCTTGCGGAAAGCATTAGCAATCTGTGACTTCGACAGCTATGAGGAAATTGTCCGATGTGACCTCAAGGTAGAAATGGAGATCGGGGAATCACAGGGGTATCATGGGGAAAAGAAGAATAAGGTGGACTTCAATGTTGGTGGTCCGATGGATAAATCCAACGGTGCTAAGAAGTTCCAGCACCCCACTTGCCAAAAGTGCAGAAAGAAGCACCCTGGTAATTGCCTTAAGGGGACGAGAAAATGCTTCAGGTGTGGAAGAGAAGGGCACCTAGCTATTAACTACCAGCAAGAAGGACCCGCGGCTGCGACAGAGGAGGGGAACGCTCCGTTAGAACCTCAACGTGTTTTTCAATGCTATAAATGCAAATAATCGGGTCATTTTGCAAATTAGTTCCCTAATCCAAGGGTTATCGGAGGCAACCAACAACCTCCAAGACAAAAAGGAAGAGATTTTTCCATCACTTCTGCCGAAGTGACCCCCGACAACCAAGTGGTGACAGGTACGCTAGTTATTTATTCAAAAATAGCAAGCATACTTTTTGATTCATGTTCTACGCATTCTTTTATATATCGAAAGTTTAGTAGAACAATCCCAGCACCACCACAAATCATGGAAGTAAAGATTTCGGTGAGTACGGAAAATGGGGAAATCATTTCATCCCATGAATATAAGTCCTCCCCTGTTATAATCTATGGATTGAATTTCCCAGCGAACATCATCATACTCCCTTTGGTGGAATTTAATGCAATTCTTGGCATGGATTGGCTTTCCTTATATAGAGCCAACATAAATTGTCGGGAGAGGGAAATCACCCTCCATATTGAGAATCGGACCCCAATTCTTTACAACTGTCAGGAGGAAGATGAATCTCCATTAGCTCCATAATCTCAAGAATGGATATTACTACCCTATGAGCATGCGTATTTGGCTCAGATGATTGAGTCCAAAGAAGAATCCATCCTTGAAGAAATTCCTATTGTGAGGGAATTCGCGGAAGTGTTTCCTGAGGAACTGCCTGGTCTTCCTCCTAGAAGAGATGTTGAGTTCTCAATTGAACTTATACCTAGGGCACTACCAATATCCAAGACTCCATATAGAATGGCTGTTGTTGAGCTTGAAGAGATGAAGAAACAACTACAGGAGAATCTGGATAAAGGGTTTATACGCCCAAGTGCTTCACCATGGGGTGCACCAGTCCTCTTCGTCAAGAATAAGGATGGGTCAATGCGGATCTGCATCGATTATCGTGAACTTAAAAAACTCACGATAAAGAACAAGTATCCTCTTCCAAGAATCGATGACTTGTTTGATCAGTTGCATGGAGCACAATACTTCTCCAAGGTGGACTTGCGGTCAGGATATTATCAAGTAATGGTGAAGAAGGAAGATATCCCCAAGACTGCTTTTCGTACAAGATACGGGCACTATGAATTCATAGTAATGCCTTTCGGACTCACCAATTCTCCAGCAATATTCATTGACTTGATGAATAGAGTATTTAGAGATTACCTTGTCAAATTTGTGGTAGTATTTATATATGATATTCTAATATACTCCAAAACCATGGAGGACCATGAGGAGTATTTAATAACTATACTAGAGACTTTGCGCAAGAAGAATCTCTATGAAAAGTATAGCAAGTGTGAGTTATGGTTGAAGGAAGTCTAATTCTTGGTCCATATCATCACAAGAAATGGGATATCTGTAGACCCCTCCAAAACAGATGCAATTGAGGGATAGATGAGGCCAACATTGGTAACGGATAGCCATAGCTTCTTGGGGTTAGCTGGATATTATCGACGATTTGTGAGAAATTTCTCATGATTGTCCAGCACTCTTACCAAGCTAACTCTAAAGGGAGTAAAGTTTGTTTGGAGTGATTAATGCGAAGAAAGCTTCAAGGAGTTGAAAATGAGGCTTATCACTGCGCCCGTGCTCACTTTACCCACAAGTGGGGAACTTTTTGTGGTATTCAGTGATGCCTCAAAGAAGGGATTAGGCTGTGTGCTGATGCAGAATGATAGAGTGATATCCTATGCCTTAAGAAAGTTGAAAATCAATGAGCGAAACAATCCAACACATGATCTGGAGTTGGCGGCATTGATCTTTACCTTGAATATCTGGCGGCATTATCTCTATTGAGAGAAATGTGAGATATATACTGACCAAAAGAGTCTTAAATATATATTCACATAGAAAGAGCATAAAATGCTCCAGAGAAGATGGATAGAGCTCATCAAGGATTATGAATGTTCAATACATTACCACCCTAGGAAACCGGACACGGTGGCGGATGCCCTAAGTAGAAAAGATCCATCGATTCTATCAATGATGAGAATTGAGAAGGATCCAATCTTCTTAGACTTGATGAAGATGGACGTGGAAATCATAAAGAAGGGAACATAATCAATCCTTTCATAAATGATTGCCCAACCATCTCTTTTGGAATGGTTAAAGGAAGTTCAAAAGGATGATTTGTGAATTCAGGAAAGAGTGGAAGCTATCAAAAAGGGGAAATCCTCATAGTTTAATCTTAATGAAGAAGGAATTGTGCGGTTTGGGAAAAGACTATGTGTTCCATCATGTCCGGAGCTGAAGAAGGAACTTTTGGATGATGCACATAGATCAAATTTCTCTACTCACCCAGGGAGCACAAATATGTATCGAGATCTCCGAGAAAAAATTTGGTGGGATAATATGAAGAAGGAGATCACCGAATATACATCAAAGTGCCTGGTGTGTCAGCAAGTGAAGGCAGAGAGGCAGAAGTCTAAGGGGATGATGCAACCATTACCCATACCAGAATGGAAATGGGTGAACATCACCATGGACTTTGTCACCGGACATCCGAGGACATCCAAAGGCAACAATGCAATCTGGGTTGTTGTGGATCGTCTTACAAAGACTGCACACTTCATTGCTATTCGGGAGGATTTCTCATTGGATCAACTGTCACAGATATATATTAGGGAGGTGTTAAGGTTTCATAGAGTACCACTATCTATTGTGTCGGACCGAGATCCAAGATTCACCTCTATGTTTTGGAAGAGTCTTCAACATGCTCTAAATACTGAACTGAACTTTAGTACGGCCTATCATCCTCAAAATGATGGCCAATCAGAGAGGACTATCCAAACACTTGAGGATATGTTGATAGCATCCTCAATGGACTTTAAAGAAGGATGGGATCAACATCTTCCTCTGGTTGAGTTCACTTATAATAACAGTTTCCACTCGAGCATCCAAATGGCACCATATGAAGCCCTTTATGGGAAATGGTGCAGAACACCGGCATGTTGGGGTGAGGTCGGTGAACGTAAGCTGCTTGGACCAGAAATGGTCGAAGAAATGGTGGTGAAGGTGAAAACAATTCAGCAGCATATCAAGGTATCCCAGAGTTGACAGAAGAGTTATGCAGATAATCGTTGATGAGACCTTGAGTTTAAAGTTGGATACATGGTGGTTTTACGCATACCTCCGTGGAAGAATGTCATGAGGTTTGGAAAGAAAGGGAAGTTAAGTCCAAGGTATGTCGGCCCCTTCGAGATTCTTGATCGTGTTGGGTCTGTGGCCTATCGACTGGCACTTCCACCTACTATGGACAAGGTGCATGATGTATTTCATTTATCCCTCTTAAATAAGTACATACCGAACCCTTCACATGTACTCTCTTCTGAGGTGGTACAGTTGGAAGATGATATTTCTTACGAGGAGCAACCAGTGAAGATCTTAGATCATAGAGAAAAAGTTCTACGAAATAAGACAATGCCCCTCGTCAAGGTGTTTTGGAGAAACCACAAGTTTGAAGAAGCGACTTGGGAGTCAGAGGATATGATGAAGCTGAGTTACACACATTTGTTTTATTGTGTGAAAAAGGAAAATTTCGACAGCAAAATTTCTAAAGGGGGGAATATTGTAACGACCCAAAGTTTCATTAATGGAAAATCCCTCTTGATCCAGTTAAATGTCTCTTTATGAAAAATGTTTTTATAAGATGTAAAATTCTTTGGTTTCATGTTAAGAATTTTGACCGTTGTTAATAAAGACGTTGAACAGTGATCACATGAATAGTATAAATGTAAGGCTTTAACGAACCCAATTTTTACTCAGACAAAGGAAGCGATGGCCTCATCCAGTAGAATTGCCCCATACGAAGCCCATTTTTCAGAGCTTGGAAAAGAGGTGGTGTCTTTGGGCTTCTCCCTTGACCAAGCCCAAGTTGAGCTTCATTATGTCAAGCTCAAATGTGACCGTCTACGGGAAACGTGGAAGTTGATTGAAATTACTACTCGAGCGATGTTATCCGAGCAGCCCCAAGAGTCTGTCACCATTGCACACCTTACCCTTAGGTCTTATGCAGCTGTTTTAAGGGGTTATGTAACAAATAAGTATTACTATGTTCATGTACATTATTTTTTTTTGTATATAATAATGAATATAATTTCTAGTAATTTTTGATACATTCTAAATAGTTTTTAAAGTACAAATGGTGGTTTTAATTATTATTTAATTAAGAAATCTATTTTATTAAATTAAGGGATTTTTTAATTTAATAATATTTTAATAAAATATTAATATTAATATTAAATTAATTTTTATTAAATATAAATGATCTTATAAATTTATGAATGCAATTAAAATTTTTATTAAGGTTTGAAAGCCATTTCTGTCAAAACCTGTGAATTTTCGATAAATATTGGATTTTATTTTAAAAGTGAAAATTAACATATTTATAATTTTTTTATATAAAATAAATGTCATTTATGGAATCAGGACGTCAAAATTATCCAATGGTGAATTTTTCATAATTTTCTGAGACAGTCAAATTTTTGGGTAAAAATTAAATACCATTTAATTATATAATGTGTTTTATGACATCATAATGACCCAATGGTGATGTAATAAAATACCACAATCCTTATGTTGGGCCAATATATGTTTTATCATTAAAATAATGAGATTTTGGGTTTGTTTGACTTACTTTTCAAAGCATTAATGAACCCCTCAAGACTTATTCAACACTTTTCCTTTTTAAATTAATTTCCATGGGAGTGTGACTCACCTCCACATAAGCAACCCTAATTTTTTAATACGTTCGGACCATGTCCTTGTAAAATATTTTTTTCCTCTTTCCTTTTCCAGAAACCATGGTCAAATACCATGGGATGGTTTGTGGTTTGGATTATTTTAATATAAGGGGTCCCAAACCTAAATAATAAAGAATTCTCTCACCTTTCCTATATAAACCCACCCAAGCTCCCACTTCCTCCTCACTAAAATCCCTTTTGGTTCTTCCAACCTCTTCCCTACTCTCTCTAGAATCATACCAAGGTGCCCCAAGCTCCCAAGAAGCCTCTCACAAGCCTCTCTCTAGCCTTTGGAAGCACACTTCCAAGTAAGGGTTTTTTCTTCCTTTCTCATTTTTGTCAATTTTCTTTAAGTTGTATTTCCCTTTTAATTTCAATTATGAATGTTGGGGTATGGTTTATCACCTCCCCCATACTGCCCCCTTATTTTTTGAATGATGGGAGACCCCTTTATCTCTCATTTAATGCCTCCCGTGTACACCCGTTACTATGCCGAAATTCCGGAAGGAACTTCTCTCTCTTCTTTTACATTCAAGAAATACTTTTGTATCATGAATCTAAATTCCATTTCAATTGTTAGAACATGTATCTATATGACCTCCTTACTGTACATTACATGTAAATATGATGAAGAACCCCTTTCTCTCTCATCAACTTTTTTTTATGAATTCTTATGTCACGCCATTACGCTGCTGAAATCGCACCGATTTTATAAGCCAATGTCATTGTGTAGTGAATACCATGCCCATTTCTCCATCAAGGGTATTCACCTTTATGCACATTTACTTATTGATTTTAAAGTTTCATGTATTAATTCCACATTCCTTTATCTTGGAATAAATGATTATGTTTTATGAATCCATGTTTTATGATCCATGTGGCACACTTATGCATGAAATGAAATGTTTAAGAAGGGTGCGCCCTTATAGCGCTCCAATGCATTGGTTAAAGTATAGTATCATGATACGTCATGTGCAATGAGTGTTGACTCATGCTAATTCAAGTGCAACGAGGGTTTACTCGTGCTTCATGTGCAATGAGGGTTTACTCATGCTCCATGTGCAATGAGCCTTGGCTCATGATAATTCAATGTTAAGTGTTGTTGCCACATTTCCATGTTATGATTATCATGATTTATCATGCCATTATGTTCATGTTTATATTATGCTCTATTGACATTCCTATTTCCTAACATGTATTTTACTCCTCATGTTATTCCATGTGTACTCCCTTACTGGGCGTTATAGCTCACCCTTTTCTTATGCATGTCCTCAGGTTATCCCATGCAATGCTAAGTATGAGGGAATGTAGTGGTCATGTAAAAAAGGTTTTCAATAAAGATGTTGTATTTCATGTTTTAAGTTTTTATGTAATGATCCTAAGCCCCAATTACACTAAACCTCTCGATCTTATTTGTTTTATCAAGTGATGTGTTATGTAATAAAGCGTGTTTATGTTGTAATAAAAAGCAGGGTTTTCATAATCTTCCCAATTTTATGTCATGAAATGGTATCAATAATTCTAATTTGGAGCGTATCCACCCAATACATCACATGTAATAAATCACTATTGGAGACATCCAAATGTTTTCCTCATCACACATCTCTTTGATTGACCTCTCAAAAAGAAAAATTTGACATCATTTACAATTCATGAGTCTTATTGCTTGACCTAGAATATATGATGAAAATACTCATTAATACCCATATCCCGGGTCAAAATTATCCTAGGGTAGCCAATAATGAACCCCAGGCCATGTCACAGTCTTAAAAGACTACTTTTGTTCCTCTATTTCATTCTAATCAACCTTTCCAATCTCATAACTATAGGCATATAGTGCTCCACAATGTTATCTACCACATCTTTTGGCCTTCATATCCTTATCGGATATTCCATATTGGAACCACTCTATATAGAATTCATAATTCCCATCTCAAATTCAAATACAACATAGGTCAATCTACTCACCCATAATCTCATAAATCCGTCCAGGGACAACTCGCTCATCTTCTCACATGCTGCTAGGTGAGGAACACTCTCCACATTCCATATGTATCTTACCTAAGAACTCAATGTAAAATCAAATTTCATTCATTGCCTATATTGTAAAAATATCCCATATCAGTGTTCATCATTTCTTAATGGAACTAAAAAAACCTATCCAGGTCTACTAAATTCAATTAAATCATTTAAATTACTCCCCTCCTTATTTTGAGTATCTCAATGATCATATTTAAAATCGGTGCCTTGGAATTTTGCAATAGAGGATCTAAAATTGTGATTAACGGTTCCTCTTCTGGCTTCAGGCATTTCCATTCAATTCATAGGGATATACATTAATTTACAATTTTTAATATAAAAATGATAGTCACTCATATTAGATAAACTACATTTCTCACACAATATAACCGAAGTTCATAATTTTATAGGGAATTTTATATGGACTACCAACCCCAAATAGAGTTTTTACCTCTAATCATAGCATAAAATCACTATAATAGGACTATCAAAACTCATACCATCAATTAATTACCTACCTGAATCCATTAAATTTATATATTTTGATAATAAAATTTTATAATTTATTTATAGTTTAATTTAACTTAATTTAGTATTCATAAGTGTTTAAATCATCATCGAACAATATCTACTGACTAAAAACCTCATGTAATGGGGTGGAGTCTAATCTTTATATGAAATTGCACATAATATTAAAGAAATCTCAAATTTAAATTCCAGATTAAATGTAAATTTCAATAAAATTTCTCTAAATACCCAATTATAGTTTACTGGGTGACATAACTTCATCCAAATGGCATACATGCCTTCATTATATAATGACATAATCAAGACACATTATTGTAAATACAAATTAAATGGGATGGTTTTCACCATGACCTAGTGGAAATTATCATAAATGTGATTTTATTCATCTTAATCATGATAAAAACATGTGGCGAGAATAAAGAAGAATGAATCACCTCAAGAAGCATATGGAATCATCAAAAAAATAACCTTATTCAATGTAGGGTTGAATGAGAATATGGGGAGTTACGCCCTCATTTTTCATGAATGCGAGGGAGATGAGATGTAGGGGAATGGGGTTTAATATGTTATGGGAAAAATAGGTAAATTCACTATTTTAGATAAAATCGGGTCTGTTGAATGGTTTTCATATGTTTTTATAATACATGTGCCAACCCGCATTGTTAGTACATTCATGATCCTCCTCATTCAAGCATTTTTCCTGCATATCATAGAAGCATGGTTTTTCAACCCATATTCAAATCAAGCAATCCCCTATGACACTAAAATTGTATGTTTTCATGATTTCTATGAATCTTCTCCCAATCTTTGCTCGAAACCCTAATGCCAAACTACATTTCAATGTTTACCCATATGATTTTACTAACACATGTGACAACAATGCATAGGGAAGGAAATAATTTTTGAAACATAAAAACCTAACTATAAGACACAAAAAACACCTAAGAATCCAAAAATCCTAATGGATCACGATATATATTAAAAATAGATTTTTTTTGATGCTCCAAATATCAGAATATTGATCTGAATATCAATTCTCAAAACAACCTTCGCTCTATAATTCTAAATTGTTAAATTACCTCTAAGATTTCAAACCCAAAAGGTCATGGTGTTTTAAAAACTCCCCACCATAGTAATTCTCATCCCCAATAAGTCTTTTTTTCCATAAATCATTTGTTCCAACCATCCTCAATCATCAATTCATGATCCAATTGTTTTATTATACGCTAAAAATAGATTGAGATTCTGGAACCCAACACTAAAAATGTAGTTCAAAATTAACTATAATATTATTAAATAATTACAACCAAAATTGAAATTCCATGATAATGAATACTAATTAATGTCTGTTTTGAGAAACCATAGTGTCATCCATGAATTCATTAATAATATTTAGATTCTCTCACTATATGAATTGACTTATAATGGACGATTAGAAAAAAATGTTCTACCCACCCTGTCAATACTATGGTGAAATATATTTTCAATGGAACCACAATATAAATGTCATGTTTTCAAACTCACCCCTCTCAATATCACGTGTAAACAAAATTCGATCCGTTTATGACAGATGACTCGAAAAAAATGATTTATTAAACCCTATGAAATGCCACCGCACTATCTAATATATATGGATTAATTATCTAATACATATTAATACCTTCCAAATCCCACTTCAAAGTCTATACCTGACACAGATGTAATTCTAGAGTTGGATCACCAAACACCACCATCATCTGTTATGTTTTCACTCAAATCAACATTATATCAATGATCCAACTCTCCCTTATATCAAATTAAATCCACTCTTGACCCTAGGCCACTGTATAGACTCTATCTAACAGAACGTACAAATATAAAACCTACAATCCTCTATATAAAATGATTAAATTGGATTCAACTCTACACTTCCACCCAAATTCCACCTGAACCATCCACCGACCAGTCTCAACACACCCATGACCCTAAACATATGATAGTAATTAATCCATGGAAAATTATCAATTAATTACTTTATACAAATGTAGGATGTGGTCATCTTTCTCACTCTTCTGTGCTAACATGAAATATCAATTTCTAACCATTCCCAAATCATTAAACATGTAGTAATTGAAAACTAAAGAAATATAATTTATAATGAGTGTCACACCCTTCAACGGCCAATGGTACACTCCCCGAGATATGGATTCTCTTATAAATCTCCCCATGTATAACCTTAATAGGTTCCAAAATTGAAATACCTGAAATCCATGTTACGTGAAAACCCTTGGTTAAATGTATCATCATACCATGATCCATACATTGTATTCCCCTTTGTTTTAGAGGTAACAATCTTCACAATTGTCTACAATCGTGGTAGGAAAGACCATAAGAGATCTAATAAAACTAATGGTTCTTGGCCCACACACAAACTCTCGCATATTCATATCCAAAAAAGTCCCCATACATATCAAAAACATGATATAAACCTTACCAAACACATAAATTCTTCTATATCATTAGAACGTACCAAATGACTCATTATCCCATGAATCTCACATCATCAAACACTGTCTCACATACTTAAAACACGATCCATTATCCTCATTCATGTTTTAGTTATATTAGTAGAGAATATCATGTTCTATATTAATAATAATCCTAGATTCTTACCCATGTTGTGACCTATCAAATGATCAACTAACACTCTAAGAAAATGCCTCCAATTTAATATCATCTACCCATTATCAATCAGTGCTAGATTAAACTATATAAGATCACAATATTCTACCTCATCCACATAAATACTCGTAATAAAATATATCATATTTTTAGTAGATCATTCCCATAAAATCCATAAACAATTCACTATATCAAGGCTAGATATACTCATCTATTATTTGAAAGTAATATCCATACCTATACCATATACCTAGTAGTTCCTCCCATAAACTAATATCACAAACAAAAAATATACCGATGATTTCTATTTCCATGACACTCTCATCCTTGTTATTATCACACTATTGGGTTACCCTCATATATTACACTTCAGACCAGAGGAACTAGGCTCTCTTGCATAGACTATAAATCACGTATCACATTTTTCAGAACACATTGGTGTACATCATTTATCATATCTACAAACATATAGGAAACTAAAATTCCAAGACTCCCACTCCAAGGTTCTTAGACACACACACACAAACACACACATATATATATATTAGGAATCACTTTCCACGTAATCAACCACTCTGGGAAACTAATAATCATCGGTTGTCATCAGATGATACTACTTCTCTAGGATCATGTTTTTAACGACATTTCAATATTGTAATCATCATTCAAAAATTAGTGTTTACGATACCAAAGTTATAAAATTCGGTTTAATAAAATTCCACCAAGAACCTCTATAGAAATACATAATACATGTTTTTCATAACAAATAAAATAACTGAACCCATGATCTTTTAGAACTCATAGCAAAGAATAAAATTTCAATACCAACCTACTTAGGGTCGATGCACATATCTTATGACATGGAATACATATTCATCATCATGGATAACCCCTTTATGTATTCCCCATTACATGTTATAAAAAAATTATCATGATCTAGCTATGTATAATTCCAATCAAAAGTTACATGGAAAAATTAAATATTTGTTTTTAACACATTAAATTGTTTAACCCTTGGTACTTGGTGATATAAATCACATAAAGTAATATATATTTCATGTGTGTCTTATTTTCCTAGTATAATGCTTGTTCATACACTTATTCCAATAAAGAAATGTTTGAATAACAATAATTTAATAATAAAAAACCCAAGTTTTTTATAGTAGGTGAAACCATACTACCAAAAAAGTGGAAACGAAAAATAACCATCCTATATCACTGGTATCCAAAAATTCCATTTATAAATGGTTTTAATGATGAAATAGTATTTTTCCCATTATAAACTCTAACACATCACTATCCCTTATCTTCCATATCCAAAAATAATAATACAAATAAAAATACTTCCCTAATACAACATTGTAACATGTCATAGTAGGATACCACTCGACATTATTCCATGTGAAGTCTGAATGTGACATCAAGCTAACCTCTAAATATTATAGATGTTTTCAACTAGAAATGAGGTTCTAGTTTAATACTATGGGGATACTGTACCATAAAATTATATTGAATCATAGTGTAAATAACTAAATATCATATATCAGGAATTATACTTGTATGCATAACAAATAGAAAAACAAATTCTATAAAAAACTATATTGTGGAATCTTGTTTTCATATTGATACACATTTATTCTAGTATATATCAACTGACCACCCACTTGTCCATTGAAAGATAAATGTAAATGACAGAATAAATTTCTGAAGGCTCTTCCACCATCTTTGATCCTCATCACATCTTGACCATCAATTACATCTTACTTATCCCAGACAATCATACAACACTTGGCCTCCAGCATCCATGAACATCTGATAAGTCATGTATGCTCGGGTACCCAAGATCCATGGTCACCCAATATAGTTATTAATAAAAATTAATATGTAACTTACAATGTGTTCAGATACATAAAAAATAAAAAAATTGTATCCAAAAGTGATCTTCCTAGAATAAATTAATAACACAAGGAAGGAAAATAATATAAATCAAATCAATCCTCAGGTTCTATGGTTATACCTAGGATCAATCAATCCTACATTAGGTAGTGTCAGATAATCTTTGAGAAAGATACATTAGAATGGGGGGATATAAGTCTAGCCCAAAAATATATATAAAGTAGACAATCACTCGAGGAAAGACAATCTACTTGAATCATCTCATAGAAAATGACCAGGACCATCACAAAGCTAGATTTATCAATTAGTAATGGAAGTTATAATCCACCGAGTAGTACCCCATAATTATCACCGGGGGAAGAGATTATACTTCAGGTGATTTTTTATAATAGTAAGATCCATCATCTATTTAAAAGTATCCCATAACAACCATAAGATTCCGTCATCCTCTAAGTGATGTTTCATAACAATGGGGTATAACGTTGACAAAAAATTATCAATAAATAGTGGTATCCATCATCTATTAAGATGTATCATACAATAATCATTGGGGGCCAACATTCTCTTGGTGTACTTTCATAATAGCGGGCGCCAACATCGTCCCAAATTTATCACATAAATAGTAGGTTCCAACATTTATATGATTTTATATCATAATAATAATGGTTGTAATCCACCCAATAATATATCATAATAGTTTATGAGGTCCATCATCCACTTGAAAAAATAATTAAATAAAAGGAGAAAATATCAACCCAGATGTATAACCCCACAATCTCCAAGGGACAACATATTCATGATGATTTACCATTTCATAGGGGGAGAAAATACATCTAAAAGTGTCACATTAATAGATGGTCCCCACATCCATCTGATAATCCTTATAAATAGTGGGTGTTAGTATCCACCCAATAATATATCAAAATATATCACTAGGGGTCAGTATACATTTGATAATGTATCATGAAATAGTAATAAGAAGAAGATGCAAAAATCAATGAGTGAAATCCACCCCATACATCTCATGATATATCACCACGGAATAGATTCTTCCTAGTGATATATCATAAAAAATTAATAATAATTATAATTGGGTGGGTATGTATCCACCCCCAATACACCATTTAATAAATTCTACATGGTATTACCACAAGTTAAAACCATAACCCAAATCTTGGGTTGGATACTTAATTGAACAACTTGGACCATCACTTTCAATTCCCAAGTTCTAATGTGCCACCCAAAATCGATGATGAAAATACACTATAATACCCCTCTATAGGGTCAACAAAAAATATTGGGAAACCACTAATGTACTATAGTCTATGTCATAGTATGAAAACAAGACATGGGTTCTTCAAACTCGTTTGAATCAATCATTTCATGTTCATCACTCAGAGGGAATAAAATCCCATAGAGTAATCATGATCCCCTTCCTACCTCATTAATCATAGATTATAGGCCCCCATTTGAACACCCTAGTAAGATTTTATAAATCTAATTTAAAATTACAATCCATACTTGGTTAATCCACCCTCTAAAACTATCGTCAATATTACCAAGGCCTTACTTCTTATGTGATCACATGCTAGTGGATGAGGAATAGTCACCCCATTCTCTAATCTTTTATACTAATGGGTCAAAATAATATCTCATTTACTTCATGGATTACATGAATAATCTATTATATCTCATAAATATTTTTTTTCTCAAGGGGGATAAGGGAACACATATGAGTATATTATGTTTAATAACTTCATTTAATTCATACCCGTTCAAGGTAAATGTATCTCATTGATCATATTTATAGTAAATGAATCTTCCTTTGGTAGGATGAGGTTTAAGATAGTAATTTGGGGACTTCATGGTGCTTAATATATATTAATTACCATCACATGAATTTTTTATAAGTAACCAATTTAGGTCATTTTAAAAGTTTATACTATTAGATCGGTGATAATAATATATCACATTCTATTTAAAAAATAATATAACATGACAAAGTAATTTGTAGGGAACAAATTACTCATAGGATGTTATTTACCTACAATCATAGCCTAGTAGATCTACCATAATACAATACACTCTCATAACATCAACCAAGAACCTACCTAATGATTTGAAATTTGACTAATTATATTATAAAAATTTATATTTAATTTGAAAATTTAAATATGTTTAATATGAATATATAGTAATTTGAAAATTTTATAATGAATATATCCTCTAGATGAAACATAAAGCAACAAGGTCTGGTCCAATCCAAAAATAATCATGTCAATAGGACCCATGAAATACTCATTTTAAATACCTGAATCAATATAAATTCTATCTAATTTCACCAAATACACTATGAAAATTCATCAGGTGACATACCATAAACGAAATAGAATATGTAAACATGTGTTTGTTATTTTAGGATGTCCTATAGAAATAATGAGGAAAACCACCATCATGTCAGATGATTTTCACCATTATCTAGTTAAAATAATAACAAAACCCTAAATCAATTCTCTTAAATATAGGTGAAAATAGGGATAATAATTATGTAGGAAAAGAGTGTGGAAAACCTCCAAGTCCTAAATAATTTCAATGAAAATCCATCCATTTTAAGTAGGATTAGTGGTTTTGAATGATAGGTTTAACCCTAGCTTGATCAGATGAATTTGAAGAGATTTAGGTGATATGTTGCAAATAAGAGGATAAATGTTCTATAGTGTAAGGTCCACACAAAATTTATTCATTTTCTTAATATGTGGTTTTAGTTTCATACCATGGTGATGTTGGGTTGTTGTTTCATATTATTTTTTTCTTAAATAAAAATTATTGTTTCAATATAAACTTATCAATGTTATAAAATCATTTTCATGATTAGTTGATTCATGAAATCATGTTTAAATTTGAGAAACTCAATATTATCAATTTCATATCATAGGATATGATATGTGTTTTCTATTAATAAAATAATATTATGGTCTATATTATAAAATAATACATCAAATATATGTTTTTGGTAAGATTTAAGATAAATGATAAATGATATATTAGTCCAAATTTTGCTAAATAATTCATTTTTCAATATATCATGATAAATGATATTGGTTATCATATTGTATTACCTCGTCAAAGTGCACAATAAAAAATAGATCATCATATCACTTTATTAGTATTGATGCATATCATAAAATAAGATAGATAATAATGAAATATATTTTATAGAATAAATAACTATAGTCATATGTTTTGTTATGAATATGAACAATATCACGAATAATGATTTCCAAAATATCATCAAATATATGACATATAAAACAATTTTTTTTTAAATAAAATAATTTGTGAATTGAATTATAAAATTTATAAATATCATATAAATTATGAAAAAAATTGTATTTTGTATGTGTATTTAATTCATAGATGTTTAATTAATTTATTTATTATAAATATTTTATATTTAATTATTAGATTTCTATGAAACACTTAATCAATAAGTTTCAATTATATCAATTTCAATATTATATAACTTTTATTTATGTGGATTGAATAAAAAATTTTATATAAAAAGATTATATAAAAAATATAAGGTAATTATTAATGTGTTTCTAAATTAAATATATAAAGAAAATATTTGGGATTTTATATTTATATATCAATTAAAAATAATTTTAAATATTATATGATCAAATTTAAAATCCTTATCAGTGAATTTTAGGAGATATATCCAATGCTTTTTAATAAACGGTATCATCAAGTTTAAAATCATATTAAATATATTATATTTTGATTATATGAATTTTTACATAATAGATATGAAATGTAAAATATTTATATTTAAATTATTATATATTTAAGATAAAATACATGTGATGAATTGTATTATGTAGCTCAGTTTGGAAATAAATAAAAAGAAATTTATTTATTTTAATATGGAATGTACACAAAGAATAGACAAATTATACAATGTTCAAAATTTATTTATATAGATTTTCTTCATTAATGATTATCTCATGTGTAGATTAATGAATTTTTCATTTATATAGTGATATTATAAACATTATTCATGAATAAAAATGTTATATTTTGAATGTATTTATGAGTATATTAAACTAAAAAATGTTTCCATAAATTATCATATATTCATTTAAGTGGTCACATGATTGGTATACCAATTGATTTAGTTTTATTATTCTTGACTTTGCATTTAACTAGTTTATTATCTTGAATTAAGAAGATAAATATTGTCTATACATACCATGTTTTAAAATTATGTTATAATTGTTGATTCTATATAGTAAATAACCATGGGTAAAAAAACAATGGGTAGTAATGAAAACTATCTTACTAGCTTATGATATTTCAAGATATAGCAGGGTCAACTACTAATCATCCCGTGATTACTATTTTGTGAATTTTTTATTTCAATTTGATCTAGTTTTTTACATGAAAGTATATAATTTACTTTACACATTGGATGTATTTGGATTTGAATAAATATAGTTCCCTTTTCATTTGTGATAGTATTATGGGTGATAGGATGTGTAAATAGTTAAATATAAATAATGTTCAAACATGTTGATTTTGAGGGAATAATATAATTAAAAATAGATCAATAAAACATGGATACATTTAAAATGGACTATGTGTGATAATATTTTGAGAGAACTAAAACCAATTCAAAATACTATGGTCTGTATTGCTTGTAATGTTTCACTTTTCATGATCTTGATCATCCAACTATGTAGGTCCATGTGAAATATGGGTTACCAGAGTTTATCTTATATAAGAAATGAGAGTTAAGGGTGATATTTATAAGATTATATGTTCATGTTTGGTGAATATTTTTGGTTAAATTTAACTCAAATACACAAAAGTATAGGATACCAAATTAATTGTTGATTTTATCAATATAATGGATTGAAAAAAAGGTATTTTAACCATATATCAAAGAGTAATATATGTTATGATTATCATGATTGAAGATTGAAACAATTATATTATGGGATAAATGAAAAATCAAACTAATTAAATATATATGTATGAATATTTTCCAATATTGGGATATTGTTTAGTTCAAAATGGGTTCATGATTTAATAGGGAGAATAGTTAATAAACTTTTTTTATTAAATTAATATAATATATGATACTCATTTGACCAAATATTTTGAAGATGAAAAAATAAAATCACCATCATTAAACAAGACATTGATATCAATCCCTAATATGGGAGAACCTTATTGTATGTAACATCACATAATATTATTGAAACATTAAAATCATTGTTATATAAGGTAAAAAATATTATATATGTTCAAAGAATCAACATGAGTAATCAAATATTGACATTAATTGAGCCTAGATTCTTGTAATTAGCATATATTAATTCAATATTGGTTTCAAATGAATTTATTAAATTCCATATTGTTTAAGGAACATTATACTCCACAAATATACTCAATTCGATTAAGCAAGTTAATGACTTAGAGAGTCTGATAGATTTTTTATGACATTTTCAGGCTATAGAATCCATTTGGAAATTATTTTCTCAAAAAGTTTTAATACAAATAATGAGATGAATTTATTTAATTTATCTTCTCACAAAATAGAGGATAACTTAATTGGTCATTATATTTCTTGGATCTGATGATCTATTGATAGAACCATAGGGTAGAAGAACAAATTATAATAGGGAAAAAACCTATTAGAAATACTAAAAGTGTTTCTTTGAGTAATGTTTTGATGTTTTCTAAAACAAAATGAGGTGTTATGATGGATTTCATGTGTTTGAATATGATGGACATATCTCAGATAGGTAAATGGGTTTGTGAAATCCTACAGAGTCCATATCAGGTATTGATGTAATAGAAATTAATTTAATAATTTGGGATAGTTTGTGATAATAAATCCATGCGTAAGACATGATGGATATTGTAGTTTTATTCAAATGATATGGAAAAGGTTTTTATTTAAATATTTTAAATTCAATTGAATAATTAAATATTACATTAATTTTAATAATGGATTTATAAAATTATCAAATTCATCTTATATAATAAGAGAATTTATTTATTATCAATGTGTTGTTATGAAATAAATTGGATTATGAATTGAAAGACATGTGTTTTGATTCATAAAACACTACATTAGGGTTTGGAAATGACACATGAATAAAAATAGTTTACCTTGGATAACATAGTTTATCCAATACAGTTGTGAAAATATGAAAAATCAGAATTACACCACCCATCAATGATAATATAATTTTAAATGTAATTATCCGAACATGTGGAATAAAATGAAACTTATATTGATTAAATAGACTATTTTTTAAGAATTCCCACATATTGAAAAAAGTTATATTTCATGAAAAAAATTTTTGTGATGTTTCATAGCATGATATAATTTTTGTAATTTATTTTGTAAGTGGCTAGTTAGAGTATGTTTGGGCTCAGAGATTTTTATAAGTAAACATAAAAAAATTACATTTATCATGTTTAAAATTAATCTCACTTTATATTGTAAAATAATTTTGGGATTTCTTGTAAGGAAATATAAAATTAAAAGTATAATGTTTCACAAAAAAATGAGAATAATGAAATTTTTGTTTGGAAAGGTTTCAAAGTAGTTTATAAAGAACATAGAAAAAGGTAAAATTATAAAATAAATGTTTTTTACATCATTCAGTTGGGTTTTGTGAAGTCAAGAAGTCTGTATAATCATTAAATTAGATGATATTAATTTCTAAAATGATGTTACAAAATAATTTAATTTTATAGGACTATTTAATATAATGGGAACAAGGATATATGTCAGAATTGACATCATGATATACTGAGTTTAACAAAAACATAAATTTCTAAAACATCAAAAATTCATTTAGATTTTCATATAAGATATGAATCTAGAACTTATTTATGTTTATTTGGTTCTATTATAAAAATATATTATTAATATAATAATTTGACTCATGTCATTCCTAAGAAATATCCCCTTCACCGTTTATCAAAAATTGGTTCCGTAAATAACATGTATTGAATTAAAAATCAACAACTAAAAGCATGAACTTGAGTTATCCATATTAGATATTAATTATAGAAAATTTATTTTTGTGATGAAATTTTATTTGAGGTATGGTTAGTATTTTTCATCAAGATAGTGAATATAGTCATTATACACAATACATATCCTATGTTATAGATGAAAATTATAGTATACCACTAGGAGTGATTTACAATATATCTTTGGTAATATTGGTATTCTTGTTTAATTTTTGGTTTTCCCTACTACATACTATTATACATTATACCTAAAATTATATCCAATTTCTTTGATACAATTATTATAACATTAGATAGGTTGATCTATTCATGTGATGGATGGGTCTGTTTTAAATCATGTTATTGATTGAATTTAATCTAGATAGGATTTTTATTTATGTATAAAAATTATGAAATATGGGAACATGATAAAGATATACTAAATAAGTTTATATTTTTAATTAGATAAGTGACATGTTATGTGGTTTTTTATTGGATGTGTCGAATTTGCTGTGGTCAACCATTACGGTGAATGACACATTATGTGTTCATCTTCTTGGTTGGTATATTCATAGATAATAATGACCGTGTAAATACTTAAAATGGATTTTCATAATCTATGAATCTATTTACATGATGTATTTGATAAAATAGATCATATTGAAATGGATTTTTATATGATATTGATAGTGAAAATTGGATTCAACATACATGAGTTTGATAGAGATTATGGAAGATCCCATAATAGCTTGATTAGATTTGATTATTTGGTATAATATACTCATATCTAGAATTTATGAAGTCACGATTTGAAATTTATTTTTAACATAAAAAATATCGTTGGGTTCACATTTTTAGTTTACAATATGAGGAAATATATTTTCTATAATATAGAGAGCTACTCTAAATATGTTTATAGCTTATAGAAAATGGGGTTTTAAAGGGAATTAACAAGGTATTTCAAAGATATAAAATAATTTTCAACACCACATATTATATTAAATTATCTATTAAATAATATTTATGTCATTTCATTATTTCATGAGTTCTTGGGAGTTTTCAGCTAGAAATATCACAAACTTAATTACAAGTTTAATAGGGGAACATGTTTTACATTCATAATTAGTAACAATATAGTGATAGTATTTGTGGCATTATAATGAGACTCTATTATTTTTAATGGTTGTTCCATGGACATGTGGGCCATGATTGATACTAGGAGTAACCATGTGAAAAATTTTCAGGTTCTCTATGAGTGTTACATTGTTACCACATGGTTTGGAAAACCATGGTGGTAAACCATGTAGGCTTATCAAAAAATTCAAAATATTACATTCCATTTTATTTATATTTTTATTCTTAATATACCCATACTCATACCTAACATAACATGACCCCTAGATAATCCATCTCCCATGGTTCAACCACCCCTCCCCTAGCTTCCTTTATTTTAAATTAATTCATGTGATAATAATGATGTACTTGGAAAATTCATCACAAAATTTATTTCTCTCAATATATTCCACCTATTCCCAAAATCTATAATTCCCCAAATAGATTACTAATTCATTAGAATATCAGGGGGCTCATGATAACATATATTTATAATTCCTTCTTTTTTAGGGTGTTCAATAACATCTTTTGAGGTTCGCTCAACTTTTTTATGAGATTATCACCAAGTATCAATGATTCATGGTAGGTTTTCCCATGCTTGAGGTTTTAGTCTTTGATTAATGTAATTTCTATTTTGTAAATTTTTTAATATAGTAACAAAATTATAGTATTACTTATATGTTTTTCATTTCAAGAAATTTTCCCATATTTTTAGTTAGATTTTATAGAATGTGATCTATTTTCCATGTTCAAAATATTTTTTATAAATTATTTTATTTGTGTATGCTTATAAATTGATGTTCTATTTTATGATTGTGTAACTAAAAGAGTATTTGAACTTTATAATTTTTTTGGACTTAAAATAAATTAAGTAAAAAAAATTCATGCAATTTCAATTGGTAATTTATATTATATGTATTAGTGAAATATTTAAGGACTTTATTAACTAAAAATGAATGTTTAATTTATATTTTTAACATATTTTTATATTAGGTGTAACTAATTTAATTTTTATTATGATTTTTAATGGTCTTACAAATATTTATTTTGATTTCACATATGTATTTAAAGGGTGATTTTATGTTCAATATTTTAATACAATTCTTTGTAAATGGATTTGAATAATTATATAAAGGATAAAAATCTAAAGTTTTTTTAGGAAGATCTATTTTCATATGCATAATGTTTATTCATATGTTTGTATGTCTAAGACCGACAAAATCCCCATTTATTTCTTCTTTAATGGATGGTGTTTGATATATTTGTTGACTGGGGAAGGTTAGAATGTGGTTTTTCCTGAGGGGATATCATAGTTGAGGGTATGATTACTAATTATTTTCATTGATACTTGTATTGATTATTACTCTACATCACATGTTAATAGTTCTACGGAACCTTGGTATCTGTGTTGAACATAAGGATTTAGGTATCACTAGATCGATGAAAAATTATTGTTTCAACTTCCTTTTGTGATAAAATTGGGGAGGTTGGATTATTCTAATGGGGTTGGTTGTAGGATATTTAGGTTTCTTGTGTTATGATGAAACATATTATACTTGATTTTTCACAGTTAGAAATGTCTTAGACTCTATTTTTTTAAGAGATCGAGTGGATCCCTTGACACTTATTCTTCACATAGTGGTTTTATATAAGAGAAATAATTGGTCTCAATTGACATGTAATTCTTTTTGATATGCGTGTCACCTTTTTTGATTTTACATTATAATTTGGGGTTTTTATTTTAAAAAGTTCGCACCTTATGATTACACTCATTATAAATATCGTCTGAGTGAAAATTTTTAATAAAATTTGGAAATTATTTGACATAGTTTTTTATAATTAAAAAGGGGGTTTTTAAATAAAGAGTGTTACTTTTATGACAAGTATTATTTTAAGGAAAATATTTACAAGTGATTATTTTAATTAAATAAAGATAATGTTGAATGTTTACAAAACAATTATGATGTGTTTCTAGTTATAGATTCAATAATGGTTGGAAGACCAATTTTTCTTGACTGTATTTCTGATCAACCTAATATGGATTTATAATTAAATTTTTGTCATTTGGCATGGTGGTTGGTGTCCTATTGAGAATATTTTAGCTAAATTCCATATTATATTTTAGATTATTGATATTTTTTACCTCTTAGTTCATCCTTTTAATGCTCATAGGGTGTTAATTTTACTTGGGTAATATGAGGTTACCTAACTATATTTTTTTCATACAACAAAAATCTAGTCCTTCACAAATTGTTTCCATATTAATTCATAGAATATACTATTTATATTGGAGATCAAGGTGATCAAGTAGTGATGATATCTATAGAGGGAGTTTTGAGTGAGTGGAGAAAGCTGTATTTGTGGAGGTAGTTTAGATTATGATATAATGGATTTGTTTATATATGTTATATCTACAATGTTTTTAATGCTTTTAATTTTTATATCCCCTTATGGGTTTTGACTTATATGATATAGAATGAATTTTGGACATTTGGGTGAGTAATACTGGATTTTTTTGGAGAAAGTATACTGTTCATTAACATTTCTTTAAGGGATAACTCATTCCCATTATTTGTATCTAATTCCTCTGAACATGTTATTAGGATTCACGGATAAATAATACCCATCCGATCGAATGTGAGCCGGGTCCAATGCTAGTTTAGATGGAAACATACTCTAGTTAATGACAAATAGAATTATAGCCAAGGTTTAGTAACAGAAATATTGGTATATGAGTATCCATTCTATTATATGGTTTTTAAGGTAGAAAAAAAATACAATGGTCATTGGGACAAAAGAGGCTAGTTATGAATGGGTTCATGGTCACCACATGACATGATGATTCTTGAGTCACTGTGGGTTATTAACAGTTTAATTGTGTGGAAGATATTTAATTTTAATTAATATCAATATATTCCAATATTCAATGGTATAATTATTTTCTGGTGGGGTTCTTATTTTCTTTTGGAATGGAAATAGAAGATGGTTCATTGCATGAGGTTTCCTTTCATGACTTGAGAAATGGGATAGTGATCAAACAATAGATCATGGAATTTTATAAGAACTATTGTGTCACTCGAACATCGACATTCAAACAACGTAGTCCAATCAAGCATGGTTCCACGTCCTTATTTTTTTGTATTTATACATCCCTTGATAACAAACATGTTATGGGGATGCATTTTTATGAGTAGTTTTATATGTTTATGTTGTGGTTTTTATTTGTTATGTCCTTTTATTTTGGGGTTTTTTAAATAAATTATTTGGATGATAAATATGATTTTATAAAATGGTTTATTTTAAAATTTATTATGTATATTTTCCTAAAAACTATATTTTTCCTTTCATGATATGTGACCCATGAAGGTGGATAATTTGGAAATATGGGCTCATAATTTATTTTGAATCGGAAGTTTGTGTTTTATTTCTAAATCGGCTACAAAAGATTTTAGAAAAAATATTTTTTGGGGGGAAAATATAATTGGAATATATTTTTTTATTGAGATAGTTTTTAAATACATTAATGTGAATTTGAGAATTATAAATGGAATATAAAAATTTTTAAATGTGAGGATTATGGGTCATCTTTTAACCAGATAATTATATTTTATTTTTTACTTTGTTTAGTGGGACTCCTTGTTCCATCATGTGAGGTGTGATGCACCTGAGCTCATAGTTTATGTTTTATGAATTATACCACTCTGTAATGGGAAATTATGTGTTGAATATTTCATGATATTACCCAAATGGTTTTTTTTCTTTTTGTAGCTGTAGTTTCTCATGCTGAATGCCCCACCCAAAATTGTAATGGACTGCTAAGGCTATAATCTATCATACTCATAGATCCAGTTAAATGTTTCTAAATCTTGAATGAGAGTATTTTATTAGTCAAGGTCAATTTCTAATTTGTGTGAATGACCTAATGGAGTAGTATATTACTCATGGAATCATTTATTCTAGGGGTGGTTCTTTGGTTTTGTGATTTCCCATTTTGATGAATTGGAAGTCCGTGAGATTATTTGAGGTATAATTAATGTTTTTTTATTTGGGTTACTCTATGTGAGTCATTATGGGATCTTGGATTTTTTTAGTGATCATGCCATGGTAGTAGTTATATTTTATTGGGATATTTTTTGAATATGGTCCCATATGATTTAATGTTTGATATGAAATGGAAATGAAATATAATTATTGGTTCTTGGTTAATAAGGATGGGTGTTTCATTCAAGAAATTTTGAACTTAGTGGTGTGTGTTTTTATTTAATGGGTACAATATGTTATAATACCCTAATTTCAATATTATAGTTTACCCATTTGGTATGGTGACATATTGTTAAATCCCATCTTGTTATTTATGTTTTTTTATTATCTTAGATGTCTTGGGGACTTTAAATAAAGTGTGTATCAGTGTCCCTATAGGTAATTTGTTGTTTAGTAGAATGAAAGTTTAGATGGGATGAGGATGAGTTATTTTTATTTCGGTTTGGATGTTTTTAGGAATTGTGATCTTTATTTTTAAATTTTTGGAGGTACTTATTTCATGGTTTTCTGTTATAGTAGAGTACGTGTTTCTTGACCCACCATTTCAGACAACCTCTAAATGGTGCGATGAATATAATTGGTATCAATGTTTGTTATCCCTTATTTATATTAATATTATAGTGAATACTTCTTAGAAACATTAGATTTTATTTCATGTAATTCACTATTAGTCATGAAGAGTTTATTAGGTGGGTGTTTTCCCTATTAGGTTATATTATAGTTTCATGTAACTATCACCTCCTATCAAGATATTGTAGTCATAGTTTTTTATTGTCTTCCATCCATTAAAAATTGAATTTTGGGGGGAGGGAATCATTATAGTGAGGTGTTCATAAACACCTACGAATTGTTTATTTATTTTTGATTTTTTAAATTAATTTTTGACTTAATGAATTCATGTAATATTTGGGATGTAATTTTCAAAAATAACTGATTTTTAAATGGGAAGATAGTTAAACCATATGGTTTAAATACCATGTGTAAACCATGAAAGATAGACTATTTCAAGAGTGTTTTTTGGAATATTTGGTGAATAACTATAAAGTATACTATGGATCGTATGATTATTCATGCAATAGATGTTTTGGATATTCAATGAGTTTCGAAAATTTACTAGATAGTTTGAAATACTATATATGTTTCACTAAAACTAAATTTTTTCCATTTTATTTAATTATTTTTTCAAATCGCTAAATCCCATCAACCTTCTACACCATTACATCATGTGTCCACTAGCCACACCCTTACCAATTGTGTAACCTCTCCCACCCAAACAATCCACCTCTATTCATGGTGATTTCCTATGATTTGTTTCCTTTTCATCGTCGATTATTTGATGTAGAGAATCTTCTACTCCCATTCATCATTAACATCATTTTTTAGTTCTCCTTTCCATACATTCTATCCTACAAACCCAGGGGGTTTTGGATCGATGATATTTTTGGTTTTGTTATTTCTAGGGAATGTCATATATTATTTACGGTCTATTCATCCAGTATTCATGTAGTGGACCATCTATAATTAATTCCTAGAAGGTTTTCTAATGCACTATGTTTTATACATTAAGCCATTGATGTATTTCATTTTAAATATATTAATTTAAATATATAATTATATTTATAAATGTAGTTATTTATAATTAAAATGGGAAATAAATTTAATGATGGTTTTCTAAGAATGAGATGAATTTTCCTATATAAAATAATTTTTAAAATTTTATATTTTGGTATGCATCCAAAATTAATTTTATTAACTCATTTGAAATTATGAAAAATATTTTAAATTTAAAAATAGGTTTTATTATTCAAATAAATTATTTAAAATTATTACATTTCATTTGAAGTTGTATATAAGATCCCTAGTATTGAAAAATTATTTAAGGACATTTTTAATGTAAAATGTGAGGTTTATAAAACATTTGACCACATTTGGGGGTTGTATTAATTTAAAAAAATAGTGTTTAATGTTTTAGAAAAGATTTTATAAAATTTTAATTTCATTTATCAAACATATTTCAAGTGTGACTTAAAATGTAATATTTTAAACAAATTTTTCTAAAGGATTTGAAGAATTATAAAAATCTCGATATCCCATGTTGTTTTTAGGAAGATTTTGTTACACTTTTTGGTGTTTTATAAAAAAATTTCTAGTATAAGAACCTAATAATACCCTTATATTGGTTACCTGAGCTTATTAAATTTGATGTAAGATGTATCCGGTGATGGCATGAAAGGGGTTCTTCTTGATAGGTTATAAGATGTG
The DNA here is from genome assembly GCA_963277665.1 of Viscum album. Classification (NCBI taxonomy): domain Eukaryota; kingdom Viridiplantae; phylum Streptophyta; class Magnoliopsida; order Santalales; family Viscaceae; genus Viscum; species Viscum album. The sequence continues at coordinate 1,075,480,624 of OY728134.1, forward strand.
AGGGTAAGATTACTATTTATGTTTGGTGAGGCTTGTATAGATTTTCTAATATCCATATGTTCATTGATAATGGGAACTCATGTAACTATGCTGAAGGTATAGATTTTTGTTTCACATGTTATTCACACACAAATATTTTCTCCATTATTTAGTGATATGACAAGATGGTGTGTCCTATTTAGATGAGAATGCATGCAGGAAAGCTGAGTGCCAAGTGTCAAGATGCAATATTTGATGAAATTGGTTCAGTTTTCATGAATTCGAGGACTATATCACTACAGGACCCAGTGTATATCCCATTAAATCTATTAATTAGTCTTTGGTTTGACATAGGGTATTTCCTCGGTTTCTTTTAATATCCCATGAGTTCAATAAATGTTTGGATCCGTGGGATATTTTACATTATTTCTATTTTTTGTTCTTTTTATGACACGTTGGTGTCTGATTACTCTATTTATGTTATAATAGTTGTATTTTACAAATAATTGTGCATTTTTTACAATGGGTGTTTTTAATAAATATTGTACTTAAATTTAAGAAGTGTTAAATTTAAGGAATGTTTATTTTAAATACACCATTCCAAATGATTAATTTTATTTAATTAAAACTAAAATATTTTTTTAAAAAATATTTTTTATGTGTTATTGGTTTTAAATATATTTAATAATGGGAAAAACATTTCACTTAATTTTTTTTAAAAAATAGTTCTAGATTTGTTTATAAATAAAATTTTGGCATGTGGAATGGTGGGTGGTGGCATATTGGACATGTTAATACTCATTCCAATATTACATTTAAGTTTGGTGAATTTTTTATGATGTTCATTTGGCATTTGACGGATCTTGATGTATTGATTAATTTGATATTTTTTTATAAAGGATTTATATTTTTGTTTACTTCACTATCTCTTTTATCATTTACTACGTTCAATTCTCATTATTTGTTAATATGTGCATGGCAGACTAGCGTGACATAGAGATGATGAAATCTGTAGAGGGGGATGGGGTGAGAAGAGGGATCTACTTATATAGATATGGTTTTGAGGATGATATGAAAGATTAGTTTATTGTCACGACCCGTCCTCGGGGCCCGTGCCGTGACTACCCCAAGCCCGCCTTCCATAGGCCAGGGGTTGGCGACTAGCACCAAAGGCGTAAAATCCCGATAACTGGGAAGGCATTGCCTTTATAAAGAAAACAAGCACCACAGAGTACATGCGGAAGTAAAACACTAAGTACAAAAAGAAGAGCTGAAAAGTAAAAGGGGCCGGAAATACAAGCCCAACTGTAAAGTACAACTCGAAAGGGAAAACAGCGACTGAAAAGTAAAGCTGCTACGCTGAGATGTCCACTGGAAATCCCACCTGAAGGGTGGGTACAGATAGCTCTTCTGCTCCTCGGGTCCCACCGTCTGCTCCAAGTATGACCCGCCCAGTGGTCTGCCTCTGGGTACCGCCTCGTCGTATAGTCCACCTCCAGGTACCGTCCAGTCCTCGAACACTCGGCCTCTGCCAGTACTGGCCGTCGTCTGCAACCAACACAACGAGGTGCGGGCATAGCCCGTGCAGGGGTGAGTATAACGATACTCAGTAGGGACCCCGAGACCCTCAAGGTCTCACAAAAACCAACAAGGATAAACACAAGAAGATCTCAACAGATAAACTCTACTTAGGTATATGCCCATACATATACCTAAGTTATCAAGTAACCCATCTCAATCATGAGGAAACACAAGAATTGTGAAATCGACGGATAACCACTACCCGGGTATATGCCCATACATATACCAAAGTTAGCAAGTGACCCATCTCAATCATAAAGTAACACAGGGTCAAAAGTCTCAGCTCAAACCAGGATTTTCATTATCGAAACCGTAACTGCTGAAGAGCTCCGTCTCTAGAGTGTACAGTGGTCCTGTCACGACTGCGAGGTACTGCTCGCTAACCTAAGACTGCTGAGGTACTCCTCCTGTCGAGTACTGCGGGTTTGCGGCCAACTACCGGGCGCTCCGTCCGCTGAGGGTCTGTCGCCAAATACCGGGCGCTCACCCAGATAGCCTACTGAGGTACTCCTCCTGATGAGTACCGCGGGTTTGCTGCCAACTACTAGGCGCTCCGTCCACCGTGGGTCTGCCGCCAAATACCGGGCGCTCCGTCCACTGGGCTAGTCGACTCACTCCAAGTCGAGTCGGTCAAGCAGTCGTCAGGTCTCAGCCGGCTACACGGTCTCCGTACTCTGCACGCTCGTCTCCACCGTCGCGGGTCTGTCGCTACAACCAAGCGCACACACTCCGTAGAGTATCGCGGGTCCGCCGCTACAACCAAGCGCTCCACCGCCAAAGGTCTGCTGCTGCATCCAAGCGCACCGCCACTGTCAAGTACCACGGATCCGCTGCTACACCCAAGCGCTCCCCCGCCCGCTCGTCTCCGGAAGGGTCCACTCCACGAGCTACTGGCCGATACTCCAAGTATCTCAAAGTCCCACGAAGAAGTGTCTCAAGGTCCGTCTTGTCACAGGGGTCTCAACGCAACAGATGGCGCGTCGATCGGACACCCGGTCTGTGAGTTATTAGCCTAACCGTCCCAGGGGCCCGGTTGGTTTCGTGAGCGAAACCAATCCTGGCCGTATCTCAACTGTACCCCGAACTCCCATAGGGTAAACTCAAAGGGACCGTTACTCAACGTAACCACCAACGCCGCTGACGGCTCGACAAGCGGACGTCCTGTCTGAAAGATATCAGCTTTCCCGTTCCAGGGGCCCGGTTGGATTTCGGGAACAATCCAACCCGGCCATACTCCGACTGCATCCAAAACTCGGGCGGAGTATGTCAAAAGTTCCGTCTCATCAAGAGGAAGTCAACGAAACAGACGGCGCGTCAATCGGACGCCCGGTCTGTGAGTTATTGGCATTTTCGTCTCCGGGGCCCGGTTGGTTTTTAAGGGAAAACCAACCCGACCGCACTCCACCTGCGTCCAAACCTCGGGCGGAGTATGCCAAAAGATCCGTCTCACTAAGAGGAACATTACGCGACTGACGGCACGTCAATCGGACGTCCGTAGCTCAAGATATGAGCGTTTCCGCTCCGAAGGCCCGGTTGGTTTCGTGAACGAACCAACCCGGCCGAACTCAAAGTAACCCGAAACCTTGAGTGCGATATACCGAAACGACCGTCTCGATCCAAGGATCGCGTTGCCGCAGACGGTTCGTCATTCGGAGGTCCGAGGCTCAAGTTATGAGCCAAGAACCGAATCTGGTCCGAAACGGGGGGTCCGGGTCCGGGCCGACCCGGCCCGACCCCCCCTTCTGGACGGCGCGGCGGCCGGCGGCGGCGGACGGCGGCGGCGGACGGCGGCGGCGGCGGGCCGCGTGGCGGCGGCGGCGGGCAGCGTGGCGGCGGCGGGCCGCGTGGCGGCGGCGGCGGGCCGCGTTGGCGGCGGCGGCGGGCCGCGCTGGCGGCGGGGTGCCGCGAGGTGGATGGCACGCGGGGCTAAGCCCCGCGTTTTGCTTCAAGGCGGCACGGCCTTGAGCCGTGCCTTTGCCAAATAAAACGGCCCCCCACAAATGGGGGCCGGCTGGAACGAACCGGGGGGCTTTGCCCCCCCTCCTTTAATTGAACCGCCCCCCTCATTAAGAGGGGGGTTTGAAGAACCGGCCGGGGGTTTAATCCCCCGGTTTTATGACATCCGGCCGGCCCGCTGGCCGGCCGGTTTTTACCAACGGGACCGGAATTTCCGGTCCCGCCCTCGACTTCCGACGCCGGCGGCCCGGCCGCCGGTCTTTCCTTCCGCCGCGGCCCGGAACCGGCCGCGGTCTCCTCGTCCCGCCGCGGCCCGGAACCGGCCGCGGTCTTCGTCGTCCGGCGCGGTGCGACGGCACCGCGCCCCTTTCGCCGTGCCATGAATCCTCCCAACGCGGCGCGACGGCGTCGCGTTCTTGAAGTCTCTCCTCGGCGAAGCGCGACGGCGTTGCGTAAATTAATCGCACGGCAAACCGCGTGGTGCGACGGCACCACGCCACTTTGCTTCCAACGCAAGAACAACAAGAATGTTGGAGGGGTTCGGTCGTGTTCGTACGGACCGGCCCCCCTCACGTTAAATTAATAACGCATCTTAAAATAATCAACATTCCATGTTAGTTATACGAACCACGAGAAGAATGAAACAATTAAATATTAAATCAACCACCCCTACCTTGGGTACAAGATCAAGGATTCGACTATGTCCGCGGAAGACGGCGTCGCGGAAGTCGGGCGTCGCGGTCGTCGTTCGTCAAATCCGTTGACGAAGAGGCGCGTCCGAAGAAGCACGTCGTTGGCGAATCCTTGTACGCCGACGAAGGTTTTTCCGAGGAAGGTGCGGTGTTCTCCCTCGTTGACACCGAAGACGAAGAAGAGCGGAGCGGCGTTCTTCGTCGGAAAAAGAGCGTTCCTCGTCAAGTCTTGCGGAAAGTCAAATAAAAGGTAACATCGAACTCAAGAACCCTTACCTCGATAGTCGCACGTTGACGGAGTCGTGGAAAATCGGTGTCGATTCCTTTGACGTCGGAGGAAGAGTTGTTGTCGAAGGCGTTCGTCGCGGAAAACCGACGCGGAAGGGATGACGCGGAAAAAGAACGTCGCGTCGCGGATACGGCGTCGCGGATGGATCGTGTTCTTCGGCGGAGAAGTTCTTCGTTGAAGAACGACGTTCTTCGCGTTCTTCGTTGAGGTTGAAGAAGAAGAAGAGGAGCTCTCCACCTCTCAAGAAGACAAACGATCAACCCAAAATAAAATAAGATAACATCTTATTTTATTATTACAAAACATAAAAGAATTTCAAAAGTTTGAAATTCAAAATGGCTAACCCCAAAATTAACTCACTTATTTAATATACAAGAGTTGTATAATTAAAAAGAAGTTAAGTTATCAAGCCATTAAGAGGGAGAGTGGGGAGTTGAAAAGGTGTGGGTTCGTGTGGGCCCCACCACACTTAATCCTCCCAAGGGAGGTTAAGTGGGTGTGGGTCCCACTCCCAACCTCCTTAGATAGGTTTTAACAAGTTAAAAATAAAATTGTTCTACACAATTTTATTTAACTCAAACTAAAAACCCCAAAACGAAACTCTCAACCCGCAACAAACGCAACTCCCGAAAAGGTCTCTTTAAGCGAATATCGGCGCTGCGAGTTCATCGGTGCCCTCAGATTTCAATTCCGAGCACCGGATCAAAAGTTAGGAATTCCCGCTCGTTCGTTCACTGAACGTACCCGAGCCAAACTTCGGAAATTAATTCCGGGCACTCCGGGCCTCGGAATCAGGTGCCGTCTGAAACCGCGCTCTTGTAAAATTCTAAAGAAAATTAAGAAAAAATTTTCCTTGAATTTTACGGGTCTTTACATTACTCCCACCTCAGGGCTTTACGTCCCCGTAAAGCTACATCAAAAACTAGGGAAACAAAAGAGGGTACTGAGCACGCATCTGAGCCTCCCGCTCCCATGTGCTCTCCTGGAGATTCTCGTGCCGCCATCTGTTGCGCACAAGAGGAATCGATCGCCCATGTAGGACCCGCTCCTGTCGATCCTCTATCTCCACCGGGACCTCCGAAAAAGTCGCCCCATCGTCAAAGATGTGCGTCGGGTCGTGCACGTATCTCCTCAACTGAGACACGTGGAAGACGTCGTGCACCCGGTGCAACTGAGGTGGTAGGGTTAAGCGGTAAACCTCCTCGCCTACCCTGCTGAAGATCAAAAGGGTCCATCGAACTTCGGAGATAACATGCCGCCTCGGCCACATCTCCGAAACCTCATCGGGTTGAGACCGTATAAGAACGTGTTCGTCACCCTCGAACTCAAGAGGTTTCCCTTTTTAGGTTAGAACTGAACTCAAACTCCTGCTGCCACAGGGGTAGGGTTGACCAACTCAAGAGTGATCGGTCACACCCTCTTATGTCTGAGTTTAACATGAGCTGCCCAGGGTTTCCTTTTCGCCGACCAAGGAAAACCCATTCCGACGTTTGCCTAAAACAGTCAACCGGGGTATGATTTGTGAATCAAAACCATACCCAGATCAACGTCGTAAGGCCTCTACGCTGCCACCAAGAGATTCCAACCGAAACTCTCGCCTCGAGGTCAAATCACACCGTCGGCGTAAGCGTGATTATCGAGTCTCCTCCCAAAGGTATCTCCAGACGTGAGGGTCAAGTCTACGGCTTACCCGGAACCTCTAGGTCTGGGACATGATTCGTGGAAGGGTAGAATGATTGGTTCCTATGTCTATAGATATGGCAGCTCGTAGTAGACATAATTCGTACCCCGAATCATTCTTAGAGCTCCTGGGTCACACTCCTTGACCGCAATGCAGCTATTCTCCTCCCCAGCCCTCCTGCTCCCTGAGCCTGGCGGGGACTACTAAGTCGGGTGGTCGTAACATGTCGAAATGTACACCACCACATGCTGCTCTCCAAGCTCTGCTTCCACGTCTGCTACCCTGCAGATTCATCTGTCCTTAGCACTTCCTCCTCCTGAAACATTTTACACGCCCGAGTCTCTGAGACTGGCGCTAGTCTCCTGCCTTTCACTGCTAACGTTCACAACTACAAAGGTTCTCTCTAGCATCCTAGCATAGGTAGGAATGCATATAGGAAAAGAAATGGTTCGGATGTCCTTTAGACACACTTCGCTCAGAAGTTCGAGTCTAAAGAACAGATCACAACGTAACCAACGAGTACCAAGATTGATTGGTAAGCCACGTTGAGTGCTCTGCTTCCGACATGTCGTACTGTCGAAGCTGTATTAGCTCCAGAAAACTCACAACCACCTCCTCAAGCCAGTCCTCAGCCGCCTACGAGTCAGGCTCACTTCGAAACTTGAGGGATATCTGATGCTAAAACATAAGTAAGGCACTAAGCCTGTGAGTCTCTGCTACCGGTACCGCCGGTAGTGTCTGCTGACCAACAGGTAGTGACATAGCTGGCGCTCTACCCGTAGGTACCAATCCAGGTATCGGTTCGCGTACCGAAGCCTCGTTACTATAAGGACCAACCTCATGGTCACTCTCTGGAAACACCTGGAGCTAAGATCATCATCCGCTCTACTAGTATCCAAGCTAGGCGTAGAACTCTAGCATTCGTCTCCATCCAGTCCACTGCTGCCTGGGAAAACTGTCTCGCCTCGTATCCTCAGAGGCCTCTACTGCTGGAACTCGTGCATCGCGCTCTGCTAGCGTGCACCGTCAGCTAGTGGCATCAGCTGCCTAACGGGTGGTGGTGCTGCTGGTACACCACCCGAAGGTGCCAACTCTGAAAAAGGGCCCTGCACTGGAGTCTCGCTGCTCGGTGGGCCATCATGAAAGAAACAACGAAACACGATCAAACGTTTATACCTGGTGAGCTGACCTGGTTTGAGCTGTTTTAAGGGGAAAAACCTTTGAAAACACACACGCAATCAGTGTTTTCGTGCACAAAGTCGGAAATCAGTTGTCAGGGTCCTGGTGTATGGATACGTCGGCCGCCCGCACCAACACTGGACTCCCTGGACTGAAAACCACACTCGGTACCCTTAACACTATTGCTTCACAGAAAGAAAGGTCAGAGTTATAAGTTCTGCGGTAGAACCGAACTCCTCTGATACCAATTTGTCACGACCCGTCCTCGGGGCCCGTGCCGTGACTACCCCAAGCCCGCCTTCCATAGGCCAGGGGTTGGCGACTAGCACCAAAGGCGTAAAATCCCGATAACTGGGAAGGCATTGCCTTTATAAAGAAAACAAGCACCACAGAGTACATGCGGAAGTAAAACACTAAGTACAAAAAGAAGAGCTGAAAAGTAAAAGGGGCCGGAAATACAAGCCCAACTGTAAAGTACAACTCGAAAGGGAAAACAGCGACTGAAAAGTAAAGCTGCTACGCTGAGATGTCCACTGGAAATCCCACCTGAAGGGTGGGTACAGATAGCTCTTCTGCTCCTCGGGTCCCACCGTCTGCTCCAAGTATGACCCGCCCAGTGGTCTGCCTCTGGGTACCGCCTCGTCGTATAGTCCACCTCCAGGTACCGTCCAGTCCTCGAACACTCGGCCTCTTCCAGTACTGGCCGTCGTCTGCAACCAACACAACGAGGTGCGGGCATAGCCCGTGCAGGGGTGAGTATAACGATACTCAGTAGGGACCCCGAGACCCTCAAGGTCTCACAAAAACCAACAAGGATAAACACAAGAAGATCTCAACAGATAAACTCTACTTAGGTATATGCCCATACATATACCTAAGTTATCAAGTAACCCATCTCAATCATGAGGAAACACAAGAATTGTGAAATCGACGGATAACCACTACCCGGGTATATGCCCATACATATACCAAAGTTAGCAAGTGACCCATCTCAATCATAAAGTAACACAGGGTCAAAAGTCTCAGCTCAAACCAGGATTTTCATTATCGAAACCGTAACTGCTGAAGAGCTCCGTCTCTAGAGTGTACAGTGGTCCTGTCACGACTCCGAGGTACTGCTCGCTAACCTAAGACTGCTGAGGTACTCCTCCTGTCGAGTACTGCGGGTTTGCGGCCAACTACCGGGCGCTCCGTCCGCTGAGGGTCTGTCGCCAAATACCGGGCGCTCACCCAGATAGCCTACTGAGGTACTCCTCCTGATGAGTACCGCGGGTTTGCTGCCAACTACTAGGCGCTCCGTCCGCCGTGGGTCTGCCGCCAAATACCGGGCGCTCCGTCCACTGGGCTAGTCGACTCACTCCAAGTCGAGTCGGTCAAGCAGTCGTCAGGTCTCAGCCGGCTACACGGTCTCCGTACTCTGCACGCTCGTCTCCACCGTCGCGGGTCTGTCGCTACAACCAAGCGCACACACTCCGTAGAGTATCGCGGGTCCGCCGCTACAACCAAGCGCTCCACCGCCAAAGGTCTGCTGCTGCATCCAAGCGCACCACCACTGTCAAGTACCACGGATCCGCTGCTACACCCAAGCGCTCCCCCGCCCGCTCGTCTCCGGAAGGGTCCACTCCACGAGCTACTGGCCGATACTCCAAGTATCTCAAAGTCCCATGAAGAAGTGTCTCAAGGTCCGTCTTGTCACAGGGGTCTCAACGCAACAGACGGCGCGTCGATCGGACGCCCGGTCTGTGAGTTATTAGCCTAACCGTCCCAGGGGCCCGGTTGGTTTCGTGAGCGAAACCAATCCTGGCCGTATCTCAACTGTACCCCGAACTCCCATAGGGTAAACTCAAAGGGACCGTTACTCAACGTAACCACCAACGCCGCTGACGGCTCGACAAGCGGACGTCCTGTTTGAAAGATATCAGCTTTCCCGTTCCAGGGGCCCGGTTGGATTTCGGGAACAATCCAACCCGGCCATACTCCGACTGCATCCAAAACTCGGGCGGAGTATGTCAAAAGTTCCGTCTCATCAAGAGGAAGTCAACGAAACAGACGGCGCGTCAATCGGACGCCCGGTCTGTGAGTTATTGGCATTTTCGTCTCCGGGGCCCGGTTGGTTTTTAAGGAAAAACCAACCCGACCGCACTCCACCTGCGTCCAAACCTCGGGCGGAGTATGCCAAAAGATCCGTCTCACTAAGAGGAACATTACGCGACTGACGGCACGTCAATCGGACGTCCGTAGCTCAAGATATGAGCGTTTCCGCTCCGAAGGCCCGGTTGGTTTCGTGAACGAACCAACCCGGCCGAACTCAAAGTAACCCGAAACCTTGAGTGCGATATACCGAAACGACCGTCTCGATCCAAGGATCGCGTTGCCGCAGACGGTTCGTCATTCGGAGGTCCGAGGCTCAAGTTATGAGCCAAGAACCGAATCTGGTCCGAAACGGGGGGTCCGGGTCCGGGCCGACCCGGCCCGACCCCCCCCTTCTGGACGGCGCGGCGGCCGGCGGCGGCGGACGGCGGCGGCGGACGGCGGCGGCGGACGGCGGCGGAGGCTGGCCGCGGGGCGGCGGCGGCGGGCCGCGTGGCGGCGGCGGGCCGCGTGGCGGCGGCGGCGGGCCGCGTTGGCGGCGGCGGCGGGCCGCGCTGGCGGCGGGGTGCCGCGAGGTGGATGGCACGCGGGGCTAAGCCCCGCGTTTTGCTTCAAGGCGGCACGGCCTTGAGCCGTGCCTTTGCCAAATAAAACGGCCCCCCACAAATGGGGGCCGGCTGGAACGAACCGGGGGGCTTTGCCCCCCCTCCTTTAATTGAACCGCCCCCCTCATTAAGAGGGGGGTTTGAAGAACCGGCCGGGGGTTTAATCCCCCGGTTTTATGACATCGGGCCGGCCCGCTGGCCGGCCGGTTTTTACCAACGGGACCGGAATTTCCGGTCCCGCCCTCGACTTCCGACGCCGGCGGCCCGGCCGCCGGTCTTTCCTTCCGCCGCGGCCCGGAACCGGCCGCGGTCTCCTCGTCCCGCCGCGGCCCGGAACCGGCCGCGGTCTTCGTCGTCCGGCGCGGTGCGACGGCACCGCGCCCCTTTCGCCGTGCCATGAATCCTCCCAACGCGGCGCGACGGCATCGCGTTCTTGAAGTCTCTCCTCGGCGAAGCGCGACGGCGTTGCGTAAATTAATCGCACGGCAAACCGCGTGGTGCGACGGCACCACGCCACTTTGCTTCCAACGCAAGAACAACAAGAATGTTGGAGGGGTTCGGTCGTGTTCGTACGGACCGGCCCCCCTCACGTTAAATTAATAACGCATCTTAAAATAATCAACATTCCATGTTAGTTATACGAACCACGAGAAGAATGAAACAATTAAATATTAAATCAACCACCCCTACCTTGGGTACAAGATCGAGGATTCGACTATGTCCGCGGAAGACGGCGTCGCGGAAGTCGGGCGTCGCGGTCGTCGTTCGTCAAATCCGTTGACGAAGAGGCGCGTCCGAAGAAGCACGTCGTTGGCGAATCCTTGTACGCCGACGAAGGTTTTTCCGAGGAAGGTGCGGTGTTCTCCCTCGTTGACACCGAAGACGAAGAAGAGCGGAGCGGCGTTCTTCGTCGGAAAAAGAGCGTTCCTCGTCAAGTCTTGCGGAAAGTCAAATAAAAGGTAACATCGAACTCAAGAACCCTTACCTCGATAGTCGCACGTTGACGGAGTCGTGGAAAATCGGTGTCGATTCCTTTGACGTCGGAGGAAGAGTTGTTGTCGAAGGCGTTCGTCGCGGAAAACCGACGCGGAAGGGATGACGCGGAAAAAGAACGTCGCGTCGCGGATACGGCGTCGCGGATGGATCGTGTTCTTCGGCGGAGAAGTTCTTCGTTGAAGAACGACGTTCTTCGCGTTCTTCGTTGAGGTTGAAGAAGAAGAAGAGGAGCTCTCCACCTCTCAAGAAGACAAACGATCAACCCAAAATAAAATAAGATAACATCTTATTTTATTATTACAAAACATAAAAGAATTTCAAAAGTTTGAAATTCAAAATGGCTAACCCCAAAATTAACTCACTTATTTAATATACAATAGTTGTATAATTAAAAAGAAGTTAAGTTATCAAGCCATTAAGAGGGAGAGTGGGGAGTTGAAAAGGTGTGGGTTCGTGTGGGCCCCACCACACTTAATCCTCCCAAGGGAGGTTAAGTGGGTGTGGGTCCCACTCCCAACCTCCTTAGATAGGTTTTAACAAGTTAAAAATAAAATTGTTCTACACAATTTTATTTAACTCAAACTAAAAACCCCAAAACGAAACTCTCAACCCGCAACAAACGCAACTCCCGAAAAGGTCTCTTTAAGCGAATATCGGCGCTGCGAGTTCATCGGTGCCCTCGGATTTCAATTCCGAGCACCGGATCAAAAGTTAGGAATTCCCGCTCGTTCGTTCACTGAACGTACCCGAGCCAAACTTCGGAAATTAATTCCGGGCACTCCGGGCCTCGGAATCAGGTGCCGTCTGAAACCGCGCTCTTGTAAAATTCTAAAGAAAATTAAGAAAAAATTTTCCTTGAATTTTACGGGTCTTTACATTTATATCTTTTAAATATATAATGTCTTTACATTCTGTAAGACTATATATATGTTTATACATTATTTCTCATCTGATTTGGAATAGATGTACAAAATTCGAGTGTTTAATGAATGTTTTTTAGATAAAATCTATGGTGTTATAACTACGATTTTGGGGATAAATTATTCCAATTGATTATATCTGATTCATTGTAATTTTATTAAGTCTCATGGATATTGGGAACACCCCTCAGTTGAGTAGAAAGCCGTGCCATTTACCCATTTTGATGGAATCCTAGGATAGTTGGTTACATAAGGTGAAAATGATAAAATCTATAAAAAATGAATTCAAATCTAAATAAAATTGTATTTTGATATGATTTAATTTTTAATTTTATACGTTTCATTGTAATGTTAAATGTCCCAAAAGAAATGATGCTTTAGGGCACATGGAAGACTGAGGGAGGCATGTCATAATTCTTGATGTGTATGTGATACATGTTGTCATGTAAAATAGTTTTCTATATATTTATAATATATAATATAAATATATTTTTAAATTAAAAATAATATTCCATATAAGGGAAAATATTTTATACAATACTATGACACCATATTATAGTTTCTTAAGACAATTAGAGCATCTGATTGTGCTATGTAGAAATGATGTATTTCTAAGAATCAATTTGTACAATTTATGTAACAACAAATGAATTATTATAGAAATAATGCATTAATAGGGGAAATTAAATCATATTACATATATGAACATCATTGATTATTAATGTTTTATAGCAGGAAATGTTCGAGAGAGTTAATTTATTTTTGGATTTACAATAGTTGTAACTAATGCATTACTTTAATGTTATGTAATATATGATTAAATTTATAGAGGCTCAAGGAGAATCATAAGGGACTATAAATTTAATTTTGAATGCACTATGATGGGTTTGAATGTCTTTATTTCTATCTTTTGATTATCCTCAGAAGCTCTCTTTCTCTTCACTTTTAATTAACATATACTAGAATACATTGTGAGTTAAGGAGAGATCTGACAATTTTTTGGTGTGATTCAATTAAACCTATGGATAAGAAATAGAGGAATAGTACTTTTGGATTCTTCATAGGGATATTCATCACATTTGTGTGTGAAAACAGAAGGATCATCTATAACTGATGTAAGGTACACACAGAAGTTCCTTATTTTTTTATGATTTTTTTGTTTCATAAAATTGTGATATGTGGCTATTTTTACTTTTAGACTTATATCAAATGACTAAATTCTATTTGATATAATGAAACCAATCAATATTAACATATCATAATAACCTATAATATCCCATGATTATATTTGATTTTTGGAAACTCAATGTTTTACTCTATGGGGTTTTAAAACATTCTTGTCTTTAGTAAAATATGAACCCAATAAGAATGAATGATAACTACATAATAACGTTATTATAAATAATTCATACAATTATATTAACAAAATATTTTACATCACAAGTCCCATGTATCTAGTAAATATATACGTTACATGAATCTCAGAATTTTTTGAAAAATGGATCTTTGATCAATTAAACATAACCTCAAATGTATCCACCCTATAGATTGATACAAACCCCTCTCAATTATTTATCAAATGATACAGTGCATATAAAGGAATTTTTTCCTACTTTGGTGAGACCAAGGTCCCTTATCTTGAGAAACCACTACACTGTTGTCATAAAAGTGTATAATGTTTCTTAAGAAACAGTGTACTACCCTATGTTCATTGATAATTATATTTTTCAATTGATCTTACTTCATTGTATTTGACATAGTAATATAATATTAATATATTGATGTGTAAAATATGGTGGGTATTTTAGAACTCTTTTAGATAATAACTCTATTGTTGAGGTAAAACAGAATACAATATAGTAATATTTCCAATGATCCTTTTAAGTTGGGAATCTAAATATAATATAAACCCTTATAATGAACTATTCTGTTCCTATAATGACCCCTCAATTATCCTCAGTTATTTACTATAATTAAATGAATTTCAATAAAATTACATTGGTATGTAATATTAATTCAAATAAAAATACAATTCATCTAGTTCAGTATGTAATATAGAATACAAGATGGAAGATATTGATAATTCATAAGGAATATCATATATATTTCTCTTATTTCACTCAAAACAATTAAAGTTGGGATTTATAAGATTCCACCAAGAATCACTTCTAAATATCCATATTGGTTTTCTATATGATAAAACATTATAACTTTATAAATATATATGTTCTATGTTAGAGTAACCAGCATATTTGACTTATATCTTTGGATATTACTACCATGTTTTTAGGATAATTCACCAATTTATTTTAATTATTTTAATTTTACCAACCAAAAAAATATAGAATATAAATTTATAATATCATTTTTGATTATTAATATATCATTTAAAAACCCCAATTAATCTGACAGTACCATTAATAAATTTTCATATAAAAATTTTATATATGGTGTTAAAAAAACCATACTGATTTTTTACATCATAAAACAAAAATATATATCACTAAGAATCTTACACAAAATATTAAGTAGAACATTTTAACTTGTATGGATTAAAAGAACCATTTTGGTCCTTGAAACCATAATACTATGTCATATATTTATCCTCTATAAAATTATCTATAAATATATTTTTTTTATTAATTTCATATATTCATAAACAATTAGTTGATTAATGTTTCAATGGACATTATCATCACTACAAATGAATAAGCCTCTTTATAATCATCATCCTGATTTTTTATAATACATTTTCAACAATAGATATTCATAAGTAGGCACTATACCATGAATTTTAGTTTTCATACAAAAACACCCTTGAATCCTATGGGTATCACCCATTTTGGTTTATCCACTAACATCTGATCATGGTTACTAACAATTGAGTGTATCTCATATCATATGGTCTCTTTCAATTTCTCATAATCCTGAATCTCAATGGACACCTATTTGAATTAAGGTTCTTCTTCACTAAATGTTACATTATCTTCAATTTTAATAATAAATCCATATCTCTAGGGACCATTAAAAATTCAATAATACCATCAACGTTTAAACATAATATTAGTTAGATAAATTTATAGAACAACTTATTGAACTAACTCAATTTCAATATAAAACATGTATTATTGTTTTTTTGTATTGAAATTTTTGAATATTAATTTTACACTCACTAATATTTCAATTCCTTCTTTATCTCATGAAAACACAATATTAGGATACAAATGATTTTTAAAAAAAATTATATAAATTATAATTTATTGAATCTATGGGATAACCAACAAGAAAATTAGATTTTACGATATTAGTATAATATTATTTAAATATTTTAATTATATATAATATTTAAAAGAAAAAAGTTTCATAAAAGAAAAATTATATATCTTTTAATGATATATCATATATGATTTTATTAAATACAATTTAATTTTTTATAAAATATTTCTTATCTATAGTATATCCGTAAAATTATAATGATCATAATGAATCATTCATGATCAATCCATGTAAAAAATTATTTATGATGTCAGTAACCTCATTCCACTGTGGTGTTCTAGAATGAGGTTGTTTTTTAACTCTTACATAATCTCTCAGGGAAAGACAAATTCCTAAAAATAGTATTCCGAACCTTTATTTTATCAATTCATTTTAAATAAATTTATAATTTGATTCTATACATTTTTTTAAAGCTATGATATTTTGAAATATTTAATGATAATTTATAATATAAAAAACCATTCCTAATAAAATTATCTATACATTTTACAAATTACCAATACCCCCACTATTTTTTGTAATCATTAGTCTAAATTCAGTACTAAATATTAGTTTAAATAACCCACTATCCAATTCACACATTCTACTAAAAGGTACATTGTTAATTTTTAATGACAAATAGTATTTACATTAATTTATTATGTCCTCATTAAATGAATATAAAAATAAATCTCTATAATTTAATGTAATGTGTTTTAAATATATATTCCCAAGGAAATAATTCAAAATAAATGAGATGTTATTATCAACATCCTATACTATCTTATATTTAATTGTATAGATTGTACTATCCATATCCATAGTAAATAAATGTTAATTCATATTCTAAATTCCTAAAAAATATATTAATATATATAGAATATATTTTTTACTTAATTATGAATGAAAATCCTTTCATATAAGAACAATAATTATTGAAAAATATTTATTTATATGAATAAAATAGTAAATGTTTTCCAATTTTGGAATTAATTTGGTAATAATATATATTATATATGTTCCTAAATTCAATTTAAAAACCTTTATGATTTCAAATATGTTTATTTACATCCCATTTCATTAATTATTGAATTTGTTTTTGCTTTTTTACATAAATATATATGATTCACTTAGCCATGGTATTTACTACCCATGATTTCAAATAAAATTATTTTGTTTATAACAACTATATCCTGATGCTCAAAAAACTTATACTTGAGATTAAATTTAAATGATAAATAAAAATTTATTAAACAATATTTCTTACATTTAACAAATCCAAAATTGATTTTCATGATGAATCACATATCACGCAACAAGACATATTTTTTAAAAAACTATCAAATTTCATATAAATTCAATAAGTTGTTTTATTTAACGTACACCAACTAATATGATAACATCATGTGTCATAGATATTAATATACCAATATCTATATTACACTATTCTTTGAATTCCATTAAATATTCCTCTAAAATTTATCTACTTAGGTTGAAAATCATGCTAATCAAATCACATATGAATCAATTACAGTTATGAGGAAAACTCTTTATCCAATCAATCATTTAAATTATCTAAATATTGCTCATTTAGTTACATAAATTTTATGGTTCGCTATCCAAGTGCAATCCAAAATCTCATAATTAGATATGGTTACATACCATTTTTGGTTAATAACATTATTCATGTGTTACACAAGAATATCCATGGGTTAGTACATTCAGGGACACATATATTGAAAAATCAATGTATTGAAATGCGATTTATCTTCAATAAATATTACACTGGTTATTTTTATTATTTTAAAAATCTCACCATTTTCTTATTCATATCATGAATGAGTTACATCTTATTTAATCTCATACAATAAAAATATAAAATAATGATTTAGGAATATTATTTTTTATTTTATTCTTTCAACCAAACTAATTTATTATATCATATTATGGTATAACACATTGTATAATAATTATTTATCCTTGTCAATAGTAAATTAAATTTAATATTTAAATATAAAAAATCATCTAATGAATAAGTTATATAAACCCCTATCATATAATGTTTTAGAGTAATATGACTATATTGTATTGCTCAAAATTAATTATGGTGTAATAAGTATCTCGCTAATCCTCTTTCTAATAAAAATGTTTTCCTAAATACAATGTGGTCCTACGCAAATTCTAACTAACCATATAGAAATACTCAATAGGGAACTCAATTATCATGCATTATTAAGACATATAAAATATATATGAAAATTACTTTTTTTTTAATTTCATAAAAAATCATAGTATTGATCTAATTAAAATAAATATTTTTTTGAACATATCATGTTACTCTTAAATTCATATTATGAAAATCATAATAATTATTTTTATGACATAATATTATCACACCATCATTCATTAAAAAAATTATAAATAAGTAATACAAAAAATGTGTTAAATAAATAAATAGTAAAAATCAAATATTGTACATGAGATATAAAAACGATAGAGAATGATAATTTATATCAGAATAGATACTGATGCAGTATCATGTTTTATAGATTTAGAGTGATCCCTATAGTCTATCACCAAAAATTGTGTTTTTTAAAATGTGAACATACATTTTCATAATTCAATTATTCATAAAAAATTCTCATCATGCTGCTTCCCACATTATAGAAAATAGTTATAGCATATCGATAGAGTTCTCATCAAGGGAAACCTAATCTCATAATTTTTCCACACATGACACAATTAGGGAAATGGGTATGATGTGACTGAATTTCGGAAAAATATTTTAACAGAAATTTTAGAATTTTTACTATTCATCACTTGTGAGAATTATCTTATAATGTTCTATGTTATAAAATATAACAAAAAAAATCTTTTTAAGAGACAACACATTTATATATTTGTTGCAATGATCAATGTGATTATAATTTTCCACTAAAAATTTATCTTATAAATGAAATGATAAATTATATTCTGTTATCAAACTCTATATTAATATTTTTATTTATATATTTGAAACCTTTAAATTTGAAAATTTCAGAAAATTTCACCAATATATCTAGAAACCACTATTGGGTTACATAGTAAATATTCATTCCCAATATATAGTGGATTCAAATAAATATTTCTTTGATATCTCATTGGGAAATGATATATATAAGAAAATGACAAAAAATGAAAATACACACGACATTATTAATTTTTATTTCACTTGACCTATCATAAATCATCTCCACTAGAACCCTTTTTGGGTTGAAAGTGAATCTATGTGTGACAACCTTTGTCCACATAAAAACTGATGGGTTATAGAATATAATTTTGTGTTTTAAACACATGTTATGTGAATAATTTCACTCTTTTGGTCATAGAAAATTAAAACATCCACTAAAAAACACCACTCAATAATATAAAACAAACCAAAATCCCAATTTCGATAAACGTATGCATGGAATTTCATATAGAAATAATTAATTTGAATGCAAACTAAATACCAAAAAGGAATCAAATACCAAGGATGAAATCATACCAATTCCCACTAACCACATTGTCTTGTTCTGGTAAGTTCTATGAATATTATCATCTCCTTCCAGAAAATATATTAAAATAGTATATAGAAGTAGGGATTTATGTACAGGTATACCCAATAGGTTCGTCCTAATAAACACTCATTATATATATTAGGTTCATGGGGTACAATTATATTAAACCCAGACACACACCACACATAGTGGTAAAACAGGTAGGCTATATCCCCCCAAGGATATCCCACCTATCAATCCATATTTATTCAGTGCATGATCTGATGTCCTAGTGGGAATGATGCCTATTTCATGGGCCGAAGGCCCAGTACAGCATTTCCTGCACCATACCTGCATCACTACCTTCCCACATCACGCATGTGTCACCACCTTCTTGTGTCATGTCTTCATCACTGTTTTCCTACGCCATTCTTTCATCATAACCTACCATTAGAAATTCCCTCCCACATGAATTTTAACCCATGTCTGATGCAGGATTATGTAATGCCATTACTAAATGCTTACTCAAAAAAATGTAAGTCGATATGTGTCCCTACCTTGGTTGACTATAATATAATCTCACAAAAGGTTAAAAAAATCCATATAATATATACATAGGTAATAAATTATAAAAATATAGAAAAGAAGGATCCCCACACCAACTTCCTCACTAATATTAGAACTACCATGACATATCATACATGGATATTACATCATTTTGTTTGAATATTCATTAAATTTCACAAAAAACAGATAACGACCATAATAGTTCAATACCTAGGAAATAATGAAAAAAATAAACTATTTTGTTGAATGATCATAAATGATTCCCATAAATATATTCCCATTTTGTACATTTTTTAGATAGAAACTTCATAAAACCATTCTTTATATCTGGGGAAAATGAATCATAAGAAACTGTGAGCTGAGATGCTCAAAAAGGGTAAATGTAAGTGATATCAATCTAAAATCATATGAAATCATATGATAAGTTTAATGGTATATAATAATGAACAGAACATAAATATCTATAGCCAACTTATAATAGATCATAAACAGGATTCATGGAATAAATATTGGTACTTCATAAGACATGAATCATAATGGTGTCAAATAACATGATCCATGAGATCATAACATTTTTATTAGACATAGATTTGTGGCCTAAAAATTAACATAGAAAATAATATAATTAGTAGTAAAGGATCACTAACAAATCATATAAGGGAACATTATGGGTGACTACACTTTATGGGAAAGACACACCACTATCCTTTGTGAAAGACCTTTCCTAATTCATGATTAGTGTTACTCCATGAACTATCCTAATAGTCAATGATCACTCCCATGACCATCATAGAGGAAAAAATACCTCACATAACTAAGATCAACCCCAAATATAGTAATGTCATACTGAACTAGTTTCACTCCTCATTCTAGTGATGTATTATTGAACATGGTTCACTTCATGTTCCTGTAATGTTATACTGAAGTGGGTTCACTCACTATTCTAATCTTATCTTACTGAACCTGGTTTAGTCCCCATTCAAATACATTATTACTCAACTAGGTTCACCCATGTTCATGTCCAAACTTAATAAATCATGATTGTTGTACCTCTCATTCCCCTCGTTGTTTGATTTTCATGATCACAATCACCTTATTTTTTGTCTAACATTGTTTTTAAGTGTTGTGGATGATAGGCAAAAGATTTCCAAAGGATTGGCCCAAAAATGGACTGAATTGCAGTCCACCGGCCAACTGGTGTGATAGCACCAGCCAGCCGGTGGACCTGGCAGAGGCATTGCCCACTGCCAGGTTCCACCGGTCAGCCGGTGGCTCTGTCACCGGCCAGCCGGTGGCATCCAGTCAACAGTGTGAGCTACTGTCTCACCACCGGCCAGCCGGTGGCTCTGGCACCGGTCAGCCGGTGGTGCCTGGAAAAGAAGAATCAGCTACTACCAAGCCACCGGCCAACCGGTGGCCCATCCACCGGTCAGCCGGTGGATCCAAGACTCGAAATCTCCCAAATTTCTCAAGCACCGGCCAGCCGGTGGGACTGTACCGGCCAGCCGGTGGAGACAGTCAAACTAGCCGTTGCAGTTTGACCAGGCTGGCCCACATGGATCCCAACGGCTCTTTAAGCCTCTCCAACGGCTCCGAAGACTCCCCATGGGTTCCATGCCTATAAATAAAGGCCAAGGAAGCCCCGGACACCTACCGGAACCATACGGAAGCCCACAGACACCTTGTTGATCATTTGGCGTACCTCCGGCGCATTCCTCCAAGGGAACCCCAATAGCTCCAACTCAATTCCACATCCAAGGAGCTCCATCATAGAAGCTTGGGAGTGCACGTCTTCAACTCCAATCATCCTCCGGCGCCCAAGGCTTCTCCAAATACGGTTTTTCATTGTTTTATTTATTTTGAGCTTTAAATTTGGGTTTGTGCCTACAAACCCCAAACTCTTTCTTCATCCCTCTTTCTTTTGGGTTTCACATCACCACTAAGGTGTGAAGAGGTTGTCAAGCTTTCCTTTAAATAGCTTGAGACATAGGTGAGCTATCCTTCACCTGTAAGAAGGATAGTGGGTTCTTGCTAAACCATTAAAAGCAAGTGGGTTCTTGCTAAACCATTTCAAAAGCAAGCTGTAATAGGTCCTAGTGCTACCTCAAAGCCTAGTGTATTTCTTGCTATAACTATTGAAAAGCAAGCGGTAGGAATCTCTCAACGGTTGAGTTGGGAGCGGAGACGTAGGCCGAGTTTTGGCCGAACTCCGTTAACAATTTCTTGTGTGATTGCCTCTTTATTTCCGCTGCACTTTCAACTTTGATTTTAATTTGTTTATCATTTTTTAAAAGGAAATTCACCCCCCCCCCCTCTTTCCATCCTTCCCGTCTTGCTTCCGACCCAACAATTAGTATCAGAGCGAAAATTTGAATAATTCCCTAACCGGTTTCAAATTAAAGATTTTTTTTTGATGGCATCTACCTCTTTCGCCCCCGAGGGCTACTCATTGGTTCGGGCTCCATTTTTTGATGGGACCGACTATAATTATTGGAAAACCCGCATGACTACCTTTCTTAGAAGCATATGATATCCTATTTACAAAATTGTCATGCAAGGTTATTCTTTGTCTTCCCCCGACGAATCCAAATGGACCCCCGCTGATATTAAGGATTTTGAGCTTGATGGCAAAGCCATGAATGCTTTTCATTGCGGGTTAGATAGGAATGAATTTAATCGTGTATCCACTTGCACCACTTCACATGAAATTTGGAAGCTTTTAGAAGTGACCCATGAAGGCACTAATAAAGTCAAGGATACTCGGTTAGACATGTATAGACAAGATTTTGAAAGCTTTTCCATGCATCCGAATGAATCTATTTCTGAAATGTTTACACGCTTCACTGACGTTTGCAATGGTAGAAAATCTCTTGGTGATGATGTTTCAGCTGAAGCAATGGTGAAAAAGATCCTATGGGTCCTTCCAAGCTCATGGGCACCTAAAGTGACGGCAATCCAAGAAGCTAAGGATGTCAAAAACATGCCGGTCGAGGAGCTCATTGGATCCCTAATGACGTACGAGATCACGATGAGGAGGCAAGCTCAAAAGGAGGGCACACCAATCAAGACACCAAAGAACATTGCCCTCAAGGTTCAAAAAGAAGTAAGATCCTCCTCATCATCCTCATCTTCCTCATCTACTTCATCTTCAAGCGGTGACTCGGAAATGGAGAATCTCGCCCGCCAAATGCACAAGTTTATGAAGAAGCACAAGAAGAAGAAATCCCGCAAGCACCGAAAGCAAGAACCCACCGAAAAATCCGAGCCCAAGGTGAAATGCTACGGGTGTGGCCAAAAAGTGCATTACAAGCCCGATTTCCCACTCAACAAAAAACGGGCCACGCCAAAGGAAAAAGGAAAGAAAAAGGTCCTCAAGGCGACATGGAGTGACACCTCATCATCCTCCTCCTCCTCCTCCTCAAGCGACCAAGGTACAAAATGCCTAATGGCAAAACATGAGGTATCATCATCCTCTTCCTCTTCTTCATCCTCTAGTTCTTCAAATTCTTTTAATCATTTATCATATGAAGAACTCCAACATGCTAGAGACCAATTAGAAAATGGTTTTCATGAACTTTCTTCTAAATTTGTTTCTTTGAAAAAGAATTTCAAAAAACTTTCCTCCGAAAAAGAACAACTTCTCAAAGAGAAGGAGGAACTCTCCCTAAAAATCCAAAATTTCCCAAATGTTGATTCTTTGGAATCAACCATCAAGGACCTTAGAGAATCCCTAGCCAAATTCACCCAAGGGGAACAAAATCGTTCAAAATTGCTTGGTTCCCAACGAATTTCAAGAACCACCCAAGGGCTAGGATATACCAACCAAGCTTCCTCCTCCCATGCTTCAACTGTTTTTGTAAGGGGGAGCTCTTGTTTTAAATTTTGTAATTATTGTAAGAAACCCGGGCACATCATTTATGAGTGTAATTGTAAAAATGCCCGGTATGGCCAACCCAAGTCTATTTACTATAGTGACGAGTTTTATAGGAGAAGACCCGCCATGAAACAAATTTGGATTGAAAAATCCCTTTTGGCGAGTCTCTCCGGGCCAAAAATAGTTTCGTTTCCCCGATGATCTTTTGTTTTATTTAGGGGGAGAAATTTTCTTAAATTTAAAAATCTCTTTTGATTCATTTTTCAATTTAAATTTTCAATTCATTTTTGATTCAAAACTCTCAATTTCAAAAATTTTATTTGGTTTCAAATTTCAAATTTCAATTGGTTTTTTGATTCAAAACTTTCAATTCAAACTGTTATTCAAATTTTCATTTCAATTTCAAAAATTTCAATTGATTTTCAAATCTCAAATCTTGTTTTTCAAATCTCTTTTCCCTCAATCGAGTTTTATGCCCCGTGCTATTTTGATAATCACAAAGGGGGAGAAATTTCTTGATTGATTGGGGGAGAATCCTTTTCATCATGCTTAGCATTTCCTTTCAATTTCAGTATTTTACATTAATTGCTTTGGTGATTGTGATCATCAAAATAGGGGGAGATTGTTGTACCTCTCGTTCCCCTCGTTGTTTGATTTTCATGATCACAATCACCTTATTTTTTGTCTAACATTGTTTTTTAAGTGTTGTGGATGATAGGCAAAAGATTGCCAAAGGATTGGCCCAAAAATGGACTGAATTGCAGTCCACCGGCCAACCGGTGTGATAGCACCGGCTAGCCGGTGGACCTGGCAGAGGCATTGCCCACTTCCAGGTTCCACCAGTCAGCCGGTGGCTCTGTCACCGGCCAGCCGGTGGCATCCAGTCAACAGTGTGAGCTACTGTCTCACCACCGGCCAGCTGGTGGCTCTGGAACCGGTCAGCCGGTAGTGCCTGGAAAAGAAGAATCAGCTACTGCCAAGACACCGGCCAACCGGTGGCCCATCCACCGGTCAGCCGGTGGATCCAAGACTCGAAATCTCCCAAATTTCTCAAGCACCGGCCAGCCGGTGGGACTGTACCGGCCAGCCGGTGGGGCCAGTTAAACTAGCCGTTACAGTTTGACCAGGCTGGCCCACTTGGCTCCCAACGGCTCTTTAAGCCTCTCCAACGGCTCCGAAGACTCCCCAAGGGTTCCATGCCTATAAATAAAGGCCAAGGAAGCCCCGGACACCTACCGGAACCATACGGAAGCCCACGGACACCTTGTTGATCATTTGGCGTACCTCCGGCGCATTCCTCCAAGGGAACCCCAATAGCTCCAACTCAATTCCACATCCAAGGAGCTCCATCATAGAAGCTTGGGAGTGCACGTCTTCAACTCCAATCATCCTCCGGCACCCAAGGCATCTCCAAATACAGTTTTTCATTGTTTTATTTATTTTGAGCTTTAAATTTGGGTTTGTGCCTACAAACCCCAAACTCTTTCTTCATCCCTCTTTCTTTTGGGTTTCACATCACCACTAAGGTGTGAAGAGGTTGTCAAGCTTTCCTTTAAATAGCTTGAGACATAGGTGAGCTATCCTTCACCTGTAAGAAGGATAGTGGGTTCTTGCTAAACCATTAAAAGCAAGTGGGTTCTTGCTAAACCATTTCAAAAGCAAGCTGTAATAGGTCCTAGTGCTACCTCAAAGCCTAGTGGGTTTCTTGCTAAAACCATTGAAAAGAAAGCGGTAGGAATCTCTCAACGGTTGAGTTGGGAGCGGAGACGTAGGCCGGGTTTTGGCCGAACTCCGTTAACAATTTCTTGTGTGATTGCCTCTTTATTTCCGCTGCACTTTCAACTTTGATTTTAATTTGTTTATCATTTTTTAAAAGGCAATTCACCCCACCTCTTGCCATCCTTCCCGTCTTTTCTCCGACAAAACAATGATCACTCCTTATTCCATTCTTATATCAATTTATAACATTCAATACACATTCTAAACCTACCATAATCATGAGATATAAATATTTTCTCAGTTCATTTGAGGGAGATGTAGGTCCCAACCAACATTATTTAAAGTACAACTATGTTCCATGGTTATAAAAAAATCACCATACTTGGTTATAACTTATACCCATATACATAATAGAAATTATATATATGTCTTCCAAAAGATCATAAAAAATATAACATATCAGAATCCATGAAATGAAATTTGATTCAAAAAAAATTCCTTACTACATATCTAATGTAAAATAAATAGGTTTCATATTAATGTTTTATAAAGAGTCCCTAAAAATGACAAGGTATTTATTGATGAAAAGGAAAACTACAGGATTTGAAAGAGTATAATTTTATTACAATATATTTCATAATGAGTATCCAAATAATCTGGGGCTGAGTGTAACCATGTGATATTCATACCAACACCCTTCTTAGAAATCCCATCAGTTACCATATTTTTCTCTCAATAGACGTACGTGGAAATGAAGTCGAGACTAATCAGATAATTCCTAAATTCCATCCAATTTGGAGTAAACCTATATGAAATATGCAATTCACCCTTTTTAATATCCTACATCACCATGGAAGATTAAATTTATTACCAAATATTATTGTAAACATGATTTTCTGTAAACTTTATAGCATGAATAATTTCTTGAATCTCTTCTTAAAAAGAAAAATTCACACAATAAGAACCATAAAAACAACCATTGACCTTATCATCATGATCATGAGAGTTTTCACCACACCCCATGGATCATGGGTTTCCATTAGAAACACCGTTTGTATTAATTTTGATCCAATGTGGAATTGGGAATATCCAAAAATCTTATAATGTAGCCATTGATGGATAGAAATTCAAAAGAAGTACCAACTTTTTTAATTTTATAAGTTTGCGTACACTATTAAAACAAAATTCCATTTTCACCACACTTGAATCATTAATTAAAAATAGAATATTCTACAACTTCAACATTAAATATAAAAACTTACTAGAATGTACCAAAGCGTTTTGAGTAAACCAAATAATGTAGAGGATTTCAAAAATAGCGACATTAAACACTCCACAAACCCGAGAAGATCTTGGTATGGACTTACATCAGTGTAAGAGAGTATATAGACCAAAACCTATGTACCCATGCAATCCAAATATGTCTAAGATCTTATTCCAAATAGATGATTATGTTGAGAAAATAATAATTATGTCCTCTATGTCCTCTATGTGCTGATGACATGTGACACACTGAGAACAAAAATACATACCATATTAATGGAATTCACAATCAGTGGATACCCTAGTGTGTTAAAGCCTCTAGTTAAGAGGTAAAAATGTGGATTTGATGCATTCAAGTATTAAAATCCAAAATTTAATTATATTATAGATTTCAATCCTTGGTGGTGTGCAGGTAAAATGCATTACTGTTGACAATACCATTTCTAGCCGTCTCCCAACCAATAAAATTATAATAGGAAAAAATTATATATATTAACAATACCATTGAGTTCCTCCTATAATTGAGGTTGAGGAGCCTCAAAAAAATTCTTTGATGGAAATTTTAAACCATCCTTAATAAATTCTACGTAAAGAATAAACGAATCACTTAACATCACGAAGAGGATGTCCACTTTACACATAAGTGACGTCATTGTATTCCAAAAAAATGGAAGGAATGAAGATATGTATGGTATAACAATTATACAATAATAATGAAATCAAAAATATACCATATATATGATATATAATATGCTAATAATAAACCATTCATTATGACCATCCTTTGTATGAGGTAATGGAAACATAAATGACATCGATTCATGAGGCGGTAGTCTTCCATACACAAAAACAATGATTTCATAACCCATAAAATGGAAGTCAGGTCATGAACATAAAGAAAATATCTTTATATGGATGATACATAGGTTATTATATAATCATGGCTTAATAATACTTATTTGATGATGAGGAAGAAATAAAATACATATTATTGTTGCACTATGTAACCTCTTCTTCATGTATCCTCGTTATTTTCTCATGAAAAACCTTCCTTGGATGGCTTTATAACAAAAATATGGCCTATATAAGGATGATAGGTAATTTGGTTAGTGATTTGGGTAGGGATTTTCTGATCCAAATGGTTGGGAGGAAGAGAGGATTGGGGGTGGCCTTTTATAAGTGGGGCAGGGGACACACATGGTATTTTGGAATGAATTGAGTGATCCCAAGTTTTTAATATTTAAAAAGGGTCCCAAATAGACCTTTATCTAAAAATAGACTCCTCATGTTCAAAATAATGCCATAAAATAGTTTCTCGCAATTTCAGTTGTCATTTGTACCCTTACCTAGTTAGATTATAATGCAGGTAAACCCATTTTTACATTAACTGAAGTAATTATTTATCACTGAATTCAATATTTATTTTTTTTAAAAATATGTTTTATTTATTCCATTTTCATTATTATAAAACATCAACTAATATTAAACATATTGACGTGAATAGAAAGAAGATTTTTAAAGAGAAAATATTCAAAACATTACAAATTTTTTATATCAAAATCCAAAATGGAATTAATTAAAATTATATAAATTGGATTAATAGATGTATAATATAAATAATATAAAATTAAAAATTACATAGAATATAATTAAAAATTATTATTAAATTAAACAAAATACATTTTTCAATTAAAATTTATTATGTTTTCACTATTCATCAGAAAATTATTCTTTTCAGAAAGTCTCAAAAATTCACCATAAGATAATTTTGGATATTACAATTCCCAATTTTTTTATTTTATTAAAATAAATGTCTAATAAAGGTAACATTTAAATTATAAATAATTATTCCATAAAAAGGAGACAAAACAAGTTTAAAATATATATTTTTAATCATAAAATTGTATATATTATTATCTTTTGTATAAAAATCGCATGAGATGAATATTAATTTTTTTGTTGAATATATAATAAATAAATTTAAAAAATACCTATAAAAAATAGTTTTTATTATTTAATTGAGCTAGAAAACATTTTTCCCATAAAAAATTATTTAGAAAAAGATTTATTTTATTTTCAATAGTGTTTGTATAAGGACACGACCTTAAACATTACATAATATTGAATTAAATGAATAATTCCCATTGAGGATCTTTTCAGGTTTATACATGTAGAGAATTAGGACATAACTACTACATCTCAAAAGATTAAAAATTAGACACTTTAACATTGTTTTTTATAAAATAGAAGCTCTTGAAAAAAAGAGTCTTGTCTAGTTCCATGTTTTAGACAGCATGATTTTTCCTTGATCCCATCCTTGACCCTATTCATCTTTAAGTCCTATGAAAACATTTAAAAACTTGGGATAAGCATAAAAAGCTCAGTAAGGGTTATAAAACAATGAAAGAAAACATTTGTTCATAAATACATTCCAAAAATGAACACTTTTACTTACCTCATGAAAACATAAGAGTTTATGAATAACAAATAGGAATCATAAATCATAAAGGTAACTCATGGCATACATATCATACTAACATTGTAGCTATCACAGCTACATAGGGAGTTACTTTAGAATACCCATCATGGTATATTCCCTAAATCTCTTAGGAGAAACAATCATGTTTACCTCTGTTACGTTACCCAATGCATTGGAGAGCTATCTCGGGCTCACCCGCCATAGGTTTATCATGAATCCACCCACATACATCAACAATTCCCAAGGGCCATAACATGATCATAACACATAACATAATCATAAAGGAAAGATAAAATTTCCACATTGTAATAAAAAATATCATTTCAAGATATTGTAATAATGAATCCATTCTCAAAAACATTTTCAATACCAAAATACATAAAAAGAGTATATGGTATTTATTTTTCCTTTTAAAAACATTACGGCTTGTCAAGGATGCCAAAGATCAAATAATACTCGCTACGGAAGAAAGGTCATTATCACCACTTACGTTAAAAAAACATTCTGTTTTGTAGTTTAGTAAAACTCTTCATATATAAATATTCCCTTTGAATGGAATGAGAATTAAATGGTGTTTATACATCATATAAAAGAAAATCGTGTATTAAAACAAAATATACCTCAATGAAAGGAGATTGAGATGAAGTCCCTTACCTCGTGTCCGACTTTACTTGATCGTTCATTAATCTCTTTAATAATAAACTAAATTTAATTTCTACTTTAATAAGAACCTTTTTCAAGTTTATTATTCCTTTTATATCACTTATTACCATGTTATAAACATTATGTAGTCATTTATGTTAATAACGTTCATTTTGTCAATATTTGGTACTTGAGTCAAAAAAAAGACCTTATATTTAAAAGTTGTCCATGTGGAAAATAGTCCATTATATCCATAATTATATTCATTATTTAGATATCATATATATCATATATATCCAGTATATACATGTATTTATAAATGTATATAACATTCGGAGGTAAGAAATGAAATGCACCGTTCTTGGAGATGGTAAGCCGTACGTATGCATGAACGCTACTTTCATTTCTATTTCTTATTTTAATTGAATTAAAACATAATTATACATAGGTATATTATAATTCCAGTATATTTTCATATATAACATCATATATAATATCATTAACTCCATCATTTATATGTCTCACATATGGCATTAACGAATCATATCACTTTGAGGAGACAGTAGTCCGCACTTCCTCTACTAAGATTATCGTGTTTACCAATAACGGAAACTATAAAGGCATGATATAAATGGAATTTAAGAAATACTAATGAAAAAATAAACATAATAGATATCATATATAAATACAGTTCCATCATAATGTCCACCATTAGAGGCTGTAAGAGATAATCGAACAATCATCGTTTCGTGAGGCATTAGTTTTCCATCCAAAGAAACATTATGTTCTTCATACATTATCTGGAGGTGTGTGTAAGTTTAGTAAGAATAAATCACATAAAAACATCCTAGTATATTGAGAATACTGTTTTTGTTACAAAAGAAAGGAATAAAAAGAGTTTAGGGGTTGGAGAAGTAAAATAAAAGAAAACAATTTAAGAAAAATTGTTACCTTTAATTTGGGTAACTACCTTTGGGTTGAACCGAAGGACTTCTTGAACTACCTTATACCTAAGGTAAGGCATATAGTAGGAGTATAGGGATGTAGGTGGATTGATTTTTCAGAGTTCGGATGAGCCAAAAATCTTGAAAGGTGTGTGGAATTGGTTAGAAGTGGTCTCCTTTTAAGGGAGAGTAGGGGCTCTTAAGGAAAGTGTGAAAACATTATTTTATTATAAACATATCTTCGATTTAAAATGGTCCAAAAATAATTAAAGACGAAGATAAGATGACAAATATTCGAAATAAAATCATCCAATCAGAATTGGACATGTTTTGGATAATATTTTAATCATTATAATCTTATTTATTTAAATCATTTATTAATGAGACAAATACTACATTATTATTGTGTAATAATTAATTTAATTTATATGATGTCTAAAAATTATAAACAAAATACCATGATGTATTAAATACTTTTAGGTTTATATTTAATATTTATAGTCTAAATTATAATCTATATAACACCTTTTAAAAATTAATATACTAAATGATATTTTCATTTATCATTTTTGCCATTACTTTAAGTTAATTAATCTAAATTGTCATTGCCACTCCAAATTGGCACAATGGGGTCCCAAAATAAACCCAAAGTTTCCCATGTTTGTAAATGAGTCAAAAAATACTATTTGGAAAAGTGCTAAGGTAATTATGAATTATTATAATATTCTTTTTACCTTATATTACCCTATTTACCTTTAACCGCGGTAAATTAAAGTCAAAAGTAAATATTCACCCAAAATTATTTTCATCTTATTGAACCACATTTTACCTCTTGATAACAACCATGTATGTCGGAATTTTTAAATTAAATTAAAAGAAGTGGTAAAATTTCATTTAAATGATAATGTTAGTTTTTTTAACTACTACTAAGTGATTTCACTATTCATCAAAAATTGATTTTTTTGAGAAAAATACCAAAAATTCAGCCTAAGATATATTTGATATTCCGAATTCAAAAATGTTGTCGATTTTTAAAAATTCAAAACATAGGAGTGGAATTAATTAATTTTAAAATTAAGTCCCGTTATCAAAACAAATAGCGCATTTTTAGGAAACAACAACTATCAAAAGATTGATACTTGTTTATGTCCAATATCAAAGTGAAATTAATTTCAATGACCAACATTGGATTAAATGGTAAAAATATATTTTATTTTAACTTTAAAACCAATTAAAAGGATAAAATATCCATATAAATAAATTATATTAATAGGCACTATCGAAATAAAATAAAATTTTTTCACTATTCATTAAAAAATGATCTTTTTCAGAAAGATACCAAAAAATTATCCAAAGTAAAATTTGATATCCCCATTATAAATAAGGATTTTATTTGGTCAATTAAAATGTATTAAAGTGACCGAAACTATATTTATAGTGGTTTTTCCATTAAAAGGTGGTAAATTGACCTTTTAATGTAATTATGATTAAAATTAAATTCATTCACATTTTAAGCCTCTAAATTTTTATTGGATAAATGTAAATACATTTAACAAACATGAATAATCAAATTTTAGTTAGTGTTTTTCATTCCTTCCAATACAATGGCTAGGAGTTAACTGCCATTTAAAATTATAATATTATATTATTAGTGTGTGACGTAAGCTTCCAAAGAAACTCGTTGTTGCGTTCAGGTATGCTATCGAACATAGAAACCCATTTAAAGTAAAATTAATATTTAATTCACAAATATTAATAAATTTGAAATATGTCTTATTCTTCATTTACGTGGGATGTTACATCCTTCCCCCCTTCTGGAAATTGCATTCTCGCAATTTTATTCATTTAACAAATAAATGGGGGTATTTATCCATCATATAATTTTCAGATTCCCATGTTGCCTCTTCATCCATATGGTTTTCCCACAAACCTATACCTGGTTAATTACCTTATTCTGCAACACTTTCTCTCTACGGTCAAGAATCTGAACTGGCTGTTCTTCATAAGAGACATTCTCTTCCAACTGAACTACCTTTGGGCTCAAAACATTAGATGGATCTGGTATATACATTCTCGACATCGAAACATTAAAAAAATTGTGTACCTAGGATGAACTTGGAGGTAAATCCAATCATTACGCAACTGATCCAACTTTTCTCCAGAATTTCATAAGGTCCAATGAACCTCAGACTCAACTTTCCCTTCTTACCAAAACACATCACACTTTTCCATGGAGAAACATTAAGAAAGACATGATCACCTACCTTAAAAGAAATATCCTTCCTCTGTTTACCTGCATAATTTTCTTGTTGGATCTGAACTATTCTAATGTGCTTCTAAATCAACTAAACTTTCTCTACCATCTCTTCTACCAATTTTAGTCCCATCAGCTTCCTTTCACATAATTCATCCCAAAAAGATGGATTTTATAATTACTTCCATATAATGTCTCAAATAGAGACATCCTTATACTGGAATGAAAACTGTTATTATATGAAAATTCAACCAAAGAATGATGTTGGTCCCAAATTTCTTGATAATCCAGTGAACAAGCACGTAGCATATCCTCCAAGGTCTGAATTGTTCGTTCGGACTTCCCATATGACTAAGGATGAAAAGTTGTACTAAAATTTAATTCAGTACCCAATGAATTTTGAAAGATTTTCCAAAAGTTAGTAGTAAACCTGGGATCACGATCAGATACAATGTAGATGGTAACTCCATGCAACCTAACTATCTCTTTAACATACAATCGAGAATGATGATCTAGAGACAATGTATCCCAAATAGGAAGGAAATGAGAAGATTTAGTCAATCGATCAACAATAACCCAGATTGCATTATTACCTCAAGATGTCTTCGGTAATCCCACAACAAAGTCCAATGATATATTTTCACATTTCCACTTTGGCACTAGTAAAGGCTGAAGCATTCATTTCGATAACTTCGTCTCTGCATTAACCAGCTGACAAGTCAAACACTACACAGTAAAATCAGCAATATCTTTTTCATTACATCCCACTAGTAATCCTCCCGACGATCTCTGTACAACATAGTATTACTATGATGAATTGAAAATAGAGAACTATGAGCTCCACATTACAACTCATTCTTTAACTGTGAATCAAAAGGCACATATAATCTCTTTTCAAACCTAAAAACACAATCATTATCAATGTTAAAATTAGGCAACTTACCCTTCTGAACCAACACTAACTTTTTATACAACTCGTTGTCTTCTTTCTACGCTTTCTTTATTCTGTCTATAGAGATGATTTCACTGACGCATGAAACAAAAAAGAATAATTTCATGCACCAACAACTTCTATTCCAAAGTTTATCAAATAAAAATCCTATGGATCTTGTTCTAAATGTAACATGGTTAATGAAGCATTACTTTTTTGTATCAAAGCATTATCCACTTTATTTTCTTTTCCTGGATGGTAATGGATCGTGCAATCATAAACCTTGATTAATTATATCTATCTCCTCCGTCTCATGTTCAATTCTTTTTGAGTGAATGTATACTTTAAACTATTGTGGTCAGTATATATTTAACGTTTTAATCCATTCAAATGATGCCTCCAAATTTTTAAATAAAAAACAAGAACAACAAATTACAAATCATGTGTAGGGTAATTTAACACATGTGGCTCCAACTAAAATGAAGAAATGCAATTACCTGACCATTCTGTATTTGGACATAACCAAATCCTTTCAACAAATCATCACTGTAGATAACAAACTCACCATTTCTAGATGGAAGTGCCGAAATTGGATAAATCACCAATCTTGTTTCCAATTACTGAAAACAATCATCACATTATTTTGTCCAAATAATAATAACCCCATTTCTAGTTAACTAAGTCATTGGACTAGATAAGCATGAAAATTTTTCAACAAAACTCCAGTAATAACCTGCCAAACCAAGAAAAATACGAATCAAGGTTATATTTGTGGGTCTTGGAAATTCTTCAATAACATTTGTTTTAGTAGGATCAATAGTTATGCCATTTTTTGAAACAATGTGACCAAGGAAAGAAATTTTTTGTAACCAAAACACACAGTTGCTGAATTTCCCAAACAGTTTATTTTATTTTAAGGTTTGCAAGACAAACCTTAATTGAAATTCATGTTCCGCCTTAATTTTTGAGTAATCCAAAATATCATCAATGAACACAACCACAAACTTATCCAAGAACTCACAGAATATTATATTAATAAGATCCATGAATACAGTAGGTGAATTGGTTAAACCAAAAGGCATAACTACAAATTCAAAATGGCCATATCTTGTATGAAACACAGTCTTTGGAATGTCTGCTTCCTTTACTTTCAACTGATGGTACCCCGACCTCAAGTCAGTCCTCAAAAAATACAGTGCTCCATAGAGCTGATCAAACAAATCATCGATATGAAGCAAAGGATACTTATTCTTAACAGTGATGTTGTTCAATGCTCTATAATCAATGCAAAGTCTCATTGAACCGTCTTTCTTTTTAACAAACAATACAGGATCACCCCATGGTGATGTGCTAGGTTGAATGAAACCTTTATCTAATGACTCCTACAATTACTTCTTTGACTCTAAAAAGTTAAATTTGATCCATTCGTTAAGGGGGTTTGGAAATTGGCTTAGCATCCGGAACAAAGTCAACAGTAAATTCAAATTCTCGATCAGGTATAATACCAGGAAACTCATCAGGAAAAACATCAAGGTACACATTTACCACTAGAACATCATTAATTTGAAAACATTCTTTATTTTAAATAATATGTGCACGGTAGCATTATTTTCCATCTTTTACTAGTTTCTTAGCTTCCTGATATGTTATCAAAAGAAAGGGTTCATTCTTGTAAAAAAACTGAAAATCAGTCTGAAAAGAAACCTCTTTAGCTCTGTAGTCAATCTTAGCATGATAAACAGAAATCCATCCCATGCCCAAAATAACATCAAACTATACTAGAGGCAAAACCATAAGGTTTGTAGGTCGATTCATTCCACACACAAGGACATGAATTTTCTTACGATTTCTTTTTTTCAATAAATTTCCTCCAGGTATTTTTACCATTAGTTCTGTATTCATATCTTGAGATAGAATTCCTAATTTAATAGAAAACTTCTCAAAAATGAAAGAGTGTGTAGAACCTGAATCAAACAACACATTGGCATAATCTGAACAAAAAAATAGTGTACGTGATACTACTTCATTTGATGGCCGAACATCTGCTGAAGCGGTTGCAAAGGATTTCACCACCCCTTTCTGCTTGTAGTTTGGCTGGTTTCCTTAGGTTGAGTTCATTGTTGGACACTCATTTTAATAATGATCCATTTCATTGCACTTAAAACATTTTACTGAATGTAAAGTAGATTTTGTCATACCATTACTAGGATCTTTTTCAGTTTAATTACAAGCCTTATGTCCCATTTTTCTACATCTGTAGCACTTAATAGAATTCAAAAGAAATTCCCCATGATGCTTTTTACCACAATTTTCACAAATTTTAAACTTAAGTTTCTTACCATCAGACTGTTTTGAAGTGTTCTTCCCTTTTTCCTGCCACCTCAACCTCTTATTCTGTTGTTGGTCAAATAATACCTGATCATTGGAAAACTCCATTCCTACCTTCTCCACACAACAAACATGTTTTTCATAACTTCTGAACTCACGAGAATCTAAAGGCCTTCGATACTTTGCCTTTAATCATGAGTAAAAAACTGTCGATTTTACTGTCAAGATCTCGTACGAAATTTGGAGGATACCATTCTAGTCGAGTGAAATTTTCTTCATAAGAAGCCACTGAGTCATCCTCCTACCTTAATTCCAGGAATTGTTTTTCCATCCTACGATAAACCACCTTATGAAAATATTTCTCTAGAAACATACCTTTGAATTCATCCCAATCAAGAGCATAAATCTCCTCACTATCCCTAATATTTTTCACCATCGACCAGCACTAATCAGCTTCACCTTCAAAATGGTAAATAGCAAGAATAACCTTTTGATGTTCTAAACAACCCATGACATTTAAAATCATCTCTAGTGCTTTAATCCACCCTTCAGCTAACACCAGATCAGATAATCTGATGAATCATGGGGGATGTTTCCTTATGAAATGCTCCGCTACGGACATGTTCCTCTGTGGTTGATCTGGATGATCTCGTACATGGATACCACCACCATTTATAGCCTGAGTCAATTGTGCCATCACTACAAACAACTGTTCAGTTCTGATTCCGACCATCTCAAATTGCTGATTTGGAATGTTGTCTTCCTATTGATGTCATCCCAACATAGCTTCCATGTTTCCACTATGGAAAACCATTCTAAACACAAAAATATTTTATGTGAAGCAACATGGTAATATATAAATGCTATATTATTTCAATATTAACATAAATTAATTTATGGATATTAATTTAACAATACCCTAACTCATAATGTTATCTAAACCGACCTATTATACCATCTGTAAGGACGCAACCTTAAACATTACATAATATTGAATTAAATGAATAATTCACCTTGATGATCATTTCAGGTTTATAGTTTTAGAGAATTAGGTCATAACTATTACATCTCAAAAGATTACAAAGTAGACCATTCAACACAGTTTTTTTTATAAAATAAAAACTCTTGAATAAAAGAGTAATGTCTAGTTCCATGTTTTAGATAGCATGAGTTTTCCTTGATCCCATCCTAGACCCAATTAATCTTTATGTCCTGTGAAAACATTTCCAAACTTGGGATGAGCATAAAAAGCTCAGTAATGGTTATAAAAAAAAGAAAGAAAACATTTTTTTTAATAAATACAAACAAAACATGAACACTTTTACATACCTCATGAAATCATCAGAGTTTATGAATAAAACGTAGAAATCATAAATCATAAAGTTAACTTGTGGAATCCATATCATATTTACATTGTAGATACCATATCAACATATGGAGTTACTTTGGAATACCCATCATGGTATATTCCTTAAATCTCTTAGGAGAATGATTCATGTTTACCTCCATCATGTTACCCAATGCATTGGAGAGCTATCTCAGTCTCACCTGCCCCATGTTTATCACAGAACCACCTGTATACATCAACAATTCCCAAGGACCATAACATGATCATAACACATAACATAAGAATAAAAGAATGATAACATTTCCACATTTCAAAAACAAAATATCATTTCAAAATATGGAAATAATAAATCCATTCTCAAAATAATTTTCAATACTAAAATATTTAAAAAGAGTATATGGTATTTATTTTTCCTTTTAAAAACTTTACGACTTGTTATGGAATCCAAAGAGAAAATAATGCTCGCAGTAGTGAAAAGGTTGTTGTCATCGCTTACGTTAAAAAACATTCATTTTTGTCATTTAGTAAAACAATTCAAAAAAAAATATTCCCTTTGAATGAAATGAAAATTCAAATGTGTTTATATAGAATATAAAATTAAATCATGTATTAAAAAAAATATGTCTCAATGAAAGGAGATTGAGACGAAGTCCCTTACCTCTTGTCTGACGTTACTCGATCATTCTTTAATCTCTTGAATAATAAACTAAAGTTAATTTCTAAATTCTAAAGAACATTTTTCATGTTTATTAATCCTTTTATATCACATATTACTAGGTGATAAAAATTATGTAATCATTTATGTTAATAACTTTCATTTTCTTGAAATTTGGTACTGGGGTAAAAAATGAACACGTTATATTTACAAGTTCTCCATGTGGTCAATAGCCCATTATATACAGAATTATATTAATTATTTAGATATCATATATATCCTATATATCTAGTATATACATGTATTTATAATATT
This sequence comes from Viscum album, assembly GCA_963277665.1. Taxonomy (NCBI): domain Eukaryota; kingdom Viridiplantae; phylum Streptophyta; class Magnoliopsida; order Santalales; family Viscaceae; genus Viscum; species Viscum album. Next base: position 1,075,518,685 of record OY728134.1, read on the forward strand.
ATATAACATTTTGAGGTTAGAAATGAAATGCACCGTTCATGGAGACGGTAAGCCGTACGTACGCATGAACACTACTTTCATTTATATTTCTTATTTTAATGGAATTAAAACATAATGATACATAGGTATATTATAATTCTAGTATAATTTCATATATAACATCATATATAATATTATTAACTCCATCCTTTATACATCCCACATATGGCATTAACGAGTCATATAACTTTGAGGGGGCAGTAGTCCGCACTTCCTCTAATGAGATTATCAAGTTTACCCATAATGGAAACCATAAAGGAATGCTATAAATGGAAATTACAGAAGAATAAATAAAAAATAAACATAATATATATCATATATCAATACAGTTCCATCATAATGGCCACCATGATATGCGGTATAAGATAATCAAACAATCATCGTTTCGTGGGGTGTTAGTTTTCCATCCACAGAAACATAATGTTCATCATCCATTTGATGGAGGTGTGTGTAAGTGTAGTTCGAATACTTCTAATAAAAACATTCTAGTATATTTAGAATACTGTTTTGTTACAAAATAAAGGAATAAAAAGAGTATAGGGGTTGGAGAGGTAAAATAAAAGAAAACAATTTAAGAGAAACCTTTACCTTTAATTAGGGTAACTCCCTTTGGTTTAAACCAAAGGAATTTTTGAAGTGCCTTATGCCTAAGGTAAGGCTTCTAATAGGAGTAGAGGGATGTATGGAGATTAATTGGGCAGAGTTTGGATCAGACAAAAGGCTTGAGAGGTGTGTGGAAATGGTTAGAAGTGGTCTCCTTTAATAAGGGATAGGAGGGGCTCTTTAGGAAAGTGTGAAAATATTATTTTATTATAAACATATCTTCGGTTTCAAATGGTTCAGAAATAAATTATGAAAATGATAAGATGACTAATATTCTAAATAGAATCATAAAATCCTAATTGGACATGTTTTGGATAACATTTTAATCATTATAATCTTATTATTTAAATCATTTATTAATGCGGTAAATACTGCATCATTATTGTGTAATAAATAATTTTATTTATTTGATGTCTAAAAATTATAAAAAAATTACCATGATGTAGGGAATAATTTTAGATTTCCAATTAATATTTATATTCGAAAATATAATTTATATCATCCCATATAAAAATTAATTTAATAAAATATATTTTCTTTGTCATTTTTGCCTTTACTTTAAGTTAATTAATCTAAATGGTCATTATCACTTTCAAGTGGCTCAATGGAGACCCAAAATCGACCCAAATATTTCCATGGTCGGAAATTACTCAACCAATAAGAGTTGGACATGTGTTAAGGTAATTTTGAATTATTATAATATTCTTTTTACCTTGATTTACCCTATTTACCTTTAAAAGCGGTAAAAAAATTCAAAAGTTACTAGTCACTAAAAATTATTTTCATCTTATTGAACCAAATTTTACTTATTGATAAAAACCATGTATATTAGATTTTCGAAATTAAATTCATAGAAGTGGTAAAATTTCATTTAAATGAAAAAGGTTGTTTTTTTAACTACTACTAAGTGATTTCACTATTCATCAAAAATTGATGTTTTTCAAAAAAATACCAAAAATTTAGCCTAAGCTATATTTGATATTCAGAATTCAAAAATGATGTCTATTTGCCCAAATTCAAAAAATGAGAGTGGAATTAATTAATTTTAAAATTAATTTCCATTATCAAAACAAATAGCGTGTTTTTGTGAAATAATAACTATCAAAAGATTGATACTTGTTTATGTCTAATTTCATAGTGAAATTAATTCCAATGAACAAAATTGGATTAAATGGTAAAAATATATTTTAATTTCACTTTAAAACCAATTATAAAGATAATATATCCATATAAATAAATTATATTATAAGGAACTTTCGAATTAAAATACAATAAGGTTCACTATTCATTAAAAATGAACTTTATCAGAAAAATACCAAAAAATTACCCAAAGTAAAATTTAATGTCCCCATTATAAAGAATGAATTTATTTGGCCAATTATAATGTTTTAAAGTGACCAAAACTATATTTAATGAGGGTTCTCCATTAAAAAGAAATAAATTGACCTTTTAATGTAAATTATGCTTAAAATTAGATTCATTCACATTTTAAGCCAATAAATTTTTATTGGAAAAATGTAAATACATTTAACAAACATGTATAATAATATTCTAGTTAGGTTTTTTCATTCCCTCCAATACAATGACTAGGAGTTAACTACCATTTAAAATAATAATAATATATTATTATTGTGCAACGTAAGATTCCAAAGAAACCTGTTGTTGCGTATCGAGTATGCTATCGAACATAGTAACCCCTTTAAAGTAAAATTAATATTTAATTCCCAAATATTAATAAATATGAAATATGTCTTATTTTTCATTTACTTTGGATGTTACAGTTTGTGTTCATTTAAAATAAAAACTAAAGTATTAATTATATTTACAAGTGTATACCATATTTCCATAATTTTGTGAATCTTATTCATATCCATAATTCTAATGAATAGGTGAAAACAATCATATTATTTTTTAATATTTTAATTATATGTCACATTTTGTTTCAACTAGGTGTTGTTTGTAACTTATGGTAAGATAAGTGTTACATGTAACATAATCCAAACCTAGATTTGGGTATAAATAAAGTTAATCAAAATGATGTGTTTAATGAAATATATAAAATGATTAAATTTATTTGAAATAAATTCATAAAATCATGGGTCTTAAATTCTACCCCCTCAAAATGAATTTCTCCCTTCAAATTCATATTGGTAAAAAATTTATTAACATTTGAAAATTTCTTCATAAAAACTCACATTTTAAAAAAGGGTTAAAATATATATTTTCGAAATTAGGAAATGGATATGTGAAAATCATTTGGAGGAACACATATTATATTTCACATTTGAAGAAAATAGGTGCTAACACAAACATAGCAGAGAAATATAACATCTATATATTGATAGAGAGTGATAGATATAATTGTAAATAATAATTTGGGTGATCTAATAAAGGTTAATAATAAAAAATACATAAAATAAAGAGGAATTAAAAATTTCTTTGATATCATCGGAAATTATTATAATGGGACAATATTTTATTTCAAAATCATCTTCCTAAATTTAAATAATTTTCAAGAGAAAATATACTTATTCGATTTCATTCCATTTAATAAGCACAATCTCATCCATTGGTAGTACATCAATCAATGACCAATTAATATATTAATCAATGTAAAATATAGTAATTTTATGCCCCTAGAGAACTAACGAATCATATAATTCATAAATTTAATGGTAACTTTTTCGATATACATTTAGAGATCATCACAAAAAATTGTTACCACATGTAATAAAATATAAAAAAAATCTTCCTATGGTGTTGTATTACATTCATATATAAAAATAATCAAAATTTCATCATAAAAAATTCCATAAATTGTTATAATTATAACCCCTCCAAAATTTGAAAATTTAGGAATTAAATTTTCATTAATCACTATAATTATCATGTGGTAGCTCTGGATTATCAAATATCAAATATTTGAAAAACTATATCATGTATTCTCTTGAATTATGGTTATACAATGAATTCCCATAAACCCTTATTTAATACGTAAATTCTTCATCATTTCTTATATAAATCATCGATTAGTGCATATATTACTTAAATATAAAAAAATATTAACTCCATCAATGATATCATTAAACAATTTTTCTAAAAAACATTAATCAATTCCAAGGTAACAACGAATATATAGTTTCCTTATTCATATTAATAATATATTTATCTAAATTAAAAATCATTTTCTCAACATTAGAGAAATATTAAGGGTTACCATTATATATAAAAATATCAAATTTCCGTTACATAACATTTCGTGGTAAGGAAAATCATAAAACATATTCTCTAAAATACATAATGAAAAAATAATATTTAAAATTTCTTATATATTTTATATAACATAATTCATGAATCACTATACATAAGAACATCCATTATTTCACCTCATCCTTAAGGAATTATCTAGGTTTTCTAATATAAGTCCCTAATACCTCTTTCCTTTCATATGTCATTTTAATTCACTTCATCGTCATAAGTGTAACCATTACCTATACTACCGTTATGATTCCATTCATGAGAAGTTTCCCTATGATGTGAATTTACAAAATGACCATAAATTCCAAATTTGAATCATTCATTCATTGATTGTACCATATGATGATCAATATTCTCATCAAATTCATTAACAAAAATTTTCATTTTCCCTCACTAATTGCTTATAATATAGACCTATTATCTACACATAAAACATATTATCATTCCTTTGAGACATTTTCTATAGTGTTTCTTCCCATATTCTCAACATATATGAAACTTAATCTCTCACAACCCATCATAGTGGGTCCCCTACAGTGACTCTAAAATCCCACCTCCAATACGTCAGGGGTAGTGACTAGCACTGAGTATTCATATCACTATCATGGTAGACATTTGATATGTACCTAAAGGCATACATACATCTCCAAGCCCACAGAATACTAAAATGTAAAAAACCACTATATAAAAAATACACACATACCACTATATCCAAACTGATATATTACGAATGAATGTAAATAAAGTAACATAAACCAAGACAGAATACAAGCTGATCAAAAAGAGTCTGTAAATCAAAAATTCCAACCAGTAAACAATGGTACTGAGACTAATGTCGGTATCCATAGCAATGCCTCGACCTATCTGATGTCACAAAGATCTACCTAGTCCTTGTCCTATTAGGACATTTTCAAAAGGTCTCTCATCTGCACAAGACATCGTACATATATGAAAATCCCCTACAAGGATGAGTATAACAATACTAAGTATGAAACCATGAAATCACAAAGCGAAACAAAAAAGAAAAATAAAGTGAGCTCTACAAAAGTATATGTCTAATACACATATGACAATAATATATAGATATATTCAAACCAAGACACACAATATAGTGTTAAGTATCAACTATCGCATACCAACAAGATGGATTCAATTCAAATATTCCATGAAGCACAAATATGGAAGAACACACTCCTAAGTATGATAGTACTGATGATGTCTTTCTAAGAAGCATTGTTCATCGTGAACCCTTATGGGAGAGAAACACTGATGTATCTGAACAGAGAGAAATGATACATAGAAGAGGATCATAGCAAGGGCCATGGGGAGATACCAACAGCTCAATATATATTAACCTGCAATGTGGAGGATCAATGCTCGACAACATTGGTCAGGTCAGAACCAAAGACAACACCTAGGGAACAAAGAATGAATAAAGGTTCTGATGTGAGCCTCTCAGGGGATTTCTACATCTCTATCCAGGATGTCCTACTAAATATACTATACTCCATTGAGTAAGAAATGACACACATAGGAATTCTAGGAAATGATAAAGGGAAGGAATACTAATGAAACCTTTCCAAGATACAATGTAAAAGTGTCTTATTCCATATTGGAAGGGGTACACAACATGAAGCAGGGTCACACACTATGTCCTTTAACCCCAGGTACATTTGTTGTACAACAACCTGTGTCTTTTGAACATGCTATATAGAAAATGAAGTGTATGGCATGTAGAAGTAGTAACACATTTTTTCCTATCATTCACGGTCTTACCATGTACACTGGCCATGTGACAGTACATAGTGTCAACCCATGTACCTCTACAAGTGTACCGGTACAAAGGGTATTCCATGGAATTTTTCTAGGCCAAGTCATGTGGGGGAGTACACACCATCTAATAAACCCATCTACTCCTCCCAATCACTAGGTACTTACCATATACCCATCTAGTGGTCTGGTGATGAACACACACAATGTAGCCGGAACTACACGTCATGGGTTCTAAAATTTCAAGAAAGTCAAGTTCTCCCTCTCATCCATTGTCCGATCAATTGAGTTCTGATATGGTAGTCCATTCACCTAAAAAATCTATACATAGGCTTATATCACCAACCTAATACCGAATAATGGTTCTTTAGGCCATCAATAAGATCATAAAACCATTTCAATTAATTCTAACATGTACCGCAGGAATACAATTTCTACTGATCTGGTCTGACTCAGTTGTCATTATTGATGTCACACTTCTTCTGATTCATCCTCATGTTGGATCTTCAATTTTTGATCATTTTTTGATGAAATTAAGTAAAAATAATCAATCATTAAAAATTCATTGATGAACAATGAACAGAATGATATATGAGGGGATAACTGTACCATGAACAAATATAAGGAACAAACCTGGGTCATTGTTCATTCCGACCTTGATTTTTTCCTATATGAATGATCAAAAATCAAAAAAATAATCTCCACAATCAAACCCTATAAAATCTTCAAATAACCCACCCCACAATGTTACAATAAAAATCTTGATCAACCTATTTGTTTTTGGGTCCATGTTTATCATTGAATTCAAGAATCTGGAAGGAAATACAAAAATGACACATTCTACATCGGAATTGGATCTCTCATTGTTGAAGATCAATTTCCGCAGGTGAGATTCATTAACAATGGAATTATTTGATCTTCAATCTACAGTTCCATTGTCACCTGCAATGAGAAATCATTAGGGTTTCTTTTCTAGAGAATCCAAGGAGTTCTAGGGTTATGATCCTAACGTTGGACCTATGCGTAATGGATTACTTAAAAGAAATTTTTGTGTGTCACTATGTCGATGAAATAGAAAATAATAAAATAAATATTTTAGTTTCTTTTATTCATTAAAATGACTATATAATTTTTTCTCAGTTAACCCAAGCCAGCCAATGTTAGGTCTCACATAGGGTAAAACCGCTTCTCTGAATGCAAAGGTTCCATCAGATTTATGATCCATTCACCCATTTTTAATTTTTTCCAATTTATCAAGAAATCTATGTGTGCGTGTTATTTAATATTTTAATATTTTTCAATCAATTTCTCTATGAACACCTGACCTCAGAATCACACATCTTCTCCATTCCGGTTCTCAGATTAAATCTATATAATATTAAAAAATAATACATGTATGTCAGGGATATTACATTCTCCCCAGCATGGGGCCTTACATTCCCACAAATCCAAAAAAGGATACACGAATTGATGTGGGAATTACGATTGACTTTGATCATCCAACTCCCATGGGTTCTCCTAGAGATTCACATGTTTCCAACAGACAGACACCTATGGAATATCTCACGCATTAAGGATCCTCCCATTTCGATCCTTGATCTCTACATGGTAATTATAAAATGTATCTAAATCCTAAATTTCTAGCTCTCCTAATCAATGAAATGTGATGGGCCATGAATGTACCTCCTCAACTATGACATGTGGATGACGTCATGTACCCAATTTAATAGTGGGATTATAGCTATGTGGAATGTCACCTCACCAACTCTATGTAGTATATGAAATTGGTCAATAAATAGGGGAGATAACTTGCCTCACTGGTGAAATATTTGTAATCCCATTCATAGTGAAACCCGAAGGAACACATGGAATCCTTCCTCAAACTCCAATGGCCTTTGTCGCCTATCATCATAAAACATCTAACAACTTGTTTTAGTCTTTACCAACTCCTGTATGATATAAAAATTCTCTATAGCAACTAACACTATCTACAGTCCCATGAGTGTTGAATCTCCCATGCCAGTCTAGAAAAGTGGTGACCCTTAATGTCTCCCTTATAGAGTCTTGAATTATTCTATATCAATGGTGGATTGGTAGCTTTCGATGTATGTGATCCCCACCAGTGGTAGGTGATCCTCCCAACTATTTCCAAATTCCAACATGCATCCTCACATAATGTACTACAAAAGATAAATGTTCTACTCTGTATGGTTGTTTGTCCATGGGTGAAATATTGTGCTGAAGCACAACTAAGTCCCAAACACCACCTATAAACCCTTCCATAACTCAGATGTAAAACAATCATCATGATCAGATAATATTATCAATGGGACTCCATTGATTTGAACTTTCTCCTGCATGTAGAGGAATCCTAAGATCTTTACCAGATGGTGCTCTCGGATAGCTAGAAAGTGGTCTGACATGGTGAGTTAGAGAATCATCACCCAGATGACATCGTGTCCATTCGATGTACATGGTAAAACCATCACGAATTCCATCAATATCCCATCCAAAATACACTATGGAACCTCAATAGGTTGAGATAAACCCACTTCAAGGTGGTGTTCACCTTTTACTTACTGACAATTAGGTCATCGAGAAATGAAATCTGTAAATATCTTCATTATTCTCGGCCACCAAAATTGACTTTGGAGGTCCTTGTACATTTTATCCACACCTTGATGTATTACCATATCGGATGTATCAATCTCCCACAAAACCTCCTCCCACATCACTACTGGTAGTATTATACATTCTATGAAAATAATGATGTGTTCCCCATATTTTGAATATCCATCAGGAACATTCCCTGTGGAAATATGATAATGTAGGGACTCACAGTCAATATTCCCATGTTGTGCCTCACTAACTCTATATAATATTGCAGGGCTAACAACAATATACTAGATTTAAGTTTCTCCATCTCCATCCACAAAGGATAACTGTAACAAGGACAAATATTATGACACCTCATTCAACAACATCAAACTATATCTCCTGCTAAGAGAATCTTCTACCACGTTCCCCTTCCTTTTATTATAGAAAATTTCAATTTCATTGACCCAAAGTAACTATATTAAATTCCTATGTCTCAAGTATAAATTCTTCTGAGAGAATATATACTTGAGACTATTGTGATCAAAGTAGACGATAGACCACTTTACCATCAGCTTATGTCACCACATTTTTAATGCAAAGACTGATGATTCTAACTCAAGATCATGTGTAACGTAGTTCTACTCATGTGGTCTCAACTAGTGCATGTCATATAAAATTATTGATTGCCTCAACTTCAGGGCACAACCAAGTATTATCGATGATGTATTGGAGAAAACATCAAACTCAATACCCTCCTCCGACAATATCAATATTGCAGTGCTCGTCATACTCTGCCACAACTTTTTTGAGTCCTTTTGGAACTTTTATGCACACAAAATCCTACCCCTTTCATGTCAATGTATTCATCTGTACTGATAACCTAGATACATCAGATATGAATATCCCGTAATAGCCTAATATCCTAAGGAATATATGCACCTTCGTCACATTCATAGGTGTCTCCCATGCTAAAACTACCGTGACCTTGGCTGGGTCCAATATCACTCTGTCTATTAAGATAACATGTGACTGAATGTGGACCACCTGAATCTATAACTGGAACAAGGAGAGTTTCCAAAAAAGGTCATGCTCCCAGAGTCTATTTAGAACTATCCTTAATGTGTCTCATGTGATCCTCATCAGACGCCAAGTGTACAAGGATACCGTTGATAAATACTATCATGAATCGGTCTATATAAGGCTAGATGATCCATTTCATGAGTCCCATGATAAATTTTAGGGCATTCATCACACCAAAAGACAAAACCATGTACTCATAGTGACTGTGCCAAAATCATAAATCATTCTTCAGTATATCCACATCCCATAATCGCAACTAATGATAGCGTAATCAAAGTTCAACCTTTGAGAAACATCATTCCCCTATCATCTAATCCAATAAATAAATGTTCCTTGGTAGTGGATACTTTTTCTGGACGGTCACCCAGTTCAAGCGTTGATATTCCACACACAATATCAATATCCTTTATGCCTTTTTGGAAAATAAAACAGTGGCTGCATAGGGTGAAAAATTGGGTCTCACTAAGCCCTTCCTATGAAATTCTTCAAACTACACCTTTAGCTCAAGAAGCTATGTGGGAGAAATATGATATTATTGTTTTGACATTATGGATGTGTCATGGTTTAAATAAATACAAAATTAAATTTCACAAAAAGGAGATAAACCTAGAACATAATCATGAAATATGTCATTTTACAATGTCACTACTGTGGGGAATTGGAAAACCAAAACATCAATTGTGATGAGGGTCAGGCTTACCAACCGATGAGTAATCAGTTGAACCCTCCTATGAATGAGTCTATCCGGGGCTGTCTGGTTTTACATTTCAACAAAAAAATAAAACCTCATTCCCTCAAAGTAGACACATCATACCCTTTCATAGGTAGAAATCCCACCTATACCAATGCTTCTTTCCCAATTTTTTGAAAAAACAATGGGATAATGTATCTATACCAAGGATTTTGTAAAACAGTTGGTATATGCTAATATAACTTGGTTTTTTCCAATAGTTTAACATAACTATTGAAAAAACATGCTCAATACCAATGGTTCATAAGAACCATTGGGATAGACTGTAATACCCTCCCCCCATCTCAACTTCCCATCACGACCCAATTGTCTAATCCATACAGCATCCACTCAACTCCTCCCCTCCTTTCCATCATTCCTATCCTGAATCCCCCTTTCCAACACTCTCATCTACCTCGTGATCCCCTCCTCCCATACTGTCTCCCCCTCACCGCTCGCTACTGGATGGTCCCTACTCCCCGCTCACCACTATTCAATGTGCATCCCCCATCTCATCCTAAATTTGAAAAGCATTACATCCTTGGTTGTGAATCCCCCACCATGTCCTTCATTAGTCAAGCCTCCCCTCCTAGGTCGCACATCCACCCCTAGGTTGTAATTTCATCCACTCTATGTTAAATCCCCCCTAACTTTAGCTTTCCCTTAGCTGATGAGAATCCCTCATAGGTCATGAAGGTAAATCATCCCTTATGTTCGAGTATACTACCTCGGTTAAGGATCCCATCTAGTCAAGCATCCCCTTATATGTTTTTGTGATTTCTTTACTCTTAGACAATGAGTCCCTAATAATTTTCTGGTATGGTTAATGGATTCATTTTTCATTTTGAGTTATGTGGATTAAATTTTTATCATTTCATATTTGTTTTATTTATCTTTCATATACGACTTATTTTGGTTTTCTCAAAACCGAAAAATAATTCTCATTATTTTGATTCTAGATATAAATCAGTAGATATTCACGTAGAACATAACATGAGAACATGAATTCCTTGCTATTTAGGTGAACAATATTTGATGTGTTTATTGTTCCAAAAATAATATCACATTGGATGTGAAATCATTTAGAGGTCATAAAAAGGATATGAATAAATTTTTTTGTAGAATTATTCATATCATTGATTATTTGTGGATGCATTTGTCATGTGAATGGAGTGTTATAGTCAACAAATGAAGATTATATCTAAGGAATTCTATTTTAATATGTACACGATGTTTGTAAAGAGAAATTGGTTTATGGATAAATGTTATTTACTTTTTGTATTCACATATAGTTTAATGGGTAAACATATTTTTTTAAGTTATAAAGTGTTATCTAGAAGCAAAGTTCCCTATCAACATGGAATTAAGTCATGGGAAATGTTTTAGAAACTTTTTTATAGTATTGATTAACATGAATTTATTTTCATATTTTCTCTATATGGATTGTTTTAATGGAATAAAAACACTATATGAAGGATTCTTTTTCAAAAATTATTTTCCTACAAAAAAATAAATATATGTGAAGTGTGTGTTATGTGACATTTAAATTATATTGTTGTTTTATATCAACAAGTATTGAAATAAGGTGGTTTTATCAGCTCTTAAGTTATAACACTTACTTTTTATTTCTTCTCAACACTGGACCACTTTTCTTAATATCTTACTAGTGTATGATTTTCATTGAGCTTTCTAATTTCTATCATTATGAACACGTTTATGTTAAGGAAATATCATATTCTATTCATTTACATGTTTATTATTGTTTGATAATATAATATTTACTTGAGAAATTAGATAACTCTAAATGTTTTTCGTTTTTTAGTTTATCAATTTTAACTCATCAGACTATATGATCGAGCTTTATTCCTTATCATGTTTAACCATCTTCTTATTTGTGGATCCATTTGTAGAAACTCATTTATAAAATGATAAAATTGGCTCTTTTCTGGTACCAATAATCAAATGCTTTTTACTAAGATTCAATGTCACACATGTGATAGCTCCATGACTACCATAATTACATCTTCAAAAAACTTCTTCAACTGCTTTTGATTTTCCTTAAGAAATATCATTGGATCTTCTTCAGAAATGTCAACTACTAATACAATTCTACTACATCATTCTTGGGTGGATTCTATTTTTATTTAAAACATTATCATAAACTTTGTAGATCTTTATTTCTATTTTTAAATATTTTATCTGCAATCCATTTTATATTTTATTATAAATCTTCTTTAAGTGTAAATAGAAACTAATAGAAATATTTTTCAATATCAAGTCAAACCCTCAGTAATTTTTAAATAGTCTATGATATATCATTTAATAACTTAATATAATCATATTCTCCATACAAAAATCCCATGATGATCATATCTATTCAATGACCACTTTGGAGTGACGTTTTCGAATATTTTCTTCAGTTTACACCACAAGGTAGACTTTTTTCCATTTTTTCTTAATTATTCAACCATAGACTCTTCATTTCATTAAAATATTCCTCATTTTGAGTTTTTTTATACCAAAATTCCTCATAATAGTGACCATATATTTTGAAATATTCAAAAAAATTATCAAGGCTTTCAAAAATGTTTCTATGAGACAAATTTATCTTCATATGTGAAAACACTTTTTTTCAATAGTGTTCTTCATAGTTTTAACTATGCTATAATTTTATTATTCTCTTATTCCACTTGTATGAGTATATATGGTATACCAAAAATCAATTTCCATGTGCCCAAACTTCCAACAACACAAATATTTTACAAAACATATTGTTTCGTTCTCTATTGATGTTGTTTTAATATATTTATTTCATTGATGTCTTTAGATATATTAAAAATAATTTTGGAATTGGTTTTGGAAACAAAACTTCATATATATTCTCAAATCCACCCTTAATGTATTGGTGAGTTTATTTATGCTATATATCACTCGATTTTTCATAGTCATTGATCATTATACAACACTTACAACTAAAAAGACATAGAAATTATAAATTTATTATGGTACTGGGATACATTATACCATTAAGATGAAGTGAAGGACCCAAAAAATGTTCTACATATTTAATTTTTACTAGAATGAATATATTTTTATTATATAACTTTAAATGTTAATTGAGTGTTAAAAAGTTTATTTTCAGTTATTTGGGGAGGTTCATCTGGGGTTGATTCTAGATTCTTAGATTTTTGGTCTAATCTCTATGAACTTCATAATGTGGAAATATTTCTCAACCTCAAATAATTTTAATCTCTCTTAATATTATGATATTTTATTTATGAATCTTTTTAATCTCTTTTAGTAAACTATATATATATATTTAACCCTTTTATTTTTCCCATGTAGTTGAAAATACTTGATATCCACAATGACTTTGTAATGCTCTTATAATGAGGGAAAGATTCTATAATGATCACTTATCTAATATAGTGAAATATTACAGATACTAATCTATAATGAAATTATCTATTTTAAGGTATCATGAATAGATAATAACATGCAATTTAGTTTATCATGGACTATAAAAAAGTATAATCTTATCTATTCTAGAGAAGGTTTTATGGTGTATCCGATTGGTATTATATTAGAGAATCTATTATTGGCACATCTTACCATGGAAAAGTATAAGGAGATTTTTATATTTGAGACTAGAGCATGTAATATTATTATTTTCCTATTCATGGTTATATTTTAATAGATGGATTTTGTTGATTATAAATAAATTAAATGTTCTCATTGTATGTGGTACTATATATGGCCACTCTATAACAAGACACTTGGTTCACATATTTGATATGGATGCGATTGTAGGATAAATTAATGACCCAATAATTGATCAATAAAAAATAACCCCATTTGATTAAAGACTATGAAAATTAATAAATTAGTGTTTTAAAGGATCTAAAAAAGGGAATGTATGTTTTCTTCTAGCTTGATATGGAATGATAACATTATCATGGTATAATTCAATAATAATGACACATACCACTCAATCATTGACATGGAAATTTCATTGGCCCCTTAAGGATTACCTTGTCAATCATCCCTTTATAGTATAAAGGTAACAATTTTATCTCTGATACTGAAATCATTGAAATTGGTGATAAAAAATTCAATTGCAATTAAAATATGAATTTTATTTAACAATTATATTATTATGTTTGAATAGTTTTATTTATTATAGTACATATCCATTTTTTAATTGTTTGTGCTATGACATAGTCTATTTGATTAAAAATTGTGTCCTATAATAAACTTTTATTATAGGGTGGAATAAAAATTGAGTTTTATTTCATCTTCAAACAAATATAGCCTCATGTACATATCTCTATTAAATTTTTAAATATAATTTCACATTCTTACAATTTTAAATCCAATGCTACAATTATTTATTGTTCATCACTTATTGCATTCATTATTTATCATATTATTTGTTTTTCTAGGTATTCTAGAATAACAATTGAACATTAATGAAGCTTATAAATACATTACCTACATTACAAACTACATCTTTTTTCAATACTGTCTTTTAATTCCTTGCAGTTCCATTCCTGCAGATCCTTGAAGGAACAGAGGTTTGATCTTGAGAAATACAAATAGGATAGTGTGGTGTGTTTTGGTTTTTCGGTTTTATTCCTCATTATATATTAGTTATAGTTTAACTTTTATATATTATTACACATCACTAAATTTTAATCTGTTTAGGGTTTCAAGAGCATTAAAAAATCTGCACCGGAAGTCATTTTGCGGATACAAAAGATCGATGGAGAAAACTATCCCAAGGTATATTGATGAGTATGTATAGTGTTACTAGATTCAATATAGATTTCTGTTTACCAATAATTAGCAGTTCAAAATTATAAGCATACTATTCATAAAATAAATTGAAATGTCTTAAATAAAATTTTGGGAAATTGATTCAATCAAAACACAAACAATCAAAAATAATTTACCATAAAATAGACTATACATTTCAAAAAATATTAAACATAACAAACCACATATATAAAAAATCATCATGATTCATACAAAAAAACTCACCAAACTAGTCCCAAAATTCACTGAACTAATAGAAATTGGATATAATAAATGGGTTGTAACTAATGAAAATTTGATGAATTTTGAAAAAATTTACAGTAAATTTAAAAAAAATTCAGTAACCATATTATGATTCATATAATTAAAAATAACAATGAATTAAAAAATTCTGAATCGATCATAGAAAATTTAATATATTTTTTTCCATTATATTTTTTAGAAATGAAATGATAATATTATATATATGTTTTGAGGTAGAAGGATTAGATAACATTAATAGAAAGAGTAATTTTTTATTTATTTCAATTTACTATTGGATAGTATCATTTTGAAACATGGATAGGTTACCCTTTCTTGTAGGAACATGTTTTGACTAATCATCCATTGTGGTTCTTATATGTTGGGCGGTGACATGTATAATCACATGATATAGGTATGTTGTGGTTTAATTTTTATTTTATTTTATTCATCGCATATGCCACTTAGGAATTTTACCACTTTCTATGGATGGATGGTATTTATTTTCTAGGAAGGGGTCCAGAAGGGCACTGGAGGAGGCTACACAGTTTTCCTTGTAGGAGGGAGATTGGGGTAGTGGTGAGATTGATTACTGTGTTTCATTTTTGACTACCTTTATACCAGAAGCCCCCCTTTTATATGTATCAATGATTTCTATTTGAAATAACAACTATTGCTAGTGCATGAATCCATATGACACTACATGTGTTCATTTCACATGGATACCACTTTTCTTATATGGCCAAAAACAATCTTTCATTAACATGCTCGATTAACTGAATACACCATGATTTTGACCCCCAATACTTAGAGAATATTTTTCGTGTGTTTTACATCAACATATATTTGTTGTTCCTTATCCTTGATCAATTTGAAATGTATATCTAGGGGTATAGTCATAGTTTTCAACTCTCTCATGATAAATCAATCCACTACAATCAAAATGTAATCCAACCAAGTCTGGTAAAAATTATTTGGACTTATGACTCTTACTACATGCATCCCAAAGACCAATTTAGCTGGGCCAAGATCCTTCATCTGAAATATTTTATACATTTCAATCTTCATATCATAAACCATATTATTCACAAAATTAAAAATAATTATATCATTATTATAGAGAAGAAATATAATAAATCTCTCATCATAAAACACTTATTTGTAATATAAATAGTCAACATTACTCCAAATGAACTTCCATTTCCTCATAAGGTCATTAAACACAAACTTCCACATCTACTACCTTGGAGTGTGTTAAAAAATATAAAGGCTTCAAATTGTCTTGAAAAAATATCCTAGTTCCCATTCTCTATAAAACAATCCAAATTATCCATGTAAATTACCTCATCTACTTCCCTCTGAAGCTATGATATCTTCAAATTAATCTATTTTAGATGAAATCCATCAACAAAAACCATAATAAATATCATTATATTAGTCATATAATTAACTAAAATGGAAAAATATGTGAGAAATACACACATTTTATTTATTGGAACACCTTTATAAATATCTATTCCTTATACCATTTTTTACCATCCAATCCCCCCTTCAACTGATTCACCCATTTAGTATAATGAATTTTATTCATAGTTGGATTCATTTTCAGCTCCCATGTTCCATATACATGGAGGGAATAATTATAATCTCTTATGGATAACTCCCATTGATTTGGTTCTTTCATATTTCTTCCCTCTTGGAGGATATCTTGAAATCCATCTTCCATGGGTGACTAATAATGAATCTAAATTCCATTTATTTTCATCAGGTGACATAATTTAGTAGACCTCCACAACTCCCTCAATGGATCATCTTCTTATGAAATCGTAAATTACAGAGATATATATTCCATAACTCTTTCATTATGAATTTGACCCCAATATTTTATTGGCCTATAGATTTATGATACTTCATGTTTTGTAAATACCATTGTAACTTGAATATCATCCATTGAAACTTCAAGATGGTCTGGTGTTTTTGGAAAAAATTTCATTTTTGAATTTTTTTGGAACGTCTATTACCTCGAGATTCCCATTCAATTGAACAACAAACTCTAACGATACTTTTCTATCACTAGAATTCTCACCTATGTTTTGATCCTTACACATAGTCTATTCATTGAAGGAAAAATTTCAACTTCGAAAAATACTTTTAGAATTGTTATCAAATAGTTAAGAAATAAACTATTCATTTACATATCATATAAAGTAATAGGATCAATACTTAGTATCATGATAATACCTTTACTTGGAAAAAACATGGTTATAAGTGGGTGACTTAGAGACTTTGAGATGAGTGAAGAAAAACTTCATTCCATACCAAAAAACATTAGGTAATTCCTAACATAATAGTGAAAATGATGTCTTGTTGATAAATAATATCACGCAATTCACAACCTTTACCCAAGAAACCTTGTAAAATTATATTTTAATGTTAATAATCATATGATTTTTAACCAATTTTGGTTTAATCATCTCCATGAATATGTTATGTTATAGATTACATGGTATTGTTCTCTCAAACTGTATTACCTTCCAATATTAGGTCCTTTGAAACTATCACTTTCAAAATCACAGCTAATATGAGACAATTGGAACATAACCTAAAAACTAATAACCTTTTTTAATTGGGTCTCTCTATAATGAAATGGTCCCAAACACCTCAGACATGTTATTGAGAAAGACAACCCACACTTTCTCTATCACATTATTGATGAATGTTATATGGAATAATGATCATATTTTAAAATGAACTGGAGCTATCCCCATACATCTATATAAACCGATTATAGCTTCTAAAAAATCAATACCATACCTTCATTTTAGAAGGAAACTGTCAACTTATTCTTAGATACACTAACATCACACTTCCCATAATCCATAATTCAAATTTTTATCATACCTTTAACAGAAAGGATCATTATCACCTTTTCACTCAATTGACTGAGATTTCTATTCAATAACACTAAAAAAGTAACTTATCTAGCATGAATTTCAACTTTACAGATACTAATGAGATAAAAATTCCCATCCTTATCTTTTTTATCCATAACCATGGAACATTGTGAAATTTTACAGGCACCATAAATGAATGCTTTATAAAAACATAAAACATTTATCAAATGAAAATTAATTCTTATTTAAGCATTGTATTCCCCACACACCCCTTAATTAAACATCATTCAATTTCCCATATACAATGATCTGTCACCATTTTCTATAATTTTTAGAGCAAGATGATCTATAAAATGAACTATTCTATATCTTCTAGAATTATAGTTATTTAGACTTCCCCTCCTAGATGATAAGTGTAACGAAACATTAGAGTCCATAGCTTAGAATTAATAGAATTAGAGACAATTAATGACATACCACTCTTACCTTATAGTATATGACTAATAAATCAACATTTGAAACTGTATCTTCCATAATTCAATATCCACTAATTCAAATAAATTTTCATGTGTCCTCTCATCCCATAATTCAAACACACGAGACGTCATCCTCTGAGATACTCCCACTCCAACATGTTCTAATTTCTCTTTTATCTAAAATTTCTGTGTTGTGGAACTCTCCCTTCATTCCACTCTATATGAATTTTTCAAATATGCATCCTTTTGATGATGTTATTCATTCTATATCAGGTAATTAATGTTTTCAAATACCTGATTAGTTTTCTTCCTGAATTACTCACTACAGTTTCCATAACTTCCAATGGTTTTAATTGGTTTAGAATCAAATTCCTACCCCTTTCGCCCTGATTGCAGATTCTCCACTATAAATCCATGCGGTCACACTGAGGACCTCTCAGTCCTATAAGAATTGATACCCTATATACTACCACTCTAGAGTCACACCAATGAATTAATATTCCCACTAACCAATAAAAATTTATGATTAAAATAAAATAAAATCTCCCAAATCTCTATGTTTATTCTGTACCACTTGATGTAGATATCACCACATTAACACACTGGATAAACCAGTATACTCATGAACATAATCATCATTATATTTAGAAGAATATAGGAATGATTAGATATAATCATCTCAAATAGCCACATCATATCTTAAAATATCTGGGGCTCTCAACCCCTTAAAGACTCTTGAATAGAGATATCCTCTTTCTTTAGTTAATATTGATTTCAATATCTTATTTCCCCCCTAAATACTATATTGTATCTGGCTATAAACTTTTTAATTCTCAAACTCATAAATCCTCATTTTTATATATTTATATTCACAGTGTTATCACGAATAATAGTATCTATAATGGAATTATTTAAATTCCATGATTTATAGTAGCAACAATCACTATTTGTTTCAATTTGGAAAATAGAATTCCCAATTTATCTCCAAATTCTTACCCATTTGATTCTCATTCAATATCCTCATTTAAATCCCATAAGCCTATAAATATTTATATATCAAAACTACATGAAATATACCAATTTTATTCTCAGTAATTTCTCATCCAAATGTGCATGGATTTATGTTATAATGAAATGTCACTATAACTTGTGGAATGGAAATTTAATCCATGAATCAGTTTATAGTTAATTTATTATCTTATCAATGGTCAGATTCATTTGAATGATTATGATATTTTACTCCATGAATATTAGTATAATATTGTCATACTTTAATCCCATATTATTTATATTTTATTCTTCTAAATTAAATCCTCATTATCAGAATATTTTTTATCATTACTCTAGGTTATCTTCATTTCATAGGGATCTTAAGGGGTGTAAACTATAATGGTTATGTGGGAGACATATGAATATCTCAGCTTTTCTGAATGTCACAAAATATTTTACTATTCAAAACACATACTATACTTTTCTGAATATATACATGACACGTTCTAATTCATGTTTTACTCTTTTGAAATGGGAATTTACACTTCAATTGAAGGAAATAATCTTCCAAAATATCACCTTAATCTTCCATGGATAGGAACGCCCTTCTGAGTTTAATCTTTTACAATATGTTTTACTTTTATAGTTTCACTTTCATAGTCATTAACTCTTCATAACTCAATGGCTACTTTTCCGAAATCACTGGTGACACGTCTAGGATTATACTTAGCCAAATTTCAAGATAAAATCCAAACTCCATACATATCTCAATTAGTAAAATAGAATATTCAACCCATTCTTCGTAGTTTTTACACACTCATAAACACTTCAAAACATTATCTAATGAGTTTTAATCAAATAATGTTGAATCTTCAAAATATATCACACATTGGATGGTTTCTCATATACGTGACCATATAATTTCTTGAACATTCTGTATTCAATCTCCCCATTAGATGGTTTCATCACCATCCATTAAAAATTTTAAACACTGCTCTCATAATCATCAATTTGCTGTAACATGTGGAATAATTCATCGATAATCACAAATAAGATGCAACTCATTGAATTTATCCATCAACTTTATTTGGTCAATAGAATGTAATTCCATTATTATTTAACATGGTAGTACCTTCATAAACTCTTCATAACCTCTAAACACATATTAACATATTCTCAACACTATATGATGCCAAAATCATTGATAAAAAATACAATCCGGTCAATAAGAACATCAATGTCCCCCTTTTATTTGTTTTACAATACCAATAATAAACTAAAATATCAATACGTGTGTATCTTTTTCCATATTATTGAAAATAAATAAAAGGGAAATTTTGGGATCTTCTTATTTCATTTAACGTCTCTCAAAGACACTATCTTCTCCCTATTTAACTCAGAATTACATCCAGCACCACATTTTGGAAGAATGATAGTTTCACTGAAAACTTACCTGAGGGACATTGGTTAATATAGTTTATTTCTATATGGGTTACATCAATATAGAAAATAAGAGATAATTAACCAAGACATGTGGGATGGATATTAATAAACTCAACATGTGATACCATTTTGAAAAAACTTTAATTAGGGGTTGTGTAGTAGACTCCTCAAAAGAAATATAGTCTGCACTCAACTCAATAGATAGATTATAATGAATGTATCATATATATGTGTACAAAAATTCAGGTCATAGTGGAATTATGAATTTGGTATAATGTATCTAGAATGGGTGATGTAAATCTGAAGTGCATTTTTAGATCAGTCATATATAATGAAATATATTCTGAATTGTGTTATTTTACAGGTAATTGCAGCCTGTTTCCTACTTCTAGAAATGTTGTGCCTACTTTTGGAAATTGTAGGCTACTTGTAATTGCAACCTACTATTGGAAATTGAATCCTACTAGTAATTTATGGAAGCTTCTTGAATTTTTATTATGCATGCTTCTAGTAATTTTAGACTATTGCCTGCTTGTGGAAACACCGGGAGTCTTTGCCAATGGTTTCATAACCGTTGGTATAGATATGTAAACAAACATTATACCAATTGTATAATGTAAACCATTGGTAAAGGGGTATACGAATGGTTTTTAAACCATTGGTATAGACCTATGAAATAAAACTATGCCAACAGTTTACAATAAACCGTTTGTAAAATTCTATAACAACAACTACAATTGTTGGTATAGACATGTGAACTGAATATTTATCAATAGTTCTTGATCTGTTGGGTTGATATAATTTCAATGGTCTCAAAACATTAGAAAAAATACATTCCAACAGTTAGTAGTTAAACTTTTTTTATAGTGTTCTTTACCTTATCCTCACACCTCAATAGCCAACAGTTTAGAAAATCGTTAGTAAAGGTTATACCATTGGTGGTCCACCCTTTACCAATGTTTTAAAGCAATTGGTATAGAGTATGATTCTAGCATTGTTGTCCCAAAATAATCATTCTTGGAATGGAAGGAAGATAACCAATCAATATCAAGAATGAACTTAAAAGGCCTCGACCCTGCCACAAAGAGGTTCTAATGGAAACTCTCACCTACAATGGATAGGTCACACTATCAACATAGATGTGTGATCATCAAGTCTCCTCTAGTATTTGTCTCCAAGTGTAAGGGTCGAGTCAACATTTATATCTAAATCCCAAGGTCCTGTACAAGATATGTGGTGATAAAGGAATAATAAATACCTATTTCTATTTGTATGGAATCAAAATTATTGAAGACACATATTGTATATTGAATCATTCTCAGGGCCCCTGAGCTATATTCCTTGACCCCATGAATCTGTCTATGTCCCATTACTCTAGATCCCTAAGCCTAATGTGGACCACCTGGGGAATGTTGTTCTAATAACTTGATATGTAAAACACCTCATGCTACTCTCCCTTATCCTCTACCACATCTTCCTCCCAGTTGATCATCCATCCCCGGTCACTCTATCTGCCTCGGTGTTCTATCCATGGTCTCCCTATCATCAATTTGACAGTTTGGAAAATCTTAAGGGAGATGCCCCCAACTATCATTTGAATAGCACCACCTCTCCCTAGGCTGAATGAACCCTTCTTTTGATACTTTAATAGTATATCCTTTCTCATGGGACCTCCTCTTGAAGTGTCCCTATTGTTTGAATCACTAAGGCTAACTTTCGCCTCCCATGGATGAGGTCTCTGCACCTGTCTGTCTATTAGTGATTGTCAATGGTAGAATGAATGCATCCAACAGGCTTTAAACCACCAAATCCCACTCAAGCACCATAATATATTTTAGAATTCATAGAGGTATAACTCTGCCTCATATGTCTCTATGTAGACCTTACACAATGGTATATTCCCTTAAGTATTAATATCAAACCATATCCATCAAGTACAATGAAATATTGGTGAACTTATATGAATAGTCAACCACTATCATGATACCCTACTGGAGCTAAATAAGATCATGTATCTTCACATCTTTCAACACAACTGTAGAGAACTCCACTCTAAAAAAATGTTAGAACTCTTTCAATAAAAGAGTCTCCTCATCGTGTGTCTGGGTTTCTAAACTCTACCATCTCTCAACTAAGTTGTGTAGAAGGATCGCTGCGATGACCACAATCTGATTTGATGTATTCATAACTAGACATAAAACTCAAGTTACCCCCTCAATCCATTCCCTAGCCGCTTGAGGGTTGGTCTCACGTCAGAACCTAAGGGGTATCTGTCTCTAAAACTCCTAAAGTGTGTTCAGTCTGTGCTCCACATCTTATGGTACTGTAGGTACCACATGTTTTTCCAACGGCAGTGGGATGGCCGGTGCACCACCTGGGGGTAATATCTAGGGAACTGGTCCCTGTATCGAATCTTCATCTCTGAGGGGGTTATTTTAGAGATCATGCAACTAAAACCTAGTTGTTATACATCCTAAGGGATTCCTATATTAAAAAATGTACCATGGTAGATGAGTATATATTGATTTCTAACTGAAGAAGGAAATGGAACCCAAAACCCATTCCAATAAGAATCATGTACCATTATTTTACCTAAAACAATAGTTATCAGTTATCTTTTATAAAATAAGGTTTTTAGAGTCCTAGTGTATGGATATGTTTGCCACCTGCACCAACAATGAAGTCCCTATCTGGAAATCCAAAATCAAAATAGTTAACATTGTTTCCCCAAACCAATATCAAAGTCTCTGAGTTTTAATTTAGAACTGACATCCCATGATACCAATATATCATGACCCATCCCAATAGGTCTTATGCCACGATTCCCCAAGAACAACTCTAATTGTTTTGGGGCTGGTGAGTACTGCCGAGTAGGAAAATAACTAACATTGGACAAAATTTTTATGTACCTGTATAAAGGCACACATCTCCTAGCCCAAAATATGCTGAAATGTATAAACCACTAAGTAAAAAAATTCATTCATACCACTATATCCCAACCATAAGAGTATGATTGAATGTAAATAAAAAAAGCTAAACTAGCTCAAAATACAAGCCCGCCAAAAAGTGTTTGTAAACCACTAAGTCCAATCTAGGAACAAAGGTACCGAGACTATAGTCTATAGACTTTTGAATAGCTTAGCATGTATGATCTCACAAAGCTCCACCTAGACCTGGTACACCTAGGACTCTGTCAAAAGAGTTCTCAACTTCATAACACACAACATGTGTGGGAAAATCTTATGTAGGGGTAAGTGTAACAATACATAGTAGGACACCCCGAAACCAAAAAAGGAAAGATAAAGTCATCTTTAAAAACGTATATATCTACAAAACAAATAATAATAATATTTACATATAATCAAACCTATACACACAATCTAGAGTTAATTTAAAACCAGCACATATCAATTCTAGGGATTTAGTTCAATGAATTGTGATGCACTCATCCAATAGAACAAATTTTGGAGTCTAGTAGTAGTAATGATTTACACATGAGAAGTAACATTCATCAGGAACCATCATGGGAGAGATATACTAGTGGATCTTGATATAGAGATACAAAACATAGATGAGGATCACAACCAGATCCATGGGTTTCTAAAAAAAATCAATCTAGATTAACCTTCTAAGTGGAGGATCGACACTCGATGAATTTGGTCACATCAATACCAAAGACTCTACCTAGAGAATGAAAATTGAATAAATGATACACTCTAGGCCTCTTGGGGGAATTCAATAACTCTATCCCAGAAGTCCTAATGAAGGGATAACAATCATTTGAGTTGGAAATGAAACACACTATCCTTTATAGATGTGATGAAGGGAATATATCATAACAAAACATATCCATGGTATGGTGGAAAAGTGGATCAAGCCATGTAAGAATGGGTACACAATGTGTAATAAGGTCACATGACATGTCCCTTCCCCCAAGTACTTTTTGAGTACAAAGACCCATGTCTTTAGAACAATTCAAGTCGAAAAGGAATTACATGATGTGTCGAAGTAGTCACACATCATGTCCCATCATCTGGGATTTTCATGTGTACTCTAGCCTTGCGCCAATACACGGTGTCAGCCCATGTACCTCGGCCCATGTACCAGCACATGGGGTAGTTTGTGTACTTGGTCCAGGATAACTCTTGAGGGGGAGTGCATGCCATTTATGCAACCAGTGTAATCCTCATCGTATCCCTGTTATTCTCATGTACACGTTGAGTGTTATGGGGATGAACACATTCATTTAGCTAGAACTACACAAAATTTCCTCTAGAATTTATAGAACATCGAGTTCATTCTCCCACATATTTTCTAATACCTTGGGGTCTTCTCCGATGGTATGTTTTCCTTGAAACTCTGGATCTAGGATCATTTCATCACCCTAACACTGAATAGAGGTGTTCAGGCATTAAATCAGTTCACAAATTTGTTTTGAGCCATTTTGATGTGAATTTCTCATTGAACAGTTTCAACCGATTCATTCTAATTCATCAATATCAACCACCATTTTATCTTCTATAGGTTATCCTAATGTTGGAGATTCATATTCAGATCATTGCACTATGAAATTAAAGTTAAATGATCGATCATTCAAGAACCCTTGAAGAATGATGAGCATGTAAAAATATCAGGGGAAAAAAGGAACTATGAATGAATTCGAGGAATGAAACTCAAAAGTTGATCATTCCAACCTCAAGTTATTCCCATAAGAATGTTCAAAAATAAATGAAATATCTACTATCAATCCACATAAATCCTGCAAATAAAAACCATCCAGAAAAGTAGTGATCGAACCAAAGATCAACATATTAATTGTTTGGTCCACATTCATAATTGAATTCTAGAATGGGTAAGGATGTCAAAAAATAACACATGCAACCGAGGAATTTGATTTACCACTTTTGAAGATCGGTTTATTTTGGAGGGATTCATCAAGAAAAATGTTCATTGGTCTTTGATCCATAGTTCCTTCATCTCCCACCAAGATAAATATTTAGGGATTCCTCTCCAAAGCCACTAGATAAAATCTTGGGTTATGGGTCTAACCCAGGGTCCCTACCTAAAGGTTTTCTTAGAAGAAAAAGCATGGATGTGTCTCTATGTGGATTGAACAGAAAAGAATAAAACAAATATTTCAATTTATTTTATTCTTTAAAATTCCCATAGAAATTTCTCTTAGTTGACCCATGCCAGCCAATGTTTGGCCATTCCAATGGTGAAGCTGCTTATCGCAACGCAATGATGCCCTCTGATTTTTGTATCTGGGCACACATATTTAATTTATTCCATTTTTTTATGAAAACTGAACACATATTCTATTTAATATTTTAATTTTTTTCAATCAATTCTTCCAATCACACCAGGGCTCAGAATCATACACCATCTTAGCACTTATTCTCAAATTTAATCCATATAGTATTTAAAATAAATACCCAAAAATTCCAAGTGATTACAGAATTTTATTTCTTTTATGGTCTCCACCACTATAAATCTTAGTGAACTATAACCTTATCTTCATTGGAGAGTTTGGGAGTTTTTTGAGGTTCATATTATAAATCACGTTTTGTGATAACAAATCAGGCATAATCAAAATATCATTTAGTCCAATTATTATCCCATTAGGTTTCACATTAGGAAACATTCCATCAAATTCATTGTTAATGCATTTCATTGTAGTTTCCTCCACTAAATAAAAAAAATAATAGTGTTAGCAATGAAAATCATATTGGGAAACTAAATAATCATCAAAATCACTCATATGAAATCTAAATCATGACACATTATTTTTAATATATGAATCGTTAGATTTATTCTTAAGTAATTTATAGAAAACATCTATTTAAGTCTATCAAGATGGATTGTAAAGAGTTTTTGAATATCCAATGTATATCCCATGGGAGTGTTAATGAAAATGTGAAACAGGGCCCATTTTCATAAACCAAGTGATGATTGAGTCTTGATCAATACACCCTTTTCATTGCTATAAACCCTTGGTATTTCTATGCCTGGGCCATATCCACCTAGATTATCCAAAAAGGGATGTAATTTACTAGAAACCACATTCTCCATCATTTACATAAATTCAATAACATTTTCCTATAATTTGGATCATATTTAGAATTTTCCCTAGATTCATCTGTATTAACATCCCTATAAATACCCAAAGGTATCTCACTAATATTTTCATATTGGTGCTTCTAAAGGATAACCAAACCATTCCATTGATACCAAATATAGTGAAACATGCTTCTAATACATGGAAATTAAAAAAAATTTAAATGAATATTCATTAAATTTTACAAACATATGATAAAGGACTATATTTTAGTTCATATGAAAAAATTTAAAACACTCAACTTATGTGGTGAAATATCATCTGTGATTACCACAGATATATTCCCATTTAGTAATTTTAATAGACATAGCTTAAATAAATCCTTTATTTATAACATGGGGAATGAAAACATAAAAAAGGGTGAGCTAAGATGGTCATTAATTGTATGAAAAATAGATATCAATCTTTGATCATATGGAAGAATACGATAAGTATAAAGTTAGATGATAACGAACCTAAAATACAGTGTTCATACCCAACATGTCATACATCATTAAAATTAATCACAATACAAATATTGGGATTTTATAAGACATGAATCCCAATGGAATTATGTAATATTATCTACTAGAGAATAAAATTGACATTAGACATGTATTTTTGGCATACACATGAGAATAGAAAATCATTTCTTTAATAGTAAAGGTTCATTGAAAAAAAAAATTGTAACGAAAGTCTATGGGAAGCTACAACTCTTGGGTGGGACACACCACTATCACCATTGGTATCCCATTACTTTTATTAAATTGGTTTCACTCCCAAAACCATCATTGTAGTCATGGTTCACTACCAAGACCATCATAGAGGAAAAATTACTTTATTGAACAAAGTGAAGGACCCCGGGACACCCTGAGAGGGGAGGGGTGAATCAGGGTGACCACTTTTTCTTTTAATTTGTTGGATCTTGTTCCCACGTTGGTAGGAACTTGTTGAACCTGTATGATGATTACGATCAAAATGAAAACATTCACATGCACACAGAAGACACAGTCATTTTTACTTGGTTCACCACTAAGGGCTACGTCCAAGGAGCATACGCCGACAGGTTGCCGGTCGTACCTAAATCCACTATGATTCACTAGCTGCGGATACAAAAGTTCGTGTAGAGACACTCTGTCCCAGGCTCACTGCCTTTACAATAGTTCAGGGATAACTCACTGCGTCCCTCGGGTCACTCCCGTTGACTCCCCCTGGTTCACTGCCGTTGGTGAAGTCCCACTCAGTTTATAGACGTGTAGGTCTCTTCTTCATTTGCATAAGAGTGCATCCTTTGTTGAATGTAGATGCTCTATTGAAGTCCGATTCTCACCAGAAGAAGAATATCACTTTTCCTCGAATGAACCGAGTAGTTTATCGGCTTTCGTGCAGCTCCAGCAAGGCAGGCGTGCTTCAATAGGGTCTAGGTCTCCTTTTCAAGCCCGGCGCGCAAGTATCCCGGCGGCGCGCAAGTCTCAGGCGCGCAAGACTAAAATGGCGCGCAAGTGTCACTGAAGCACCTGCGCGACACTGCCTTCTTGAACTAAATACTTGCGCGATCCACTTCCTTTCTCTTCCAAACTGCCTTGGGAGAACAGCCAAACACTGGCGCGCAAGCTCTACTTGCGCGACAAAACAACCACCTGCGCGACTCAACCACCTGCGCGACGAGAGCTCGAACAATCTCTCGGCCTTGAACTCCGTTGGAAATGAGGAGGGGTGGTCCAGTATTTATAGGCAAACTGGACCCCCTGCGCGGCGGCGCGCAAGTCCCTCGACGGCGTGCAAGTCCTGTCTCCAGATCCTCTGTCGCGCAAGTTACTTGCGCGACCCGACCAACACTTGCGCGACCTTCTTTCCTTAGCCAAATTGTGATGTTCTGATCCTCAAAAACATATGGCGCGCAAGTCTTTAATCCTCCAAGAGCTCGGCGCGCAAGTATCTTTGCCAAAAACACTTTACTTTATTTACGGATTTTCAGGCCCAAAAATTTGGCAAACACTGGGAAACATCGCCACCTTCACTACTGTTTTCTGCTTGAACGGTATGATCACTTTGTTGGTACACACCCTGAACTTCCACTGAGGATTGACAACAAACACAAACCATACACCAAATCATGCTTTGAAGAACCTGGTTCCAACACAAATTTTACTCCACATTTCAGTTCTATCTTACTAAATCGGGTTCACTCCCCATACCAGTCCAATCATACTGAACTGGTTTCACTCCCCATTATAGTCATATCATACTAAATCGATTTCACTCCCAATTATAGTCATGTAATAGTGAACATGATTCACTTTTTGTTCTAGTATTTTCTTACTGAAATATGTTCACTCCTCATTCCAGCCATTTCTTATTGATTTAGGATCACTCCATGTTCTAGTATTGTATTACTAAACCATGTTCACTTCATGTTTAATCCATATCTTAATCACGAGAAATAAATGATTAAACTTTTCATTGGAGATATATATAGGTTACACCTATCATTGGTTATTAGTTAACCACTATCCTTGGTTATAATATAACCACCATCCATGGTTACAATGTATCCTTCGAAACATAATGAATGTGACACACAAGTGTGGGCTAAGATCATAAAAGGTTCATCATATCAAAAACAATGAAATGAATTGGATTTCATATTCATTTCATCATATCTGTGGAAAATAAGTAGGATTCATAATCATTTCGTTAAATAATAACCTATGGAAAATGTAGTGGGTTTTAAAAATGTTTAATCAAGGAATAACTTCTGGAAGTTAAATGGGTTTCATAAATATCATTTCATCATTAGAAAAAATATTTATATAATGAAGAAGAAGAATATCCTTGGATCATATCCCCACTAAATCATAAGTATACTAAATTAATTTTATCTTAGATAGAAAATATATACGATAGACTACTCTTGACATTTCTTTATAAAAATATAATTTCATCGAAAATAATTTAAAAAAAATATGAAAGTAAATTTATTCTAAAATAACCTTGAAAATCTATATAGGGTTCTTATAAAAATAATTTAAAAATATATTCTCTATAATATTAATTTCACCTTAAAAACACATTTTAAAACATAAAACATTTTTAAAATATTTTTCATTGAAAATATAATTGATAAATTATATAGTAAGATTCAATGAAAATAATTATCATGACGATAGGAACATATGTCCATGAAATACATGTTATGATAATTATTCCTTTCACATTTTCAATAAAATCCAATCTCGCATTGTTTTTTAAAAAGAAGTAAATATTCCTTTTGAAAAATTTCTAAAATGTTAAACATACATAAAAATTTATTGAATGAATAATTTTGAAAAAAAAATTCAAAATAGTTTATAATTTTTTCATAAAACATAGTTGTGTAATTCAAAATTTTTTCAATAGAAAATATATTTATTAAAAAACATTATTTTTAAACTATTAAGTCAATAAAGAGATAAATATTAATAGAATGCATTTATTATCAAGAAATTTTTATAGAATAATATAATTCATGTGATTCTTAAGAGATATATAATAAAAAATTTTCATTATAATCATAATACTAAAAAATTATAATAAACAATGATATTGTAACATAAAACTCACACAGTTTCGGTCACATTGAAATATAACCCCCTTGTTGTAAATACATTAAATGAAACAAAAAATATCACGAGGATACTTATATTCTTCATATGAAATATAAAATTGTTTGTATATACAGTTAATAAAATAATATTGGTGTATAATGTAACATATGTATCAGTGAAGGAAAATTGAGATAACAATACTGTACCATTCCATTTTCTTTTGAATAGTATAAACCATAAATGATAGATCCAAAAATGGATATGAAAAAAATGGTTTTATAAAGAAATATAATAATATATATTCATTTGTATTATATATTCAACATAAAAGTAATAGAATGTGAATATGACATGTGTCTCACAGAAGTGAAAAGTGAGACCAAAATCCATTAACTTAGGACTTGACTTCCATCGTACTCACTAAAACCAAATGTATAATAAATAAAAGATTATTATATATCAATTATAGAAACAAATTCATATATATCATAAAATATTTTATAATCTTATGACCTTTTGTTACCCGTTTATTAAAAATCCATGATAATGTAACATCTGTGGTAATATACACTTTGTTTTTCATATATTTTTTGTTATATAATATTAGTGGTCCTATTAAATTGATCATGGTTCCATAATCTCCAAAATAATAAGTATTATATATATATCATATATTTTATGTGTATATTTATTTATAGCAATCCATTAAATTTATTTATCAGAAAAGAAATACATCAATCTTAGATATGGTAAGCTATGCCAATGCATGAATGCTATTTTTTTATATTCATGTAAGGTTGAAATAAAAAGATTATAATTAAATATTATTTAATTGTAATATACATCAAAAATAATTATAAAATACTATTTAATACATTCCATGTAAAGCATGAATGAATCACATCACTTTGTGAGGCAGTAGTCTTCCGTACACACGAGCAAAATTATCATATTCCGATAAAATGGAAATAATTATGGAATGTTTGATATAAAAATTAAATAATACTAATAATATAATAAATATAATTTTTATCATATGTATACAATAAATCTATCTTTATGACCATCCATGATAGGTGGTAATGGAAAAAAATGACATCCATGACTGATGATTTGATAGTCCATTTGATGTAAGCGAAGATGGTTGTTGGTCATTCTAATCAAATAAAAAATATCATTATATATAATATACTCAGTATATTTTATTATTTTGGTATAATACTAATTAAATAATATGGAGAAATAAATTAAACAAAAATGAACGTTGATGAATGTTACCTTTTCTCTGGGTATCCTCCTTAGGTATTTAGTAAAAGACTTCCAACAATTTATTTTTACACAAAATAAGGATTCAACGAAGCAGAGAGGCACGTTTTGATGTGATTTGGGTTTGTATTTTATATACCAAAATTATGTGATGTTTAGTAGAAGAGAGAAGAGTGGGTGGCATTTTATAAGTGGGGGAGATGACAATAAGTATATTTTTAGAAGTCAATGAGTGATCCAAATAACCTAAATTGGATTAATAGATGTATTATTTAACTAATTAAAATATAAAACTAGTTTAAAATATAATTTTATTTTATAAATAAATTAATCGTAAATGGTATTTTAGCTAAAATTCAGAATTTTTTCACTATTCATTAAAAAGTGAAATTTTTAGAAAAATCCAAAAACATTATCCGAGGATAACTGCGATATTTTGACTTCAAAAAGAAATTTCTTTTTAGAAATTATTTTTCTACATGTTGAATTTATTTTAAATAAGTGTTCCATAAAGTGGTGATAGAACCGCTTTTTAGAAAAATATAGTGTTATGTGTAAAATTTTATTTATTATTATCAATATTAAAGAAAACACATAAAATGAATGATAAATAGATTGTTTAATATATACTATATAAATTTCATTTAAATAATTCATAAAAAGTGGTTTGATTATTTTATTGATTTATAAAGCAAATATTTTCCTTAAAATAGTTTTTTACAGAAAACGATTTTCTACTTTTTTTGGTAGATTTTGTTTTCGTTTATAATGAATTTGTTTCTAGAGAATTAATTATATGTGAATCTGTAATCCTTATTTTCATAATTATGAAAATACTACTAATACTAGTGATTTCAATGTATAGGTGATAAATATCATTTCAAATAATATAATATTAATTTTATGATACATTTAATATAAATACGGTGTTGCACATATTAAATGATAAGTTCAATGTTTCGTGTAATGTAGAACAAATTTAGTGTTGTGAATAATGAAAGATAAAATTATTATTCTGTGTAAGGTAAAATATCAAAAGATTTATTTAATTTTAACAAAATCATAAAATCACATTGTGTTACAAATATATTCAGTCTTGAGATCAAATGGCATATTTCCCCACCGTTCCACAAATTCCCATTTACACAGACAACAATTATGTGATACACAAAGTTACCAAAAACACATATAACAAACCTTATCGAAATCCACATACCATAACCACATGGAATATTGATACAATGTTGCATAAAGAGTCATCAGGGCAGGGAGAGTATTTTTATCAATTTTTAACCCATCTTCTAGATACTATGGGTTCACTAGGTACAAAAACCCTCATATTTGTGATAATATGTTTAAATGAATTGGGTAGTGTTTCATAAGAAATAAAAAAAAAAATAATGGTATCCCAATGTCCTATCCCTGGGACCAATTCCTATCAAACCACATATAAACCCAAAACCTATTACCTCATCACCATCACCAACAAATCTCGTTGTTTCGATATTGTGACTTCCTAGGTTTCTATCAAATTTTTTCATTGAGTTTTACATTTTTATCCTTGATTATCTATTTTTAGGGTGTTTTGAACACTATATAGTCATGGTGAATGGTCATAATGATGGTGAAACTCAACTAAATGTTCCACTTAGGGAGGTAATTGAGACAACATGATTGGTTCACAGTCCTGAGTGACAACTCATGGATAAAGTGTAACACTAGGTTGATGGAAAAGGAAACTTGCATGGTTGTTTCATAGTATAAACAATAATCTGTCCCAACCACAAAGATAGGTTTATAATACTAGAATTATAATTTAAAAACCTGATTATCCCCACAAAATTCTCAATATGCACCCTATCTTAGCTACTGACAACCTAGTGTTCCATAAGAGTGAAATTGGAGATTCTACATTATTAATTGACACTATTCAAACTATAATTAGTCTGATCAATATCATATTTATCTTTTGATCTCGATGAGCTCATATGTTATTTAATATTTCTCTTTCGATATCTTTCTTTTTCTTCTTCCTTGGATTGATCTATCTCTTGGTATTGTATCTATGTTTTTATTTAGTGAGTTTATATTCATATTAGAATATTAATGATTCCATGTATTCTTTTTTAGGGTTTGGAGGATCATATTATGATTACTAACATCAAATCATTGGTTCAAGGATTTTCATCAGATCAATTCCAATGGAAGGTAGAGAATATTCATTTCATATGGGGTTTTGATTCATTATTCTGATATTAATAATCCATGATATTTTATTTTATAGTGCCTAATTATAAAATAATTCAGATCACTTTGTTTTAATAATTGGTTTTCTTTTTATTTGAAAAAACATGGGATGTGGATTTTAAATTGATCCATGAGAATCATATTTAATATCTTCATAGGAACTTGGATTTTGGGTATCGTAAATTGGATATATTTTACAAGAAAATTTAATTTATTTTTTGGTAAACTATATTAGGGATGTAAATTTTTTATGAATTATGTTTTTTAGGTATCAATAGTGATTTATAAGTACCTTGTATGGATGGAAAGGTATTTCATTTTTTGTGGATAAAAATTTCTGTAATTACGTGTGATACAAAAGGGATGGGATATAAAATTTAGGAACCACTCAAGTTGGTGAAGATCTATAGATGGAGTTTTCTTTGATCATATGTAGGAACTTATGTTATTTGTTTTGTTATAATTATGTTGGTTTTGATAATAATGGAAAACAATTCCTTATATATGAGGGTTGTACTAAAAACTATTATCTTACTGGGGATATTAGTAGAGGGTATTATATTAATCTACTGCATTTTCTAATTTATAGTTGTGATGAATTTTTTTTTTCAATCCTGCTGGCCTAATTTTAAATTGAATTAATTACATCGTTGTAATAGGTTATTCATGGTATTACATGAGATTAATTTTCAGAAATGATGTTGGGAATTTTTACTCACCCCTACTCAAATATAATGATGTGAATTCTGATATATATTAATGTGATACAAGTAAAGGAAATCTCTTATTTTTTATGGTTAATTGATCATAGGATTTGAATTTTTTGTAAAAGAGGTGGTGTTTGGAAATAAACTACCAAAGGCATTGGATCACCTATTTTGGAAAGATAGTATCATTTGTTTATTTTTTCATTTCTAGTTTGGATTCATGAGTCATTTTTTTCACTGCACAATCTTTTAGGCTTACTTGAAATAGTTGTATAAAATTTAGTTTTCGATTTTAAATAAAATTGTAATTTCTAGTTTCTTGTAGTTTGTGACACCTGAATGTCACTATTGAATTATATGTTACATTATTCTAGAATAATTCAAATTTTTCGATGTTTGGGGGTTGAAATTTGAATTTTTAGAATTTATACTCAATTAAATAGTTTTAGATCATTGTAAATGGAAAACCATGTGGACTAACATGGGTATGAACTTTATAGATAATTTTTTTCATTGAATGGTTGTGATTAACATGTATCCAATTGTATAAAAATGGTGTGAAATACAGAAAACACAATATAAGTACCTTTTAAATTGGTGTTTTAGTGCAAAACTTCAATATATTTTTGATAACCGTTGAAAAAAACCTTGAATTTTTTTTATTAATGTAGTTATATATGAATGTTTCTTATATTTGTAAACTATGCAGTGAAACAATACTCATGCGTTTTCTTTTCCAGACTAATTCCCATGATTGGCAAACAGATTACTAAACAACACATCCGAACCATGCATGTTCTTTAATTTTACTTATACTTTCATTTCATAATTTTTAATCATTTATTTTAAGAGGTTATAGAACCCCAATTTTAATCCTTCTCATCCATATAGATCTTGGGAATTCATAATGGGGTTCCCTCAACCCATCGCCTTTACTTTTTTGTATCCCACTTTCTATTCCAAGAGGTTTCTCTAATGAAAATTGGCCATTCATGTTTTTTATTCTTTTTACCATTATTTTCCTCTATTTTTATAAAACTCTGAAACATCCTATAAACCCTAGGGTTATTAAGGTTGATATTAGGGTATGGGATTGTTTCTATATTTTAATTTTTTTTGTTTACATATTTTATAGTTTGTAACCTAACTTGTTTGAGCCTTTTCCATTATGAAAATTCATTATGGCTGGTTGTGATGGTTTTCATCTTGGAATGAGGTAGATAATTATGTTTAAATTTCCTTTAAAAGGAATTTCATTTGGTGATTTTTTATATAATTTGTTACAAATATATATGTGTGTGGATGTCTGAACGTTATAAAGGGTTTCAAAAATGGTTTAATGGTGGGATCACCTAGAATAAAGATGTTTAATGGTTTTACATGTCTTCCAAATAGTTAATTTCAATTCTAAATGAATTTATAATATGTAAAATAGAGTTATTTAATGTTAATTTTATTATTAAAAATATTTGACTCCATTTTTGTCTTTAATTGAGAATTATTTTAGTCTTCAAAGTTTTTTTGAAGTTTAAATTTTTTTTGGGGGGGGGGTTTATAGATTATTTTTTGAAATTTGAATTGGTTTGGTTGTTATTTTTTTAAACTTGTTTAACATAGTTTGGTTTTAAATGTCATTATGAATTCAATTATATGATAGGGTTTCACTGAATGTTTTAAATAAATATTAAAAATGGTGGAAAGTGGTTTGGTATCCCGACTTAGTTTTTAATCAGGGATTATTGGGAATCCAAAAAATAGTTATTTTTTAGTATATGAGACCCTTGATTAATCCCATTGAAATTTTATACTTTTTGTATATATTTAATCCAATTGGGTAATATTTTAGAATAAATATATTATTTTTTGATTATTATGTTATATTGTGAATGTTTAATTTCTTATGAGGTTGAAAATTGTGAAATATGGGTTATTTTATAAGATTTTTAATTATTTTACGTGATGATTCGATGATCTTTTATTTTCTCACCACCCATCAGATTTATCATGTCAATACTATTAAATTTTATTTTATATATGGTTGAGTTCATGTAATAGTTTAGATTTTTCACTTAATAGGGATGTGAGCCTATGGATGTTGGAAAAAATAAGGAGGGTTTATTTTCATGGATGTTGAGCTCTTCCATGGATGCATTTTCTAGCTCGACTAGTTCTGTATGATTATCAGGACATTGAAAAGTTCGGTTTTACTGACATATGGTTCCTCTCACATGTTATGTTCTATATTACATGATTCCTAGGACTTGTCCAAGGATGTATTATTCCTGTTGGGGATTGTTAGCAGATCTTATATCTTACCTTGTCTCTTTCTCCCCACAAATGTTGATTTTATGGCACGGAACAGCTTTTTTGGTTTTTTGCATCGGTATTATATATTGATATTTTGGTGTATATTTTTAAGTCTGGTTTTTGATATCCTCTTGATTTACTTATAAATTAATTACAAATGGATTTTTTAAGTGGTTATAAAAAAACATCATCTGTTTTTTCTAAAAAAAATGGTTTATAATATTTCATTAAATGGGTAAAGGTCTTTTTGTATGATTTATGAATTCATAAAAAAAGTCAATGGTTTGAATGTTTTTGCATAAATGGTTTATGTTCCTCCATTTTATTCTCTAAAATGGGTGTGTTTTATGAATTTTACTTATTTAATGCTATTTTAATTTTTCATATGAAAATGAAATATTCCATTTATGGTTAATACTAGAATTTAGGAAATATATTTATAAATAAAATTTCAAAAAAATTATTATAATATTATTTGAATGGCTTAGATCAAACCTTATATAATCTCTTTTGTGTTTGTAGAGACCATGTACTTTTTAAGGTGACTAGGATTTAGTCTCTACTGTGAGTTAGTTTGATGATGGATCATATGGAATGTGGATAGAAAATGAAGGTCACATAAACATGATTATTGGTGATTTTAGGTACAGTTTTACCTTTTTATGGTGAAGTATCATCTAGATGATTCCCTATTTTTTTAATTCTTCATTAAAATTAATTTTTGAGAATTATATTTTTTTGTTAGTTTGAGGTTCAATTGAATTTTTTTATTCCTATATTTTTCTCTACTTGGTTATATCTTTTATTTAGAAATTTTTTAAATTATTCATGGAATTATGATACATGGATAAGTTATACAAAATTCTTCGGTGAAATTAATGATGTGTTTTTATTTTAATGATGGTGTATACATTCCCAAGTGTGTATTCATTAGACTCAAGAACCTATTATACCCATGTTTATTGGGAAATAACTTTCTCCCTTATGGAAAATCGGGTCATTTGACATTTCAGGTTATCTTGGGTAAGTTCATTGTAAATTGAATCACATACTGGGTTCTTATGATGGCCTTGGATCATGGGTAATCCTCTTATTATTTAGGATGTGTTATGGAAGGATGTATATTTGGATCACGATAAGAAATCAAGAGGTAGATCT
Source organism: Viscum album (assembly GCA_963277665.1). Lineage (NCBI taxonomy): Eukaryota > Viridiplantae > Streptophyta > Magnoliopsida > Santalales > Viscaceae > Viscum > Viscum album. Next base: position 1,075,556,990 of record OY728134.1, read on the forward strand.
CACAACCCAACCCTAGAAGCTCAGGGGATGTGCATTATTTTAATAAATTTTAATGATTACAAGGAATCAAGTCCTAAATTACTTATTAGTCTATTAGTCTCAGAAAATGGTTTACATATATGAACATTACATTAAATTTTCAAAAACAATACGGCATATATAATCCATTGATAACTCCATTATTCGCATAACATTACCCCGCATATTAATCATTACATAATTATTGGAATCTTAGGAAAATGAAACATAAGAAAGGTGAGTCCTGAGGTTCTCAGTAATGGTAAATGATTTAGTGGAATCTATAAATATTTAAGGAAAATGTATAATAAAAACAATATCATTTTAAACATAAACATGAACATAACAAGGAAAAATTAAATCAATCATTACTAAATAAACATGAACATGGACTTTCTACTAGTCAAATAATCATATTTAATAACTAATTTCATAACGAGCGAATTCATAATTCTGGACATAATAAATATTATGTAAAGGCCTTGTGCTAAGAGAATTCAGAAATATTCTGTCAAGGCCTTATGAAAAGACACTATTCTGTCGGAAAATAACTTTGATGAGGGTGAAGATAGACTCCATGTTATTGTGAAAAGCATTACTGGGTAAAGGTAGGGTTCCCTGGAATATTACATAAACTGTTAGAAGATGCAAACTACCCATGGGGATATACACAGAGATCTCTCACACTTTGAAGGATGGAAATATAGTGGCTGAATTTTTCACTTCTATGGAAACTCAAGATTGCAGTATGTTTTCCTTCTTTGACATGGGGCATTTTCCTAGTGAGGGGATGAAGTTTGTCTTCAATGATTCTTTGGGCTTGAATTACATTAGACAATCGTGATGATATTTTGTGTATTGGGTTTTTTAAAATCAATAATAATGTTAATTTTCAGTAAAGACGCAACTTTATCTCATGGGACCTACCGACGCAGCGAGGGGCCATTGTGGGCCCCACCCGCCACTTACATAGTCTAATGCATTCAACTTATGAAATGTTTGAAACATAACATAAAAATTCGTATTTAAAACTATCATACAAAATGTTAATACTTTAACCATAACCCATGAATTTTATAAAAATAGAACATCCACCATTAAAAATATCACAACCCATTCAATACAATATGGAAGATTGTATTATAATAAATCAACCTCAATCAAGAATAACATCCAATAAAAGATGTTGAAATAGTTGAAAATGATCAGTAAATGTCTGTTAGAGAAATATCCCTTTTTCATGAAATAATTTAAAATTCACTCAATTTATAACGAAGATCATTTAAAATAGATTTTAAAATAATTGTGTCGTATACCACCTTGAAACTTTTTAAATGAATAAACATTTTTAAACAATGATGTTCATATATATAAATCCTTATAATCATTTTGAAAGCATGGAGATTAATAAAAAATAATTAGAAAAATAAATATTTAGAACAATTAAAATGATAATATATTTAAAGAGTCCCTTATATAAAACCACAAAATATTAATTCGGAAAAAGTTTTTATGAAAAATGGAAATGGATGATTAATATTTTCTAGTAAATAATTACACATAAACAACCATAGATAATAATGAGATTGATGAATTAACCTTTACCTTGTACATTACTTTTGGCGAGGGTACGTTTAACCTCTTATATAAAGACCATAGTATGTTATTAATTATACCAGAACCATATTCATATGTATGATATCATACATTATTCATTTAAGAATTTACACTACCCATTAAATAATTATTTCCATATTAAATTAACATTTTTGGTATTAATTTATTTCTTTATGGTAAGTTTTTATCACATTATTATGGATTGTATCACTTATATCATGATATAATTACTTAAAAAATATAAAATATTATTTATATGTCATATATATTCATAATATAAATATGAATAATTTATTGATATATGAAATGGAATACACCGTTTATAGAGACGGTAGGCCGTACATACGCATAAACGCTATTTCCGTTTTTATATCATATTGAATGGAAGTAAGTGGATGAGATATATGTAAATACATACACACATAAATATATATATATATATATATAAAGTCGAATTATTATGTCATATATTACATAGATATCAAATATATATATATATATATATATTCATAAATGAATGGTGAACTTGGAAACGAATCTCATTGTGTCGGGGAGATAGTATACCGTACATACACACGAGCGACGATATAATTTCCTTCATAATAAAATGTTATAGAATTTGATGGAATATTAATTATATAAAAACATTATCATGTTATTTTCATTATTTATATACATAATATTCATCATTATATCCATCCAAAATACATAATGTTGAATAACACATTAGACCATGGTGTGGAGACGGTAAGTCATACGTATGCACGAACGACGACATTGATTTTCATAGGATATATAGAATGGGGAATAACGATTTACCATAATTATAATAACATATATGTATATATAAGGTACTGTATTTATTATCTAATTATGTAAACAATAATGAAAGAGGATGTGGAAGAAAAAAAAGAACTTTGGAAGAGGTGATATAATAATTACATATTCTTCGGGTGATACCTTTTGATTTGAACAAAAGGGATCTTTAGGTTGGCTTTATGATCAAATTAAGGCATGTAGGTTAATTTGAGGGTTTTTTGGAGGAGATGTGAGCTGGTTTAGGCTGATCCAAATGGCTTTGGAGGTGTTAATATTTGAGAATGGGAAGTACACTTTTATAAGAGAGGTGAGGGGCACTTTAGAAAAAACATGACATATTAATCTATTATATAATTATTTTCGGTTTTAGTGGCTCCAAATGGATTTATTTATATGATAAGGTGGGGATGGGTCTTAATACTCTCAACTAATAAATTTTAGACATGTTTAAGTTACCATATTAACCATATCTTTTAGATTTAACTCTTAGTTAAATATTTTATCTTTTGACATGTCTACTTTTATTTTTATACTAAATTGTTAATATATTATCTATAAAATTCCAAGAGATCAACAAGTGGTTAATTAATAAAATTTACAACAATATCTTTGTATTTTGGAAAAATAATAGATTTTTAGTAATAATTCATCATTTAATAAAATAATATTTGTTTTAAAACCTCATATATCTTGATTTTCACACTATATGGTATTTGGTTTTTTGAAATCCATAAAAACTAAATTTCACAGAAAAAAATAAATTGAAGAAACCCTAACATGTCATATTCACCTAAAAAATTCTTGCATGGTATCCAAATTTTAATTTACATTTCTTTTAATATTTAATATATCATTTATTATAATCATTCATTAATAAGGTAATTACTGCATCATCATTGTTTCAAAAATAAATTTAATAATTTATGTTTAAAATTTATAAATAAAAAACCATGATGTTGAAAATATTTTTATCATTTTAACTAATATTTATATTCTAATTTATCTAATGTGAAACCCTATATTAAAAATCTTATAGTTATTAAACTTTTAATTTAACACTTTTAACTTTTCTTTAAATAAAATATATTAAATTTCCTAATCTATCCCAAATGAATAAAAAATGATCTTATTATTTCCCTAAGAATTATTTGGTCGAAAAATAATTTTACAATAGAATTAGGACATGGGTTGGGGAAAATTTATATTATTATACTATTATTTATACATTTAATTTCAGAATTTACTTTTAACCATTGTAAATAAAATTCAAAAGTGACTATTCAATAAAAAAAATTTAATCATTTTGAAACATATTTTACTTTCTTATAACCACCGTGTCTGTCGGATTTTTCAAATGCAATTCATAGAAGTTGTAAAACTACATTTTATGCAAATTTTCCATTGTTTCTAAAAGGTGCGTAAAAGTCGTTAAAATGTTCAATATAAATTTAATATATCTAATCTTATTATAAAATGACTCCAATGAAATAAATTTGACTAAAATAATAATTATTTATCTATTTGTACATTAAAATAAATTTAATTTTAAAATAATTATTTAAGTACAATGTCTGTTTTTATATACTATGTAGTATTTTCCAATATTCATCAAAAATTGATTATTTTAAGAAATATAAAAAAAATCACTATAACATAATCATGATATTCTTAAATCGGTACGAAGTCTATTTTTACCAAATTCAATTTTTCGGAGTGTCTCAAAATAATTTTTTTTATTTTTCACAAGAGGACTTAAAATGTAATTATTTTACGAAAATAGTTTTTCTAAATATATAACTATATTAACAAAACTTATACATTTAATTATAAATATGTTTTATTTATGTGAAAAGATTATAAATAACATTTTAAATTTCTTTTTCCTGATTCATATTACAATATTTAATTGACAAAAAACATATCGTTTAAATAATTATAATTGTAATGTGTTGTTTTGCAGAAACTCAAACTTGCATATAATGAAATCCAAGTCAATATTGCTTGAAATATAAGCTATTAAATTATTTTAACAAGATAATTTACTATGAAATCATGTGTTGTTACATTCTGCCCTCATTCAATAAATTTCATCCTCGCAATTTGAAATTCTACTTCGAAAATAAAAGGATGTAAGTTTAAAATACCTTTGTGGAAAACCCACATTGGAAATAGGGTTAGTAAAATTTACTGTTAATAATGGGAAAAGTGAATTGAAAAAGTCATCAAAAAAATATGATTTTAAATAAAGGAAATATTGTGGAAATTAGAGAAACATAATTGTTGAAAAATTTAAATATTTACAGGGATTTATTGTGTTCATCAATAAAAAACAAGTGAATAATAAATAGAAAATTAATGGCCTCAAATACATAAATCTATGATGATTTAAAATACCATCGGTTTAAAAAACAAATGGTAATAGGATAACATATTTTTGGTTTTAAGATCCTTTCCCTAAATTTTATTAATTAATTTCATCATAGAATATGAAAAAAATAATCCTTGAAAAGTAGAGTACAACACTTTAACTAATTTCTACCACGAACTCATCTATCACTCCAAAAGATAATAGAATATAAAAATATTCTAATTATCCTAATCATATTGAGTTCAAAAATATGAATTTATAATTAAATTATAATAAAATTTAAAATAATACATTATACAAACATGGACATCATGTAGGGAAGTGGTAGGTGAGGCACCCTTGTCGCCCCTCGGTTGCGATTTCAAGTCTTGCAGCCTTGCTGGATGTGATGGGCAGTCACCCGACCTCCGAGTTATCCTTTTTATAACAATAAAAAAATAATCTAAAGAAATGTTTTAACCGTAAAAAATAGTATCCAGTTTCCAACTTAATCAATTCCAACCATTATACTTATCCGAAATACTTATGTCTAAACTCACAGTAAAAAATTTATAAAGAAGGTAAACGTAATGAAGAGCTCTTGTTTCTGCATAATAATATGTGAATATATTCATCATGTATTATTTTAAAACACATTAAGACCGTTAATTACCATAAAACCTTATTGATTACATTCATTCTCCCTTATTCTATATAGAATACTGGATATAATCCTCATATCCAAAAATTTTGTAAACTCCAACAATGATGGAATAAACAAAAAATTAGTTAGTTTCAAGGTAGTTGTGAATATCCAATATAATTTATCCAAATCTATAATCTCATTTTCAAAAATCACAACATCTGTGTCAGGACCGTATTAAGGTTTATCTATCCGTTATAAATGTATTTTCCAACCAGATTAACTTCTTATTGAGTCACTTTTTAAATACCATAGAATCTCAAATACTAAATTAAATAGTTTTGAGTACAATGCTTATTTATTCCCATAATTCATATAACCAGTACATCATTGATACAACACTAAAATGAAATAATTATTCATATATTAATTATTCCACAACGACTGTACTAAAAGCTTATTCATGACCTAGATCCCATTGATTATTTAGATAATAATTTCTGTGATGCTTAGGAAATTTATTTGCATAATGCACCATTTCACTATAGTTGAAAACCTGAATATTAATCTTTTCTTTATTCTCATTTCATTATTTTTCCTGATGAAACTTTTCTAAACACCGAGTCCTTTCATTCACTTCCTAGTTTGATTCTTTCCACATTTAGGATATATAGGAAAATCCTTCTTTCCCTTCTTCCCTTTATCTATCTTTCTCTATTTAATCCTCTTCTTCTCTGGATACCCTTCAAAAACATAGGACATAGAGAATTATTTATTTATCTCAATAACAAACAATAATATTTCCTCATATGATGAGAATTCATGGGATGCAATTTCCATTCGAAATGTGTCTTAAGACCAAGAAATATAGGATCATTTTTACTCTTTGGATCATGTGCATTGCTGGGGCTGTCATTCCTTCTACTAGGAACCTTTTCTAGACAATTTTATACACTATATATGGTTATGAATCATAATTCATGATTATAAACTAGTGAAATACTTATCCTAAATTATGCACATATAATATCATAATCCTAAATATGGTTCCTTTGAGGACATATGTACTCATAAACCCTTCAGAATGGTTTGTAATAAAAATATAAATTTTCCTAAGAATATCACCTGAGAGTTTCAAACTAGGTGCGTAGTAAGCCCTATTGTCATGTACCAGGTTACACTAAGTCATGCTCAAAACACCTTGTCAATGCTTTCACCCCATGGTACATATGTTCCAGAACCACTTCCATATGTAGTATCCACACACGGGTGAACATCTGGGAATATCCTTGTAATCCATACTTTACAAAAATTATAGGGGGATCTTCTATAATTACCTTCAAATTCCGTCATAGGGTTGTGATCCCTAATCTATGATTTATAAATATATTTCCAAGATTATTTATAAACATTCTGTTATACCAAATATAATTCCCCAACCCCAGAAGCCCAGATCTAATGTATTATTTTCATACATTGGCATGATTGAAAGTAATCAAGTCCCGAAGGACCGATCAGTTTAGCAGGCTTGGAAAATAGATTACATAAATGAACATTACATTACAATTTCTAACATAAAATACGGCATACATAATCCTTTTATAACTCAATTATTCCCCTATATTAACACTACATATCAATAATAATATACTTCTTGGCATCTTGGTAAAATAAAACATATGAAAGGGTGAGATGAGAATCTCAGTAAGGGTAAATGATTTAGAGGAAGCTATAAACATTTAAGGCAAGATGTATAACAAAAACAATAGCCTATTAAATATATACATGAACATAATATAGAAAAATTAAATCAACAATTACTATATAAACTTGTACATGGATATTATACTAGTCAAATAATCACATGTAATTACTAATTTTATAATGAGGGAATGCATATTATCGGACATAATAACTACTACGTCACGGTCTTGTGCTAAGACAATTCACAAATGTTCTATTAATGCCTTTACCCAATACACATGTTTTCTCATGAGACCTACCTATGCATAGAGGTGCTATTTCAGTCCCCTACCGTCACTTAATAGGTCCAATACATTCCTCAAATGGAAATTTTGAAACATAACATAACCATTCGTATTAAAAACTACTATACGAAATTTTAATACTTTAACCATAATCCTGAATGGCATAAAAACATCTCATCCATAGTTAAACATATCATAACAAATTCCAAAAAATATGAATGATTTTATTATCAAATATTAACCACAATCAAGAATAATATTCAGTAAAGGATGTTGATATAGTTGAAAATGACTAGTAGAACTCATTGAGAGAAATGTCCTTTTCTCATTAAATCATTTAAAAGTCATACAATTTATAAAGATATTCTCTTAGAAGATATTTTTGAATCAATGTTTCCAGTACAAATTGAAACTATTGAAATGAATTAACATTTTAAAACATTGTTTTACTTATAAATAAATCCTTATATTCATTTTTAAGACATTGAAATTAATTAAAAATGATTTAGACAAATAAATATTGAAAATAATGAAAATGATGATTTATTTAAAGAGTCCCTTACATTAATCCATAATATATTACTCTTGAATTTTTTTATGAAACAAGTATATGGATGATGAATATCTCCCGGTAAATAATTATACATAAACAACCTCAGATAATAATGTGATTGAGGAATTAACCATTACCTTGTACATTCCCATGTTGGAGGGTGCGTGTAACCTCATTTATAATGACCATTGAATGTTATTAAATACTTCCAGAACCATATTCATATTTATGATATCATGAATGATTCATTTGTGACTCTATACTACCCATTTAATAATTATTTCTAGGTTAAAGTAACATTTTGGGTAATATTAGCTTTCTTTATCGTAAGTATTTTATCTTGTTATTCTTGATCGTATCACTTATATCATGATTTAATTACATCCAAAATATAAAATATTATTTATATATAATATATATTCATAATATAAATATATTTAATATACAGATATATGAAATGGAATACACAAATTTTGGAAATGTTAGGTCGTGCATACGCATAAATGTTGTTTCCGTTTTCATATCGTAGTGAATGGATGTATGCGAATGAGATATATGTAAATACACACACACAAAAACACAAACACACACACAAATATATATATATATATATATATATATATTTCTAGTATAATTATTATATCATATATGACATACTTCTTAAATATATATATTTTTATAATCATCATTGAATGGTGAATGTGGAAACGATTCTCATCGCGTCGTGGAGACGGTAAGTTGTACGTATGAATAAGCGACAATATCATTTCCTTAATGATAAAATGGTATGGAATTGGATGGTATATTAGTTATAGAGAAACATTATCATGTTATGTTCATTATTTATATACATAATATTCATTATTATATAAAATCAAATAACATAATGTTGAATAACAAATTACACCATGGTGTGGAGACAGTAAGTCGTACGTACACACGCATTTTGACATTATTATTCGTAGGATAGATAGAATAAGAAATAATGTTGTGCCATAATTATAATAAAATCACAATATGTATATGGTACTAGAGTTATTATTTTAGTATGGAACCAATAATGAAAGAGGATGTGTAAGAAGAAAATAACTTTGAAAGATGTGATAAAATAATTAACTCTATTCAGGTACTTCCTTTTGATTTGAACAAAATGGCTCTATTTGTTGTATTTATGATCAAAGTGAGGACTATTGAATTTATTGAGGGTAGTTTGGAGGAGATTTGAGTAGGGTTGACCAAGACAAAGGTCCTTGGAGGTGTTAATTTAAGAGAAGAGGATATACCATTTTAAAATAGAGGTGAGGGGAACTTTATAGAAAACTTGAGATATTAATTTATTATAAAATTATTTATGATTTATAATAGCTCCAAATAGATTTATTTGTAGTATAAGGTGTATATGGTCGAAATAATCTCATGAAATAGGTTTTAGACATGATTAGGCCACTATATTAACCTTATCTTTTATTTTTAACTCTTAGTTAAATAGTTTAACTTTTACCATGTCTTCTTGTATTTTTTTACAGCATGGTTAATATAGTTATTATAAAATTCCAAACGAACTTAAAGTGGTTAATTAATGAAATATATAATATTATATATGTCCTTAGACCAAATGTTATATTTTTTGGAATATTTAATCATCTAATAAAAAATTATTTGTTTTAAAAACTCATTTATGCCAATCATGACACTACATTGTATTCGGTTTTTTTAAAAGTCATAAAAACTTTATAACATCAAAACAATACATCAAATAATCCCTAACATGTAATAGTAACCTAAAAAATTTCTAGATGACATAAAAAGTTTCGATTTAAATTTATTTTAATATATATAATTTCAATTATTTTAATAATTCATTAATAAGGTGATTAGTGCATAACCATTATGTCATAAATAAATTTAATTATTTAATGTATAAAAAATATAAATAAAATAAGATGACGTATAAAATCATTTTATATTTATATTTAATATTTAAAGGGTAATTTATCTTATGTGTAACCCTATAGTGAAAATGGTTTCGTTATTAAACATTAAATTTCTCACTTTTAACTATTCTTTAAATAAAATATAATAAAGGTCCTAATATGACCCAAATGGATAAAAAGGATCATATTTTTGTCCAAAGGTCTCTTTGGTCAAAAAAATCTTATCCAATAGAATTAGGATATGAGTTGGTTAATATTATATTATTATAGTATTATTTCTACTTTTAATTAACCTATTTACTTTTAACCGTGGTAAATAAAACTCAGAAGGTATTATTCACCAAAAATTATTTTCAACCTATTGAACAATATTTTACACACTGATAACAACCATGTCTATTGTATTTTTGAAATTGAATTCACATAAATTGTAAAATTATGTATTATTCAAATTAGCAAATGTGCATAGAAGGTGGGTAAAAGTGGTTAAAAAGCTCAATAAAATTATATAAATAATATGATTATAAAATGGCTCCAATTAATTAAATTAGACTAATGTAGGTATTATGTATCAATTTTTTACTTTCAAATACATTTAAATTAAAAATAATTATTTAAATAAAATGTCGGTTTTTTTATAAAAAATGTGTTATTTTCAAAATTCATCAAAAATTGAATGTTTTCAAAAAATACCAAATATTCACCCTAACAAAAATTTGAAATTCTGAATTAAAAAATTATTTATATTTTACCAAATTCATATTTTAAGATTGTATAAAATTAATTTTATTATTTTTCACAAAATGACATAAAAATAGTTCTTTTAAGAAAATAGTTTTTCTAAATATACAACTATTTTAACAAAACATATACATTTCATTATAAGTATGTTTTATTAAAGAGAAAAAATTATTAATAACTTTTAAAATTTATTTTTCACTATTCATATTACAATATTTAATTGATAGATAAATATATCGTTCAAATAATTATAATAATAATGTGTTGTTTTGAGAAAACACATTCTTGTGTACAAATGAAGGAAAGTCATTGTTGCGTGCAATATAAGCTATTAAATTAGTTTAATAATATAACGCACTAGGAAATCTTTGGGTGTTACAGTAGATCATGTGTATGTTCTTTGATCAACACTTTTCATGTTGAAACATAAATTACTCTGGACCTTAAGGATTTGAGCCTCGCTTTTGGGTTTGATATTTATTATATTTGATAAGTTTTTATTTCATATTATCTTATTATTATCCACATTTCTAATATGAGTGAATTATTAGGGTCTCTATTAGTTTTTTAGGAGAAAATTGAGGAAGAAAAAATTATTCATTATTAGGAAAAAATACTTGAAAAACTATTAAGATCCCATCTGGATGGATCTATGGCCCATTGGAGGGGTTTTTTCATAGTTGATGCATGGTTACCCAACCTGTATTGAAAAACAATGTATTTATTTTTCATCCCTTGGATATTTTCTACTCCATCTGATTCAAATTAGAGTAAAATATTACATACCACTAGTTTTTGGTTTAATAAGATAGTTTTTATAGAAACTTTCTATTATTAGATAATTTTTTGAATGGTTCTTTATGCATTTTTGTTTTACCTAGTGATTATGAATGTTATTCCTGTATTTCAGAAAATCATTATTTGTATGTAAAGGTATATTTTATATAGTGTCTTGTATATGAAATTAAATTTTTAAAGGGAATAAAATAAATTTCTCTTGATATATAATACTTTAAAAATAATTTTTATTCCATTGATTTTTGTAAAAGATTTATTTTGGAATTAAATTTGGATTTTGGGAAGTTTTTTAATCATACTGTTTCGAAATATTTTTAACATATTTTTATTTTAACCAATTTTTTTAAGTGGAAGATTTAATTATAGAAATATTAAATCATTTTTAATGGGATAAGAATAAATTAATTTATTTAGATATTTAAGTGATTTTTATTGAATATTTTATTTTATTATGAATCTTGTTGTGTTTTTCTTGAAATAAAAATGGACCATAAAGGTTTTTATTGTATTTTTGGTTTATTTAATTTAAAAAAATTATCGTACATGTGTTACATGGTAAAATTATTCAGTTGAATTTATTGAAATGAAGTTACTTTAATTAAATATGGATTTTCATGAGTAAACTGATAAAGTAAAATATTTTAAATGTTGGTAGATTTATTCTCCAAGAATGTGTTTCTTTAATCAAAATGAGTTTTAAAACCCCTTTTAAATGGACTACAGTATAAATTAAATTGATATTTTAGATATATAATGTAGTAAATTTTCTCTTATCGATTTTTGTGATATATATTTCCTCATAGTGTGTATTGGAAATATTTTCTTATGTTGTGAAACTTGAATAATTTGGATTCATTTTTCATGTTTCTCAATTCTACCACCTCAACTCATCATTGGAGAATGTGGAAGTATTATTTTCTTTGAAGAAATGTATCGTGAATCCACTTTCATTTTAAGTGTATATCATATGTTGGTCCAATCTATATATACTATTGATTGAGTGGCAGAGCTAGATACATTCTTTCTCATAGACCACATGATTATATATCTATCCTTCGGAGGTGATCACCATATTTTAAATTTAAAAAAGTGTCTAGTTTGATTTTATAAATCATGGAAAATGAATTATGAAGAGTGGAATTTGGTGATTAATTATTTTTTGTTTTGTGGTCATTGAAAATAGATTATACCGACACACTTTATGTTATTTCCAACAAGTTCCACATTTATGTTGTATTAGTGACGATATTTTTGTTTATTCCATATCATTTGATCATTTACTTTTAATAATTTTTATTTGGTGATTTTTATGTTTGATTTTTTATGATTTTGACATTGGATTTCATTGGGATGATTTTCAGGAATCAAGCATAGTCATGAATCAAGTTGATATTATGTATAAGATTCTATTAATTCTTATATTATTAGGTTCTCTGTGAGAAACAGTTCCATGCATAAGGTCCTGGAATTCCCATTCCACTCTTTTTTGACCCAATTATATTACCCTTTACATTTCTTATCAATGAATGTTTTCTATGGATGCTTATTTTCTCATCCTTGGGATATGTAATTCATTTAATTTGGTGGCATATTTGGGGTAGTTTATAAAATTTATTTTGTTTCTTCATCTTTTCGTATCATGAGATTGATTCATCGGTAGTTATTGTGTTTTTATGATTATTTATTTCCATTAAGTTCAAGGTGGAAGACTATTATTCTTTATAGTTTATTATGGCTTGTGTAATATTTTGGATCCATTTTTTGATTTCAAGAATTGTATTTTCCTTGCTGGAACTCTCTTAATAGAATTGGATTCCCATTTCTTTCACAATATTTAAGGAATTATAAATTACGAGGAGACCTATTCTAGGTAACCATATTCTATAAAAACATGATCAATGTTTTTGAAATTGGTTTTTATTTGGAGATGTTTTTGGATGTTTTTGGATTGAATTTTTAGTTTTTATATTTTTTATACTCTCTCGATTTTTCATTATTATGAGAAAATGTTAAACATTCTTGACCCTCAAACAGGTTATGTATGTGTTGAGGTATTCGGTTCTTCATTGATTCTATGTTTATCAATTAATTATTAGGGTATAAAGTGGCATGCTGGGGAGAATTATGAAAACCAAAAGTCACTATTGTTTCATATTTTATAAATTCTTTTGGGGTAATTTAAACATATTGAAATTTTGGGAATAAAATTTGCATTTTATTGTATTTTTTCATAATTTAATATTTCATATTTATTTATAAGATAAAAATATGTTGTTTATCTTAAAAAATAGATATCTATTTTATTTTTTTCATTACATTGTTATGGTTTTTGGGTACAACATAGTGTGGACAATCCATATGGAATCTAGTTTAATGTGGGGTTTTTTATTGTTTTTAGAGTACTAGAAAAAATCATTCACATGGTTAGTATCAACCGTGTGAATGAATAGGTTTTAATTCTATATTTTTTAGGATTAGATTTTACATGGTTGGTCCATGGTTTGGAATCCCATACAGTCAAACTAGGCAAGGCAGTTTTTCTTATTCTTTCTCAATTTTTTGGTCCTAGGGAATATGCAATTGGTTTCATCCTCCCTTCCTCTTTAATTTTTTAAATACCTTGTTTTATTAAATATTATTTATCCAATTTAATAACCTCCATCCTCTTTGTTCTTCCTTTCTATTTACCTTTTGTTGAATTTTCATAATGATCCTCATTCTTCTGTGAACTCAAGGGGAGTTCAGGATATTAATATCTTATGAGAATGGGTTATATTTATGTATTTAGTTTTATAAGTCTTGTATATGATTTATCATTTCTCAATAGGTCCTTAATTATTGAAAGTGATGCATGTTGTCTTTTTATGTGGTTTTCCCATGGAATAAGGTTGGTTATTTTTTTGTGAATTTAATTTATATAGAATGCAATTGAGTGCTTAGAGTTCCATAATTTCCAAATTTTCTAAATTTAAAATATTTTTTATAGCTATAGTGGGAGTTATAAATTTTTTATGCTTAGTTACCTTTCTATAATGGTGTTTAGTGGTATTTTTTTAATTGGTGCATTCAGATTCTTTGTGTCTTTAAAAAATTTCTGGGAATCTTATTTAAAGTTAATTTAGTGTTTAATGAAATTTGAAAATTCATGGTATTGAGATATGTACACTTGTATTATTCATCTTTTTATTGAATATAAATATGGTAATAGATAATTTATAGATTACCTATTGGAATGGAGAATGGTTTATTACATGTTTTTAATGTTTATTTTCCATGTTTAGTTTTCAATGAATTTATTAATTAATTTATATAATTAGGTTTTGATGAATTTTTTAAAGAAATATTTTACATAAAGGAATGTGTGTTATCATCCCATGACAATTTAGAACGAAATTATCATTTGGAAACATTAAACAAGTTGTTTTTGAAATATTTGAGACCCTCAATTAAACATGCTGAAATTGTTATGCCCATTAAAGACAATGAACCAACTTGAGGAATATTTTTTATTGATATATTCTTATTGATTTTAATTCAACATTGTGAAAGGGGATACATAATGTGAGGGTGTAGGATATCAAATTAGGATTATATAAAATAATTTTATAATTTTATGTTATTATTCTATGTTATTTTGTTTTCTCACCACTGTTGAGTTTTATCATTGGGATCCAAGGAAACTAGGATAGAGATCTGGATGATTTACATACCGAGTTTATATTTTTTACTAGATATGGGAGAATTCCCAATTTTGTTTAGTATACATTTGAATAATCACGGTTGGTGGATGTATAATTATCATGGTTCCAGATATTATAACCTGACAAGTGCTATAGGACTATGGAAACATTATAATGTTATTTACTGTCAAAATATGTTTCTAGGATCCAATTCAAGTCCATATTACATGATCCCCTAGTGGCTTCCCATGATACCTTTTTCTGATTGAGGATTTTTAGGGGATCTCTTTACAAACCATATCAACTAATACCCCTTGAATTATATTTCAAGGAACTGCTACATTGAATATTTAAATTTATATTCACAATTGATATATGGGTTCCTTTTTTTGTTTTGTTTTATTTTCATTATATTCATGATCAACATTAAAAATGATTATAAAATGGTTTGGAAAATAATTTTAAATACAAAAGAAATGTGTTTTCCATAAAAATTGGTTTTGTAAGATGTAATTGATTGCTGATAGATATTGGGGTTGGTTTTATGAATTTATTAAAGGATAATATTTATATGGTGTTAATGTGTTTTAATAAAATGGTTTTGGTTCAAAAAATTCCAACTAAAGTAATATGAATGTTTTACATTATTTGTTTATTTCTTGTTAATTTCTCTCTTAAAAGATCATGTGAAAAATATATTTATAATTTTCAATTAAAACATTAATTTATGAAATTTGTTTTTAATGGAAGTGGCAGAATATATTTTGTGAAATCATAATGGGAATGTTTATCTCAAACCCTATATACATCATTGGGTGTATGAAACTCTCAAGAATTTTTTCTGGTGCCCAAGAAATGGTCTCCCCCAAGTTTTATAGGTGGGTTATTTTGATGAAAAGTAGTTTGGGATGTAGAGAGTGACCATATGTAACAAAAAGATAGTTAGTACCTATTTTGGGTTTTATTTTAGTTTTGGATAGTGATTTATTTGATAGTTCATCAAGATGTTCTGTTTCTTCTTATATTGCAATTTTATTTATTATGCATTATGTTTTTTTTTATTTTTAAATTTAGATGTTACTTTTTATTATTACATAGTGCTGTTGTTTTTAATTTATTTTACGTTGAAATTATTCAATTTATGAATAGATATTTGATAAATAAATAGGTCAATCCAAAATCCAAGGTGAGAGTCAAGATGTGGTTATCATATATTAATTTCAAAAGCAATCCAATATACGTATACTTGACACCAAGACACCATTTTACAACAAATAGATGTCAATAATTTCAATTGGTCCCAATGATATAATTTTTTATAAGAATGTGACTGTCCATCATGGACCGATTCATCATAAAGTTGGTCGTTTATGAAAAGAAAATTTTCATATTAATGATTATGTGAATCACTTGCTACTATTTTCTTTCCTCCAATGATCTAGGAATATGGTCAATTCCTTTTGGAATTCTCATCTCATCCTTGATATTCAGATTACATGGTTAGGGTCAAAAAAATGGTATAAGTATAAGAACTCAGTTTTTATTTTTGAGGTACGAGATTCTTCTTTTCTCTTTTTTTTAAGTGTTTTTGAGAAAATATGGGAAATGGGGAAAATCCTAAATTTTAGAACTACACGCCATGTACTTTTCCAGATGCTTTGTACTTTTGGCCGTGTGGGTTGGGTACACGAGGTATGTATCCATGTCGGTGATGACGAGTGTAGGAACCGACTACATGCCGTGTAGTGGTACCTTACATGTCGTGTAGTCAGTCGGTAAGCCTAAACAGTAAGGCGGTGGAGCAGCTGCCAGCTGAGCGATAGTACACGTCGTGTACTAAGGAGTACATGTCGTGTACTCATGTTGAAAGCTGAACAGTATGGTAGTGCCGCCAGAGGAACAGTTAAATGAAGGAAGTACACATCGTTTACTCAGAATTACACGGCATGTAATTTTTTTTTGGATTAAAATAGGCAGTAGCCACCTCATTTGGCAGAGGAGGCATTTGAGCTGTTTTGGAGCCAAGGAGGACGACCGAACATTTGAAGATTCGCCGGGTGTTCTTCTGGAATCTGATTCGTCTTCGGATGATCTCGTTGGAACCGCAGGGGTAAGACCTCTCCTATACTGGTATGGTTCTTACCAATTATTCCCCTAACAGAAGTTATTTACATTTGATTGGGTTTTTTTCTTCATCATATCTATGCCGTTCTTGGGCGTTTTAGGAACCGACGTTCATGTATAACGTTCGTTGGCGTATAAGGTAGGTGGCTTGGTTTAAATTTTCCAACTGTCATGCATTTTTGTGTGTTTTCGTGGAATGAACCCATGTTGGGGTGTCGTGTGGCTGAGGTCGTTGCTATATTTAATGCCTAGAATTTCATAGGTGATTAAATTGTGATACTAAAATTCTGGTTGGGATCGTTTCTTGGATCTAGAACCACCCCGGTGGTTTGTTCCACCGTTTATCCATTTAGCCAAGATACCCGAGGGTATGCCTTTAATGTAGTAATTGTAGAATCTCCTTGAGAGGAATTGCTTGTTTACTGCATTTTGATATGTTGGGCATGGCCCGATAACCTGTTTAGACTGAGGGCGTTGTTGTGATTAGCCTAAGGGCACTGCACTATTTAGCCCGAGGGATATAGTTATTTCATCCCGAGGGAAACTTCTTTCGTGCATGTGGGCAGCTGATTCTGTGCCTGTGGGCGACACTACCTACACCTAAGGGAAAACACTGTTATTCCTGATGGCAGATTCTTGGGTTGGATACTCGTTACCCGAGGGTAGGAGTTTATGTGTCTGAGGACACTAGTTGTTTACTAGAAATGCATTGTGTTTATTTCTTATATTAAATGGATTAAATGAATATTAAAAATGTAAATATAACTTGTAGATAGTTACATTTTAGTACTGCTTACTTTATTGCATTTTACCACTTCACACTATTGTTGCATGTTAGCACGCAGTTGGGCCCGAGCCTTTGGTGGGTTCCTACTGAGATATAATTCTCATACTCTATTTGGGTCACGCTTTACGGCCCAAACATATTACGTTGCTGCAGGTGTAGATAGGGGAATGAGTCCCTATACAGGTACTTGACTGTTTATGAGGAGTAAGAGGGCATGTGACCGAGCCTAGGCTCGTGATGCTGCTGCCAACTATTTTTCTTGTTTTTTGTACTATGTATTTTGTTGCATTGTATCGATGTATAACATGTTCTAGATCTTTTCTTAGAACTTGTGACATGTTGCATCTTTCATATACTGTTGTTTATATCATCTGCAATTGTTTATTTCAGTTATATATGGTTTACTGCTTCCGCTGTCGTTGTATGTTTTATTTCATTCCGCTGCGCTACACTTTGATAAATGAGGGCATTGTTTCCCCACTATCAGACATGGGCCCTCACTGCTAGTCGGAAGCCTCTGTAGTTTGGGGAAATGCGCTTGAGTTCACGTGGTGAACCTGGTTCGGGGCACCGTTGAGTGGCACCCGGGTCGAGGACATTACAAAGTGGTATCAAAGGGGTTCTTTTCATTGACTTACTATTTGTAGCCATAGTCAGGGATAAGACGGAATGATAGTTGGTAATAAGTTGTGGTCGGCCATAGCTAACCCGTGTACAGGGAAAATCCATTCTACCTCATATTTTGCAATTCTTTTGATTTTTCAAATTTTACAGTTGATTTGTTTTCACCGTTGGGTGACGCACTTTGAGATTGTGCGGTTTATAATTTATCTGTGGGTTCTATTTAGTTGCAACCCGATGAGATGAGGGTATTCTGTCTCATGCATCATATAGGCACTTGCTAGATGTCACATTCCTTTCATAGTTTCCATGAATTGTTAGTGCATTATAAATTTCATGTTGTTGTGATAGTTTTTGTGCTAATAAAGAATGTTGTTGTGATAGATTCTTAATAACTACATGCTTTGTGATAGGGTATTCTTTGTGTGAGCTTGTTTATAGAATGGACGCCAAACTTTGGTTTTTGGGGATTATGGGCCCCCATTGACCGGAATTTGGTGGATCATTGACTGTTTATTGGTTATAACGCATATAAGATGTCATAATTTGATTCGTGGGGAGTATGGGCCCCCACAGGTCAGAATTTGACACTTAGGTGTTGGTTTCAATATTTTCTGGGTTCCGGGGAAGTTTCTGAGGCATACTATCTAGAAACCCAGTATACACGCCATGTAGTATTTTCATACACATCGTGTATGTTCTTCTGTTCAGGAAGAAAAAATAAATTTTTTTGAGTACACGTAGTGTACCCTGAGTACACATCGTGTAGTCTCTTCCCATGTAATAAACTGTGTGGGTGGCGAAACAGGGTAGGGAATGGATTGGGTGAAACATGCCATTTAGTTTTTGTACATGCCATGTAGTGTTGACCCGGAGTCCGGCCGTGTAACTAACAACACAGGACGGTGAACTCCTTGACAGAACACACCGTGTCAATTATGGACACACCATGTAGTGTGACCTGGGGACTCGGCCGTGTAACTAACAACACGGGACGGTGTCATCTCTCCCTGAACACGCCGTGTAGCTATGGGACACGCCATGTACTCTTGTTCGAGGATAGACCATGTGGTGTTAGCCATGTGGCTGAGAAACGGGGTGGTGTACACGCCGTGTGCGGGTGTAACACGCCATGTAGTGTCAAGATGATTACTCAGCCATGTCATAGATGACACGGGAAGTGGGAAAATAACACCGTACATGCTGTGTAGATATTATACACGACGTGTAGTTTTTGTTGAACTGAATCCATGTGCTTAGCCGTGTAGAAGGACCTGGGTAGGGGAAGCGAAGTCATGTACACGCTGTGTAGTAAGTGTACACGCCGTGTATTCTTGTTTTGCAAATTTTGAATGCCTTCTTCCTCTTGTTCCTTTTGGTTCCTTCACTTTTCAGTCATAATAATCTTGAATCTGAGGCGTTCTTTTGACCATGTAGTGTCATGCCGCCTAGACGACCGCGAGTTGTTCGCCAAGAGAGCGGTGATGATTATACTCTGGAGATAGTGGGCCATGAGCTACCAGTTGATCCTCCAGCAGAGCCAGATGCGGCGCCAGCTGCTATACCGGACACAAGCACGGAGGCACAGTTCCATGGGGGCTTTATGCGGTTCATGCGGACCTTTCAGGGAGCACCGCAGGCTGCCACATCTATGGCCGAGCTAACTCGTATCTTTTAGGAGCAGCATCCGCCTATGTTTTTAGGGGATGGCAGACCACTGGCTATGGAGTCTTGGTTAGGATTGATTCTGACTATTTTTGAGCATCTTGAGATGCCTATAGGGCGTAGGGTTATGCTCGTGACTTATATGTTGCGTGATTCCGCCAAGAGGTGGTGGGATGTTACCACCCAGTCAGAGCATCACAAATACATGGCGTGGGAATATTTTCTGGCAGACTTCTATGACTTCTTCTTTCCCGAGATGCTGAGGGCAGATAGATCTTGAGAGTTCATGAATCTGCAGCAGGGCGCTATGTCAGTGATGGACTATTCTGCCCATTTTACGGAGCTTCATCATTTTTCACCTGTGCTGGTGGGTGATGAGACATTCAGAGCCGGACATTTTTAGGATGGTCTTCAGTACGACATCCAAGCGCTGGTAAATGTTTTCAGGTTTCCTATTGTACACGCGATTGTGAATCAGGCGTTGATTACAGAGAGGAACCTGCGGGAATTGAGTGGTGTGGGCCAGGGCAGTTCAGCTCTAGTTACTGGTATTATTTCTACTGGGAAGAGGAAGAGATAGATGGACATTTCTCAGGGCGGCAGTACCAATCAGAAGAATGCTTCAGGTGTCCATGTCATGTGCTACCAGTGTGGTAGCGAGGGGAAAAAGAGGCCGCGGTGTCCACGAGACCCAGTGGAGTGCCGAACTTGCGGCAAGATGGGTCATCTGCAGTGCTTTTGTAGGGCGTTTCTACTAGTGGCCAGTGAGAGGGGTTCTGTGAAGACTCCACATGCGGGAGCAGGACCAATGTCTTCTTACCATTCAGGGAACTGAAATGTGTCAGGGTGTACAAGCAAAGATGGTGGTCATGGTTGTGGTAGCCAGACACCAGGATCTCAGAGCCAACAGGGTGGGACAGCTCAGGGTAGCCAGGCTGTGTCGCTGGGCCGCAAAACTGGGCAGGCATATGCAGTGCAACAAACCCATCAGGAGCAGGATCTCGGACCTTTTACAGTCAGAGGTACTATTCTAGTAGCTTTTTTATTATCTTCATTTCTTTTTTGATATGGGTGCTACACATAGTTTCATATCTGTACCCATTTTGTAGAGCCTTGGGCTCGGTGTTTCTTCATCTTCCGATATCATGATTCTAGACACTTCGTTGGGGACTAGGACGGCTGGTCTGCATCAGTGTAAGTAGTACCCCCCTTGATGTTGGAGGGTGTCACTTACTTTGGGACCTATATGTCTTGGAGATGAGGAGATATGATGTCATTCTCGGGATGGACTGGTTGGTTCCCTTTTGAGCCTTTGTAGACTGCTATCGTTGCATTGTGAGTTTCACGTCACCAGAGGGAAGAGTGTTTCTAAACAAGGGAGAATGGGATGTTCAGGAAAGTCGAGCTGGACCAGAGCATCATGGGAGAGGTGGAGTCATAGGCCAGATATCGAGCTTATATCTGGATGATCAGTGGACTTGTCAGAAGGATTTCCCTCTAGTTGTTGATCGCTTCAGGGATGTCTTCCTGGATGACTTTTCAGGACTACCTCTGGTGCGAGAGGTGGATTTCTCTATCAAGCTAGTGCCAGGAGAAGCACCGATGTCCATTCCTCCTTATAGGATGGCCACGCCTGAGTTGCAGGAGGTCCAGAGGTAGTTAGAGAAGTTATAGGGAAAGTTCATTATCGGTCCATGTACTTCTCCTTGAGGTTCTCTGGTCCTTTTTGCAAAGAAGGCGGATGGTACCATTAGACATTGCGTGAATTATCGGAAAGGTGAACCAGTTGACGGTTAAGAACCGATATCCCTTGCCAAGGATAGATGATCTGTTTGATCAGCTTCATGGAGCACGAGTGTTCACGAAGATTGACCTGAGGTCAGGATATCATCAGCTGTGTGTGAGACCGTCAGATATACAGCTTACAGCTTTTCGGAGAAGATATGGTCTGTATGAGTATTTGGTTATGTCGTTCGGACTCACGAACAAGCCAGCAATTTTCATGGCTCTGATGAATTGTTTTCTCCATCCATATCTTGATTCTTTTGTGGTAGTATTCATGGATGACATCTTGGTGTACTCTCACACTCGACACGACCATGCCACCCACCTTGAGATCGTATTGAGTACACTGAGGGAGCATCGACTATATTCTATGCTCTCAAAGTGACACTTTTGGATGGACCAGATTCACTTCCTAGGTCACATTATCTCAGAGGCAGGAGTTGCAGTAGACCCAGAGAAGGTGAGAGCAGTAGTTTCCTGGGAGTAGCCTAAGAACGTGTTTGAGATATGGAGTTTCTTAGGGTTAGCTGGTTACTACAGATGCTTTATATATGACTTATCCCACTTAGCAGGACCATTGATGGGTTTGACTAAGAATTGTGTGATGTTCGTTTGGCCAGAAGATTGCGAGACAGCTTTTCAGGAACTGAAGGGATGGTTGACATCAGCACCGATCCTGATACTCCTAGAGCATGAGAAGAGCTATACAGTTTACTGTGATGCATCATGGATTGGGCAGGGAGACTTTTTGATGCAGGGCGACCGAGTTGTTGCATACGGGTCTCGGCAGTTGATGTAACACCCCAAGATTTCATAGTGTGTTATTTCTTCAAAATAATTCAATAACTTGCACTACACGCAACACCGAGTTCAATTGCACCATGACTTACCAAAAAAAAAGCCATTAAAAGAGGTCATGAATAGTATTAACTAAATTTTAAACTTTATATAATCCTTATAATTTTAGAATCCATATTATGTGTTTCTTAGTCATAATGTAAGAACAGATTCATTTTCAGTATTGCACTTTTATCAACTTTTGATAGTGAAACATTTTTAAATACAATATTTTAAACTTTTTGACTAAATGGAGACATCAAAAAATTTAAAATGAAACATCCCAAGCTTCCACGGTACGCTTTCCTTTGAATAAAACAGTAGCGTGTGTTGTACGCAATTTCGAGTTCTAACACACACCACAACTAATTAAACTAGCCAATGTGAATAGTAATACCTACTTTTTGAAATCATATATATTTTATATTTCAAAATGGACTTCATTTTTGGATTCGGAATATTGAAATTAGCCTAGGGTGAAATTTTGGTACTTTTCGGATAACTTTTATATTTTGATGAATAGTGAAAATTACTAAATTTTAATTAAAAACAACTTTTTTAATCAAAATAATTAATAGTGATAAATTGTGAATTTGAGTGGTTTTAAATTATATTTAGAATATATTTTTACCGTTTAATATAATGTTGGTCATTGGACATAATTTTACAATTAAACCGAACATAAACAAGTGTCAATCTTTTGATAGTTATTACCTCTTAAAAACACGTTTTTTGTTTTGACAGCGGGAATTAATTTTAAATTAATTTCTGCCACTTCTGTGTTTTGAATTTAGAAAAATGGATTCCATATTTGGAGTCATGATGTCCAAATTGTGTAAATAGGTAACTTTTATTTTTAGACATTTTGAATAATTATTGTGGTAAATATTTTATTTACCATGGTTAAGGGTAAATCCGGTAAATAAGGGTTAAAAAATAATATTATAATAATACAAAATTACCCTAAAACGTGTCCTAACCTTATTGGTGGACACATAACCGACCATGAACATCCTTTGGTCAATTTGGGGACCCCTTGGAGCCACTTGTATGTGGTAGGGACACTTTATATTAATAAAGTTAAAATAAAAATAAAAATGGCATAAGCTTACATCTTTTAGAAGAACAATTTTAACATAGGGTTATACATGTTGGATTTTCGATTATAAATATTCATTAGAAAGATAAAAAGATTTCCTACATAATGATATTTTATTTATAATTTTTAGACATCAAATAAATTAAATTATTAATGACACAATAATGATGCAATGTTTACCTCATTAATAAATCATTTAAATAAATAAGATTATAATGATTAAAATATTATCTAAAACCTGTCCAATTCTTATTGGTTGATGTTATTTAGAATATGAGTCATCTTAGCTTCGACCTCAATGATTTTTGGACCATTATAAACCGAATATAATTATATTATAAAGTAATACATTCACTCTTTCCTAAAGAGCCCCTCTTCTCCCTTATAAAAGGAGACCATTTCTACTCATTCCTCACACCTCTCAAGCCACTTGGCTCGTCCAAACTCTGCCCAAATAAGCTCCCCACATCCCTCTCCTCCTCCTTGAAGCTTCCCCTTAGGCAGAAATCATTTCAAGAAGTCCTTTGGTTCCAACCAAAGTGAGTTACCTAAATTAAAGGTAACGATTTCTCTTAAATTATTTTCCTTTATTTTGCTTCTCCAACCCCCAAACTCTTTTTATTTCATTTCTTTTGTAACAACACCAGTATCCTAAATATACTAGGATGTTGTTATAAGAAGGATTCAAACTACACATACACACAACTCCATCTAATGGATGATGAACATAATGTTTCTGTGGATGGCAAACTAACGCCTCACGAAACGATGATTGTTCAAATACATCTTACCGCCTCTCATGGTGGCCATTATGATGGCATTGTAATTAAATATTATATTAATGATATATATTTTATATATAAGCTTCTGTAATTCCATTTTATTTCATACCATTATTCGTTTCATGTTGTATATACATACGATAATTTCATTTGAGGAAGTGCGGACTACCGCCCCCTTAAAATGATATGACTCGTTCATACCACACATGGAACGTATAAAGGATGGTGTTAATGAAATTAAGTAACATATACAAAATATTATATTATACTGGAATAGTAATATACCTATGTATCATTTGGATTAAATTCTTTTAAAATAAAAATTAAATGGAAGTAGCGTTCGTGCGTACGTACGGACTACCGTCTCCACGAACGCGGTGAGATCCATTCTCCATCGTATCCATTCAAGTCTTATTCTCATTTTAGGGTTAAAAATAATGTTAATATCATTCTGATTATGAATAAGATTTAATCTATCCATTACAAACATGTCTTACGTAACCAAACATTTAAGAAGAACGAATCGATTATCACCTGAAACGACGATAATACTAAGATATTATTAATAAAGCAATGTTAAAAGATCATATATGATATCATATTAATGTATATGAATCTTTTATAATTTAATAACAATTATTTCACCATTATACAGGAGGTTAACCGACCCCAACAAAGGAAAAGTACAAGGTAAGGGTTATTTCACAATCTCTTCATTATCCGAGGTTGTTTATACGTAATAATCTACTGGGATCTCGTTATCATCCACATCCATGTTTCTTCAAAATGTATTTCAAAACATTTTTATTATTTAAAAGAATATGGGTTAAAGTCATTTATACCCTTGTTTGACTTTTTATAAGAGTTTTATAAGGGAATCTTTCCGTCGTTTTCCAAACAAGGTGCTTTTTAACCTTTTCGATAGAATTAAGGTAAGAATGTTTTTTTAACTTATACGGCGGGTGCGGCTATTTACCGCCGTTATAAAATTTTCAAAGCTTCCCTTACAAGATTACAAGGACGTTTTCAAAGTAAATGTTTTATTTTTAAATGATTTCAAAATAAATATTTTAAGAATTTCGGAAAGGTACTCTTTATCAAAATCATAATTTTAAATGTTTTAAAGATTTATCTTTCTTAATCTTTTTAATTAATGTCCATGTTTTCAAAATGGTTTGTAAGGATTTATTTATATGGACATGAATGTTTCTAAAATTTTAATTCCTTTAAAAAGTTTCAAAGTGGTATGGGACACTTTGATTCAAAAATCTCTTTTTAATTACTTCCTTTATAAATATGTGACTTTTAAATGATTTCAAAAAAGGAGATATTTCTCTCAAATAGTTTTTATTTCATCTATGTCAACATCCTTTAATGGATTTTACGCTTATTTGAAGTTGATTTATTATGATACAAAACTTCTATATTGTATTGAAGGTTTTTTGATATGTTTGACTGTGGATGTGCTATTTTTATACCATTCATAGTTTATGGTGAAATTATTGACATTTCGTATGCTAGTTTTAATACGAATGTTTATGTTATGTTTAAACCTTTTTCATATGGGAATGCATTGGACTTAATAAGTGACGGGTGGAGCCCGCTATAGCTCCTCGATGCATCGGTAGGTCTCATGAGACAAACTAGTGTCTTGGCACAAGGCCTTGACAAAATCTTATTTGTAGTCTTGGCACGAGGCTTTGACTATGTGGTTATGATAGTCTGGCATTATGCATTCCAACATTATGAAAGTGGTTATTGATTTTTGCATGTGATTATTCGATTAGTAGAATATCCATGTGAATAATTAAATGGCATTATTTCATTTTATTTATGCCATACCATGTTGAAAGTTCATTTTTAAAAGGCTTTTGTTTTAGTTATACATTGGCTTAAATTTTTATTCTTATTTATGAAAGTTCCCGCTATATTGTTATCCTTACTGGGCATTTGAGCTCACCCCTTTTCTATGTTTTATTTTTTCCCAGGAAATGAAGAAGTAAGTTATGAATGACCTACAGGGATATTATATGGGGATATGAGTGTGGATTATGGAGACAATTTGTTGTAGTAGTAGTTTTTCGTTTAATGATGGAATGTAAAACTTATGAATATATCTAGTGTTTCCAAGGCTACTAAACCAATCGGTCTTTCGATATTTGATCTTTCTTGTGATCATGCCAATGTTATGTAATTAATGCACCGACTCTGGGTAACTCGGGTCGGGGTGTTACAGTTGGTATCAGAGGAAGTTTAGTACAAACCTTGGAAGCTAGATTTAGATAAACTCTGATTAGAGCACGTAGACCTAAGATTAACTTTGAGGATTAGTATAGAAGAACTTCCTAGAATTTTGGTATTGTAGAGATTTTGTGAGTTTTCCGAGCAATACATCCCTGTCTGGATACGAGCAGGTAGAGGCGGCTCTGGCACAGATGTACCTAGGGGTAAAACCCGAAAACACCGCTTTGAGCTAGACTCGAACGGGAACCGGTGCACGACAACGGGCCTTGCTGCACTCTTGGTTATGACACTCCCGGGGGATATGCTTAGGATAATTCTCATTTTCTTTACAAACCATTATGAAGGGTTTATGAGTTTATACATCCTCAAATGAGACATTTTTATGATTATGGATTATATCCATAAATAGTTCAATTTATGTTAAGTGTTTTATAAGTATGGGATTATGTATTTTGATTCATAAACTGATCTAGTGTATTCCATTGTTTAGAAATGGCGCCTAGTAGAAGGAATGAGAACTCCAGAAATGCACATGATCCAAAGAAAAGGAAGGATCATATCTTTCATGGTCTTAAGCTAGAATTTATAAGAGAAATAGTCTCCCATGTATTATCATCATATGAAGAAATAATATCATGTGATGATAAGATAAGTAAAGATTTTACTGAGTCCTATGGCTTTGAAGGGAAGCAAGAGAAGAAAAGGATGGAAGAGAGAAAGATGGATAAAGGGAAGAGGGAAAAGAAGAATTTTCCCATATGTGGTAACTGTGGAAAGAAACACCCTGGAACTTGCCTGAAAGGAATGGGAGTTTGTTATAAGTGTGGAGGAAAAGGGCACAAAGTACATGACTGCAAGGGTAAGAAAATGGTTTCAAATGTACAATGCTTCATTTGCAAGGAGTTTTGACACTACGCGAACCTATGTCCCAGTCATTAGACTATGCCGCAAATGATGTTATTGGATAATAATCAAGTTATGATACTACCACAGATGAAGAGGAATGATTAGAGTTCTTATGTTGATTATGTCAATTGAGTGTTGTATCAACAATGTACTTGTTACAATAATTATGGAGTATATAAGGATTGTACTGCAGTACTATTTCATTAAGGACTTGAGATTGTGTGGAGCAAAGAAAAGTGACTCAATAGCAGGATAAATTTTTGGAAAATATATGGTTGAGAGAATGATAAATCATAATATAGTTCTGATACTGAGGTAGTGATTTTGGAATAATACATGATTGTTTTGGATAAATTATATTGGATATTCTTGACTACCTTGAAACTGATTAATGATTTGTATATTCCATCATTGTTGGGGTTTAAAACATTTTTGGATTAATGAAGTATATCCAGCATTCTATATGGAATAAGGGAGCATGAATGTAATCAATAAGGAATATGGTAATACATGATGAAGGTATTAATATGCTATTACGGGGTAGAAATGATCTATATTATGTTTACCTTACTTATAAATGTTGGACTGTGAGTTTGGACAGAAGTATTTTGGATAGTTCAAGTTTGGATTATTCTGGATTTCCATAAAAGGACAACCCGGAGGTCGGGCGGCAACCCGTCGCGTCCGGCAGGGCTGCGAGACTTGAACCCGCAACCGAAGGGCGACAAGGGTGTATCACCTACCACTGGCCCACGAGATGTCCTGGATTAAATAATGTAGTTTTTATTAAAAGATCTTGTAGATGAATTATAAATTCGTTTATTTTGGAACCCTATACGAATAGTGTAAATAGAATTTTTACATTCTATTATCTTTTAGAGTGAAAGATGAGTTTGTAGTAGAAATTTATTAATGGATAAAACTCTAATTATAATGTAAGTATATCTCCTTATGACCTTAGCCAATCTCATAAATAAATTCCTCAACATTAAGAAAAGCAACTTAGAACAAAAATGTTTTCCTAGATGGTACCTTAAATCATCACTAATTCATGGCTTTGGGATTGTTGGCCTTTTCATAGCCATGTTCTCTACCACTCTCCATCAGATAATTGATGGTTAGATTTCTCTTCCATATCCATATTTTCCTACATGGAACCCTAGTATGTGTTATTTTCGGTAATCTTTATACTTTCCACTCTTTATTTTAAATAGAGGCCTCATTAATTCATTTTTCGATGTGGGATTTCAACTAAGATATTTTGAAACGTCAAAAATGTGTTATCCTAATACCCTATGTTTTGTTGAACCGATGGTATTTCAAATCATCATAGATTGATGAATTTAAGGACCTCAATTTTACACTTGTTTGTGATTGACGACCTCAATCACCACCTATAAATATTTACGTTTTTCCTCCAATTATATGTCTCTAATTGCCACCAATGTTCTCCTAATCGAGATCATAATTTGGTGGTGACCCTTTCATTTCTCTTTTCCTCATATTAAGACTAAATTTTAGTAACCCAATTTCCGATGTGGGTTTTCCCACAAATATATTTTCTTTTTTCAACCTTTTATTTTCGAAGAACAATTTCAAATTGCGAGGACGCAATTTATTGAAGGAGGGGAGAATGTAACACCCCAAGATTTCATAGTGTGTTATTTCTTCAAAATAATTCAATAACTTGCACTACACGCAACACCGAGTTCAATTGCACCATGACTTACCAAAAAAAAAAGCCATTAAAAGAGGTCATGAATAGTATTAACTAAATTTTAAACTTTATATAATCCTTATAATTTTAGAATCCATATTATGAGTTTCTTAGTCATAATGTAAGAACAGATTCATTTTCAGTATTGCACTTTTATCAACTTTTGATAGTGAAACATTTTTAAATACAATATTTTAAACTTTTTGACTAAATGGAGACATCCAAAAATTTAAAATGAAACATCCCAAGCTTCCACGGTACGCTTTCCTTTGAATAAAACAGTAGCGTGTGTTGTACGCAACTTCGAGTTCTAACACACACCACAACTAATTAAACTAGCCGTTGTGAATAGTAATACCTACTTTTTGATATCATATATATTTTATATTTCAAAATGGACTTCATTTTTGGATTCGGAATATTGAAATTATCCTAGGGTGAAATTTTGGTACTTTTCGGATAACTTTTATATTTTGATGAATAGTGAAAATTACTAAATTTTAATTAAAAGCAACTTTTTTAATCAAAATAATTAATAGTGATAAATTGTGAATTTGAGTGGTTTTAAATTATATTTAGAATATATTTTTACCGTTTAATATAATGTTGGTCATTGGACATAATTTTACAATTAAACCGAACATAAATAAGTGTCAATCTTTTGATAGTTATTACCTCTTAAAAACACGCTTTTTGTTTTGACAGCGGGAATTAATTTTAAATTAATTTCTGCCACTTCTGTGTTTTGAATTTAGAAAAATGGATTCCATATTTGGAGTCAGGATGTCCAAATTGTGTAAATAGGTAACTTTTATTTTTAGACATTTTGAATAATTACTGTGGTAAATATTTTATTTACCATGGTTAAGGGTAAATCCGGTAAATAAGGGTTAAAAAATAATATTATAATAATACAAAATTACCCTAAAACGTGTCCTAACCTTATTGGTGGACACATACCCGACCCTGAGCATCCTTGGGTCAATTTGGGGACCCCTTGGAGCCACTTGTATGTGGTAGGGACACTTTATATTAATAAAGTTAAAATAAAAATAAAAATGGCATAAGCTTACATCTTTTAGAAGAACAATTTTTACATAGGGTTATACATGTTGGATTTCCGATTATAAATATTCATTAGAAAGCTAAAAATATTTCCTACATAATGATATTTTATTTATAATTTTTAGACATCAAATAAATTAAATTATTAATGACACAATAATGATGAAATGTTTACCTCATTAATAAATCATTTAAATAAATAAGATTATAATGATTACAATATTATCTAAAACCTGTCCAATTCTTATTGGTTGATGTTATTTAGAATATTAGTCATCCTATCTTCGACCTCAATGATTTTTGGACCATTATAAACCGAATATAATTATATTATAAAGTAATACTTTCACTCTTTCCTAAAGAGCCCCTCTTCTCCCTTATAAAAGGAGACCATTTCTACTCATTCCTCACACCTCTCAAGCCACTTGGCTCGTCCAAACTCTGCCCAACTAAGATCCCCACATCCCTCTCCTCCTCCTTGAAGCTTCCCCTTAGGCAGAAATCATTTCAAGAAGTCCTTTGGTTCCAACCAAAGTGAGTTACCTAAATTAAAGGTAACGATTTCTCTTAAATTATTTTCCTTTATTTTGCTTCTCCAGCCCCAAAACTCTTTTTATTTCATTTCTTTTATAACAACACCAGTATCCTCAATATACTAGGATGTTGTTATAAGAAGGATTCAAACTACACATACACACAACTCCATCTAATGGATGATGAACATAATGTTTCTGTGGATGGCAAACTAACGCCTCACGAAACGATGATTGTTCAAATACATCTTACCGCCTCTCATGGTGGCCATTATGATGGCACTGTAATTAAATATGATATTAATGATATATATTTTATATATAAGCTTCTGTAATTCCATTTTATTTCATACCATTATTTGTTTCATGTTGTATATACATACGATAATTTCATTTGAGGAAGTGCGGACTACCGCCCCCTTAAAATGATATGACTCGTTCATACCACACATGGAACGTATAAAGGATGGTGTTAATGAACTTAAGTAACATATACAAAATATTATATTATACTGGAATAGTAATATACCTATGTATCATTTGGATTCAATTCTTTTAAAATAAAAATTAAATGGAAGTAGCGTTCGTGCGTACGTACGGACTACCGTCTCCACGAACGCGGTGAGATCCATCCTCCATCGTATCCATTCAAGTCTTATTCTCATTTTAGGGTTAAAAATAATGTTAATATCATTCTGATTATGAATAAGATTTAATCTATACATTACAAACATGTCTTACGTAACCAAACATTTAAGAAGAACGAATCGATTATCACCTGAAACGACGATAATACTAAGATATTATTAATAAAGCAATGTTAAAAGATCATATATGATATCATATTAATGTATATGAATCTTTTATAATTTAATAACAATTATTTCACCATTATACAGGAGGTTAACCGACCCCAACAAAGGAAAAGTACAAGGTAAGGGTTATTTCACAATCTCTTCATTATCCGAGGTTGTTTATACGTAATAATCTACTGGGATCTCGTTATCATCCACATCCATGTTTCTTCAAAATGTATTTCAAAACATTTTTATTATTTAAAAGAATATGGGTTAAAGTCATTTATACCCTTGTTTGACTTTTTATAAGAGGTTTATAAGGGAATCTTTCCGTCGTTTTCCAAACAAGGTGCTTTTTAACCTTTTCGATAGAATTAAGGTAAGAATGTTTTTTTAACTTATACGGCGGGTGCGGCTATTTACCGCCGTTATAAAATTTTCAAAGCTTCCCTTACAAGCTTACAAGGACGTTTTCAAAGTAAATGTTTTATTTTTAAATGATTTCAAAATAAATATTTTATAAATTTCGGAAAGGTACTCTTTATCAAAATCATAATTTTAAATGTTTTAAAGATTTATCTTTCTAAATCTTTTTAATTAATGTCCATGTTTTCAAAATGGTTTGTAAGGATTTATTTATATGGACATGAATGTTTCTAAAATTTTAATTCCTTTAAAAAGTTTCAAAGTGGTATGGGACACTTTGATTCAAAAATCTCTTTTTAATTACTTCCTTTATAAATGTGTGACTTTTAAATGATTTCAAAAAAGGAGATATTTCTCTCAAATAGTTTTGATTTCATCTATGTCAACATCCTTTGATGGATTTTACGCTTATTTGAAGTTGATTTATTATGATACAAAACTTCTATATTGTATTGAAGGTTTTGTGATATGTTTGACTGTGGATGTGCTATTTTTATACCATTCATAGTTTATGGTGAAATTATTGACATTTCGTATGCTAGTTTTAATACGAATGTTTATGTTATGTTTAAACCTTTTCATATGGGAATGCATTGGACTTAATAAGTGACGGGTGGAGCCCGCTATAGCTCCTCGATGCATCGGTAGGTCTCATGAGACAAACTAGTGTCTTGGCACAAGGCCTTGACAAAATCTTATTTGTAGTCTTGGCACGAGGCCTTGACTATGTGGTTATGATAGTCTGGCATTATGCATTCCAACATTATGAAAGTGGTTATTGATTTTTGCATGTGATTATTCGATTAGTAGAATATCCATGTGAATAATTAAATGGAATTATTTCATTTTATTTATTCCATACCATGTTGAAAGTTCATTTTTAAAAGGCTTTTGTTTTAGTTATACATTGGCTTAAATGTTTATTCTTATTTATGAAAGTTCCCGCTATATTGTTATCCTTACTGGGCATTTGAGCTCACCCCTTTTCTATGTTTTATTTTTTCCCAGGAAATGAAGAAGTAAGTTATGAATGACCTACAAGGATATTATATGGGGATATGAGTGTGGATTATGGGGACAATTTGTTGTAGTAGTAGTTTTTCGTTTAATGATGTAATGTAAAACTTATGAATATATCTAGTGTTTCCAAGGCTACTAAACCAATCGGTCTTTCGAGATTTGATCTTTCTTGTGATCATGCCAATGTTATGTAATTAATGCACCGACTCTGGGTAACTGGGGTCGGGGTGTTACAGGTGAGGCCACATGAGAGGAATTACATGACGCATGATCTCGAGTTGGCTGCAGTTGTGCATGCGTTGCGCTGTTGGAGACATTTTCTGTTGGGAGAGCATTTTTTGGTTTTTACCGACCACAAAAGCCTCAGGTATATATTTACTCAGCGTGACCTGAATCTGAGTCAGAGAAGGTGGGTTGAGTACCTACAGTCCATCGATTTTGATCTTGCCTACACACCTGGTAAAGGTAATGCAGTAACTGATGCACTAAGAAGGAAGACTCAGATGCAGGCAGTGCAGGAGGACAGTGGTGAGTGGGAGCTTGTGGATTTGTTCTCTGAGATGCATCTGAAGGTGAATGAAAGTTAGGGGCATACTTATCTTTCTTCTTTAGCTGTGACATCTACCCTCCTGGACAGAGTGAGGATGAGGCAGCTATCTGATTCAGAAGGCCTAGTTCTACGGGAGTCGGTGGAAAGTGAGGACCCTCCTCCCGATTGGACGATAGGCGATGACGAGGTTTTTCGTTTCCATGTACGAGTATGGGTTCCAGGGGATATACACGAGGAGCTGATGTGGGAGTTTCATGCTTCAATTTGGGCAGTTTATCCCGCGGTTACCAAGATGTACCGTGACTTGAGACTTCAGTACTGGTGGCTGGGTATGAAGAGAGATGTAGCTAGGTTTGTTATGAGATGTTCCACCTATCAGTAGGTGAAGGCAGAGCACCAGAGGACAGCTGGGTTGTTACAGCAATTGCCCATTCCAGAGTTGAAATGGGATGATGTCGCGATGGATTTCATGATGGGATTCCCGAGGTCACCTCGAGGAAATGACGTTGTGTGGGTTGTTGTCGATAGACTCACGAAGGTATCTCAATTCTTTCTAATCAAGGAGAACATCAGTGTGGACGAGCTCAGCAGGATGTATATCCGAGAGATCATACGTCTTCATGGGGTCCCTCATTCTATCAATTCTTATAGGGATTCCTTCTTTACGTCTTATTTCTGGAAGAGTTTTCAGAGGGCGCTGGGTACACAGGTGCTTCTGAGCACAGTATACCACCCTTAGACCGATGGCCAGTCAGAGCGTATGATACAGGTGCTTGAGGACATGTTGTGTGCATGCGTACTAGACTTTGGGGGCTCTTGGGAGAAGCATATACCCTTAGTAAAGTTTTCCTATAACAATAGTTTTCAGGAAACTATTGAAATGGAACCATACGTGGCGTTATATGGTAGTCCATGTCATTCATCTTTGTGCTGGTTAGAGGCAGGTGATGCCACTTTACTGGGACCAAAACTTGTGCAGGAGACATCTGAGCAGGTCCAGTTGATTTGGAAGCGGATGGCTACAACGAAGTCTCGACAGAAGTCATATGCTGATCGCCGCAGACGACCTTTGGAGTTCGTGGTGGGGGTCAGGTTTTTCTACATGTTTCACCGAGGCTGGGAGACAAGAGAATCAGGAGACACATTAATCTTTCACCGAGGTATGTGGGTCCATTTGAGATTCTAGAGAGAGTTGGGCTTGTTACCTATCGGTTGTAGTTACCGCAGTGGTACCGAGCCATGCATGATGTCTTCCACGTGTCTCAGTTGTGTCACTATCATTCAGACTCGTCTCACATCATTCAGCCCGAGGAGGTTGAGATGGAGGCAGATGCGTCCTTTGAGGAGCATCCAATTCGTATTGTTGATAGGATTATGAAGGTTATCTAAGGCCAGTCAGTTCCTCTCGTACGGGTGTATGGCAGCATGGGAGAGTGCAGGACGAGACCTGGGAGTGGGAAGCCGACGTACGTGCTCAGTGGCCAGAGCTGTTCTAAGCTTTATGTTTTCCACCCTAGGAAGGTCAATTCGGGGATGAATTTCTATAAGGGGGAATTTTGTAAGAGCCTCATTATAATTTTTGAGGTACGGGCTTCTTCTTTTCTCTTTTCATTAAGTGTTTTTGAGAAAATATGGGAAATGGGGGAAAATGCTAAATTTTGGAACTACACGCCGTGTACTTTTCCACATGTCGTGTAATTTTCCATGCCTCATGTACTTTTGGCCATGTGGGATGGGTACATGGGGCATGTATCCATGTCGGCGACGATGGGTGTAGGAACCGACTACATGTCGTGTAGTGGTACCTTACACACTGTGTAGTCAGTCGGAAGGCCTAAATAGTAAGGCGGTGGAGCAGCCGCCAGCTAGGCGACAGTACACGCCGTGTACTCAGGAGTACATGTCATGTACTCATGTCGACAGCTGAACAGTGTGGCGGTGCCTCCAGAGGAACAGTTAAATGACGGAAGTACATGCCGTGTACATTTTTTTTTCGGCTTAAAACAGGCAGTATCCTCATCATTTGGTAGAGGAGGCATTTGATCCATTTTGGAGCCAAGGAGGTCGGCCGAACCTTTAAAGATCTGTCAGGTGTTCGTCTGGAATCCGATTCGGCTTCAGATGATCTCATTGGAACCGTACGGGTTATCCCTCTCCTCTTATGGTATTGTAATTACCAATTCTTCCCCTAAAGAAAGTTATTTACATTTTATTGGGTTTTGTTTTTCATCAGATCTACGCCGTTCTTGGGCGTTTCGGGAACCGACGTTCGTGTATAACGTTCGTCGGCGTATAAGGTAGGTGTATTGGTGTAAATTACCCAACTATCATGTGTTTTTGTGTGTTTTCATGCCATGAACCCATGTTGGTGGGTCGTGTGGCTGAGGTCGTTGCTATATTTAATGACTAGAATTGCATAGGTGATTAAAATTGTGATACTAAAATTCTGGTTGGGATCGTTGGTTGGATCTGGAACCACCCCGGGGGTGTGTTCCACTGTTTAGCCGTTTGGCCAGGATACATGAGGGTATACCTTTAATGTAGTAATTGTATAATTGAATTGAAAGGAATTTCTTGTTGACTGCATTTTGATATGTTGGGCATGACCCGGTAACCTGTTTAGCCTAAGTGCGTTGTTGTGATTAGACTGAGGGCACTGCACTATTTAGCCTGAGGGCTGTAGTTATTTCGGCCAGAGGGAAACTTCATTCATGCCTGTGGGCAGCTGATTTTGTGCCTGTGGGCGACACTACCTACGCCTGAGGGAAAACTCTGTTATGTATGAGGGCAGATTCTTGTGATGGATACTCGTTACCTGAGGGTAGGATTTTACATGTATGAGGACACTATTTGTTTACTAGAAATGCACTGTGGTGATTTCTTATATTTAATGGATTAAATGAATATTAAAAATGGAAATATAACTGGTTGTTAGTTACTTTTGAGTACTTCTTACTTTATTGCATTTTACCACTGCACACTATTGTTGCATGTTAGCACGTAGTTGGGCACGGGCCTTTGGTGGGTGTCTACTGAGATATAATTCTCACACCCTGTTTGGGTCACGTTTTTCGACCCAAACAGATTACGTTGCTGCAGGTGTAGATAGGGGAAAAAGTACCTATACAGGTACTTGACTGTTTTTTAGGAGTACGAGGGCATGGGACTGAGCCTAGGCTCGCGATTCCGCTGCCAGCTGTTTTTCTTGTTTGTTGTACCCAGTATTTTGTTGCACTGTATCGATGTATAACATTTTCTGGCTATTTTCTTAGAACTTGTGACATGTTGAATCTTTTATATACTGTTGGTTATATCGTTTGTAGTTGTTTATTTCAGTTATATATGGTTTACTACTTCCACTTTCGTTTTATGTTTTATTTCATTCCGATGTGCTACACTTTGACAAATGAGGGCATATTTTCCCTGCTATCAGACCTAGGCCCTCACTGCTAGTTGGGAACCTATGGCGTATGGGGAAATGCGCTTCAGGTCACGTGGTGAACCAGGTTCGGGGCACCGTTGAGTGGAACCCGGGTCCGGGGAATTACAATAAATCTATGGTTGTGAAGAATGTATCTCGAAATATTTCAAGGAATGTAGAATAGGGTGGTCAAAAACACAAACGGTACACATAAATGGACATATGTTACATTTTTATAGAAAAAAATCAGTTAATAGATAGCTCATATAAGATATGTTATCATAAGTATCACTTATATATTTTCATTCTATTGTTTTATATAGATACCATGAACCATGATGACATAAGATGGGTAGTTTGATCAAAAATCATGGAGGGTGAATGTGTAGATATGTAATACATGTGAATTTGATTTTTGGAAACAATATTTATTAATAAAGGTGTTTTTAAAGGATATTTCTGATGTATTTACATTGTGAATTAACATTGAATTAATTTGATAGAATTCATTTTCTGTTTATATAAAAATTTAGGTTACAAAATATTTATTATTGGTTTAATAGATCAACTAGGAAAATTAATTGAAATACAATATTTTTATTTTTATTTATCTAGTCAAGGGAAATAATATATAATATTTTTGAGATATTTCTTCAAGGATTTTGGTGTTATAATTATTCCTCAATATAATGATCATGTTCCTAAGTAATATGATATTAATTGGGTAGGTGAGACTGTGTGTGAGGAATGGACTAGAATTGTTTATAGTATTCCTGAACACCTAAACATACTAGATAATGTAATCCATGAACTTCATAAGGGGAAAACATCTATTGATTTATGAAATTGGATCGTAATATGATGTTCTATTTGAAAAATATTATTGTATGTAAGGGATATGGTGGAGTGATAGAATATGAGGATTAATTGGAGAGAGATAACTGAATCTCTTAGTTTATCCATACACATGATACATTGTAGGTGGGGTTGTCTATATACACTCTCAATGGTCAAGATTGTATACCGAGGTCGAAGGCTATATAGGTGACAATGGATGAGGCACATAAAAGTATTGGATTCCAATATATTTTTAATCAATAGTTCTATTGAAACACACTAAAGTTAAATAAATATCATGATTTCATGGAGCTATATAAGGGGAATATGATACTGTTGGTTTAGGATGCTTAATTTTTAATTCTGTTATGTTTTTCACTATATTTTCTCACTAATGAGCGTAACCAAGGAATGAATAGTTTAAAAGACTATTCGACCAAATATTCAATGAAGGGTGATCATACATTATTTAAATATCTATTTAATGATGGAGAATAATGAATCTATAGCTAAGGTTGATATGATGGATGAATATGATATGAATTATTTTCATCTTTGGAATAAGGGATGTAGGAGCATTATTAGAGGGAGGAAGATAAATATAGATTATTATAATTATGATGTTATATGTATGATATTGGTGATATTGGGTTCTTATAAATTGATTAGGTAGATTGTGTGTTATATGTGTGTCTACTCTGTGTACCAGAAGAGGGGTCATCTTAATGAGCATGGGACATGCCATCAGTGTGGTATAAATGAGTATGAAAAAATGATTTTTTTATTTACATTATCAAGGTTCTAGCTTTATAGGTTCAACCTATAAACATGGGTCCATGGTAAATGTGATGAATCCAATGATTGGTGAAGTTGATTCATAGTTTAGTTATCATGGTAATCTCCATTAGAGTGAGGATGAATATGGATAGGAAGAACTATTTACTGTGAAACATGTGTCATGTGAGTCTCAGAAAGCATTGAATATAGTGAGTGGTGCTATTCTTATTGAATATAAAATGGAAATTAAAATGTTTCATAAGAGTTAATCTCATTCATTCTTATCAGGATAGGTTGTAAAAAAATGAATTTAAATATATATTTATTTTATTACTCTTTGAAGATTGAGACACTACTTTGGTAAATGTTTTAGTGGGAGTATAGGTGTTCACCTAATTACATTTTAATAATATAAGTTTAAATATTATGTAAAACTATTTTTCTAGAGGTGTAAATGTTCTATGTAATATTTATGATATATTTCATGGAGATTTTCAAGCTCCATGTTGACTACAACAAAAATATTTAATTTAATTCACCTAATGGAAATGTCCTCACAATTTATGGGGAAAGTGATGTTCATGCTAGTCAACAATTACAAATCTTTAAAAACATTTATAATTTAATATTTTAGTCATTTGGTATTGATAAAAGATCATTAAAATCAATGTATTTATATTAACTAGTTGAAGTGGTTCTTAGAAGTGATTTTGGTTTATTTTTATTTTCTTCTGATGTAGAGAGTGGTGTATTTCTCCTCTAATTAATTTCAATGGATGAGTTTGATCTCATTTAGATCATAATGTGGGGGCACCTATATAATTGTGATAGGTAAAGATTTATTTATAGGATATGGTGTGAAAATTACGTAATTGACTAAAAATGTTTTCTTAGATAGAAATCGATCGGTTTCCTATGATTCTTGAGGATATATAGTGGTTATACATTGACTACTGGAATATTTTTGTTATAATATAGTATAATAAAAAGTCTATACCACGCTTTGATGATTTTTTTTATTAGAGAAAGGAAGAGAATATATTTTTTTATAAGAATTTTTAATTAATACATCACCATGTAAGGGAGAAAGAGTAAATTATTCCAAAGATAGAATTTATGATATTATATAGGAATTGTATGTTTTGGCAATGCCATTTAGGGATACAAAGATTGATACTATAACTATATTATTATTTAATCAATATGGTGTTTAGGTAAAACATACCCTAAGAATGATTCAGTGTCAATGTGAGATCTCCATCATTGGACATACAATGATAAATCCAAAGACCAAATATCACTCAACTTATAAGGGATCATATGAACAAAAGACTACAACAACATCTTATACATGGGAAGACACTTCTGATATCCTCTTTGTTTTCATGTAACTAATAGACTATGAGAAAAAATTAGAAACACCTTTTTGGAAATGAATGGTCGTCATAGTCACCTATGGGTGAACTATGTTACATGATAGGGAGTAGGGGAATATGAATATTCCTCATGTGAAACAGAAAATATGGGTTCATTCCCCACTATGAAAAATGCATGACTCCCAAGATAGGTTGGGCTAACCAGAATATTCTACCATGCCAGGATGTAGGTCAAGATGACCCACTTAGGCCCATAAGACAATACCTCCCATATGATTTAACCTGAAGCTCAGACTAAAACAGATTAGGAATATCTAGATGATATGTCACTATATCATCTTTTAACCCTATTCAGGTTAAGGCCTCGAGCCACAACATCTCTAATGCAGGACTTTTTCTATCATGGAAGGCCACTTCTATGCCACTATGACATCCCAATATGGTCAGGACCATATAAACCCTCACCTCTACTCGATCGTGTAGCTTTAGAGACATCCACAATAAATAGAATATGCACCTCATATTACCCATTTTATCTAGTACCCCTATCTATCTCTATGATATCCTCTCACACGATCTGCCTCACAGTCGCAACCTCCTTCTATTTTACTCATACTTCCATACTCTCTTGAACTATATTTTGTAGTATCCTATGCTACTATCATAAGTGAACCCAAGTTCTACCGGTCCATATTCCCTCACTCAATAAGAGAAGTGAAATATAGGTAAAAATAGATATTTTATAGACAAGGGAAAAGATATGGGAGAGAGAGATCTATCCCCTCATTCACCATCAATCCATAGTTAAAAATGATGTAAAAATGAATAATGGTAATTATAAATTTTCTACCCAAAATTCCATATAATGGGAGTTGAAAAATAAATATTTAGTTCTAATGGTTTAATTTAAAATGTAAAAAGACACTAATAAAGCAGAAAAAATAGAAGAAAAATTTTAGATCTTAGGTTCAAATCCCTCATTGATAAATATCATGTCTGTATTGGTCATTTTTTTTGATTTAGATGGAATGATTCATTCCTCAATTCCATGTAATTTTCATAAATCCAAAATAATATATATATATATATATATATATATAATTCATTAGTTTTTTGTGGATAAACCTAACATTATAGAAATTTACAATTAATAGGTGGAATCCTAGGTCAAACAGTATAATTGTCCTATTAATTAATTAATTAATTCAAACAACAGTATTGAATCGACCTCAAAGACCCATCTAGGAAAATATGGTTAAAATAACAATATATTAAAGCCCACATTACATTTATAAAAACCTTATTATATTTTAATTCTGAGGCATAATAATTATGAGAATACATTACTCACAAGACTCCACATGTACATACTAAAAAATAACAAAATTTTAATATATTATTTTTAATGATCAAAATCACCCAAAACACCATCCCAATGGACTCAATAATTAAAAATAAATTACTTATAAATATTAAAGGATTCAATAACAAAAATTTTGGCCTTTATTTCCTATATACATTAAATTATTTGGGCCCCAATAAGAACATACAAATTGAGAAAGTGTATTGAGCCCGTGTATTGTCCTCTTGATCCCATGATCTCTTGTGAATGACCTCATACAAAAAAAAGGAAATTAACCCATATAATAACTCACCCATTAAGATAAATCTCCTTCCATTATCTATTTCCATAATATGATCTAAGAAAGTTCCATCATCCTTGATTTCTAGATGACCGATGTCAGACAACTAAATAACGATCATGATCATATCTCGTCAAATATTACATATGGAAGATAATTTTTACCTATTCAAACTATGGGGGAAAATATAGGTGGAAATTAATACCTAACACCCTAAATTGGTGCTATAATATACTATTAAATATTAGGTACACCTTGTATCCCTCACAAAATCTCTATAAAAAACACCATGGAGAGACCATTAAGAACACATGTTCTCCCTTATAAAATTCCAACGACCTTTTTCATCCTATATTGATCTCTTAGTGGCTCTAAAAAGTCATCAACAACTCTTAGATAAAATTCACCTTCTTTGTTATCTCTTGAACCCACTGGTACCCCATCAATAACGAATATCCTTCCTTTATCTTGCATATTGGTGACCTTCATGTTCTCATATAGGGACTAAAATGGTACCATTTCAGAATTGGATTGGTAGATATTTATTTTACAAGATTTCTAAAAGTCTTTCATGGCCCTCCCAGATTTGGAAAAAATATAACTTCGATATTCTAAATATATATACCAAACCAAAAATGGTTCACACAGTCTATCCATCAGTTTCTGGTGGAACGTTTTATTAGTCTGAAACTATATCCTAAATGCACTTTACAATATTCTCTTTAGATAGTACCTAAATCAAGCATCTCAATTATAGATTATCATTCTGGGTATCTCATACAATTCAGTGATGTCCTTCATATTCATGTGTATGAAGATCTCTACTAATGTTTAATATCAAAAGAATAGTAGTGAGAAGGAATGGTTAGTTAGGGAATGATAACCTTCATAGCATCATGATCTATATTTGATTAAGGAAAAGCATCATGAAATTCCTTTATATACCATCACACTTATGTTTTCTCATTTCTAGGTGTTTGGGAAAACATGCAAGGACCAGGTGTT
Source organism: Viscum album (assembly GCA_963277665.1). Lineage (NCBI taxonomy): Eukaryota > Viridiplantae > Streptophyta > Magnoliopsida > Santalales > Viscaceae > Viscum > Viscum album. The sequence goes on from OY728134.1 coordinate 1,075,600,145, forward strand.
ATGCATTCACCCGTGGACAAGTGAGGCACCACTACACCAAACAATTATATAGTTCTTTATAACTACAATCCAAAAATGAATATTAAGGAAATAATACATCATCTGCACTCCACAAATTACTGAAAAGGGTGAATCATGTAACTACACCAACACCTCCTCACAGAGCACAAATGGTACCATTTTTCATCCTCAAAACAATATGACATGCTCCCAACTTTCTCAATATCAATCTAATGGATTTATTGAGATTATTTATCCCCAAAAAACTTCATAACCGATGTATCCTAATATATACTCCCAGATGAAATAATGAATTGGAGGGACCGTCATCATTTATCAAAGATAAGACACATCACCCTCATCCACAAATAACAGTTTCAACAAGGTCATCTACTTAGATTCTTCTCCCATACACATATAGTAAGAATTACTTTTAAGGGAAGAACCTACTATGTATCCCTTCCATGTTTTTTATACTATATTTATGTCATAATTAGTCAATAACTATAACAAAAATATATATCTTATGTTAAGATACAATCTAAGAAAACCACCTTTAAAAAAACCAGATTCATCCTCCTTTCAAAATCCATATTAAACATAGATTGGATTGACGACTAACAAAAATTAAACACAGTTTCCATCTTCCAATGGTGATATGCCTTTGTTACAATAATCTCTCCCATTGGGTTTGTTGTAAATAATTATGAAAAAAATCAATAATCCATAGGCATTTAACAAAAACTGGAAAGGAGTGAAATAAATCATCCAACACTCTACTTCTAAATGAAAAAAATATCAGTGTAGAAAACAGGATGGTAAGAATTAATTGGGTTCTAATGTTTTGGAAATATTAAAGTTGTACAATCCAATCTATGAGAAAAATGAAATGGTTCCTCAAAAAACATGATTCTAATTATGTATTACAATCATTGTATGATTTCTAAAAAACCTGAAACCAACAATCCTATATAACATTGAATTTATTTATACTCCCCCATTTGAATGAAACCTAAAGAACATGTATTTTTACCTGTAGAACTCGAAAAAATTCTCCATGGATCATATCTCCCCCATAAACCTACATCCCATCCACAAACAGATTTAAACATTTAGTAAATATAGGGAGAGGGGCTTATTCATACCATCATCATGCATTAGGTGATATCAAGACACTGAGGTTCAACTAATTTTTCTCAAAAACATGATCTTACAATGGATTAGATTGAATTTCAGAAATTTATCCTTCAGTTCCAACTTGAACCATTCTAAGCACACAATGTTGAATATTTTATTTAATCAAGTGATATCTTATCTCAATATGTTTGTTATGGGAGTGTCAATATAGATTTCTTATATGATTGATTAGGAACATGTTATCTCAGTGAAACAACATTGGATATTTCACCTCATCACCAATATAATTAATTTTTTTAATTATCAACACTAGCTATGTTTAGGCCATTGTATGGCATATATTCTAAGCTTCTTCCAGGATAAGATAATTGGTTTTTTTCCTTAATAAACTAGAAAAAACATTTATTTCCAATGAAGATGCTCTACCACATGTGTACTTTCTATCTACCAAATCTCCATCCCAATAAAAATAATATAGTCAATTCAATTCATTTTTTCCTCCTAATTTAATGGTTATTCCATAATTTATAGTACCTTGAACATACCTCAAGATTCCATTGTCTATTGTTAAATAATATTCTTTTAGATTAATTTGGATGCTGGCCACTTAGAATATTTAAAAGATAATATCTTCCTAAGTTATAAACTATTATAATAAGCATCAAATTATTCAATTATACATTGTGGTATCCAAATATTTCATATCCACCTTCATTTCATGATTTTTTCCTACCGTAATTGAATTCGAAAATGGTTTGGTGTAATGCTAGAAGAATTTATTTAGAATCTCATTTACATACATTTCCTCAGAGAAGAAGATATAAACATTCCTTTTAGACTCTTACATCCCAAAAAAAAGTGAGTTCACCATTCATATACATTTCAAGTTTCTAATTCATGTGGTTACCATATTCTTAAACTAGTCCCAATTTTCTTCCACAAAAAATAATATCATAGAGATACACAAGAACCATAAATTGATCTTTATGAGAATTATTACCCAATAGATTGTGGTTGAAGCCTCCTATTTTAAATTAATGATTCTTCAAATAATTATAAAATCTACAATACCATTCTCTTGGTTCCTAAATCAAACCATTGAGAGCCTTCTTTAATCTATTAACCTTACGCTCATTATTTCTAATCAAAAATTCCACTGGATGTTTAATATGGAATTCATCTTCAAGACCACCATTTATGAATTCAGTTTTTATTTCTATTTAATAAACGTTTCACTTTATCTATATTTACAAGGTATGAAAAAGCCTAATATACAAAACTCTAGCTTCTACAGAAAACATTTCCTCCACATCAATTCCTTTAGTATGTTAATAGCCATTATGCCCAAATCATTCCTTGATTTTGATCGCATTTCCATTCTCATTGAATTTTTTTAGAGATCAAATTTGTTTCAATAACATTATAATTTTCAAGTCTCTTAATAAGATCTCATGTTTTGTTCTTATAAATCTAATCTAGTTCTTCATTTAAAACCATAACCAAAGATTTTTCCATTTTTTGCTTCTTGAAAAGGCTCGTTCGATAATTGATAAGAAGGAATAATGTGCTTTATTCCTCATTCTACTGTTTTTTATGTGGATCCCAATACCCAATGATGCTGATTTATCGATTTATACTCTTCTATTTCTCTTATGAGGATCTGTTGATGTAATTTAGCCACATATTCTTCTTTTAATTATTCATAGGATTCATAATCCATTTCTTATCAATGAAATTTTTTCAATCCTTTCACTATTTATTCATTTGGATATACCGCTTTTCCACTTTCATCATCATCATCTCTAATATCAATATATGAGATCCTTGATGTATTTATAGATTTATATTCAATGATATGGACATCACATAATTTCATAATTTATTAAAGATGATTAATGTTACATTTATAATCTTTACAAGTAATTAAATATCCAAGAAATATTCCCTCATCTACAATAGGACCATAATTTCTGTGATATCCTTCATTTTTCTAGATGAATGATTTTCCTCAAAAACCATTAAAATATTTCAGAGAGATATCTCTTCCAGACCATAACTCATATAGTGTCTTATATTCTCCCATATAAATCCATGTTTTATTTTGAGATTATTACACTACTTAAACAATAACTTTCTAGTTATAATAAGAAAGGATACTCTTAATCAACATAGTTCTATCCATATTGGTCGCCTATCAATTTCTATGTTCAACAACTCCATTTTTGTTGTGGGTCCTCATGGAATCCACCACATGATTTATTTCTTGTTTTCAATATAATTGTCAAAATAAATGGATGTTTATTTCCCTTTATTGGAATTTCATAGAATCCTATTTGTGTGGCTAGTTTCATTCTAATCAATTTATTGATAACATTTCATGTATTCAAAATAATATTATTTAATATATATAGTCATTACACAGGGCCTTCTACTATAATCATCAATAAAAATAATTAATTATATTTTTTCCATTTGTTCTATAAAAATTTATTTTACCACACACATCTTTGTGTACAAGATAAAGAACATATTATTCTATTTTTTCCTTCGGTTAATATGATCTTCTGACCATTATTCCTTCAATGCTAGAATCACGTGTATTTTCTCATTAATGATTCATTTTAGGAATGTCAACAACTATCTTAGTCTTTAATATCTATTCCATTCTATGTTTATTAATGTTACCCAAACTCCGGTGCCACAAGTTGTTTTCTTCACCAACTATTAAGTAACAAATTTTATCTTATTTTACACCTCGTAATAATTTTCATCTATTATACATCACTCCATGAGGAAATTACGTGACATCCCTTTGATAGTTCACCCCTTTTTATTAAATGTCATTATCTTCCCTAAGTCACATATTTGACTCATACTCATGAGATTATGATGGAAATCATCTTTTTATAGGACATCAATTTTCCTTAACTCATCATTTTATAGTACTGTACATCCACTTACTTTGATATTTAAATAACAATCTTTTCCAAATATCACGATTTCATCAATATTTTTCTTTCCATTCTTCTAAAAAATTCACTTACTATCATGGGGTATGGAAATCTTCCATCATGAATCCATGTGTTACGATTCTTTTTAGCTTTGAGGAGTATTTGTATAAGGTTGTTCTTATCATTTTTCTATCTTTATTTCAATGAAATACCTAATTGGGTAATGTAACAATATTTCTGTCTTGATCTATTTTCAATATGTATGGGTTCATTATATTCATATTATTCTTATAGGGGAGAATAGCTCTTTTCTCTATAAATTTTTCTTGGTTGTCAGGTATTGAATTTCCTTGAAAATATTTTGTTATTGTTCCCACCTTCCCTCTTCTTATAATGATTAACTTTATGGTTTTGGTTAGAATAGAGAACCAATTTCCATTGAAACAATTTCTTCTATATGCTGAAGGGTATATTCTCATTCCCCATTTTGTACTTCAATATGATTTCTAGTTTAGATATCTATTTTACTATTCCAAGTAGAATATTTTATGTCCTATAAAGACAATGATTTGACACATCATAAATGGAAAAATTATTTAATTTCCATTCCTCAACACTTCCCTTTATATTTTAATGATTCTAGATTTGTAATCCGTTATAATTATTTGAGGATTATGTTGATCTATGTATTCTATTTGGTTTAAAGGTTTTATTTTTTGTGGTATTGGGCACCTTTGTCACATGTTCAAATTTATGCTTCCCTTTATTTTGGAACATACCATTTTAGGTCATTTATGTTTCTTTATCCCATCAAATTCCAATTTTTCTTTAAATGTGGATATATGATTATTCACAGGATTCCTTATTATATTAGAATAATGTTGAGATATTTCTAATTCAATACATATGATAATCTTAAAAACTATTATTCCTTATTTGATTCCCTTGCCATTATTCATTTTTTTAGTTTACACATTAGAGCAAGAACTTCTTCTCCATGTACCTAAACAATCATAGCCTCCTCTTCTAGTCTAAATGTATATTAATTGATGAATTTTTCATCCTCTTCAATCTTGATCTTAAATTCCAAAAATTGATCCATTATTTCAAGAGTTTTTAAATCTTATTATTCCCCTTATTCTAATTAATCATTTTTTCCACAATCTAAACAACATACTCTGATGAATCTTCGAGAATAGCTCTCATCTTTCTATGTATCTTTCATATAATTTCAATCTTATTAATATCACCCTCAAGTTACACCTTGAGATGAAAAACACCATTCAACTGATTATCTTTTCCTTTTGAAGGATCTATTAGTCACCAATATCCACCATGGATGCTTGGATTTTAGATTTAAACTCTAGTTCTATATCATTTAACAATTCATTATCATATTGTTTTTCATTATAGATGAAGTTCATTCTCTATAATTTAATTCGTGATTTCAAGTATCACTTTTGGGGGAACCTTTTCCAAGGAATTGATATGACTCCATCCAATCATTTTTCATCACCAGAAAACGTTGAGAAACGAGGTGAAATGTTCCTAACTCTACCAAATCAAATAAAAATCCATTTGGGCCATTCCTTCAAATTTCCATTCTCCTCTATTTAACTTTATAGAGAAAGTGAAATAAGGTAGTATCCATCATTATATATGTCATCAATATCTCTTGAAATTTTATGTTTTTATATGGATTTAAATTATATTTCCATGAATACTAGAGTTATAGTATATTCTGGTTTGACTCCCATTTCATAAGCCGAAATACTACTATCTTATCCTCAAGAGAATGTTTAGATAGACCCCTTTCCTCTGAGGTTGATACATTTGAATTATATATTGGTGAAATCCTTTTCAATATTTTCATGAAAATGTCAATATATTTAATTTCATCACCATGTCCTTAAATCCCTCCAAGAAATTCAATAATTTAATTAAAAAACATTTAGTATATTCATGAGTTGAATTTTACAATCATCAAACATATTGTGAAAAGCATAAAGGTTCCACTCCATCACATTATTATCCCCATTGTATATATTTTATAGTTTTTCACACATGGTCTTGGGTGAATTAAAACTGAAACCATCAAATATATTTGATCATATAGTGCCTTAGTAAGGTAATTTTATGATTTGTAATGTGATTCATGGAATTTTCTATATTCTTTAGTAATATAAAGTTCTATCACATTAGTGACATGAATAGACTCTGTAGTTGAAAATGGAACTTCCATCCCATGGGATCTCAGATGATATATAATATTGTTCTCCCAAATCTGAATTTTTATTCCATCAAAGAGGAAGACACCCCTTATATTCCATAAATTATCCATGAAAAAGTAGAGAACAGATTTAACACCAATAACATGTATTGTCTGATATAACTTATAAGACCTTGAAACACCCCGAGAGTGGAGGGTTATATAATTGTGTGAAACGTTCCTTTTAAAGTGAAAAATCTTCTTCCCACATTAGTAGGAAGCTATTATATATGTCTGGTGTAATCATCATATAACTAAACATTATCATGTAGAAGGAAGACACAACAACTTTACATGGTTCCCCAATAAGGTCTTGTCTAAGGAGTAGATGTGATCAATGTGTTAGTTGTAACTAAACCATTCATGCTTCACTAGCTATTGTGGAATGTAGAAGTTAAGACACATTCAATATGTTACATGAACACTTCCTTATCATTTTTTTATAACACACTACCTCCCTCAAGACACATAAATTGAATCCCCCTATATCACTATATTGGTATAATGCATACTTTGTTTAATAAAATGAATTTCACATCAGTAGTTTTAAATTTAAGTCATTGTCCTTGAATAACATGAGACTCTTCATGCACTGTACTTCTAGTTTGATTCAATTAAAATATCATTTCACTTAATCTACATGTTTGATACTACCATTCATGAAGCTACATTCCTTCACGAAACACCCTTAATGATTTAATGAAATTCTATCTTTAATAAAGTCACACTCTTTTGTGAAGCACATTCATTAATTGAACTACCACTGTGAAGAAAACAGCCTTCACAGAAGACTATGTCATCACAGAATACCCAGTCACCATGAAACTCCTTTTTAGGTTATACCTAATCATTATTCAATACATAGAAAATATTTTTACAATGACAAAGGTTACATAGAATTCATTACTCATGATGCTACTAGAATTCACGAATTTAGAATGATACAATCTTTTTTTCCAGACAAATTTTCATATCAAATGACGTGTTGGTATCCACCTATTTATGGGAACATAACTCACAAAATTTACAAGGAATCATTAAAATGTTTCCCAAAATTTGATAGAAATGTTCTCAAAGATAATCTATTCATGTAGCACCAGATAATATAAACTCATTCACAGAGCTTCTCGTAGTAGCTTATAATTATTGTCACACTATCATGAATTCATGAAGCTTCTTATAGTTATGAGGAATCAATGTTGTGCCATAAAACATTCACTAAGATCATTTTTTATGCTTCAAATCCTCATTAATATCACCCATCATGAAACCTATTCTTTAAAAAACATATGCATGCGCCATTTTTTGAGTGGAGAATGTCCAATAAAACAACCTTTCTGGAAACATGATTCTTCCTTCTAAACATCTCCCTGATCATCCCAGTGTGGAATGAAAAAAATCAAAAAATAGAATATGTTTCTAACTTACAATTTTGGTAGGCCTTTATTAAAACAATGTCTTCAATAAATCTTTGATAGTCCCATAATAACAAAAGAAAACATTTCTTGTTGAAAATTATTATTGGTGGCTTCAATGAAATCACTAAATCAATGTTTCTCAGGGTCAAAACTAATCCAACCTTAAAGAATGAATTCCCCTATAAGTGGACTCCGTAAATCATAAACTAACCCTAGGAGATTATCCAAAATTGTGGTTGATCCAGATGTTTTTTGGTACAATAAACATTTTAAAACTATTATTTTCATATGATTTTGATTGAATGAGGATGATGTCGATGACGACCACCAAGTACTAATAAAATAAAAATTGAAATATAAACTATATATTTCCCATAAACAAATTCATGGTGGTAATTATAGTGATTGGAATATCTAATTACTCACATTGGACACAACGGTATCGAAAATCCATATTTAAAATATCCTACTGATAAACCAGATGTTGTTGATAGATAGACCTATGAGAAATCTTCATGAACAACTTCACTTCGTTTAGTAAGGTAGAAGAGTTTTTAGATCCAAAATAGTGGGTTTATTTTCTTGACTATTACCAAATTCAATAAGTGATACTTAAATAAGATAATAATGATCCCAAAAATCCTTGTGATTAAAAATAGAGATACATAGTGGAAAAAATAGGACCAATATAAAACCTTTTTTATAAGATAATCCAATAAAACCCTAAACTCATGGATCTCATATGGGTTATCTCATATTATTTGGATGATATCTATTATAACACATGTATATTATTAAACCCATAATACATTATATATAACAATACATGCTAACTATTACATTTCAACGATCTTTTAATTTTAGTGTTTTAGAATATTAGTTATTCCATTATATACCATGTAGAGATTTCTAGAAAGTATTCATTTATTCACAAAAAATGCTTGTTATAAATATATAGTTTCTTCAGTGAAGGTAACCCCCACATCTAGAATTCATAGATTTTCAACATTTATACTCTTCCTTTACCACTATTAAAATTAATTTCAGAATGTGAAATAAGAAAAGAAAATATATGTAAGGGATAAAAAATAAAATAAAAATCTTATTCCATTTATAGACAATAAACACTGTAATAATGGTTTCCTTTTTTTAATAATAAACATTGGACCTTAGAAATCCACATATTTTTCAATGAAAACTAATTAATTTCTAAATAGATTTCCTAAAACATTTAATATTAAATGATAAAGTATAAATTATAATTATAAGGGTTTCTTTGAAAACATGAATACTCATCAATACCATTCTATGAAATACAATACATTCAAAATTATTTTAAAAAACATCATAAACATTCTATGAAAATATAATATCATGTGTTTTATTTTTTAAATAAAAATATCTCATCTATATTAAATTTCAAAAATATAATATTAATAACATATGATATTATCCTTAAATTCACCATTATAAAATACCTTACAATGTAATCATATAATCAGATAATTCTCATAACTTGTATGAGTATCCAATATCTAGTAAACATTGTCATGTTACCCGAAGAATTGTAGATCTCTTTGAAGATCACCCAACATTATATCTATATTAGGATCATCCATCCGTAAAATAAAATATATATGAACAGTATCATGATTATAATACATATAGACTTCACATTAATAATAAAACCCATTTTAATTAGAATTTAATCCGATAATCTAAAACACATTCAATTATATCATAATGATGAAAAACGTTTTCATTTGAGTAGAACAAAAATTTTAAAATAAAAATTCACATAATATTTAGAGAAATATTTTATTTAAAAATATACATGTAAAAATTTAACGGAATCATAAAAGAAAATAAATATCATAATGTTGGGAATATCTATTCATATTGTATATTCTAAAATAGAATATTCTTTTACATGCTTCTGTAAAATTTCCTATATGATTTATATGGAATACATTTAAAAAATTACATTTTATCATTGGAAAAGAATGTTAAAATTATTTTAAATAAAATTTAAAGATATGATAAACATAAAAAGTAAAATTCATGAAACATTTTTAGAAAATTTATTTAGAGGAGAATTATTTTTGAAGAAAATCATTAAAACAATATTGAAAAAAAATTCTTTTACACTGTCTTCCATGTTTTGATGTAAATTCATTAAATTAAATAATTAAAATTTATTAATTAATTACTTTATTAAGATCTTTATCATTGATTTATTACTTATTATAGTCTCTTTTTCTACATTTATTTTGATTTATTATTTTTACCAATTCTATTAAGTTCGTGTCGTATTTTTTATGAGGTTCGGTTCATATTCACTAGCAATATTAGTAGGTTGAACATCGTTTGTGAAATATTTATTCCATCACATAAATAATATTAATCATGTAAATATTATTATTTTTATAAATTCTATAAAATTTTATAATAATTCTTGATATGTGTATATGAAAAATGAATCACATCACTTTGTGGTGATGGTAGTCCCCACGTACACATGAACTTTGTTATCACTTATCAATGCATGGAAAGGTAACAAAGTGGACAACATATTATAAATATTTATTTAGAATGATTGAATTATTGTCATATATAATAATTAAATCCATCATTATAACCTTCCATACAAGGTGGTGTGGAAAAATGAAACACACCACCTCATCGAGATAGTAGATAACATGTATGCATGAGCGATGTTTTCATTTCCCATAGAATAAATAAGGAGAGGAAAAGAGTATTAATATAATAATAATAATGTTTCATTATATTTAATATACTTGTGTTATTATTTAATCATTTTTAATAAATATTTGAATATGGTATAAGAATAAATAAACATCAAGCATGTTATTTGGGACTTTTACCATCTCTACGGATGTCTGCCAATAACATTCACTTAAGCCTTATAGGATATGACTTTTTCTAAGATTAAAGCCTATATGATATAGAGAGGGATTTTTAGGAGATATTTTTATAGTGAAATCCTAAACTAGATTGATCAAATGGTGTGATGAAGATAGTAGAGGATCTACCCTTTTATAAGGGAAGGGAGGGGAACCACTTGAATTACTTAATGTATTAAATTAAGATAAATTATTTTTAATTTTCAACATGAAAAGAAGTTGATATATGTATAAAATATAATTAGGATGAGTCTAAATTATCTCATTCAATAAATTTTTGAATATTAATAGGTGTTTTCACCCCTATCTATTAATTTTAACTCACTATTATATCATTTGAGGATTACTACAATATCAATGTTTTTATTCTATACAGGTATAGAGATTGTATAAAAAGGAAATATGACACATAATTAGATAGTGGTAGATAAGATGATCTATATTCGACTCAATTGGCGAGATATAAGTATTTTTTTATAAATTTGAAATCCCTTAATAAAATATTTTTTAACTTAGTAAATTATTAAACTCATTTTTGATACTATTAATATATTTAGACTTTAATTACATCATGATAGTATTTTAATTAAAATATAAAATTTTACCATTCACTACTTTATTTTATTTATATAATCCTTTAAATAAAATCATATTATGGTCATTATCAAAGGAATTTGGAATTAATTTAAAAAATGCCCAAAACATGATTTTTCATTGATTAAATAAACATATCATCATAAATAAATATGAATGTTTGGGATATTTATTGGCTATATTAAATTATTGAACATTTTTTACCTGATTTATCTCTTTTTAGGTGACAAAAATTTATTTTGAATATTATTAATAATGAACAAATTAAAGGGGAATATTTAGAAAATCTAAAAATCAAGATTTAAATTATGGATTCCATTATTTCGGAATCAATTTCATCATTTTTATTAAATAAATATTATTTTTAATTCAGAAAACGTGATGAAAAACAAATTTTTTGAAAAATGTGTTTTTAAGCATAAGAGGGTACTTATACAAAAATAAAATAAAATGTAGATTCCCATATATTTATTTAGATTATATGTAATTAAAAAAAATTATATTAGATAAATTGAAAACATAAAAAGGATTCTTAGTTACACAATTAAATGAAACGAAATTAAAGTTGTACAAAATCATTTTTTTTCACTGTTTAGTTAAAAATTAATCATTTAAATAAAATTCCAAACATTAACCCTAAGATAATACTGAGATGTTTACTTGAAAAATGATATTAATTTCCTCAAATAAAATATCTTAAAATTATAGAAATTAATTACAATTTCTATGCATAAAATGAAGAAAATGGTTTTTAATGAAAAAATATTTTACAAACATTAAATACCATTACTAAAAATTGATAAATTATGAATTAATTAATACATTATATATAAAATTTATGCATTTTTATAATAAATTGTTTACTAATATTAATACCTCCAATTTAATGGATAGGTAATAATAATCACATACAAATATTAATATTTTTATAGTATATGACAATTTGAATAAAGCTTAGTGTTGTGTGTTAAGAAATCTATCGATCATAGTATAATTTTATAATAAAAAAAATATTACTTAATTATACATTCTAAATGAAATTTCTTCACTACAATTTTATCTGATTCATACTAATAAGGTGTGGAAAATAGTTTTAAAATTTTGTTCCACATAGTGGATTTTAAACCATATAATCAAGAATAGAAAGGTGTTTTTAATATTTAAGAACACCATATAGAAAACAGAAATCATAAAAAGTGATAATAATAAAAACTTTTGAAAATAGTGTTAGGGAATTATGTTGTTCACCTCGAATAACACAGATTCCGGTCTCCAAATAAGGAGAACATTGAGAGGAAGTGAAAATATAGACTTAAAAGAGAAAAAAACAATAAATGAATAATAGAGGATAATAGATACCAAATACCCTGAAAAAATTAATAACCACAAAACCACAAATCATTATGGGATAAGGAGAACTAAAAATGTTTCAATAATTATAGTTAATTAATAAAAAATATTTTTTCATTACCTTATTCAAATATTTTAGGATTTATTTTACTGAAAAATATAGAACATCTTAAAATATACATACACGAATTATTTCCATTTCATAAGAAATAATTTATGTTTTGGTTTTTGTTAAATAAATTTACACTTATATATTTTGTATTAATCAATTAATTTAATATTTAAGATGAATTCGTTTCATTCCTATGAATCTAAAATTTACTACTTTGGTATATCATGAAAAAAAAGAGATGAAAAGTTATTTCTCTTATTTCTATCCATTACTAAAAAAATGGTTAATAGAATATAATATCATAACCAATAAGATTAAACCTTCCTTTAAATATATAATACATTAATATAAAATCCGAAATATAACACCAAATTTTATGCATGAGACATTACATAAATAATTTACCATAAAACTATTCAAAATATGTCTCAAAAAGTTAAAAACAAAAAAATAGAAGGATTTTATAACATATTATTTCAAGATAAACATTAAATTTATTAGTAAATAACATCAATAACTCCCAAAATCACACAATGAAAATTTATATTCTCCAATCTTATAATAACCAAAATATTCCAATATACGCCATATATATGTTTTTTAAAAAATAAAAAATATATATATATATAAAAAATTTTGTAATAATTACACAAATAAACTCAAATCATATAAAAAAATCAATTCATCTTATTCGTTTAATATTAAGAAAATATTGAAATTCGCTAAAAAGCATTTTAATTTATTTTTTACCAAATCAATTTTGAATACTGATGTAATAAAAATGATAAATCATATATTAAAAAAAATTAATAACCTTTTTATTACACTTTTAAATTATTTTGTCAACATGAAAGATCATATTAGCCAAAAATTTCATTTACAACAATCAACATAAAAGAAATATATATTATAATTTGTCCTCAATTAACCTTAAAAATAAAATGGATTAAAAATCCACTTTTTGAATTAGCAAAAATGTCTCCCAAAATATGATTAATCAGATTTTACTATAATAAGCTAAAACCTCACATTGGAATATATTCCCTTAGACTTATGTTGAACTATAGACTAGTTAAACCATGATTCTATCTAGAAATATTAAATTTTCCCGATATAAATCATATTAACCTATAATGTTATCCAAACTATTTATATAATACCATTTACAACACTCTTTCATTATTCAACCCTTAAATACATCATTTATAACAAGGGTTTAACTTTTATACTTTTCCAAGATCATTTCAGAATAAAATTTTAGAGGATCGGGTAAAACATTACATAACTTGTGCATATTTTTACAATGTATCCATTTTCTAGAAAATTTGTTCTTTATAATGAATCAATTTCTTCACTCTAGGTAACTCTATATATCTAGAAACCAGACATCATTAATTTTTCTACTCAACCTTAATCCCTATGATTTTTTGAAACATTAGAATGATTAAAATAAGGACTAGTAAGGGATATAAATTAAAATAAACCTATTAGTAGATTTATAAAACTGAAAAATTTATAATTTTTTTCCTTTTTACAATAAAAATAAGATCTAAAAATTCAGTTTAATTTTATATGAAAACAACATAATTTTGTGAAATACTTTAAACAACATTTAAAATAGAACAAAAAAAGAGACATCAAAATCATAATGGATTTAGGGGAAACATGAAAACTTGTGAATACCTTTCCATGAAAACAGTCATTTCACCTTTTTTTAACTATTATAATCATTTCTTTAAAACATAATCTCAAATTATTACAATTTTAAATCAACATATTTCCCTTATAAAATATTCTAATAATATCATGTAAGTTACAAAGAATGTTCAATATAAAATTAAACATGAAAATATAACTTATAAAGGAATCAACTTGCAAGATATTTATCATATATTTTTTGTGTATCAAATATATAGTAAACTCTACCACTATATACAGTGCATTAGTGAGATATATTAGGCTCACAGGTCATTAGTGATTTATCGTTTTCATCTATAATTGAAGTAAAATATTGAAGAACTGTAGAATGATGGAAACACATTTTTATTTCAGTTTAATTAATATACACATTTGAATTTTCATAGAATACCAGAACCATAAACACATATTTTTCTCAAAAATATTATAAAAAATTATTGTTCTCATAGAAAAAAATTTTAAAAATAAAAATTAACAGGATATTGAGAAAAATATTTTTATATTAAAATAAATAATAGAACTTGTAATGGAATATTCGAATAAAAAATGCTTCTTCATAGTGGGAATATTAGTTAATGTCATATATGATAAAATAAAATATTCTTCTCAAAAAAATGTAAAAAGTAAAATTTGGGCCATGTGAAAAACATTTGAAAATAATTTTTTTTCATTTATTAATAAAATAAAAGGTAATTGAAAATGATCCTTTAAAATAATTAAAACAAAATAAATAAAATTATTGAGACATATTAGGAACATAGATATAGAGGAGATATATTTTAAAATGATTATATTTAAACATGGTATGAAAGGAAAACCCCAAACCTCATTTAATGAATTATTATATTCATAAATTAAATATTTTATTGAATAAATATTAGTTATTTAATTTATTATAAACAATTATTAGGTATATTAAATTTTCATAATCCCTTTTATTTTATTTATTACCATGTATATATACTTAATAAATAATTATGTTCATGTCATAAATTATGAGGATGTTCAATTCATAATCCCCAAAACAATATTAGTATGTTGACCATGGTGAAAATGATAGTTCTTCAATGATCTATGAAATATTGATCATGAAATAAATATAATTTTTATAATTTAAAAAAATTTTAAGAATCCAAGAATGGTTCCCGGATAAATTAATCTCATTTCATCATGGTGGTGTAAATACACCAATATTCCTGAATGATTTTATCATTTTTTTAATTGCCGGAATGGTAATAATCTGGATGATATATTATACACATCACTTCATGAATTTAGTAATCTACAAGTACACACAACAGATGTTTTCATTAGTTAGGTACTTGAACATTAAATGAAAAAAGGTTTTTCTATTATCATAAAAATTTTAAAATTTTGAGATACTATTTTTATTATTTCAATATGGGTAAATAATATATGAATTAGTTATAGGGAGAAAGAAACATGAAATATTTTAATTATGACTTAATCATTCTCCTCACATTACTCATTTGGTAGACACCTAAATCCTTCATAGATTTTTATTTTACAATTATTAGAACTTCTAATTAATTTTTATTAATATGGGTTATATATATTTTTAGGGATTGGTAGAAACAATTTTATGAAAATGTGTGTGTGGTATTTGATATGAGGTTCCCTTTTAAAAGTGCGGGTAATGGCTCCCTTGGAATTAAAATAAGAAATAATTTAATATAAATTAATTTTCATGTTTAAGAATAAAATATGAAATATTTAAAACATATGAAGAATTTGGGCCTTAGTAACCTTATACAATAATATTTGGACAATTTTAGGAGATACTTTCGCAATTATATGTTAGTTTTAACCACTTGTTTACCCTGTGATGATTATAGTGAAATCAATGTTTTTTTACTATATTAGAGAAACAAATGTACATAAAAAGGAAAAAATGGACCATAATTATAATGTGGTTGATATTATATACTATATAACATTCAGTTTTTCATTGACAAATTTTTAGAATTTTAAATCATTAAATAAAATACTATTTAACATAATATATTATTAAAGTAATTTCCTAGACTATTCACGTACTTTGAAACTAATTTCATCAAGGTATTAATATAAATATAATGAAAAATATTCAAACATAAATAATATGTTATATTTTTCTAAAATAATCTATTAATACAATAATTTTTACAAATTGTAATAATTTTATGTTTTTCAAAAACATTTACATTATTTTTCTATTAAATGAACAGGCACTATATCAGCATTGCGTAAGAATTTGAAGGATCAATTTAATCGATAATTTTTAAAATTAAAAAGAAATAATTAATAAAATTTATTAATATTATAAAAAACCAAATAAAATAAAACACAACCTATTTATATCCACAAGAAAAAGTATTAGAAATTTTAAAGAAAAGAGAGTGACATTCTATTTTTATTCATTACATAAAATGATAACAAAGTAATTATAAAAGGGTAGTTCAGATTAATTAATACTTTTCAATAATTATTGGTTATTATTGGAAATAAAAGTATCCAACAAAAATAATGCATTTGTGATGAATATTTTTTTTACCTTAGATCATATTTTAACCGTGTTTTACCCATTTCTCCCATACTGAGGTGATAAAAATATATTATCATTACTAATTATAAAGACCTAAATAGAAGTGAAGTATTTATAAAATATGAAACAAATAATTCCAAATATGGAATACTTTTTTTACGTTAAAATTAAAAATTTACAAGATTTCAATTTTAATATAAATTTATAAAATGTAATAAAAACCACTTTTTAGATAAGTGTATTTTTAATCCTTAAAATATACTTATACAAAAAAACTAGTATAATGAGTAATAACATTAAATTAATTATATTGTATATAAATATATAATACTTATTTTACATTATCATAATATTTAAAACACAATGAAAGAATTAAGTAACATCAATTAATGAAAATAAATGATAGTTTAATTAAAGTCGATTTTTTAACTCACCATTTAAAAATAAATCTTTTCCTAAAAAAAACTAAAACATATCCAATTATATTATTGAAATTATTTTTTACAAAATTACATTCAATTCAGGAAATAATATTTAAATAACGTAAGAAATTAATTAATATATCTAAGAAATTTGTTTCATAGACAACATTTTTGAAGGGAATATATTTTTTAAGAAAAAAAAGAATTTAGTGAAAAATGTGTTCATGTGAATTAATAAATAAATTAGAGAAAACTATAATATATATATATCATAATGTGGATACTACAATTAATTTCACCAATTCAATGGATAAATTATAAAAATCACATGTAGATATCCTAATTTTTATATTATATCGTAATTCAATTAAAGATTAGTGTTGTGTGTGATGTAAAATATCAACGATTGTATACTTTTACCCTAACATTTTTTTTGTTTTACAGTAAATATGTATCAGGTAGAATATCAATGTAGAATTTGACCTCCCTATAATGGGGAAATCTGGGAACATATTTAGATACAATTTCTATATAATCCTCCACCACCCCGGGAAGATGATCGTTCATGGTGTCCACCAAACATAAATCCAAAAAATGAAAGATATAGGGTTACTTAATACAAAATCCCAGGCATAGTCCATGTTTATCTCAAATAAATATCTCACTAACTGATGATGTATTGTATTTATCCATAAAATCAAAAGTACATCACTCTTTGATGGTAGAAATCTATCCTAGAATATACTATAGATAGTCATTCCAAAACATGGATAAAGATGTATGGATTTATCTCGACCTCTATGAGGTACCACTAAAACCTATATGTACTAATAAAAAAACTCATATCACATGTAGATATCATTCAATATATGGGCAACATTGGAATCTCTATATTACAAACTTGGGATAAATATGTGAATAAATAGATTTTGGTAGGTACTATAGGTATGGGTGCTAATACAGAGATGTCATAGATCATACCTTGGATCATTCCAATATTTTCATATTCATATCTCTATATATCATACATAAATAAAAATCTATAGCGACTAAATCTCTAAGAATTTCATGGACCATCTGTGGGTAGTGGTGGTGGAAGCATATCATAGAATCCTCCTCATATAACTCATCATCCATATTTATAGTCTTCTATATTTACAAATCCACCTCATTGGGGAATATATTAAATACATATTAGAGGCATATTTTCATGTTTCTACCACTAATGTGATGTAACATTAACTACCTAACTTTCCTCTACTTCACAACGAGATGGGTAGTCACATCTAAGTTTAAGTTTCCATTATAGTTATATCATAGCCTATACTCCATGCTGATTTCATCCACTATATGAACCATATGATTCTTATAGAATGGTATTTGAAAATTTTTGTGAATTCCACCCATATTAGGACTATTAAACATGGTTTTAGCTCGTTGTATAGGAAAATTATATTCCTGGATGGATACTACCAAGACCCTCTACCTGCTGCACCTTAGTCAACATCTTTATCACTATGTATTGTTCTATAACCCAAATATTTTTTGGGATATTGGGTGAACCACAATTTCTAGAATGTATCTATATAGGCCATGATAAAACAACCATGATTAAGATAAACCATCATTGATCATATTGATTTATTACCTCATGAGATTGATGAATCTTGATGAATAATAAGTAACTAACATATTTCTCTTCTTTAACTATAATATCTTTAGGTTATTCATGAACATCATTAACAACATTTATTAATATTTATATAAATTATTCTAAATCTATATGAAATAAAGCGGAACATTTTCAATAGTTTATATGTCTAAGAAAAACCAATAAATCACTATGTTTTGTAGAAGAAAGGCTTAATTCACTACAATTAAACTTGTACATGTCTCATATGGGAGGAATACTAGAACTACCACCTCAATTCAATCTTAATATGACCAAGGTTCATAATCCCCACGGATCTCGAGTAGTTTCTATTAGTAGATATCATCAACGATACTCATCCTATCTGAATCATTATCTAACCCCATGAGAATAATTAGATGTATGAAAGGTGGGTGAAGTACAACATGTAGTGCAAGAGGTTTTTGTAATAACTATGTAATAATAAAAGAAACTTCACCTTTATTTATAGTAAAAACACCTCATGAATTAAAATATAAATATACATATCTTCACTAAACTCTTCATCAATAGTAGACTCCATAACTAGCACTGAAATTTCACAACACCGCCACATTATAGAGACCCAATATAATCATAACATTCTATTACATAATTTCCATAACATTAACATTTCACCAAAAAAATAATCACATAATCGAAAAAATGAAAGGATTAGTTTCATGGTGTACCTGTTCCATAGGAATCTTCTTTTACACAATATATGATCATTTTTCTCTTATCAAATGACACTACATCACTTCATACTTCTTATAATGTACATTCACCATTATATCAAGTGGGTTCTTTATATAAGAAAGGGGTATGCTCTAATTCATAATAAGGGTAAACATAAGAAATAAAAATAAAGGATCATAAGTGAGTAGAATATTTTAAAATGGGTATAATTGATATAGAAAATAAAATATTTCTCATAAATTATAGAACATAAATCACGAGTCATGGTATAAGGCAAGGCATAATGTTTAGTGTGAATCAAAATATTTTGGAATCATTTTTCAATTAACACGATCCATGAGAGAATAATATATGAATAATATTATACATAAGAGTTTGTAATACTGATATTAATAAGAAAATATATCACTTTTAACAGAGTATAAAAATATTTATGTAAATAAATACACATATGATCATAGATTAACAACAATTATACTCATGGAAAACATTGTGGGAAAATAATAAATACAATTACACCCACAACCAATGTATCAAGCCTAGGAAAATAATAATTATATATTAGAAAAACCTCATGAGAATAGATAAACATCAATTATACCCACACATAACCCAGTGACCATATCTAAACGGTAATTATACACATGCACAACTTTGTTAAAATAAATAAATAGTAATAATTCACATTCAAAAAATCATAATTTCATGGGATATAAAACCCCAATCAATGAATATTATGGAGATATATGACCAAACCCATCATAATCAATACATATGGGTACTACATAAAATCAAATCTCTAATCTTATTATAAATTACCCCTTAGAAGAAAATGGTTCTCTTATATTTTCCAAGAACTATAAAAAACATGATCATTTGATAAAAAAAATAATCTCTCAAATGAGTATATAATAAGAGAACATATATAGTTATTTATCAACCATTAAACCATTTTGGACTAATATTTTTATAATTGAAAAAAAATTAAATAAAAATATTTTTAATGAAAAGTGTTTCTTGAAATTATTTTAAAATAATTGGACTTTTATGTTACTTAAAAAAACAGTTTTTTAGGATTGAAGAGAAACATATAAAATTTTTTTTAAATAAAGTAAAAAAAATAGATATCATGATAAGAAATAAGAATTATTTCAAATTGTGATGTTTAAGGGACGAATATAATATCCTAGAAATGAAATGAATTTTATATATTTTAAAATTCCATTTTTGAATAACCACATCATTAAAAGGATAACATAACTATTATTTAAAAATAAATAAAGGAGAAAATATTTAACATTAGAGATAAAAAAATTATAATACACTAGGAAAAGGAAGAAATTGGTGTAATGTAAAATATGGGATATTAGGAAAAATCAGTTAAATTATTTTGGGATTACTCTCAACAATATTACATTTTTATTGAAAAAATAGATTCATCATGGAAGAATACATCATGTTAAACCTTATTTCCCCATAAAAGAATATACGAATTAAAATAACATCATCATAGGGTTAAATTATTATATAATGAAATTTTAAAATTTAATGGGAGTGATTATTATGGGAGTGAAATATTTGAGTCGTGAAAATAATATAATTTTACTATCTCTTAGTCGAATGTTCCCTAACCAAATTGTGAACATTTAGTTTCTCTTGGAGGATTCCATTTAAATAAAGGGATTATGCTAACACTAGTGTAAAAAACATTTAACATGTAGGCATTTTTCACGTCGGTTCTATATAACCTACGTGAAAAGCTGTAATGATCGATATATCACGTCGGTTATTTTATAACCGTGGTAATATATCGATCATGATCCATACTATACATCAGTTTAACTGATGTAAAATATATGAAGATTAGATTTTTTACGTCAGTTATTCAATAACTGACATGACAATCAAATCTGGTGCGCTTTATCATGTCGGTTATTTCATAACTGACATGATAAAGGAAAGCTCGTCCCTTTATCATGTTGGTTATAAAAAAACTGATGTGATAAAGGAAAGCTCAGTGCTTTACCACATCATTTATAAAAAACCGGCGTGATAAAGAAAATCTTAGTAATTTATCACGTCGGTATAAAGGGACATATATAACGTCGGTTATAATATAACTGACATGATAAATTGTTTTCTACGTCGTTTATTAAATAACCGACCTTATAAACATTAAAAAATAGTATACCACGTCGGTTATTAAATAACTGATGTTATAAATCTTTCAAATGATTTCTCGCACCCTGTATGCAGTCACTCTGTTTTCTCTGATCAGGCGACCTATGACTCGTCTCTCTCACATGGAAAACTTAGAATCGATTTGTCAAAGTCATGCCCTCCTACCTCATTTTTTCTACATCATTACTCATATTTATTATTATCAGATCTATCAGGTCGACTCACAACACTCAAGTAAGCCTCACACGACTCCTTTTAAGTTTTTTTCCGTGATGCCCTAAACTAATTTTTTGAGAGGTTATTTTTATTTGTTCCTTCTATCATGGTTAGTTTCATAGTGTTCATCTATACCATGATAAATTATTTTCTGGTAAAATAAACCTATGGAAGTGATATCATGAAAGTTTACATTTTTTGTGTGTTCTATCATGCGCGTGTGCACGTACCGGTGGTTTCCTAGGGCGTGGGGGGGGGGGGGGCTATGCAAGTGGGTGGGGGTATCTAGGGGGTTGGTGGGATGTCCAGTTAGTTGGGGGTTTACAGGGGTGTCAAAGGGTGTGGGGGGGGGTGTCCAGGGTTGTTTGAGGGATGTCCAAGGGGGTTCGGTGTCCTTTGGGGTGCAGAGGATGTCAAAAGTGGGTGGGGGTGGTGTCCAGGGGGTGTGGGGGCCGTCCAATGCGGTTGGGGGATTTCTGTAGGGTTTAGGGGGCTATCCAAAGGGTTGGGGGCTGTCCTGGGTGTCCATGGAGGTAGGGGGGTAGTCCAGGGGTGTGGGGGTCCAATGGGGTGGTGGTGTCGAAAGGGTTGGGGGCTATCCAAGGTGGTGGGGTGCCCAAGGTGGTGGGGGATTCCAGGTTGGTGTCAGAGGGGGTAGGGGGTGGGGGTGGTGTCCAGGAGGGGTGGGGGTGTCCAATGGGGGTGGGGGTGTCTAGAGGGGGTGGGGGTTGTCCAGGGGGTAGGGGCTTTCCAGAGAGGTGGGGGGCTGTCCAATGGGTGGTGGGGTCCAGGGGGGTCCAAGGGGGTGGGGGTGGTGTCTAGAGGGTTCAAGGAGATGTCTAGAGGGTTGGGGGATGTCCAGGGTGTCTGTGGAGGTGGGGGGTAGTCTAGGGGTGTATGTGTGTGTGGGGGGGGGGGGTCCAAGGGTGTGGGCGGTGTTGAAGGGTGTGCAAAGGGGGTGGGGGTTGTCCAAGGGGGCGGGGGCCTGTCTAGTGGATTTTGGGGGTTCTCCGGGGGTGTCCAAGCAAGTAGAAGGTTGGGGTGGTGTCTTGGAGGGGTGGGGGTGTCCAGGAGGGATGGGGGTGTCCAAGGGGGGTGGGGGGGTTGTCTAGAGGTGTGGGGTCTGTTCAGGGGGTGGAGGCTGTCTAGAGGGGTGGGGGCTGTCCAAGGGGGTGGTGGTGTCCATGGGGTGTCCAAGGGGGTGGGGGTGCTGTCCAGTGGGTGGGGGTGCTGTCCAAGGGGGTGGTGGTGTCCAAGTGGTGTCCAAGGGGGTGGGGGTGGTGTCCAAGGGGGATACGTTTCAGTTGGGATTGACTATTTAATCATGGTTTATGAGATTATAACAAGATGATTTTATTTTTTTCATGTATATTAGGCTATAATTTATTAGTGTTGTTTAAGGGGGTGGGGTGGTGTCCAATGTGGTGAGTGTGGTGTCCAAGGGGGTCTGTACAGTCTATATTTGAGGTTTCCACTACGATTTTTAGGGATTCAAGCATTATGAAAAGATGAGGGGTGTTTCAATATGATTCTATTAGGTTATACATATTTTGACCAGTCAGGGACTATGAGAAAATTATGGGTTATGGGGGAGACCATGTTGTGGATTTCAAAGATGTGCAGTTATCCTAACACCATTTTACCGTAAAGATAGGCTTTACACTGTGATTTTCTTCAGCCGAGTTTTTATTTTAAATTTGATTGGATTCTCAGGTTTACTCCATTTCTCTAATTTTCTATCAACCATTGGAGGCCCCATGGTTTTCTTGGATTCCATGGAATTTCCATAAATAAGTTACTTATTCCATGTTCTTCTTCCTTTATTCTTTTTTTATTTTTTTCTTTTTCGTCCACATCTTCTTATCCTTCACTCCATCTATTATTAGGGAATTTTGGTCATTTTTAAATTGACGGTTTAATAGTAATCAATGTGTTCTAGGGTTATTAGGAGAGGTGGGGGTGTCCAAGGGGGTGGGGGACTATCTAGATTGGTGGGGGATGTCCAAGGTGTGGGGGGTTATCTAGAGGGGTGGGGGGGATATCCAAGGGGGTGGTGGTGTCCAAGTGGTTTCTAAGGGGGTGGGCATGGTGTCCAGATGGTTCAGGGGGCTATCTAGTGGGTTGGGGGTGTCCATGGATGTGGAGTGGGGGGGGGGGTAGTCTAGGGGTGTGTGGGGGGGGGGGTCTAAGGGGGTGGGGGTGTCGAAGGGGTTTGGGGGGTCTGTCGAAGGGGTTGGGTGGGTGGGGGTGTCCAAGGGGTTGTGGGCTGGTCCAGATGGTTTCAGGGTTGTTGGGGGGGGGGATGTCCAGAGGGTTGGGGGTGATTAGGGGGGTGTCCAAGGGGGTAGGAGGTGGGGGTGGTGTCGAGGAGGGGTGGGGGGTTTCCAAGGGGGTGGGGGATTTCTAGAGGTGTGGGGGCTATCCAAGGGGTGGGGGCTATCCAAGGTGGTTGTGGTGTCCAGGGGGTGTCCAAGGGGGTGAGGGTGGTTTCCAGGGGGTGGGTGGCTATCCAAGAGGGTGTTGGTGTCCAGGGGGTGTCCATGGGGGTGGGGTGGTGTCCAAGGGGGGGATAACTGTCAGTTTGGATTGACTATTGCATCGTGGTTTGTGATATTAGGACATGATGATTGTATTGATTTATGAATATTACTGTTTCAATATGATTCTATTTTTTATATATATTTTGACGAGTCATTTACTATGATAAAATTAAGGGTTATGGGGGAGATCATGTCGTGGTTTTCAAAGATGCACAGTTATCCTGACCCCATTGTGCTGTGATGATTCGCTTTACATTGTGATTTTCTCCATTTGAGTTTTTATTTTAAATTTGATATGATTATCATGTTTACACCATTTTCACCAATTTTTTATCAACCTTTGGAGGCCCCAGGGTTTTCTTTGATTCCATGTAATTTCCTTTAATAAGTTACTTATTTCATCTTCTCCTTCCTTTATTCTTTGATTCTTTTTTTCTTCTTCGTCAACTTCTTCTTCTCCTTAATTATTTCTATTATTATGGTTGTTTGTTCATTTATAAATTTATGGTTTAATATTAATGTATGTGTTCTAGGGTTATTAGGAGGTGTGGGGGTGTCCAAGGGGGTGGGGTGGTGTCCATGGGGTGGGGGTGCTGTCCAAGGGGGTGGGGGTGCTGTCCAATGGGTAGGGGTGATGTCCAGGGGGTGGGGGTGGTGTCTAGGGTGTGGGGGGGGGGTGTCCAGTGGTTTCAAATCATTCAGAAATGTGTGATTTTTAGTAGTGAATGTGTACATAATTTAAAATTTATACTTTATATTTCATTTTTAAGTAAGGGTAAATTTGGTATCCAGTTGCACCAGGATGTATTCTTTGTGAACCTTAAGAGGAAAGGAACCAAGATGAATTTAAAACTGTTATATCTAACTATATTATCTTTTCAAAATCATATTTAAGCATATCTTTTTAAATAAATATAGATTTGTCTTATATTTCAAAATTGTTTTACATTCAAATTATGATTTTTTTCATATAAACATATACTTGTCTTATCTTAAAAAGATGTATAATTTTGATTTTTTGTTATAGGTAATAATGAGTCGTAGTTGGATTATGGCATATCGGATGAGCAATGAATATTTGGAAGTTGTTGATTCCTTTTTGGAATTTTCTAAATGAAATGTTCCATGTAGTGACATTTTTTTCTATCTATTCATGAAATGTTTGAATATGAAGAAGTTAAAAAGTAGAGAGATAAAAGATCATATTATTTGTTATGGTTTAAATCCAAGTTACAGACCTTGGATTTGGCATGGTGGAACTAGACGGAATGTCACTGATGATGATGATTCGCAAGATGGAAACTCTGATGGAATTGAAGAAATGATTCACAATATTGCAGTAGAATAAATTGAGATAGAATCGACAGTTGTGCGTCTATATGGTGATGTTGAAAACCCATTATATCCTCTTTGTACAGATTTTACAGTTTTTTCGGAAGTGTTAATAATGATTAACCTAAATGGGGAACATGGATGGAGTGAAAGATGTTTTACAGAGCTGCTTCAGTTGATGAAACACATTCTTTCAAAAGATAATGATCTTCCAGATTCACATTATAAGGCCAAAAAAATATTATGCCTGATGGGATTGAGGTACAAGAAAATACATGCCTATCCAAATGACTGTATGATATATAAAAAAGAAAATGAATTTTTGTCCAAGTTTCCTAAATGTGGGAAATCACGGTATAAGGTGAAAGAAAATCACTGGCTGATGTACAGATTACAAAGATCCCTTAAAAGGTATTTTGGTATCTTCCTATAATTCATTATTTCAAATGTTTATTTTCTAATTCACATGATGAAAAAAATTTATGATGGAATGATGATGAGCGATTATGTGATGGAATAATACGACATCCAACTGATTGTCCACAATGGTAGAAAATTGATGAGCAGTATCCTACATTTGGAAATGAAATTAGAAATCTCAGACTAGGGTTGTGTATAAATCGAATGAATCCATACCGAACCCTCAGTAGCACATATAGTTCATGGCCTATTTTATTGTTAATTTACAACCTCTCTCATGAAGTTTTTATGAAGTGAAAATATGTCAAGTTCAGTATAATTATCTCTAGTCCAAATCAACCCAGAAATTATATTGATGTTTTCTTGTCACCATTGATTAATGATTTGAAACTTTTATGGGAGGATGGTATTAGGGTGTATGATTCTTTTAAAAAAGAATATTTTCAACTACATGCAGTGCTTTTGTTCACTATAAATGAATTCCCACCAAATGGAAATATGTCTGGATACAGAGTTAAAGGGAATAAAGCATGTCCAATTTACGAACAACAGACATCATATTGTAAATTACATCATGGGAGGAAAATAATGTACATGGGTCATCAAAAAAAATTTCCTACGGATCACACTTATAGAAGAATAAAAAAGTCATTCAATGGATCACAATAATTTGATATTGCTTCAAAAACGTTATCCCCTGATCTGTATTTTGATAGGGTGGAAAACCTTGATGTGACAATGGGAAAGACACATAAATCTGGTAATGATAGACATATTTGGAAGAAAAGGTCATATTTTTTGAGGTACCATATTAGAGATATAATGAATTTAAACATAATATTGATGTCAAACACGTGTAGAAGAATATATGTGATAATTTTATTGGAACATTGTTAGATATTAAAGGTAAGGGAAGATATGGGTTTAATGAAAGATTAGAATTGCTATCAATTGGAATACGTTGGGAGTTCACTCCCACACCTAATGGAAGATGAACATTTCCTCCCCCATCTTGTTATAAATTATAAAAGAGAGAGAGAATTAGCTTTTTTTGGAGCCTTCATGATATCAATGTGACTCAAGGTAATTCTTAAAATGTAACCAATTTTGTCTCAATGAAGGACTTGAAATTGATAGGTAAGAACTCTCATGATTTTCAAGTCATGATGCAACAACTTCTACCAGTTGCATTGCGTGTAATATTGCCCATCCATGTCAGAATGGCTATAATAAAGTTGTCTTATTTTTTCAATTCAATTTTTAATAAGGTGATTGATGTGAATGCTTTGAAAATTTTGGAAAAGGATTCAATTTTTATACATTTTCAATTGGAAATGTATTTTCCTCCAACTTGTTTTGATATAATGGTGCATTTAAAGATTCATCTGGTTTGAGAAATAAAGCTTTATGGACCTGTATATCTTCGTTTCATGTATCTTTTTGAAATGTATATGAGAATATTGAAGGGGTATGTTATGAATCCATGTTGAATTGAAGCATACATTATTGAAAATTATGTTTATGAGGAGGTTGAAGAGTTTTGTACGAGCCACTTGGCTACGGCGCAACACATAGGTTTGCCTCCATCTCTCCATGATGAGTTAATAATTAGGGAAAGTGGATTCGTGGCTTGAAATTCAAATCAGTGTCACCTAAACAAATGCAGATGTTAGAATCATGCATCTTGAATAACATATCTAATGCTCAACCATATATCACATTTCATATTAATGAGTTGACATAATATCATCCAAAGAATAAAGAAATGTGGATTTTGAATGAGCACAATAAATTGTTTTTCATGGTTTAAAAAGACATTTCTTGGTAGATCAGATGTATCAGAGACCTTAAAATGGGTAATGGGTGGTCCATGTTTAAATGTGATAACAAGGTTCGGTTATGACATTAATGGCTATAAATTTCTTATGAAAGATCCGGACAACAAAATTGCAGTTCAGAATAGTGGTGTATTGGTGTTTGCAGAAGCAATGCATTTTTCGAGTGATAAAGAAAAATACCTAATTTCTGCATCAAGTGCATATTATGGAGTGATTGAAGACATATGGTAGGTATATTAATTTAAAATTAAAGTTCATATTTTTAACTATAAATGGTTTATTAGTAATAATAGTGTTAGACATGATGAATTTGGAATGACATTTGTCAATCTGAATCGATTGGAAGACACAGCTGATTCTTTTATATTGAAAACACATGAAAAACAAATTTTCTACATAGTAGATCAATCAAATATGCAGTGGGATGTTGTTTTATAATGGAAAAAACAATATATTGGTGAGGATAAACTTGATAAAGATTCTGATTTATGTGAGATCCCTACTTCCATGGAAGGATTAACAGAACATAATGATGAGCATGTTGAATACATGGTTTGCGCCATAAGGAATGATCATGACGAAGGAATTTTGGAAAACAATACATTTTTACATTCGTAAAATTACAGGTAACATTGATTATTTCTTGTTTATATTTATTATTTTTCTAAAATTTTAGATAATTTATGTTTTTTATTTATTAAAACATGTATTAAAACATAATAAGTATAAGTTTTTGTTTGTTTTAATTTGGTTTAGTTTACTTTATCATGTTTACCGTTATTTAAATTATATATCTATTATTTTTGTTCAGTGACAATTACTTTACCATGTATACCAAGTTTACCATGTTTACCATGTTTACCATGTTTACCATGTTTACGATCCTTACCATCTATACTATCTATACCATCTTTACCATTATGTAACATGCCTACCATATTAACCATGTTTACTATTACATAACTTAGTACAATTTTATATTTTCTGTTTACATTTGTATTGTAATATTTGAATTTGTATATTTGTGAACTATTGTTTGTTTTTTTGATTTGAAGGATCTTGACAGATCAATCAGTTGATCAACCACATGATTCTAGAGATGAGAATATTGGTCATACCTCTAGGGAGGAACATTCACATGCTCATCTTGATGTTCTCCAATCTTCTTCATGTTCTCCCATTATGACAAAGAGTTCAAGAGTTGGTAAACATGGGTGCACACATTTACCAAAAGTATCATGTGTTCGTACACAAGATCAGAGGATAGTCGTTGAGTTTGATGATGATGATATTCCTAGAGGTCCAAATGCAAAATATTTTAAGAGTTTTTAGTCAACTCTGGGTAAGAGAAAAATAAGCATTTTTTATGAGTACTGGAGAAGTGTGGACAAAGAGATAATCTCTCAGTTTTGGGAGACTATTTTGGTAAGATAGTTTTCTATTGTTTACATATTCGTTAAATTTTTCTAGTATATATAATATGTTCAACATCTTCTTTATCAGATGCCATTTGATATTCCTGGCACTAGAGGAGTCAGGAAGAAATGCTTATCGATGGATTCCAGGAGATGAAGGAATTTCAAATCAACCCTCTCATCTGATATCATTTTTGGCCATAGGAGTCATGACAATCCGTGTCGTATATATCCTTTCATAGTTGAAGACACATAGAGACAGTTTGTTTAAAGTAGAAGAAAAGATTATTTTTTTGGTATGGTTAATGTAAACTTTTATAATCTTTATTATATAAATGAACTTATTAATGTTTTGTTAATGATTGCTTATTTTTAATTTAAAGAAAACAAGGGAAGATCATCAGGAGATCCAATATAAAAATTTATAGCCTCATAGTTTATCTTGGGAAGTGTATACATTATGGGAAGAACAAATTATGGATGAAAAATTACAATAACTAAGAGATGGGTCTTCATGCTCTGGAGAGGTATACCCTCCATCTAGATATGAAAAATGGAAGAGATCTCAGATGGGGAAAAAGGGAAATATCTTTTGGAATATTCTATAATCATAGCTGAGAGGATTATAAGATGTTTATTTTATTTATTTAAGTTAAATATTTTATTCATATAATTTCAATAATTACAAAAATGTTCAATTAATTAATACATGATTCTCTTGATAAGAAGAGCTCACAAGGCGTATTTATAGCTGTTGGGAGATAACATATTTTATCTACATCATTGGGAAATGACGAATATCCTGGTCGTGTATGAGGATATCCAGAAGGTGTATCGGTAAGAAAAGTATTTCCACATTCTTCAAATTCTTATTTTGAGGGTGATTATAAAAAAAATAGAATCCTTGGAGGATGAAGTTCATAATATTAATGAAATAATGGAGGAAAGTATTAGAGCATCTGTATATTCTATGGTTTCAGACATGCAAAGTCAATTTTAGACAACAGCTCCCACTCCTCCACATCCCCCTGTAGACCGCATTATTTATTCTCCACCTCCACTAGTAGCTACCACTCCCCCACTTCAGCCTCCAGACCCCATTTTTTATCCTACTCCTCCACCGAAGCTTCCTACTTATTGCGAGTTGAATGTTGATGATCCTTAACATCATATAGTAGCATATGGGTTGGTATATTGTATAAGAGATACAGTTCATCATCAACAATTAGAGGTAGATAATCAGAGGGTCACAGTACAGGATATTAATAATATATTAGCTCGAGTACCATTACCTATAGATGAGGTGACTATAGGTGGACATAGTATCAGCCATTTTATAATTTGGCCATCCAGACTTCTTAGAATCATTACCATAGAGGTATGTATGTTATATCTTCTATTTTATTTTTTTATTAAATTTTTTTTATCATTTGAAAACTAATATATTTTTGTATTTATTTTTAGAGGAATACTTCAATGTTAAAGAAATATTGTATAAAAAACAACAAAGACAAGTGACTATGACATCATATATAGATTTCAGTGGTCTTGAAATATTGTCAAGATATTCAAATTTGTCGGTGGATCATTATGAGTTTCCAATGGAAGAACATGTTTGTGGGTGTGAAATAATTGTGGGGATTGTGAAAATAGATATCATCGAGCTTGTTACTGGAGATAAGTTGGGCATCAACATGGTGCATATTTTTTCCATGTAAGTCTTAACACCTTTTCCCTACATTATATTTATTAAAAATGTATACTTATGTCGGTTTTGTATTATGTATCTTTATAACATTTTTTATAAGAATGAGTGGACAGATGTATATGGATTCATGGACCCGTATTTGATTTCCCCTGAAGCATGTGCATTGGATGAGGAACAAAAAATGATTTGTATTGCTGAAAGACATGAACATAATATAGTAACACAATGTTATATGATGCCTTTTTGTGAGAGGTATGAAAGAAATATCTCTCAAAGAGTTCATTATCTATTAACATAAAAAAGCAATAACCTTAAATTTTTTTTATCAGTGATCATTAGATGTTAGTGGTTTTTTCCCCAAGGGAGAAAACACTTTATTGGATATGCTCTGTCTTTGGTGATGTGCGGGAAAGTTTTAAGAAAATATTGGAAAAGTAAGTTTCAATTTCTCAATAGTTTTATATATTAGAATGAATTTTAAATTTACCCCATTCGTATTATTTCCTAATAGGGGATGGGACTACTTTCGAAAAAACACAATGAAATGGAGTGCGAAGATCAAATATGTAAATATGTAGCTAAATATCCATTAATAATTTTTGATTTTTTATTTAATACATAAAAATAGTATATTTAATTTACAATCATTCAAATAGAATTGTCATTAACAATAAGGTGTCACCTAATACAGATATTATATGTTAAGATTTATGTATGAAATAATAACATATGAGACAGTTGTGAACTTTGACCAGGTAATATTTCCTTTTAAACTTTTCCATAATATTTCATTTGATATATTCATTATTCATGTTAACTACCATCCATTTAATTTTTATCTATTTTATGACCCTCAACCCTATACTTCTCAAGATGTCAAACCCTTACAAGTGGAATGGTCAATTTTTTTTACAGGTTTGATTGAATTATAGTTTATTGTAGTGTAAAATGTAATTTTAAATATGGTTATTGTAATTGTGTATTTAGTAGTCATTTAGGTTGGATTTAGTTTTTTTATGTTGACATTGTATGTTTTGATTGTAATATATGTGAATGTTTAATATTTCTCTACTTCTTGTTTTGGTCTACTTATGATGGTTTTTCTAGTATGGATTCTGGTCTGGGGGGAGGGGTTCCAAGGGTGTGGGGGTGTTCATTGGGGTGGGGGTATCTAGGGGTGTGGGAGGGCTTTACGGTGGGGTTGGGGGGTGTCCTGGGTGTTCATGTGAGTGGGGGGGGGGGGCAGTCCAGGGGGTGGGAGAACTTCTAAGAGAGTGGAAGGGTTGTCTAGGGGAGTGGGGGTTGTCCAGGGGGTGTCCAGGGGTTTGGGGTTATACTACGGGGTGAGGGAGGTTTCCAGGGGTGTGGGAGGGCTGTCCAGTGGGGGGCCCAGGGTGTCCATGGGGATGGGGGGCAGTCTAGTGGGGTGGTAGAGGAGGCTCTTCCATCCCTCGGGGGGCTGAATGCCACTAAAAGGTACTCATCACTCTCACATGAAATGTTTGACCTCTCAAAATGTTTCTCCAATGATTTCTTCCCCTGTAAACATCATTCATTCAATCAATTTGATGCCAGTATAACCAGAGGTAAATGCCATCATGTTTGACAGTGTTTTCACCCTGGTTATACTGGCATCAAAGTGATTTAATGAATGATGTTTACAGGGGAAGAAATCATTAGTGAAACATTTTGAGAGCTCAACCTTCTCATGCGAGAGTGATGAGTAGCTTCCAGCAGCATTCATCCCCCCCAAGGGATGGGGGTTCCTCTTCTCCCATCACCAGCTATCCAGGGGTTTTCCAAGGGGTGGGGGAAGTCCAAGGGTGTATGGGGTGACTAGGGTTGTGGTGGGGGATATCCAGTGGGTGGGTGGGGGTGGGGGGTTCTACTTTGTTTTGGTATGTTTTTGGTAACTTTTTGGTCTGTTTGAGCGGTGTGGGAGGGCTGTCCAGGTGTGTGGGAGTGGTTTCTAGGGGGTGGGGGGCAGTCCAGGGGTGTGGGGGGTGTCTAGGAGGGTGGTGGGGTCGTCCAATGGTGTGGGGGGATGTCCAGGGGGTGGGGTTAGTCCAAGGGTGTGTGGGTGTCCAGGAGGGTGGGGGTCATCTAGGGGTGTGGGGGGTTGTCCTGGGGATGGGGGAGGGGGGAAATCCAGGGGTGTGGGGGGGGGGGGGTATCCAAGAGGGTGGGGGTTGTCCGGGGGTTTGGGGGGCTATCCAGAGGGTGGGGGGAATTCTAGGGGTGTGGGGTGTCCAGGGGTGTGGTGGGGGCTGTCCAGTGGGGTGGGAGGGGGTGGGGGTCTAGTCTCTTTTAGTCTATTTTTGGTAACATTGTGGTCTGTTTCAGGGGTGTGGGACGGTTGTCCAGCGGTGTGGGAGTGCTGTCCAGTGGTTCGGGGGATTACACGATGCATGGGGGTTGTCCAGGGGTGTGGGGGTCTTTCCAGTGGGTGGGGGAAGTCCAGGGGTTGGCGGTGTGTCCAGGAGGGTGCGGGGGTTGTCTAGGGGTGTGGGGGCTATTTAGAGGGTGGGGGCATTCCAGGGTTTTGGGGGGTGTCTAGGGGTTTGGTGGGGGATGTCCAATGGGGTGGGAGGGGGGGTTCTGGTCTGTTTTGGTCTTTTTTTGGTAACTTTTTGGTTTGTTTCTGGGGTGTGGGACGGCTGTCTAGGGGTTTGGGGGTGTCCACGTGGGTGGGGTTGTACAAGGGTGTGGGGGGATATCCCGGGGGTGGGGGGAATTCCAGGATTTTGGGGGTGTGTCCAGGGGTGTGGTGGGGGATGTCGAGTGGGGGGGGGGGTCTTGTCTGTTTTGGTCTGTTTTTGGTAACTTTTTGGTCTTTTTCAGGGGTGTGTGACGGTTGTCTGGGGGTGTGGGAGTGTTGCCCATGGGGCCGGGGGTATAAAGGAGGGTGGGGGGCTTTCCAGGGGTGTGGGGGCTATCTAGTGGGTGGTGGGGAAGTCCAGGGGTGTGGGGGTGTCCAAGGGTGTGGTGGGGGATGTCTAGTGGGGTGGGGTGGGGTGGGGGGTTCTGGTGTGTTTTTGGTAACTTTTTTGTCTGTTTTAGGGGTGTGGGAGGGATATCTAGTGGTGTGGGAGTGATGTCGAGGGGTGTGGGGTTTACAGGAGGGTGGGGGTTTTCCAAGGGTGTGGGAGGGCTATCTAGTGGTGTGGGAGTGCTGTCCAGGGGTGTGGGGTCTACAGGAGGGTGGGGGTTTTCCAGGGGTGTGGGGGGATTTCTAGGGGTGGTGGGGTAGTCTAGGGGTGTGGGGGTGTCTAGGAGGGTGGGGGTTGTCCAGGGGTGTGGGGGATGTCCAGGGGGTGGGGGCAGTCCGTGGGTAGGGTAGGGGTGTCCATGGGTGTGGTGGGGGCTGTCCAGTGGGGGGGGGGGGTTGTGGTCTGTTTTGGTATATTTCTGTAAACCTTTTGGTCTATTTCGGGTAATTGGCTGGTCATTGCAGTGGTTCAGTTATATTTAAAAAAATGATTTTTTATATCAGTTATGAAATAAACGACGTAAAAATTGTATTGAAATTAGTTTTAAGATTGGTTATTTAAAAACCGATGTAACAACTTCATGGGAAATGGTATTTACCAAAGTTATATCATAACCGATGTAATAAATTGAAATGGATAGTTCTTTACATAGGTTATAAAATAACCGATGTCGTAGATATGCTTTTACGTTGATTATTATATGACAGATGTTGGAAACAGCTTAGTATATAGGTTTAGCACGTTAGTTATAAAAATAACCGATGTGATAAACGCTTCAGAGGAGTGATTTATGATGTCATTTATTACATAACCATTTTGAAACTGTATATACCCCATCAGTTATTAAATAACCGACATAATAAACCACGACCCTGGATCATTTTCTATATCAAGTTTTAATTAACTGACGTGAAAAATGCTTCGGATTTGTGTTTTTTATGTCGGTTGAAAAATAACCGACGTAAAAAACTATGTTTATAACGTCTACTATAATAATGTAGGCCAAAAGGTGACGTTAAAAATAAAAAATACCCACCATAAAAAAAACGTTTTCTACACAAGTGCAAACCAATTGTACCATACTAATATAAGAGTTAAAGGGTATAACATTTTAAGTAATGGTGTAGTGTTTCAGGTAGAAACTGAACATTTAATGTGAAATTTAAGGTATAGTGAAAGTTCTCTTTTATATGTTGTGAGAAGAGACTTTTTGTAAATATTTGGACTTAATATAATGTGAAAACATGAGAAAGAAGTTAACTGGACAAAAAATGGAATTTAATTTATTGGATGTTAAGATAATATCGATCATCTCTCAATGAATCAATTAGAAAAATGTCCTAAAAAATTCTCAATTCCATTACATCTTGAATTTTTATGTTTTCCAGTTATAATTTTATTGGGTTTTTTTGTTTTTCATAAGTGAACAAAATCGTTATTATAAGATATATAGATATATTTATGAGATAATTTCAAACTATCCCATTAAATTTTTAAGACAATCAATTTTTATTCAATTTATAAAACTTTTCAAATTTCAATTTAATATAACAAATGTATAATGCATTAAAACCACTTTTCAAAAAGATATTACTTTCCTTTTTAAATTTCAATCATACATTGGTAACCAAAAATATTTTTTTTTAAAATAACATATATAATGAAATAAATATTATAACATGATAATGTTTTCATAAATTTTTACTTCATACTTATATATTAATGATGAATTAAATGATAAAGTATTAGTAAAAATGGCATATTACAACATTCACATAAAAATAATTTTTTAACAAAAATCTCAAATAAATTTCATATGAAAAAATTTCCATAAAAAATTTAAAAAGGAAGTTAATTTTATAAAATTATAATCCTAATATTTATAAATTTTATTTTTATATAATAATATAAAATATAGTGAAAATATGGTTTTATAGGAAAACGACATATGGAATGTTAACAATTTTTTTTATAAATTAATAATTAAGGATAACTAATAATTACTAAAATAAAGATATACTAATATTATGCATGGATATTAACCATTGTTCTCGAAATAAAATATTAATTTCTAGAAAATACATATTTATGCATAAAAGAGATTGAGAAGTCATGGCCTTTTGGAAAGTATAACCAATCATGATATCTGTATGCATATAAATAGTTCATTTCAAGTTTATATAATCATAATTTTTACATAAATAGCCACTTATGATCTTTATTAAATACATTAGAATCATATAATCATTGGTTATAGTTTTTTGTGGTCGTTCCACAGGCATTGATCTTATGTTAACCCTCATGAGCTTCAACATCTCACATAGACAGTTTTTCTCAATATCTGATTACTCAAGAATGGATTTTGGTTGGTCTTGGGAAGACCTTAGTGAATCAATATACCCAATGATCTTTTAAAAATGTTATTTATATGGATTAATTCAGATTCTAGATGCATTCTCTTCATAAATCCTCTATTGATTTTACAATAGGGTCATATAAATTTATACCATATAATTTAATAAAACATTTTTAACGGTTATATTTGATATTCAAAATGTATTAATGTTTTTCATTTTACTTTCTAAATGTGTAGAAAACATTTTTTTAATATATTATTTAATTGATTATAATATACAATGAAATAGTGGTTTGTTACACTCAGGATCTGTAATGATTGTTTGTGTAAAGACAACCCATAATTTATCAATATAGACCATGCTTAATAAATAAATATAGGGAGATAATTCAAGTTAAATAAAATAAAATATATTGATGGTGACACATTATTCATGTCATTTATAAATAATCGATGTTATAAAAAATTTTCATAGTAGTTATTTAGTAACCGACATAAAAAATAGTTGGTGTTTATTTTAAACATCAGTTTTTCTAATAAACAATGTGATGTACTATTTTTTTCTCATTAGTTTATAGAAAACATACATGATAAACCATTTAAATTATGTCAAAATATAACTTGGACTCATTATAGTTTCATTCATTATCGTAAGGACAATCTCTTTTATTAATCATGGGGAACCCTAAATCTTCATTATTCAAACTGGGGGATGTTATCTCATTTAGTTGGAATTACCACTATCATCTACCACCATCTTCCATTGATCACTTCTTTCACTCTATCTGTGCCATATTTTTATTGTCTTGGAATTCTCATTTTCCACCAATTAGGTGTATTTTGGATGTTTGTGTTAATTTTTTTTATTCACAATGAATCGTGGTATGTTTTTATTAACTAATTTTTTGGGTTTTTATTCATAATGATCATTGTCCCTAATTTTTTTTTCTTCTCTTCATTTTTTTTACTTTTTAGTCCAATTATTCACACATCTAAATTATTGTTTAAATTATGTATGATTTTCTATGATATTAATTTTTGATTAAAAAATTATTTAATGAATTAATGTTATAAATAATGTAAATTTAATAATTAGTGTCTGTATGATTTATGTTTTTTGTATCTATTATGAATAGCAATTTTGAAGGTGTAGTGGATTATATATTTCCAATAAAAATAATTTATAATATATATTTACATGATCATGAGTATTTAAAAATAATTTTTATTTTTTTAAATAATTATAATTAGATATGGTAACATGATACTTATGTTTATTAGATATCTTTCCTTTCTTTTATTTGTTAGATTTTTTATGATTTTTGTTATATTCATTTATAAATTTGGATTTGAAATTAATATTAAAATTACACTTACTTACTTTTAATTCATGATATTTTTAATGGTAACAGTTATTAAAAGATATATTATTCTATTGAGGATAGGTGGTGAATATGAAGAAATTGTTGATGAATTTTTGGAAATTGAAAAATAAAAAATTTTGAATAACGAACTATTTTTCTATCCACACGTGAAATGTTCAAATATGAAAAATCTTAAAATTGTAGAAATAAAAAATCATTTATTTTTTCCTTATTAAAATCCTTGTTATGTCCCTTATATTTGGTATGGTGAAACTGGGAAGAATTCCTAAATTATTGATGATGATTATATATAAGATGATATGTTTAATCAATTTGAAGATATTATTCATGATATTGATGTATAAGAAATTGGTAATCAACTGATAATTGAGTGTATCTATAGTAAGTATGAAACTCCATTATATCAAGGTTGTATGTAATTTATTATTTTATCACTGGTCCTAATATTGATTTACTTAATGGTGAAAGTTGGATTGAGTGATAGTAGTCTTACAGATTTGATAAATCTGTTTAAATACATACTTCCAAAAGAAAATGATCTTTTATATTCACATTATTATACTAAAAAAATAATATTCATAATGGGTTTGGGGTAAAAGGTGATTCGTGCTTATCTAAATTACTTTTTTAAATATGGGAAGGAATATGGAGGTCTTACAGAGTGTCCTAATTGTGAAGCATCACAGTGTATGTTTATTGGACAATCAAATTCTAACTTACCATTAATAGATATTCTTACTAAGTAAATTTGGTTTCATCATATAATTCTTAATTTGATACATTTATTAAAGAATTATAATGATGGAAGTGATTAAAATGGAATATAGATGAGTGGATATTTGATGGAAAATTACGTTATCTAGAAGATTTCCTATAATATAAGAGATTTGATAAAAAATTTCCTTTATTTAGAAATGAAGATCGAAATCTCATAATTGAAATATTAATAGATAGAATGAATCCATAATGAATACGTAAACATATTTCCTGGACTATTTCATTGGTAGTTAAAAAATTATCTCTAGAATTTTCTATGATGTGGGAATATATCTTATTGACATTAATGATTTTTGGAAAAACAATTATGTAAATGATAATAATGTTTTATGATCACTATTAATTGATGGTGTTACTATTTTGTTGTTGTAATGTATTTGATTGTGTGATTCTCAAAAAATTGAACCTTTTTAAATACATGTGAAAATTATGTTTACTGTAAATGAAATATTTGTATATCAAATTTTTTTAGATTCAACGATAGGGGGAATTCATATTTTACAAATTATAAGCAAAAACATTCGTGGTATCAATTGGGTATCTTATACTATAAACCCATGGTCCCAATATTATTTATTATGATGGTTCTAAATGAAAATATATTTTCTCTAAAAACATATGAAATTATATTTCTCTTCAATATCATTGTATTTCACAAAGGTGATGATGTTAAGAAAAATATAATATATGTGTCTATATATAATTAATCTTTATTATGGAATACCATTTGAACATGGTTTTTCTAAGGATTATCATTACATTTTCTAGTTGAATGGTGTTTTTTGGATTGATTTATATTCTTTTCTTTCTGTTTCTTAACATTCTATGGGGTAAAGCGTGTTTTTTAATTGCCTTAATATATATTTTCTTCTATAAAATTATTGATATAAGGTATTTTATAAAAAATGTTAATATTAATTTTGATTAAAAATCAATTTTCAAAGGATGTTTGAATATGATTTGGTTTAAGAATTAGGTTTCCTCGATTTTTTACCCTTCTTTTTCATGTAAATACAATTTTTTGTTATATTTTTATAATATATTAAAATTATTTGGAGAAATTATTTTTTATGATTTTTACATTTGAACCAAGGTAATGTGTTTGGGTGACTCATATGAGTGAAAAAAGTAGTTCATATTGTTAAATTAACTAGTACCCCATTAAAATCAACACCTTGACAAGATGATGTCACCTAAAAAGGCCATGAAGGAAATTCTAGGTTGGATTTATATTTTCTTTTCTTAAAATATAATATTTTTCAATGATAGAGGCCATATTACACCATTTTCTTTTATTTATGTTCCCCAAATGTTACAGGCCATGAGATCTGTTTTTGATATATATCATTACTCATGCTTATAATAGACATTTATATTATGTTCACAATGGTTATTTCTCTACATTACATGTTTTTTCTTACTTTTATGTCATTTTTTAGTTTTATGAATGCCAAAATGATGTGAAATGGGTTTTTGAATTCTTATTATAGAAAAATCGTATTTTCCAAACAAACAGTACACATAAATTACTATATCAAAATTTCAAATATTTTTGTGTATAAAATATATTATATAGATTAATGGTGGTATCAAATAACATTTTTCCTAAAATACTACATATATCTTATGGGTGTTTATAGACATTGTTATGCCTAATGTAGGTAATGTGAAAACATCATATATATTTTTGTTTTTCTTATTGATAATCTTCATTGTTTTGGTATGATTATTTTTTTGACTATAGGTCACTAATAGATAGATTGGATTGAGTGTTTTGGAGATCCATATAACTCCCAAACCAAAAATCCACTTTGAATTGTGCCGCGTTTTGGTTTGACATTGGGCTTGAAGAACGCCTCCCCTTGTTCCTAATACTACAGACTAACAATGAGGATCAAATTTTGGTTTGTTGGGGATAAAATACCATTATGATATGAGTATAACAATGTTTTAATAGGTAATAAACCAGTCAACATGATAATTAGTATAATTAAATTAAATAGTAGTTGAAAATAATAATAACTTATAAAATTACCAACACTTAATATACAATCTTGCATTTTTTCTAGATAATGTAACATATATAATACAGTAACATAAAACGGGTTTTATAATATAATTCAATACATGTGTAATATATTTTTATAAAAAAGGGTAAACTCCATATGTATCATGAGATCCATATGAGTCAAGTGTTCCTAAATCAGATATCCAATAATAACTATAAATTTTTCAAATCTGAATCCTGATCTTATAACCATGAGGACTATTATGTTACCCATGTTAAATGGTGACCCAAGAAGTGTGTGTGACATATTCAATTGGCCAGCGCTAATGGATTCTAATCTATAATTTCCATGAATATAAAATATTGGAGTGTATAGTAATTTCAATAAATCTGTAAAAAAATAATTAATTGTACCCATGTCATGTTTAGTTTCCTTGAGTATACCTAGCTAACCATACATATATTTTCTTAAAATGGAATATCACTTTACTCATGTCACCATATATATAAAAAACACATGAATATAAATTTTGTTATATATTCATGTATATATATGTGTATGAACTATATATGTGCTAATATATATATATATATATATATATATAATAACTATGACCTGAGACATAAATATGGCATCCACGAATAAGCTTCTCTTAAAAAATAAAAAAATTAAGGTTAATTACATGTATCTGAACATAAAACTACTAGGTGGTTAAGGAACCAAGTTATACCACCAAGGTGTCTAAGAATAGTAATCACATTAATGTGGAGACACAATTACATGTAATAATATGAAATCATGACATAATTATTTATCTCTTTTAGACCGTCTAAAGAGTATCACAATAAGGAACCCATGTATATCCCAAGGAAAAATGAAATCCTATTTATTTGATTAGCCCGAACATGGTGTTTTGAAAATAGGAAATGAATGTATCACTCAAAGTGTTTCTATTTATTTTGACTTCATCTACGGAGTTACCTAAAAAATAATCCCATGTTTGGATTAAAATGTGTTTAAAATGATCTATCCTATTATCCCATCCATCATACTATATAAAAATGAAACCCTAGTACCACTCAAGGAGGAATAAAAATCTAGTGAAATATAACCCCATCCATGGTATTTATAATGTGGAAACGGGTATCGCTCATGGTACTAATAATCTCTAACATCCTATGAACCCATCAATGGTTTTTTGTAGAAACGAACAAGAGTATCACTCAAGGTGTTTGTATGTAACAAACTAGTTTTTACCTCCATTATTAATCATATAATTTTGAATCTAAATCTTTACTTTGGATGTAATATAGGTTCCTAATGAGTTGGTAAAGGTTACAACGGTGTCTGGGGCATGTTCGGATCCTGGAACCCATCTTTTTAGAGAAAAAATACTTTTTGGGGGGTTTAGAGTAAACCACGTGGGAATTCCACACTGTTTTCCTAGATGTTTAGATGGTGTTTTTTTAGCCATATCCTACTCGCACGGTTGGAATACGATTGTACTATATAACTGTGCGAACACCCATATTTACTAGGTACTCATGCATGACTTTCTTATAGTTTTATGAAACTATGCGGCTAAACCATGGAGAAAACCCGTGAAGAGGGAAATGTTTTGGGTAAATATCCATTTTTCCCTTAATGATATATTAATCCTTCTCCTTGTTCATATTTCTAGAACCAGTTGGATTACCACCTCTCCTCTCATTCTGGAGCTTTTTTAATGACA
This sequence comes from Viscum album, assembly GCA_963277665.1. Classification (NCBI taxonomy): domain Eukaryota; kingdom Viridiplantae; phylum Streptophyta; class Magnoliopsida; order Santalales; family Viscaceae; genus Viscum; species Viscum album. Next base: position 1,075,642,832 of record OY728134.1, read on the forward strand.
AATCTAGGGATCAAGAGATCTCCTTCATCTGGAATCTGATCCCGCTTTCATTCAACACATTGGATTCAAAACAGAATGTACTCGAGTAATCTTTATATATCCCTCTTCTCCCATTATATCAACCTAGGTATCATCATTTGAGGATTTTTCACCATCTCTTAGATCTACTCCGATCCAAGGAAAATCAATGGATGATACCAGATGAGAATGATCATACAACCCTAAGGTGGGGGGTTTATAACTTATCCCTAAAGTTCTATTATTTGGAATATTTGTGTGGGGCCCACCGATTTCATCATAATCCATTTCCTAAATTTACATTCCATGATTATACTTTTTATAATTTTATGTCCATGATCTTTAAAAATATGTTATTAGTTGTTAGTTTTTATACTAACAACTCCCTCCCCCTCATGTCAAAGGTTATTTCATAATTGAGTTTTAGTGTTTTGGAATGTTTGAGCCACCATTCTTGTGTGCCCTTGCATGAGATTTCTATAGCCGAGTCGTCTTATAATAAATTGATTCTTATTAATGAGAAATTCCTAATGACATGTACCATGTATGATCATCACTTGACCCACCTATGGTAATTTCCTTCCAATTGATTATTAAATGAGAAATGTGATATGGAAAGTATACTATGTATATAACTTGGCGTTATAGAATATGTTTGAACAATAGATATAAGACGTAGTACCCATTTCCAAGTTTATGGATGGTAGAAGAGTGAACCTCTATGAATAAATATACCTTAATGGTAAATTAATACATGAATAAATGGTTTCAATGATTCTTTTCATATCCACACTAATAGAAGACAAGGAATGGAACATTAAATAAACAGTTGCAGTGATACATGGACTATCCAAACTAATGAAGACAAGGCATGAACCTAACAAAATAGTACATGATACAATATCAAAAAAGAATGGACTGACTCATGAACACCTTGTATTATTAGAGGATAATACCTTGGGTCTCGAGAACCACAATCCTATTCAAGGATGTAGTTTTCTTAGGATGATACAAACATAGACTTGGATTCTTGTCTATTCCTTGGATTCCCAATATACTAACATAGGGTCCTTTACATCGCTAAAGGATACCTCAAATACATTCCTTTGATCAATCATTGACTAATAGATTCCATAGTGAAAGCCCACAGGGACCTGTCATTTCTTACCCCGTTTTACCTTGGTCAATCACCTTGGACTTGGTTGGAACCTTTTTGTGTAATTCCTTGGATTACACCCCTTGTATTTCACCACTTGGATTACACTCCATGGATTAAACTCTTACCCCTTACCTTGAATCATATACTATGGAGTTATCATTCTGTGGGATTTATGTTACCTTAGTTATTACCCAGGAACTCCCTCATTGGATATCTTTGTTATGTTTTCTTATTAAATATTGGGACTTTCACTAATTTTTTTATCAGGAGGTAATGTTAGTGTTGGCTATAAATCATGTGACCTATTAACATTAATTGGAAATTTTTTATGTAATTAACTATTTACACATTCAGACACTAGACAAGGGCTAAAGTAGGTACTTGGGTATTTAATTATATTATAATAATTTCATTACTTATATATTCATGCCTTCACACTGCTATATTCTATTAAATGGTCCTGATGTTATAAACACTATTAGTGTTTCCCCAATAATATTTATCTCACAACATCTTCGGATGTCATTTGGTACTCGGAGTAGATTACATAGTTGCAGTGTTGACGAAGATAATAATATACCATCAAACACTTGATTGGTTGCTGTTTAATATGGAGATTCAGAGCATACACCTGAGTTGGATCTCAAGATTCTTGGAGTAGCATTTCTTTTCTCTTACATTGTGGAACATGTTACTCTTATTTTCTTGTGTCCATGTTTTCTTGTTTTCTAGTGACATGACATGACATCATCATTGTTCTAGTTGATGCAGTAATTTTTATTCTAATTTACATATTGCATTAGTTATCTTAGACTATTTTTTATATTATTCAGAATTGATCCATTGTTTACTATTTCTTTATAATCCTTCCACTGTTCTACAATTTGTTAATGAGGTTATAGTCTTCCCATGGACATATCCTAGTCCCTCACTACTAGTCGGTAGCCTCTGGCTTTTGGGGTGATGCGCTTGAGGCCATGTGGCCCTCCGGTCTTGTGGCACCTATTAAGTAGCATTCGGATCTGGGATTTCACAATGTTTCATCAGAGGTGGTTTCTTTTCTTCCTTTACTATTTAGATACAATATATTGGACAATGGGAATGCTTGGGACTTGGTCATACATCACGAATTGGCATCATGAACCCATGTTCGGAGTAAAAACAATGTTTTCTAAATTATTAATTTTATTATTCATTACCGTATAAAGGTTGATATTATTTCACCATTGATTAATGCACATGTTGTGTGGTGTTGTTTATTATTACTCTTTTGATAATTTCTTTATTACTTACCCCGATGATATGTGGGAAAGGTGAATTGTTACATGAATCATGATAGGCACATAGAGTTCACATGTCATGCATATTTCCATGCCATATATGTTCATTTCACTAAATTTCATTTCTTGATAGTCTTTTTATTTCTGAGTGATGTTTTGTTAGTTTTCATGTACATGTATTACTATTGATTTAAATTGAGTGATTTCTAGTCTCAATTCATGAGGTGTATGGGCCCTCATGTGTTGGGATGAGTAATTTACCGAGTCAATCCATTATACTATAAATAAATGGTTGTTTTTTCTAGTGATAGGTGAATGGGAACTGATTCATCAGAAATGGATATCCATTGTAATGTGAATCGTAAAATATAAAATGAATTGGTTTCACATCCTTATCCCACCTTGTCATGTATATGAAAGGTAAAGTAGTGAACCGAGGAAATAAATGAAAAATGACAAGAAACTTATACTTGAGCTGTTACTAATACCTGGTCATCTAAGCAGGTAGTTTAGGTAGTATGCCTTTTTTAGTGAGTTTTTTTTTAAATTTGGGTTCTACTAGTGAATCTATCTTATGCTCCTAATCTCGTTCTAAGGTGTATTCTTTGAATTTTTATGCCAATTCCACTACGTCGTCCACGTGTCTCTCCAGGAGGGTACAAACGACCATGATCCAGATAGGGTGGGACCATAGCCGCCAATCTTTCCTCCAGAACTACCACTTTATGCACCTCTTATTGAACTTTATTTGTGCATTGATTCTCACGTCTATGATAGATTCCTACGTCAGATGATGTCCATGCATGGTGCTCTATGGGTTGATCCTACGATGGTAGATTTGAACCATGAGTTCCAGTAGTAGCATCCTCTTACTTTTTCAGTGGATGGCGGTTCTCAGGCTACTGAGTCTTGGCTAGAGGACATGCGGTATATCTTTTAGCATCAAGAAATTAATATAGAGTGGATACTCAGGATTTCTGTATAAATTCTTTAGGTTTCAGCCAAGTTTTAGTGGGATGTGGTTAATTATACAGTTCTTCATCATGTCATGTCTTGGGATGATTTCCAAGCTGCCTTCAATGGTCAGTTCATTCCTCAGGCATTGAGAGATTAAAGATCCAGAAATCATGCATCTTGAGAAGGTTTATATGTTAGTGATGGAATATTCATCACCTTGAAATGATTTTCAATTCTTTTCACCACTTCTAGACAGTGATTGGAATTCACATGCTAGACTTTTTGAAGAAGGGGATCTAGTACATCATCTAAACCTATGTGAATTTCATTAACCTTCCATACTTTTTTTGTAATAGTTATTCAAGACTTTATGAATGACTATAACCTGATGGATGGTGAGAGTACCATGTTTAAAGGATCAGTTCCATGTAAGGCCAGCAGTTCTTCAAAAGGCAGGAAATGTTTCTTTGATGTTTCTCGTTAGGGAAGTGGCAGCCAGAATATCTAGTTTGATAGCTCTATGGTGTGTCATCAGTGTGGAAGACCAGGGTATAAGAATCCCTAATGTGATAGAGACCCTATGGAGTAACGGGATTGCAGTTATATGGGTCATCTTTAGCGTTTCTATACAACATTTACTCCTGATTTAAGTGGGAAATGATCAGCATCAGCTCCACCTTCAGGAATGATTTCTTTTGTTCTACGTCAGGCGGGGAGTTGGAATAGCACTGATAGGTCTTGATGAGGAGGAGGTCATTGTCATGGTAGACCAACCCATAATCACCAGCAATGCTAGTAGAGAAGTCATGATCATGGTAGTCCATCTGTTGCATAGGGCCATGAATCAGATCAGTTGTGTAATTTACAGTCCATACAGGTGGATAGGGATATGGGACCATCTATAGTATGAGGTACTATTCAAGTAGACACCACTATTGTCTCTTATTTGATTGATACAGGTTCTTAAAACTCAATTGTTTTTGTATCTATCATGGAATGTCTCGGACTAGAGATACAATAACACTATGGTTTAATGACCCTCGATACACTGTTTGGAATATAGACAGATAGAATATGTTAGTGTAGGGACTATCCACTAGAGGTTGGAAGTTACCCTCTCTTTTGGAATCACATTATTCTCGAGAAGACATGCTTTAATGTCATTATCCACAAGGAATAGTTAGTCCACTATCACGCCTTTGTAGACTGTTATCACCACATGGTTTCTTTTACATCACCAAAAGGTAGAAGTAATCTTTTTAGGGTGAGTGGGATATCCAATCATGGAGATCTAGACCGAATCATCATGGGCTAGGTGATTTTTCTGCCCAAATTAAAAATCTTTTCATGGATGATCAGGGTTTGATTCAAATTTATTTACCTCTATTAGTTTATCATTTTAGGGAAGCCTTTTCAGACGACTTTTCCCGCTTACCTCCATAGAGAGTGGTACAACATACAGTCGAGCATGTTCTAGGAGCCTCTCCAATGTCTATTCCTCCTTATGGGATGGAACCTACTAAAAATTTGGAGCTCAAGCAGCAGATATAGGACCTATAGTCGAAACAATTTATATAGTCTAGTACATCCCCTTGGGGCTCACCCATGCTTTTCTCTAAGAAGGAAGATGAAACCATACATCTATGTGTGGATTACAGATGGTTGAACCTACTTATGACTAATAATCAGTATCAACTTCCGCGAATAGATGATCTCATTGTCCAGATCTGAGGAGAAAAGGTGGTCTCTAAGATAGACATGAGGTTAGGTTATCATTAGGTCTAAGTTTGACCAGTAGACATACCTCAAACACCTTTTTGTAGCAGGTATGGTCTGTATGAGTATCTTTTTAAGTCTTTCTATATTATGAATACTCCTACCATTTTTATGGCTTTGATGCATAGGGTTTTTAACACCTATCTAGACTCTTTTGTTGTGGTCTTTATGGACTACATCTTGTTGTATTATCACACTAGTAACGACCCTGCAAAACATCTTGAGATCATTCACTGTACACTAAGAGAGAATTAGATTTATTCTTAACTTTTATGTGTGAATTCCTCATATAAAAGGTGCACTTATTGTGTCAAATTATCTTAGAATCAATAGTATCTATTGACACTGAAAAGGATAGTGTTGTAATCTCCTAGGAGCGACCCAAATTTTTTTTTTGATATTAGGATGTTCTTAGCAATCACTGGATGTTATGAGTGTTTCATAAAAGACTTTTCTCATCATTATTAACCACTTAATGGACATACATAGAAGGTTGTTATGTTCTAATGTCCATAAGAATGAATGAAAACCTTTCAGGAACTAAATGAGAGGTTTGTCTCGACAGCAATTCTTATTATTACAGAACTTGGAAAAGGTTATATCATCTTTTGTGATCCATCAGGTATTGGCCTAGAAGTAGTGTTGATTAAGGGAGAGAATGTAATTGCATACATATATTGATAGTTGAGGCCTCAAGAGAGAAATTACTCAATGCATGACCTCAATATAGTTGTAGTTGTCCATGTTGTACGTTGCTGGAGACATTGTCTATTAGGTGAGCACTTTTTTGTGTATACTGATCAATAGATCCTCGACAATATCCTTTCCTATCATAACATAAACCTCAAACAAAGGAGATTGGTAAAATATATACAATCCTTTTATTTTGAGCATGCCTATACGCCTGAAAAGGTAATTGTGGTTTTGAATGAATTGAGTCAGAAAATGTAAACTCATGTCATACATGAATCCTGTGATTAATGGAAGTTAATGGCCCTCTTTTCTGAACACCATCTAGAGTTTCAAGATATTAACAAGCAGTCTTACCTCTCAGACTTAATAGTTACCCCTTCCCTCCTTGAGAAGGTGAATATTAGTATGTTTTCAAATCTCAATGGTTTGGTTCTCTATTGGTGTATATCTGGAGATAACCCACCTCTGGATTGGTCTTTGGAAAAAGACGATGTCCGGTGTCTAAATGGACTTATTTGGGTTCTGGTAGATATTTGAGTGGAGTTGATGAACGATTCATATTCTTCTTAGTGTGTAGTTCATCTAGGAATACCAATGTCTGTATCGAGATATGTGACACTAGTATCGGTGGCCTGGAATGAAACGTCGTATTTTAGGCTCCATAACTAGGTGTTCTTCTTGTCTGTAAGTAATGAAAGAACACCAGAGACCTGCAGCATTGTTACAGTTTCTTCCATTCCTAGAATGGAAATGGGAAGATGTTTCTATGTATTTTTTAGTTACCATTCCTAGGTATCTGAGGGGTAGCGATGCTATATGGGTAGTCATCGTCCGACTAATGAAATTATCCCACTTCATTCCTATTCAGAATATTTTCTCTGTTGATGAACTGGGATGACTTTATGTCCATGAGATTATATGACTACATGGGATTCCACATACTATCATTTCTTACTAGGACTCTTTTTTCCCTTCACCATTCTAGCATGGTTTTCATAAAGCTATGGGGACTCCATTTCTTCTATGAAAAGCATTTCACCCTCAGAACAATGGAAAATGGTAACTGATAATAAAAGTTCTAGAGGATATGTTCTGAGCATGTGACCTTTATTTCAGTAGTTCTTGGTAGAAGAATATCCCTCTCTTCGAGTTCTCTTATAATAACAGTTTTCAGGACATGATCTAGATGGATCATTTTGAGGCATTAAATGGTTGGGCGTGTTGTTCAACATTGTGCTAGCTTGAGGTAGGTGAGGCAGCCCTCCTAGGTTCTTGTCTCAGTCAACAGACTTCAAAACATGTTGATCTGATCAGAATGTGTATGAATACTGCTCATTCATGAAAAAAATCACATGCCAATCACCATCAATGACCTCTAGAGTTTTATGTTGGGGAACATTTTATCCTTTGATTATTTCCAAGGATATTTCATAAATGGCTAAGGAAGTAGGGAAAGCCATCACCTCGTTACATTGGGCCTTTTGAAATTCTAGAGAGAGTCTAGTCGATAGCTTATCGGTTTCGACTACCTCATATGTACCATCCCATGTACTATGTATTTTATATCCCATAGCTTCACCAATATCATGATGACCCATATCAAACCATTGATACTGAGTAATTTGAGTTAGATGTTGTTCCTACCTGTGAGGATAATCCAGTACGCATTGTTGATCAAAGCACTAATGCTTTTCAAGGATTGTTTGTCCCTCTTTTAAAGGTGCTATAGAAGTAAACCATAATATAAGAATATAATTGGTAGAGTGTAGCTGATGTACATTCCAAATGGGAAGAGTTGTTCAATGAAATTGTTTCTTTACCATTGTATGAAGAACTTAGGGGTGAGGTCTTTTAAGAGGGGAATATTGTAAGAACCCATTTTTTCACTCAAGTATGGATAGATTAATTTTCGTTCCAAATGATTACATTCAACCAAATATGGATAAATAATGAGTTATTAAAGTTTTCAAGGGTTTATGAGGCTAGTTCAGATCATAGAACTCATCTTTTGGGAGAAAACAAACTCTGCACATGGTTAATAGGGAACCGTGTAGGAATTCTGCACTGTTTTTATAATCGTGCCGATGATGTTTTCTTCAGAAGGTGCCACCTCACATGATTGGTGCACATCCATGATACCTAACCAAGATAACTTCCCTTTTCCCATAGTACACATGAATTTATTTCACACGATTTGATCAAACTGTGGGTCCAAACTATTCAAAAAGAACCATCGTGCATGGTTTGTGAATAGTTTGAAAAATCATGTGGAAAAATTGTACGGAGGCTAATTTTCTAGGTAAATTTACATTTTTACCTTAATGGTCAATTAATCTTCCTCCTTCTGTGAAATTCAAGACCAAGTGGTATTAACCCCTTTTCCTCTCATTTTGGATCTTCTTGAAGGCCAAATCCAGGGATCAAAAGATCTCCTTTATCTGAAATCCAATCGAGCTTCCATTCATCACATTGGATGTGCAATGGTGAGTACTCGAGTCCTCTTTTGCAATTTTTCTTCTCTATTTCTCTTCACCTAGGTATCTTCATGTGATAGTTTTTCATATTTTATTATATCTAATGCGATCCGAGGAAAATCAATGGCCAATACCGAAGGATAAGAATTTTACAACCCTAAATTGGTTTCTGTATAACTTATCCCTAAAGATAGTTCTTTTTTGTAATATTCGTGTGTGGCCTACTGATTTAATCAGAATCTATTTCTTAAACTTACATTCCATGATTATACTTTTGGAATTATATGGTAATTCTATTCTAAAATATGTGATTAGTTATTAGTGGTTAAAATAAAAACTCAGTCCGCCTCATGTCGATGGTTATTCCATAATTGTGTTTCAATGTTTTGGAACATTTAAGCCACTGTTTGGGTTTTACCTTTCTTAAACATTCTAATTGCGATTATTCTTATAATAAATGGATTGTCATTAATGAGAATTTCATAATGGAATGCACCATGTATGATCTCCACTTGACCGGCCTAAGGTAAGTTCCATCAAATTGATTATTAAATTAGAAATGTGAAATAAAAAGTATACTATGTATATAACATGGCCGTAATGAATAAGTTTGAATAAAGGTTACATGTCTATATCAACCCTTTCCATATTGATAGATGGTGAAGTAGTGACCTTATATGAATGAATATACCATAATGATAAATTAAGAATTTAATAAATGATTATAATGAAACCTAGCCTATCTACACTAATAGGAGACAAGTATTAGAAACATAAATAATCTATTGAAATGATACATGGACAATCCAAAACGATGGAAGACAAGGCTTCAAACTAATGAATTTTTACCTGATTACAATATCAAAAAAGAATGGACTGAATCAATCTCTCCATGGATTCTTAGAAGAGAATATTATGGGTCTTGGGAACCCTATTACGATTCAAGGATGATGTATTGTTAGGTTGATACCCAACTGGAATTATTTTCTTGTCCATTACTTATATACCAGGTATACTATTGTACCATCCTTTACAACATTAAGGGATACCTCAAATACACTCCTTGGGTCCATTATTGACTAGTAGGTTCCATGGTAAAATACCATAGGTCCCTATCTTTACATTTACCCATTTTACCTTAGACTATCATGTCAGACTTAGTCGGTTCCATTTTGTGGAATTCCTTGGATCACGCTCCCTAGAATACACACTTACACCTTAGCTAGACTTAGATACTACTGAGTTAGTGTTCTGGAAGATTTATGTTACCTTTGATATTACCAAAGAACTCCCTCACTGGATATCTTTGTCAGGTTCCCTTGTTACATATTGAGACCATCACTACATATATTATCATGAGGTGGGGTCAGTGTTTGATATGCCTCATGTGACCTATTAACATTAAATGGTAATTTCTTAATTATTGAGCTGGTTGCATGTTCAGACACTAGATGAGAGATGAAGCTATTACATGGGTATTTAGTCATATTGTTCGGATTTATTTACATATATATGCATGCCTGCACACTGCTATATTCCATTACACATGCCATATGTTATAGACACCAATGGTGGTGGACCACTGAGATTTATCTCTCACCCTCTCTGGGCACTGTTTGGTACCCTTAGTAGATTACATGGTTTCATGTTTTGATAAAGGGAAGTATACAACTTTAAATAACATGAATACTTGTTGTTTAGGGTGGATTATGATATCATATGACTGAGTTGGATCTCAAGATTCATGGAGAAGCCTAATTTTTCTTTTACTTTTGTGGAATAGGGTATTCTTATTGTCTTGTATGCATATTTTACAATTTTCGAGTGACATGACCTTACATCATCATTGATCAAGTTGTCACAACTATTTTTATTCATGTTCATATATTGCATCAGCGTGATTCCACTATTTACTATTTCATTATATTCCATCTTGTAACACCCCAAGCTTACATAGTACGTTTCCCTTTGAATAATGTAATGGTGTGCATTTTACGCAACTTCAATATTTTAACACACCACAACCAATCAAACTAGCCGTTATGAATAGTAATACCTACTTTTTGAAATTTTATAAATTCTATCTCTCAAAATTTAATTCATTTTTGGATTCGGAATATCGAAATTAGCCTAGGGTAAAATTTTGGTACTTTTCGGATAACTTTCATATTTTGATGAATAGTGAAAATTACTAAATTTTAATTAAAAACAACTTTTTTAATCGAAATAATTAATATTGATAAATTATGAATTTAAGTAGTTTTCATGTATATTTAGAATATATTTTTACCATTTAATTCAATGTTTGTCATTGGACATAATTTCACAATTAAACCAGACATAAACAAGTGCCAATCTTTTGACAGTTATTATCTCTTAAAAACATGCTTTTTTATTTTAACAACGGGAATTAATTTTAAATTAATTTCTGCCACTTCTGTGTTTTGAATTTGGAAAAATGGATTCCATATTTGGAATTAGGATGTTCAAATTGTGTAAATAGGTAACTTTTATTTTTATAAATTTTGAATAATTACTTCGGTAAATATTTTATTTACCATGGTTAAAGGGTAAATCCGGTAAATAAGGGTTAAAAAATAATATTATAATAATACTAAATTACCATAAAACGTTTCATAACCCTATTGGTTGATAAATGGCCGACCATGGGAATCTTTGGGTCGATTTTGTGACCCCATGGGTCCACTTGTAAGTGATAGGAACACTTTATTTTAATTAAGTTAAAATGAATACAAATATGACACAAGCATATATCCTTTAGAAAAAAAATTGTTACATAGGGTTATATATGTTTGATTTTGGACTATAAATATTCATTATAAAGCTAAAAATATTTCCAACATAATGATATTTTATTTATAATTTTTAGACATTAAATAAATAAATTTATTTATGACACAATTATGATGCAGTAATTACCATAATAGTGAAAAAATAAAATAATAGATATTATATATAACCAAATAAATATAAATAGAAATTTTTTAGGAATTACACTAATTTTCTAGGATAATATGACATGTTAGGATTGATATAAGTAACTATTTTAGAATTAATTATTCTATTATGATTTTTAAAAAAATTAATTTTTGAATAGTGTCAAAATTGACATAAAAGCGTTTTTAATACAAATATTATATTATTAATTGATATTAAATTCCTAAAAATATAAGGTTTGGCCACGAGACTTATATCATGATAGTTGTATCATTTATGGACCAGTTGGGGGTCTCATGGATGTATATAGTAAGTTCATTAACCATATAATATAAAAATACAAAGAGACATTGTAAAAGTGAAACTAATTAACTAAGAGTTAATACTTAATGATAAGGTTAATATAATGACCCAAACCTGTCTAAAGTCTATTGGTTGATTGGATTTCGACCTATTCCCACATTAACCTTTAAAAAAGAAATTTTTGAGCCATTATAAACCGAATATGAATTTATTATAAATTAATATTTCTAGCTTTTTGAAAGGTGCCCATCAACCCTCTTATAAAAGGGCACTCCTCCTTCTCATTTCCTCACACCTTCAAAGCCTTTTTCATCGGCCAAACCCTGCCCAAATACTCTCTCAACTTCCCTCACTACAACCGTGAGGCCTTGTTTTGATTAGAAAGCCATCCTAAGGATCCCTTTTGATCAAATCAAAAGGAAGAACCCGAAGAAGAGGTAATGTTATCACCACCCCTTTTCAAGTTCCTTTCTTTTTCCACTTCTTCTTTATTTTTTCTTACCATTCTAAAATAATAAATCTAGTATATCATATATACCATTATATTATTATAAATATGGTACCACCATATTCAGTATTCTATCCACCCTTTGAATAACATGTCACCATATGTGCGTACGTACGGCTTACCGTCTCCACGTCATGGTGTAATTGTTATTCAATATATTATTATTTGGATGGGTATAATAATAATGTATAATTCATGTAAAAAATAAATATAACATGATAATTATTCTGTATATATAATATACCATCCATGTATATATTATTTTAATATCAAAAAAAGTATATTGTCGCTCGTGCGTAAGTACGGACTACCGTCTCCACGAACGCGATGAGATTCATTCTCCATCATATCCATTCACGTATAATTATTATTTGATGATTTAAAAATAATGTTTAAGAACTTTATATCATTCTGGATATGAATAAGATACAACCTGTCCATGACAAACATGACTTACCTAACAAAACATATAAAAGAAAACGAGTAAGTTAACACCCGAAACGACGATAATTCTAAGATATTATTAACAAAGCAATGTTAAAAGATAATATATGATATCATATTAATGTATATGATTCATGAATAATTTAATAACAATTATTTCAACATTATACATGAGGTTAACCTACCCCCAACCAAGGAAAAGTACAAAGTAAGGGATTTTCTTATCTCACTTTCAATTCCGTGAGATTTCCATTGTTCACCACTAAATTACTGAAAGTGGTGTATTATGTACAGCCATTTGATATATATTATCATGATTATCTTTATATTCATGGTATTCTGTAAATCATTTTTTGGTTATTAACTTTTTTCCACATGACTCAGTTTATTACAACGTGGTAAGGGGTTTCTTATCTCACTCTTAATTTCGTGAGAATTCCATTGTTCACCACTTATTTATTGCATGTGGTGTATGTGTACTTCTCATAATTGTATTAATTGTGTAATATACTTTAATTTATGGGTATTTACATCATCATTGAATGATCCTACTTTCATGGGTGTATGTTTCATAAGTTACCTAATCGATAAGGGAATTTGAAATTTCAATTTCCATTTATTCGGCTTTACGCATACTTCATTCATTATTTTTACTCCACGATTATGTGTGGAATCACTGTTCATTTTATTATGTCAGAATTTCTACTCCCCTTTCTGTGGATATACATTTTATACACATTATCACTCCATTTATAAATTCTCAAGTCATCGGTATGAACTTGATAAGAGTAATTTTTACTCAATCTTGATTTGTTGAGGTAAACATCCAATTCATTGGTGTTGTTTTTACTAGAATATGTGTGAATGTCCTTTGATTGTTTTACACTGAATATCCAATCATATTTGGTGTATTTATATTTTTCACACATAATTATGTTGTTGATTTATCCTTAACCTAAGGATACGGCCTTTATGAGAGATTTCATCTCAATTTACATTCCATTGAGACTTATTTGTTTTTATACACCAAATCACTTTTATATGCTGTACATAATGTACTTTGACATAGTATATCATGAATCCATTTATTCTCATGATATTGCAATGTTTTTATTACCTCAATTATTTGAATTCAAGTGTCACTCTTTTGGTTAGAAACTCTAACTAAAATACCATTTTTAAATGTTTTAAAGACTTATTCTTCTAAATCTTGGTCGTTAATGTCCATGTTTTAAAAATGATTTTAAGGATTTATTTATATGGACATTATAGTTTTAAAATTAAAACTCCTTTTAAAAGTTCCAAAGTGGTATGGGACACTTTGATTCAAAAATCTATTTTAAAATGGCTTCTTGACAGATAGTGTGAATTTTATATGATTTCAAGAAAAAGGGGGATATTTCTCTCAAATATTTTTGATGATTATTTTCATCTATGTCAATATCCTTCATTATTCTTGATTGAGGTTAATGTGATACAATACAATCTTTCATATTGTATCGAATGAGTTATGTTTGACTGTGGATGTGCTATTTTTTATACCACTCATGGATTGTGGTTAAAGTATTGACATTTCATATGCTAGTTTTAATACGAATGTTTATGTTATGTTTGAACCTTTTCATATAAGGAATGAATTGGACTTAATAAGTGACGAGTGGAGCCCGCTATAGCTCCACGATGCATCGGTAGGTCTCATGAGACAAACTAGTGTCTTGGCACAAGGCCTTGGCAAAATCTTATTTGTAGTCTTGGCACGAGGCCTTGGCTATGTGGTTATGATAGTCTGGTATTATACATTCCATCATTATGAAAGTGGTTATTGATATTGCATGTGATTGTTCGACTAGTAGAATATCCATGTGAATAAGTAAATGTCATTATTTCATTTTATCTTTTCCATATTATGCTAAAGTTCATGTTTAAAAGGCTTTTGTTTTAATTATAATTTTCCTTAAGTGTTTATGCTTATCTATGAAAGCTTCTGCTATAATGTTATCCTTACTGAGCATCTGAGCTCACCTCTTTCAATGTTTTATTTTTCCCAGGATTGTGATGAAGTAAATTATGAATGACCTGCAGGGATAGTATGAGTGTGGACTATGGAGACTATGTTGTTGTTGTTTTCAGTTTATGATGTAATGTAAACTTTATTAATGTATCTAGTCATTCCAAGGCTACTAAACTAATCGGACTTTCGAGACTTGATCTTTCTTATGATCATGACAAAGTTATGTAATAATGCACCGACTCTGGGTAACTGGGGTTGGGGTGTTACAGTTAGTATCAGAGGAAGTTTATTACAAACGTTGGAAGCTAGATTTAGATAAAATTTGATTAGAGCACGTAGACCTAAGATGAACTTTGAGGATTTGTATAGAATAACTTCCATGAATTTTGGTATTGTAGAGATTTTGTGAGTTTTCTGAGAAATACATCCCTGTCTGGATACGAGAAGGTAGAGGCGGCTCTGGCACAGATGTACCTAGGGGTAAAACCTGAAAACATCACTTTGAGCTAGACTCGAACGGGAACTGGTGCACGATAACGGGCCTTGCTTCACTCTTGGTTACGACACTCCCGGGGGATATGCTTAGGATAATTTACATTTTCTTTACTAACCGATTTGAAGTATTAAATATATAAGATGATAGTAAATGACCTTGGTTAATCCTAATGTGTTTCAAATTTGAGAATATGGTGACATGTTAATCTCTAAATGATTTTATGACTACTGTTACTCACACAATTCTTTCTGGTTTTAGTCAATGGCTGGATTCCAAGGAAGTCACAGTGACTTTGGGAATGATGTACAAGGTGGGAACGGTGGTGTAAATGAGCAACAAAATGGAATGTTGATAGGCGTAAAATATATCGTCTTTATGCCAAATCAATTTTCCAAAAATATGATCAACAATATATATATTAACCAATTCCCGGACTCAAAAAAGAAGAGAAATGTGATTAATGATAAGAGCTCCAGCAGTGGAGACCATGGAGAAAGGAATCCTCAATTTCCATCATGTAAGAAATGTGGAAGGGGACACCCAGGAAAGGGTCTCAAGGGGACAAATAAATGCTTTTCATGTGGGAAGGAAGGACATAAAGTGAAGAATTGTCGAAGAAAAATGAAGAGTACTGTGGAAGAAGATAAAAATGGTCCCAAGAGTCCATTTACAGTCATTTTCCGTAAATGTAGGGGACCTGGCCATTACTCGATTGAATTCCCTATTCTATAGGATATTTTCTTGGTCAAAGAAGAAGATATGTAGAAATAAATGTTTAGAAAGTATTAGTTCTCCTTGTTGATGGTTTTACTTTGGAATAATTTTCACTTGTATTTGTAACCCCGCAGTTTTCCATGTGAGAATGACATTTGAGAAGGAATTATCTCTTCTCTTGTGGATTTAGGTATAAATAACCATTTTTTTTATATGATCATTGGGGTTTGAGATAATTAAATGTTATTATAATTTGGGATGAAAATTCAAGGTATGATATAACATTTGTGGATAAATTATGTTATGGTATTTTGAGGAATTTATCTCATTTTGGTAATATTATAAAATATAGTTTTTGAAAAAGGACAACACATAGACCGTGTGACAACCCGTCACGTCAGACAAAGTTGTGGGAATCGAACCCACAACCAAAGTGCGATTGGGATTTATTGCCTACCACTGGACTATGTGAAGTCCCTGGATAGTGTGACTAATTATTTTTAGTTAAATGATTTTATTGATCATTAATAAGATGATTTGGGTTCTTATGTCTTATTAAATGAATACCCTTGGTATAGGAAAATGATTTGGTGATTAAGTGATAGATGTTATTTTGGAAGTTGTTCTCTTTGTTGTGAACACTATATGCCCAAGGAAAAAAGAATAGTTTGGGATTTCATTTGAGGAGTAATGGTGGATTTTTATCTATGTTTTTATTATGGATTTATAGTGATTTAGGTTGTTTATGGAAATGATTAGGTTAATTACTTTTAAGTATGTGACTTTAAGAGTATTTGATGTCATTTGGAGATAAAATTTAACGTGGAAGACTACATTCTTATAAGTTTTGAGTTTCAATATTAGTTTGTATTATATTGAAGGATTTTAAGGAAAATTGATTATTGAATGGAATTTATTTAACTTTGGGGTATTATTGGTTTAATTTTAGAAATTAAGATTAGTGTTTATTTCTCTCAAGGAATATCTTTTTGGGGGATCATTAGATCTTGTACTAACCATTTTGGTTTTGATTAATCTCTAAAGACAATGTAATTATATAGTTTATCCTGCATGGATCATGTGATTCTATAGAAGTTTATTCTAGCTCTTCCAGTGTGACCAAGTCTTCTTGAATACTCATCGTTTAAAAAATGAGTTAGTGGTGGAAATTTATTAAAGAATGAAACTCTACTTAAAAAGTAAATATATATCTTTATATTCTTAGTCAATATCATAAATTAATTCTTCATCCTTATGTAATGTAACTTAAAACAAAAAAATGTTGTCTATTTACTTTTCCTACTGGGAGACTAAGGACCGTTTGTCCCAACACAAGTTTGTGATTTTATTTTTGTTAACTTTATCCTGATCATGTTTTATATCCCTATTCATCAGAACTGAACACTTAGTTTATCATCCATATCCATGTTTTCCTACATAGAATCCTAGTATGGGTTATCTTGGGTGACCTTTATACCTCTCTTTATTTCTTTTAAAGTGATAGTTTTATTGACTCTCTTTCCGATGTGGGACTTTCCATTATATTCTCAAGCCCAATTTTAAAAAAATTGCGAGGAAACAATTTATTGAATGAGGGGAGAATGTAACACCCCAAGCTTCCATAGTACGTTTCCCTTTGAATAATGTAATGGCGTGCATTGTACGCAACTTCGATATTTTAACACACCACAACCAATCAAACTAGCTGTTATGAATAGTAATACCTACTTTTTGAAATTTTATAAATTTTATCTCTCAAAATGGACTTCATTTTTGGATTAGGAATATCTAAATTAGCCTAAGGTGAAATTTTGGTACTTTTCGGATAACTTTCATATTTTGATGAATAGTGAAAATTACTAAATTTTAATTAAAAACAACTTTTTTATTCGAAATAATTAATATTGATAAATTATAAATTTGAGTATTTTTAAAGTATATTTAGAATATATTTTTACCATTTAATTCAATTTTTGTCATTGGACATAATTTAACAATTAAACCAGACATAAACAAGTGCCAATCTTTTGATAGTTATTATCTCTTAAAAACACCCTTTTTGTTTTAACAACGGGAATTAATTTTAAATTAATTTCTACCACTTCTATGCTTTGAATTATGAAAAATGGATTCCATATTTGGAATCAGGATGTTCAAATTTTGTAAATAGGTAACTTTTATTTATATAAAATTTGAATAATTATTTCGGTAAATATTTTATTTACCATGGTTAAAGGGTAAATCCGATAAATAAGGGTTAAAAAATAATATTATAATAATACTAAATTACCATAAAACGTGTCTTAACCCTATTGGTTGATACAAGTCCGACCATGGACATCTTTGAGTCGATTTTGGGACCCCATGGATCCACTTGTAAGTGATAGGGACACTTTATTTTAATTAAGTTAAAATGAATACAAAAATGACACAAAAATATATCCTTTAGCAAAACAATTGTTACATAGGGTTATATATGATTGATTTTAGACTATAAATATTCATTATAAATATAAAACGCTTTCCTACATAATCATATTTTATTTATAAATTTTAGACACTAAATAATTAAATTTATTTATGACACAATGATGATGCAGTAATTACCATAATAGTGAAAAATTAAAATAATTGATATTATAAATAACCAAATAAATATAATTTCAAACTTTTTAGGAATTACACTAATTTTATAGGATAATATGACATGTTACTATTGATTTAATTAGCTTTTTTTGAATTAATCATTCTGGTATGATTTTTACAAAAATCAATTTTTGAATAGTGTAAAAATTGACATAAAAGAGTATTTAAAAACAATATTATATTATTAATTGATATTAAATTCCTAAAAATATAAGGTTCGGCCAAGAGACTTATATCATGATAGGTGTATCATTAATGGACCACTTGCGGGTATCTTGGATATATATAGTAATTTCATTAACCATATAATATAAAAATACAAAGAGACATTGTAAAAGTGAAACTAATTAACTAAGATTTAATACTTAATGATAAGGTTAATATAATGACCCAAACCTGTCTAAATTATATTGTTTGAGTGTAATTTGACCTATCCCCACATTAAAATTTAAATAATCAACTTTGGAGCCATTAGAAACCGAATGTGAATTTATTATAAATTAATATTTCTAGCTTTTCCAAAGGTGCCCCTCACCCCTTTTATAAAAGGGCACTCCTCCTTCTCATTTCATCACACCTTCAAAGCCTTTTCCTTCGGCCAACCCCAGCCCAAATACTCTCTCAACTTCCCTCACTACAACCTTGAGGCATTGGTTTGATCATAAAGCCATCCTAAGGATCCCGTTTGATCAAATCAAAAGGAAGAACCCGAAGAAGAGGTATTGTTTTCACCACCCTTTTTCAAGTTCCTTTCTTCTTCCACTTCTTCTTTATTTGTTATTCCAATTCTAAAATAATAAATCCAGTATATCCTATATACCTTAATATTATTATAAATATGATACAAACATATTCAGTATTCTATCCACCCTTTGAATAACATGTCACCATACGTGCGTACGTACGACATACCGTCTCCACATCGTGGTGTAATTGTTATTCAATATATTATTATTTGGATGGGTATAATAATAATGTATAATTCATGTAAAAAATAAATATAACATGATAATTATTCTGTATATATAATACACCATCCAAGTATATATTATTTTAATATCAAAAAAATGATATTGTCGCTCGTGCGTTCGTACGGACTACCGTCTCCACGAACATGATGAGATTCATTCTCCATCATATCCATTCAAGTATAATTATCATTTTATGATTTAAAAATAATGTTTAAGAACTTTATATCATTCTGTATATGAATAAGATACAACATGTCCATGAAAAACATGGGTTACGTAACAAAACATATGAAAGAAAACGAGTAAGTTAACACCCGAAACGACGATAATTCTAAGATATTATTAACAAAGCAATGTTAAAAGATCATATATGATATCATATTAATGTTTATGATTCATGAATAATTTAATAACAATTATTTCAACATTATACAGGAGGTTAACCTACCCCCAACCAAGGAAAAGTACAAGGTAAGGGAATTTCTTATCTCACTTTCAATTCCGTGAGATTTCCATTGTTCGCCACTAAATTATTGAAAGTGGTGTATTGTGTACTGCCATTTGATATATATTATCATGATTCTCTTTATATTCATGGTATTCTGTAAATAATTTTGTGGTTATTAAATTTTGGCCATACAACTCTGTTGATTTCAACGTAGTAAGGGGTTTCTTATCTCACTCTTAATTTCGTGATAATTCCATTGTTCACCACTTATTTATTGCATGTGGTGTATGTGTACTGCCCATGATTGTATTAATTGTGTAATATACATTAATTTATGGGTATTTACATCATAATTGTATGATCTTACTTTCATGGGTGTATGTTTCATAAGTTACCTAATCGACAAGGGAATTTGAAATTTCAATTTCCATTTATTCGACTTTACGCATACGTCATTGATTATTTTTACTCCAAGATTATGTGTGGAATCACTATTCATTTTATTATGTCATAATTTCCACTCCCCTTTCTATGGATATACTTTTTATACACATAATCACTCCATTTATAAATTCTCAAGTCATCGGTATGAACTTGATAAGAGTAATTTTTACTCAATCTCAATTTGTTGAGGTAAACATCCAATTCATTGGTGTTGTTTTTACTAGAATATGTGTGAATGTACTTTGATTGTTTTACACTGAATATCCAATCATATTTAGTGTATTTATATTTTTCACACATAATTATGTCATTGATTTATCCTTAATCTAAGGATATGGCCTTTTTGAGAGATTTCATCTCAATTTACATTCCATTGAGACTTATTTGTTGTTATACACCAAATAACTTTTATATGGTGTACATAATGTACTTTGACATAGTATATCATGAATCCAGTTATTCTCATGAAATTACAAAGTTTTTATTACCTCAATTATTTGAATTCAAGTGTCACTCTTTTGGTTAGAAACTCTAACTAAAATACCGTTTTTAAATGTTTTAAAGACTTATTCTTCTAAATCTTGCTCGTTAATGTCCATGTTTTAAAAATGGGTTTAAGGAATTATTTATATGGACATTAAAGCTTTAAAATTAAAACTCCTTTTAAAAGTTACAAAGTGGTATGGGACACTTTGATTCAAAAATCTATTTTTAAATGGCTTCTTGACAAATATTGTGACTTCTAAATGATTTCAAGAAAAAGGGGGATATTTCTCTCAAATAGTTTTGATGATTATTTTCATCTATGTCAATATCCTTTATTATTCTTGATTGAAGTTAATGTGATACAATAAAATCTTCCATATTGTATCGAATGAGTTATGTTTGACTGTGGATGTGCTATTTTTTATACCACTCATGGTTTGTGGTTAAAGTATTGACATTTCGTATGATAATTTTAATACGAATGTTTATGTTATGTTTAAACCTGTTAATATGAAGAATGAATTGGACTAAATAAGTGATGGGTGGAGCCCGCTATAGATCCTCAATGAATTGGTAGGTCTCATGAGACAAACTAGTGTCTTGGCACAAGGTCTTGGCAAAATCTTATTTGTAGTCTTGGCACGAGGCCTTGGCTATGTGGTTATGATAGTCCGACATTATGCATTCCATCATTATGAAAGTGGTTATTGATATTTCATTTTATTGTTTGACTAGTAGAACATCCATGTGAATAATTAAATGGCGTTATTTCATTTTATCTTTTCCATATTATGCTGAAGTTCAATTTTAAAAGGCTTTTGTTTTAATTATAAATTTCCTTAAGTGTTTATGCTTATCTATGAAAGCTTCTGCTATAATGTTATCCTTACTAAGCATCTGAGCTCACCCCTTTCAATGTTTTATTTTTCCCAGGATTGTGAAGATGTAAATTATGAATGACTTGCAGGGATAGTATGATTGTGGACTATGGAGACTATGTTGTTGTTGTTTTCAGTTTATGATGTAATTAAAACCTTTTAATGTATCTAGTCATTCCAAGGCTACTAAACTAATCGGTCTTTCGAGACTTAATCTTTCTTGTGATCATGCCAATGTTATGTAATAATGCACCGACTCTGGGTGACTGGGG
Organism: Viscum album; assembly: GCA_963277665.1. Taxonomy (NCBI): domain Eukaryota; kingdom Viridiplantae; phylum Streptophyta; class Magnoliopsida; order Santalales; family Viscaceae; genus Viscum; species Viscum album. The sequence continues at coordinate 1,075,664,768 of OY728134.1, forward strand.
TCGGGGCATTACACATCTGTTGTGCTTCACTCTTCTAATGAAGACATAGTATTCCCATAGACAATCCCATGGCCCTTGCTACTAGTCAGCAGACTCTGGAATTTGGTGAGTTTCACTTGAGGCCATGTGGCCCACTAGGCTCGGGGCACCCGTTAATTGGCATTCGGGTCCGAGACGTTAGAATGTAATTCCACAATTTAAATTCATGCACTATGGAAGGATATGTTAGAAAATATCTCATATCATGATTCATATAAGAATAATTAAGATCATGCATCCAAAGAATGACATACATTATTCAAAATATGATATATTAAAGTTCATGTTCGAAGTGTAGAATATTACCATTCATATGTGTACTAAGAGAGGTATACCCATTTATTATTTTAGTGGTTCCATTTGTTTTCCCTTACTTATTAATTAATATACCGCACCCCATGGTTTATTTTATTAAAAAATAGGGCATGATTGAAATAACAATTCATTTAATGTAATTTATACAACCCTTAAATGAGATTTAATTCAACACACAGGAATTTGATTAATTTTATGTTAATGAATTCTAAATAAGGAATTCAAACTAACACTTATATGGGGTGACAGATTACAAAATAAGTGAATTTTTCACATCATAATAATTACATTCCAAAAAATGGGTCATCTGAGTTGAGGTGTATGACCTCCAATAGTTCCAATTAATGAACTTGGGGTATCTAAATTTATAAATAAACATATGAATATTTAATTTCATATTTAATGAGAAAATAATCGATAATCTGGTGTTTAGAAGAATAATGTAATTTATAATCGATTTGGAAATTAAGGGAAAATCCATGGACAACCTTCCCCAAGGACCGGAAGTTCCACTCATTTAATATCATGACTCAATTTTATTTGGTTTATGAGAAATGAAAGATATAGACAAACATTGTCAAAATAAGTTGAATTAACTCTCATAAAGATAGAATGGAATATGGAAAGGTATACATAAAAAATATTAAGGTGTAGTCATTGACTTGTGAATATTCATACAAAAAAACCAGTGGAACTTATTTATGACATAGTATGAGGGATATTTCTTTATCCCAATAAGAGTGGAATAGGTATCTCACGAGAGGGTTGTTGCATGAGAATTGGAAGAGAAATATGGGGTAATAAAATAAATAGGATGGAAAGGAAAAACCATAATTTTCATCGCATTAATGAGTTGAACGGAATAGTGGCATGACTTGGCAATATTATTCTGATAACCATGCATTATCCATGTGGTTCCATTGCATAGTTTATATTAATCATGTAGGAATGTCACAAGTTTTTCCAAACCATTTGCAACCATTATGCTCCACAATATAGATGTATTTATAAAACCTTGCAAGATCATGGAACCTTAGGTGCACTATTTGAAAAAACATGTGAAACCCTCAAGGATTGTACACCATGAAACATGGTATCCCTTATAAATATCACAGTTTAAAAATTCATTCACTATATAAGACATTCCACATGGTTTGGGTATCATGACTAGAAGTAATTGTGCTGAAACGTTGCATCTCTATTTTATTCTCCTGAAACAACGTTACTATGACTGAATGCTCTTGAAATATATCCAAACACTAGATACACCTCCAAATATTTAAAAACCATCTAATAACAACACCTTTATCAATTCTAAATATCTAATTTATACTCTGAATCAAGGTCTCAAAAACTACCCATCCACTAAATTGAAATTTTAAATTCCATTGGAAAATTAAATTGTTTTAAAAAGATATGAAAATAAATCCTAAAAACCATAGAAATTATCATCCCCAAGAAGAAATGGTAAATAAATAAAAAAACACCCTCTACGCTCTGGTTGTGACGTTTTGTTCAAATGATCACATTTCATTTTAAACACCTAATATGCATGTTAGTATGAATTTAAACAGTACAAATAGCTAGTATACCATCCCATGTAATGATATAATAATAATTTTTAAAATTTATTAAGATATATTACTTATATATTGATTAAAATATACATTATTTTCAACATATTATATGATAAATCATATTTCGTAGATAAAAACATAATTGTTCAATAAAGCAATTTTTCTATTTTTGATGGCACATTTGTTTTAAATATATATATATTGATATGATTATAAAATTTAGTTTAAAATAAAATCTTATTCATTTAAATAGTAATATAAAAATTTAATTTACTTTAATTTTTTGTATTTTTCTTATAACTTTCATGTTTTGATGAATAGTGAAAAATACGACATTTTAATTCAAAACCATTATTTTATAAATTTTATTTAGTGTCAAATTATATTTTATAATTGATTAAAAATATAAGTAGATAATGTTATTATAAATTATTTCATATTAGGGAACTGGAATAAATTTAAAATTGATATTGGATATAAAAATCTTTTTGAACATTTGAATGATTTAAATTTAAAAACCCTCATTCTCTTTCCATCAACGAGATAAACTTTTAATTAATTTATATAATTTATGAGTTCTGAATTTTGAAAAATGGATTCTATATTTGGAATATAATTATTTATTTTTAGTAAATAGGATAATTTTTTTCCATTATGAATATGGATTTCAGTAATTTTTTATTTACACCGTTAAAGGTAAATCAGGTAATAAAGGGTAAAAGTAATATTATAAATCTTATAAAATTAGGGTAAAACATGTCCTATATTCATAGGATGTGATTTTTGTTACCAAAACCATTCTTGGGAAGAATTTTAACCTTTTGGAAGACACTTGGATCATAGTATGTCATTTATAATATTATATTTAAAGAAAAGTCAATTTTTTCACACTTTTTTTTATCGAAAGAAATATTTTTAATATGGGGGTATATAGAAAATATATACATTAAAAATTATTATTCATAAATATAAAACATTAATATTTTTCATGATATTTTATTTTTGATTTTTAGGGATGAAATACTTAACATATTGGATTATACAATAATGATACAATAATTTCATAATTGATGTAAATATCAAAAAAATTATATTAAAATATTAAAATAAATATAATATTATATAATTAATGTCATAATTGTTTTTATGAAATTTAAATATTAGTTATTTTTTGAAGTATTTTTTAAAATTTATCATTATTTTATTATATTTTTTTAAAATACAATTCATAAATACTGTGAAATTTGACAATATTTTTATTTTAAAATACATATTTTTTCCAATAAAATAATATTTTTTAAAATATGTTTATCTGAAAAATTATTGGGATAAGTCAATAAATGAAATAAATTAATCATATATTATTATTTAGGAATTTATATTATTTATATTAACTATCAAATTGTAAATTACATGACATCATCGTATGAATTAAAAGGGTAAAATAAAAGTTAAAACAAAATGATAAGGATAAAAAATAATAAACACTTATATAATTTAAATGCGAGGAATGTATTTATAACCAAACTCGTCCAATGTTATAAATAAACCACTTTTTACCCATTTTTTATTGAAAATTAATTTATTTTAATTTAATATGTTGAACAACTCCAAGAGTTCCCACCCCATCTACTTTAAAAGGGCACCCATTCATATATTTTCAATATAATTCATAACATATTTTTTTCAGAAAAAATATATACCTATATAAATTCCTATAATCCAACTACATAGTATACACACATTGGTTTAGGATGAATACCCTCCTTAGAGTTGTTAACGTGTTAATCAAAAGAGATTGTCTGTAAGAGAGGTAACCTTTTTTAAATAAATATTTCTATTTAATTTATTCTTCTAGTTCCATTCATTATTCTTGAACCATGTGGAAATAATAAATCCAATATCCTTAATATACTTATATTTAATTATTTTAATATCCTCACTTAAATCCATTTTCATTTCCATCAACTGAGAAAATAATTAATCGTTCGTGCGTACGATAGACTTCCACCTCACAAAATGATATAATCAGTTATCCATCACCAACTATCAAGGATAGTTATAATGATGAAATTAATGTTTATATATGGTATTAGTGACTTATTTGTAATTTTGGAAGAATAATATATCATTTATGTTCTTAGGATTCCATACATATTAAAATGACAATTTCATTTGTCCGTTTGTGTGAACTATCACCTCCATGAAGTGATGTGATTCATTTTTTATCACCACATCATAAGGATTATATATATAACTATATTTAAATTATTAATATGATATTAATAATATCATTATCATTTTATAATTTTAAAATATTAATTACCTTCAATCCTTAATGATCATTGAGAAATGGAAATGTTACTCATGTGTACGTATGGCCTACCAGCGCAATGATTATAACGTAATTGACTTTTAATAAAAAAACACTTGTTTGACATAAAATTAAAAATTATGTATAAAATTTATTATTATTTCCTGATTATTATTCTATAGATAATTTAATCTTGAACATTTGGACTATAAATTTCATATCAAAGTCATTTTGGACTCAAGTACTAAATACCATAAAAACATCTGATGTGAACTTAAATAATTATGTATTTGTTGAACATGTTAATAAAATGGATAATAAACATAAAAAAGATTAACAATAATTTTAATTACAAAAATAAGTATATTATTCATTAATATAATGGAAATAGTGAAAAATTAGACTAAAGGAACTAGACTTCGTCCCAATTCCCTTTTTATTGTGACATTTCTTGATGTAATACAAAAAACTTCATTTATAAGGCGTATAAAGAACCCATTTAAATTTTAATTCACTTAAAAGGTTTTAGAAATGAATTTTTTTATTCTTTCCATATATATCATTTAACATTTTTTAAAAATGACAAAAGAAATGTTTTTAAGGTATACAGTGAGAATGAATTCTCCACCACTTTGATAGTTATTTGATATTTTGTTTCCTCTACATGCCTTAATGATTTTTAAAAGAAAAATAAATACATTTTCCCATTGTATGGAAATGTTTTATTGAAAATTATTTTGAAAATCCATTAATTATTTCAATATATTGAAATGATTTATATTGATTGAAAATGAACTTTTATGAGTGAAATAAGTTAAATTTAAATATTTTATCTGTTATGATTATATAATAGTACTTTGACATTTGAAATGTGGTTGCATGATAATCCACGGAGAGGTGGTTCTCTAAGAAACCGTGTATGTGTTTTTATATTATAACCACCCAAGAATTTGGTATAGAAGTATTCTGTAAGGCTATTCCATTTGTATAAGTGGAATGTATGGAAGTTGACTCCATGATTAATACATTTATAAGAGTGAGAAGTATAATAATCTCCCAAGATATATTTATGTGTTATCTATGAATTATATGGGTTATATGGTAATGTTTTTTTTAGTAAAAGGATAGTTAGTGAGCTTATTTTCAATGAAAAGTATTTTCCACTTTTTTAAAAGTGAAAATTATTAATTCATGATAATTTTTTCTTGGGTTTGATGTTTTTACAAGATTAATAGTTCTCTTTATTTTTTGTATCCCTTATTTATATTTTGTTTCTAATTTCTTGTTTTGAAATATTTTTCATAATTTATAAGGATGGTTATGGTAATGAAAGAAGTTATGATTAATGTATTAATGTTTTATCATGAAATAAAACCAATTTTTTTAAAAGGATAATTTTTTGGAAGAAATTGATACTATTTTAGTTTTATCCACTTTGTATGGTTGTGATATTTTATGAAATAATTATTTAAAAAAATCTTAGAAATAATCCAAATGTAAGTAAAGTAAATTTCATGGCAAACACTAAATATTATGTAATATTTAAAGCCAGTTCTATATAGTTTGTATCAAATATCAGTTTTGATAACTCTAGAGGTTAGGGTAATATTAATGACTTTACCTTGAATGATTCGTATTATGGTAATGTAAAAGTGTTTTTGAATTTGATTATCACCATGTTTCATCATCTAAACTATTTTTGTTCAGAATGGTTTCTTATAGAGTAAACATGTTAAAAGTAGCAGGAAGGAACCTAGGGCACTATAACCATCTGAATCAACATCCCGAGATTGTTAGAATTTTAAATGAGTAGTGTTTTCTTGTGATCGATAAATTGAGACAATACAAAAATGATGGTGGTGTACATATAAGATAGTGATGTGATCTACAAAAAAACATGATGATGGTGGTACATTTCATGAGACAGTGTCCCCCATTATTCAAAGGGTCACATGAATCTGTGTTAGTTGAAGGATGGATTAAATCTATTGAAAATATATTTGAAATCATGATTTTTTGATACCACCATAAGATAACACTTTCTATTTAATTTTTTTAATGTAATACTGATTAGTAGTGGTCAATGGTTAAAAATATCATAGGAAGTGAAGATATTAATTCCTTGAAATTAGAAGAATTTAAGAACATATTCCTTGGGAAATATTTTCCAAAATTTATTTGAAATATGATGTAAAAACAATACTTGGAATTAATAAAAAGGAGGAATATTAGGTGGCTTCACATGATGAAAATTTCACATGTTTGTCAAGGTACATCCCAAATTTTATTCGAGATCTTGATAGTAAGATAAATAAGTTTACTCAAGATTAAAGACAAGATATAGAAGGGAATTTGATTCGTGTGAGTTCAAAAGATATATGATTCTATTTATATGTGACGAGAAGGTATAAATAGACATTTCGAATCATCTTATGTCCCATTAGATTAAGAAATATAAGAGGTCTAGTTGGAAATCATTAGGAACGAATTCATCACAGAACTATGGAGGTAAGATAACTAAATTTCTATCTTGTGAGAATTGTGGTAAAAATTATCCTACAGAAGGTATTATAATTTTTTATAACTGTAGATGATTTAGTTTGATTGGATATATTTCCCATGACTATATAATATATGATCATTAATGAAATGAAAAGCCAATAGTAAGATGTTTTTTGGTGATGATTTAGGGAATTATGTTAATGTGTATCCAAAGTTGATTACCTATAGTGGAAAAATTCATTATAGAATTCATAAGGATGTGGAAAAATCATTTTCTACAACTGTGTTTAATTTTGTTCCATCAAATTAAGTGTTGATAGGTATGTTACATGTTTTTACAAAATATTCCAGTACGATATTTGACTCTTGATCTTCACATTATTTTATTTTGGAGAACATTACAAGTAAATTGGAAATATTTCTTTGAAGAATTTTATATTTAGGTTTTTATAAACTATGGATGGAAGTATTGATTCAACACTGATTTATAGTAATATTGTTATTTTAAATGGTGGGATGGTGGGATGGTCTTCTTTCAAACCTTTTTTAACAACCCATATTAGAGTTTGGTATCATTTTTTTTATGGATTGGATTTAATTTTATCACGGTATCATATATAGAAAAAAAAATGTTTTGTTAAATGATTTAATAACTTTTATAAATTTCTAATAATCTAATATATTGATAAAATATTAATGTTAAATTTATATTTATCATGTTGTTGAAAATAAAGATACACTTTTGATTAGTCACATCCGAGTAATGAAAGAATTTATATATTTTTTTTCCTAATTAATCACATGGTGTTCTTCATTATTGGGATGTTTAATTCACTATTTAATTATTTCTTAATGTTAAGGAAATTTTCAATCCCCCTTATCGAATGAATCATGTAGATCTGGTGCAATTAAAAATCAATTACAAGAATTGTTTGATAAATTTTTCATTCAACCAAGCACTTCACCATGGTGTTCTCCTATTTTATTTATTAAAAATAAATATGTATCTATGTGAAATTGTATTTATTATAGTGCCTTGAATAACATCACTATTTGGAACAAGTATCCATTTCCTCATATCGATTATTTCATTGATCAGCTTCAGGGAGATCGTCTTTTTTCACAGAATGATTTGAGTTCTAAGTACTATTAGCTAAAGGTGAGGGATTATGACATTCCAAATACAAAACTTTTGACCTGATATGGGAATTATTTTTTTTTATTCCCTTTGGGTTATCTAAAGAACCTTCTATATTTATGAATATTATGAATAGAGTCTTCTATAATATATTTTCTGTTTGTGGTTTTTCTTTTAGAAGATATTTTAGTATATTATAAAATCAAGGAAGAACATGAGAGGATCTTAATGATTGATAATGAAAACATTAAAAGAAAATAAACTACATGGAATTTTTATTTTGAGTGAATTCTGGTTCAAACAATTTCCTTCCAAAGACAAATTATTTCTAAAAATGGTCCAACTGTTGACCTTTCAAAAACAAAAGTTTTGGAAGAGTGTCCAAGAACTACTAATATCACATAGAATCATAGTTTTCTTTGATTATTGGGTTATTATCGACATTTTGTTGAAAATATTATATGTTATATATCCCACTAACTATTATAACACGTCAAAGAGTAATGTTTGATTGGACAAAATAATGTAATGATTTCTTCCCTAAAATTAAAATAAGGTCGATAAATGATATAGTCTTGTTCCTCATATCTAGAAATGCTGAATTGGTTTTCTAATATGATGCCTCATTAGAAGGACATGGTTTTTTATCATTATATAATCATAATGTAATTTATTATGCCTCCCATTAGTTAAAACATCATGATTTAAATTACCCTTCACATGATTTAAAATTATCTTCTATAGTTTATTCATAAAAAATTTGGACGAATAATTTGGATGGAGTAAAGTGTGAAATATATAATTATAATAATTGTTTGAAATATATATTCACTCAAAATGAAATGATTATGAGACATATGAAAATTTTAGAAAGAATCAAGGATTTTTATTTCAAGATACATTACCATCTTATAAAAAACAGTTATGGCTGATGCTTTGAGTTTAAAAAGTAATGCTACATTAACTATATTACATTTGGAACATGACACATTCAGTAATGGTTTATGATTTTTAACTTGCAAGTTGTTGGTGTAGGAAATTACTATATATTTTTTTTCATTGTAATCATCTCTATCAGACAGAATTAATAAACTGTATTAGGAAGAGAGTGAGTTACAAAAAAACAAAGAATTGGTAAAATTGGGTATGTTTCCTAAATTTGACATTGATGAATATTGTTGTTTCATATTTGGTACGATATTATGTGTTTCTTTTGATTCAAATTTGAAAAAGGGGTTGTTGTGTGAAGCTCATATTTCTCCATTTTCATTCCATTGTGGTTTTACTCTGATGTACAATGAAATTCAAGAGTATTTCTATTGGGATTGGATTAAAAGAGATATTTATGACTTTATCGTGATGTGTCTCAATTGTCAACAGGTAATAGTAGAATGATAGTTGACAAATGGGGTGCATCAGCAATTCCTAGTGCTATATTTGAAGTGGTAAAATGTTTCCATGTATTTCTGAGTGGGATTACCAAAGATACTGAATGTAACAATCTACTTTAGGTTTCCATAGATCAATTGACTAAATCTTCACATTTTTTTCCTATTTGAGACACACTATCTCAAGATCAACTTTCATGGTTGTATAATAATGAAATAGTTAGGTTACATGGAGTTCCTATATAAATTCTATTTGATAATGATCACATGTCCACATATAACTTTTGGAATGGCCTTCAGATGTTGCTGGATACTATATTAAATTTTGTTACAAACTTTCATCCTAAATCAGATGGTCAATCAAAACAAAAAAATTCAGCCCTTAGAGGATATACTATGTACTTGTTAAATTGATTACTAGCGATGTTGGGATCAAAATATTTATTTGGATGAGTTTTCATAAAATAACAGTTTTCATTCTAGCATAAAGATGTAAAAATTTAAGGTATTGTATGGAAAGAAGTTTTGAACTCTAGTATTTTGGGACGATTTAGGTGAAATTATTTTTATGGAACCATAATTGGTAGAGGAAATAGAATACCAAGTTCAGTTGATTTCACGACACACGAGATAGCTCATGGAAGCAAGAAATTTTATGTGGATAAACGAATGATGGATTATTCTTTCGAGTTAGGAGATCAATCCTTTCACAATATTTCTCTATTTAAAATTTTGATTCAGTTTGGTACGAATGGGAAGTTGATTCCATGGTTCATCAGACCCTATGAAATCCTAGAGAAACAGATAAGTTTCCTACCAAGTGTATTTTCCTATCAGTTTATCAATGGGAAGCAATGTTTTTCATGGTTTAATGTTAAGAGAGTATATGCCATATCTATATCATGTTTTGAGTGCATAATTAGATAATTTGGAAGAGAATATTTCTAATGATGAAAATCCATTTCTAAAAAAATATTAATTAAATAATTTTATGAATTTGAAGATTCCCCTTCCCTCTATTATGAAATAGAACCCACTATTCTCCTTTAAATACAATTAAAATCCAATTTGGATCAACCAATATCTATCAAAATCCCTTCCTATAATCCTTCCCCACATTCTTGAGGCCTTGAAATATGAAGACCACCCTTCGTAGAGTTTTTATGTTTTTAATAAAAAGAGATCACCCGTATGAGATGTATAGTTTTTAATTAAGTGTTTATATTTTATTTATTTTTCCATTTCCTTAAATTATATTTCCACCATGATTAATTAATAAATAATGTATCCAAAATATAATATTATTTTATTATTCTAACATCATCACTTTATTCCAACTCCATTTCCATCAAATGGGAATAGAATTAATCCATCATGGGTAAGGCAGACTAATACCTCATGAAATGATATAATTCATTTTTCATACCCATCTCCCAAGACTGGTAATTATGATGTAATTAATGTTTATATGTAAAATTCATGAATATTTATCCTTTTTAGAGAATAATATGTCATATATTTACTTACCTTTCCAGACACATAAAAATAATAATGTCGTTCATGCGTACGTCTGAACTATAACCTCTACAGGATGATGTGATTCATTTTTCATCACGACATCACAAGGATGATATATATAAGAATATTTAAATGATTAATATGATACTAATTATATTATAATTATTCTATAAAGATAATTTTTTTATTAATTTTTCCATAATTATCATTGAAAAATGGAAATGTTACTCATTCTTATGTATAACCTACCATCTGCATGTTTATAACATAGTTAAATTTTCATGACAATACATAATTGTTTTATTTAAAATTATAATTGATGTAAAAAGTGATAAATATGTCATGAATTGTTTTCAAGAGATGATGTAATCATGAAAAGGATTACTATAGATATCATATCAAAGTCATTTTGGACTCAAATACCAAATTTCATCAAAACGTCTAACAAGAACATAAATAAATAAGCAATGTTTTCACTTGGTAATAAAAGGTATAATAAACATAAAAAATTATAAATAAGGTAAATTACTGATATAATTTTATTATTCTATATGATAATGGAAATTATGACAAATCAGATTAATGGTAAGGTACTTTGTTTCAATCCCCAGTCATTGAGATATATATTGATGTTATACACCCACCTTCTTTTATAATGTGTATAAACAAACCTTTTTCCCTTAAATTCCAATCCATGGTTTTAAAAAATGAATTTTGTTTATTTATATATGGATAAATTTACTTTCTTTATATATGAAAAAGGAATATTTTTTAGCATATACAGTAACACAAACTTCTCCACTACTTTTACCATTGTTTGATATTTGGCTTCCTCTACCATCCTTAATTTTTTTAAATGAAAAATAAATCCCTTATTCCTTTTCTAAAAATTGTAGTATTGAATTCGGTTTCAATATTTATTGATTTTTTAAATATATTGATTTTTTTTTGATTTTAAATGATATTTTATGAGTGAAATGACGAAAATTGGAATCTTTTATGATTTATGATTATATAATGGTACTTGGACATTTTATGGGGGGTTATGTAATAGTCCATGGATGGGTGGTTCTATAACTATCCAAGGAGGGGTGGTTATGTTATAAATATCGATGCATTGTCTATGGAAATAGGTCTATGGATATTTATTTTTATAGGTGAAATGTATGGAATTAGACCACATGGCTATTTAATTTATAAGAGGGAAAAGTATAATTATGACCCAATATAACATTATGTGTTATATATGCATGATATAGGTTACAGTGTAATATTATGATAAAAGAAGTGTAATGAAGGAGATTATTTCCAAAGGAAAGTATTTTTTGACTTTTTAAAGGTGAAAATTATTAATTTATGATAACGTTTTCATGGGTTTCATGTTTTTATAAGACTAATAATTTTTATTTGTTGTATATCCCATACTATGATTTCTATTCTCATCCCATTATTTAAATTATTTTTCATAGCGTATAAGGATGGGTAAGGGAATGAATAATGTTTAGATTAATGTTATGAAAATTTATCATGAAAAAAGAAATCGTGTTTAACATTAAATGTTTCATAATTCTGATGAAATTGATAAAATTTTAGTTGTATCCACTTTGTATAAATGTGAAATGTTATGAATTAATTATGTAAAATTATAAATTAAAAAAGGTCATGAATATAATAAAATGTAATTTTCTAAACTGAATCTCATTATTATTTAATGTTTATGTTCAGGGCCTTATACCTAAACTATTCAAACTTGAGCTAAACATCATATTAAAAACTAAAATATCAATATCGTGCTTCCCTGAACCCATCTAACACGAGAAATGGTCAAATAAGTGTGTCTTTGTCAACTAGCCTATGTCGCTTTCCATCATAGGTTTGTTGAGGCACCTTTCCGTCACGGAGTCTAATGACTGAAAAAGGGGAATAAATTAGCATAAATAGAATCATCCTTTGAAGAAACTTAAAAAATTTACAAAGGCATGAACTAGGATTTGTTTAAGAAAGGGTCATGCAAGTTTCATCATGGTCGCACAAGTATACTTGAAAACCACATATTGGTCGCGTAGGTGACTTGTGCGCCCTATTTGATTTTCTCCCAAGGTCTTCAGTAGCTTATAAAAACCCCTTGTGGGACCCCCATTTCAAGAAAAGAAAAATCTAAAAGTCAGATTTAAGCTCTCTACTCCCTAGTCCCTACTTGAAGTCTTCTGAACACTTCTAAGGTAATTTCTTACCTTGAATAGAAGATCTAAAGAGGGGGAACAAGGCCTCAATGTTGAAATTCATCAACACTTGCGTGCCTAAGTGTCTAACCCTTAAGGGAAATGAAGACACTTGATCGCCACCTTATCCCTTCAACAAAACTTGTGTGCCACACTTTTGGAAGCCGTTAGGGATAATACTAAGGGCTTGAGCCAAGTCTCACACAAGTATTACCCTATGGGTTAACCATCGCGCAAGTACACATGTGTCGCACAACAATACTTGCGTGACCAGTACATGCACGCCCCAACATGACTTGCGCGCCTACCTCTTTTTGAATGTATGTCTTGTTTATTCAACTCTTTTCTTCAAATCCACATCTCCTCTTCACAATATATCCTTCAAAACCCTCTTCAAGGCCATTTTTGGCATGGTTCATTTGTTGGATTCGTTATTGGAAAGGAATTCTGTGTAAAATATCTCAAAACCTAGTTATTTACATATATATATATATATATTCCACTAAGGTTATATATTTAATTCATTCAACCTCCTCCTTTAAGATGTGGGGATCTTTAATCTGGGCATCCTCCTTAGTAATAAGCCCCAAGTTCCCCAACCTAGGCCACCTTTTTAAGAGTAAGCCCCAGTCCAAGTTCCCTATCCTGGGCCTCCTTTTCTGGAGTAAGCCCCAGTCCATGTTCCAATAATATGGGCATCCTCCTCAGGAGTAATCCTCAATCATAATTTTCCTTAAACTTGGGAATCCTCCTATGGAATAAGCCCCAATATCAAATTCCCTTAATATGGGCATCCTCCTTAGAAGTAATCCCCACGTTACCCAATTTGGGTCTCCTTCTCAATAGTAATCCCCAAAGTCTCATGTCCTATTAATCTGGGCCTCTTTTTTAGGAGTAATCCCCAGTCATAATTCTCCTTAACCTAGGCCTTCTATTCAGGTGTAATCCAAAGTTTTAATTCCCCTTAACCTGGGCCTCCTTCTGAGGAGTAAGCCCCGGTATTAATTTCTCTTGATCTGGGATTCCTTCTTAGGAATAGAACCCAATCATAAGTCCCCTCAAATTTGGTAATCCTCTTCAGGATGAAGTCCTAAGTTATGTATCCAAATCTCCATAACGCACATATACATTTATGGACCATGTTCCCGGGCTTCTTCTCCGAAGTAAGTCCCAATATTCATCTATCTGGGTAGTCATACATATATAAGCCCCACATCATTTATTATAATTTCATATTTCGTGGCACAATTTTCAGGTTTTGCTGATACCTCTTGTTTCTCACACCGAGCATGACACACGTGAGCTTAGAGTGTAAAATTAGTTATGACATCTTTCAATGAGCCATAAATCATGCATAAACCTCATACTTATTTACTCGAACTATGTGGTTTCTGATTCCTTTTCTAAATAAGGATACGTAGGTAGCCCATTTGTGGGTATGATCCCAACTATGAAATAATCCATGTCCTTCTGAACGACAATAAACATCAAGTGCCCCCCTGAGTGGCTTTAAAACCAATATGGTTATCATAATGACCAAGGGATTTCTATATAATGTGTTGAAGGATACCATTGACTAAGAATCTATAACAAATACAGATGAATCTCTATCAATGAGGAACCTCAAATACATATAAAATATTCTTTAAATCTCATACATATCAATCATTGATTGTCAGATATAAATGAAAGCTCATTTTCATACATGGAAATTTATTAAGTATTCATAAATATAACTCAAAACAATAAAGAGAGTACCGGAGTAGAAAATAATTCCCCCTAAAAGGTGTGATGAGTCTGACCTCCCATCCTCTCGACCAATGCAAATTCTTAAGCCTCATCGGTTCAAAAATAATGAGAACCTACCTTTGGAAATTAGGTCCAAATGGATATTGAATCATTTGATGTTTTTGGTTCTATGAATAAACCTGTTAGAAACTGATTGGAATATTTGAACCTTAAACAAACAAGTTCATCCCCATTTCTAGAGGAAACAAAAAATGGTGAACCCGACAAGAATCCTTAAGCAAGTTAAAATGATGTTTTACTTATTTGTTAGGCCCCTATTAAAACTCAATGAGAGGTCCAACAAAACAATCAATAACATATGTGCTCATCTAAAAGAGGTAGTGGCCGAACTAATCTTGATTATGTCTTTTATATCAAATAGGAACTCATTTCCAAGATCTCTATGCATTACAGAAATGGATTCTCTAAAGTTCACACCTATGAATGCATCTTCCTCTACTCCTTCTTGATCTTCATCCGCTCTGAGGATGAAATCACCTACTCAACGTCTTCAATGCTGGGTATCAAAAGCACTGGTTAAGGAATACCATCAACATGGTACCATTCCGACTCTGGAGGATACTCGGCAAGCCCTCCAAGTTAATAATTCACCCTGGTTGTCCAGACAGTGATGACCAGTGATCAATAATCAGGTGGTTCCAACCACCGTCTCCAACCATTTGGGGTTGTTATCCTTAGAACACAATCACCAGTCCCTCCCATATTATGGGTAGGTGAATGGGAAGGTCACTCGGGGCCTTAATTCAATGACACAGGAGTCCTTCCTGAAGGATCCCATCCACAATCACCGCCAGACTAGTGTGACAGTGCACCCTCAACGTGATGAGGGTACCACCTTTAGGGGTTTGGCTCAGGTCCCTCAGACTCGATCATGAAAGAAGAACCGCCAGAGGATAAATATGGTTAACATGGAGTAGTTTATTACTTCTTCCCCCTCCACAGAAGTCCATCATGAAAACTTGATGGAATGAAATGAAAGGGAATATACACCCATCCGTCCTGATGTTACTGCCCAACAGACTCGTCTGGAAGCAACACGCCAATCTCGCCAGAAAATTCTGGCAGATTATTATAGGCAGGAAAATACACATGTTTATAATTTATCATCTAGTCAGCAGGCTCGACTTACTACAACCAAAGATGCTCACCAATCTAATATGGTGACAATTGATAAGCAGGGACATACACCTGTTTAAAATCAACAATTTTGTCAGCAGTCTCGTCTGCCAGTATTGAAAGAAATTTGTCAACCATACTTGATGAAGAATACATAGAAGGCACACACACCTACCAATGTTCATCAAGCCTGCCAATAGTCTCCTTTGGGAGCATCTGGAGAAGTCAGTCGGAAAGCTCCGACAACAAATTTAGAGAAGACTCAACTCTCTACTCCCACACATGAGTACTATCATAATTCAATGATGGGAAAAGGAGGACAGGAGAAGGAATACACACCTACTCCATGCACATAATGGAAATATATTCTCATTCCGGTATATGATGTCACTAAGCACATTAGAACAACAGTGAAAGAGTAGATGCAAATCCCTGCTCATATTTTGGATGCCTGTCAGAATATTATAACAGCTTCAGCAGCATCACAGGGAATGAAATGAAAATATACCAATGGAGTGACACATCAACACATCACTCCAGAACAGATACACATCTCTGTTCTAGTCCATGAGGGTTGTGGGGCATACTCCCCCATGTCAAATGAACAATCAAGTCGGGCAAGTACACCTAATTTAAATGGTGATAATCAACCTACCCTTACTATTTCTTCTTAGGAGGCACATACACCTACCCATAATAACAAATTTGATCACCAAGTGGTTTCCAGAGTGATTAAGAAGGTGTCTAAGAAAAATACCCATTTCGCACATTCAAGAAATCAAGAGCCATTCTGTAATAAGGCATTGCTCGATGGTGGAGTTCTTGAAGCCCTCAGACTATTATCTTTTGGAACTCAAGATTCTACTCTCTAATTTCTCTAATAGTGGTAACATTAATTCTGAAGGCCTTCATCAGACACTTCCTCATGAAGGCTTACTTCATGACAGTTTGGTCAATCTCGAAGTATCATCTTCAGATGAGAGCCACATGGACCCTCTTTATGGCCAGATGATCAAGGAGAAATAGGTTTCATCTTTTGTTGTAACCCACCATGGTGCTCCTACCCATGATGATGAATTTAGTTGGGAATGTCCTCTCTACAGTAGTAATTTGCATTGCCTGTAAAATTCCTCAAAGGATAATGTAATAACGAGAATGCCCTCTTATCTTGAGGAACTTGCAAATGTGAATCCAGTCATGTTTAATGATTTTCCTCTAGAAGGTGAAATACTTTCTCAATCAGAAGATAGCTCAGGGTGTAGGTCAGTCTCTAAACCACCCCTCGGTCATTCATCCTCTAGTTTGATAAATGAATTTTCTAGTAATCTTATTGAATCTGATGAAGAAACAAGGAAGCACCAGCTCTGGTCTAATCAGGTATAAGAATCTTTAATTAATGATAAAGAAGAGGTTCTGAATATGAGAAAACAACTGGAGAAAGGTAAAGTTCCAGTAATGTTTTGGCATTTGGTTGACTCTCAGTATGACATTCCAGAGATGTTGACGGAATATTGTATTCACGATATTCATCTCAACATGTGGAAAGCTCTTTGTCACTTGAAAGAGAAAATATTATCTTATGATGAATATGAAAATCAGGTCAAGATAATAGAAGGGTTAAAATGACAAATTGATTTGGCATCTCTCTCAATTTCTCGATATCTGAAGGCTGAAAAGCAGCAGAGAGCCCTTCATCATTCATGCCTTGGACAACTAAAATGATTGTGCCAGTTAATTGCCAATTCCCCATCAGGTATTCATATCATGGGATGAGGTGTTCATGGAGCACTGTGTTTCACTGTACTCTCCAGTCAACAAATCATACCAAAAACGGTCTCATTCAATGTTATTTCCCATGGTCGGCCACAACCAATTGGGATTGTTTGTAATCAAAGGCTTGCTCAGGAACATGACTCAACTAGTTCTTACCAAAATCATGCATACAAAGAAAAATTTGTCGAATTACTTTTGCATCAGGAAAATGAGAATATAAAATAGGTTTCTTGTTTAGAGAAGGCACATCATCAGGTGAAAGAAGTTTCATAAATCATCCAACGGTCATTTGATCCAGGTGATTTGAGTGGATGTAGGTTTATGCATCCAGCCAATTTCCTGACTAAAATCTGCAAGATCATGAGAGATTTTAAGAATTTATCAGATGTAAATGATCAAGAACCACCCCAGCTTGCTAGATTTGGGAATCTTTTTACCAAACCCTCAGAATCAACAAATAGGATTTGAGGAGTTGAGCAGAAATAGCAAGAATAGCCCCAGTCCACTGGACTGGGGACTTTTTCAAATATTTAATCACTTCCTCAGAGAAAGTCAGTCTTCTATCTATTACGGAAGAAGCCATAAGAGGGACGAAGAGCTAGATTATTAGGATATTCCCTCCATATTACGATTTTTCAAGAAGTTCCTGAGGGATCAAATCAACCAAAGGCAATGTATTATCAAAGACATGGAATAATATAGTATCTCATAAATTCCAATAGAAGGGATGCAATGCATTATGCATCAGTAAATGTCATCAATGCCGCTGTTGCTGATCCTCCAGAACATGGGGCTCATTCAGAGAGATCAGATGAATAATTTTCAGCTCATGAATTTTTACACACAGACACGAATGAACAAGGTGTGCGTACACGAAATCAAAGGATTACCCAGAATCTAGGTATTCCTTCAAATAATCAACTTCCCCCTCTCTAAAAGGTTTCTAACAAGGGTAAATGATAGAATCAGTTTACATACCCTTCCTTTGGACAAGGCCAATCACTCTCAATAGAGCAAAGGTTTGCACAACAGGAGGAAGAAATGAAGGAATTAAGGAGGTTGAATGCATAACTACTTCAAGGTAGTCTTCCTCCTAAGCGTACTGGAGTCATTCAGCCAAGAGAATTTGCTGTGGCTATTGAGATGGATCAAGATTATCCTCCTATACCAGTACACCCTCACAGGTCTAATAATATGGTTAATGTGCAACAACAATCAGTGGTGCTACGATCAGTTGCAATTCCAGCCACCACATCTTCCCAAGCTCTAGTTGTTTCCCCAGCTCAGGTCCAAGTAGAATTGGATTTTTATCAAAAGCTAATAACTACCATTGATTCATTAACAGCTCAGTTGTAATATATGGATGGAAAATGTGCACAAATTCAACCAGAAAAGAGAGCTTACCCTGAATGGGTTGATGCAATTCCTCCCCCATAAAATTTTGTAAGTACCACATTTCCAATATTTAATGGTTCCTGAGACCCAGCGCAACAATTAACACATTTTGTTTCTCATTGTGATCTTATGATGGGATCCCCTCAACAACAAGAATTAGTTAAGCTCAGGTGTTTTGTACAGTCAATAAAAGAGCCTGCTTTTTTCTGGTATAAAAGCTTGAAATCCTAGTCAATTACCGGATGGGAAGATATCCTCCAACAATTCCTTCTTCAATTCAGCTCAACTTTGCAAAAGACAATAGTTTCTGATCTTACAAATTTTAAGAAAAGGGAGAATGAAAGGGTTTCATATTTCATTGCTCGCTGGAAGGGATTAACATATTCCTTAAGCTTAGCACTCCCTCAAGAATAATTGTTGCTCATCTGTGTTGAAAATTTGCGTGATGAATTACGCACACCATTGATCCTTGTGAAATACACAGGTGGTGTTTGATACCTTACATAGATTGCTCAGTAGATTGAAGACTCTTTTATAAAGACCAAGGATAAAACTCTTGTATTTACATCAGTTCATGGAAGGAGAATGGGTAAAGTAGAGAATTCTACAGTTACACTTAAACAAGCGCATGTACCTGCTTCTACATAAAAACCTTCATCTTATCGAAGGGCTCCACCTCCTTAGCATCAACAACAGAAGCCATTTCGTCAAGATGATCAAAGAGATCAAAGAAGGAAACAATTTGAGGAGTTAAAGAGAAAATTTTATTCTTTCTGAAATGAATAAGTTCCTGGTAACTTCATTTCGGCTCTAAAAATAATTTGGTTCAATTTCTAAGGCCTAAAAGTCCAAACAAGGAAGGAGATGAAGACCACCCCAACTATTTCCCATTTCATCAGATGTTGGGGCATCCAATTCCGGAGTGTTTTGTCTTCAAAGGCCTCCTGAAAAAAAAATGGTGGATTCGGGACAAGTCAAATTAAAAGGTTCTTCAGCTCAGGTTGCATGTGTTACTGCTACAGATCCAGAGGAAGAAGGTGAGTGGAAATAAGTCAAAAGAAAAAATACACTGAAATATGATGATTGGATGGTCATAAAAACGATCAACCAAACTCATGAAATTTTATGAACACAATTGAAGAAACCAATTGTGTCTTCTTCTCTGAATGCCAAAACAAAACCCCCTTCATGAGAAGGAAAATCCTCAAAGAAACGACATAATTCCAAGAAAAAAGAGCAGTCATAAGAAGATGAGATCATGTCCAAGCCTAAGTTGTATTTGACTCTGGAAGATTTTATGCCATGTATTTCAAAGCCATGGGTACCACCCCACCAAATGGCACAACCTAAACTGGCTAATCAGGAAGAGTGTTAATCAGAAGAAGAGTTTATCTTTGGTTCTGTTAACATGATTCACTTAACAGATCCTTATGCCAGTCACATTTTTATTCTTGATGATCCTGAGTTCCATATATCAAACAGAGGAATTAGAGGGAGTTCTAGAGGTCTGGGATACAGAGGAAGACGTGGATATCCCAGAAGCCACTATTCCAATTCTACTCCTTGTAGAACTATAT
This sequence comes from Viscum album, assembly GCA_963277665.1. Classification (NCBI taxonomy): domain Eukaryota; kingdom Viridiplantae; phylum Streptophyta; class Magnoliopsida; order Santalales; family Viscaceae; genus Viscum; species Viscum album. The sequence goes on from OY728134.1 coordinate 1,075,685,451, forward strand.
ATGCACCAAAAACTCATGGAATATCCCTTCAGCGAGATCAACAAGAACACGAATGTTCTTCAATGCATGGAAGATTCAGTCCTGGCACAATTATTTTGGAAGATCTGTTATAAGTTACACCTTCTTCCTTACAGCAAGTAAATAGACCTAGTCAGTCTAATATTCTAAAACCAGGAGTATTTCAAACTCATACCCCGATAAAAGATGCATCTACTTCCAAAGAATCAACTTCTAAGGCACCTACGAAACCACATGTTCCTGTTGGGAAACGCATACCTTTAGATCAAAAGTATGATGTCTTGAAGCATTTTTTCCAAGTACCGGCCATGTTATCAACTCTAGATGCTTTAAATCTATCAAAGTATCTCTTAGAGGCACTCATTGAGGATTCGTTAAGTCCTCGGGAATTCGAAACTGAAATTTTTGCAGCTGAAGTCTACCATGTAGAGAATGATCCTGTAGAATTCCAAGTAGTGATATCATTTATAGATAAATATGAAGATGATCTTGTGCATGGAAATATTAGACCATTGTATTTATCTTGAGGGTTCAATGATGTAAACATCCGATGATCTTTCATTGATAATGGTTCAGGGGTCAACCTCATCCCCAATTGTACACTTCGTCAATTAGGCTTCACAGAATCTGATTTATCTCCTTCTACAATGATTTTGCAAGAATATGATAAAACCGAACAAGAACCTCTAGGCGAGATCACACTCAGAACTCGGTTTGGAGATCTTGTATCCAATTTAGATTTCATGGTTGTTCGTCATGACACAGCTTTCAACATTTTTCTTGGAAGACCTTGGCTACATCAACATGCGGCTATCCCTTAATCATACCATCAATGTCACAAATATTGTTTCAATGGTCAAATTGGGACATTGTAGGGTGATAAATCCCCATCCAAAACATGTGAATCTCAATAAATTGAGGCGGAATTCTATCACATGGTGGGTAAGGAGAAATCCACAACAAGGAAGGTTACCAAAGTTAATGATCTATATGTTTTGGAAAAGATTCCAGTAAACCCATTCATACATGTGAGTACAGATTATGTGTTGCCTATTAGTCAAATTGACAGGATAGACCCAAATCCAAATACTCTTATGGAAACTTCCATAATGTAAATTATGGCAATCATGCTAGACAACATGGAGAAATTGGTGATTCACAAAGCAATGATGAAATCTCAAATGGATATGTCTTCATTTCATCTGCTTAAATCCAACAATTCTAAACTTTTTCAACCAGGCCAGAAGAAGTTATGGAAATATCAGAGATAAAGGATGATGTTGATTCTCGATCCATCATCTCCTCTTTATTACACAAGGAATACCCTTCATCATCAGTAGGGTCAGAAATGGTAGCCTCTTCTTCAAGATGTTTAGATTTTAACATCTCTCTTGACATTGGAAATTATGCTTCATTATCTTCTAGGAAAGAAGAAATGGAAGAAATAACACATGTTGAAGAAGAAGAGGAAGATCTCAGAGATACTCCTCTATCATTTGAAGAGGGTATCTCTACTCTGGATGAACTCAGAGAAATAAATCCTGGTAAAATAGAAGATCCACACCCCACATTTATTAGTGCGGCCATGAATCTTGAGGAGAAGGAAATGTATATTTCATTTCTAAATCAAAATCGAGATATATTTTCATGGAACTATAATGAAATGCCAGGTCTTGATCCTGATGTTTCTACTCATCATTTGGGTTTTCCAGAAGAACATCGAGGATTCAATCCAGCCGCAAGAAGAACACACCGAACATATGATTCCAAAATTGAAGCTTAAGTGGATAAGACTATCAAGGATAACATCATTAGAGAAGTTCAATATCCCAAATGGATGACTAATATTGACCCTGTGAAAAATGAATAATGGAAAAATTATAGTTTTCAATGATTTCATAGATCTTAATCGGCATTGTCCCAAGGATGATTTTCTAGTTCCGATCATAGAACACTTAATTGATGAAATAGCTGGCTATGAAGAACTTTCCTTCATGGATGGATATTCTAGGTATAATCAAATCTGAATGGATCTAGAAGATGAAGAATCTATAGCCTTCAGATCCCCTCAGGGTGTGTTTTTCTATCTAGTAATGCCCTTTGTCCTGAAGAATTCAAGCGTAACATATTAGTGTGCCATGCATCGTATCATCAAATCCATTTTAGGGAATTTTGTTGAATGTTATTTGGACGATTTGGTGGTTAAATACAAAAAATGTTCTAATCACTTGGCTGATTTGGAAATCATATTCCATGAACTTCGACAACCCGATTTGAAGATGAACCCCTTAAAATGTGCTTATGGGGTAACCTCAGGAAAATTTCTCTGCTTTGTTGTAAGCAATTGTGGTATCGAGGTTGATCTTGAGAAGCCAAAGTCAATCCTCAGTATTTCACCTCCTTAAAATTTGAAATAATTTAGAGGACATCAAGGAAACATGGCCTATATTTGGCGTTTCATTTCCAATTTGGTAGGAAAAAGTTTACCTTTCACCAAATTCATGATGAAGGGAGTCACTTACCATTGGATTGAAGAATGTCAAGAAGCATTCAATATTCTCAAGAAATATCTCTTGAGTCCACTGGTATTAATGTCACCTATTAAAGGAAGACCACTTATTCTTTATGTTATAGCTTTAGAGCGATCATTGGGTGCCTTCGTTGCCCAAAATAATGATGATGGGAATGAAAACAACCTTTACTATCTTAGACGGACTATTCTTGAAGAAGAAACCCGAAATTCAAGTATTGAAAAGTGCTGCCTAGCATTAATCTTTGCAATTCAGAAATTGAGACACTACCATTAACATCATGAGGTCTAATTGGTATCTCTCAATAACCAGCTCAAATTCATCCTTAGTCGTCCAATGCTTACCGGACGTCTAGAAAGGTGGGTAGTTATTTTGCAGCAATTTGATATCCATGATGTGTCTCAAAAGGCAATAAAGGGCCAAGATCTAGCGGATTTCCTTGCTGAACACCCTTTAGTAGAAGATAAATCTTTAGATATAGATCTTCCTGATGAGGAAGTCTTTACTATTCAAGATAATATTCAAACATGGGAAATGTACTTTGATGGTGCTTCCAGAAGTCCAACAGGGATGAAAATGGAAGATCCTAAATTCAATAAATATGGATTAGGAATTGAGATCATTTATCTAGAAAAGGCAGTGCTACCCTATTCATTATAATAGTGGGAATGCAGTACAAATAATGAAACAGAATATCAAGCTCTCATCACAGGATTGGATTTGGCGCTTCAGGCACAAGTGAATCACTTAAACATGAAAGGTGATTCAGACCTAGTAATCAAACAAGTCAATGGGGATTATTCCATCAAAAAAGTAGAGTTAATCCCTTTGTAGGATAATGTCAGAGAGTTAATGACAAAATTTCCTTAAGAACTGACATTTTCTTATGTCTGGTGATCACAAAATGCTCAAGATGATGCACTGGAAAATATAGCCAAATATCTGTTGGATCCAAATCGGGACGAAACAATCATCAGTATTGCTCACCGTCATACAATTTAACCTTATGTTCAAATTAGAACAGAGGAAATAAATGAAATTAGTCCCATTTCTGAACCATATGGTCATGATACAGGATGGATGACACCTATTAAGGAATACCTTCAAAATGGAACACTTCCACCTGATAGGGCCTGGAAAGAACAAATCTGGAAATGTGTGGTCAATTTTACTCTTTATGATAGCCCTGAATACCTAGAAAAAATTCTATACAAAAGAGGTTTGGATGGAATTATCCTTAGATGCATTGATGGTGAGGAGACAATGGCTATCATGAAAGAAGTACATGCAGGACTCTGTGGTGCCCACCAGTCTGGACATAGACTATCTGATCAAATTCGTGGGCTTGGATACATTTGGCCTTTAGTGATACATGATTTTGTTGATTTCACGAATAAGTTTCATTCATACCAAGTATGTTCCAACTGCATTCATCAGCCCCCAGACTTGCTTCATACATCTAAATACTCATGGCCATTTGACACATGGGGAATAGATGTAGTAGGACCCTATCCTTTGGCTACATCCAAGAATTTTAAGTTTATTCTTACCGCTACTGACTTCTTTTCCAAATGGGCAGAGGCAATAACTGTCAAAGAATTTAGTTCTAAAAGCATTGTTAGCTTCATCAATTCTACCATCATTATTAGATTTGGTGTCCCTTATACCATACTGACAAAAAATGGCACCAAATTTTGTTCATCCAAGGTAAGGAAGTTGTATCAATAATACAACATCAAATCCAACCATTCATCTCGGTATCATGCAGCGACCAATGGACAAATAGAAGCCTTCAATTATAATCTTTCAAATATACTACAAAATATGGTGGATAAAGATAAGAAATCATGTCCTGATAAACTGTTTCATGATATACGGGATTATCGAACTACCACCCGCACTGCATTGCAGTCGACACTATATTCATTTGTATATGGAACAAAAGTAGTCTTGCCCATTGAAGTTCAATTACATTCGCTCAGAGTATCCATTTTTTATCAGTCATCTTCAGTTGAACAATCTCAAAAGCGATTGAATGAATTGGAATGATTAGATAAAAAATATTGTGTACTCTGCATCACTTGGAAATCTATCAGAATCGAATAGCCTGAGCTTTCAACAAAAAAGTTCGTCTTCGTTCATTCATTCAAGGTGAATTGGTATTGGTTCTCAGAACTCCAATGATTCCATGAAAGAAACCTCCCATTCTAGATACAAATTGGGAAGGACCTTACTCAATACATAAGGTCTACTCTAATGGAGTTTATTCTTTAATCTCAATGGATGGAGAACTCATCACGACTCCGACCATTGCAGAATTCTTAAAGAAGTATTTTGTGTAAAACAAATACAATACATCCAGTAAGACTTTAAACTGCATTACCATAATCCTAGATATACAATGATAAATTGTGCACCACTTTGTCCCACATGACGTTAAATTGTGAAAAAATCTCTAATACGTCCTAGCTACATGACGATAAACTGTACAGAAATCTATCGTCCAACATGACATTAAACTGTGTCGTCCAACATGACGTTAAACTGTATTGTTCCCCATTTCATCCAGAATTATGTTAAACTATGTTTTCCTTACTTAATGACATTAAAATGCACAGCCCCCCCCCCTACTCCTTCATGCAAGACTTTAAACTGCACAGTCCCTCCATTTTCCAACATGACGTTAAACTACGTTCAGTCCCTTATACATCCAACATGGCATTATAATATGAATCGTTAGGGTAGTTGTAACCTATTGATTCTCACACCGAGTATGACTCACATGTTTTTAGAGTAAACTTCAACCATAACAACCTCTATGGGCCACTAACCATGCGTAAGTCGCAACACCATTTGTTATGTCGTTGTCCTCAAGAACAACTTGATTACCAATTCAGTCTTCAATTGAACTATGCAGACTTTGATCCTTGCCTTCTAGGCTGGGTACATAGTCAACCACCCGAGGTTCAAGACCAAAACCAATCTCTTCACATTAGTTCACCTCCATCTCATACGATGGTGATTCGTGAAGCTGCCCCCAGAACCAATATTTTTTTACATTGATTCACCATCGTCCTTTCTATATGATGTTAAAATATTCTTATTTTTTTCCTGTATGACAATAATCTAAAACATTATTTAACAACTTCACTTGAGAGGGAATCATTATTTACATTGATCTCCAATCATGTTATATTCCAAAGACTACATGCACACATGGTAATGTCTGAACCTTTAATCCTGGTTCAAACCATCATTGCACTAAAGTCCCCTTTCACCCTTCATATGTATGAACCAAATCTGTATAGAGGGTATTTCAAGAACTACATGCGGCTTGATTCCCATCCTTATGGGATATGTAGTAACATTTGAGCATACCTCAAATCCAGCCCCATGTCTTTGGGCCTAACCCCAAATTCCACTTTCAGTCCCTTTGTTGAAAAGTCCCCCTGTGAAAACATGAATGTGGTATGAATACCCTGGTCTTCATTCACATCAGGTTTATAAAACACACACTTTGTATTCATTATTATGGTCAGAGCTCTATGACCCTAAACTACGATCTCCTACACTCTCGTCTGACATGACGTTAAACTATATTTCAAGAACTACATTTTATTTGATTCTCATCCTAATGATATATGTAGTGAAGTCCAGCCTTTCAATTCAGGACCCAGCCACAAAATGATTATGGTTAGCATTGGTCTGTGTATCTCAACATGTATTGACCAATGTCCATTTTGATGTGTCATACTCCTAACCTTAAATACTTCCAGGTCTCCATAACCCTTTTCTTGACTCTTGGTCACAAATTTCTGATACCTAAGAGTTCTTTTGCATGACAATGTAGCACGTGCCCTTAGGCGGCCTTGCATAAGTAGTCTACATAACGGACCTGTCAACCAAAAGATGCTATTATTTAACTATGCAGCCAATGCCCTTAGGTGGCCCTGCATAATTCAACCCCCTAACAGGTTTGTTAAATAATGGTAACTTCATTCTTGGGAGGAAAACATCTTTTTTCCTTATTTGTCTTAACGAAAAATATGTAGGGATACCCAAAAAATAGTCATCCTTAGCATATTTGTCCCGTACTCTTTTTCATGATCGGAAAGTATTAAATTCTATGGTTTATATTTCCCTTCCCTACGTTTGGGTCAGACCTTCGTAGGAGTGACATTCATCCAATTATATGAAAATCTTAATTGGAAATATCCTCTCCATATTCAAGTACCTCTCTTCATAAAGCAGACTCTATGATTTGGAAAATTTCAATCTCAATAAACATTCACTGTCTTTTTTAGAAATAGAAAAGTAAAATTTCTGAGAGGTCTTTTGCCTAACTATGAAGCATGTTCCCTTAGGCGGCCTTGCATAAGTAGTCTACATAACGGACATGTCAGCCAAAAGATGCTATTATTTTACTATGCAGCCAATGCCCGTAGGTGGCCCTGCATAATTCAACCCCCTAACGGGTTTGTTAAATAATGGTAACTTCACTCTTAGGAAATACCTCTTCTAATTCCTCTTATCCCTTTTTTCATATCATTCCTTAGATTAAAAATTTCCTAAGTCATAGTTAACATGTATTCCACCATACTTGAGTGTGGTAATATGTTTTCAGATAAATTATCAAGGAATTGAGTCAATTTTAATCCATTCAGTCAAATCTATTCGACAATAAACATTATCCTCTCTTTTTATATCCGACATGGATGACTTTAAACTACCCAAAAAACACAAGGGAACTCTGAACAAAAGTCAAGTCCCAGCTCACTAAACATATATATTGTATGATTTTGGTAATATTGAGCTATTAAAAGATGTAAAGTTTGTAGGTTATTTTTATAATCCTAGCGAAAATCAAACTATGCATACTAGGCACATTGGAAAAGGTAAAATTTAATGCAGGTGGAAAAAGAATGCAGACACAAATGATTGAATATGGAAGTTTTTTTCATTTATTCACAAGAGTTAGAAGGACATCCACAGACTGGAGTATCTTCTGTTTTTTAGGGATTACAAGATACTTTCAACATAAATCTTAGTTTGATTTATAGCATCCTGAGCTTCGTCAGCAGCCACTTGAAGCTCATGCACTTGACCAGCTTCATTCTTTTTAGCTTGATGGAGTGGTTTATTTGATTTAGCGATGGCGTTCATACCATTTTTTGAACTCCTTCCAGTGAATTGTTAAGCTGGTCAAGATCCCCAGTAATAACATCTAACTGTTACTAAAGGTGCATCTGCTGGACAAATTTCTCCATGATTTCATGCTTTATGTCGTTCAACTGGGCAGCATGATCAGCCTCAGCTCGGGACACCACAACATCAAATTCATGGATATTGGCCAATAGCCTTTCTCTGGTTAAGTCTTGACGGTATTTTTTTCTCCTACTCCCTCCTTAAAATGACTTGTTTCACCACGGTATGTATCCCATGACATCCAAAACCGCCAAGTCCCTACGTGATGAACAGGGATGACACTCACGAGATCTTCGAATACATCTCTTCAAGAGGCATTTCAAATATGATCTTCCATATGTTCTTTTATGCCTTGCATCGTGAAAACTGGAGCACCTTTTGTACTTCTGGGTCTGACTCAGCATAACTGTCACAGGGGGAATATAATTTGGGATTAATTCACTTAGAGAAGTGCCCTATTATGCTCCTTCCCCACTGACCCGTGTTACTTCACTTTCAATTCCCATTGGGGCGGAGGCTGGGGCTTCACCTCTAGATATAACCACTGAAATTGATGGCCCTGCATAGTCAATTGAAAGTCATGGTTAGTTTCAAATGATGAAAAATGTTTATTAAGTTGTCTTTCAAATTATGTACAGTCACAAATATTGTTATCACATACCCAACGATAGATCAATAGCAGGAGAAGGCTCCTCCCCGCCTTTCCTATCTTCAAAAGGATTTTCACGATTAGTTTCATGAAGCTCTACCGGGTTTAGCTCCACTTGAGCTAGTGTCTCTGCAATAGTAGGGTTGTCAATACCCCCTTCAGGCATTGACAGTTCAACAACTTGCTCATATGGAACTGCACATTTTTAACCAATCATGGTCAGAGATGTAATAAAAAGTTATTTTAATAGGACGAAGGATAACACTCACGTACAAAATCTTCTAAATTACATGGTAATTTAACATGATCTAATATGTATTCAAAATATGTGCTATGTTTCATCATTTAATCCAAATATATCTCAAATTACTGGTTATTCTCACTAGTGGGAGCATTCGATATATCTTCTTGGCGACCCTCATCCTGCAGCCTCTAACCCCAAATAGTTTCTCCAGATACAATTACAGCTTCAGTTGTAGTGGCCGCCAAATGTTCTGGTGCAGGTGTTGAACCTAAGGAATCACAGAATGGAAGTCAGTTGATATTTTCATTTAATATTTTATGAATCATTTTTAAATTACAAGAAGTAGTCTCTTATCTCCTTGTAGCAGCATCAAGAGAAGTATTGGGAATAGATGTTGGCTCTTCTTTAGAAGAAGCCAAGTCAGCATGAACTTGTGATTGCTCTCCAACACCCTCTGTCGTCCTCAGAGGAGGGTCAGTCCTCTACCTCAAAGGGTAAATTGAAGAATCCCCTACAATCCCAAGAAGTATGAGAAATATTTTCTTATTTTAAGGATCATGACTATCTGATGGACTTACCACTACTGATGAAGCATTGAGCTGTGGACTTCTTCCTTCGATGTCTTTGTTTCTTCAGCATTTTGGGAGTTATGACATCATCATCTCAAAATACAGGTATTAGAGAATGAAGAGCCATGTCTAACTCCTCCTCCATGGTCTGCTGGCCTAGAGATACCTCGCTCGGCTCGTGAGGAGATTCATTAGCCCTGATGGCAGTACCACCAGGGCTATATAATGGTGAAGGAACCTCAGTAGTTCCTTTATTTTTAAGTTGTAAGATGAAAAAGTAATTTCCTTTAGTTAAAAAGCGTTAAATGAAATCATGATGAAAAGAATATAAGGAAAGAAAATTACATCTTCAGGAGCCAGGTAATCGTGCCACTCCTCATCTCTGGAAGCACCAGTCCCCTCAGTGGTGCCACGATCTATCATTTCCTTCACCCACATAGTGATAGGAATGAAATCATCGGTGTCATATATGAGAATCTCCAGCTCTCTGATGTAATCCCACACTTCATCAGGGTTATCCTCGAAACAGATATTGGTAGAGGCCCGAAGATTCCCTATTCCAGGGATGTGTAGCCCCTCGCACAGATCTAGCCAGGCAGTTTCAGCATCGCAATATAAACTCCGCCATGTCTAGACTGCCTCTGTTTGTAGATATTAAACATGTGTACCAGAAGGCTGTGATGAGGGTCCTACAATCTTGGACTTCAGCTTCTTCCCAGCTCCTGTAACCATAGATAGAGAATAATTAAATGAAACTTGTTGCTCTATAAATTAATGGAGATTAAATTTCCTCAATGAAGTAACTCACAAGGAGTCGATGGATTGGGTCTCTTGATTATGACAGGAGGATTATATATGGCATGAGGCCGCTTTGACACATTCCATGCCTCATCATCCCCATACTAAGAATTTGGCGAGTCCGCCCTGGGTGAGGAACCTAGTGAATCAGCTTCGGGTGTAGAAGGGTCACCTTCATGATTAAGGGTTTCTTTCTCTACAGTTCTTTTCTTTTTTCCCACCTGATGAACCGGATGATTCACTAACCCTTCAGGGTATGATGTTATCCATCTCTCAGGATACCATGTAATCAAGTTACTCACCACTTTAGCAACTTGTAGATAAAACACTGCCCCAGTATTCTCCACAGATTTCAGCAACCATAGTTTCGGGAAACCATCAGATGTGACTCTGACCTGACATGCACAGGAGGGGAAACAATAGTTTGCTGTAGACACCTGAATTGGCATGAAAATCTGTATGGAGCATAGGCATCGCATATAATGTCTCCCTCAATCCTGTTGGCCAATACACCATCTCTGCAAGCCAGCATGTATAACCTCAGTTCCAGGACGGTTGTTCCATCATCAACAAACCACCCAGTTGGTGGGTTTCCATAAGGAAATAAATTGAATTCCTTGAACATGCTCATCCTCACCCTCATATCATATATTTTGAGATCTAGATGAGAAATTCCAGAAACTTCCTCTATTGATGGCTTGAAAGAACATCAAGGAACCTGTACTCCGTTCTGTATTGTATATGTCCTGAAATGAGTGTTGATCCATCCCCACAAAACATTGAATGGTACCACTATTCTCAAAAGAGAATTTCCCATAAAAACATGGAGTAAGTTCTTGTGAATCTTTTCCAAAATGGGGGTGGCCAACCCAACCATTTTCCTCTCAGCCAACTTGGCTGCAACAATGTCCCTGGCCTGACGCCTCCCTTCGAATCCCTAACTGGAAGAATATAAACACTGAGCCAGAAGTCTAAGAATCCTTCTAGACGGGTCTTTTTTGGGATTCTCCGATCCACTTTGTACCCCCAATTTTCAAATTCTCTTGCTTCCAGGGTTGGCCAGAATGTGACAAAAGCACCACAGTTATCTATTCTGTGGCAGGTAGTAGGATGCGTACAGGTGGGCTCCTTCACCTCCTTCTTGGTAAAAAACATATCCATCCACTCCTCTGGATGAATATCCGTTCTAAAATGAGTTCTGGAGGTATTTGAGTTCTTGAGCTTGTAGAAAATTTTCAATAACTCCCGATTTAAATTCGGAGTCTTGTCTAAATCATTCCAAGTCACCTTGGGAGGGATGAATTCATTATACATATCGCCCAAAATTGGATCCCCTGAGATCTTGAAGACATCCCACAAACTGATGCCTACTTCTCCATGAGTCAGATGGAAATAATTGGTTTCTGGGCTCTAGCGGTGATTAGCTCCTGCAAAAAGTTATCATTCCTGTAAACATATTTCTGCCCAGCCCAGAGGGCTTCATATATTGCAGCTCCTTTCATATCCTCTACAAATTCTGTGCAGGTTTGTCGCACCCAATATTCCCACATCCAATTTGGCTTCGCACCTCCTCCAGGACAGAAGTCCAATCTCTTCTTCCAACCTTTGGATTGATCCATCTACAAATTTTAGAAGATTGAAGGATAACAATGTGGTTGCAGCTCAGGCTTGTGAAGTTTTAGATATGGGGCACAATGTATATGATGCATTATGTAGGCCTCCTCCACTGTTCCAGTATTTACAAATGATCCTCCCATTGAGACATTTGCTAATGAAACATTGGTGGAAGTCTAAAACCAAGAAGGCGATAGATAGTTCTTTGGCTCTGGAATGTTGAATTCTTGCAGATGACCATGCCCATACAGAGGCAGGTAAATAATTTGTGGGAAATTAAGATGATACTTCTTCAAATACTTGGCTAGTCCTGGGAGAGTGTTGTCACAGATATTATAGTAATCATGGCCAACAATGCTCATCATATCATCAATCTTCTTGCTGACTAACTCATCAGCAGTTCCAATTCTTTTGGGAGCTATTTAATCTTCACAATGTTCAAATAATTAACTCTTAAGTAAGTTTATTTTTCATAAAATTTGTGAAGAAAAGTGAAAAAATTTCTAAGGAATTAAGGAGTGCAAGTCTCACACTGGCACACAAGTGTAATTGTGTCGCGCTATTTTGGGCACACAGGTATCACCACGCAAGTCCAAATACCTCTGCAGAAGCGTGACACGAATAGAAATGTGAACTAGTGGAAAACAAGTCACTTGTGCAACGAGAGAATCCTACGTGGAGAGATAGGGAAGGTTCGAAATCTGTTTGCTTTGCGCGAGAATGACCGCATATTTATAGGCCAAGGCTGTACCCAGCGCGTCGTACCTTGCACAGCTCTCACCTACGCATCTCCACTTGCACGCTCAAAACATGCACGCCGGAGTTCCTTGGTTTTCACCTTTACTTCAGAGTCAAATCCTCCTTCCATTCATATCCAACTCTGAGGGGGTACATTTGTTGACACTCCTTTCCATCACAGAGTCTAATGAATGAAAATGGGGAACACAATATAATAAAGTGATTCATCCTTTCAAGAAGCATCAAAAATTGACAAAGGCATGAAGAAGGATTTGTTTAAGAATGGGTCGCGCAAGTTTCATCATGTTCGCGAATGTATACTTGCATGCCACATATTGGTCGCGCAGGTGACTTGCGTGCCCTATTTAATTTTCTCCCAAGGTCTTTAATAGCCTATAAATACCCCTTTTGGACCCCCATTTCAAGGACAGAAAATTCCAAAAGTCATATTTAAGCTCTCGGTGCCCTTGTCCCTACTTGAAGTCTTCCGAACACTTCTAAGGTAATTTCGTACCTAGAATGGAAGATCTAAAGAGGGAGAACAAGGCCTAAGTGTTGAAATTCATCAACACTTGCGCACCAAAGTGTCTAACCCTTAAGGGAAATAATGTCACATGCACGCCACCTTATCCCTTCAATAAAACATGCATGCCACACTTTTGGAAGCCGTTAGGGATAATAGTAAGGGATTCAGCCAAGTCTCGCCCAAGTATTACCCTATGGGTTAACTGTTGCGCAAGTACACATGTGTCACGCAAGTATAATTGCGCGAACAGTACTTGTGCGCCCCAACAGGACTTGCACACCTACCTATTTTTGAATGGCCCTCTTTCTTATTCAACTCTTTTCCTCAAATTCACCTCTCCTCTTCAAGATTTAGCCTTCAAACCCCTATTAAAGGCCTTTTTTGGCATGGTTCCTTTTTTGGAATCATTATATGAAAGGAATTCTGTGGAACATATCTGAAAACCTAGTGATTTACATATCTTTATGTCACTAAGATTAGAGATTTCATTCATTAAACCACATCCTTTAAGATGAGAGGATCTTTAATCTGGGCATCCTCTTTAGTAATAAGCCCCATGTTCCCCAACCTAGGCCTCCTTTTCAAGAGTAAGCCCCAGTCCAAGTTCCCTAACTGGGGCCTCCTTTTTAGGAGTAAGCCCCAGTCCAAGTACCCTTAATATGGGCATCCTCCTCAGGAGTAATCCCCAATCATAATTTTCCTTAAACTTGGTCATCCTCATCAATAGTAATCCCCAATCTCAAATTCCCTTAATATGGGAATCCTCATTAGGAGTAAGCCCCAAGTTCCCCAATTTGTGCCTACTTCTCAATAGTAATCCCCAAAGTCTCAATCCTCTTAACCTGGGCCTATTTTTCCGGAGTAAGCCCCAGTCATAATTTCCCTTAACCTGGGACTCCTTTTCAGGAGTAAGCCCCAGTCTTAGTTCCCCTTAAACTAGGCCCCCTTTTCAAGAGTAATCCCAAATCTAAATTTCTCATGATCTGGGCTTCCTTTTTAGGAATAAAACCCACTCATAAGTCCCCTCTAATTTTGGAATTCTCTTCAGGATTAATTCCTAAGTTATGTATCCAAATCCCCATAAAGAACATATACGTTAATGGACCTTGTTCTTAGGATTCTTCTCCGAATTAAGTCCCAATATTCATCTATATAGGCATTCATACATACATAAGACCCACATCATTTCTTATAATTGCATCTTTCGTGGCACAATCGTCAGGTTTTACTGATACCACTTGTTTCTCACACCGAGCATGACTCACGTGAGCTTAGAGCGTAAAAGTAGTTATGACATCTTTCTTTAAGCCATCAATCATGCATAAACCTCATACTTCTTTACTTAAACTACATGGGTTCTGATTCCTTTTCTAAACAAGGATACCAAGTATACCATCTGTGGGTACGATCCCAACTCTGAAATAATCCATGTCCTTATGAATGACAATAAAGTTCAAGTGCCCCACTGAGTTGCTTTAAAACCAGTCTGGATATCACAATGACCACAAGATTTCTATATAATGTGTTGAAGGATACCATTGACTAAGAATATCTAACAAATATAGATTATTCTATATCAATGAAGAACCTCAAATACCTATAAAATATTCTCTAAATCTCATACATATCAATCATTGATTGTCATATCTAAAGGAAATATCATTTTCATACTTGTTAATTTAATAAGGATTCATGAACATAACTCAAATATATAAAGTGAGTCATGCAGTAGACAATAATTCCCTCAAAAAATGTGTGATGAGTCTGACCTCCCATCCTCTCAACCAATGAAAATTCTTAACCCTCATCGGTCCACAACTAATGAGCACTTACCTTTGGAATGTAAGTCCAAATGGATATAGAATCATTGTATGATTCCAATTCTATGAATAAACCCGTTAGAAACCGATTGGAATGTTTGAACCTTAAAAAAACAAGGTAATCCCCATTTCCAGAGGAAACAAGGTTCTAGATTCAAAACATTCAATTCTGAGTTATGGTAAGTCCACCACCAAATTTCTTAGTGATGCACATTTTTAGAGTTCTAGATACACATACAACACATTAATTAGATGAAATACTAGGTAAATAACCCTGATATTTGCGAGATCAAATTTATGGAACTCTAATAAAACAAGATCATACCAGTCATGTCAATTTTTTCATGAAAACCCCAGGTTAACCATAAAACCAAACCCAGTGTATCCCAATGACCTGATAAACATGGTTCCTCACCAACCATATTAAATTACATAAAAGAAATATAACATGAACCATTAATGGAAAACTAATTCTTAAAATTGACCATATTAAATTGTCAAGAAGTTATTTAAAACTGAACCTCATAGATTATTACCTTATTCATACTGATATTGTTTGCATTACACTCACTAAAACTCATACCTAACTTTAGGTGACATATCTTAATTCAAAAAATTTATGTTCTTTTTATCAAATACATATGAGTGCCAAAACTACTATCCAATGAGTTATCCCAAACATCCATGACCCTTCTCTCACGTGGTCATAACCAGCTTCTTATGGTGGTATTCATACCATAAGGATTCATCTCAACTACTATTTTATAACAACACCTTAGGAGTCCATCCATTAAAATGGAATGTTTTTACATTGGATTCCTTTATCTTGGAATATGACCGAATGGACGGATACCCTTGTAAGGGTTCTAGCTCATCCATTAAAAGGGGGGTTCGCTTGGAATATGACTTATGCTTAATCCGCTTACTTAGGAAGATTCCTAGATAATGTTCATGCTCATCATTAAACCACAAGTACACCAAGATGTTACAAGTAGTTATATATTACTCTTATTGAGTCATGGTCACATGTTAAAAACACTATAATACCCCTTAACTAACACCTGGATCATGTATCATACCATTATGTATCCTAGTACAAGCATTGGTCCACCATCCAATGGTGCACAGTTTCACACATAGTCATCCCTTATCATACATCCAACCATTAATTTACCCTCCCATTGGATTTCCATGCCCGATTATGATAGAATCTTCATCCATCGATCATGATATGACATAAGTCCACATTCCATCATGTTATAAGAACAATACCACATGCAGTTGTATACCAATTATTTCCCAATAAGTATGATAGGTGAACAATCTTATACCACCTTGATCAAAACCTGACTCACACCCCTACATTTTTTTCTACCACATGGATAATCTGGCTGTGTTGCATGAAATTTCATCCTCACTATGAAAAAATATCACTTAGATCTCATCATCATTACAATATATCCACATTCTATTATGTATGATATGAGTTCCCACCTCATGATGTAATTTAATGGTTTTATGGATTATCCATGTTTACTAGCCTTTGGAAATTGTAATGAAATTTAGAAATGGTCCTTTACTATAAAAAATTTCCCATCCTCATTGGATTGGGTAAAATAAGAATTCGTACTTGGCATGAAGAGATATCCCCAATATTCCAAATGCTAGAAAGGAATTCCAAGGGCCACAATAACAGATAAGGGACAACATAACAATTGAAAAAAAATGAAACCAACCATCCCATAACAATATATACTACTACATGATTCATGATAAAAAAGAAAAAAATCAATGTTAAGACATTTATTATCAAATCCAGTATACAATTAAGTACCAGATTAGAAGACAACAGATATCAAATAACACAAAAGAAGAAAAAACTAAAAAAACACAAATACTCAAAAGACCCAAACTCCTAAGATTAAAAATTAGTCATTCTTTGACTCTAAAAAATATCCCATGTATAATGATAAACCCCAAAAGAAGTGTGATACATTACCTTTTCCTGTGTATAGATACACGATATCTGCAAAAGCACCAAAGTTCCATGAAAGGAGTGAGTAATGAAACTTAGTTGGATTTTCTCAAACGACATCCCTACTCATACAAATATTATAGAATGAAATATAAATTTTATATAAAACATTTTATATAAAAAAAATTAAAATTATTCAACAGTTTATAATAAATTCAAACGAATCCATATCAAAATAGTTTTCTCTAATAAACTGATTTCTAAGGAATTCCCCGAAAAAAGTCATTATAAATATTTCATTAGATCAATTGGAATTTCCCATAACATATAATATAACCACACACACCGACACACAAAATCGTGGTGCTTCCATTGATGGTGGAACTTCCCATACACAATGTAACACCCCAGGTTTAAAATTATGTTTTATGTTTTGCCAATGTTTCCAAGATGTAAGAAAATACATTACCGAATGAAAATATATAATTAGCAAGCACTTTATTCAAACAAATTCCAGAATACAGCCTTGATAAACAATAACTAACCCATTAAACCCACTGCTATTGATAATAAAAAAATTGGAAGACTACCGAGAAACACAACGATGTCGATCGAGTAGTTATCATCTCTTGGATCTGATATAAGAACAAACTTTATGGCAAGGATGATAGCAATAAAACTAAAAATAAGAGGAACATATAAAACCATCTTCAAAAGCAATGGTTTGAGTGTTGAGGTATTATTATTCTGAGTGTTTGAATGACCCGTAAAAAAATTAGTAGTTATAGAGTTTTATCTGACCGTTAAAAAAAACTATCCGTTATTACTTTTAAAAATTTAAATAAAAATGACAGTTGATGTATTAATAAAATAACTGAATAAAAAAATTACTAATTTAAATATTATTACTGAAATTAATATGTAATAAACAAACATTGTGTTTTTAATAAATTTTATTAACTAATATATATATATATATATATATATATAATGTTAATTTGAGATATTAATATTATGTTGTAATTCAACATATAATTTTACATTGTTTTAAAATATAGTAATACATATAATGAACTTTATAAGTTTAATATTAAATTAAAACCAAAATAATGAAATTATAAAATTAATTTAGTATATTATTATTAGTTTCGTAAAGATTAAAAAAATGATATATTGAAATCTGGGTAAAGGGGGTTCGCGTAGGGGTAGGGTCTCGATGAGGAGAGGTCTGTTGGGTTTCCTTTGGCGTGAAGGCTAGACGATCCATGGAGTTTCTTCGGAGCAGCGAACCGAATCTGAGGATTGTTTGCGGTTCACACCGAGATTGAGCAAGTCCGAGCAAGGTCATCGTGAGGATGTTCTAACTCGGATGGGATTCATTTCGGAAAATCAAACGTGGACCGAAGAACCTGTTTTACTTTGCAATTAGGGTATTGTGGGTAAAGATCAGACGCGATGCCAACCGAGCTCGAAGGGTTGAGGGTGTTAGAAGTTGTGGCTTGTTCATCGAGGCTCGTGTCGTCAATGACGGACCACAGGTCGTGATCTTTAGTTGTGTTTTTTGAGGTGCATGTTAATTCCAGAGTAATTTCAAACCACTGTAGTGCTTTGGTAAGTTCCATTTTGAGTGCGTTGAGGGTTTTGTGGGAGATCTGGGGGAAAATAACCTTCCTATTTTGTGATATTTTCATTTTTCAGTATCTGGATGTTAGGTGTCAATTTTACCCGATTTCGAGATTCAATTTTGGTATAATATTCATCCACTTGTGTTCTCCTCAAATCTGGACCCATTGATGTAACGATTTCCCTAACTTCTTTGTATATTTCTTCAAATGGAAATTGTTTAGTATATCCATCTTAAATAATTTGGATTTTTTTATTTGATTGCTCGGTTATTTCTTTTTGTCAGTTTCCTTTCTTTATGATTATTATAATCTATGCTGGTCAATTTAGTTTCAAATTGTGTGATGTTTACAATAGTATTTTTTTTCATTAAACCCTTTGTCTCGATTCAGAATCATTTAAGGTCCTATTTTCTGTTTCGTTTCTGACCGTCAGAAATTTAAATATATATATCTGTATATCAACTTGAAGAAACTCAATCAATGCATTTAATTCAGCTATAATAGTTTATATATATTATATGTATATATCAATAAATTATCCTCACAAATTGAAATAATATAATCAATTATATTATAATGCTTCCTTTATAAATAAAGGGATGTGTAGTGGGTGTCTGAAGGATGTGGTAGTACGTGTTTTTTCTTTTTTTGGGTGTTGAGAGTTTGAGTGGAAAGCCTATTGGGGGGCGGATAAAAAGTAAGAATTCATCTACACGTAAAACAAGTAAGGGACTCTTTATTTTAAGCTATATATATTTCTGATTTGCAACAATTAATTTTCCCTTGATTTCAACATGTATTTGAATCATCATGTTAAATTAAAATGTTTTATTTCCAAATAACCCTCCTCTTTAATCTTTAATTGTAATTGATTTATCCAATTAAATCATTTATCAAAATTATGTTCAAATTTTTTTTAGTATAATGGGTTAAAGGACTATTTTCTTATCATGATTTTAATTTTATGGGTTTGTGTGTATGGGGGATTTTCTACACATTTAAATCCTCATAAAAATAGATTATTTTTTTTTTATTTCAAGGCAGATTTTCTTATGTTAAATATTAAGGTTTATATTTTTTGGTTTTGGGTATCGTAAAATGATTGCTACAAAGGTTTCGTTAATGATTCCCTTAAACCAATATCAATATGTTTTACGTTTTGGACATATTTTGATATGCTCTAATAAACTGTTCTAAAATTTTTAGAATAATTTATTTATTCTAAATTTATAGTTCTATTTGTATAATTAAAATTTATTTGAGAAGTTACATCGCATATAAAATCAAGTGAATAATATATATATATATATGTATACATATACCTTCATGATGTGAAAATATATGATTTTTCTAAATATATTAATAGTCATGTAATAATTCACATATGAATTAATAAATTTAGAATATCATAAAAATCAAGGTTATGGCCATATATCAATAATCTTTTATGAAATTTCATATATGCATAAGAATGTATAGGTATTTACACATACTTGTGAACATTGGATAAAATCTACAATGAAATGAATTTTATTTGGATGAACTGTTTATAGACATGTTATAATTTTAAGATTGTGCATGTTTATATTTATAATTTTACTCATGAGTTAAATGTTGATATATAATTTATAATCTTCGGTCCATTCTCATTCTTATTTTATGATTTTGAATTAAAAATGGTTTAAGACATTTAGTTATGAAAAAAATCATTGATATTTATTATTTATGGAAGATCGGGTATGTTGGTGACGTGAGTTATTGGGAACCAATACTCACAAGTGTTTTACAAATAAAAATTCACATATATATATAGATATATATACCCTTATATATATGTATAGTGGAAATGATTATTTAAATGCACTGATATGTTTAAAGGTAAATACTCCAGTGAGAAATACTATATATATATAAATATATGTAAAGCAAACTTAAAATGTTTTTAAAGATACATGCGCTTGTTTGTTGTAAAAAAATAGGAGGTCATTGGGGAGTGAACCCATCCTTTGCTAAGTGGGTAGGCCCAAGACAACCTTCGATGAATTATGTTTCCTCAAAATGATGTTTTGTTTTCATGAAGTTTGCTTAATATTTTCCAAATAAAATCACTGGAATAGTTTTAAAGACTTTTCAAAGTATAATTATTTTTCAAAAGGTTTATATTATTATATAAATGTTGTTTTACAAATGAATTTAAAATTGAAATTTTTCAAATGTATTATTGAAAGGATATTTTTCTGAAAGTGATTTATCAATGGTTTTCAAAACCCCTTACTGGGCAACTTTTGTTCTCACCCTACGTTTTTGAAATGTTTTTCACAGGTTACCTTGAATCTCAGAGTTAGTCATCTTTGTTGTAGCGTGCAGTGGAAGAGTAGTGGACAGTTGTTTTATTGTTTCAGCTCTGATAAATGTAAGGTTATGTCTAAATCTTCCAGAACCTAGACCGGTAAAAGATCCTCGTTTTGTTTAAAGTGTTGTGTAATTTTTAAGTTATGTTTATAAAAATAAATTATTACACAACATTTTGAAGCAACGAGTCCGAAAGAGCGGGCTCGTGGCGTTACACTTGGTATCAGAGGAACTGTCCAGATAACTCTAGAAATTTAAAACCCTTCGATAAATTGACTATCCTTTCTTAGTCAACATTCTTCTATGTAATTTTCAGATGGAAGGAAGGAGAACTCAAACAAGTCTCTTAGGCCTTCCGGATGAATTAATCGCTATGATCATGGAAAAATCATGAAATGAAGAATCTGATCCCTATGAAGCCATGCATCTTTCTTGTAAACATCTCACTAATATATCAGGCACACCAGATATACTTCATTTTCATCATGGTTCTGGTTTCGTTTTCGAAGATATCAGGCAGATCCAGCGTCATTTCTATCGACGCCAAGTTGCATATTACGAAGGACTTTTTAGGTGTTTTACAATGTTTGAGCAACCAGAATCAATCTCCAATTTTTATAGAGCAGCTGAAGAAGGAAATCTTCACGAAGCATTTATGTGTCAACTTTTAAGCTTTTGCTTCACAAGAAGAATTTATGATGAATTCGAAACATTCGAAGACGAAGCAATGAGACTTTCTTTTAGGAATCTAATTCAAGACTAACTTCTCGGATACTATATTGATTATCATTCCTTGAGGACTGTCTTCCAGTGCCTACATCCATACAACCCCTCTTGCACTAGTTGCATATGGGCGAAGGAAGTGGAATATTTCGAAGCAACATTGAACTTTAATTTCTTAGAAAGACATGGAAACCATGGAAGACAACTATACAGACCTTGGGTACATCATGTGAGACTCAGAATAGATGAGAATTGAGAGCGATAAGTGTAAATGAATTTCGAGGACGAAATTCTATTTAAGGGGGGTAGAATGTAACACCCTAGGTTTAAAATTAAGTTTTATGTTTTGCCAACGTTTCCAAGATGTAATAAAATAAATTACCGAATGAAAATATATAATTATCAAGCACTTTATTCATACAAATTCCAGAATACACCCTTGATACACAATAACTAACCCATTGAACCCACTGCTATTGATAATACAACAATTGGAAGACTACCGAGAAACACAACGATGCCGATCGAGTAGTTATTATCTCTTGGATCTGATAGAAGAACAAACGTTATGGCAAGGATGATAGCAATAAAACTAAAAATAAGAGGAACATATAAAACCATATTCAAAAGCAATGGCGTGAGCGTTGAGGTATTATTATTCTGAGTGTTTGATCGACCCGTAAAAAAATTAGTATTTATAGAGTTTTATCCGACCGTTAAAAAAAACTATCCGTTATTACTTTTAAAAATTTAAATAAAAATGATTATTGATGTATTAATAAAATAACTGAATAAAAAATATTACTAATTTAAATATTATTACTGAAATTAATATGTAATAAACAAACATTGTGTTTTTAATAAATTTTATTAACTAATATATATATATATAGATAATGTTAATTTGAGATATTAATATTATGTTGTAATTCAACATCTAATTTTATATTGTTTTAAAATATCGTAATACATATAATGAACTTTATAAGTTTAATATTAAATAAAAACCAAAATAATGAAATTACAAAATTAATTTAGTATATTATTATTAGTTCCGTAAAGATTAAGAAAACGATATATTGAAATCTAGGTAAAGGGGGTTCGCATAGGGTTAGGGTCTCGATGAGGAGAGGTCCGTTGGGTTTCCTTTGGCGTGAAGGCTAGACGATCCATGGAGTTTCGTCAGAACAGCGAACCGAATCCAAGGATTGCTTGCGGTTCACACCGAGATTGAGAAAGTCCAAGCAAGGTCGTCGTGAGGATGTTCTAACTCGGATGGGATTCATTTCGGAAAATCAAACGTGGACCGAAGAACCTGTTTTACTTCGCAATTAGGGTTTTGTGGGTAAAGATCATACGCGATGCTGACCTAGCTCGAAGGGTTGAGGGTGTTAGAAGTTGGGGCCGGTTCATCGAGGCTCGTGTCATCAATGACGGACCAGAGGTCGCGATCTGTAGTTGAGTTTTTCCAGGTGCGTGTTAATTCCAAAGTAATTTTAGACCACTGTAGTGCTTTGGTAAGTTCAATTTTGAGTGCGTTGAGGGTTTTGTGAGAGATCTGGGGGAAAAGAACCTTCCGATTTTGTGATCTTTTCATTTTTCAGTATCTGGATGTTAGGTGTCAATTTTATCTGATTTCCAGATTCAATTTTGGTATAATATTCATCCACTTGTGTTTTCCTCAAATCTGGACCCATTGATGTAAGGATTTCCCTAACTTCTTTGGATTTTTCTTCAAATGGAAATTGTTTAGTATATCCATCTTAAATAATTTGGATTTGTTTATTGGATTGCTCGGTTATTTCTTTGTGTCGGTTACCTTTCTTTATGATTATTATAATCTATGCTGGTCAATTCAGTTTCAAATTGTGTGATGTTTGCAATAGTATTTTTTTTCCATTAAACCCTTTGTCTCGATTCAGAATCATTTAAGGTCCTATTTTCTGTTTCGTTTCTGACCGTTAGACATTTAAATATATATATCTTTATATCAACTTGCAACAACTCAATCAATGCATTTAATTCAGCTATAATAGTTTATATATATTATATGTATATATCAATAAATTATCCTCACAAATTGAAATAATATAATCAATTATATTATAATGCTGCCTGTATAAATAAAGGGGTGTGTAGTGGGTGTCTGGAAGAAGTGGTAGTACGTGGTTTTTCTTTTTTTGGGTGTTGAGAGTTTGAGTGCCAAGCCTATTGGGGGCGGATAAAAAGTAAGAATTCATCAACGCGTAAAACAAGGGACTCTTTATTTTAAGCTATATATATTTCTGATTTACAACAATTAATTTTCCCTTAATTTTAACATGTATTTGAATCATCATGTTAAATTAAAATGTTTTATTTCCAAATAACCCTCCTATTTAATCTTTAATTGTAATCTATTTATCCAATTAAATCATTTATCAAAATCATGTTCAAATTTGGTTTAGTATAATGGGTTAAAGGACTATTTTCTTATCATGATTTTAATTTTATGGGTTTGTGTGTATGGGGTATTTGCTACACATTTAAATCCTCATAAAAATAGATTATTATTCTTTTTTTTATTTCAAGGCATATTTTCTTATGATAAATAATATGGTTTATATTTTGTGGTTTTGGGTATCGAAAAATGATTGCTACAAAGGTTTCGTTAATGATTCCCTTAAACCAATATCAATATATTTGACGTTTTGGACATATTTTGATATGCTCTAATAAAATGTTCTAAAATTTTTAGAACAATTTAATTATTCTAAATTTATAGTTCTATTTGTATAATTAAAATTTATTTTAGAAGTTACATCGCATATAAAATCAAGTGAATAATAAATATATATGTATACATATACCTTCATGATGTGAAAATATATGATTTTCTAAATAAATTAATAGTCATTTAATAATTCACATATGAATTAATAAATTAAGAATATCATAAAAATCAAGGTTATGGCCATATATCGATAATTGTTTATGAAATTTCATACATGCATATGAATATATATGTATATACACATACTTGTGAACATTGGATAAAATCTACAAAGAAATGAATTTTAATTGGACGAACTGTTTATAGACATGTTATAATTTTAAGATTGTGCATGTTTATATTTATAATTTTACTCATGAGTGAAATGTTGATATATAATTTATAATCTTTGGTGCATGATCATTCTTATTTTATGATTTTGAATTAAAAATGGTTTAAGAAATTTATTTATGAAAAAAATCATTGGTATTTATTATTTATGGAAGATCGGGTATGTTGGTGACGTGAGTTTTTGGGAACCAATACTCACAAGTGTTTTTCAAATAAAAATTCACATATATATATATAGATATATATACCCTTATATATATGTATAGTTGAAATGATTATTTAAATGCACTAATATGTTTAAAGGTAAATACTCCAGTGAGAAATAATATATATATATAAATATATGTAAAGCAAACTTAAAATGTTTTTGAAAGATACAGGTGCTTGTTCGTTTTAAAAAAATAGAAGGTCATTGGGGAGTGAACCCATCCTTTGCTAAGTGGGTAGGCCCAAGACAGCCTTCGATGAATTATGTTGCCTTAAAATGATGTTTTGTTTTCATGAAGTTTGCTTAATATTTTCCAAATAAAATCACTGGAATAGTTTAAAAGTTATTTCAGAGTATAATTATTTTTCAAAAGGTTTATATTATTTTATAAAGGCTGTTTTACAAATGAATTTACAATTGAAATTTTTCAAATGTATTATTGAAATGATATTTTTCTGAAAGTGATTTATCAATGGTTTTCAAAACCCCTTATTGGGAAACTTTTGTGCTCACCCTACGTTTTTGAAATGTTTTTCACAGGTTACCTTGAATCTCAGAGTTAGTCATATTTGTTGTAGCGCATAGTGGAAGAGTAGTGGACAGGTGTTTTATTGTTTCAGCTCTGATAAATGTAAGGTTATGTCTAAATCTTCCAGAACCTAGACCGGTAAAAGATCCTCGTTTTGTTTAAAGTGTTGGGTAATTTTTAAGTTATGTTTATAAAAAAAATTATTACACAACATTTTGAAGCAACGAGTCTGAAAGAGCGGGCTCGGGGCGTTACACTTGGTATCAGAGGAATGGTTTAGATAACTCTAAAAATTTAAAAACCTTCGATAAATTGACTATCCTTTCTCAGTCAACATTCTTCATTGTAATTTTCAGATGGAAGGAAGGAGAACTCAAACAATTATCTTAGGCCTTCCGGATGAATTACTCGTTATGATCATGGAAAAATCATGAAAAGAAGAATCTGATCCCTATGAATCCATACGGCTTTCTTCGAAACATCTCTATAATATATCAGGAACACCAGATATACTTCATTTTCATCATGGTTCTGGTTTCGTTTTCGAAGATATCAGGCAGATCCAACGTCATTTCTATTGACGCCAAGGAGCATATTATGAAGGACTTTTTAGGTGTTTTACAATGTTTGAGCAACCAGAATCAATCTCAAATTTTTATAGAGCAGCTGAAGAAGGAAATCTTCGCGCAGCATTTATGTGTCAACTTTTAAGATTTTGCTTCATAGGATGAATTTATGATGAATTCTAAACATTCAAAGACGAAGAAATGAGACTTTCTTTTAGGAATCAAATTCAAGATGAACTTCTCAGATACTATATTGATTATCATTCCTTGAGGACTGTCTTCCGGTGCCTACATCCATACAACCCCTCTTGCACTAGTTGAATATGGGCGAAGGAAGTGGAAGATTTCGAAGCCACATTGAACTTTAATTTCTTAGGGAGACATGGAAACCATGGAAGACAACTATACAGACCTTGGGGACATCATGTGAGACTCAGAATAGATGAGAATTGAGAGCGATAAGTGTAAATGAATTTCGAGGATGAAATTCTATTTAAGGGGGGTAGAATGTTACACCCTAGGTTTAAAATTAATTTTTATGTTTTGCCAATGTTTCCAAGATGTAATAAAATAAATTACCAAATGCAAATATATAATTAGAAATCACTTTATTAATACAAATTCCAGAATACACCCTTGATACACAATAACTAACCCATTAAACCCACTACTATTGATAATAAAACAATTGGAAGACTACCGAGAAACACAACGATGTTGATCGAGTAGTTATCATCTCTTGGATCTGATAGAAGAAAAATTGTTATGGCAAGGATGATAGCAATAAAACTAAAAATAATAGGATCATATAAAACCATATTCAAAAGAAATGGCGTGAGCGTCGAGGTATTATTCTTCTGAGTGTTTGAACGACCCGTAAAAAAATTAGTATTTATAGAGTTTTATCCGGCCGTTAAAAAAAACTATCTGTTATTACTTTTTAAAAATTTAAATAAAAATGACTGTTGATGTATTAATAAAATAACTGAATAAAAAAATTACAAATTTAAATATTATTACTGAAATTAATATGTATTAAAAAAACATTGTGTTTTTAATAAATTTTATTAACTAATATATATATATATAGATAATGTTTATTTGAGATATTAATATTATGTTGTAATTCAATATCTAATTTTACATTGTTTTAAAATATAGTAATACATATAATGAACTTTATAAGTTTAATATTAAATTAAAACCAAAATAATGAAACTATAAAATTAATTTAGTATATTATTATTAGTTCCGTAAATATTAAAAAAAATGATATATTGAAATCTGGGTAAAGGGGGTTCGCGTAGGGGTAGGGTCTCGATGAGGAGAGGTCTGTTGGGTTTCATTTGGCGTGAAGGCTAGACGATCCATGGAGTTTTGTCGGAGTAGTGAACCGAATCCGAGGATTGCTTGCGGTTCACACCGAGATTGAGCAAGTCTGAGCAAGGTCGTCGTGAGGATGTTCTAACTCGGATGGGATTCATTTCGGAAAATCAAACGCGGACCGAAGAACCTGTTTTACTTCGCAATTAGGATTTTGTGGGTAAAGATCAAACGCGATGCCGACCGAGCTCAAAGGGTTGAGGGTGTTAGAAGTTGGGGCCAGTTCATCGAGGCTCATGTCGTCAATTACGGACCAGAGGTCGCGATCTGTAGTTGAGTTTTTCTAGGTGCGTGTTAATTCCAGAGTAATTTCAGACCACTGTAGTGCTTTGGTAAGTTCCATTTTGAGTGCGTTGAGGGTTTTGTGAGAGATATGGGGGAAAAGAACCTTCCAATTTTGTGATCTTTTCATTTTTCAGTATCTGGATGTTAGGTGTCAATTTTATCCGATTTCCAGATTCAATTTTGGTATAATATTCATCCACTTGTGTTTTCCTCAAATCTGGACCCATTGATGTAACGATTTCCCTAACTTCTTTGGATTTTTCTTCAAATGGAAATTGTTTAGTATATCCATCATAAATAATTTGGATTTGTTTATTGGATTGCTCAGTTATTTCATTGTGTCAGTTTCCTTTCATTATGATTATTATAATCTCTGTTGGTCAATTCAGTTTCAAATTGTGTGATGTTTGCAATAGTATTTTTTTTCATTAAACCCTTTGTCTCGATTCAGAATTATTTAAGGTCCTATTTTCTGTTTGGTTTCTGACCGTCAGACATTTAAATATATATATCTGTATATCAACTTGCAACAACTCAATCAATGCATTTAATTCAGCTATAATAGTTTATATATATTATATGTATATATCAATAAATTATCCTCACAAATTGAAATAATATAATCAATTATATTATAATGCTGCCTGTATAAATAAAGGGGTGTGTAGTGGGAGTCTAGAAGAAGTGGTAGTACGTGCTTTTTCTTTTTTTGGGTGTTGAGAGTTTGAGTGGCAAGCCTATTGGGGGGCGGATAAAAAGTAAGAATTCATCTACACGTAAAACAAGTAAGGGACTCTTTATTTTAAGCTATATATATTTCTGATTTGCAACAATTAATTTTCCCTTGATTTCAACATGTATTTAAATCATCATGTTAGATTAAAATGTTTTATTTCCAAATAACCCTCCTCTTTAATCTTTAATTGTAATTGATTTATCCAATTAAATCATTTATCAAAATTATGTTCAAATTTGGTTTAGTATAATGGGTTAAAGGACTACTTTCTTATCATGATTTTAATTTTATGGGATTGTGTGTATGGGGGATTTTTTACACATTTAAATCCTCATAAAAATAGATTATTATTCTTTTTTTTATTTCAAGGCAGAATTTCTTATGTTAACTAATATGGTTTATATTTTGTGGTTTTCGGTATCGAAAAATGATTGCTAAAAAGGTTTCGTTAATGATTCCCTTAAACCAATATCAATATGTTTGACGTTTTGGACATATTTTGATATGCTCTAATAAACTGTTCTAAAATTTTTAGAACAATTTAATTATTCTAAATTTATAGTTCTATTTGTATAATTAAAATTTATTTTATAAGATACATCACATATAAAATCAACTGAATAATATATATATATGTATACATATACCTTCATGATGTGAAAATATATGATTGTTCTAAATAAATTAATAGTCATGTAATAATTCACATATGAATTAATAAATTAAGAATATCATAAAAATCAAGGTTATGGCCATATATCGATAATCGTTTATGAAATTTCATACATGCATAAGAATATATAGGTATATACACATACTTGTGAACATTGGATAAAATCTAGAAAGAAATGAATTTTAATTGGATGAACTGTTTATAGACATGTTATAATTTTAAGATTATGCATGTTTATATTTATAATTTTACTCATGAGTGAAATGTTTATATATAATTTATTATCTTTGGTGCATGCTCATTCTTAGTTTATGATTTTGAATTAAAAATGGTTTAAGACATTTAGTTATGAAAACAAATCATTGATATTTATTGTTTATGGAAGATCGGGTATGTTGGTGACGTGAGTTTTTGGGAACCAATACTCACAAGTGTTTTTAAAATAAAAATTCACATATATATAGATATATATACCCTTTTAAATATGTATAGTGGAAATGATTATTTGAATGCACTGATATGTTTAAAGGTAAATACTCCAGTGAGAAATACTATATATATATATATATATATGTAAAGAAAACTTAAAATGTTTTTGAATGATACAGGTGCTTGTTCGTTGTAAAAAAATAGAAGGTCATTGGGGAGTGAACCCATCCTTTGCTAAGTGGGTAGGCCCAAGACAGCCTTCGATGAATTAAGTTGCCTCAAAATTTTGTTTTGTTTTCATGAAGTTTTCTTAATATTTTCCAAATAAAATCACTGGAATAGTTTTAAAGTTTTTTCAAAGTATAATTATTTTTCAAAAGGTTTATATTATTTTATAAAGGTTGTTTTACAAATGAATTTACAATTGAAAATTTTTCAAATGTATTGTTGAAAGGATATTTTTCTGAAAGTGATTTATCAAAGGTTTTCAAAACCCCTTACTGGGCAACTTTTGTGCTCACCCTACGTTTTTGAAATGTTTTTCACAGGTTACCTTGAATCTCAGAGTTAGTCATCTTTGTTGTAGCGCGCAGTGGAAGAGTAGTGGACAGTGGTTTTATTGTTTCAGCTCTGATAAATGTAAGGTTATGTCTAAATCTTCCATAACCTAGACCGGTAAAAGATCCTCGTTTTGGTTAAAGTGTTGTGTAATTTTTAAGTTAAGTTTATAAAAAAAATTATTACACAACATTTTGAAGCAACGAGTCCGGAAGAGCGAGCTCGGGGCATTACACACAACTTCTCCCTTTGAAGGTGGTACTTTATGACCATTTTCTATCCCATTCCACTCATTCTTATCAATTTAAGACAACCCGATTCCAATAAATCATAATCCAAAAATTTGAATAAAAGGATATTTTTATTAAAAAACATTTACATTCAAAAAAATAATATAACTACTTTAAAATCATAATTTTAAAATCAAGTTAGCATTTTCACTTTCCACCAAAACACCCAATTTTCCAAATTACATAAAACACCACAAAAGGGGGTTTCTACCAATAATTGAAAAAATAGTTCACAAATGAATTTATAAAAAAAATAGTCATTTAGAAATTATTCCATCATGTTCTAATAATAGGTGTCGAGAGTGAAGTCACCAACCTCCAGAATAATGGAAGAAATGATGAACAACATGAAAACGTTAATGAAACTAGTTTGAATATCGCAAAACCCATCTTAGATATATTCCAATATCATCAACATGGAAAAATAAAATTATTAATTGAATAAAAAATAATATATCTATATGTAGTAGACTAGATCAAGGAATTAGATCATGGTTGGAATGTAGATCTAAGAAAACACATGGAAAACTACCATGAATGATGACCTACAAAGGGAATCAGTCTTCAATGCACTAAGAAACACCTCCAAACCACCTCTAATTTTATGGGGAAGATTTGTAATGTCTTTGAAATGATGAAATCCCAAGTTGGGGTCCATTTATAGAAAAGGGTTTAAAACATAATCTTGACCTAGATCCACTTTTTTAGGATCCTATTTTTTATCTATGCATGGTCTGTTGCATTGTTTGGAAAAATGTGCGCTAATCATGTGCCTACCTCATACTCAAGAGGGAACTGACACAGTGTCATGCATAGCTAGAAAAACCATTTTCAATCCTTGAAAATCCCACTATTCAACTTTACATGTTCTATCCAAGGAGACTGTATGGTTTTTAAAAATTGTGCGCCATCCCATGCACCTTCCAATTATCCCCTATATGATTTTGTACGATTTCTTATAGGCATTTAATGGTTTCCAATTTCTATTAACCAATTTTAAAAATTTATAACATCCCAAAAAACATTCCAAAAGGTGTCCAAACCCTCCAAAACGACACCCAAACATGTTTTATACGTAAAATAAAAAAATGAAGGGTTACTTACATGAAACACGGGAATACAAATTGTCTCCACCATTGACTTGTAAATCCATAGAAATTAAGAAACCATCATTACCATGATAGAGATAGGGAAATATATTAGCCATATCTTTCTCCGATTTTCAAGACTCTTCCTAAATCTATCCTGGTTCCCACAAATCTCGTACTACACTGATGCTTTTTCCACACAAGGATTTCCCTTGCCTATCCAAAATCTGCATTGTCCCATGAACCAATGAAGCATAAAACTCTAGGTTAATGTGATCCCATAGAATCACTTTTCCATGAGAATTATAGTACTTTTTCAACTAATATACATGAATCACATTATAGACCACATTAAATCTTGGTGGAAAATCCAACTAATATTCCACCTCACCAACATGGTCAGGTATCTCAAAAGGGCCAATGTATCAAGGAAATAACTTACCATGCTTCCCAAAACAATGATTTCCAAGCCTTGGAGAGATATTAAAAAACCCTTGATCACTCACTGTGAATGAGAATGGCCATTGACAATAATCGGAATATGATTTCTTATGACTCTGAGCCATCTATATCAATTACATGATCAACTAAATCTTCTCTATTATTTCATAGACAAGTGCCTGTATAACAAGTGAAGTATTACCCATTTCCACCCATCAAAGTGTTGAACAAAAAGGACACATGCACAATGACTATAACAGTTACATTTTTATCAGGGTTTGATTGTTTTTGTTATTTGATAAATCCACTAACTATATGTGCTACTCCCATGAGCCACCAAAATATATTACACAATCCAGTAACATGTCTTCCATTGTATTTATTGTGATTTTATATTTACCATGAGTTTGAGGATGATACTCTATACTCATATTCCAATTATTCCCTACGTATTTCAGAATGTATTTACAGAAATGAGACATAAAACATGGATCTCAATATGAAATTTTCAAAATGGGTATGGAATGACTCTTTACAACTTATCAAATATTTATTTCCACTTGTCCTCTAATGTATTTGATTCAAAATAGACATGAAATTGGTAAAAATTGGGATCATATCCATTATCAACCATATGGAATCATGTTTTTGAACCCTTCATGGGTGAACAGTTACATAATCTATATATTTTTTTCCGATTTCCATATAGTAAAAGGTAAATAATTCATCATACATATTTGTCACGGATGTTCCCCCATATCATTCTGACATGTTAAGCATCTTGAAACAAACTCACCCATATTTACTTTTATACCGACCAAACAAAACTGATCTTTAATCAAAATATCAATATTCTATAATATAGATTGAATAGCCCTTCTTGAATGGTGGTCTGCATGAAGAATTTTATCTTGATAAGATATATATATGACCATCTAATTTTAAAAAAATGAATCTAAACTCCCATCCTGCTTCAATACCTCAATGGTCTCCCCATCATTGCATTTTTTCCTCCAAAAAACAGATTCATAATTAGATGCCAGTGACTCTTTAACCATATCCTCCAAATTAAGAACAAAAGAAAATCCAATGGAAACTAAAACATCACCTTAGTCATTAATATCAATGTTCATGTTTTCTACGATTGAAATCAACTACCACTGATCTGAAACATCTTTTTCCAAATGTGCGTAAAAATATATACATAAGGAATCTACCACCATATTTCCTTTTCCCAGGGTATATTGAATGTCAAATTAATACATTTATAGATACTAAATCCATATTCCTTTCCACTTATTCAAATCCCATTTGTGAGAAAAAAAATTCTAACTATTATGATCCATAAACATAGTAAATTTATCACTAAAGAAGTAATGATGCCATGTCTACAAAGCATGGAATATGGTAGATAACTCCAAATCATGTGTTTGTTAGTTCTTCTCATGGAATAATAACTATCATGATCCATAAAGAAAAAACATGGTCTCCCTTCTTGAGAACACCTCCCATCCCCGATCCCAAAGCATCCCAATAAACCACATACCCTTGTCATGATTTTAGAAAATTCAAGATTTTTTCATATTTAAAGTGTATATTATGTTCTTTTAATGAATTATAACATTCATCTATCCATTTTAATGTAACATTATTCATTATAAATGTTTTCATATGTGAGTTTAGTCAAGAAAAATCGTGAACAAAACATTTGTAAGAATGAGCTAGACCAAAGAAACTATGTATATCAAAGGCATTATTTTACCATTACAGAGATATAAAATCCACTATATTTTCTAGATCCCTAGAAACACCATTTTTATAGATTACATGTAAAAGGAAACATAACTCAATTATCTAGAAATAAAACATTAATAACATAGAATATAGATGATGACCCCTCAAGATTACCATAACTATATCCAAGTGTTTCTCCTTCTCAACCCATGTCCATGAATAATCCAATAACTCATCCACAAAAATGAACATAAAAGAATCCAAATATATCTAAACTATCATATTAATCAATTACATAAATACTATTTGTGCATTGGTATGACTGAAAAAAATTACCACATATTCATAATGGTCATATCAACCCTGGAAATATGCCTTTGGAATATCATCTTTCTAAACTGACAATTGCTGATATCTTGATCAAAATTAAATTTAAGAGAACCACTCATCTCGCCTAAATTGATTGTACATATCATGAATGCATGTAAGTGGATAAATATTCATTATTATAACTTGTTTAATCTTACTATAAGAAACACATAACTGAATTGTTCCATATTCTTTTTTGAAAAACAAGACAAGGACTACCTAGAGAGATGTGCTTCGCTGAATGAACCCATTTCTGTGCATCTCTTCCAAATACAATTTTAGTTAATTTAATTATGATTGTTCCATCTAGTAATAAGGAATGTAAACTTGACTGGTCCATGGAAGAAGCTCAATGGTACAATCTACTTATCTCATGGGTGGAAACCCTAATAAATTATTGTGAAAAAATATCCCAAAACATATAAACAACCACCGGAAAACTTCTATTATAAATTTCGTCGATCAATTTAGAGGTTAATGAAACCAAATTTTATGATATCATTGAAACTTCTTATGCCAACAAGGCCGTTGTTCCTGCCTTGACATTATGGTCCACTATAATGATATTCTCGATGACATCGTTAGTAATAAAACATACCCATTGGGTATAACAGTAGATGTGAGCCTCGAACATTTTAAACTAATACATATCTAGGATAATGTAATAGACATCCATTTACAGCATAAATAAATCCCATATCAACTTACCTTAGAGTTCTCTTCCAATAGCATTGAAGAAACCCATTTGATTTCAATTTTGGTATTCTCTGTGTTGTGTTATACACTCTCACTTAATGTGGTCCATATAACCACATTGGAGATATCCTAGAATTATCATAGTTCATGGAGAAAGATTTTATGATCTACCTTTCTAGTTCTGAGTCATCCCTATTCATTGGGAATAGGTATCACAATTCCTATTTGTCCTAACATTAGAGTTACTATCATTTTACAAAAGTATTAAAAAAATACCTCCACCCAAAGTTTTTAGATGTCTCATTCAAACACCATCACTCTATTGACCATCTATGAATAATCCATAATATAGAGCACAAAAATCCTTGAGAGATTCTGATACCCCATCCATGATTTAAATATGTGTTCCTTCAAAGACTCACTAGAAGTAACTTTACATGCAAATAAGACTAAATTATTTTATTTATTCATGTATTATATCACTATGATGATATCCTATTTAAAGTAGAATAAGTTATTTATTCTTTATAAATGGACTGTACAAGGATAGAATATTTTGGAACAATTAATCAAAATCCTCTCATGCGAGGCCTTGGTCAGATTTATACTATACTACTAAATCCCACCACAGACATGAAAAATACTCTAGCATTTATATAACCAATAAGACTTTCACCTCTGCGAGAGTGAAAATGAAATCAACAATTTTATTCATTCAGTTCTTCCAAACCTTTTCCTTTTCAGGATCTAAATCATGTCAAAATATGGGTGGGTTTTGCTTCTAGAATTGAATGGAGTTATCCACTTTCCTTGGATCAATAATTCTTTTACCTATATCCAATTCATTAATAGTATAGACTATACTCTGTATTAGTTGTTGGATCACCTATGGCTAAAGTGAATTAACATACTCAACATTATCTTCTGGTTGGTTTCTAAAATTCCTTCCATGTTAAAATTTATATATAGAAAACAAGAACTATAAGTCTTAGTCTCTAGAAACTTATTTATTATAAATTTAAAAATATATCACATCATACTATCCCAACAATTATTTCTACAATTTAACATTTTCCAAATTCAACCATTTTTTAAAATATCACCATGCTTTTTAAAATCATACCATTTTGAAAATGACCATTTCATGCCTTAATAATATATCATATTTTGATGAAAAATTATCAATTTTAAAAAATAAACTTTTTTCCCAATTAATAATCCATTGAAAAAAATGAAATATGTACTCCTAGTATTATGTCATTTCTCTAATTCATGACATGCTCGTCTCATTGGATATACCCATGAATATGAGATTCTAAACCTAACAAGCTTCTCCAAAACACTTATGTACCCAAATCCCTCCTAAAATGATGTTCAATATAAAAAGTAATTTTACATATTTTTATGATCTTCATTTTATGTCCTAACAATCATACTACTTTCTACCATCCCAAATAAAGAAATAAAACAAAATAAGTTTCAAATCTAACATCGATAGAACAAAATACCACTTATTAGTTGATGAGTGAATAAGAAGATACAAAATGTAACACCATTCCCTTTCTCATTGGCTTGAGTCAAGGAATAATTACTACTTGGACTTAAACAACATCCCTAAGATTCCAAATGATGTCAATAAAATGAAAATAAATTCATTAACATATTAGGTAAGTATTTTCCTTTGAAAAAAAAACTCAACCAAACATCCGATAGACAAATAAAACACTACATGATGAATGATAAAAATGAAAAAAAACTCAAGCTAATACCTTTTTTATAAATTCACTTTCTAAAATAAAATACCATGGTGGAAGAAAAATTACATCAGTGTACAAAGATAAAGAAAAAACCAACAATAACCCAAACACTACAAACTCCAATAATGAAAAACTCAAATATTCGCAATTATTAGACTACAAAGAGCATCCAATGTATCATGATGCACTACTAAATATGTGTGATAAATTACATTTTCATGTGTCCTGATACACGAGTTCTGAAAAAACACCAAAGATCCAATGTAGGGGTGAGTAATGGAGATTATTTGGAATCCCCCAAATAGAATACTTACTCAAAACACTATAATAGAATGTGATAGAATATTTATATAATATATATATTTATATATATATAAACCCTTTATAATATTTTAATAATTCTTGAAAATTAAAAGAACTCCATATCAAAACAGTGTTCTCCAACAGAACAATTTCCATGGAAAAAACCCAAACAAATAATTACTAATATTTTAGGAGTTCGATTGGATGTAACCATTCTATATCTCACACACATAGACACCCACACAAACAATATTGGTTATACCATTGACTGTGGAACATCACATCCATGGCTCGTCTCATTGTTAATGGTACATCACGACCAATATCTACCCCATTCCACACACACTAAACAATTTAATCCAACCACAAGCTGATCTAGGTTTTGAAACCATTTCAATACAACCATCATTTAATTGAAAAAAATTCGATGCATCCAACCGAAATAATGAATTTAAAATAATCATTTTAAATTCATGTTACAATTTTCACTTTCCACCAAAATAGTGAATTTTCACAATTCCATAATATATCAAAAATGGGTATTTCAACCAATCATGGCACTACAATTTCACAATCAATTTCACATAAAATAATAAATTTTAAATTAATCTATCGTGTTCTAATAATAAGATTCTATAGTGAATCCACATAACTAGATACTTACGGTTAATTGAATCATGACCAATAAATGTCAACAATATTGGGTTAAGTCTCCAAAAATCCACACTAGTTATCTTCCTCCAATTATCAACAAAGAAAAAATATAACAATTATTGGAATAAAAAAAACATTGATATATCTATAGTGGACTATATCAAATAAAATGAACAAGGTAGACAATTAGATCTAAAAAATTATGGAGAAACTACTATAAAGGATGACTTACTAATGGAATCGGACTTTCACGCACCACGAGATAGCTACAGATCACTTCAAATTTTTGGGGGAATATTTCTACAACTCTTTGGGGGTTGAATCTCAAGTTAGGTTCAATTTAGAGAAAAAATAGTGGTTAAATCATATTTTGGGGATAGATCTATTTTTTAGGATCTCATTTTTAACCTTTCATGGTTAGTTGTATGGTTAGGAAAACCGTGCGCTAACCGTTCACTGGAATGTACCTCAAGTAGGACAAATAAGGGTTTTACTATAGGGTTTCAAAAACTATGAACCAACCATGAAAAATAACACTACCCCACATATCATGGTTCCTTCTAGGTAGCCACACAGTTTGGAAAAATTGTGCACCTGTTTGTGCACCTTCCTCTAAGCCCATGTCTCATTGTGCATGGTTTCCAATAAGAGTTTCAGAGTTTCCACTAACTTATCACCAAACGAGAAGTTTTATAAAGGTGCCAAAAACATTACAAATCCCTTTTAACCCTCCTAAACATCTCCCAAAGACATTATATAATTATAATAAACAATTGATTGGTTACATACATGAAGCCGGGGGGTGTAACATTTATAATCATATTTATTCTACTTGGAAGGATACACTTCTCACAAATGATAAGATGCACCCCATGAA
This sequence comes from Viscum album, assembly GCA_963277665.1. Classification (NCBI taxonomy): domain Eukaryota; kingdom Viridiplantae; phylum Streptophyta; class Magnoliopsida; order Santalales; family Viscaceae; genus Viscum; species Viscum album. The sequence continues at coordinate 1,075,723,517 of OY728134.1, forward strand.
AGTTGTTTCTTGGTCATGAAGCTACAAAAAAATGGGAACCTACACTCCATCAACACAGAATGAGGTTCTTGTACATGGCCAAAGTTATTATATCATGCATTTTTATGAATAGAGAGAAAAACATTACTTACAAGAATCCTAGTTCAGATTCACCTATTGATGGACTCATGATGCACATATTAAGGCATGTTCATATGTGTCACCAACATCATATGTAAACTCCATAATTAAACATGATCATTAGTTATATATGACATGATCCTTCTTTAAAATTTTATTTATAATCAATTAAATAAATCAAATATTTATTTTAAGATAAATGGTGTACCACTCATAATGATCTCAAAATTCCCAGGTCACTCTAAACTAGAGATGAATTGTAAACGTAGGCTTCGGGAACTGTGAACCTTAATCAATGTGGCTGAGTAACCATAATTCTTAAGGTATCATGCTACCATGTCAATCGAAAAATGTACAATTTAACATATCAATTTTAACTCAATGGAAGCCACATTTGTCAACTCATTCCACTATGATAGAAATTCTTTTCATAAAGTGCTACATATTCCTCACATGTGGTAGCCTGTTAATAAAATGAAAGTTCCCATGACCAACGAATTAGTTGATCATTCCTATTGAATTTCTAACTTTATGAACTAGAGAATTATAATATTCTCACACCATAATCACGGATTAACAATATGAAAAATATCCCATTTACTTAGGGGGTCCACTTTATTATTATGTGTCATAATTGGAAGAAAAAACACCAGAACATCTCCCATCATTGAAAAAATTACTACATGAAATTTCCATTTATATAGTTCTGAAGGTGCTACCTCAGAGGCTATACCCTTAACTTAATGCATTGGGTGTCCACTTTAAAATAATATTCACACCTAAATGATCACAAGTATCTACATTAGAACCCTCAGATGTACGAAACAACATTAAGAATCATGTATGACCTATGGACAATGTTCATCTTCCCGATTAAATAGTCCCTTGAGGTAAAATTAAGGATAAGATTTACATTTGGGTGTATACCTAAACCACCTATAAAGATATATACTTCAAACAATTTAAATGATTATAATTTATTAAATATTTTAAATAGATTGTATGAAATAGGTATATCGTTCATGTTTTTAATGAAACAATACTAATCGCATTATTTAGCTCACACCATGAAATATTTGAAAAAATATCTCATATTTTAATCTCTATCTATTTTAAATAAACTTTTAAATATACATGGAGTTACTAAAATTTCCATAATTAAAGAAAATATCAATTCAAAGCTATAGATGAAAATAAAATATTGGTTGAAAATGTAATTTTAATTTACTAATAACTCACATTAATCATCTCAAAAGAAGATAACAAGGATCATATTAATTAAGGGAACAATTCAAGTAATATTCTTTTACATGATTATTTATTACACCATATAAAAGGTTGCATAATATTTAAATGACCATTACATTTGTACAAACATACACCCATGGGGTTAATTTAGTAAACATGAAACATTCTAAAAGAAGCCTATAAGGGACCCATCATGTCATCCTAAGTTCAATTTGATGGAATCCATTCCAAAAATATAGATTCAACACTATAAAAATAAACAATTTTAATCCCATTTAAATGAAACACCTAACATTTATTTTATACAATATTAAACACATCATTAATTTGTTTATCTCACAAAAAATATTCCTCAACTAGAATACTAAATTCCATTTGTGCATTTATAAATTTATTCATATATTTTTTCATTCCCAAGTAATAGATGTATAAGCCATTATAAAGGAATCCATTTCTTGTAAGGATTTCAATTTTGAACATACCATGGTTCATTTAAATTAACTACAATTTTAAATTTATAAATATATATACCTTTATAAATTATAATTCGCTTACATATAGATAAAACCGTATTTTTATCATTAATTTCAGTTTATCAAAATATTCAGATATAATGGTTTGATCTATTTAGTTACCCTTATCAATTTATAAGACCTCACACACATTATAATTTATTTTATTAGAAACCATTTCATCACAACCATAAATTTTTCTTCCCAGGTGATGTATGGTCCAAGGCTCAAACATGTAGTGATTGGTAATTCAAGGTTCCACTATAAATCTATATTAGAAAAAAATATTGAGGTTGGTTTTATTACATAAATAACAATTATTATATTAAGGTCATATCATGTCATGCTATCATATATATGTAAGTAATAAAAACCTACAAAAATTAACCCACAAAAGCATTGTATATATGAAAAATGTCTAAATAATCACTATAAATGTTATAAATATAATTATTAAAATTAATTACACCCAGAACACATAACATGTATTAGGGAGTCATGATATGAAACCTTCATGGCATGGAAAATGAATGGAATGTGAATATCTATGTGACAATAATGACTTATGTAATGATACATACTTACCTTATAGCCAAGGGGAAAATTCTATAATTTCATATATCAATAAATACAACAAAGAAAATCAATCAATTAAGGTGAAGTAATAAATAATTTTGATAATGAGAAACACAATTATCAGACCCATCCTGGGACTCCTGGTCATTCCTCGTGGGTGGGTTGATAACTTATGTCATATATATTTTCCAAGATCTGAAAAAATTATTGTCTATTTTCTGAAAAAAAATAGCAAGTTAAGGTAAATGAACCATTGATACCACAGGTAATTCCCCATCCCAGATGCCACTAAGAATGGTACCCCGACCAGGTTTTCCACTAGTCTTCATGTTCACCTCCTAATACTCTAGGGTTTACGGACTAGCATCTAGGGTCCTATGGTTGTATATTGGTGAGACTATACCCACTTGATTATAGTATCATATTAGTAAAAGTGGTAATAAATCAATCAATAGTGTGACTAGTATAAATAATAGATAGTGTAGTGAAAGATAATAAAAACTTGTAAATGGAAATTACTTAATATAAGACCATACAAGCATGTAGAGATTAGGATAAACATTTAAGATATAAAATATATTAGGTTGTACAATAAAATACATATATAATAAATGTTGTTTTCGATGCTTTTTCCGGGGCACGTGTGTCCGTCTGCTTGAGTACGACATGCGCGACATTGTTACCCCACATTCCGGCTTTCCAAAGGCGGGTGTCATCCATTCCATATTCAGGGACATTTTCTCCTTGATTAAAATGGGATAATGGGATGTTTGTTCTTCCTTCTATGGATTCCTCCTCGGAACTCTTTACATAGTTCCAGTCTCCCTCATAGATTTAATACGTTGTTCATGAAACTATTCCTGGCACCATATCTTTATGGACAGCAGTTAATTACACTGCATTTGTCAGGACATTCCAAGGGGTCCAGTCAGGGCAGCAACCTTCAGTTAGGGGAGTAGTCAAGTTGGGGCATCACTGGCATGTCTGGACACTAGAGAATTGGCATGTCTATCTTTTGTCCCTTATTATAGGGCTTCTCGAGGGTGCGGAAGCCCGAAGAATGCCACATCGAATGATAGGAATCATATGTAATGGGCATGTATGTGAGGTTTTACTCAGCATCCCATGTTTAACATAGGGTAAGCCACAAGTTTAATGTCCAGCAGAGATGGATCTGGCTGATCAGAACACTGACTAGAGTGGAACCGATGGAGGAACCCCAAGGAGGGAACACCAATATTGGGGCCATCATGTGGGCAGCCTCCCAAATGATATTAAACGGAATGGGGGATGGAATGGCATGATCCCACCAGGATGTGACGGTATGGGTAAGGATTAGGATAGATGATGGATCGGGTGATGGGGATGGTGAATGGGATGAGACCATCGTGTAGATGATGTTACTATTTATCTTCAGCCTCGAAGAGACTTCCTACGTATCCACGTGGTAGGGAATAAAAGTCTGTATAGTTCATCTGAAGATGACTTATCGTCAAATGATGTTGATAATGGCTTACCTATGAATGAGGTTGAAACGGCTTACCGCATGATGGAGTTGAACTGACGTGAAGGAGATCAGAATGACTGGGTGGTGGGATTTAACCTCATGGAGGCTTCCTACATACCATTCCATGACATGGATCAACGTCCTCATTGTTCGGGAGGGTGCATGTTAGCGAACCGCGGTGAAGATGGACCAGGGGTCTGATGGGTATTGGCCTTGAACCTCGTGGAGGCTTCCTACATACCATGCCATGACATGGATCAAAGTCCTCGTAGATCAAGATGGGGAGTGTCGGCGAACTGACCTAAAGATGGACCGGGGGTCTGATGGGTATTGGGCTTGAACCTCGTGGAGGCTTCCTATATACCATGCCTTGATATGGATCAAATTCAAAATATTTTGGGATGAGGCGTGTCTGTGATCCGACGTGAAGATGGATCAGGGGTCCGATGGGTGTTAGGCTTGAACCTCATGGAGGATTCCTACATACCATGCCTTGACATGAATCAATGTCCTCGTAGTTCGGGATGGGTATGTGGATTACACTCTGAGGTGGCCCATGGTGTTGGTGAACAGATAGTCGGAACAACTGGGTGGTGGGCTTGAACCTTGTGGGGCTTCCTACGTACCATGCCTTGACATGGATAAAAGTACTCGTAGTTCGGAATGGTAGGGGGTTTACACTCTGAGGCAGCCCAAGGTGATTGGGGCTTAAACCTCGTGGAGGCTTCCTACGTACCATGCCTTGACATGTATCAATGTCCTCATAGTTCGGGGGGAGAGGAATAAAGTTTAACATCATGCGAGACAGGGGTGTTGGGCTTGAAACTCGTGGAGGCTACCTACGTACCATGCCTTGACATGGATCAAATTCCTCATAGTTCGGGAGGAGATGAATATAGTTTAATGTCATGTGGGATGGGGGTGATGGGAATAAACCTCATAGAGGCTTCCTACATACCATTCCATGACATGGATCAAAGTCCCTGTTGTTCCGGAGGAGAGGAATACAGTTTAACGTCATGCGGGATGGGGGAGTTTTCATGGTCGATGCTTACTCTAAGCCCACGTGAGTCATGCACGTTGTGAGAAGAAATAGGTAGCAAAGGCCTAGTGACCACATCGTGAAAGGTGTGTCCATGAGAAGTGAAGAGGGGATTACATTCAGGGATCCCCATGGAGTGAAATATTGGGACTTACTCAGATATGGAGGCCTGATGCTGACAAAGAGTAGCGGGAGAGGGAATTGGGACCAAATAAAGGAGGATCCCCCTTCCCTATCACGCCCTCCACTGTCCTTGGGGACCAAATATGAAAGGAGGAGTAGGGATGCTGCCTCATGGAGGGAAAACTAGGGGCTTAAACCAAGGTGGCTTCCCTTCCCCCACGGACAATCGCCACTCCCATAAGGAGGATATCATCTCCTGTGGAGACCAGGGGCGTAGAGAATGTCCAAGGTGGGGGAACCCCACGTGCGAGGCATGAGTCAAGGTCACTGTTTAACATCATGTGCAGAGAACAATGGTGCTTGGTATTTTAACATCCTTCAGCTTGGACGAGGTGGGTGTACTCCACACCCATAGGGCATACATAACCAGTACCCTCTGCTCCTTGTGGGAGGTAAGGCATCGGCAACACCATGGTGAGGGGGTGTCGTAGAGAAAACCATCGAGGGGTCCACGTTAGCATGGCTATGTGAATAAGTAATAGCCATTAGGATTCCTATGTGAAAATCATTAAGAGAAGAAATGAAACTAGCAGTATCATCCAGGGGACTTTGAAGTCACAACATGAAATCCTGGAGAGTCGCACGGGAAAATGAATTTCCAAGCGGAGGGGTCCATAGGCAGGGGCCTTGTGAAGCTCTGTTGCTCTGCGTGGTGAAGGGAACTTGTGAAGGGGTTTGCTTCACAAAGTTGGTTGTTTTAGCCTTAGCATGGGGTGGAGGTGCATATGGGGAGGTTCTTTGAAAAGTTGACGGACATTCGCGGAGCACAACCTTGCTGAGAAAAGGTGCCTCATGAAGCAAGGTGTCGAGAAGCAATGTTCTTCATGAAGTATAGTGACCTTGCCTTAGCATGTGGATCATGTGTACATGAATAGTGTTTCGTGAAGCATAAACACTCCACGAGGACACGGGTCCCCTTTGGGATACCCTTCCTCTGCAAAGAACCTTAGGCTTCGCAAACGGTATCCCTCTCAAAAGAGGGGAACAAAATGAGACAAAGGGGAGGCACTTTATGGAGCAGAAGTATCTCGTACAGATCATGGTTCAGAGATCAGAAGGATGATTTGCGATTCGGGAGGTGGGAAGCGGAAAGGTCATATTTTCATCCGTTGGGCTCAGGGGGGGCTAAGTATTTATAGGCGAGAGGCACCACGGAGCAGATCTCGCCCTACGCGAAGAGGGACTAGGTGGATTCGCAGTGGGTCACGAACGTCAAATGCGGTCACGGAGCATCCCGCCCTCTTGCTTTGTGGTGGGCTCGCGAATGTTAACTGCAGTCATGAAGCGTCATGCCTCCTTGATTTGTGGTGGGTTCTCGAACGTCAATCTGTGGTCACAGAGCGTCCCACCTCACTGCTTTGCGGCGGCCACGATGCTGGGGGAACTCCATGAAGGGGCTTCGCGATGCAGTTCTTTGGGACCTTATTTGGGACTCTACATTGTCCCGCATTTTGGTGCCAAAAAATTCCCCCCTCATACTTGGAGCCACAGAGAGATCAAGGGTTGATGTCTAAGGGAAATCAACAAAATCCTCAGCAGTTCACAGTGCTAACTCAGGATGAAGACTCTTGAGGTGGATAGGGGACGCGCATGCCGAGTGTACCACGAAGCTCCATGCAAACTAGATGCACTGCGAAACTCCGAAGGTCGTTGCCTATAAATATCCGGTGTTCCCTTTATTTTTTCCTTTCCCTTCTCCACGATTTTGTCTTCTTACACTCTCGATTTGTGAAGCTCTGCATTCTCCATGAGTTTTCTCTGTGAATCGAGTCTTCACAGTGCACAACGAGTCCTCGACTCTGCGTTTGCGCTCCGTGATCCGGCATTGAACGCCTAGGCAATGCTTTGAAAACAGTTTTCACAAGTGGACTTCATGAACGCGCTTTGAGAATGATCTTCTCAAACCAGCCAAAAAAATGTCCATGTTTTAGAACAGAGTGGCCCATCAAGAAGCTTCACAGGTGGTCCTTGCGGATGCCACCCAGAGGGATGAAATGGCGAACAGTTTGGGGCTAGGAGAGTTAGTCCCAAGACACTCTGACCATAGTTCATTGGTGGAGCTATTGTTAGAGAGCTAGATGAACTAAAAACTATGTAAGAGGTTGACCTTTAATGTATTTGGGCTGAGGGATGACGTCTTCATCCCTGAAGTAGGTAGGGACGAGCCATCTTACTGGTTCCGGAGCACGCCATGTCAGCACCGATGGTTCAGGGTCCCGAATGGTCATGCCCGAGAGGAATTCACGCCTGTCATTGTCGAAAGCTTATACAATCATCTGAAAAATGTGGACGGGAAGGCATTGCAGCCGGAGACCTCCCCTCCTCTATAGCAAAGCATCCTCAAGTTGATTCTGGGGAACCCGAAGAAGGGGTGGTCCGAGGAATGCGACCTACACCAGGTCAGCAACTTTATGAACGATTGGGAATGGGCCTATTGGGTAGGTTCCTCATGCGAGGAGTTCGAAGCGGAGCTGAGAAGAAGGGGACTGTATGAGGAAGCCTTGGCTTTCCAGTTTCACATCTACCAGCCGAAGCAGCTAATGTCGTAGCTATTGATCCAGTGGTCACTGGGGACCAATACCTTCCACCTGCATCACGGGGAAGTCGGCATCAACCTATGGGACGTGCATCAGATCTTGGGGGTCCCGATACTGGGGGAGATGTATGAAGAATTACTCCAGGATATGGGTGCATGGGAGGATCTGGATCATATGTCGTGTCTAGTGATGACATTGATGGAGATCATTCCCAGGGAGGACATGGAGGCTATGAGAGATGTCCACTTCAGGCGGTGGTTCAAGAAATTCATAAATTTCCCAGAAAATAGGTTGTTACCGGCAAGGCCTCGAACTTACCCAAAGGGGGACCATAGTATGGAAAACTCATACTGGCGGCTGTTGGAGAATAGCCAGTGGAATAACTGGGAGTTCAATGTTCGCACTGAACAACAGCCAATAGTCAGGATGGTGGCACTAATCGTAGCTCTCATCTGCATTTGGATTCTATCGGTGAGGGATACAAACATGGGAGTGCGGCCAAGCACATTCATCATGGTGTCCACATTGGCGACATGAGGGTGGGTCATCCTAGGGATCCCAATTCTTGCTAAGTTGTGAAAAATGTTATGGCACATCAGCGAGGGGAAAAGGCCACAGAGGGTGTGTGGGCTGTTATATCTCCTATACGGGTGGATTGCGGCGCACATCAGGGGAATCTATGAGTATCTGAACCCCATCTCACCTCCAGGGTATAACTTCCATCCCTTGATCTTGAATGTTGCGGGGATCTTTCTGACCAAGCTAACTGCACCATTGGTTCTAAATTAGGTGTGGATGGTGGAGGAATTCAATTTCCACCCATTCTTGTTTACAATGAGGGAATTCAATGTTGAAGGCCTGTGGGCATAAGAGAATCAGGATTATCTCCTAGCCTTTAGAGGTGGATTCTTGGTGGCCAGGGTGGACCGTGAGCATCTCTACAAGCCATACACCCCACAACAGTTTTCAAGGAAATTTCAGTGCCTGTAGCGGCTAACCCTGCAGGTCTACCAGGGGGTGCACTACGAAGAGTACCCTTGTGTGATGAGGTAGATGTGGATCATGTTCACATGGGATGAAGGGAAGATGTGGAATTCACTTCCTCCACGGACTTCCATCCTTGGGATGGTGAAAGAATATGCCTAGAGCTGGGAGGTGGCCTATCCAGGGGAGATAATGAAGCGGCCAACTGTCATGGTCAGTGAGGGTGAGCTTCCCCAATCTCGGTGCGGAGGCCGGAAGGTGACAAGGGAATCCCTCAGCGGCGGGGCTGCTGTAGCGGCGACGCCTGCACTAGTTGAGGGGGGAGCAGGGGTAGCGGATCTGGCAGCAGTCGCGGAGCCGATGGTCCTAGGAGAACAAATTCATCCAGAGGGGTGGCCACTGAGGGGATTCTGCAGGATTTCTACTCAAGACCCAGGGAAACGACTGTGCCATTTTGACATGTCGGAGAATGCTGTTTTCCCGGACACCTAGGACATCTATGAAGTCAACCAACAATTCCTCGGCCCATCTGAGTTATGGGATCACCTTAATCACCTTGGGATGCACTTACTGTGGATTGGACCTATTAGAGCCAGTTTTGCAGTATCCTAGGCAGAGGTGGAGCAATACATAGCTGAGCTGGAAGACATTATCCACCCCCGGATTTCCCTGCACCTGATTACAGACTGAGTTAGGGTGCTCCTGGGTCATACGGTCCCTCCACAACTGTCAGCTTCTGACTGGAGGGAGTGCTTCCATCTTCCAGAATAATCGGACGAGTCCTCCTTGGGAGATGAGGCTGGTATAGAAAGTTTGTTGGAGGAGGGTGAGGTCGGCGATCAGTCCTCGGATCATGAAGATTTTTCGGAGGCCCTTGAGGTAAAATCCCATGTTCCCTTTTCAGATTCTGCCCATAGGTTACTATGGATTCATTATCAGTGTATGCACTGTGTAGTAGGGACTTGTCCATAGACATTGTTCCCTCCCCTCAGTGGGTACCAACACGGGACCTTCGGGATCTGCACTTGTTGTTGCATCAACATCCATGTCTTGCTCGGCTAGGACACTTGAGGTAGCTCCTATGAAGTCTCAAAACCTACCAACCATATATGGGGGCATGCGTCTCAGGGTTCCAATGGCATCAGGCCAAGAGTTAGATCGGGGATTTGACCATTATATGTCTCTTCTACCGAATTTACGACTGTCATCCCCTGACCAAGTTAACTGACATTCATACCCCATTTTTTGTGTGTGTATAGTCCTTCAATTGTCCTGGGCTACCACATAGAAGTTGTTCGGGACTTCCGACAATGCCATTCCCAGAGGCATGTCGATGGTCGTGGAGGTGGACATCCAACCAAAACGAACCGTGTCACTCCCGATCGCTTGCGGGAATGCAAGTGGGACTGCACCTAAGATTTTTGAGGTGGGATCCAATGATGAGGATCAACCAGATAGTCCAGGCCCCTCCACACCTAATCCAATGCCAGACGTGGACCCACCCAAGGAGTTTCTGGGGGAATTCCATGCATACGAGCCTGTGAATCATGCTGACTGGGATGAGACATCCTCTGAAGAGGAGGATAGCAAGATACTCCACCGCTGATCAGGGAAGCTAATCATGTGCTTCAACAATAACACCCACAAGCATTATGGTGGGATGAGATGGATAGACTAAGCTTGAAGCTACCTGAGCTGTGTGTTGGGGGAGTGGATTCCCAGCACACTCACATGTTATTATGAGGTCTTATGGCTGAAAAGATTCTAGAGTATGACCGTTGCCTTAGCATAGTATGGAATTGGAGGAAGGAGGTGAACATCAAGAGGCTCCGGGAGACTGAAAACGAGGTTTAACGGTTACAGGCATGGGAAGATGAGCATTTCGCTTATCTCGATGTGCAATCCGAGCTCGTCTCGTGGCTGAAAGCCCAGTTGGTGGAGGCCGAAGAGGGCATGAAGCTAGCCTCTGAAGATATGGTTGTTATCTGAGCTAGTATGGAGCAGGCTCGGGTCATGACCGGTGAACTGTTACCTCTCACTATCGAGGAGGAGCAAGATGTAAAGAAGCGGCAGCAACTCTTGTACTACACCAGCCGGAGGGTGGCGGAGCAGCAATGTTCCTTTGACGAGGTCAATCCATCCATGGGGGGAGTCGACCCCCGAGTACTGTAATGATTACAACCCTTAAACATACATTCATGCTTTGATTGTTTGAATGTTTTAGCATGCATATGTTTTATTTTTTACATTGGTTTATTGCATCCTTATGATGTTCGCGAAGTGTCTAGCCATCATTCCCTAAGCTCATGTGGGTCAGGCCCGATGTGAGAAACAAGGGGTGACCACCTTATCACCCCACCAATACGTAGGAGTGAAAACCAATAATCGGGCATCCAAGGTTTGGACAAATGGTTTGGATTTCTAGGAGGAAATGGGAGAGACATGACTGGGGAATTAAGATCTCAGAATAGCCGAATTACCATATTCCTAGTGTTCTCTTGTGCACAAATGAGGTAATTATAGGGGCACTGAAATCTATCCGAACAGATGGGAATGGGAGTTGTGAATCACGATACCCAAGATTCGGAACCTTGTGAGGGTGGCATGACAATAAAGAATAACTATTGACCACATTCAAAACACAACATTCTTATTGCATTAGCCTGGAGTGGGGATAGAAAATGAGGGTTAACTATTGATCATGTTCAAAACACGAGACCAGACTCAAAATGTTACTCGTTAGTCTTCCAGAACGTTGGCCCATGACAATAGGCTTGCCATAGGCCGAGCATCCATACTGTTAGGGGGTTCCTCCAGACGTGTAAGAGGACGAGGGTCCGAATAAGGGTCATGCAAAGAATGTAATTTTGAGTGAGGGTTTGTTCGAATTGAATCCAACACTATTGAAATTATGCCACTGTGGTGGAAGCACACTGGATGGACGCATCGGTTTGATCATGGGTCATTAATTTTTTTTAGACATGGCCTCTTTGGTGAGAAATTTTTCGCTTCCTAATGTCATCTTGGGGCATACCAAACTTGTTCAGGGCAGAGTTTCAGTTGCGAGGTTCCCCACAAGGGATCAAGACAGGGGGCAGGAATTGAGTTGGAACACGGCTTATGATTCCTGGGGCTGGATCCTAGGAAAAATACTAGGGTGTCTCTACATATCCCATGATGATGGGAATCAAGCCATACGTAGTTCTGGAAGAAACTTTTAACGTCATGCGGGATAATGAAACGCCTGGATGTGCCAGTGCACGTCCTACAAAAACTATTAATCCCACATGATTCATGCTCGATGTGGGAGATAAGAATTAGTGGTGGGACTTCTTGACATAGGAAGGAACATGTTAGGGAAAAGGGATGCTCGGTAAATACAATCCCAACGATGCTAACCCATCCATATAGCGCACCTAGACGCACGAGGAGATAAAGACGAGTATGTAAGAATTCCACTTGAACATGAGGAAGTGGAAATGTGTCAATCATGATGCTCGAAATCTGGACCAAAATGATGGTGGCATGATGATGGAGGATAACTGTTGACCGTGGCAGAAAAACAGCATCCACATTGCATTAGCATGGAATGGGGACAGACAAATGAGGGTCGACCATTTACCATGTTTGAAACACGAGACCTGTCGCAAATGTTGTCCGAGATCCTTTGGGACGTTGGCCAAAATGGTAGGAAAGCCCTTAGGGATGGCATCCATGCCATCTGGGGGGTCCTTTTAGATGTGTAAGAGGATGAGGATCCAAATAGTGAGCTCACGATGCTGGGACATGGAATAAGGGGAATGTCCGCATGAAAATTCTACAATTAGGGATCTTTGTCAAACGCATCTAAATATGAAAATGATACTTATTAGATAGGGGGATTCAAGTCCCTTCCAATAGGGAGATCTTATTTTAGGGTCTTATAACTCGGACCATAGATTGTAGGAAACGTGGGAGACACCTGGTGGGGTAATTACAAAAACATGATGTGATTGAGAACCGGGGCTTCCGACCACCACGTGTTCCTTGGAGAGGTTTTAGTTCAAGGGACAAAAAACGAGAGTTGAGTTGGGCCTTAGGAAAAGTGCACATGCTTTCCTACGTACCCCATGAAGATGGGGATCAAGCTGCACTTTTCCCTTGAGGTGGCACGGTAAGGTATCTATGCTAGAGAAAAAAATGGGCGTAAGGGTGTGGCCCTCGCACAAAAAGAAGCGGTATTTGATAAATCTTGTTTGTCCTTTAAGGTGACTGGTTTTTTTGTGAAGCGACAATCCTAGGATAACAGGATCTAGCATCGCCACAAGAATCAAGACGTAGCAGGAGTTGAAAAATGGTATAGAGTGTGCCCAATACCAAACTTGGAGGCCCCTTGAGTGAGAACATCATGATGTAGTGTCGTTTTTTCATCATGTGTCCAAGAAGATAATGTCACAGTATAGGGTCTTGTGATAGGACCAGGCGGCATAGTTTAAAGTCGTACGGCTTGGACATGAAGGAATGTGCACGACGTGGTACATCATACCCGATGTAAATGAGGGTATTGTCCTACACTAAAATGTATACAATTCCGAGAAAGGAGAATCAGAATAAGTGGCCTACATAGAGGTAAGAGGGCATGGGGCAGGAGAAACTAGATCCTTACTAAGTTGTACCTAAAAATGAGACTTCTGGGTGGTCTTACGTATCCCATAAGGATGGGAATAAATCCACATGTAGTTCTAGACGAGATCGTAGTTTATGGTCTTAGAGCTCAGACCATGGATGGAGTGAAAACGCTCAATGAATGTACAAACCTCAACTCGATCCCTAAGCCCATGAGAGTTAGACTCAGTGTGGGAAATAAGGGAGGAAGATTTCTGTTACAATACCCAGAACACACGCCAAAGGGAAATAGGTGAGGAGCCTCGAATGATGCCCCTATCATGGCTTTGGTCCTCCTAATGCGCAGAAGCGCACTAAGAAATAGTACTAGGAGTTTCAAAGTTCAACATGGACAAGATGAGGTGGAGATGGATGTGAATCATGTAACCGACATTTTGGGATTAATGGGGTTGGTGTGGTGATGGAGGATAACCATTTACCATGTTCAAAACATAGTATCCATATCATGTTAGCCTGAAATGGGAACAAAAAATGAGCATCGACCGCTGACCATATTCACAATGCGGGATTTGTATCGGCTTGTTGTTTGCGACCCTCGAAGACATTGTCCCGTGATGGTAGGAGGGACGTTAGACCTAGAATCCGTACCATTCAGGGGCCCTTCTGGGTGTTAATGGTGATGGAATCCCTAATTAAGGGGAACAAAAAGCCGGAAAATCGGGTAGAAACATGTCTGAGCAGAGTCCGACATTCCAGGTACTAAACCAGAGTACCCTTAGGCACATTGATGAACTGTTGAAAAGGATCGACGAGGGTGATCTGGAGGTAGAGGTACATGGTGTGGTTGTTTCAAGCTCGACGTGAATGAGGAAATAATCCCATTCCACACCATATACGCCCCTCCTTGGGGAAGGGTAGTACAAGGGGCCAAGGTGACATGGAGATTTTTGGGAGCTGGGGATGGACCCGAAGCCTTGACATTCGGATGGTCCTATGTATCTCATAATGATAGAAATCATGCCACACGTAGTTCTTAAAGGCAACCAGGGTAAGATACCTCAAACAAGGGAGGTGTACGACACGATGAATAACTCAACATGAATGAGGACATAATCCTGCACCACACCATAGACTCTGGGTAAGAACTTGGGTAGGGGGACAAGAAGGCCAAGGCGCCTGAGGTGGGGCCCTTTTCAGGAAGGCCCGACCAGTTTTCAGTGTAACATATTGTAGTGATGATGAGGGTCGGGGACCTGAGAATTCCAAGTGACCTAAGGCTGGGCCTCGGTCCAGAAGGCCCGACCAGTTTGCAGTTTTAATGTCTTGTAGTGAGGGCGAGGGATGGGGGGCCCGAGAAAGCCAAGGGGCCTGAGGCTGGGCCTCGGTCAGAAAGGCCCAACAAGTTTGTAGTTTAATTTCTTTGTAGTGAGGATGAGGGATGGGGTCCTGAGAAGGCCAAGGGGCCTGAGGCTCGGCCTCGGTCAGGAAGGCCCGACTAGTTTTCAATTTAACGTCATGCAGTAAGGACAAGGGTCAGGGGCCCGAGAAGGCTAAGGGGCCTGAGGCTGGGCTTCGATCAGGAAGGACCAACCAGTTTTAAGTTTAACGTTTTGCAGTGAAGACGAGGGTCGGGGGCCCGAGAAGGCCAAGGGGCCCGAGGCTGGGCCTCAGTCAAGAAGGCCCGACCAGTTTTCAGTTTAACGTCTTGGAGTGAGGACGAGGGTCGGGGCCCGAGAAGGCCATGGGGCTTGAGGCTGGTCTTCGGTCATGAAGGCCCCACATGTTTTCAATTTAATTTCTTGCACTGAGGATGAGGTTCGGGGGCTCAATAAGGCCAAGGGGCATGTGGTTAGGCCTTAGTATAGATGGTCCAACTAGTTTGCAGTTTAACGTCCTGTGGTGTGGATGGGGGTCAGGTGCCCGAGAGGCCAAGGGTCCTGAGGCTAGGCCTCGGTCAAGAAGGCCTGACGAGTTTGAAGTTTAATGTCATGCAGTGAGGATGAGGGGGAGGATAAGTTGTCTCATTCGGGGATGTGTACAGCATGGTGAGCAACCCGACGTGAATGAGGACATAATACCATACAATGCCGTACAATCCCAAAAGAGGGAACGCAGGACGGGGGCCCAAAATGTCCAAGCGGCCTAAGGCTGGGCCGTGGATTGGAAGGATATACACCCTCTTGTACAGTTACTACATTATCACAGCTTCTAAGCCCATGTGAGCGGTGCGCGGTGTGGGAAACAAGGAGTCGATCTCGGCTCTCCCCGTCAAACGGGGCCTGATAGTTGGCATCGCCCGGAAGAAGTTCATCGCTTGGAGATACAACAGTGCATAACAAACCACTACCCTCTATTTTTAGGACATCTTGGGGTGGTCTTAATGATCCAGGACTACTGTTGACTATGTTCGAAACACATCATCCATATAATGACCTGAAATGTGAGCAACAAATGAACATCAACCATAGAAAATATTCGAAATGTGGGACTTGTATTGGTTTGCTGTCCAACATCCTCGAGGGAGTTGTCCAGAAGTGGTAAGAGAGACCTTAGGCCTGGCATCCATACCATTCAGGGGCCCTTCTTGATGGGGAAGATGATGGACTCCCAGTCAAGGAGTGGGAGAAGCATAGCTGTACGCATCTATGAAAGAGGAAAAAGTATCCAGGGAGCGGGACGTATGACTGGATCGAGGTTAGCTCGGCATGAATTGGGGAAAGAGTCTTCACCCCACCATATGTCTTGACCTAAGGGGAAGGTTCTTGCATCTGGGCTGGGTTAATAGGAAAAATGTTTGGGTGTTCCTATGAATCTCATGAGGATGGAAATCAAGCCATATGTTGTTCTCAAAACGTAGTTTAACGTCATGTTGGATGATTCACAGTTTAATGGCATGCACGACTGGACAGTTTAAGGTCTTGCAGGACCAGAATGCAGTTTAGGGTCATGTGGGACCGAAATGTAGTTTAGGGTCATGCGGGACCGTCGTGCAGTTTATGGTCATGCAGGACCATCCAGTTTAAGGTCGTGTAGGACCATTAGGCTCAGGAAAAGTATTTCTTGAGGAACATAGAATTTGTGGGAGGAGTTATACACTCATCATCCACAGTTACCAGGGAGTATTCTCTATTGGGGTAAACCCTGTGGACAATGTAAGGTCCTTACCATTTGGGATCCAACTTGGGTGGTTTCCTACCAGGGATCATTGGCGCTCGGAGGGCCAATACCAGGTTGCCTTGTAGAAAAGAGCAGAGGCGAAACTTTTTATTGGAGGCTCTATAAATCTTATTCTGATTCCTTTCCAGATAGTGCAGGGAACAAATCCTATTCTCATCCAGTGATTTTAATTCATCTAGACGGATTTCGGCCACCTAATCTGGTGCCTACTAGTCATAGACCACTGTACGTAACGAAGGTAGCTGGATATCGATGGGTAGGATAGCCTCTGCCCCGTACACCAAGGAATATGGGGTCACCTAGGTGGAATTGTGAGTCATTTTCCGTTAATCCCAGAGGGCGTAGGGTAGCTTTTCCAGCCAACTCTTCTTGTTCTGGCCAACCATTTTCTGCAAAATTTTAGAGGGGGTTTTGTTCAACACCTCGATCTTTCTATTTTCTTACGCGTGATAGCAGGAGGTATGGTTAGAACAGATATTGTACTTGGCGTACAATTGCTTCAGCTTGGCTACTCAGAAGTTAGTGCCGTTATCGGTGAGGACAACATGAGGTACTCCAAACCGGTGGATGATATTGGAACTCATGAAGTCAATGATAGAATGGGATTTGAATTACTTGAGCGTAATTTCCTCTCCCACTTAGAAAAGAAATCTGTAGTGGTCATAATGAATCCGCATTGGCGAGCCGTTGCCGATGGGTATGGTCCCATGACATCGAGTCCCCACACTGAAAATGACCAAGAGTACTTTGTAGAGTGGAGAGGTTTTGGCGGCCGATGGAAGAAGTTAGCATGAACTTGTCACGCATGACATATCTTGGCAAACTCGATGTAGTCGTGGATCATGGAGGGCCAAAAATACCCTTGTATTGATATCTGGTGTGAAATTTTTGGCCCGGCCTGATGGGAAACAATGGAACCGATGTGGACCTCTAGCATGACTTGTGAAATCTCAACCTCTTGAATGCAATGGAGGAGAACACCATCAAACTAGCGCTTATAGAGGATTGGATCAAGGCTGGGATCACACTGGAGGGTAAAATACAGCATGCGGCATCGGATTCTCTCATGCTCGACCTAATTGGTTGGGAGGCAACCATTTTAGAAATACTCGAAAAAGGGGCTCTCCAGTTGGGAGTCGCTTCAAACACTGAATCTAAAGAGTCTAGCGGTCCTAACATGGAGGATTCGGTGCTAATATGGCTTACTCATAGGTCGTTGTTGACCTCTGGGGTGATGGGGGAAATGACTCTACAATGTGCCCGATGTATAATCAGATCATCCTGCTCAGGCTCTGCAAGTGATGCAGATAAGCTGGCCAAAGCATCCTCTCGAACATTCTGTGACTGAGGGACATGGGTAACCTCTTGTCTAGAAGGGGACTGGGCCATTAGATGGAGGGTGTGCTCCAACAATAGTTCAATATCTGGATTTATGACAACATAGACACTGTTGACCTACTTGATGACTAGCTCGGAATCCCCTTACACATTAAAATAGGGCATATCGATCTCGAGAGCCAGCTCAAGGCCAAAGATAAGAGCCTGATACTATGATTTTTTTTGGTAAAGCCTTCTGACAATAGGAATGAGTACGGTAGAATGGATTGCACTGGGGTAATAAAGACGATACATAGGACTACTCTGTTGAGCCTAGGATCATTGAGCCTCCTACCGGTGGGGCTCTGGGAGGCACCATCAATGTGAATTTTCCATCTTGGGACAACATGATCGACTGAGAGGATTCACTAATCAGGAAAATCTTGACCCATGGACTGGCCTACAGAGGATGGATAGGAAGCTAGAAAGTCTTCCAATTCCTACCCCTTGAAATCCTTATGGGGGACAAACCTGACGTCGAACTACTGTAGGATTACCGCCCACCGTGCTAGACGGCTGTTCAACATGGGGTGATTTAGAATGTACTTCAACGGGTCTACCCAAGAGACCAGATATACCTCATGGTGCTGCAGGTAATGTCACAACTTCTGCACGGAAAATACGAGGACAAGACAACTCTTCTTGATGGGGGAGTATCTGGTCTCTGAAACGAGAAGCATGCAGATGAGGTAGTAGAGACTGTTCTTTATCCCCTTGTTATTCTTCTGGGTGAGAAGGGAACTGAGAGATCATTCCAGTGAAGTCACGTATAGGATTAGTGGCTTCCCGAAGACTGGTGGCATCAAGACTAGTAATGAAAAACGGGCGGGCCGGGGCGGGGCGGGCCAAGCCCGCACGGGTTTGAGCCCGCGCGGGTTTTTCCGCAAAAGCCCGCATATAAGGCGAACAAAAATATTTCAGCCCGCCCCACCCCGCATAACCCTGCGGGTTTCCCGTGGGTTGCCCGCGAGCTTACCCACCATTACAAAAACAATACTATTTATAATCATTTAAATACTGTATTTTTTATTATTCTTAAAGGTATTTCTGGGGAGAAGTATGAATTAAAAATAACTAGAGTTTTAAAGAATGTGATGGAACATTTTTTGTAGGTTAATGGTGGCATGAGGTAACGCTGATGTGGCGATGAACAATTGTGATAAAAAGTATGTGAGTGATCGGTGATGGGTGATGAATGATAATGTTGATTGTGTGGTGATGTGAACAACTAAACCTGTGAATGAATGAAGTCTCTCTAGGTAACAATCAGTTTCAGAAGACGCTATTAATGTTTTCACGAGGTTCTATCCAATTCTCTTAATAAAAAAATAAAATTAAATAATAACAAAATCAAATCAACCTAAAAAATATTATGATTATAATAACTTTTATAGAATTGAAACCATATGTAGGGGTGATGAGTTCCATTTTTTGAGAGATGGGTTCACACATCATGTGAATATGGTTAATAATTACTATATAAATAATATAATATCATATTAAATAAATAAATATAGGCCTATTTAAAATTCACATGTGAATAAATAGTGAATTAATATGACCATTACGGTGAGAAATCATATGTCACCGTTTAACCATGAATTTTTTATTAAAAAAACTAAAATGTTAAAGAAACATATATTGTAAAAATAATATATATATTTTTTTGAATCAGGCCTGTGGGCCATCCCGCACCCGCACGGGCTCAACCCGCATTGGCCCGCACCCGCGCGGGCTAAACCCGCATTGGCCCGCACTCTAAACGGTCAAAATATTTAGGCCCGCCCCACCCCATATCTGCCCCATACCCGCAAAGCCCGCGGGCCGTGAGCCCGCTTTGCCTCGCTAATCAAGACCGGAGGCTGGATCAAGTACTGATTGATTTCCACAAAGGTAGTCTAGTACCTTTTGTCCCATTCGTAGGTAGAGCCTTTCTTCATTAGCTAAGAAAATCTCTTACACTTTCCAACCAGATTCACAATGAATCGAAGTATGTAGGAAAAGTGGCCTCAAAAACCTCGAATCTCATGGATATTTCTCAAGGGAGGCATCTGTATGATCACCATGATCTTTTCTAGGTCAACCTCGATGCCTCTGTATCTAACAACAAATCCTAGAAACTTCACGGAAGTGAACCCGAAGGCACACTTCAAAGGGTTCATTTTCAAGTGGCATGAGCGGAAGAAGCCAAACACTTTTTCAAGGTCCTTGAGATGGTCCTGGTGTTGGTGAGATTTGACCACTAGATCATCCACATAGCATTCCACCAATGTCCCGAGGATTGGGTTGAATATGCGATGCATGGACCGCTGAAAGGTGGCACCCACATTATTTAGGCCGAAGGGCATAACCTGGTAACAGAAAGTACCTTGGGGTTCCATGAAAGCTGTGGACTATTCATCCTTGGTGGCCATATAGATATGATTATATCCAGATTAACCATCCATGAAGGAGAGTGATTGGAACCCAGTCGTAGCATTGATCAACAATTCTGTCATAGTAAGGGGAAAATGATCCTTTGGACAATGACTATTGAGATCTCAGAAGTCGATACAGACTCTGATCTGCCCGCTCTTCTTTCTAACTGGAATGATGTTGGCTAGACACTTGGGGAACTGGACCTCCTTGACAAAGTTGGTCCTAATGATCTTGTCTATTTCAGCCTCGACCATGGCACTGTGAGAAGGGTGAATCTTCCTGGGTGGCTGCTTGAACCCGCGATGGTTTGTCGGGAGACCGAGGCAGTGGATGGCTAACTGAGGATCTATTCTTTGCATCTCATTGTAACTCGAGGAGAATACATCACAGTGATGTTTAAGGAAGTCCATGTACCATTGTTGTTCCTCGAGGGACATGGCAGTACTTATCAATGTGGGTCTCAGTTCATCCTCGCTACCAAGGTTCACTAGTACCAGTTCATTGACCTTGGTAGAGACACCTTCTTCAAAAGTGAGGGAGCATCCTCCAAATCCTCTTCTTCACTTGCGGAGGAGGGATTTCCAATGGGTGAAGCATCCCCTGGGTCAAAAGAACCTGATGGGAGGCTGGTACCTACCTGGACAGCAGTGGACCGTGTATTAGGAGATTCACGTGCCACTGAGACCATATCGATGAAGGTAGTTGATTCAATCCCATCCGGCATTCCACCCAAGGGGAAACGCTAGATGAAATCAAAGTAATAGTGGCGCGTCAGCTTGAGCAGATTAATCCCAGCCTAGATATATAGACACGTATAATGTATTTCCATTTCTATTGTGTGGACATCCCAGTATGGTACATGGGTTGGAGGTTCTGGGATCAACTGATCCTGGTTTGTGTAGGAGTACGAGGTGATTTTCCGCCATCACATGGACTTGGGAATATGCCTTCCTGTTATACCAGAGACAACAAATAATTTCCCCATGTAGAAGGGTCGTGAAATCTAATTGATGTATTGGGAAGACATATGAGTCAAATAGACCTACCCAGGGGTCACTTGTGACCGGGGCAGGCTCAACCTCACTTGCCAAAATATACTTATCCTTACTATTGTAACAGTCTACATCTAGATAACAGGCTTCACAAGAGGCAAAAGAATATGCATCACCATGGAGTATGCCTACTCGAACATTAATGGAGTAATTGAGGCATTGGTGATATGATGAGGGGGGCACTACGTGCATATGGAGCCATGGTCTTCCCATCAATGCATTGTACGTAGTGTCCTGGGATATGAAAATAAATTCAGTACTGGCTACTAGGCCGCCGAACTGGGTCTTCAAATGGATCTTTACAACTGGGGTCTCCTCTGTCCTGTAATATCCCTATATCCTTAAATCAGAGTGAGTCAGGTCATCCTCAGATAACCCCAGGTTCCGCAACGTCTGCGTCTGGATAAGGTTGATCCCGGATATAGTTTCAAAGAGACAGCAGCGAACCTCCAGGCCGTTAAATTGGATGATGATATACAGAGGGCTGATGTTCCCTTGTATGGGGGAGCCTCTATCTTCTCTCGATAACGATATAATGGCCTGGTATTTGACATTCTCAACTGCTTCATCACGAAAGGCTTCTGTAGCTTCTACCTTTGCCTCAAACTGGAGGGGGCTACATAAATCCTAGGTGAGGGAATCACGCATATTGATGAAAAGTCAAGGTATTCAGGGATGGAAAGGCTCGCTGAGATGTTGGAAAGGTTCTTGAGGACATCTTACTTTCGTGCCAGGCACGGACTTCTGCTTACAGGAGGTCGCTCTGTGATTGGAGACATGGCGGGCCCTGCTGACTGGACCGACGACTACCTGGTGCTGGGCATATCCTGCTGCCCACTAGTCAAAGCCTGAAAAGTAGCTGTCGAGTGAGGTATGGATGAATGAGGTCAGCCTTTAGTGGGGCGAAGATGGTCCCGGCATGGCCGAAGTGGCTCTTCCTGATCCAGTAGCACAAACGGTGGTGGATGTGGTCCTGACAACACTAGATGAAGAGGTTGCGAGTACTGAGCTCTGCGCTAGACCTGCTGTTTGGTCTCGACGGCATGCATGGCTAGGCTGGAGGTGCTGATTGATGCACCTCAACAACCCATATAGCTACAGCTTCACCGATGTTGGTATCATCTTGGGACGTTGGGGAGATTCGATTGGCGCTCCCCCTCATCGGGATTCATATATGGGTTTACCAACTCGACGGTGTTAACCAAAGCATACCCTTGACTGTCACACTATGAATCATCCACCAATTGGAAGATTCTGGGGGGAATCTCCATCTCAGGGGGAATGATTTCATTGAGAGTGTGGGACGATGATGGAATTGGTGGGGCACATTACTTTTTCTTGCACCGCCGATGCTCGCTCTTCTGGGAAGAGGCCAACTGAGATGATGATTTGAAGGTGTTGGTCACAGCTTCAGAAGGCTTCGGCTGATTCAGGAATTCATTAACGATTCCATGGGCATGAGAAAATGTTTTACGAGCCATCCATTTGTCGAACATCTGGGATCCACGGCTGGGGTCCTGCTGCCACTCTCTTTCGCTGTCGCTACCGCTGTCTGAACTTACAAATACATCTGCTACTTGTGCCAGGGACGATCCCAGCCTGGCTATGTTGTTATCGACCTAGTCTTGGAGCCAGTCCTTAAACACATAGCACTTCTTGAGGGTGTGTCCCAGAATCCATTGATAGGGGCAGTAGTTGGGGTGATTGGTGAGATTCTCCTCTGCCAGCCTTCTGCACTCAGGAAAGCGTAAAATTCCTTGTTCTAGGGCGCTGCGAAAGTAACCGGGGACCTGATTCTCACTGAATGAGTAATTCTGGTGTCTTCTTTCCAGATAGGGAGCCCTTGGGGTCTGGCCCTGACTAGGAGCCGGAGGGGTCTGTAGAGGAGGTGGACTCTGATTGTCCTCCCTAGGAGGTGGCGGCGCATTACGCGGCAGCGCCTGCCGATTTTGAGGATGTTGTGGAGCCGGAGGCTATACTTGAGGTGGAGGACCTATGTGATGTTTTGGGGTCGGTGCTACTGGTAGCAATTATAGCTGTATGGGGGCTTTTATTTGGGCCACCACGGTGGGCTCGGCTCTGGCGGCTCTCCTTGTTGGGATCATTGGGGGTAGTGGACGGGCCTGGCTGGCCTGTTGTAGGGTATCATCCAGACGCTGGGCCTTATCTGAGAAGTATTGGAACCCTCCATGATAGTTTTGAGTGATGAGGGAGGAAACCAGTTCCATCTAGACATTCCCTACACACATCATCAGTAATTGCTCCTAAGTCAGCAACATGTTGAGGGAGTATGTGAGCCCAATCGGCTGGGTGATAAAGTCTGTGACTCGCTCATCAGGCCTTTTCTCACACTTGAAGAGGTCTGCGATACCGGTCTTCTGGGTGGTATAGATGAACTGGTAGAGGAAATGCCTACGACGATCCACTCAGTTGGTCATGGATCCGACGGGGAGATTGCTATACCAGATGAATTTGGCCCCTCCAACTACGATGGGGTCCCCAACATGGGCCCACACCTTGAGTTGAATTCTTTTAGATGTTGTGGCAGGTCCCACATCCCATTAAAGAGGTAGAATGTGGAATTCCCAAAACCTGGAGGTGCCGGCATATCATCCACCCAAGCCGAGTAAGGCTTTCCATCTAGTGGGATTTCTACCTACCGCGTTTCCAATGCCTCAAGGTGAGCTATTAGTACCGCCATAGAATCATCCGGGAGGGGTCCCTATCTTGACGGGGATCCATAACCACGAGTGCATTGTCGGGATCTTCGACACGGTAGATGGGTTCAGAGGCTCATGGAGCGACCGGTGGAGCAGCCTGCGGGGTATCTGGGGGAACTCGGGCTGGATTCATCGGATTACTACACTGTTTGGGAGGGTATGGTGAGACATACCACACCCTCATGTTTTGAGTTTTTGCTTCAACCCTGTCCACATGAGCGGTATGATCAGGGTTTCCCAAAGGCATCTCGTAGAGGAGTATTTGTTCCTACCACTGCTGCCCCGTCCTATGATCACCCAATTCAGGTCGTCGCTCCATTGCACATTTAGCCAGGATTTATCCGACCATCCTCTTCTGCTCAGCAAGTCGTTGGCACAATGTCTCCTTCTCAGTGTCCTCCTCCGTCTTCTACACTAAGGCAGATGGGTCGTAGTACTTGACAACTCCGACATGCACTTTTCCCTTACCACCATTCCAGTTGAGTACCAACGCCTCGGTGGGCACAGGGAGACCTAGGAGGTTCCTATGCTAATTATTAATCCTCCCAGATGGGTCCAACAGTGGTGGCACACCCTCAGGGGGTAAATATCCAATGAGAAACTCTAGCCCGTCCTCCTTGTCCACTACGTCAGCCATGTTGACCGTGACCCTTCTTGAGGGAATGTCCTCAATATCGCACAGTGAGTCAGGCAGATATTGGATAGGGATGAAGAGGAGGGCGTCATACTGCCCCTAGCCACAGATTTTTATGTGGGGGTATCCTCCTTGATAATTTTGTAGATTACCTTGATACTCTGAACCCATTACTACTGGAGGGCCTGACGACTATCTGGTGACTCGGGGCACTAGGCCACATGGAGTGCGGCTAGATCGACTAGATGACACCGATCACTGATGTCTTCAAAATGCTCTTGGCTCTTTGGATAAACCACATGCTGATAACGAAGTCTGAAATGTGTCTCCCAGATGGTGTAGCACAAACACTCAACTTCCTCTGGGGTGAGGGACTCAGGTATGAAAAAATGCAGCGCTGCTATGGGATAGAACTTCTCAGGGAAGTGGTCCACTGTAAGGATGCTTCAGATGCTCCTCGACTAAAATTCAGGGTCTAGCCCTTGATTACCCCACTTGCCAACTGGGGTTGTTTGAGGGACTGGCAGCGGTACTGAGGCAGACCGCTGGGACGGTAGGTTGGCCGGTGGAAAATACGATGAATGGTCTGACAGGCCACCGATTCTTGGGTTATCCTCTGAGGAGCATAGTGACTTGGCCGATATGTCACGATAGGGAGGGCTGACGACCACTGTTCCTGGATCAGGGGCCAAGGCTTCTAGTGGTGGGTCGTGCTGCTGCTCTCCCGACATTGGTCCCTAGAATAGCTCTCTGTGATCTCTTATGGAGGTTGAAAGCTCTTCCAGCGATGATGGTGGTTACTGCACTACCATAACCTATGGGGTCGCTAGATTTCCATCCTCCTGGATAAACCTACAGTGAGAGGCATGACTCATATGGAACTCACATTCTAGGAGCACCAGACTGATGCGCATCATCCCTGCCCCGACCCTAGACTTAGATTAGTGAGGGGAGGGTTCCTGAGCTAAGTTTCACTCCGCATCAGAGTTTGAGAAGCGGGTTGGTTTGATCTCCATCCGGGATTTCCCAGGATTCTTCTTGTGGTGGCGACAACCCACCTTCTTACCCCTGGGTGGCTCCTCGGGACATTGATGATTCCTGACATGGGGTCCTTCGACTGCACTGGTGCTAGGGTGGATAGTGTTTCCACGTGAGACAGTTGAGACGCGAGGAGCACTAGGAAAAATGTCAAAGAGGACATGGGGGGACCTCCATTAACATCACCTAAGAGGGAAAAACCTCTGCCAGAACTGGCGGGAGCATGGGGAGGTCCTCTATGCATGGTGCGGGTGGAGCGAGGTTGGCCTTCACCCCTCCAATTTCCGGGGTGAGGAGAACCGTCTCCAGATATGGAGAAGACGTAGGGAGGATCCCCACATTGAAGAGAGACAGGATGGGTAACATCTTTACATCGACAGTCGGGGGAAGGAGGAAGGGCTCCATACCTAGTGTGATGGGCATGGGAGAGGCTTTCGTACAGAATGTCACCACCGCGGGGCAGACCTTCATTCGGATTGGGGGTAGCACGAGACAGACCTCCATAACGAACCTCGAAGTGAGGAAGATCCACGATCTCGGTGGAAGTGGTATGGGGAGGACCTCCGTACGGGGTGGAATCACTACAGGTTGGTTCACAACGACCCCCACTCATGCCTGTGACCAAGAGAGTCGACCTAGCCTACCCGAGAGGTGGTTGGGGCCTCGATTCTGGTTGTGCGTATAAGCACCCATGATCTGTGTGTGTAGGGACATCATGATTTGTGTCAGCGGTGGCTCGGGACATAGCAGTCATCAACGTTGCACCGCCTGGTGGGCGTCCTCAGCTCGTGCCCGATGCTGGCTTCAGGTCGGGCGAGACGGTGCCGGTGGTGCATGTGCATAGCTTACCTGCTCCTCTTGCAAGGTCGGGCAGTGGCGCTGACGCGGCCGGGTGGGGACCCTTGCTGGGAGCCCCTGAATTGAGACTTTGGCTAGGCTGTTTCGGACGTCACCCACCTCATCTGCGTAAGACAAGGAGTTGTCAAAGCACTTCGAGGATAGGATCCCGAAAAAAATGAATGTTTGGGTGGGGAGCAGCGACTGCCTACACGGCCCTCGGGGGCGGCATTGACAGCGGGGCCTGGACACCTCCAATTCTAGGTGGGCCATATCCCAGGTTGGGATTATTCCCTCTTCCTTGTAACAATGTACGAAGTCATTAATTACCCTTCATTGGGTAACTTCCGATGGGGATATGGGGCGTGGGCGCCCCACGGTCGTGGATGCAAAAGTCGTTGCAGAAGCGGTAAAGCCACGCGGACTGGCTATGCTGGCGTTGCCTTTTCCCCTACATAGGCAGGCGGGCAGTTATCACATTCCTTTGGTAGCAACCTAATTCCTGAGTAGTAGAGAGATGAACTCGTCAGTGCTGAAAGGAAAGCAGAATCGACAACCAATTCCCCAGTGCCATCTCATCTTTCGTGACTGGTAGGATGGATCCACACTGACAAGATCGCATAACGGGATGTCCATTTTTCTACTGCCCCAAAATCTGGTGAGTTTCAAACAAGGACTACTATTTTCTTGGTGGGACCCGGCACCGGATAGCTGAATCTGGTGACACGTCAATCCATTGATGCCCTGAACACTACTAATATTTATTTTGAGAAGACGAATTTCACATTGGGTTCACCATTTCTGTTTCCATTGCTTTCACTGGGGCATGCGCGTCCGTCTGCTTGAGTATGAAAAGCATGGATTTGTTACCCCACATTCCCGCTTTCCAAAGACGGGAGGCATCCGTTCCTTATTTAGGGTCGTTAGGTCCAATATAAAAACGGGATTTTGGGATGTCGGTTCTTCCTTCCGTGGATTCCTCCTTGGAACTTGTTACCTAGTCTGGGTCTCCCACATAGATTTAATACATTGTTAGTGAAACTCTTCCCGGTGCTATATTTTCATAGACACCAGTTATTTATGCTGCTTCTGTCAGAACATTCCAAGGGGTTCGGTCTAGGAAGAAACCGTCGGTTAGGGGAGTAGTCACGTTGGGACAACACTGGCATGTCTAGATTCTGGATAATTGGCACGTCTGTCTTCTATCCCTTATTATATGGCTTCTCGAGGGCACGGAATACCGAGTAATCCCACATTGAACTCGGGGAATCATATTCCATGGGCATGTATCTGAGGTTTTCCTCAACTTTCATTGTTTAACAGAGGGTATGCCACAAGTTTAACATCCAGTGGAGGCGGAACGGGCTAATCATAACACTGACTAGAGTGGATCAGACGGAGGAACCCCCTGGAGGGAACACCAATATTGGGTCCATCAAATTGGCATCCTCCTGTATGCTATTAAATGGAATGGGGGATAAAATGGCATGATCCCACCGGGATGTGATGGCCTAGGTAAGGGTCAGGATGGATGTTGGAGCGGTTGATGGGGATGGTGAATGGGATGAGACATTCGTGAAGATGATAGTAGTGTTGGTCTTGAGCTTCGAAGGGAATTCCTATGTATCCTCATGGAAGGGAATCAATGTCCGCATAGTTTAACTAATGGGGGCTTACCGTCGAATGAGGTTGACAATGGATTACTGCTGAATGAGGTTGCAACGACTTACTGCTGGATGGGGTCAAACCGACATGAAGGAGGTCAGAACGACTGGGTGGTGGGCTTGAACCTCACGGAGGCTTCCTACGTACCATGCCTTGACATGGATCAAAGTCCTCATAGTTTGGGAGGGGGTGTGTCAGTGATCTGATGTGAATATTGACTGGGTGTCCGATGGGTGTTGGGATTGAACCTCGTAGAGGATTCCTACGTATCATGCCTTGACATGGATCAAAGTCCTCATTGTTCGGGATGGTGCGTGTTGGCGAACTGATGTGAAGATGGACCGGGGGTCCGATGGGTGTTGGGCTTGAACCTCGTGGAGGATTCCTATGTACCATGCCATGACATTGATCAAAGTCCTCATATTTTGGGATGGGTCATGTCGACGAACCAACGTGAAGATGGACCGGGGGTCCCATGGGTGTCGGGCTTCATCCTCATGGAGGATTCCAAAGTACGATTCCTTGACATGGATCAAATTACTCATAGTTCGGGATGGGTATGGGGCTTACACTCTGAGGCGACCCAAGGTGTTGGTGAATCGATGATCAGAACAACCGAGTGGTGGGATTGAACCTTGTGGGGCTTCCTATGTACCATGCCTTTACATTGATCAAAGTCCTCGTAGTTCGAAATGGTATGGGTATTACACTCTGTGGCGGACCAAGGTGATTGGGGCTTGAACCTCGTGGAGGCTTCCTACCTACCATGCCTTGACATGGATCAAATTACTCATAGTTTGGGTGGAGAGGAATATAGTTTAACATCATGCAGGATGAGGGTGTTGGAATTGATCCTTGTTGAGGCTTCCTACATACCATTCCGTGACATGGATCAATGTCCTCATTGTTCAGGAGGATAGGAATTCAATTTAACGTCCTTCGGGAAGGAGGTGTTGGGCTTGACCCTCATGGTGGATTCCTACATACCATGCCTTGTCATGGATCAATGTCCTTGTAGTTCAGGAAGAGAGGAATACAGTTTAACATAATGCGGGTCGGGGGCCTTGTCATGGTCGATGCTTACTCTAAGCCCACGTGAGTCATGATCAGTGTGAGAAACAAGTGGCAGCAAAGGTCTGACGACCACGTTGCGAAAGGTGAGTCTGTGGGAAGTGAAAAGGGGATTACACACTGGGCAGGCCTGGGAGAGAAATATTGGGACTTACTTTGAGATGGAGGCCTGATGGCGACAACGTGCATCAGGTGTGGGACTTTTGATCGAATAAAGAAGGATCCATGTTTCCTAACACTCCCTCCATTAGCCTTGGGGACGGAAGATGAAAGGAGGAGTAGGGATATTGCCTCTTGGAGGGAAAACTAGGGTCTTACACCATGGTGGTTTCCCTTCCCCCATGGTCAAACACCACTCCCATAAGGAGGATATCATCCCCTGTGGAGACCAGGGGTGTGGAGAATGTCCAAGGTGGGGGCACCCCATGTTCGAGGAACGAAGAGAGGTCATAGTTTAACATGATGTACTGAGGAAGATGGTGCTTGGAAGTTTAACGTCATGCAGCTCGGACAAGGTGGGTGTGCTCCAAACCCCTAGGAATTACATAACTGGAACCCTATACTCCTTATGGAGGGGAAGACACCAGCAACTCCATGGAGAGGGGGTGTCGTGGAGCGAACCATCGAGGGGTCCACGTTAGTGTGGCTATGCGAAGAAGAAATATCCATTAGCATGCCTATGCGAAGAAGCATTAGGCGAAACAACGCAACATGCGGTATCGTCCAGGGAACTTTGAAGTCACATCGTGCAAACCTGTAGGGTCGCACGAGAAATGGAATTTCCAAGCCGAAGGGTCCATAGGCAGGGGCCCATTGAAGATCTGTTGCTCCCCGTGGCGGAGGGAACTTGCGAAGGGTTGTTCTTCGCGAAGTTGGGTGCCTTAGCTTTAGCATGGGGCAGAGGTGAATATGGGAGGTGCTTCGTGAAGTGGACTAGCATTTGCGGATCACAGCCTCTCGGAGTAATGGTTCCTCATGAACCAAGGTGTCAGGAAGCAATGTGCATCATGAAGTACAGTGACCCTGCCTTAGCAAGTGGATCACGTGTACAAGAAAGGTGTTTCATGAAGCATAAACACTCCACGATGACATGTGCCCCCTTGAGGATCCCCTTCCTTTGTGAAGACCCTTAGGCTTCGCAAAAGGAATCCCTCTCAGAAGAGGGGATCAAAACGAGACACAAGGGAGGCACTACGCGGCGTAGAAGTACCTCACATAGCTCATGGTTCACAGAGCATAAGGATGCTTCTTGATTTGGGAGTTGGGAAGCTGAAAGGTCGGATTGTCTATCCGTTGGGCTCAGGGGGAGCCTAGTATTTATAGGTGGGAGGCACCGTGGAGCAGAGATCACTCGACACGAAGAGGGACTAGGTGGCTTCTCGTCGGGTCGTGAATGTCAAATGAGGTCGCGGAGCGTCCCGCCTCCTTTCTTCGTGGTGCACTCCCAAATGTCAACTGCGGTCATGGAGCATCCCGCCTCCTTGTTTCGCAGTGGGTTCACGAACATCAAATGTGATCATGGAGCGTCCCGCCTCCTTGATTCGTGTCGATCACGGTGCTGGGGGAACTCCACGAAGGGGATTCACGAGGCAGTTCTTTGGGACCTTCTTTGGGCCTCTGTTTTGTCCCACATTTTGGCTCCAACAAAAGTAAAAGAATACCAAATGGAAAAATCGATGAGAATCTGGTGCGTTAGCTTAGTTTTGTTCTATGAACTCCAATATATAATAATAATACCATTCAAGAAAAATCTATAACATAATCTTACAACTATAAGGTCTATTTAGGTACCCCAGTGCAATGGATGTTTGAGAAGGGTGTGATATATACTCATTAGTCCTCCACCAATTATTTAAAATATATATGGTATAGGAATATAAAATATAGTATTTTTGACATATTACAAAAAATCATTAGTTAAAAAATAAAATTAAGAATGTTGGGATTAGGTTCATCGAGGAAAACTGGATGACCTTACTTTCTTTAGCCTATTTGGGAATATCTCCCAACCTGTGGCACCATATATGTATAAAAAAATATTCTTATGTATTTATGATTCTAAATATGAATATATATATATATATATTAATTAGATGTGATAACGTATATATATATATGTGTGTGTGTGTGTGTGTGTGTGTTTTTGTGTAATACTAACCAGGACCTGAGACATAACTCAAGTGTTGATACATAAGTATCATCAATACCAAGAATCTATTTTGGGGAGTAACATTTATCTGAACACAACACCATTAGATGGTTGAGGACCCAAGGTACACAACCAAGTCATCCTATCATAACAATCAATACAATGAGGTTATACAATTACATGTAATAATAAAAATGCATGATATAGTTTGTTCTTCTATTAATCTCTTCCAAGGAGTTCAGTAATGAGGTACCTAGGTATCTACTAAGGACCAACGACATTAAATTTATTCCATGTTCCCTTCTTTGGTGTTCAAAAATGATGAATGCCACGTATCTCTCTTAAATTCCAATTTCCCTATAAACCCATTGACATAATTCTCTAAAAATGAAACCCATGTATCACAAAGAGAATTAAGAAAGTAATATGGAATAGTTTTCCATCTATGGTATTCCATAAAAAGGAATGTCAAATATTTCTCCACTAAGGATACAAATAATGTAGGATATGATCCAATCCACAGTATTCCATAATCAGGAAACTGTTATTTCTCATTGTACCAACAATCTCTAATATCCAACAATATTTTCTATGTAATTCAATAAAAAGGAACCAAAGTATCACTCAATGTGTACATAATTCATTAAACATGTGAATTCAAGTATTTAGGAACTCAATGTTGTTAAGCATGAAATATAAAAATTCAAGTATTAATAATTAAGAGTCTATTTTTATAAGTTTGTCATTCATTATTTCAATTATAATATAATAAAGGAAATGTCATAATATTTCAATGTTACCATTAATATGTGAAAAAAGAGGGTCATTCCCATTTATCATTTCACTGATTCCATTTGGAATCCCCTTATAATTAACGAAAAAATTTCACCTCATTTGTGGTTTTATTAAAAAATTGATCGTGGTAGAAATACTAATTAAATTGAAATAATTTATACATCCCTTATGTGAAAGTTAATTCAACTACCTCAACATTATTACAATTAACCAAATGAATTATAAATAATGTATTTTAACTAACAACTATAATGGGTAATTATATTTACTAAGAAAGGAAAATGCCATATAATAAGGGTGATACATCCAAAATGGGGTTGTTAATGTTCAGGGGGATAATCTCTAATGGTTCCAATTAAATCAATATGACTCTCTATATTTATGCATTAACATATTCATATCAAATTTCATATTTATTGGTATATTAAAAGAGAATATATTGGCGATACAATGTAATAATTTATAAATGAGATAAAAGTTGTGTAAAAATATACAAACAAGATACTTCAAGGCTAGTATAGTTCACTCCTTCAATATAATTATTTTATTCGAGCTAGATTGATATAATTTTAAGAAATAGGCAAACACCCTAAATATATAGAAACTTAGATCACATGTAGATATCGATGAAGATACTGAGGTAATAAATGAAAAGGTGAATGGGGATTTGGAAAATTATTGATATGATTCCAATGATAAAAAATTCTCAAGACTTCGATACTCGATGAGGGATATCTCTCTATTCATAGAGGGAAGAAAGAGGTATTCCACCAGAGGGATGCTACATGAATATGAGAGGAGAATAATGTGGGATGGAATGAAATAGAATGGAAGGGGAAAACAAAATTTCTATCCCATTGAATAGTTTCATATATTTTACACATGGATTGGATAATAATGATATAACTGTGCGGTGATACTACCTAAATGTAACTTAGGGTACGTGCTAGGAATATGGTTTATCAAACTGTGTATAGCTCGTATGCTCTCCAATCTCGATTTCTATAAGATATCTCACATGACCTTCTATCCTTAGGTAAATATTTTAAAAAAACATGTGACACCGTCTAGGAACCTACAATAGGTATCAAAATATACCTAGGGTACTACATGGATTCACAAAATTGGTTTCCTAATGAAAACAATCCACATGGATTGGGCCTTATGGTAAGAACTAACCATTCACCATATTTTTTCCTCTGCTTACTTCACTAGAATTATAGTTTTTTGGCTTCAATTCTCCCAAATCTTATCCGAAAAAATGAGACAACATTCTATATTTACAACCCATCTAAAAACTCTTTTATTTGTTCCAAATCGCAAATTTACATTCCAAATCATGGTGTAGAAAATGTCCATTCACCAAATTGAAATTTCAATTTCCTTTAGAAAATTATCGTCGCTTGAAAACACAGAACCTTAAAATCCTCTTTTGTATTTCATATTTTGGGTTGACTATGTATTGTCTAATCCTCCTTCATCTTTATTTTGGATTCATGTATATATGATGTTTATGTAATATAACATGTTTTTATAAAGAGTTGTTTGGATGTCCAATTATAATCCCTATAATATATTCTATTTGTATAGATTTTTATTGTTAAAGTTTTTATTTATGTATATAAATGTGTTTGTTATATATATATAGTAATATTTCATGAAGTAATAATATTTAGGGTTTATGTGGCTATAATAGTGAAATCAATCACGATTGTTTTATTTGATGCACTTATTACACCTTTCCATCACACGGTGATAAAAATAATTATTTGTGCCTTGAAGAAGATAGACATAGGTAACATGAAAGGTTTTACCTTATACTATTCATTAGAAAGTGGTATCATAACCCGTATGATATTTTTTAGTATTTGTAATTTTTATATATAACCATAATCACCCAAGAGGTGATTTTAGGGGTTTGGACATATCTTCTTTATTTTAATTATAATGTTTCAAATGTCATCATAAATTTTTTCATTAATTTATTTATTTTTCTAGTATTTTGATATGATTTGACGTTATTTTTATTATTATGATTTTAAGGTGATTCTTTTGATCTATTTTATAAATATCATGTGTTTGGGTTGATGTGAAATTATTACTAGATGTGAATACTACAGAAAACTATGTGGAAACCATAAAAACAATCCAAAAAACCTTTTCAGTGAAAATCGAATGGTTGGAAAAAAATACTTGAACAATTGATCCAAAATAATTAGAGTGGAATGATAGTTTTTTTGATGTGTTTCCCCCTTTGTTATTTGAAATGGGTTTTATTTTTATTATTACTTTAATATTGAGTACCTCTATAAACTTTTGTGTTTCATCTATGTTATTGAGAGTTTAATTATGTGATGATTTGGTTTTTTGATCCATTTGATATAGAAAATTCCACATAGAATTAACCTATTGAATCATAAATATGGAGAGTTTCTGAGAATAAACAATAGTATAATATTCCTTTTTACACTATTTGTTATAAATTTCATTCTCAAAACTATAGAATATATGGGTCAAGAATCATAAGACTGTTCAAGATTGGGTACTCGGTCATACTGAGAGATTTAATAAGTAGAATAAACCAGTATCAAATAGAGTCCATGTATCATATGAACATGAATAATTGATATAGATGATTGAGTACAACTTTAGTTTTCATGAAATCCTCGATTCTTCTAAAGTCACAATTTTAATTTATATAATAGATGTACTGGGCCATAAATATTGGTAATCTATCAAGAAAAACATGCTCTATGTGGATATCCTCAAGGAAGTGTACAAGGAGATATCAAATACTCCATTTTAGCCAGATAAATTTTGGGTAGATAAGGTTATAGAGTTCCGGATTGTGTAGTAATGGAATTATTTAGTGACAAAGTATGATACTTATTTTGTTGATTTATTTTTACATTCCATTAATCAACTCATGAATGAATATCTAATGGATCAATTATTTTATATGTATTTTATACTAGATTCTAGATTGAGAATTGTTCTATTATATTGATCAACCGATGGTGAGGGTGTCGATATAGAAGTGATTCATGTGTTGTATATAGAAAATTGGATAGGTTGAGTAGTACACCTATTGTTATAAGATGCAGTAAGGGTTCCCCATATATTAATAAAATGAGTTGTGGGGAATATTAAATAAGTAGAAATGTAATTTTATAATTCAATCCAGATTCCACTCCTAAAAAATATCCTTTTACAAGTCAAATGTGTTCTTATAAAGAGATATGATAGTTCATAGTAAAATGGATTTTACACTGTATCATAGGACTTAAAATTTTTTATACAATAGGGAAACCTATAATTATTTTATAAGAAACATACTCATAGAATCAAGCATCATTCTTCTTATTCTATAGGCTCATAAGAATAGTTAGATGCATGTAAGGGAATATGGTATCAGGCTCAAGTGAAGGGGGTTATTATTCTTCCAAAAAGCCCCAATGTAAGCATATGTATTGGAATTTATATGAACCAGATCATATGATTAAGTGATATGATATTGAACCAATAACCATTAGATTCATTCTTTTTGTTTATTCTTTTATGGATATAGATTTATATTATATAGTTTAATCCAATATAAGCATAACATTTGAATTTATTAAAGAATTATATTGTTTCTTTAGTTTGATGTTTTTTTATTAAAGATCAGTCTACTCCATTGGGAAATATGAGGTAATGGGGCATCAAATGACCTAAGATCCATGTAATATTTGATGATGTTAAAACCATGTAGGAATTTATAGTTCATGATTTATATATATTTTATATTTTTTGGTATGGAATATATTCTTATCTTGAAATATCTTATTGAAGGACACCATCAATGTTTCTATTGATGACTCTAGATGAAAATAACTATATAATTCAAGGAAAGTGACTTACAAAATTAGGGAGGGAACAATCTATTATTTTGGACATTGGATCAATTTCAAGTGAGTTATCTTGTTTATTAGATTAATTAATTGTATGATATTTATAGGTCCACCTTTTGATGGTGGCCAATTGGAATATTAATATGTTTTTTCATGATTGTTTCCATAGTTATACAACCTAGTGTGAGGTATAATTATACCTTGAGAGAATCATAAGGATTATCCAAGTTTCCTTTCAATCATTAAAAATGGATCATATCGGATAGATGACATTAATGGTCAATTCATAGTGTCTTAGGTGTAATGATTTTTTTCTATCTCACCAAGGGTATCACCTGTTCACATATGAAATAATGTATATATAAGTATCTTAATTTGATATGATTTCCAAAATCTCAATTATGTGAATATCAATAATAAGTACATTTATCTATGTATCTATGATATTTGAAACTATCTTAGGAGAGGGATAATAGATTTTAAGAGATTGGTCAAAGGATGAGGTACCACTAGTTTAATGTGAAGAAGGAGGATATTTATGAAAACAATTTTTGGAGAATGTATAGGCCTTATTAGTATATTATTATTCCTCTTTTCCTTAAAAATTATTATAAATTATTCAATAAATTGATGAATTATATCTTACATATGTAATTCGACCCCTCTTTATGGGGCTTTGGATGATATATTGGCTTACTTAAAGATAAAAAAATTATAATTATGTCCATTTAGATATTTTTTAAGAACATTAAGGGAACATTTCATATATGAAATGATGATCAAAATTCATCTTTTGATACGATAATTTTTTTAATGTTCAATTACATTATGGAATTTATTGGGATCTTAATATTATTCACATGATGATATATTTGAAATTTCATATGAACTTGTTTCATGATAATAAGTCTAGTTAGTTATGCTAGATACTATAGGTAATTAGTTCATAACTTCTCTATGTTGTCATATCCCTTGATAACATTGACCAAAAGGGGGGGATATTTGAATTGGAGGAGAAATGTAATAGATCCCATTAGGAGTTGAAGTCTTTGATTACATTAATTACATTCTGATTTTTTAGGTTCCTCAAGATGGCTACTCAATGTATAATGATGTTTTGTGTATTTGGATTTGGTGTGTTTTCATATAGTATTACTATTTTTGGACATAATAATTTTTCTAGTTATGATCTAACAAAATTATCTTTCCCACACACCACCCAAAACTGGATATGGTAATTAATACATTGAAAACATGGTATCACTAAAAATATGTGGAAAATTTTACCTTTTATTGAGATTATATGATATTGAAATTTATCCTTACCCAATGGGACATAAATCATTGGTGATGGTGATTGGTTGGATATCTATAAAAATAGGATTTTGATTTATCTTACACACTTGTAAAAGAGAATATTGAGGGAGATTCCATAATATACAAGTTTCAAACTCATGTAGTGAAAATATTAGAGTGCATATATAATTTTATAAGATGATTTGATGTAATGTATCTTGGTGTTGAAGACTAGGATGATCTGGTATTCCAAGCAAGTGTTCACATCACACCCTCCTTAGGAAGTCAAATTTGGATAAATTGGTATAATATCAAAATTATCTATTTAAGATAATATTTAAATATTTTTGAGATATCAAGGGTGATTGGTCACATTATATATATCATTACAGTTTTTAGAAATTCATATGTGGTATCATTGAAATTATGAAAGTAGACCTTGGAAGGTGGGAACCAATTTAATTAGTTAGTGCACCCCTGGGAAACAATGATATTTTATGATATCATGAATTAAAACTAGTTTTTGCAGATAAACTATTTGATAAAAAACAATATATATCAGTTCCATACTAATTGGGTGATTTTGAAAAAACAACATAACCATGTTGGATTATTTTATTATATTCCTATTCTATTATTGATTTGGGGTGGTATATCTTTGTAATTTTCAATTTTATTCCCTCACCCTCTATGTGGGAGTAATTTAAAACGTTTTATATTTGATTGATTGAAACAATTGGATAATTTTATTTCTATTATAGTGTTGATTAATGTTTCAGGACATTTAAACCTATATGTATAAGATATTAAGATTATCCACATAGTACAATCTGTTATTTTTTCTAATAGACAACGAATATATAATAGATTGACTGAGGGGGAATATTCAAATTTTTTAGGATATGTAATGAGAATGTGTACTTCAATTTGGTGTCTTATTTCGGAGACATGGATAGATGGTTGGAGTTTCCAATAATAATAGTTAATAATCCTAAATAAATATGGATCCCTTCAATGATCATTATTGATGATAATGTCAATACATTATATTCATATTAAAACTGTACAAACATTCATTGTTGGGACCAAATTTTTTTAGGAGATTTTTGATAAGGGTATATTTATTTTTAAATGATTTTTGAAGACATTGAGTTAGGGAAAACCATACAGTAACCATAATCATAATTTTTTTGGAATTTATCATTGGTGATCAGGTGCTTCTAATATATTTTAATTAAAGCTGACATATTCTTATAATTATGAAATATAAGTTGATGACATAATATTTCGGTTCATTTTTTATCATGGATAATCTCAAAAAAGTTTCATACTGGCTAGAGATATTGTCCTAGATGATGACTATTCATGTTTGGTTTCACATATCTAAAATGAATTTGTATCATTTGGACCCAAATAACATTATTGGGTGGGAGGATTTCAATTTGGAACATGACACCACCAAAGTTGAGTATCCAATCTTTGTTAAGGATCATAAATATATAGTGATTTGGGGAAAATTAATTATGTAATTCTATGTGATATAGAAATATAGTGGAGATAACCATTCGACTTGGGAACATGTGGCCCTTATAACTGTTAAATGACCACAATTTTTATATGATGATTATTATCAAGAAAATTATAAAGGGGAAAGTTTGTATAGTGTGGAGAATTGTGACACCAATGGTTAATTGGTATCCATTTATTTTATTGATTTAAATTATTCATATTTTCTAATTTTCTATAGTTGATGATGAGAATGAAAAGAAAATGGGAAAGTGGCATTGGGTTCATGGTTTTCAAACATTTAGTGATACTCTTTTATCCAATCCATGTATAGTGGGGGATGGTTTTTCTAGTGATTTATAGATGATTAGAAAATGGTTATTCAATCCTTTCATCCAAAAAAAACACGATAACCTAGTGTTCAGTTTTCCTTTTACATTGGGGTGGATAGTCGTTGCACATTTATAAGAAACCCTGTGGTCGAATCATGTGAAATATGTTTATTTATTGTTTATCAATCATTTAAGGGAACATAATTTGGGAAAACCATGTATCCAAACCATGAAAATACCCATATAAAAGAAGTTACATTGTAGTAAAAATGTATAATTAATTCAAAGTTTCTAAATCTTCTTAGCCATCCAATGTTTATAAAATTGAGAAATTCCTATTTCTATCTTATATTTTAACCCCATTTATATATATACATCTCTATTCTATTGAACCATAATCTTCCCAAAAATTCTAGTGTCTTTATAATAATATCCATAGTTATTTTCATCTAGATATAGTGTGATTTTTTTACGTTGTAATAGATATGAATTTGATCTAGAGGGGTGGGTTGTGAATAAAAAATATTAGTATTTTATAATATGGATTAATAACCAACGTGATTTAATATAGTTACATTATAAAGGAAAATAAATAAATGTAAATCGATAAATTTTATATTATTTTATTCATAAGTATTCCTAATCATCTCTTATACCTCTCTACTCAACGAGATATGTATTGTTCACTATATTGATTTCTAAAGGGGAATCATAAACTGAATATAACCTAATCTATCTAATGGATGGATAACAAAAAAACCCAAATTTTATATGTGTATTCACTACCAAATTATAAGAATGAATTTATTCTACAATTTCAACAACATGAATTGCTCAAAATTTAGAATCCATTAGTCACAAAAAGAAGAAAAATATTTTTTCCATTGCAAACAATAAACAGAAAGAGAGAAAAAAAGTGAAAGAGATGTGAATTAGTGTTGAGGACATCATAAATAAGGATTTAATAGATAACTGATATAGAATATAGAAACATGTACATGTTCTTGATATACAAAACAATACATCCTTTTAATTAAGTAAAATTCGATGATGTTTAGCTAAAACCCTTAGAGGATCATTTAATAGTGGAATAATTACCTGTAGTTGATCAAAATCAATCACAACACCTAAAAATAATAAGGATCACATATAAGAAAATTTTTAGTAGTATATATCTATATGTTCATATATGAGAAATTATTGAATCTCGTTAAATGAAAACAATTCAAAATAGTTAATCGAATCCTTGGGTAATTCAAATTCAAAGTGATAGTTAAAAAATTATTATAGGGAGATATGAGGAGAGATATATATTAAAATTTCATGGTAATAACTAAAAATACATAAATAAATTATCAATCCAATATGAAATAAATATTATAATAGTTGAGATTATCTCTATGAAAATAGGCCAATGAGGTTACACAAATCTTCTATAACAATTTCCTTGAAATTAAAATTTCAATATCTTATAGAATAATAAAAAGTGCATACTTAGAAATTAAAAACTATGTATCATTGTATTAAAAAATATTATAAAGTTTAATTCATCCTATTAACATCTAATATGAATTATGATAAATTAAAAAAAACAAATCAACAGAAAATAAAAAACCATTATTTTATTTATTCTCATGTTGTATACAAAAGAATGAAGACATGGACACCATTGATTATTATATAATTGTGTTTAAAAAATAAAAATAAAAATAAAATAGTTTCATTATCATTAATATGAATTTATTGAATAATGAAATAACATGAAAATGACCATAATGATGCATTCATTCAAAATACATGAAAAATAGGGAAATAATGAAATATGGAACAAAATAATTTTGTGTAAATATGTTTTTTAATTAAAATTATTGTTTCATGAGAGTATGATTATAAATTTATAGGATTTTTACAGGTTTTTTTATTAATTTTAACATGATGTGTAAAGGTAATAAAAGTCTTGTATTTCTCATGTAAGGGTAACCTTCTGTGTTGTGTAAGGGAAGAAATACATACCTTTGTAAGGGAAAGTTGCACTTTCAAAAGAACAAATAATGGTAAAATTAATACTATATATATTATTTAAGGGTATTTTATGACACCATAGAAAGGTAAAATAGAATTTTTATATACTGTGAAAAGGTATAAATGAGTTAAAAATTATTGATATGAATGGACATGTACATTATAAATAATGATATAAAAGTTAACCTTTTTTGTTAAGGATGGACAATTTTTTTTCTGGGTTATTTGATATTGTAAATCCAAGTATACCACCAATATTTTATGGTGATGATTAGGATTTTTAGAGAGGTATAATGAAGAAATTCATTATAAATATGTGTGAAGTCAAATTTTTTATAGTGATCAGATACTATAAAATACAAGAGAATGAAGTTACAAATTTTACCACTGATGAAAAAGATAAACATTAACTTAATTATCAGGTTAGAAACACATTTTTTCCTTAAATTACTAAATTTATATATAGTCTTCTTTAATTATGTGATGTATCCAATAGTATATGGATGAATCCAAAGGTACACATGTTAGGAAGACCATGGTTGTTCAAATAAGAAGTTTCTTTCCTTTAGATGATTACTGAATATTAAATTTATTACCTACATAAATTCTTTCTAAAATTATTCAATGGTTTATTACCATTATAAATAATTATAATATATTAAATATAATTAAATTACTGAAAATATTTTTTTAAATGATTATATACATGATGCATCATGAATGGTAATCTAAGTTGACAGCTATTGATATGAAAATATATGTTCCAAATTTGATCTGGGAGGACCTTATTAGAATTATCTTATAGTACGAGGGAAGATTAAATAGGGATGTTGATAATGAGAAGTAGAAAAATAGATTATATTTTTTTGTATTCTATAGTATATAGGAATTTCATATCAGTTGAGAAAGTTATTATGTCTTGAAGGAATAATAATTAAAAATTATTGACTACATTTATTTCCACTAAAGAATGTGCGAATGAAATTATAATCATGCAAAAGGATGAAAAAGTATTTTGGAAAAAATAATTTGTTACAAAAACATAAAGATGTGTAAAAATATAAATTAAAATAATTATTTTTTTAGAAATGATTATCTGTGAATGAAATAAAAGAGGTCATATAAAAATATACTTTCCTCTAATAGAGAAGAAGGATAAAAAGAAAAAATCCAAGAAGTTTGTTAAAAATAATTGTCACAATAGTCTAAATGATGTAAACACATGTAGTTCTAGTGGTGGAGATATCTCATCCAAAAGTTCATTAAAATGTTTCAATGAAAGTGAAAATATTATGAGATTGTATACATGAATTACAAAGAATAAAAAATTCATGACGGATAAGGTATCATCTGATTCCTTATCTAATTTTACGATAAATTAATATTATATTGATTTAGATGATGAACTAGTTTTACATATCTATAATTAGAAAAGGATACATCCTATTTAAAAGATTATAGTTTACTAAGTTGTGATGATGTTTATAGACATTCTACATTACATAAAATATGAAGTATAGATTGTTAAATAAAGTAGACTATTATAAGGTAGAAAATTCAATGATTTCATTACAATTTCAAAAAATTCGATATAAATTTCAAACCATGATAATGAATTAGTTAAGAAATGTTTTTATTTCTTATATTATTATAAAAATTATTTCATATTAAAACAAAATGATGAATTTTTTATATTAAAAATTTATAATAAGTTTGACTCTAAAGGAGAAAAATGTTTATAATATATACAGAGATAAGAGACACCATCAACATATTATAGGAATGGTTTTCACTACATATTGATATCATTATTAAAATAATTGTTTTTGTTCCAAAAATTCTTCCATTTTATATTAAATGTTAGAAAGATTGACGATGATGAATAATTTATTTAAATAAATTAAATCATTTTTGTTTTCAAAGAGAAATAATTTTTAATGAAGTTAGAATTTGTATAATTAAATATACTTGGACTGATATGGATTCCTAAAGATTGTTTTTCTAAAAATAGTAGATCCAAAGAAGTATGTCTTCTAAAATACAAAATTTTGTATTATTTAGGGTAATAATAAATGTTCCAACATAAGTTATATTATATTCACGGATAGTAGTTGTTCTCATCATATGACTGGAACACAGAAATTATTTCAAATAATTTTCTAGATGAAATGTGATAAACTCACTTTGAAAGATAATTCTAAAGGAGAAATATAATGTATATGTGATATTGTTTATCTTGGAAAACATATAATTTGAATTGTTTTATTTTTTAAGGGAAATAAGTACAACATTATAGGAATAAGTAAGTTATGAGACTATTTTTACATTATAAACATAAATAGTGATAAATGAAATATTCAATGTATAGAAGGTAAATTCATTATTTCTTATAATAAGAAAGATAATTGATATATTCTAAACATAGAATACATTAATAGTGATTATCGACCTTTCCTTAGTGAAATTGAAGATTAATCATGGTTGATTCATAGAAGGTTATAACATTGTAATCCTAATACTTTATCAAAACATTTTAATAATGTATTAGTTAGATATTTACCAGTGTTTTGGTGTAATTATATTAATATTTCTAATAATTTTAAATTTGGAAAGGATAATAATAAATGTTTTAGATATATAAGTTTTGTTTCAACTTCTTATTTTTTACAATTAGTGCATAACGATTTATTTGGTTCAATGAAACCTAAATTATTAGAGGAAAATATTATGTATATGTTTTAGTTTTTGACTACAGTATCCATATGTGGGTATACTATATAAGAAAATTTATGATGATTTTTTAAAATATAGAAAATTTATAGCCTGTGGTATATATAATAAAATTAAAATTTAGGTTAATATTCGAAGTGATCATGGTGGGCAATATGAA
Organism: Viscum album; assembly: GCA_963277665.1. Classification (NCBI taxonomy): domain Eukaryota; kingdom Viridiplantae; phylum Streptophyta; class Magnoliopsida; order Santalales; family Viscaceae; genus Viscum; species Viscum album. The sequence goes on from OY728134.1 coordinate 1,075,767,700, forward strand.
ACTTATGATTTTGAGAATTTATGTAGTTAAAATATAAATATATATAACTTTCATCACTATAAAAACCTCAGTAAAATGGATTAATTGAATGAATAAATTGAGTTATTCTGAAGATTAGTGGAACTATATTTATTGAATACTAAAGTTTTAAATATTTTTGCACTCAAACAGTTAGTACATAATAATGTATTATAAAGAGTGTTCTATATAGAAATTTTCTTAATAAATATTTGTGTGTATTTTGATAAGAAATAAAAAAAAGACTTTTAAATTCATAGTTTATAGATGTAATGTATTCATCATTAATACTAGACATTATTTAAATAGATTCGATCAAAAATCTAATGTAATAATTTTCCTTGGATATTCTACAACATGTAATGCATGTATTTTTTTAATAAATATAAATGTATTATTGAGGAAATGGTGTTTATGATATTTTATTGAACCGATCATTCTGTTTTTAACAATCCACAATCACTTATTATTTTGATATTATAAAAAATGATTTTCAACCCATTATAGAAAATTATTCCAATAGGAAAAATGATGAAGAGACTTTTTATCATGTTTTACCTCGCGAATAAACACCTCATGATGTTGATGAACATTGTTTTAAAAACAAATTAAATTATAAAATATTAATGAAAATTATCTTGATAATATCATTGTGATTTGTATCATCCTGTCCAAAATAAAAGTCCCTTAATAAAATAATGTAAACATAAATATTTTTATCACAATTTAAAAATAACAAATCCTAATATTTTTTTGGATAATGAAGAGTTTACAAGTGAAATACAGGAGGAGCTCAATGATTTTTTTGAGATATATTATACGGATTTTGTTGGAACATCATATTGATTTCCAAAGATCATTGTAAATTTTTTTTTATAATAAACAAGATAAAATTAAATAGTTGTATGAAATAAATCTTGATTTCTAACTAAGGTTTGTAATCAACTATATTGAATAAACAATAATGAAAATTTATATACATTAGGAAGACATGAAGCTATTAATATAATTATATCCTATGTAACAACAATTAATTTTAATATTTATAAAATAGATATGTTTTGTTAATTTCTTAATAGATATTCTTAGGAGGATGTTTATATATACTAATAACCTAGTTTTTTTTAAAAAAAATCCTCATATATAATTTTTATACTATTTAATTCATTATATGAAATTAAACATGATTTAAGTGAATGGTATGGTAGATTAACTGATATTTATTTTTAAAATAAACTTCTTTATGGGAGCTACTGATCTGAATAGGTTTATAATTTTTTTTGGATTCCTACGTACATCAAATTTAAGTCGATGCAATTATTTTTTTATCCTTGAAATAACATGAGTTTCTTTCAAGATATTATGAAATCTATCTTCTAAATGAGCATGATGGATGAACATAGATTTTCCCATGGTTTTCAAATTTCTCAGAAAATATAATGAACATTTATATCTAAATATAAAATATAAAATATATATATATAAAATTTGGATACAAAAATAATTAATGAACCACTACACATAATGAATCAAAAAAATATTAGATCTTGATAAATCTAGGAAACTATTTGATCAAAATTCTTTTAGAGAAATTTTTAGTAGTTTATTATACCTTATATCATGTTGCCTATACATAATGTTTTATGAGATCTTATGTACAAGATATTGATAAAATTAAAAATAATAAAATCTTATATAATTAAAATGATTTTTTATTTACCTTATAGGAACTATTGATCTTGGTTTATTTTATTGTTTTGAAAATTATTTTCAAAAAAAAAGTTCCTAAGAAGATAAATATGGTGGATATAAAATGGATAGAAAATAGAGATATATAATGTTACAGTCCATATGATTAAAATTAGTGTCCTCGTATTATATGAAACATCACCCATTGTAACATTCCATAATTGAAGTTGAATATGTGGTATTTTGAAGTGGTTTTCACCAGGTGTTGTAAACAAAAAACAGAGTCGCTAACATTGGAATGAGTTTTATAAAAATGTTTGTTTTGTGTGATAAATAAATTATATTTCAATAAATAAATACTTATCACATCACCCATAATGTATCCCCAATGATATAAAACACCATTTCTTTGGGGTCACACATAAAAATGGTATATAGTTTGAAAAACTATCGGAAAACAAGAACAACATGATGATATTTTTATAAAACCACTCAATTTTAATGAATTTCAATATATTACATAGAATAGTGGAATGATTAACATAAAATTATAATGTATTTAATTATTATTTACCAATATCCTCAAAATCCATAAAAATGGTGGAGTGTATAGTTTCTATGTTTTGATGTTTGCTAAAAAACATTTGTTTAATCATTGTCCTAAAAACATTCCTTAATTTTATAGATCTTTCATTATAACGATTCTTCATCATCCGTTAGTTTTGTAATTCAGCGATTTATTCAACCTCATCTGATCAAAACACAAAATTTTCATGTAAATTTTTAAATAATAAAACAGTAAAGGAAATGATGATTGAATGAAAATGATACAGAAATATATTTTTTCGTAAAAGACAATAATATTTCTTCAAGGATTAGAAAATATTTAATTTTATAAATATTATTTTGATATATACCATCCAATGATAATAAAATAATTTAATTCGAATTTATAGTTTAGTGAAGTTTATGGTATCAATAATGGTTCTTTTACAATTTTTGGAATTCCTTACAGTCATACCATAAAATATTCTCCTAGTTTGACTATGACACCATTAGAGGGAGAAGAGAATATTGTATCCAATAAGTTACCTGCTAATCAAAGATGTTTTGCGAATCCTAGAGAAAAACAATATTTTTAACATATTTGAAAATGTTAGTAAATTATAAAATGTTTATCATAATCCAGGGATAGTATATATATGTATTAAAAGGAACATAAATTAAATAAATTTAGATAGATATACATGGAAATTACATGAATTTTTGTTTCTGGACATTCATTTTAATACGAGGAAGATTATCATTGAAACATTTCTATTGAATTGTATTTTGGATATTAAGGATGGATCATTAAAATTATAAATCCTTCATTCCATTGTTTAAAAATATTTGTTTTTAAAATTTATTTAATGATAAAATATCAATAATTAATATATTTTAATTAGAGAGAAGAATTCTTATTTTTTGTAAGAGAAAGTGAATAAAATCAAGCTTGTTTTTATACATATTTGATATTTCCATATGAGATATCAATAAAAGGTGTATCCATTTGGGATGACTAATGTAATTATGGAAATGTCCCTAATGAAATTATAGTTTGAGAACAACCTCCACATATTCCATGGAGGAAGTGAAAGTTAATATAAAATGATGCTTTTGAAACAGTTATAAAAAATGATATAAAAAATAAGAGTCGAAAACAATGTTTTGGTATGGATATGTTTAGGGATATGGATCTGAGGGATAGATCATATTAAATCCTCAATGAAGATTAAATAATGAAAAGGTAAGTAGAGAAATAATTAAAATAAAAAATATCCTATGATATTATGTGGGTAATAGAGAATACACATTTAAAGGTTTAAGATCATACAATGGAAGAGCCTCCATAATCAAATATAAATACATATCATGGTAGAAAAATAGAAACATCAAATATAATTCAATAAGATCTGATACATAATAGAAAAGATGTTTTAGGTTTAAAATCCCAATATGAGTACATTCCAGATGAGATTTAAAAAAAATTAGAAACAAAAATAATCAACTGATAATGCATATCATCCTTATGAACTATAACTTATTCCCTTGATAAATAATACCAAAAAATAATCCAAAAGTGGTATATGAACTCAAATAGATTTTTTATGTTGAGGAAATGTCATCTGCATCCTTAACCTTTTAATCTTTTCAATCACTTAAAAAAATTTCATTAAGTAATCCTTTTGAACATGATTCTTTTGGAGAATATAATAAAAAATAAAATATTCAAGAAGAAAACATAAATACACCCAAATCAATTTGTAAATGTGATGAATATTTCACAATATCTAGATATTGTAAAAGAAGGAGAACCCTTAAGGCCTTTAGCGCCTTCAGTTCTTTGTGTATCATATAATTCCATTAACTCAGCACGATGTAACGATCTTAATATAATTGAGTTAAATATGAATTACATCAATGATATAATAATTACAATTGATAGAGTTATGAAAATCAATTTTGAATTATGTGCCATGTGAAAATACAATCATCGAATGATTGATTTACGTGATATCTGAAGCACTTTAAAATAACATAATGATATTTTTATCCAAAATGATGTTGAAGGTAAATAAAATGTTCTTATAAGTAATTGTTTTCCTAAATAATCTATAGTGGTAAAGATAAACATTCAAAACTCAGATAATTTTATATAAAAATACATAAAAATAAAAACCATAGAAAAATTTATTTACAAAAAACAATAATGAATAAAGAATTAGAATATCGAGAAGAAATAGTAACAATAATGAAAAAGGAATAAAAAATTTAAATATTATTTAATAACTATAAAAATATAAAAATATATTCCTATAAAATGAACAATAATAGAAAACTATTGAGTCATGTTTAATTTTAAAAACAGAAAATATAAATAATACATATAGACTACAAAATTAGAAAAAAATGATACATTTTAAAAAATTAAAATTATAATAAATTTATTTAAAAAACATCCCCTTTTAAAAATTTAGAAAAACGTAAGAAATTTAAAATATAAAAATATATTTAATAAAATAAGTAAGGTAATACTTAAATTATAAATTAAATATCCCAAAGAATAAATTAAAGTAAACAAAATTTAAACTAAACTTCCATTATTCTATGTTTGAATTTGATTTTATCTAATTTAGAGAAATATTATTGTATAGCAAATATATAATCAGGTTTATTTTCAGTTGGATTTATTCTTAAAAAATATATCATTTATTAAACTAGTCAAAAATAAAATGACATTTTAAATAATTATTTCTAGTTTGGGAATGTTTTAAAAAATTAGAATATAAACATGGGATGAATTAGAACAAAATGTGGTATCATTTTATATATAAAACCAAAATTAGATAAATATTCATTTAACAACAGTCATTGATAATAACATGATGTAGTATAAATGTATTCACTCTTAGTGGTATATAAAGAAATATAATATTTATTTCATGAACTCTAGGAAACTAAATATTGATGAGGAAAGTGACATATACCAGAGATATTATTTCTATCAAGTCTGCATCCCCCAAAAATATAATAAAAGTTATTAATCAAATCATTTAAAATATTTATTAAAGAAATAGTTAATTATTAATAGTTCTATTTTTATATTTGATAATATTTTTAACATTAATTATGTGATATAATTTGAGATCTAATTTAAATCTACCACATGTATAAATGCTAGTCATAATATCAATTCTTAATGGAGTTAAATAAAATAAAATACTAATCATGCCTAATAATAAATAAAAATCAATTTATTTTATAGAAGTAATAAAATATAACTTAAAACTAATACTCTTGGGGATTTAAAATATTTTAGGAGAATCAAGACCAAACCACCAAACAAAATATTTAGAATATCTATATTTATTCAAATACATACCATAATTTATTTGATTAATTTTAAGACCTACACAGAATATTAGTTTACTCATAAGACTCATATCAAATTCAGTAGACATAAACATAAAAAATCCATTCTAATGAAAATTCAGTAAGGAACCAAATAATATAACCTCTACATAAATTTTCACAATTAAAATATCATTTGAAATACTTTTACTAATGAATGTACTATAAAAATCAGTTTTATTAAAAATAACCCAATGATACAAGCACAGACTTATTCATAGGAATTTTTCTAGATTTATCAACTCTATTTATAAAATCCACTAAGATTATATAAAATGATTGTCTATAGGGGGAGTAACTCAAGTAAAAATATTATTTTTAAAAACTATAATATGCTCTTCTTGTATAGAAATAATGTAATTATGATAATTTAATGAATCAAGTACATTATTATGTACAAAAAAGATATTTTTTATTTTAATTTAAAACATAGCTTCTAGTATTAACAACAGGTTAAACATTAAAAAATAACACTACCAATATAGTGGCCTTTATGATCCTTCCAAAACATAGGAATAAAATTTTATGGTGTAAGGGCCCCCTAAGAAGACACATCATAATGTTGTTTTAAATCACCAAAATTACAATCAATATAATCATATTGAAATTAATCTATAACGAAATCCATTTTAAATGTATCATATAAAAATATTATATGTAGCAATTCTTCTATAACCATATTTCATTTGTTATAAACCAAAAAATTGTTACTTTTATTATAATAACCTATAGAAATTAATCTATTAATTTATAATATAAAATAATTTTTTATCCTTATAATTTAAATATAAAAATGGCACAACAAAAAATAAAAATAAAGAGCATTAGATTTTACACTGTTCAAAAATTTGAAATGGGCTTTCATCAAGAAAGTATTATCAAAAATATATTTAATATATAATAGAAATAATTATATATTCAAAAAACAATTATTTAGAAAAACAATATTCATTTTACATTATTTTATGTAACTAAAATTTCTATTTTTCTGAAAACAACTCCATTGTTTTTTTCTATGAGAAAACAATTATGAAAAAAAAATATTTTCATTAAAAATATAGAATTTTTTTATTAAATTCACATCAAGTATCTATTATAATAAAAAATATTAAATAAAATCATTTTATTTTATAACAGTTTATATTTTGAAATAAATCTATATAGTGTTTCACTTTTAAGAGACATAATTTATGTCTATGTAAATATTCTAAAATCATCGACAATTAGAAAAAACATATTTCTTTCCACTTACACTATCAGGAAGTGTAAAACCAAATAGATATAAAATAATAAGATCTAATGTTTTAGATTCTATAAATATGATAATATGTTTAAAGATAATATTTTGTTTCCTATCATTTAAATAAGAATTATATATAAATTTCTAACAAAATTTTTAATCTGGTAGTCCCTGCATATGTCTATTCATTGAAACTTTTTTAATAGTCCGATGTTTACATGTACATCCATATAATTCCATAACATATAATCTATTTTTATAGAATTATGATAGTTGAAATTTTTATTAGTTAATTAATAAAAAAATAGGTTAAATATTCTTTTTCTAAATAATATAAAATAGAAAAATGTTTTTAAAAAACAAACTATTCCCATTAATTTTTACACACATTACTTCATCATGTAATTTTTAACTGCTAAAAATGTTTTGTTTCAAACCATCAGGTTATAAAAATTTATAAATTTCTTTAATATTAATAATAAATACTTTATAAAATCCCATATCCTTTCCTTTTGAGTTATCTATGAATGTCAAATAGCTTTATTCACAGTGATTTTATAATAAAAATGTGATGGATCTTTATAAATTTGTTTGGAGCTACCGAGTCCATGATCCATGTATCTTGGATTCTCTTTATTAATTTTTCTAATTTATTTTATTAAGTTGATAAAACTTTTTTAATCCATGGTATCTTCAGTCGTATTGGGTAAGTATATGAATTCATTGATACCCATACAAATTAAAAAATTTAAATACATGTAATCTAGAATGAAAATTCATAAGAAAAAAATAATTATTTTAAACAATAGATTTAAAAACCTTAATGAATGTAAATTTTCAGAATTCACTTTCATAAAATATTTAAATCATGTAACATTTGATATACATCCTTTAGAAATTTTATCAAATGATTTTTTGAAAATTATATGAATCAAAGGATTATAACCAAAACCAGTTGTTTCATTATTTTTTTCATAATGGGATTCATATTATAATATTTATCACTAACTTTAAAATAAATACAATGTATTTAAAAGAATAGAAAACCATTTTGAGGAAATTATTCTATTTTTTTAATAGAATCAAAATCATCATATGTCTTTATTTTCTAACATGAATCATAATTTCTAAATTTTTTAATATCATCCTAAAACTTTTCATTTAATTTTAGAACAATATCCTCTTAATTATGTTGACATTAATTTTAAAAAGAAAATTAATTTCTTAAATTCTCATTTTCCTTATTGAATTTCATACATTAATGTATAATCATTATATTTTTAATTATATTTTTCATATAATTTAATAAACCATAAAAATATTTTTTTCATAAATTTATATTCTATTTATATAATTCTAAAAAATTAACCATTAATTTTATAATTATGATCATAACATGAATCTATATTATTTTTAAATATATTTATGTTTTTCTTTATTAAATATAGGGTAGAAAACTCTTTTTCACTTTTATTTTGTCTACATAAATCATATACATGTTAGTACTTTTGGTATTTATAATCCATTTCATTATTTGTTTTATATCTAGAATATTATTTTATATATACCATTTTTCTAAATTCAATATAGGTTAGTTTGGAAGCATCATAAAACTTACATGAGGTACAATTTAATCCTTTTCAATCATCCTTCTAATATTTTTTATGTCACTTCTTGTAATTTATATTTTTCATCTTCATATTATAAATTAATTTTCTTATAAACACTATTTTCCATTTTTCAATTTCGTATGCCTCATATTTAATAGAGTTAGAAGTATCATATGTTTTTGATTCGAGATAAATAAATTTATTCTTTAAAGATTATTAGTTTATAAAAATTTTTATAGATGTTCATATTGTTTAAGTGATGTGATGAGTTATATTGATGTGTATTCTTATAAATTTTTTCTTTAATCAATATATTCCTTCTCCGCATGAATTTTATTTTGTTGAGGTATTATGAATTATTCAGTATGTATTGGGTTCTCCTATTTATTCTTTATAATTCACTCTAATAACATTTCTCATGAATCAGTGGAACATTTTATTGATCATTTCCGCTTCACCAATCATGAAATATTGGTACTCAACCTGAAGACCTAAAATTTGGTTCTTATGACCATATCAGAGAAAATGTGACAAATTTATAGAATCCTTTGTATATCCTTTGTTTTATAACATATCGAAACATGAGTAAACATAAAAATAAAGAAAATAGAAATAAAAAATGATTATCAATTTTTTATTCAAAATATATTTAAAATCATTATTTCTTATAAGATAATCTGAGTTTGATTTTGGTAGTTTTTATGGTTATACTATTATTGGGATTTGTTTTATGGTTATCTAAATAGAGTATACATTAATCTTGGATTTTATGTAACCATATTCATTTTTATAATCAAGAGGTGCATTTGGAGGAATCTATGCATCATTTACATTTATTTTCACCATCATACAATGATATTTCCCCTTATACATTGATATCTTCTGTAAAAAACTGTTCCAAGTAAATTATAGACATCACAGTAAATATTTATGAAATATAAGTTCATGATACTAGGTGTTTGATAAGAATAAAATAAATAGTATAACTAATATACCATTAACAATTTCTAACTACAGACACTAATTATTATGGAATCTGTTAGAGGAGATAATGTTTTTATCCTTACAATCCTTTGATACCACGTGTTAGGTTCAAATATTGATGAAGATTTGTCTAGTGGGGGTATATACTAGGATAAAATTTTAAAAATATCGATTAATTATCAAATTTAATTAACAATATTAATTTGTAGTATAAAATATTAGAATGAACATAAATAATTTTTATATTAGTTTTAATTAATGTGGAAATAGTATAATATTTTAAATCTATACTATGTAAGGTATAAATTGTTCACTATACTAATTTTAAAGGGTAATTATTACTAAAGTAAAACATAATTTATGTAGTGGATGTATAACCAATACAACTGCCATTTTTATAGGGACTCAAAACCCACTTAAAACATTAGCATTACACTATGATATTCAAAAATATAACAATATTGAAATTATTATAATGGATTCATAACATGCATAAAAAGAATTAATTTCTATAGAAATTCATTAATAAAAAATATTATTCTCAATTGAAAGAGAAGAAGAATAATTTTATAGGAAGTGAAAAATATGATGAAATAGACATATGATAAATAATAGAATCACAAGTACTTGATATTATATAACATATCAATTCATCTCAGTTAGAAAGAATAAGCCTAAGATATTTTGGCACATACCTTGAGACAACATCTAGTAGATGAATTATTAGTCACACTAGATCATAAACATGAACAATAATTTATAATATGAATGATCACATAGAAGAAAAGTAATTGAATTATATCTCAATGATTCTATCTTTTATATTATTTCAAATGATTTAAATAAGAACTACACAATGTTGAAAAGTAAATGGTTTGGAAATTCAACTTCAAAGTGATAGTTACAGAATTATTGGAGATATATATATATATATATATATATATATATATATATCTCTCTGTGTGTGTGTGTTTTTTAAATGATAATAACTCAAAAAATAAAACACATCATAAAAATTGAAAAATAATTTTAAAACTTCAATATAAGATTTAAAATAACCTATCTGAAAATAGCTATATGAGTTCACAAAAATCTAGAATTACATTTTACATAAATTTAAATATTCAAAAAAACATAAAAAAATTCATGTAAATGCACCTAAATTTAAATATCAGTTTGAATATATTAAACATTATAAAAAATGTATGAATGATTTTTTGAAAATATAATTTGAATTTCAAAAAAAGAAAAACAATATAATCAATTGAATGTAATAAATTTTAATTTTTTATGTTTCATGTTTTATGTATATTAGTGAAACAAGACAAACTCAAATATTAATATGAATGAGTTCAAAAAACTATAAAAACAATGTTCAAAGGTTCATTATTGATAATAGTAATGTATGAAAATAATGAATTCATTTAAAATAATTACCATATACATTGGTTAAATCAGAATACCAAGAAAAAAATGAAATAAATCAATCTTGTCGAACTAGTTTTTTGTAAAGGTATTTTCATGTAAAATTCATGTTATGTAATTTTAATATTCATAATATATAGTCTTTATAAATTTATGATATTGTTTCAACATAATTCATGATAGTACAAAATATTATAATGTTTTAATAATTGTACCCACCTATGAAACATATGGGTGAAAATATATACCAATGAAAGGGTAAGATGAAATTTTTATTGGCTATATAAGGGTAACTTATATATTATATACACTATGTATGGGTAATTCATTGAACCATATTAAGGTAAAATGGAATTTATATAGATTTTATATTAGTATAAATGAGTTTACACGAGATTCAAGAGGGTAAACATGTATATGTATAAGGGTAAATAATAGTTTGGTAAAGGTAAAATGTTATATCTAAATGAGTAACAAAGGTAACGTTAGACTTTGAAAACTCATTTAAGTGTTTGTAAAAATTATGAAAAATAGGTACTGTGAAAGAAATATTTTCCAGAAAAAAAATATAGAATAAATAATTATAATTATAATATAACAATAAATAAAATCAATTAATAATAAATGATAAATATTAATGAAATTTTAGAATGGATAATAACTAAATAAAAAAATAATTATAAAAATTTAAAAAAATAAAATAAATTACAGTTATTTCTAATATACATAACATGAAACATAAATAACACATATATACTAAAAAATAATTCAATCAATCTCCCCAATCATAAAAATTTCACCCAGGTAACAATCAGAATATTGGTTTTTATTCTTCCCTATTTATTTAATCTTTTTTCAATCCATATGACCCATATAATATTTCACTTGTCCATGGTGGCTAATCTAATGTCCATGGATGGTTATAAAAGGGAATCTCATGGTTCCTCAGGCCTATGGTGCTTATGGAAAAACATAAATTAATATATATTTTCATTAGTTTTTCAAATATTATTTTAACTAACATTGTCCTAGGATATGATAAAAATTTGATAATCAATGACATTTTTTAATCCCAATTTTGGAAATTAATTACATATATTTCCATGTAAATTTTCTAGAAAAAAAGTCATGGAAAAATTCCTTCAGGGGTTTTTTTTAAAATTTGATGCCTATAGTCAAAATTATATATCTTCAGAAAGATTTGGATAATTATTTTGATAAAAATCATTGAAACACTCTCTAAAATTAAGTTACAACATAGTTTTTTGATGGAAATCAACATCTATATATTCATTGGCTGTATTTTTTTGGTAAAAACAGAGTTCAAAAGTCCTATATTTTGGATTCAATGTTATTTTATAAAAAACACCAATATCAAAACATGAAAAACATAATTAAAAACAATTTAAATTACATTAGGCAAAAAATATATCAAATAGAACAATATGATAATATATTTCAAAGAAAATTATTGTAAATTAAATATAATGTACCAACTAAAAGAAGAATTTTATATGAAAATTTTCATTGAATTAAATTTAAATATAAGTTATATTCATAAAACTTCTGAAAACTATAAAAATAAGATGAATATAACAAAATTAATGAAACTTGTTATTCTAATTTCCCATTTTATAAACATTAATTGAATGTCACATAACTGATAATGTCAAATTTTACCAAACATAAAAAATAGTTTGCAAAAAAAAAACCCATAAAATCTAACTAAATATAACTACAATAAGAAAAATATTATTGTTTAATTTAATTTTTTTTAACTACAAATAACCGATACATACCTTAAAAAATAAATTTTAACCATATATAAAAAATAAATAGAAAAAACGTCAAATATGAGTAAGTTATAAATTTATACAAGAATTGACATTATTAAAAATATATAATATCAATCAATGTTAGAAGATTATAAAATAGAATATTTTTATATAAAAACAAAATCATTATTATAACCAAACTTATCAAATTCACCTGTCTACCGAGTTGTGATTATCTCAATCATGAATCTTAAAACATAATAACCACATTCCTCCCTAAATTTTTTATGACAAAACTATGTTAATGAAATAGTAAAATGAAAATAAAAATCAAAACGTGCTCACACACCCACACACACACTTATATATTATACAAAACATATATTATGCAATTTAAAATATATTTACTATTAATTTATATTGTTGACTGTATTTGGATTCTATATGAAAAATTGATCATCGTTATTACTTTTCCAGGAACTGAATTTTTATATATCATTTACCAATAGAATTTATGAATAATAATACATAAAAGACTTATATAAATAAAAAACATATTATTTAAAAAAATTATAAAATATTTGAATAATTATTTGAATATAATAACTTAATGAAAAAGAACAAAACATTATAATAAATCACATGATACCAACTACAATTAGAAGAAAACTGTATAAATACTAGTTAATTTAAATTTAATTAAAAGATAAATAATTGAAACATCTAAAACCTATAATAAAATATAGAATATTCCATCATTTAGAAAAAACTATTTTACCAATTCCACATTTTTTAACATTAATTAAAATAGACATATGTGATAATTTAATATTTAACTAAACTGAAAAAATGTTTCCAAATAATAAACATAAAAAAATAGAAATACCATATTTAAGAGAACAAAAGTGTCTTATTAAAAAATTTTGAACATTAATATAAATTATATCCATTATTCATTCCCAAATACCTGGAGTCATGGAATAATCATTAGAAATTAAGATTTTAATAGAATTGTTGCTCCCTTGTTTTACTGGAGAGTAGTGATTTCTTGATTATATATAGAACAATGTCATTGAAAAAAAATTAAAATTATGATGGTTTCATAGATGGTTCTTCCAACCATACACATAGTGACCTTTAGGAGGTGGTGTAGGTTAAAGAGATGATATCATGTGACTATTTTCTATTAGGTGACTGTTTTATCTTCCCCTACCACCATCAACCATATTAATGGTCCTTTAATTCATGTATTTATAATAGGAATTACTATGAATAGATGGATTTAATGCATAGTGATAGTGGAGATTTATCTATTACATTGTGATGTTTTTTATATTTCATCTATAATGGACCATAGTACTTATTGATATAATCATGATCTACTCCACCAGATCAATTTTCCAAGAGTAATAGATTCAAGTATATCTCTATAAAATATTTTACCTACTAGATAATTACCATTATGGGTGATTATTATTCACTCACACATTCTTATAGAGTGTTTTTATCATTGGTGGAGTAAACTTTATTTTAAGGGATTATTTTTTCGCTGAGATGAGACTTTGTGAAAATATAATAATTATACATTTGGTGAATTTTAATTGTCATGAGGTGGAATATAGTGGGACATAAAGTCTATGGATCACATACAATAGTTATTCAGACGCATGAAAATATTTTTATGAGGTTTCCCTTACCGAAGAATATTATTTTGTCATACCTTTGAGAATAAAAAACGATCTATTGGTTATCAATTATCCAATATTAGATAAAGAAGAATATTTTTTGTTTTTTTAATCATTTTAAAAAAATATTCATCTCGCTCTCGACAACCACTATAAACTATGGACTTGTGCATGGATATCTTTTCAAAATTAAACATTGATTAATTTAATCATTAATAGAGAAAGAAGGTGGGTACATGTCCTAAATAAAATAATATCTCTATTTACCCTTGAGTTTTTTTTGTTTCATTAGGATAGATAAATTCCACTTCTATGCGTATAAATACCATGGATCATTTTTTGTGGATTTTTTAATGTTACCCTTAGTTAAACTAAATCATTCGTTTTTTATCCAATGTTATTCAGGTTGGTTAATAACATAAATTGGAAGCCAATGTAGTGTAGTATAATCATGAGGTTTTCGTTTTTGGGATAAATAACTCCATCCTTTGTGGGTTTGTTGTCTCAAATTGGATGAGTAATGAATGGTATCCAAGGAGTTTGGGACTGTGATGTCTTGTTCAATTAGATTTTTGTAAAGATAGTGTGGTGGATGATTCCAAAACAAAATATTCATGATTAAAAGGTGAATTTTTTGTATTTTTATTCCAAGGGTTTGAAAGTTGAAATCATGTAAGACCCATATAATTACATTTTATATGAATTTTTATATTGGGGTCATTATTGGTGATTCTGTAACGACATGTCTTCTCAAAAAGGTACAAATCGTCAGTGTTTTTATTTGAAACCTATATTTAAACATTTAAACATGTTATACAGCCTAAAGAATTTCCCTATAGTTTCTAGAGATTATTTGGGGCTAAGATATAAAAAAATTGGCAACATACTTGGCCGCATGATTTGGGGAAACTCTTCATCCCATCCCACAATGTTTCTCTAAAACTATGTAGTTGTAGACAGTGGACACCTAGGGGACACATAGTTTTTCTAAAACTATGCATTCTAAGACTCACAAACATGGAGTGGTGCATTGTTATGGGATATAGCCTTTTTTCATGTTTTTCACATGGTCCGTTAAACTGTGTGCCTCCCCAAGTGAGGTTCCCCATTAGAGTAGTTATTTTTGGATGGTTTTGACATGGTATGTAAACTGTGTACCTAAACGAAGAATTATCATATTTTTTGGTGAAATATAAAAATTCCCCTTAAATTATTATTAAATATATTTATTCTACTACATTGGTTTCTCTAGTGGATTAAAATGTGTTTTCTCTCTTATTGAGATCAAAATCAGTCAAGATATGCATGAAGCTAACTTTCACATCTGATATCTGATTCATGTACTCTCAGAGGCCTTGGATCTGTCTTGGTATATTAAACAACAATATCCCTTCCCATTATATTGTTCCTTATAATTCATAATGAAATTTATATGCATTTCCATTTCCCAAATATTTATGTTGTTGTACCATTTCTCATAACTCCATCATCCTACTTCGAATTTTAGGCCGATATCATGCAAGGAGTTGTCTAAGGCCTTAATGTACATGGTCCCTCTATTTTCACTTTTAGTTTTGATGCTTCATAATTATTCTATTATGATGCATGTTATCCTTTTCCAAGAATCCCCTTTATATATAAATCTTTATGTCAATTGGATCATTAAACCTTGATATAAACCTATTGATCCATGTTCAGTGAGTTGGAGGATGTCTAACATGTTTATCGACACCCCATGGGTCTGTTAAATTAAATTTCCCCTTTTAAATAATTGCATTAAATGCCTAGGAACCCAATTTGTATTTTTTACATAGATCTATGATTAATTATCCATATTTCATGGGTTTGTAATGGAACATGTGGAAAAAACCTTTGTTTTTGGAAAAATATCCTTGGAATTTCCCATGTAGGAAACTCCCATAACAACTATGGTATTTTCATAATACTCATTGAACCATCTTAATGGGTTTTCAAGGACTTATAAAAACAAATCTGTGATTACTGGGGAATAATTATTCGTATTTTTTACATTCTATTAAATGAAAATAAATAGTTTAAATGATATGGGTTATGTGGAATGGATTGTATTTGTTGTTTTGAGTTTCCTTAACTAAATTGAATTTATTTAAAGAAATGGTATAATTTGAGGGTGGTATGGCCACATCCACTTTTTATCTCCTTATTACATTCTTATATGTATACAGATGATTATGCATTGATGATATATATGGGTTTGATTATCATGAAGCATGAGAGGTATTTACTCTTTATCCATTTTATAAATAAAATTATGCATTAAAATAGGCCATGTTATGATGCTAAGTGACTTATTTAGATTTTTGATATTAGGTCACTTACAATGGGTGTCGAGCATGACGTCTCACAAAATTGAAAAAAGATTGGCATTGGTAATTATGTGACGATTCCATGTTTTGATTGATAACATGATGGCTCGCTCACTACCCCGATTGTAATTCATGATACCTCACACTCTAATTGGGATATAGGTCATGTAACATATTTCTTGAGATTATAATCTTGTTACACTAGTCATGGATGTCTAATTTATAGCTTGATCAAGCAATTAAATAGTATTCCATGTATATTGAAACTTATTTACTCACATACATGGTTCATATAGGTGGATGGAATATATATAACTATATATATATATTATTACTTTATAAATATTGACTGATTATAATCTATTCTTGATTCAATCCAATGTGGGTAGAGCTGTCTGATATCTTCCTAGAACTTGGCTGGCCTGGTAAATTATATTTCATAGTATTTATTTTATATTTCTTAGATTTTCAAACCATATAGTTATGATCACTACTTGGATTACACATAAATGATGTTGGTTCCAGCCTACTGATATTTATATATCACACCCTACTCTAGCTCCCTTTGATACCCGAGAAGATTATCTGTCTATAGGTACTGATAATGGAATGTTACCTACTTCTAGTGTTCGACATGCTTTCATATAGTTGTATCTTAGGAAAATAGGACTAGGAATACAATCATGATTCGTATAGAGCTATTTTTTCCTTTTTCTATTTCTTACAGTTGTATTGCACGGTTGTATTTGCCTCTTCCATTTTTATATCATCATATCATGCATCTAAGTATATGATACTTCCATAGAGGCTTTGATATGATAAGATGTTATTTAGTTATTCATTATATTAAAATTATTTTTTCTATTTCTTTAATTATGCTTCTTTTTTGGTTATCATATCTGTTATGTATTGTTCTTTGACAGTTGATTGTTATTTGTTGAATCCAATATTACACTCTAATAAGAGGTTGTATTCTCTCCACTATACCACCTTTACAACCTTGATACTATTTGGAAGCCTCTTGCATATGGGGAGGGGTGCTTGGGTCCACATGGCCAACCAGCTTAGGGAATATATTAAGTAGACCATAGGTCAGGATGTTGCAAAGTGGTATCATAGGTAAAACATTTGTTTGTATTAGTGTTTTTTGTATTAGATCGAATACTCAAGGTAAATGTAATTTTGAATTGACCAAGCACATGTATGTAGATAAATCATGCATGGAGGAAACCCAAATTAAATAGGTATGGGAAATTGTAATGATTTATTATTACGTTAATAATTTATACAACTTCATTATTGGGTGAAACACATGCCATATGACGTTATTTATGTTGGTATTTTTGGAATTATGATTTC
Source organism: Viscum album (assembly GCA_963277665.1). Classification (NCBI taxonomy): domain Eukaryota; kingdom Viridiplantae; phylum Streptophyta; class Magnoliopsida; order Santalales; family Viscaceae; genus Viscum; species Viscum album. The sequence goes on from OY728134.1 coordinate 1,075,785,784, forward strand.
ATTACCTTGGACTAGTAAAATGTGGGCTTTGAATTAGATCATGAATCACTATAGGCAGAATACGACTAATAATCCATGCATTGTCTCATGTCACTTCTATTTTAAGCATGCATTTTCCTATTTCAAATTATTAGTTCATTTAATATTTGTTAAATTGTGATGACACTTTATGCAATGGTTCGAGAATATAGTTGATAATTTAATTTCATACCTCAACCTAATAGTGTTTTACTGAATATGTTAAAGCACAAACCATAAGTAGTCAATAATGTCTTGTTGATCCATGGACCATTGGTTACATGGTCTAGAACATATTATGGTATGGGTTAAATGGATTCCATATTTTGGTTCATAAATACAAGGGGCCCTTATAGATCTGAATGTGTTTTTAACTTAATTCAACCATTTACAATTATTTAATAATTTAAAAAATCATAATTTTAAAATTAATATAGCTAACATATACATGTGAAATGGAGATATAGATCTGAGCTCGAACTTAGTAGTGAGGAGTTTTTGTCTCTTATATTATTATTTACTATTGTGGTCTCCTTCTATCATCTAAACCTGGATTTTTATGCATGTAGAGAGGAGAAATAATATTTATAGGAAGTATTTTTATGTTTATTGGTTTCTGAAATTCAATAATTTCAGTTTCTTAAATATATTTTGAGGCATTCATTTGTAATTTTAGTGTCATACCACCAAAAATTCCTCATGTCATTCACACTGAAGGGGGTGATTGTCATGCTCTTGAGGTGGCAGGTCCTGATCCTCAAGTGCTTCCTCCTATAGTTCCAACTATTCCATCAATTTCTATACCTTCTGTGGGCACTATCGCGCATTTATAATAGGGTTTTATATATATTATTTTCCAATATGCATGTTCTAGTTTGACCTACCCTAATTATGGTAGAGTTAACTCATGAATTTTAGTAGTAACATCCTCCAATATTTTATAGGGATGTAAGACCTCATGTTGTGGAGTCTTGGCTTAATGAAATACTATATATATTAGATTATCTTTAGAATCCTTCATATTGGAGGGTCAAGATTTCTATGTACAAGCTATAAGATTATTCCATGATATGGTTGGAAATTATCACCTAAGCTTATGGACATCATTATATGGTCAGGAAATAATTCTATATGGTATTCTACGAATATTTCATTCCATAGACTTTGAGGGCTAACCGAGTAAAAGAATTCATAAACCTATAGTAGGGGAGTATTTTAGTTATGGAATATTCATGTTGTTTCATCAATTTTCAGGGTTTCTCTCATACTATGTTGAGTTAATATCTTTTAACAATTAGAAAATTGAAGGATGGTCTAGTATATTCAATGTTATCATAGGTCAATGTCTTCAGGTTGACTACTATTTATAAAATTTTCAACCAATACCTTGTCATATATTAAAATTTGAGGGATGTTGATGGTGGGAGTTAGGGAACCTCGACACCGAAATATAGTAGTGGAGTTTTTGTTTGGGAACAAGCGTCATTTCTAGGGAAATCATGGAGGTAGAAGCAGATAGACACCTCGTGTTGACAGATTCTTGATTTTTCACCAGTGTAGAACATCAAGAAATGTGATGCCTCAGTTCTTGTGGGGCACAATGTATTGAAGAGTTTTTGGTCTGATGAACCATATACAGAATTACCATAGATCCTTTATGAAAGTACCTAGTGAGTGGGGAACTACTCCTACTCCATGATTTGTAGTAGGGGATAGTAGTATCATGACAAATAATGAGTTGGAATACCACTGTCTGATCAGGTTGAGGTGGTGGTAGAGGTGGTGGTATTCAGACTAATGATTACTAGCGTAACTAGAATAGGACTTCTTATGGTAGTTAGGCAGTGACTCAAGGCCACAGTATAGGCTAGTTACATACATTACATTCTATACCAGTGGTGGAGATAACTAGAATTTCTACTATATAAGGTACTATTATTTAAGCCACCACATTGTTGTCTACCTTGTTTGACACATGTGTGTCTCATTATTTTATATATGAGGAAATCACAAAATTCATTGGCCTTGAGATCATGTAATTCACCTACGTTATGTGGATAGATAGCTTGTTAGGTATAGATTCTGATGGTGTTCATCATTTTAAGTATTGTCCCCTTGAGATTGGTAGTTACCTATTTATACTAAATCAATTAGTCTTTGACATGATGGGCGATTATTTAATCATCAAAAAGGATGTTCAATTCCCTATCAATCCCATATTGACTATTTTAGAACAAGGGCGTTGTTTACATCACTATTGGGTGATAAGGATATTCATAATGTTGAATGGGATGTTCAATATATGTGACTAGTACCCATGTAAAAGATGTTGCGTAACATGATAGTGCATATTTCTAGGCATTTAATAGATGATTAGGGGTTACAACACACAATTTTTCCTCCTCTAGTGGAGCATTTTTTATATGTATTTCCTAACAAATTATATGGTCTACCTCTTATGAAAGAGGTCCAATTAAATGTTTATTTTTTTCCCGAAGTAGCACCAATGAACATTATTCCTTATATGATGGAACATAAAACGATTTTGGAGATCAAGAAGAAATTCAATGACCTAGATGAAAAATGATTTATATTCCCCAACACTTCTCCTGGGGTTTTACTAGTCCTTTAATTCTATGAAGGAAGTTGGTAAACATAAGCTCTGCGTAGATAACTATCATTCGAATCATCTCACAATAAAGTACAAGTTTTCAATTCTGAGAAAACATGACCTCTTTTATCATCTCTAAGGAGAGAATGTGATTTAAAAGATAGATTTGAGGTCATACTATCATCAGGTAATTTTATTAACATTGGATATACCTCACACGTTATTTAGGATTAGGTTTGGACTTTTTGAGTACCTGGTCAATCTGTTTGGCCTCATGAGCGCACTTTCTATTTCCATGGCCTTTATGAATTAGTTTTTCCAACCACATCTGGATTCATTTGTGGTAGTATTTTTTGATGATATATTGGTATAATATTGTTATAGGGAAGACCATGAAACCAATCTTGAGATCCTTTTAAATACATTGAAAGATCATTATATCTCCTCTTATCTCTGTAAGTACCACTATTGGATCGACAAAGTCCCCATACTGAGTAACATCATCCTTGAGATAGGAATTTCACTAGACCTAGTGAAATTGAAAATTGTAGTTTCATGGGAGTATCCCAAGAACATTATTGATATTCTAAGTTTCATATAGAACTTTGGTTATTAAAAATTCTCTATCTATTATTTCTCATGCCTTGTAGTGCTATATATAGGCTTAAGAAAGAGGGGTTAAAATTTAGTATGGTTAGAATCTTGTGAAGAATCCTTTAAAGAGATGAAGGGCCGCTTGAATTCATCTCTGATACTGATTATTCTTGATCATGGAAGGAGTTATAAAATATCTATAAGGACCCAGCCTTAAACCTTACTTAATCATGAGTTAATACAATAGTACACATTGAGGATCTATTCAGGTTTAGAGTTTTAGAGAATTAGGTCATAAAACTTGCATTACATTCCACATTTAAACAAAGTGGTTACATAAAGATAGTATTCATTTTTTTCCCATCAATAGAAACATATTTAAAATAAAACATATATTCTTTCTTGACACTTCCTTGACACTATCATCACATCATGTAACTTTCCCTTGACCTGTGAAAAACATTTCAAAAACTTGGGATGAGCATAAAAAGCTCAGTAAGGGTTATAAAAATATGGAAAAGAAAACATGAGTTCATATATACATAAGAATGAAATCATAATTTACCCATAAAACATTGGCACTTTAACATACCTCATCAAATCATGAATAAATCATATAAATAATAAGAAATAAAGGTAACTTGAGGCATTCATAACATTCTTACATAGGGAGTAACCCTCTTGGTTATGTTTGGAATACCCACCACAGTATATTCCCTAAATCTCTTTGGAGAAATCTTAACATTTCACTCCTTCAAGTTACCCAATGCATTGGAGAGCTATATCGGGCTCACCCGCCCTTAGTTTATCACGGAACCACCCGTCTTCATAACAATTACCAAGAACCATAACATAATTGTATCACATAAAACATGCATAAATTAATCATAACATTTCAACATTTCAATCACAAGATATCAATAAAACAGATTGATATAAAAAACCTTATGAAAACCATTTTCAATACCAAAATAAAAGAAAAGTAAAACATGGTATTTATTTTTCATTTAAAAAGAAGGTATGGCTTGTAGAGGAAGCCGAAACTCAAATAATGGTCACGGCGGCGGAGAAGTCATTGTCGCTGCATACGTATGACAAAAACATTGCCTTTTGACATTTTGTAAAATGATTTGTATAAAACAGATTTCTTTTGGATAAACAAAAAAGTCAAAGGGGTTTATACATCGTATAAAAGAAAGTTGTGTATAAAACAAAATATGCCTCAATGAAAGGAGATTGAGATGAAGTCCCTTACAAAGACGGTATCCTTGGATTAAGGATAAGTCAATTACATAATTATGTGTGACAAAAAAATACACCAAATATAAGTGGATATTAAGTGTAAAACAATCATAGGTTATTCACACATATTCATAGAATGACATATTCAAGGATTATAAGTTTATCCCAAAGAATCAAATTTGGGTTAAGAAGTTCCCTTGCAAAAATTTGACAGCCTAACGGCGTCACTACAAAATTCAGAAAATGAGTTGATGAGAGATAAAAAGGGTATCTCATCACATGGACATAAAATTAAAATCAATAAGGATATAGAAGAACATATCCCAACATAATAGTATGTGAATTAAAAGACATAACAAAATAATTCTTTTAAAAAGAGGAGGGTGAAAGGTTCCCTTACCGACATAGGTATCTTTCGAAACATACACCCCGTGAAAGAGGTACAATACAACATTGATGTAAATACTCATAAATGAAAGTATATTACACAATGAGTAAAATAATGGGCAGTACATATACCACTCAAAGGAAATTGTGGCAAATGTAGCATAAATATCACGAGAATAAAAGTGAGATGAAAAATCCCTTACAAAAACTCAGTAGCCTAACGGCGCCACTTAAAACTTCCAAAATGGATTGATGAGATAAAATAAGTTCTCTAATCATATTAACATAAAGTTTACAGAAATATAAATATAAAAGAACATCCCCCAACATAACAAAGAGTATTCTAAAAGAAGTGACATAAAGGAGAGTACTTAAAAAGAAAGAGAGAGGTTAGATCTCTTACGAAAATTCGGCAGCCTAACGGCACCACTCAAAACATCCAAAATGGATTGATGAGAGAGAATAGGATCTCTCATCATATGTAAAAAAAAATTACAGTAAGATTAATATAAAATAATATACCAATAACAAGAAAGATAATCTTTAAAAGGAATGGCATAAAAGAGTGTACTTTAAAAGAAAGAGAGGAGTGAGATCCCTTAGCTCAATTCCGACTTGTCTTGTTCGTTTCATTATATTCCTGAATAATAAACTTTGGTCAATATATAATTGCATAAGGAACTCCTTTACAGATTATTATTAAGTTCATATCACATATTATAATGTTATAATAATTGTTTAATAATGTTAGTTCATAACAGACGTTTTTGCCGATGTTTGGTACATGAGTCAAAAATGAACTTGTTTGAAAAATGATTGTCCATGTAGTTATAAGTAAATAATTTCCAGAATAGTATTAATGATTAAAATATCATATATATCCAGTACATATTCATTTTATACTATTCCATATCATTTGGAGATAAAAATGAAAAGCACCGTTCATGGAGACGGTATGTCGTACGTACGCATGAACGCTACTTTCATTTTTTCGTTGTCATATTAATGGAATTAAAAATAAATAACATATATATATATATATTATAATTCCAGTATAATATATATTTTATATAGGTCACATATGTTCATTAATTTCATTCTTTATACATTACATGTATTGCATGTACGAGTCACATCACTTGAGGGGGCGGTAGTCCACACTTCCTCATATGAAATTATCGCATTTACACAACATGAAAAGAATAAAGGTATGTTTTAAATATAAAATACAAAAGCATATAGTAAACATAAATACCATATATATCATATATAAAATATAGTGACATCATAATGTACACCTTTAATGGTGTTAAAAGAATATTGAACAATCATCATTTCGTGAGGCAGAAAATCGCCAACCACAGAAACAGTATGTTCTTTAACCATTAGACGAAGGTGTGTGTAAGTGTATCTCGAATCCTTATTATAACAACATCCTAGTATATTGAATATACTGTATTTGTTACAGAATAAATGAATAAAAAGAGTTTAGGGGGTTGGAGAAGAAAAATAAAACAAAATGACTCAAGTGAAGACAATACCTTAAAATCGGGTAAATCCCTTTGGTTTGAGCTCAAAGGCTTCCTTGGGAAGGCTTCATCCCAAAGTGAGGATTCAAGGAGTTAGGGAGGTATGTGGAGAGACAAAATGGGATTGTGTTGTCTGATCAAAAGGCTTTGGAAGTATGGGTAAGGAGGTAGAGGTGGGGGCCTTTTATAAGAGGAGAGGAGGGGCACTCTTGGAAAGTAAAGAAATGTTACTTTATTTTAGAATGAGTGTCGGATTTTAATGGTCGCAAATTGATGTGTTTCGAGGATAAGGTGATAAGGGTTCTAAATCCACCCATCCAATAGGTTTTTGACATGTGTAGGTCTTAAAATTTACATTATCTTTCCATTTTATTTAAATCCTTTATTAATGAGGTAATCACTGCATCATCATGATGTCATAAATAATTTAATATATTTAATTTCTAAAAATTATAAAAAAATATCATGATGTACGAAATCGTATTATCTTTCTAATGAATATTTATAGTCAAAAATATGACTTGTATAACCCCATGTAAAAATTGTTTTTGTAAAACATTTAATGTTTGTGTCATTTTTACTTTAACATTAATAAAATGTTATTTATGTCATTTCCCAACCAAAGTGGCTCCATGGGGTCCCCATGTTGACAGATGGATTTTCTTGGTCGGCCATGACACATCCAATGAGGGTAGGACATGTGTCAAGTTCATCTCATATTATTAAAACATCACTTTTACCTTAAACTACACTAATTAACTCTAATCGCGATTGACAGGTAGGTTGGCGGAGATCTGGGGCTTCAGTGACTGGAAGATGACGACTATGGGGAAAGGTTTCTATCATATTGTCTTTCCCACTGATGAGTGCAAGCGGCGTGCTTGGAGTATGGGGTCCGTCTCTTTGAACCTGGGTTACCTTCGTATTCATGAGTGGGATAGGAATTTTGATCCCAGCTCTCTCAAGAACTCCTTTGCACAGGTATGGATACAAATTCATAAGATGAGCTGGTTATATTGGCATCCTCAGATCCTCTGGGACATTGCCTCTTCTGTTAGGAACCCTATTAGGTTAGATAAACAGACCGACAATCCCAATTTTGGACATTTTTCTAGAATACTGGTAGAGGTTGATATGTCTGGCACCTTGGTTGAGTAGGTTGTTTTCACTACTAGGGATGACAGCATTACCCTTGAGATTGGTTATTAAAGGATGCCAAAATTCTGCTCAAATTTTCGTATTTTTGGTCACACACTTCCTGAGTGTAACAGGAATAAATTCGGTTCGTTATGTAAAATCAATGGCCATGATGATCTACACTGTCGAAGGAAAGGGAATGAGATGGGTCAGCCTGTGGTCCCTGTGGAAGAACCTGCTGATGAGCAGACTGACATTAAGGATCCTTCGGTTGGGGGAGGACAAAGAGTTGACACCTGTGAGAAGGTACAAGAGGCTGAGGGTGCTGAGAGGCCACATGATGTGAGCCATTCTGATCCAATTGCTGCTTCTGTTGAGGATCAAGTGGCCGAGGAAAATGAGCAGGGCTTAATACTTGATGCTCCTGTTGGAATTCAAGATGTGGAGGTCTGTAATGAAAATGTGGAGATTTCTGCTGGTGATCAGGATGACAAACAGGAGCCTCCCATGTCTGAAGAGGTGGCTGGAAGTGATGGGAAGGGGGAACCTCTCAATGCTGGGATTTTGGCAGTGCAGGCTGATGGGGAATTTTCCCAAGTGCATGTCTTGAAGGTGGCAAGGAGGAAACTCCCTGCTACCTTGACAGAACCACTCAGCTCAGTTAACAGGTACTCATCCTTGTCCGATGATGATGCTTGCACTGCCACCGATGGCTGTTCTTTAAGTGAAGAGGGGGAGGTTTTTTTGAATGAAAAAAAGGAAAGCATAGCACCCAGATATGCTGGTCCATGCACTAGGCAGCGTGCCTCTCATCAATGAAAGTCCTCTTTTGGAATTGATAGGGTCTGGGGAACTCCCCTACGGTCAAGGTCCTGAAACACATTATTCTGACCAACAAACCAATGCTGATTGGCATCCCTGAGCCCAGAATCATGTTTTCCAATTGGATGTACTTCAATTGGTCGACTTTAGGTTACTCTTTTATTACTCCAAATCAGTCTGACAGTGATGTTGAGGCTCTATGGGTTCTAAATCACAATACTGTGAGTATTGAATCTGTTCAATCAGATTGTCAGTCTGTCTCTCTAACGTGCGCCCTTCAGTCAGATCTGTTTTGTGTTACTTTTGTCTATGCTCTTAACCAGTATGTTAGGAGGAGAAGTTTATGGAGTAGTCTTGGGAATATTTCTGCAAATATGGATAAAAGATGGATTTTACTTGGTGACTTTAACACAGTCTTGAGACCGGAGGAGAAAACTGGGAATAACATTTGTCGTGCAGCAGCGTGGGATTTCTCCACCTACATTGATCAATGTAATCTGATTGAAATACCACTTTTAGGTGCTGATTATACCTGGAAAAGGCATAATCACTTTGGGAGGCAAGCAAGCAAGTTGGATAGATGCTTAGTGCAGATTAGTGGTCAAAGTGAGAAAATGGAAGTTTCTGGCATCACTTTGTCCAGGCTACATTCTGATCATCATCCGATTTTAATTGATATTTGTGTTAGCACTTCACGGTCAGCACCTTTACCCTTTAAGTTCAACAATGCCTGGTTAACGGTCCCTGGTTGCAGGGACGTTGTTTTGAAAGCTTGGGCGGAGCCTGTACAAGGCTGTGCTTTGCATGTCCTTGTCGGGAGACTGAAAGCTGTTAAGGCTGGAATAAGGGAGTGGAGTAAGAAATCGTTTTCTAGACTTGACCAGGAGATCAAAGAGGCAGAATCTCACTTTTATGAATGTCAGCAGGACAACATGTCGCATGATTCCGTATCATCACAAGAGGTACTGGTAGCTTCAAGGCTTGATAACCTGCTAGGTCTTAAGGAAAACCTGGCCAGAAATCAGTACAGTGCAAGATGGTTAAAAGAGGGGGACAGGAAATCTCGGTTCTTTCATTGCATGCACAAGGAGAAGAAAGTTCGGAGAAATATCAAGGCTTTGAGAATTGGTGGAAGCCTGCACACCTCTGAGAATGACATTGTAAATTCTGTGACTGAATATTTTAAAGTTCTTTATTCTGAATCAGGGCAGGACATCTCAGACAAGGTCATAAGATGTATTGAACCAAGCTTGGATGAGCTGCAAAACCGAAAACTTACTGATATTCCTAACATGAAAGAAATCCATGCTACCCTCTTTTCTTTGAACATTGATAGTGTGGCTGGGCCTGATGGCTTCTCCAACAAATGTTTCATGTTCTACTGGGACATCCTCCAAGAGGAAGTGACAGAAGCAGTCCGGGAATTCTTCTATCATTCCTATATGCCTTTTGGAATGAATTCAAATTTCATTGCCTTATTACCCAAGAAGGATAATGCGCTTGATATCAAGGACTTCAGAACAGTTGCCATTGGGAACTCCATTCCCAAAGTCATTAGCAAAATTATTGCAACAAGACTTGGTGTTATTGCTCGGTCCCTCATCTCTTTTAATCAGTTCGGCTTTGTGCTTGGCAGGAATATACAGAGCTGTCTATTTACTGCTTCAGAATGTGTCAACATCATGAGAACAAAGGTTAGGCATGGAAATATGGTGCTCAAGCTGGACATCTCAAAGGCTTTCGATACTATCAGATGGGATTTTATCTTCTCTGTTTTGAACATGCATGGATTCTCAAGTAAGTTTATTGGCTTGGTTAAAGCCATTTTGGAAAGTGCTAGACTATCCGTACTGGTCAATGGATCGCCAAGGGTGTTCTTTCAATGTTCTAGGGGTGTACGGCAGGGTGACACTTTATCTGGCTTGTTATTTTCCATGGACGAGGACTATTTGAGCACCTGCCTTCATGATCTTGTTAACTCTGGGATCTATCAGAGAATGGTGTATGGGAGGAACTGCTTCACTCCCTCTCATCTATTCTATGCTGATGATATCCTACTCTTCTCTAAGGCTGATATAAGAACCATAACTTCTATAAAGACTATCTTTAATCACTATGAGGAAGTCTCAGGTCAGGTCATAAGCTGGAGTAAATCCTTTGTTGTTTTTGGTGAAGGCGTTCGAACTGTTAAGCAGAATAAAGTGGCCAGAAGGCTTGGAGTTAAAAGGGGATCCCTACCCTTTATCTATCTTGGACTGCCTATGTTTTGGGGAAGAGTGAAGAGGGTCTACTTGGAGGATATTTCTCTTAGAATCACTAATCAATTGGCCAGTTGGAAGGGGAAATCAATGTCACAGGCGGGTAGGATTTGTCTTGTGAACTCAGTCGTCACATCAATGTTTGTGTATGCATTCTCACTATATAAGTGGCCTGTCGCTTTTCTCAAGGATCTTGCTCGCTTGATCAGGAACATTATTTGGACTGGCTCAATTCAGCAGAGGAAATTGGTTACCGTTAAATGGATGGACTGCATTAGGCCTCTTTCAAATGGTGGAATGGGAGTTAAAGACGTCAGGGTTTTTAATGATGCTTTGCTACAAAAATTCACTTGGAGACTCCTCGCTGGTTCTGATTTTTCCTTGGAGTTTCTTTACAACAGATTTTTTGACAGGCTTTGTCGAAGGTCGAATGTGTACCTAAGGTCCTCTGTATGGACCGCAATTCGGAGTACCTATTCCAAGATCATGCTGCAGTCCAAGTGTCTTGTCTGCTCTGATTCTCATCTGAACTGTTGGACGACAAAATGGTTGTCATGCCCTATTGATAATGCGGCTAATATTCCTTTAAACCTGCGGGATCTCTCTGTTGGTGATTTGTAGGTCAATACACAAGCCTGAGCTTTACTTCCTACTACTCTCCAAGTGGAATTCTCAGCTTATGATTTCATGGACACGGACACTCTGATCTGGGAGCCTGACACGGCTGGTGTCTTCTCTAGCAGGCTGGCTTATGCTATGCAGTGCGGAAACAATAATCCAACTCCTGCATGGGTGATGGCAGTGAGGACAGCTTACATCCCTCCGGCTGATTCCCTTCTCATATGGCGGATTTGGAAATGAAGACTTCCAATTCAATCTGCATTACAAAAGAGAGGTTTGAGTTTGGCCTCGGTTTTCCCACTCTGCCTTGCTGCGGATGAGTCTATTGAGCACATTTTTATCAACTGCAATTTTGCTGCTCGGTTCTGGCTTTATATCACAGGAATTTTTCACTGTAGCTTGGATCTAACATCGGTTGGTTCATTTTTGAATTCTGCTATACATCAGGAAAATAGTGAGCAGGTTCATTCCTTACTTATTACTGCTGTTGTGTCTGTTATTTCCTACGTCTGGAAGGCTCGGAATAATACTGTGTTCAACGGCGGCAGACCCTTCTTCAAAGAGGGATTGATGGCGGTTAACCGAAGCATCATGCTTGCTTCATAGAAGCAAACTGGCTGCATGCACAACAACATGTCTGATTTCATCTTATTAAGATCTCTTGGTGTTTGTGGAAGGGAGAGGAAGCCGAAGGTGATGAAACACATTAGGTGGATTCCTCCAATTGCTGGTTTTTTTAAGGTGAATGTGGATGGGGCAGCTTCTGGCGTGCCAGGGACTACTGGTTGTGGTGGCGTCTTCAGGACCTGCCGAGGTTTCGTAAAGGGGTGCTTCTTTCATTACATTGGAAACGGTTGTGCTCTTGAGGCGGAATTATGGGCGATGATAAAGGCTATAAGGTATGCTGCTCGTTATGGCTGGAGGAAGATGTGGATTGAATCAGACTATTATACTGCTATGAAGGTTCTTAAAGAGCGGTCCAGGATGGTTCCATGGAGGATGCTCCCTGCTGGGATCGGCGCTCTCAAAATTGCTGAATCGTTTTCTCTTGAGGTTTCTCATGTTTACAGAGAAGCGAACCAAGTGGCAGATGCATTGTCAAAAAGAGCAATCCTTGAGGTGAGTTCTAGCTGGTCATTTGTTCTCCCTGAGTACTGCAATGATTTTGTTCACAATGATAGGATTGGTACTGTGTTTACAAGGTTGTGTAAGGCTCCCCCTTTCTGAGTGGCTTGTACTGTTTTAACTTTTATTTAATTTTATGGAACAGGCCTCCTGGCTCTCGGGCTTTTTGGGTAAATGGTAAAAATATATTCTAATTTCACTTTAAAAACAATTCAAAAGATAATATAATCCTATAAATAAATTATATTAAAAAGAGGTTTTGAATTAAAATACAACATTTTTCACTATTCATTAAAAATTGAACTTTTTCAGAAAAATACCAAAAATTTACACAAAGTAAATTTTGATGTCCCGATTCTAAATAAGAATTTTATTTTTTCAAATATAACACATAAAATTTTCAAAAAAGTGGATTTAAAAGAGGTTCTCCATCAAAAGGCGATTAATCGACCTTTTAAAGAATATTGGAATGTTTACGCTTAAAATTGGATTCATTCGCATTTTTAATCCTATAACATTTATGTTAAAGAGTAAAAATATTTGACAAACATATATAATTATTTTTTTGTTAGTTCTGTTCATTCCCGCCATTACAATGGCTAGGCATTAACTACCATTTAAAATAATATTATTTTATTATTAGAGTGCAACGTAAGATTCCCAAGAAACACGTTGTTGTGTATTTGGTACGCCATCGAGCATAGAATCCCCTTTAAAGTAATATTGATATTTTATTCACAAATATGGATAAATGTGAAAATGTCATATTATTTATTTACCTGGGGTGTTACATCCTTCCCCCCTTTTAAGAATTGCATCCTCATAATTTTAAAATTGGGCTTGGAAACATCCTTGAATGTCCCACATCGGAACAAGAGGCAGTAAACAAATCACTTTAAAATAAAGGAAGATAAGTATAAAGGTCACCCGAGTTAAGCAATACTAGGATTCCAAGTATGAAAATATAGATATGGAGGAAAAAAAAGGGTCATGTTCTGATGGAGAGTGATAGTAAACATGTCTAGGAGAAAGTTGACCACAAGAAAATCACAAACTTGTGATGGGTTAAATGGTATTCGATTCCCTAGTAGGAAAAGTTAATAGACAACATTTTTGTTTAAAGTTACTTTTTATTGAGGAATTTATTCATAAGGAAATGTAATCACTTATCATGTTGACTTTCAACTTTTATTAGATTCCTTACACAAACTCATATTTTCTCCAAAAGATGAGTATTTAGGAAGACTTGTTCACATTAAGAGTACTATAATCAACTTCTAGAGAATCACCTAATCCACAAAAGAGAACTATATAATTCCCATGTATTTAGACTTTGACCCAAACCAAAACCCAAAATTTTAGTACAAGATCAGATAATCCAGAAAAGGATAACCCTTTATAAAAAGAAAAACTATTCTTAATCTCCAAAATTTTTCCAACAAAACCCAAAGTTCAACGAGGACCATTCTATAAACAATTTTTCCATAAGGTTCTTCAAAGTAAACCAAACTAAGATTGAAACCCACATATTTGAAGGATTTAGTCACATAGTCTTCCAAGTTAAATCGTAACATTTATCTCCAAACATCATCTGTTTCTCTTAATGTCTCGTATTGAAAAGTAATTAACCTAATCACATATCCTCCATGATAGGTTAATAAATTTCCATAGATAACCCAAAATCAACTTACTCTTAATTTATAAAATCATCTAACTAAAAAGAATCAGTCAAACTAACTAGGGACTTCACGTAGTCCTGTGGTAGGTGATAAATACCAGTCGCACTTTGGTTGTGGGTTCGATTCCCGTAGCTTTGTACGACGCGACGGGTTGTCACACGGTCTGCGTGTTGTCCTTTTTATAAAACTCCAAAAATAACCCTAACATGTTTTAACCTCAATAGTTTCCTTATACCTCTCATTTTCATCCAAATTCATTACGATCTCAACATCTTAATTCTCAAAGTTTTATTTCACCACCATAAGATAAAATAAAACAATTCCCAAAATGAATAACATCATACCCTGATCATGGCGTCCACTCGATTTCATCATCATCTTGCTCACGTAGGTAGAAGTCGCATGCATTACAACAATGATTTAGAGATCCTTCAAAATCATTTTCTTCTTCCATCCAAATACACCTTGTACAACATGGGTCACATGGGTGTTCACAGAAAAACAGTTTTGGAAAATAATCATGTAGGACATATAATTCCAAAACATCTGATAAAACATGATATCTATAAAATAGTTGGATAGAATTTGAGTTGAAACTTTCTATTATTGGTCCTTTTAAAATACCATAAGTATGTGATGAGAGACTATATTTTAAAAGCAAATATAAATAGGTTGCGTAAGGGTCTCCTTCCTCAGCACCATTTTTAGAATCATAATATGCTTAAAATTATTGTGATAAGGTAAAATATTTGAAAATGCCTTAATAATATTTAACTTTATTGAAAATATGAGAATATTGTGAAAATATTATTTGTCTAAAAACAACCCATGATTCACGATGATAACGAGGTATAGTGGAGGTGTTTGATATCTCAAACAACTGCTTGCAAGTGAGTTGTATGCTATAAAAAGTTTCACAATCATCCGAACATGACTTAACAATAATTATTGCAAGCATGTCATCAGGAAGAGATAGGAATGTCGTTTGAGATCCTTCTCCTTCCATTCTTAACTGACTTTACATGACCTAAAGAAAGTTATAAAACAAGGATTTAACTGAAATAATAGATATATGCACTAATCATGTGTCTAACAAAAACACCTAATCCCTAAAGTTGTCTAAACCGACCTTTGATACCAACTATAAGGACCCAGCCTTAAACCTTACTTAATCTTGAGTTATTACAAGATTACACATTGAGGATCTTTTCAGGTGTAGTGTTTTAGAGAATTAGGTCATAAAACATTCATTACATTCCACATTTAAAAAAAGTGGTTATATAAAGATAGTATTCATTTTTTCCCATCAACAGAATCATATTTAAAATAAAACATGGATTCTTTCTTGACACTTTTTTGACACTATCATCACATCATGTACCTTTCCCTTAACCTGTGAAAAACATTTCAAAAACTTGGGATGAGCATAAAAAGATCAGTAAGGGTTATAAAAATATGGAAAGAAAAACATGAGTTCATATATACATAAGAATGAAATCATAATTTACCCATAAAACATTGGCACTATAACATACCTCATCAAATCCTGAATAAATCATATAAATAATAAGACAAAAAGGTAACTTGATGCATTCATAACATTTTTACGTAGGGAGTAACCTTGTTGGTTACAATTGGAATACCCACCATAGTATATTCCCTAAATATCTTCAGAGAAACCCTAACGTTTCACTCCTTCGCGTTACCCAATGTATTGGAGAGCTATATCGGGCTCACCCGCCCTTAGTTTATCACGGAACCACCCGTCTTCATAAAAATTCCCAAGAACCATAACATAATTGTATCACATAAATCATGCATAAAGGAAACATAACATTTCCACATTTCAATCACATGATATCAATAAAACATATTGATATATAAAAACCTTATGAAAACCATTTTCAATACCAAAATAAAAGAAAATTAAAACATGGTATTTATTTTTCTTTTAAAAAGAAGGTATGACTTGTAGAGGAAGCCGAAACTCAAATAATGGTCACGGCGGCGGAGAAGTCATTGTCGTCGCATACGTGTGACAAAAACATTCCCTTTTGTCATTTTGTAAAATGATTCGTATAAAACAGATTTCTTTTGGATAAATGTAAAATTCAAATGGGTTTACACCCCATATAAAAGAAAGTTGTGTATAAAACAAAATATTCCTCAATGAAAGGAGATTGAGACGAAGTCCCTTACAAAGACGGTATCCCTGGTTTAAGGACAAATCAATTACATAATTATGTGTGACAAATGAATACACCAAATATAAGTGGATATTAAGTGTAAAACAATCATAGGTTATTCACACATATTCATAGAATGAAATATTCATGGAGTAAAAGTTTATCCCAAAGAATCAAATTTGAGTTAAGAAGTTCTCTTGCAAAAATTTGACAGCCTAACGGCGTCACTACAAAATTCAGAAAATGAGTTGATGAGAGATAAAAAGGGTATCTCATCACATGGAAATAAAATTAAAATCAATAAGGACATAGAAGAACATATACCAACATAATATTATATGAATTAAAATACATAACAAAAGAAGTCTTTTAAAAAGAGGAGGGTAAAAGGTTCCCTTACCGACATGGGTATCTTTCGAAACATACACCCCGTGAAAGAGGGACAATACAAAATTGATGTAAATACTCATAAATGAAAGTATATTACACAATGAGTAAAATAATGGGCAGTACATACACCACTCAAAGGAAATTGTGGCAAATGTAGCATAAATATCACGAGAATAAAAGTGAGATGAAAAATCCCTTACAAAAACTCGGCAGCCAAATAGCGCCACTTAAAAATTCCAAAATGTATTGATGAGATCAAATAAGGTCTCTCATCATATTAACATAAAGTTTACAGAAAGAGGAATATAAAATAACAACCCCCAACATAACAAATAGGATCTTAAAATAAGTGACATAAAGGAGAGTACTTAAAAAGAAAGAGAGAGGTTAGATCTCTTACGATAATTCGGCAGCCTAACAACGCCACTCAAAACATACAAAATGGATTGATGAGAGAGAATAGGGTCTCTCATAATATGTGAATAAAAATTACAGTAAGATTAATATAAAATAATATCCCAATAACAATAAATATGAGCTTTAAAAGGAATGACATAAAAGAGTGTACTTTAAAAGAAAGAGAGGAGTCGGATCCCTTACCTCAAGTCCGACTTGTCTTGTTCGTTTCTTTATATCCCTGAATAATAAACATTGGTAAATTTATAATTGCCTAATTACCTCCTTTAAATATTATTATTCAGTTAATATCACATATTATAATGTTATAATAATTGTTTAATAATGTTAGTTCATAACAGACATTTTTGTCGATGTTTGGTACATAAGTGAAAAATGAACTTGTTTGAAAAATTATTGTCCATGTAGTTATAAGTAAATAATTTCAAGAATATTATTAATGATTAAAATATCATATATATACAGTACATATTCATTTTATACTATTCCATATCATTTGGAGATAAAAATGAAAAGCACCGTTCATGGAGACGGTAGGCCGTACGTACGCATGAACGCTACATTCATTTTTTCATTGTCATATTAATGGAATTAAAAATAAATGATATATCTATATATTATAATTCCATTATAATATATATTTTATATAGGTCACATATGTTCATTAATTTCATTCTTTATACATTCCATTTATTGCATGTACGAGTCACATCACTTGAGGGGGCGGTAGTCCACACTTCCTCATATGAAATTATCGCATTTACACAACATGAAAAGAATAAAGGTATGTTTTAAATATATAATAATGAAGAATATATTAAACATAAATACCATATATATCATATATAAAATACATTGACATCATAATGGTCACCTTTAAAGGTGTTAAAAGAATATTGAACAATCATCGTTTCGTGAGGCAGAAAATCGCCAACCACAGAAACAATATGTTCTTTAACCATTAGATGAAGGTGTGTGTAATTGTAGCTCGAATACATCTTATAAAAACATCCTAGTATATTTAAGATACTAGAGTTGTTACAAAATAACGTAATAAAAAGAGTTTATGGGGTTGTAGAAGCAAAATAATACAAAAGGACTCAAGTGAAGACAATACCTTAAAATCGGGTAACTCCCTTTGGTTTGAGCTCAAAGGCTTCCTTGGGAAGACTTCTGCCCAATGTGAGGATTCAAGGAGTTAGGTAGGGACGTGGAAAGACCAAATGGGCAGGGGTTGGCTGAGAATAAGGCTTTTTAAGTGTGGGTAAGGAGGTAGAGGTGGGGGCCTTTTATAAGAGGAGAGGAGGGGCACTCTTGGAAAGTAAAGAAATGTTACTTTATTTTAGAATGAGTATCTGATTTTAATGGTCCCACATTGATATGTTTCGAGGATACGGTGATAAGGGTTAGAAATCCACCCATCCAATAGTTTTTGGACATGTGTAGGTCTTAAAATTTACATTATCTTTCCATTTTATTTAAATCCTTTATTAATGAGGTAATCGTTGCATCATCATGATGTCATCAATAATTTAATATATTTAATGTCTAAAAATTATAAAAAAATATCATCATGTAGGAAATATTATTATATTTATAATTAATATTTATAGTCAAAAAGCTGACTTGTATAACCCCATGTAAAAATTGTTTTAGTAAAACATTTCATGTTTGTGCCATTTTTACTTTAACATTAATAAAATGTTATTTATGTCATTTCCCAACCAAAGTGGCTCCATGGGGTCCCCAAGTTGACCCATGGATTTTCTCGGTCGGCCATGACACATCAAATGAGGGTAGGACTTGTGTCAAGATCATCTCATTTTATTAAAACATTATTTTTACCTTAAACTACACTAATTACCTCTAATCGCGATTAAAAACATAATAAGTTAATATTCACCAAAAAATTATTTTAATACCATTGAACCAAATTTTACTTCTTAATGACAACCATGTATGTTGGATTTTTGAAATTCAAAATACAGAGGTGGTAAATTTTCATTTAAACGGAAAATCAGTTTTTATAAGTACCACTTAGTGGTTTCACTATTCATCAATAATTGAAGTTTTTCAGAAAAATACCAAAACATCACCCTAAGCTATATTTGATATTCCAAATTCAAAAATGATGTCTATTTTACAAAATTAAAAACAAATTAGTTGCATTAATTAAATTAATAATTAATTTCTGTTGTCAGAGCAAATAGCTTATTTTTATGAAACAAAATGTATCAAAAGATTGACACTAGTTTAAGTCCGGTTTCAAATTGAAATTAATTACGACGAACACTGTTAGATTAAATGGTAAAAATATATTCTAATTTCACTTTAAAAGCAATTCAAAAGATAATATAATCCTATAAATAAATTATATTAAAAAGAGGTTTTGAATTAAAATACAACATTTTTCACTATTCATTAAAAATTGAACTTTTTCGGAAAAATACCAAAAATTTACAGAAAGTAAATTTTGATGTCCCGATTCTAAAGAAGAATTTTATTTTTTCAAATATAACACATAAAATTTTCAAAAAGTGGATTTAAAAGAGGTTCTCATTCAAAAGGCGGTTAATCGACCTTTTAAATAATATTGGAATGTGTACGCTTAAAATTGGATTCATTCGCATTTTTAATCCTATAACATTTATGGTAAAGAGTAAAAATATTTGACAAACATATATAAGCATTTTTTTAGTTAGTTTTGTTCATTCCCGCCATTACAATGGCTAGGCGTTAACTACCATTTAAAATAATATTATTTTATTATTAGAGTGCAACGTAAGATTCCCAAGAAACTCGTTGTTGCGTATTTGGTATGCCATCGAGCATAGCATCCCCTTTAAAGTAATATAAATATTTTATTCACAAATATGGATAAATGTGAAAATGTCATATTTTTTATTTACCTGGGGTGTTACAATATCTATTGACTCATTAGGTATCAGTCATGGATCTATTATGATTTAGGATATGTGAGTCATTTTATACAAGTCTCGTCAGCTGAGGTCTCACAAGCAGTATTACACAATGCAGATCCTCGAGCTAGCTATTTTAGTTCTTACTCTACACTGTTAGAGACACTATATACTAAGATATCTCTATTTGGTGTTCACTAAACATAAAATCGAAGAATTCATCATCAAAGAGTGAGATCTAAATCTAAAGAAAAACTGGTGGGTCAAGTACCTACCGTCATTTAATTTTGATCTTTCTACACACCTAATAATGGAAATGTAGTAGTTAATGATCTAATCCAGATGACAGAGAGACATTCGGTTCAAGAGTCCATTAGTGAATTCCATATCATGGTATTATTCACTAAGATAAATGATGAGGTTTAGGATGACCATGGTAGGATATCCTCTTGGCCTTAGCAGTGACATCTACTCTTCTGTAATGGTTATAATGAGGTAGTTATGTAATCATGAAGGCTTTGTACTATTGGAAAGTGTTTCAGATGATGATACATCTTCAAGATAGACTATGTATGGGGTTTATAACTTATTATTAAATCATCCTTTACAGATCCTGTCAGACATCATAGATGAGTTGATGTGAAAATTCCATGGCTCCGCATAGGTGGTTCTCCCTAGTGTCACCAAAATGTATCAAGATATTTGGTTCTAGTATTTGTGGCCTAGTATGAAACATTATATTGCTAGCTTCATCACTACGTGTTCCACATATCAAAATTAAAATGTAAAGAATTCATGTTTGGTGGTGATGTTTTAGCCATTTTCCATTCTCTTGGGTAATTGAGATGATGTTTCAATGGATTTCATGACTTGTTTACCCAGATAACCTTAGGAAAATGATTTATAACCAAAAAGAGATACCTTATTTGTAGATTATATTTGAAATTTGTATTTCATGAAGGATGTACATCTTCATGGAGATCCTTGATCTATAATCTCAGACAAAGTAACTCATTTCACATCATAGTTCAGAAAGGGGATGCTCAAGGCCTTGGGTACAAGAGTTATTCTGAGCATGGCCTATCACATGAATATGGATGGAAAATATATCATACAATTCATGTTCTAGAGAATATGTTCTATACATGAGTTCTGTTATATTGGGTTTCCTGGGAGAAACACATTCCCTTAAATGAGTTTTCTTATAACAACTACATTTTGGATACCATCGAGATGGATTCTTATGAATCAATATATGGCAGGACATTCCACTCACCTATGAGATGTCTAGAGGAAGGGGATGTAACAATTCTTTGAAAAGATATCATACATGAGACTACAGAGAAAGTCCTTCTGATCAAGATGACCATGATGATAGCATAGACTAGATATAATCATATGCCAACTAATGTTAGATACCTATCAAGTTTGATGTCAGAGACTAGGTTTTATTATGTGCCTCACCTAGGTTGGGTCATAGATGTATTTGAATGTAGGGTAAGATCTCACTGAGATTTTTTTATCCCTTATAGTTTGTCAAATGGATCAGACCAATGCGTTTCCATTTGGAACATCCTCAGCAATACCATTCAATGCATTATTTCATTAATTTATCTCACATTTTCTGATAATATCCATACCTGACCCATGTATTTTAGAATGAGGTGGTTTAATTAAATGTATATTCTTCTTTTGTAGTAGTATCTAGTATGTAATTTGGATCTTAGTGTGATGACACTCTGAGGTTGTTCAGAACTTATGGTACGGGTGTTGTGGTTGCACGAATGAGTATAAAAATAGACATGGGATTGAGATGATGATATACAAGCTCAGGGGATAGAAATATTTTCCGATTCCCCCTATTTAATCTCATTAAGAAAACTTGGGGATGTGTTTCTCAACAGAGGGGTGGTTATAACGAATCATATTTTCTGGAATGTATAGATCAGTGTTTTTTCGATTTGAATCTTTAGTTTAAAAAGGGTCAATGTTCCCTATAGACTAAGGAACATACCTGGAGAATCTAGGGCATGTTCAAAATACAAAGTTATAGAAAAATTGGAAAATACTAGGTGTAATAGTTTGTAGAAACCATGCCGGCCATTCCAAATGGTTTCTTAGGAACCATGTGGTTGCAGAAAGTGGGAACCTAGGGCTACATGGTTTTTCTGAAACCATGTGGGTCGAGGGGTACATCCATACAGTTCTATAGAGTGTCAGGACACATCCTTTATGCATAGTTTTCTCATGATTAGTTAAACCATTCACCTAACCATGTGAGGTTCTCCCATATTGTAGTGGATTTCAGATGGGTTTTCCAGAGTTTCTAAACCATGCGCCAAAATCATGCGTGTAACAACCAAAATACTATAAATAAAATTTCAATTTTTTTACTTTGATAAATGTATTATTTTGTAATATTTTTATATAATAAACTTTCACATATTTGGTTTTGATATATCCATTTATATTTAAATGGATTTTAAGCATCATTACTGTTAATAATTTAGTCCTTGAATAGTGATCACATGATTAGTAAAAATATAGGGTTTTATCAGATCCTGTTAACACAGACAACAGAAGTGATGGCCTGAACCTAGAGGAACATACCATATGAATTCCATTAATAAGATTTTATAAGGAATAACAAATCTCTATGATTTACCTTTTACAAATCCCATGCTTAGATACAAAAAGATAAGCATGAGAGAAACCATTTGTGGGAGGAGTTCAAGTTCATTGAGATCATGACCCAACCCAGGTACGCCGAAAACCCCTTGAACGTATCCTCATCACACACCATACTCTTAGGGAGTTTTGGGGTGCATTAAAGGGATATTTATCAATACCATAGATATATTAGTATTTGAATTATTTTTTTAAACAATAATGAATTAATTTTAATCCTATAATTTTTACTTTATAAATGATTTTTATTTTGATACAATAAAAAATAGTAATTTTGGGTCTTATTCTAATTAAATTAAGGAATTTATCTTTATGAATTAATGGATTTTTGAAATTAATAATATTTTACTAAAGTATTAATATTTATTAATTTTTATTAAATATTAATGATCATCTAATTTTTATGAATTTAAATGTAATTTTTACAAGGGTTTAAAAACTGTTATTGTTAAAGAACCCATCATTTCTCATTAAATGTTGATTATTATTTCAAAATTGGAAAGTCACATATTTAAAAAATTATTTATATAAAATTAATATTATTTTTGGAATCGGATATTTGAAATTATGCAATCGTAAATTTTTCATAATTTTCGAAGACGGTTGAATTTTAGTGTAAAAAATAAATACTTTATAAATATACATTGTGTATTACAACATCATAATGACCCAAATGTTATGTAATTAATACTATAAAAAGTATGAAAGACCAAATAAATGTTTTCCCTTTAATAAAAGGTGATTTTTTTGTTTATTTTATTATTAATATAAATGTTTTATGTGTCCCCTAAAACCATTAATATATTATTAGGTATTAATATCATTTATTTAAGAGTATGACTCACCTGCACATATTATTGGGACTTATTTTATTAATTTTGGACCTATGGGTTATAAAATAAGTAAAACCACTCCCATTTGGTAGAAAACATGGTCCAAAATCCTGGTATGGATTATTGTTTTGGTTATTTTTAATATAGAGTTCAAAACATAAGTTTGAGAAATATTAAAAAATTCCCCAATCGTTTCCTATATAAAATCACCGAATATCCCATTTATCATCAGTCAATATAATTATAGGAAATCCTTACTCTTACCTTACCTCTCTAGAGTCCTCCCATGGTTCCCCCAATATCTTAAGAACCTCCTCC
The DNA here is from genome assembly GCA_963277665.1 of Viscum album. Lineage (NCBI taxonomy): Eukaryota > Viridiplantae > Streptophyta > Magnoliopsida > Santalales > Viscaceae > Viscum > Viscum album. The sequence continues at coordinate 1,075,809,557 of OY728134.1, forward strand.
CAAGCATTTGGAGTCACACACTCAAGTAAAGGATCCTCACCCTCTCTTTTTGATTCATGTTTTTTTATTATCTTATGCCTTAAATTTGAATTTCCTAATGTTGTAAAATGTATTTAAGTGTATATATTATTTAATATTTTATTTCCAAATCATTAGATACCACTTTTTTTTCTCATCATCCTTTTTATGAATTTTAATGTTACGTCAATATGCTGCTAAAATTTAATAGTGATTTTCAATACCAAAACAAATCTATAGTGGATGCCATACCCATTTACTACCAAGGGAGTTCACATTTATACACATATAATTATTTTACCTAGGAATTAATTTCATTTATTATATAATATATTTTCTTTATATAAAATGTGATGATTAATCATTCCATGTTTTATGACCTATAAGACACACACAAAAATGATAAATAAATTAATGTGTTATGTGCGCCCGTAATTATATAGAGTTTTAATGCATTGGGTAATTTTTAATCTTATGAGACATCATATTAATATATTAAGTGATCATAGTTATTTTATGGGAATTTTTCCATCATTATATCTTAGAAGTTAGCATTGATGTATGTTTGTGATGTTATTTTTTAAGTTTTTTCCACATTTCCAATGTAATGATCATTAGTCTATATCATGCCTCATTATTCATGTTCCTTTTATTTCCATTATATATTCCTATACTCTAATATTTATCAACTTATTCTTGGATTATTCCCTTACTTATGTTTATATCTAACCTCCTTCTTATGTATGTCCCAAGGTTGTCTGATTTAGTTATATATTCGAAGGAATGTTTTGATCATGTTAAGGATGTTCTCAATAAATATAATGTAATTTCATTTTTATGTTCTGATGTAGTGTACATAATTCCCAAGGTAATGAACATATTGATATTATGGATTTTATTAACTTTAATATTATGTCATAAATTTTTAATAAATATTTAATGAAGAGAATGTTTTTTATTGATGGTATTAAAGGAAAATATTACTTGTTTTTAGGATTACGATTAGAAATGTCTAGGGGGATCCTTAGTGATAATAAAATATATAAGAAAAAACCCTCAAATTTTTACGTATAGAGTAATTGGTTTATCAGGTAAATAGATTACTCTGTGGATACTAAATCTGAACATGGTTCTGGAACATATGTACCCTGAGGTAGAAACTCTGACAATGTTCATTGGGCTTGACTCAGTGTAACCTGGTACACGATAACAGGTCTTATTGCACACCCTGGTTGAAAAAATCGGGGATGCAATTTTGTAAAATAACTTGATCATAATGAACCATTATTAAAGGAATAAAAAAATTCCCATAGGAATATATGTTGGTAAATAGATCATGGATTGTAGAGATTGATGAATACAAATTCATTTGTTAATGAAATATATAATTTTCTCCTTAGAGTCATTGGATTCCGTTATATGAGTTTAATAGTTAAAAAATTCTAATCCATAATTTTCCCATTATTCTAGAAGATTTCAAGAAATAAGAGTGATTAGATAAACATTTAGTCAGAAGGGAAATTCTATGACTTCCCCAATGATATTCCCAACATGAGGGTGTAGGAATCACAATTTATATGACAATACTCTCTTAGGTGACTCAATTTTTTAATAGAAACAAGGATCAAGAGGAGCATCCAAATCCACCTAAGAAATAAAAAGCTTCAATTGACAGATTTTTGAGATAATGTCCTCTGAATTTCAATGTATTATATGATCCCATAATCTCATAACAATGGATAAAATCCATTGAGAATATCATCTCTATAATCAAATTTCTAATTATTAGAAGGTTCTAAGGGATGTTTATCGAATGGAGGGATAACTAATCCTTGGTGGAAAATAATTAATAATATGATTCCGAATAAAGATATAAATGTGATGCGGTGGATATAATTCTTTAAATTTATTAATAATTATTTTCCTCACACTGTATAACATAAAATATAATGTGATTTCCTTACCCTCAACCAGAAATATGATGAATCTATTGGGGGCGTACAAGGAAAAAAATCATAATACATGCATGATATTCTTTAGGATTTTGTGTTACCCTAGAATTCATGGTTGAATACTTTTTGGGTTGGATAAAACCTAATTTCAGAAATTTCCAGGCAATCAAAGCCATTTATAGCTATGATGAAATTGTCTAGTGTTCCATCAATGTTGAAATGGTGACCATCACATCACAGGGGTATCATGGGGATAAGAAAGGGAAGATGAGGATTATTTTAGGCTATTAAATCTTGAAATATTATTGTTCCTGGAAATTTCAACATCCCACATGTCAAAGGTACATAAAGACGTACCCTAGAAATTTCCTAAGGGAGACAAGGAAATGATTTAGGTGTGGATAGGAAGGACACGAAGCCAGTGATTTCTAATAGGAACACTCTGTTAATGAGGTATACAATGTATTGATCAAGATAAACCTAATTACATATTCCATTGATTCAACTGAAAGGATAAGGGTAATTTTACAAACAAATTACTTATCTAAGGTTTCTCGAAGACAAACAACAACCTCCAATGCCATAATGTCAATATTTTTCCATCATAGCACCTGAGTCATATCCTGATATTGAAGTGGTGATAAAATCGATAGTTATTCATTTACGAATTGTGAACATACATTTTCATTCTAGTAATACACACTATTTCATATCACAAAATTCTAGTAGAATTATTCAAACACCACAATAAATCATAGAAGAACTGATGTCAGTAAAATGGGAAATGGGGAAATTATTTCATCACAAGTACATAACGCCTCCCCTATGACAATTAGTGGGATGGAATTTCAAGGGAACACTATCATACATCCCTTTGTGAAATTTTATGAATTTGTGGCATGGATTGGATTTTTCTATATTGAGACAATATAAATTTCCATGAGAAGGAAATCACTCTCTGTATTGCAAATAGACCTCAGATTTTGTATAAATGCAAGAGAAGGGTGATTCTTATTTGTAACCAACATCTCAAGAAAGGATAATATTTCCATATGAGTAAGAATATCCAGATCAAATGATTGATACTAAGGGTATAATCATCCTTGAGTACATGCCCATTGTGAAAGAATGTGATGATGTGTTTTCAAGGAATTTCGTGGTGTTTCTCCAAACCGAGATGTTGAATTTTCAATCTATCTCATACCTATGGAATTTACATTATCAAAGAATACATATATAATTGATGTTTTTGGACTTGAAATTCAGAATAAACAACTATTGGAGAATTTTGATAAAGGGTCCATACACCCAAATTCATCACCATGGGGTGAACTAGTCCTTTTCACCAAGAAGAAGGATAGGTCAATTCATCATTGTATTGATTATCATGAGCACAACATGATCATGATAATGAACAAGTACCCTCTTCTATGAATCGAAGACTTTTTTATATGATACATGGAGCATAATACTTCTCCAAGGTGGAAATACGGTTAAGATATTACCTTGTTAGGGTGAAGAATGAGGATATCACCAAGACTACTTTTTGTACAAGGTATGGGAACTATGTGTTCATAGAAATGCCATTCAGAGATACTAATGTTCCTAAAATATTTATGGTTTCCATTGATAGATTCTTTATAGATTACATTGAAACAAATATGGTAATATTTATAGATTATATTCAAATATAATCCAAAAAAACGATTTATTTTGAGGGGCATTCATGTACTGTACTAAATACCTTGCGAAAGAAAATTATTTATTCAATGTATAGAAAATGTGAGTTATTATTGAAGTATTTTTCATTAATGGGTAATAACAACACAAAAAATGGTATATCAACTAACCCTTCAAAAGATATAAGAAATTTAATGATGGAAGAGGCTAACATTTGTAATAGATATATGTAGGTTCCTTGGTTTATCTGAGTATTATAGTCAAATCATGAGAAATTTATCTTGATTTTTTAACCCTATGACCATGGTAACTTGGAAGGGATTAATTTCCTCTTAAAAGGATTATTGTGAAGAGAGATTATAGGAGTTGAAAATGAGGCATATCACAACACATGTTCTCACACTACCCACTATGGTATAACTTTTCACGGTATTCAGTTATTCTATGAAGAAGGGATAAGGTTATGTGTTAATTAAAAATGACAATGTGATAGCCTATGCTTCAACATAGATTAATGTTATGTAATAAAACTAACCAACACATTATTTTGATTTGGTCGCAGTTATCTTCACTTTAAAAATATGGTGGCATTATCTATTGGCTGAGAAGTGTTAAATATATATGGAACAAAAAATCCTTAAGTATATATTCACACAAAATAGTTCAATATGGACCAATTAGTATGGACATAGATGATCAAGGACATTGAATATTCAATTCACTACCATCTTGGGAAACAAAATAAAGTGGTAGAAACTCAAGGTATAAGGGATCAAACAATTCTATCATTGATGAGAATTGAGAGGAACCTGGTTGACTTATACATGAAGTGGATGGAAATGGGAATCATAAAGGAATGAATATCATAAATCCTTGAATAGATGAATCCTAAAACATTTATTCTAGATAAAATAAAGGATTATCAAAGAGATGATGTGGGAATTTTTAAGAAAGTTGAAACTATAATAAAATTGAAGTCCTGGTATGATGCACGTAGCTCAACCTTCTCTATCCACATAGGAAGAACAAATATTTATAGACATATACAATAACATTATTTGTGGAACAATATGAATAATTATTTAAAAAAATATACATCGATATGTATTGTATGTTGACAGGTGAAAGAAAAAAGGAAAAAAATCCCAAGGGACGATGATAACATTATCGATACCTATATTGAAATTAAAAAATCATAACCATAGACATTGCCACTGGTTTTTCAAAGGAATCATCATGGAATAATGTTATATGGGTTGGGGTAGTTTGTCTTACAAAGACTGTGCACTTCATTTTGACTTTATATGACTTCTCATTGGATCAACATGCACGAGTAAACATTATAGAAGATGTGTAGCTACATGGAGTACCACTATCAATTGTATCTGATTGAGGTAATAGATTCCACTATATGTTCTGGAATGTCTCCATAATACTCTAAATATTGAGAATAACTTCAAAATGTCTTATCACCCTAAACTTCTGGCCAATCAGATTAGAGTATCCAGACACTTGAGGACATGTTTATGGAATGCTCAATTGACTTCAAAGGAGGATAGCATAAAATCTACCAATGGTCAAGTTATCTTACAACAATAGTTTTCACTCGATCATCCAAATAGATAACTATAAAGACCATTATGGGAAGAGTCAAAGAAACACTCCATGCTGGGATGAAGTTAGGGAATGGAAACTACTATGTCCTGAAAGGGTCAAGAAAATAATAGAAACATTTTAGACCATTCAGCAGCATATAAAGGCTACACAGAGTCGAAAAAATATCATTGAAGAAACTTTTCAACGAGAAAAATATTTTAATGTTAGAGATATTTTATTCTTCTATATATCTCCACATAATAATATGATTACATTTTGGAATAATGTAATGCTTAGTCCAAGATACATCGGCCCCATTGAGAATATTGATCGAATAGGAGTGGTAGCCTAAAAAGTAACACTCCAACCTAACATATCTGAAGTACATGATGTATTCTATGTGTCCCTATTAAGAAAGTACACACCATTACCCACACATGTACTCAATCTAGAGGTTGTACTGTTTGATAATTATCTACCATATGAAGAAAAGTCGTTTAATATCTTAGATCATAGAGGCAAATTTTTGAAAAAAAAATAATTCAACAAGTAAAAGTGCAGTGAGAAAACCACAAGTATAAAGAATAAATGTGGGAACATGAGGAGTGGATGAAAATGAGTTACCCTCATCCATTTTAATTTGGCTGAAAAAAAAATTCTGGAGAAATTTCTTTAGGGGGTAGATTACAATGACCACAAGTGTTATTATTCTTTGTGTATCATGACATCGTAATGACCCAACAATGATATAATAAGTACTATAAAAGGTATTCATGAAAAAATTTATGTATTACCTTTAAAATAAAGTGATTTTATGTTTAATTGAATAATTTTTAAAATATATTATAAATCCTCCAAAAATATCTATATATTTTATGGTTTGAAAATAATTTCATTAAGATTATCAGTCCACTCCACACAAACAAGGACATTATTTTTTTAGGTTCATCCATTGGACATTCCGAATTTGGAATAAAACCCCAATTTCGTAGAAAAAATGGGGAACAACAATTGTAATGTTTTTGTTTTGGGATATTTTATGATATAGTGTACAAAAGCTATATTTGAGAAATATAAAATAATTATAAACACTATTCATTTATAAACCCATCCAAGCTCCCATTAATATTAACTAAAACTAATTTTAACAGTAATAACTTTTCCATATCCTCTATAGTGTCTTTACATGGTCCCCCAAGCTCTCAATAATCTCATCCCATGAATTTGGAGTCGAAAACTGAAGGTAGAGATCCTACTTCTCTTCTTTATTCAAGTTATGTTATTATATTATGAATTTTATTTCAAATTCATAAAGTTGGGATATGTCTATAAATGTACCTATTACAACCAATTTTAGGTCTAAATTTTGAGAGTCCCATTTTTTTTCATGATACCATTTTATGAATTTTTATGTGAGGTCATTTTGATTTTGATATTTCAGTGCTATTTTCCATGCCAAAAAAATGATCAGTGAATACCACACCCATTTACTATCATGGGTGTTAACATTAATACTATTATAGATATTTTATATGGGACTTATATTTATATATTCTATACACCTTGTTCATGTAATATAATGTGATGATAAATGATTCCATGTTTTATGATATATGTGGTACACTTAATCATGAAAATGAATTGAAAGTGACAGGTGCACCTAGAGTTGTATAGTGCTATAGTGAATTTGGATGTGTTTAGTTTCACTAGACTTAATGATTGGAAAGGGAGTAAAACTAATTTTTTATAATACTTTTTCTATCATGATGTATTGGTGGTTATCATTGAACAATTTGTTTTGACTATATGTTTTTTGTTATTTCCAATTTTTTCATTCATAATTATCATGTTATATGATTCCTTATTATTCATGTTCCTTTCTTTTCCATTGATATTTCTATTATGTAACATGAAATACATTATTCTATGATTATTCCATTCCTGTGATTTATTACTCACCCCTTTTTTATTTATGTCCCAAAGCTATCCCACATAGTTTTATGTTTGATGGAATATTATGATCATGTTAAGGAATTTTTCAAAAAAGATGCTATTTTTTATATTTTATATTGTTATTAATTTACTTAATTCCAGAATCTAATGGAGAACTCGATCATTCATGTTTTATTATGTTTAATATTATGTAATAAATTTTGAATTACTTTTTAATAAATAGCTGGGTTATTATAGTGCAACATTATTTTCGGGGTGAAATAACCAAAGTGACCATCATTTATTCTTAAACAAATTTATTCTTCTCCCTCAGTTTCATTGGCATATGAAAATGGGTTTCCTATACTAATGAGCTTAAAATCCATCAATCTAGTAATCATGCTATCATTTTGCATCTAAAAAACTAATTCTCGCTCTATCAGATCACATGGATTAATCTCGATACATTCTAATATCCTCTCTATTCATATTTTAGTTTTACTTATAATACATCTTGATATTTGGGTGTAAGATAATTGTCTTTATGTTTAGGGTCTTGGAATTCAAGGACCTGATTTGTTATAAATAATATTCCCCTAATGATTTCATTTAATTTCATATTATGTAATATGGTTATATAAAAAATATGCACTTCATTGGTTTTATCCTAAAAAATATAAATCAATGTTATTTGTCATTACCATTTATAATATAGTATATTAATAGTGATCACATGATTAGTATAAATATATGGTTCTAATAAATACAATTTGCACTGACAAAGGATGTGATACACTCTACTGGTAGGATCATACCATATGAATCGAATTTGTAATTGTCTTTATGGGAGATAGAATTTTTATGATTTTACATGACCAATCCCATGCATTGAACTAACAATTTCGGCATGTGCAAAACTGTTTGCAGGAGAAGTTCACGCTCATCGAGATCATAGTCCAAAGCATGTTCTCCAAACCACCCAATAAAAGTATCACCATCACACACTTTACTCTTAGGTAATTTCTTGTTTTTTTAAAGGGATATGAATCATGAACCTAAAAAATTAAATATATATATTGAATATAATAACTAATTTATATTCATTTTTTTAAATTATACGTAATTTTCATTTTTATTCATAATTTTTTTTTATTTTTTTGGGTAATATCTAAAGTAAATAAATTCGTTTATATTAATTAATATTTGAAATAAATAATATTTTAATAAAATATTATTATTATATAATTATTATTAAAAAATGATCATATTATTTTTATGAAGTTAAATTTTATTTTTTTAAGGGATCAAAAATGTTATTATCAAAAACCCAGCATTTCTCAATATTTGTAGATTATTATTTTAAAAGTTAACATGAATATATTTAGAAAAGTATTTTGAGAAAATGAATATTATTTTTTGAGTCATAGCCTCAATATTATCCAGTTTTGAATTTTTTATAATTTTTTGAGATAGTTGATTTCTCAAATATAGATTAAGTACCGTAAAAATATATTGTGTGTATTATTCCATTATAATAACCAAAAAATGATGAAATAAGTAAAAAATGTTAGCAATGGACAAATATATGTTTTTTATCATTAAGGTATTATTATTATTATTGAGAATATTTTTTGTCTTCTAGGCCAGTTCATGGGCACTGCACGGTCAGTGGAGACCGGCAGATAACCTAGGTTTTCATGCGACAGCTTCTCGAGACAGAAGCTTCCGCACAATCTACATACGTTCATCTGAGTCATGTATGGACGATGCAGTTTCATTTGAATAAATGAAATAATAATAATTATATTTATTTAAAAAAATAATTTTCTTTTTATTATTAGAAATCTTTATTAATATTATCAGAATTAAAATTATTATTATTATCAACTTTTTATTTATTTATTTTTATTACTTTTATAATTTTTAATTTTATTATTATAATATTTATATTATTATAATTTTAACTAAATTTTTTAGTTAGGTTTTCCTTTCATGATTATTCCCTATCCCCAGCTCCTCTTTTCTCAAACACACCGTGCCCCCTCACCTCATCCTACACATCAACCCTAGATTCACCCCTCCGTTAGCGCTCAAACTCTCTATTCTGCCCACTTCAAACAGTGTAGCCTTCCTCGGCCAGCTCTCCCTTTTCATAGCAGACCCAGCAGCAGCCTCCCTTCCTCTTTCCCAATGCACTATCAAGTGGTGAGCCGAAATTCGCCCTTTCATCTCGTCGATGGCTGGCTCTCCCCCCTTCCGCCCTCCTCCTCGCACGAACCCCCTCTAATGTCCTTTGGTGAAGCCCCTATATCTAGGGTCATTGAATCCTTGTCGGCATAGAACAACAGCAATGGAAACCATCATGCTCAGCGTCCATAACATTTTCAACCCGCCTCCAGTCGCAGATTCCTCCTTGCATGGCACGCGCAGCCCCAACAACCCTTTGCTGAAACGTTTTTCTCTCCGTTGGTATACCATTATACTGGGGAATTTTTTTTCTGGATTTTAAAAAATAAAAATTTCGGAAAAGGGGATAGGGTTCTGATATTTTTGAAATTGGGTACGGGATGCGTGAACGGCGTTCTTGCATCTCACAAAACACTCAAATCCTCCTCAAAATGTATAACTATTAATTATAAACTAATACACTTAATGTTAAAATTAATAAATATTAGTAAATATCAATTAAATAATATAAAATATTGAAATAATGTTAATAATTTTTAATAAATATTCATGAATAATAGATATTCATTAAATAATTATTAATAGAATGTCTTAAGTATTCTCTAACATATATTGTAGTTAAAAATCTATTTCTGTAAATATCCTCATATGGTTCCAATTGTATTCTAAAGTGGAAACTTAATTTTTATACTTTCTAATACTCCTTTTTCATTGTTTTTCTGATTAAATATTGGTATATTTGTGAACAAATGAGTTACATTTAAAAAGTGAACCATGATCACATCATCACTATGCTAAGTTCTCCGAGTTTCATTTCTAGATCCAAGAGTAATATTTTTTAAGGCATGTGATCTCTAAAAAAATATCATTTTATCTAAATAAGGTGGAAGAAGTGATGTCATGGACATAACCAAAGTTTTGAGATGCATACTAAATAATCTCAATCTTTAGATTGTGTACCAATATAAATTGTTTCCTTTTATAAAGTATGAATATATATCTTCTCAAAATTGTCCAAATGAACTTCTAATTCATATTGTAGTTTTCAATGTTGTACATAAACAACCATACATGTGAAATCATGCTCAGAGTGTATCAATTATTAACCAAGGGTAGATAATCAAAATTATCAATGAAATGCTAAATCCTGTACATACTTCACCAAATATATTAAAAAGTTCAAGTGAAATGATAAATCTCCCCTTTTCATCCCATCTTTCCATCAGTCAAGCTCTCCCCCTTAATTGAAATGAGAAACATAATTAAGAACAATGGATAAAGTGTGATTGGAATACCTTATGTTTCAACTTCTTGAGATGATATGAATTTCAAGATTTGTCATGAAATAATCCTTGGATTTTAGCACAAACTTATTCTTGGGAATAGTTTCTTTCACACTTTTCTTGACTACATTGTTTTGCTTATTCCCAATGGAATATTTGCCAACTATTGTTCCATTCTTATACACTTGTTGTGGCCTTTTATTATTATCAACATATGCATTCTGCATGGTTGGACTGAACCAACACTCATCATAACTCTGACCACTTCTATTGCAATTCAAAATAATTAATATAATTAATATTTATCATTTAATTAAATCATATTATTTATTATACATATATATATATACATTGGTAGATAATTTGATAACAGTGAGACACTTATTAAAAATATAATAGAAGTCTAGATAATAGTAATACACATACAAAATGTATCATAAATCAAATGTCAACCTAATCTACACCTCCGACGTGGATGCTCATCTGTCCCACAGTCAGGCGTATACTGGATGCATCCACGCCGTGTCTGTCTACGTCTCTGCTCTGGTGTACGCTGCGCATCCTCATCGACAGCCACCTCAACATCCTCCTATGTGACAGACGGTGGATGTACAGTCCCACCGCCTGTACCTTGGCCTACATCTAAGGATAGGGGAAGCTGGCTGGAACTCTCACCAATATAGGAAGTAGATGGCTGCTCTGCTGCGGATGACTGCAATAAAACATCGAACTCAATCCATTCACCGTCTGTAAGTACCTCTGGCTGTGCCTGAGAAGCTGGAGGAGCATCTGACTGATCATAATGAACACCCTCCTCCAGTGGAACAATATCATGTGGCTGAGCAAGCTGAGCATCCTCCTCCTGTGGAACAACAACATCCATAACAGGGTCGTCACCCCCAGGTACATCTATGTGAGGCTCAGCAGGCTCTGCGGCCTCCTTAGCAGGCTCCGTGGCCTTCGCAGTAGGTGGTGGATCAAAGAAAATGCCATGATAAATCTCGTCCATCGACGATAGCATCTGTCGTACAAGGCTGTGAAAATATGATGGGTCAAAGACAGCTCTCTCCACTGGATCAGACATATGAAGTAGATGACAAATATGAGCATCCTGCGAAAACAAATTCTGTTGATACCTAATTTGAATAAAAAATATGTTGAACATTGAAAGGAAGAATGCATACCAAGTCATGGAAGCCCCGTCCGTGCCGTGTCAGAAATCTGACTGGAGACCTGATGTACCAGCCAGCATAATCCATCTAATCCATCAAATGAAAACGTACTCTCCCTGCCCTTCGCAACTGGGACTCCCTTCGTCTGTCCCATAACGCAACATATCTGGCATGGTAACTCCTCCAATAAAAATCTCTCTTACCTAACATCTTCAGGGAATGCAATGAATCCAACTGACTGGGCGGGTCAGGAACTGGCTGAAGGAATCCAAACTGTCTCATAACCCTATCCGTCTGATGCCACTCAACTATATGAAAATGAATCAGTGGAACCATGCAGGATCTGATATCAAGCATCACTGTACAGTATGGGGTAAGACTCTGAAGGATATCATCTGTATATGGAATCCATGTAATCTGAAAGAAAAAAATGAATAATCAATTAATAAATGAATAGATGTACAGTAAAGAGTAAAGATTTAACAATATAAATAATAATCACTTACATTGTCTGGTTGAATGCTGTCTAACATAAGTCTGTAGGCATGAACATCATGTCTGGGAGAATCTGAATGTCGATGCGCCTGACTCCACCTGTAGATAACATTTTTTTTACATTTTATAAAAGAATTTTATACAATTAAGTTAGATATTAGAAGGAATTAATAACATACCAACGTCCACGTGGAGCCTCTACTACAATATCTACGGGTAATGGCGCACGGGCATGTGGAGCTAAACGAGGTATGTGCTCCCATACCCACATCTGTAGAAGAACCATACATCCTGTGATCTGCATCTTATCGATGCGACATGCGCTGCATAGGGCTCTGTATGTATATGCTAGGAAGGCAGACCCCCAACTATATCGGTCTGCCTGGTCCAAATCCTCCAAATAATATAGATACATCAGGTTCACAAAAGTAGTAGAGTGGTCAACCAAAAGCGTGCCACCGATCAGCCTCAAAATATATGAGCGTGAAAATCGCAGCACGGTGACATCATCAGCATCATCTGGTAAATGTGTGAAGTGCTGGTCTAACCGAGTCATCCGCAATCTACCACCGACGATGGTCCTGCCATCATCCTGGACCTCTATGCCCAGAAGTCTATGAACAAGCTCAGGAAAATCTGATGGAACTCGGCCTGTCAAAGCATGTCCGTCGATATGGAGGACCAACATAATGGCCACATCCTGCAACGTAATAGTCATCTCCCCCTCACTGAAATGGAAAGTATGCGACTCTAGTATCCATCTCTCTACAAGTGCGGAAATGAGCTGATGATCAAGAAATGTGAAGTCGCACATCGCTACTCCATAGAATCCATCTCGACGAAGATGTGGGACGATAGTGGGAGGTGGTGCAGTATGATGGAAATGGTGAGATCTACGTACACTCATGGGAGCCACACGACGTCCCTCTAAAAGCAGTCGTGATACATGAGTACCCTGAGATGTAAGCAATGGAAAACCTGCCATCTGCACACATGATATCATCAGTACTTATTAATAGTGGAAGCATGATATATTCATTTTTATTTGGTGTCACAATCAACATTAGCCTAGTCTCACAATCAACATTAGTTAAGGATGATCAGACACTCAGATGCCATTACTAAAACTAGATATCTTATAAGAAAACCATAATTTAAAAGTGAAAAATTAATCATTTCTTCTTTTTTGTGAAATTACGTTTGTTAATTTATCCATTATCCATTAAATAACTATTAATATTATTCCACATTAAAAATTAATAGGAAAAAGTGAAAAATTAATTTTTTCTTCTTTTTTTTTGAAATTACATTTGTTAATTTATCCATTATCCATTAAATAACCATCAACATTATTCCACATTAAAAATTAATAGGAAAAAGTGAAAAAATAATTATTTCTTCTTTTTTGTGAAATTACGTTTGTTAATTTATCGAAAACAAGGCACTTGAACTCCTCCAGAAAAAGTACAACTCACGCTCTAGAAAATTATATTTATCACAAAAATGGAGGAGGTACACAGACTCGATCATGGATGATGAGATGTGGAACTCTGTCCTGCCACTTGGGGACATCTCTTACGAGTATGTCCTTCTGCGTGGCAGATACTGCATCGTATTCTCCCTCCTCGTTGTCGAGGCTAATCCATCTCATTTCTGATGCGAGTTGACTTCGGTCTTCCTCGAGGCCGCAACCTGGTAGCATGAAGCCAATAATTTTAAAAATGACAGACATTGAAAAAATTATAAATGAAACCAAAACTAAGTTATAAAATCCTGGAAATATCAGGGACGATGGTCGGTTGATCAGAAGGAAATGTGATAGAATGGAAGTCACCAATAGGCATCCAAGCAGCACTATAAAAATTAACCAAAGTGATCATGTGATACACCGGGTCAACATATGGCTCCCATGATATATTTACCGAAGCGCAAGCTGCAATAACATGTACACATGGATATCTCAATGCCTGAAAGCTGCCTCAATCACAGTACCTGTTGTCCAACATCACGACAAACACTCCACCATTAGTGCATGTACCCTGGTCGTAGCACTGTCTTACCTGAAAACTCCTCTTTTCCCTGTCAAAGGCTATAACATTCCATCATGAAGCCTCATTCCGTATCCGGTCAATATCAATTTGAAAATGCTGAGTAAAAAGAATTCCATTTTCCATCCTCTGGTAGGCCTTTTGGGACTGGTCAACAAAGTAGTGAACACATCTAAAAAATGTCTCTTTAACTAACCCTGTGATTGGGAGTTTGCGCACACCCTTGAGGACCCCATTTACGCACTCCACTATATTAGTGGTCATATGCCCATATCTCATGCCACCATCGTATGCTAATGACCATTTTTCCTTTGAAATTTGTACCATATATTCATATACCTCCTCATTAACTGTTCAGATCTCTTCAAGACGTCGATCAAAACTTTCTTGTTGGGGTTCATATTCTGAAAGCATAACATAATAATGTATTAAAATGGATATTAAATTTTGTTAAAAAATGAATGTTTAGAAAACCATACCCAATTTGAGGATCGCCCTCTTTATAGCCTCATCTCTAAACTGCTTATGCACATTACTTGCAATATGTCTAATGCAATAACGGTGATAAGCATTCGGCCCAGTCCAAGAAACCCCATCACTACTCACGGCCTCTATAATCGCTCGATGATGATCATATATCAGACACACGCCCTATTTTTGCGTGACATGAACACATACACATGCCAAGAACCAGCTCCAGCATTAAAAATTTTCTTTTTCAACAACAGCAAAACCAAGTGGCATAGGAGCGCGATTACCATCTTGTGTGGCAGCAATGAGTAGAACACCTGTATACTTTCCATAAAGGAATGTGCCATCTACCTGAATAAATTGTTTACAAAAGGGAAATGCAGCAATGCACGGTTTGAATGCCCAAAAAATCCTATTGAACTTCACCTTTGACTGATCAACTAGATGATTTTGGGATACATACTCAACACTGTCCAATTGATAAACAATCTGATTATTGAGAGACAACAATTCCATGAGCTGTGGCAACATCGCATAAGACTCCTCCCAATCACCATACACTTTTACAATGGATTTCTGTTTTTCATTCCAAGCTTTGTTGTATGATACCTTATAGTTATACAACTGTTTAATTCTTTCCTGAACAAGGGAAACAAGAACATCCTGACTTGTTCGTATCATCTCACAAACAATAGTAGATATAAACTTTATATCAAGAGAAGAGTTATCTTGTGCCAAGATGGGATGCAGACAAGTGTGTGGTCCTTCTAATTTGGTTATCTTCCAACATCCATAATATTTATCAAATAGTGATCTTAATCGAAATTTACATTCTGACCCATATTTTTCACAACGAATGAGATATCTGGTCTTCTTTGACTCATATACCACAAATGTGAAATGTCGCTCAATGTGGTATTGTTTTATCACATTTTTTATGACATGTTTACTTTCGAAATCATGCCCAACATATATGGCATTATCTTTTGATGCAGGCATATTCCCTATAATGAAAGGGAATTCAGAAGCTGGTGTAATGAAATCCCAATCAAAATGTTGTTCACGAGACATTCCTTCAA
This sequence comes from Viscum album, assembly GCA_963277665.1. NCBI lineage: Eukaryota > Viridiplantae > Streptophyta > Magnoliopsida > Santalales > Viscaceae > Viscum > Viscum album. The sequence continues at coordinate 1,075,825,470 of OY728134.1, forward strand.
CTAAGGAACTCAAAACTGAAGGTTGATTACCACTAAATGGTAAATGTAGTGGATGTCTGTCTCTCAAAGGAACCTCAGAAGGTTCATTCCCAACCACATCATCTCCTGCTGACTCCCCAGATTCTTCTTCCTCAGATAAACATCCATGCACTATATCAGCACAGAAAGGGATGTCATCTACATTTCCTTCCAAATTTTGATGATCTTCCTCATTACATTCTTCTACAGGAGTCGTATGAGAAGGAGGCAATGAAGAAGACTGCTGTGAAGGACCGACTTCTATAGAGGTCACAAAGCATGGTTCTGTAGTAATCGATTGCACCACATCAATATCAGAAATGACAATAAATAATTCCATCAAACCATTAATACATTGTTTCCTGAATAACTGTGAAGCCTCCATCCAATCCTCGTCATCGATTATAGGGTAGTCGCTGTGCCACAGACGCTCAGGATATTGAAGATGTCGGTATCTAATTGAAGTGATTTCTTGTCCTGCATTCAGTTTTAACCGACTATGAATCTTATTATGAACTGCATCCAATGTCATACAACCATGGAGATTTACCACTTTGACAGGTGGCACACTGTAGCTAAAACCCTTCTCGGTACAAATTACCTCACCGTTGCAATATATTTGAGCAGACATAAATACCTATTAAAAAATAATTTAAAAAATATTATAAACTACATTAAAATTTTAATTTATTTAATTTGGTTTTGAATAATTGATTATCTTGATACTTTTTTATTTTTTGATTTATCACTGTTAAGGTATAGTGATTGTGATTTTAGCACAAAAGAAAATTTAATATAATGTTTCATAAAGTTTAATTACTTATGAATATATAATCATGACTTGATCTTGAGAGTTGCGATTAGTTTATCATTATCTTATAAACTAACCACAACGTATATAGGTAAACTCCTGTCTCTATTATCAAATATTGCAGCAACCGCCAATCTCCTGTCAAATAGAAACGCCTCCTCTCGATCGAGTTCTCGAATGCCTCTTCGTCGACAACTCTTCGGGGATGACTCTTCGTCAACACCTCCTCAGGGCGTCTGTCTTTTAATTACAAATTTACTCACATGCATGTGAGGGGGTCTAGGGGTATGAAATACATAAATTATTTTAATCGGACACACAGGTCCTTACACTTACTGAGAGATGAACCGAAGGTCATCAATGTGGAAAGAATGCAATTATTACAAATTGAATAACAACATACACAAAATAAAACATGTAATTTCAATTATTCATGGTCGGTCATCTCAAGATCAGTCATCACTCATACCGTGTTTTTTGGTATATTTATTATATTATCCGTATTATATAAAATCTCTATTAAATACTACACCTCTTTTACAAAAATTTAACTTCATGTGTGTATATATATATATATATAATTATTAATAACATTTAATAAATTTTATTATAACTAATCTAATTGAGATTTACATAATAAACACTTTTGTTATTTTAAATTTTATGAAATTGTAATTTTTTTTGGGCATTCTTCTAATTTTCAAAATATAAGTAAATATATTTTATACTTTATTGATTAAAAATATTATTACTTGTAAATAAAAGTAATTTAATTTACACTTACATCAAAACCATCCATTAAAATAAATTTCTCTAACATAAATTACTTTTCCTAAACATTAAAAATTTTAGACATAACATAAAACATTCAATATTCAGACAACGGAAATTCAAAAAATTAAATCATACAAACATTCAACATCAAGAAAATTAAATCATACAAAACATTTCATGCATAACATATGAAATAAATAAATCATACACACAATTAAACATACAAGTGAAATAAATAAACACAATTAATCAATTAAATTATTAAATAGAAATTTTACCTCAATAAAAGCAGCGAATATTTGTTGAGAAAGAATTTTTGTAGAGCTTCGAAACAAAAACCAGAAGAGAACAATGGGTTTTGTGGGGGGGGGACCCCTTCTTTTATAGAAAATCTCGGCCAGATGTGTGAACGGCGTTCACACATCCTTTATCTATTCCTCAAAGGATGCGTGAACGCCATTCACGCATCACTGCCGCGGCTCGGATGCGTGAACGCCGTTCACGCATCTTTTCCCGCGCAAGGATGTGTGAGTGGCATTCACGCATTCTTTAACTGGTCAGGAAAGGACGTGTGAACGCCGTTCATGCATTACTGCCTGGGTCCGGGATGCGTGAACGGCGTTTACACATCCTTCTGCGGCGAAGGATGCGTGAACGACGTTCACGCATCCCGGACCCAATTTTAAAAATATCGGAACCCTAACCCCTTTTCCCAAATTTTTATATTTTAAAAACCTAGAAAAAAATCACTCCATTATACTTATTATAAAATATCATTGTTTTTACATTTATTTTTAGGTTTTTTTTGTTTTAGTGTTTTTCTTGGTAGAGTTAACGCTTTAGAACCCGCACTGAGTGATCCCAGCCATTCCATGTCATCGCCGAATGAAATTGAGGTAGCTTCTCCCCATGCAATTTCACTTTAAATTTAATAATCTCTAATTTCATGCTTTTTACACTTTGTAAAGATGGTAAATATTTTTTTCAACCTTCTTGTAATTTTCTTTGTATGTGGTTGATGATTGAAGTCATGTTTCCTATGGTCATGTGGTGAAATTTATTCCAATGTAGTTTTTTTGTGTGAAATATGTTTTGTTGGGTGTAAGACCTTTTTTGCCTCCTAATTATATTTTAAAAATTGATACGAATATTTATTAATTTATTTGGTTAGTGAAACATATGAAAAGGAGTGTTTATGGGGTGTGTTTTTATTTTAAATATATTTTTATGAGTGGTGTGTTTTGTTGAGTTGTGAACACTGGGTATCTTGCACTCTGGGTTTGTTATTTTAAATCCTGGTTTAGAAATTTAAATAATATTTTGGCTTTTAAATTGGTGTTAATACTTTGTTGAGTGTGAAATTTAATTAGTTTTATTAAACTCTACATTCCTCATGCGAAGTTAGTTTCCTATTTGGATTTTAAAACTTAAATGTTATATTTAATGAATAGTTTGGGTTCCCAAATGTATCAGCTACATCTAAAACAATGTTTTGGGTTCATTATATGGTTTCTCAAGAGGTATAGATTTTACAAAAAAGAGTGTGTATTATGTTTTATAATGTTTTTGAATTTTATTAAAAATGGTAGTGTTTCGAGTGTATTAAAAAGTGTTTATTGATGTTTTGATTTGATAAAGGTTGTGCTTACACCACTTTTGGAAATTTTGAAATTATATCATCGATAAAAGTAGGTTTGGTTAAAATGTTTTTAAGGCTGATTTGGAATTTTGTGAAAATGATGAAAATTTGTTTTATTAGAAAAACCCATGTAGATTAACACTCAGGCCTTGTTGTGATTAATGGGTGGGATATCTTCACTATGGATTCCTCATGAACCAACAATAGTGGTACTTAGCATGGATTCATTGTGTCTTTTAATTATATGGCATGTGATTCAATTCACGGGATGTCTCGGGGTGATGTATGTTGTTGTTTATACAGTATATATAAATACCTATGATTAGATGCTCAGTTGGCATTAGTTGGATCACCCAAATTATATATGAGAGATATGAACCTAGCATATTGAGAGAATATTCTCAGAATGATTGATGCAATGGTATTAGACGTGCTAACTAGTTTCACATAGTTGGTTGATATATGTTTGGGTTTGTTACTATGGGGTTTTCCCTTGGTCTATCTGAAGTTAGGGTCGCGGAACGTATTGTGCGTTTTTATTTCATCGTGTGTGGAATGCTACCAGGTATGGAGTATAATGTATTAGTGTCTTATGTACTATTCTCGATATAGCATGTTCTCTTATGTTTATTTCTTTAGTTATTTTCAGTGATGTTGAGATACTGGTAGGGTTATTTATATTTCCCCTATAATATGGTTATTATGGTACCTTCTTGAGGAGTGTTTTTGTCAGAAAGTGGTGTGCTGATTGTAATATGGTTTTGTTGGAATTTATTCAACACAATTGACTTATTAACATTTTTAAAGAGTGAAATATAGACCCCTCTATCCCTCTGAAAGTACTAAAATCTCACTAATTCTAGGAATTTGGATTATGAAATAAAAAGGGGAAACATGTTGTACTTTTCTTCAATGTAAAATATATAGAAAAAAATTCTTTTACAATTTTATGTTCAAACTCGAAACTTCTATTTTCTTAATTTTATAGGAAGTTCATTGTGGAATAGAATTGTGGGATAGCCTACTAAGTTTTAAAACTCATGTCTATAGTTCTTTTCTTTTTTTATTCCACGTGTAGGTTCCAGCTTGGGTGTGTTCTCCTTAGGAGACATTTGATCTTTGAGTTCAAGAGTGACCTACAGGGTCACATGGAGATAGTTGTTTCCCCATTCAGTTAGTCTAGTTGTGTATTTTAGATTTATTTTATGTTTCGTATTTAAAAGATATTTAATTCATTTTTATTTATATTTTTGAGCCACGTGTGCATTCTTTATACTATTGAGTTTCCATGTTGTTTATTTGGAGAAATCATACCCTTATTGTGCTCGATTGATGCCTCGGCTCTTGTCTCTAGCCTGGGGTAATCATGAATGCCTCCCAGGCCTTGCTGCGGATCTGATTGGCTTAATGGTTTAGGGTTGTCCTGAAATGTTTCATGACAAAATAGTATCAGAGTGGGTTGGCTCTTAGCATGCCTTGCTTCTCAGAGAGCACTTTTCTTTTTGGGGATGTCAAGGTAGATGAAGTGGGAATTTCAGAGATTAAGGGGTATGTGTGAGAAGATTGTTTCATACTCTTTATCATTCTGATCCTTATATTTCCATTGAATACCTGGTCTTATTAGTTTCTTTGGTCCTTAAGGATTGATTGACGATTGGGATACGACAATGAAAGTTTTCCTTACAGTCCTTGTGGGATCGTACGATCTAGCAAGCCAAGTGGAGCTAGGTAAATGGACCTAGAATGCCCTCCGTGTTGATAGTGTGTTTGGAATATGTCCTCCAACCATATGGTCATTCTATCCACCGACACTAGTTGCATTTCTAAATTTCTTTGGGTCTCCGTTTAATTCAAAAAATTGATTGAATCAGATAAATTAGTTTTGAATGTTTTCTGTTTTTCTAATTTTTTTGGCATTTCAAAATGGGTGTTGTTTTTTATTAATAGTGGTTTCCTTTCTTATTTTTAATGTTGGTTCTTATATGATGTTTGATCTTGAGGGTTTTTATTATTGTGTTGACTTTTTGATTTGGTTCTATACATTTTCTTCTCCAGTGGTTGTCCCCATCTAGATTTGATGGGTGATCGAAGTGAAATTTATCAGCTTATGCATGAGTTCCAAAAGCAATATCCACCTCTCTTTTATGGTCAAGCAGAACCATCCGTAGTGGAACAGTGGATAAAATATATCAAAAAGAACTTTTTCCTCATCATGTTTCCCAAGTCATTGATGTTCAGGTTTGCAACTTTTATGCTTCAAGGATCACCATGGATGTAGTGGAATTCAATGTCTCAGAACAAACCCCATGGATACCTTACTTGGGAGTTTATTAAGGAATTTTCCATTCGTCAGTATTTACATGGGAAAGAATGGGTGAGAAAAACGATGAATATGGGTTTTCGGAAGTCGGTTGATGGATCAGTGATGGAGTATCTCAATTGCTTTGTAGCCATAGTCCCTTATGATCTAGGGTATGATACACATGATTCCATGATGTCTCGAGAATTCTACCTTGGGCTTCATCCCAACCTATAGTTAAGGTGTAAGAACTCAATCTAACATCATTTTCCAGTGTGGTAAGACACACTTCTCACATTGAAGCCATGATGGAGGGAATGCACGAGGTAGTCCTCCCTCCTTCAATCCCTAAGAGAATTCGGGAAGACTCTGATAAGGTGATGAAGAACATGTTGAATGTTAAGGGAGCGGGTCGTGGAATCAAAAGGCCTAAGGATAATTCATAATCCTCATAAAAGTGATATATCCTCCAATGTTATCATCGTGGAATTTATGGCCAAAAAATCCATGTTGTACAGATTCAACGAAATCCCTCTAGCCTGGTGGATGATTGTGTCATTACAACGATTATTGTAGGGGAATTTCTATGAAGAGTCATAGAGGAAATTATCCCAAGGAATGGGTTTTTGGGTTTTTCTATAATGTTTATACTGTAAATTTTCTTCCATCGTAAGGAATATTTTGTCATAGTGATTATACTGATGGTTCTTTGGGTTTCTAAATGTGAGAGAGTGTTATGGGTCTCTCATTGAAGTCCTTTTTTCAATGCTAGTTTGGTTTTCATTTAAATAATTTTACCTTCCTTTCATACAATGAAATTATTTTTTTCTTTTAGGACTACCATAACTAGACTATCAGTTAGGATATTTTACATTCATCATAGATCATTCCAAAAGGCCTTGGAGTGAAGCTGGAGTGCAGTCAAAAACCTTGGGGGATTTAAAATTTTTGTTAAGGTTGTGCCTCTACCGTTGCAGTGAGGTTCTTCTATTGTCCCTATTGTGGTTTCTCCATCATTGTAAATGTACTCTTGTCGCAAAGAATGTGGTGGATTACCACACACAGTGTCTATGGTTATGATTTCATGGATTCATGTTTTCGGTCAATGTACTCTAATGAACCACCCATGTGAGTTAGGGGCGGTATTTGTTTCAATTTGTTTATGAGGGTCGAGCATGGGATGTTGTTGGTTGTGGTTTTTTGGTTAATTCACTGGAATACCACACCCTCCGCCCGTGTGGTAAGTGTTTTGTCCCTTGTGAGAGAGTCCCAGCTCTAGGTTGTGTTGCAGTTCTAATTTTTTAGTTCTTAGTTGGTTCTTAATTGTGGGAAGAGACACCATAGGTCCCATTGGGTTTCCTTTTATGAATTTGTTAGATGAAAATTGAATTCTAATGGTGGGGAGTACGTTTTTTCCTCCACTATACTGGTGATTTAAATCTGGCAATGAGGTTATGTTCCATTTGTGGTTGGAGAAATGTCATCAGGTGAGAGGTTGGATTGTATTGACGTGGGATCCGTAGGTGTTGATCAATCATCTAGGATGTGTTGTTGATTTATGGGGACAGAAAGTTTTATTGTGGGTAGAATTGTGACACCCCGACTTCTGTTCTTATTAAGAATGAAATAATAAATAAAGTTATTTTTATCATTAAGTTAATATTATTATTATTATTATTATTATTATTATTTATTATTATTATTATTATTATTATTGAGAATCATTATAGGCGTCTAGGATAGTTCATGGGAACCGCACGGTCAGCAGAGACCGTTCGGTCAGCCCATGTATCTGTGCGATGGCTTCTGCATATAGAAGCATCCAAATGGTTCACACATGGTCACCTAAGACATGAACGGACCACGTGGTTGCATTCAAATAAATGAAATAAGTATAATTAAAATTATTTAAAAAAATATTGTCCTTTTAATGATTTAATGTCTTTTTTAATATTATCAGAATAAAAATTATTATTATTATCATATTTTTATTAAAAAATGATATTTATTTTAGAATTATATTATTATTATTATTAGAATTAGTGTTATTAGGTTGCTAAACTTTAATTAGTTTTTTAGTTAGCTTACAATTTTTGGTTATTCCCTTCCCCCACCCTCTTCTCTCCCACACACCCTTCCTACTCCGCTCACACGATGCAGAAACCCTAGACACACCCCTCCACTAGAACACCACCTATCTAGCTGATTGACTTCCGGCTGCACAGCCTTCCCTAGCTGGCTCTCCCTATGAACAGTAAACCCATCATCGACCTCCCTTCCTCTTGCATGATGCACTATCTAATGGTGATCAGCCCTCCTCCCTTCTATCCCATTGCTTGCTCGTCATCCCCCATTTTACCCTCCTCCTCATCCAACCAGAGAGAACCCCCTTCCTCATCCTTCAGGGAACCCCCCGTCTGACAGCCTTCACTGCTTTCTAGCACAGCACACCAGTGGCGCAGACACTTCTGCTTGACGTGTGCAACTCCATCGATCGGCCACCAGTCGCGGCTTCCCTCGTGCTCAGCACGCACAACACCATAATCCATATACATGCACTTTTTTCTCCCCATTGGTGTACCATTTGACTTATTATATTTTAATTCATGCCTTTTACCATCGTTTTGCTAAGTGTTTTGTTGTTTGAGTGTTTTTCTTAGTAAAATTAACATTTTAGATTTCGTGTGAAGTGATCCTGGGTGTGCGTTGTCACCACGCCATGAATATAAGATAGGTTTTCCACGTGAAATTTCTCTTTTAATTTAAGATACTATAATTTCATTCTTTTCAATCCTAGTATAAATGGTAAATATTTTTTGCAACTTTCTGGTTATATTCTTCGTATGCAGTCAATGCATGAAGTAATGATTGATATGGACTTGTTGTACTATTAATTTTAAAGGAGAATTTTTGTGTAAAATTGGGTGTTTTTTTATAGAACTATGATTCCCCTCCACTTGAGGTTTTACAAATTGATTCAAATATTTATTAAATTATTTGGGTAGTGAAAAATATGAAAAGCGGTGTTTCGGGGGTGCGTTTTTTAAATAAATTTTTATAAGTGGTGTGTTTTGTCGAGTTGGGAACACTGGGTGTCTTACAATCATGGTCTATAATGTTAAAACATGGTTTAGAAATTTAAATAACACATTGGCTTGAAAATTGGTGTTCATACATTGTTGACTGTGAAATGGAAATGTTTTATTAATGTTTTCAAACCTCTTGTAGGGTTAGTTGATTGTTTGGATTTTAGGAGATAAATGTTATATTAAATGAATTTTTATAGTTTAAAAACGCACCACAATCATGGGAAACAATGACTTGGGTTCTTTATGTTGTTTCCCAAGTGGGGTGGATTTTACACAAAATTGATGCGAATTGTGTTTTAGAATGTTTTGGAATTTTATTAAAAATATTCGTTTCATAAGTGTATTAAATGGATTCCATTGATGTTTTGATGTGATAAAAGGTGTGTTTACACCTATTTTGGAAATGTGGAAATTTTATCTTTGATAAATATGGGTTTTGTGAATAGAATTTAAAGGTCTGTTTGGAACTTTTTGAAAATGACAAAAAAATGATTTATTATAAAAACCTCCACTAATTAACTCTCATGGAATGTCATGTTTGATGGGTGTGATATCATCACTATGGAATCCTCATGACCCATCACTGGAGGTCCTCAACATGGAATCCTGTTGTTTATTTATTATATGACATGTTAGTCGATTCATGGGACAACTCGGGGTGATGCATGTTGTTGTTTATTCATTATTTATCTATACATGTTATTGGATTCTCAGATGGCATTATTTGTCTCAGCCCCATTATACATGATACATAAGAACTTAGAATATTGAGAGAATATTCTATGAAATATTGCTTCACTGGTAGTTGATGTGCTGACTAGTGTCCCATAGTTGGTAGATATATGTTTGTGTTTATTACAATGGAGTTTTCCCTCGATCTGTACAGAGTTAGGGTGGTTGAGCGTATTGAGTATTTTGATTTCATCATGTGTGGCATGCTACCATGTATGATGTCTCATGTATTAGTGTCTTTTACATTATTCTCAATCTCCCGGGTTCACATATATATATTTTTTACTCTTTTTCTGTGATGTTGAGATGCTAGTATGGTTATTTATGTTAACCCTATTGTATGATCATTGTGGTACCATCTTGTGATTTTTTTTATGTACGAATGTGGTGTGTTGATTTTAATAATGTTTTTTAGGAAATTTTTTTCATGAAAAGTGTTTTTTTATATTTTGTGCAGAGTGAAATATAGGAACACCCCTATAAAATGCTAATATCTCACAAATGGTAGGACATTAGTTTTGGAAATAAAAATAGAAAATGGGTTGTACATTTGTTTTAAGTATAATATATAGTAAAATATTATCTTATAATTTATCGTTCAAACATTAAACTTGTGTTTCTTAAATTTTAAAGGTAGTGTGTTGGTGAATAGAATATCAGGCAAGCCTACTGAGTTATAATAATAACACCTATAGTTATTTTATGTTTTTAACCCTTTTGTATGTTCCATTATGGGTGTGTTCGCCTTTAGTGATGTTTGATCATTATGTTGGAGAGTTACCCGCAAGGTCACACTGAGATAGTGGTTGAACCATTCGGTTAGTTTGGTTTTTTATTTTATATTTATTTTTAGATACCGGGTTTAACGATAATCTTCTCATTTTTATTAATATTTTTGAGATGCATGCGCTTTTGTGCTACTATTTAGTTTCTATTTTGTTTATTGGGAATCATTGTTCACTTTTTTCACAAAAATGATTCCTTAGCACTTGTCACCAGCACAAGAGGATCGAGAAAACCTCTTAGGCCTTATCGTGGATCGACTCGGGTGACCGATTCAGGGTTGACCAGGGTTGGATTGGGACATTTCCCATGTTTCCTTTATGATTATCATTCTATATCATGCTGTATTATTCATTTTTATGTAATTAAACATTTTTATTCCAATTTTATAACACGTATCACCTTAAAACATTTTTATTCCCTTACTGGGATTTATATCCCACCCATTTTGTATGTCATTCTCCAGGTTATACCATGCAGTTTAATGATCGAGCATGTTAAAGATGTTTTCAATGAAGTTGTTTTACTTTATATTTTAAAATTTTATGCATTAAATTGAGTTTCCAATGATACAATACTTCTCAATCTTCCATGTTGTATTAAGTGTAATTTTATGTATGAAATGATTTACAAATGTGAAATAATGAGTGGGGTTGTCATAGTTGGTATCAGAAAAAATGTTTAGTTATTTTTGGTATTAGGATTAGAAAACTCTAGGAAAATCCTTAGGGATAATACTATGTATTAGAAAACATACAAAAATATTTGTTAATAGGGAGTTATTTTTTTATCATGAAAATACATCCCTCTATGGTAACTATATGTGGAAGTGGTTCTAGACTAGATGTACCTAGTGGTAAAAACTGTGACATGGTTTGTTGGGCCTGACTCATTATATCTTGGTACACGACAATGGGCCTTAATGAACACCTTGTATAACACTCTGAGGCGTTGTTCTATGGTAAAATCAAAATATCATTATGAACCATTATCATGAGAAAAACATTCCCATAAAAACATATATTCCAAAATGGATCGTGGATTACATAAATTGATGCCAAGAAATTCAGAAGTTAAGGAAATAAATTTATGTTGTAATTTATCTTTTTAAATTTAATTAAATTATCATTTAAGTGTTTAATAGTTTAAAAATACAAATCCTTAATTTTACTTTTATTCCGCCCAATCGCCAGAAATAAGAGGAATCAGGTAAACAACCAATGTGAACTATAATGTGATGACTATCCCAACAAGATAATCAAACCGATGGGAGTGGGAATCATATAATTTATGATGATACTCTATCTAATATCTCAAGTTCTGAATAGAAACATATATCATTTCTAGAATCGAAATACCCCTAAGAGGGAACATGATTCAATGGAGTTATTTATGTGACAAAGGCGTGTTACTTTAAATAGATCATCTAGTTCCTTAAACGCAGAACAATGGAAAAAATCCATCGGGAAACTCTTCTCCATACATAAATGTTCTAAACAAGAGGAGTTTCTACCAACTATTAATCATATGGAGGTAGAATATTATCAGTGGTGGACATTGATCAAGAATTCGAAGATTAAGAAAGAGATCAAAAGAGACGGGGTAATAGGAATTTAAAAAACTATTTTCAATAAATATTTTCCTTACACCCAAAAAATTATAAAGAAATGAAATTTTATTTACCCTCGTGAAAACAAGTCAATGAATCTCTCAGGATGTATGAGGAAAACATCACAAGACATCCAAGATACATTTCCAGAATTTTTGTTACCCATGAATACAAGGTTGGTCACTTCTTTACTAGGATAAAACCATGTCTCTAAAAATACATGTCGATCCAAGACATTGACAACTATGAGTAAATTTTATGATGATCCCTCAAATTCAAAATAGAGGACATTAAATCTCATGGTTAATATGGTTATACGAAGTAGAAAATGGATATTAATTCTGCCACTCTAATGGAGCAATATAATGGTGCCGAAAAATTTCAACATTTCATTTTCCTAAGTAGCAAACCAAAGATGACAGAAAATTTCCTAAGGGGAACAATGAAATTCTTTAGGTGTGGGAAGGATAGAATCATAGCTAGTGATTTCCAAAAGGAGAAACTGACTAATGTAAAAGTGGAAATGAATCCTCTAGTCAACCATCAAGACATTATAAATTTCTTGAATTGCAATTAACCAAGGAACTTTTCAAACCAATTATCTTAGCCAAGAGAATTCAGATAAAAAGAAAAACCTCTATGGTAGTAAGAGAGATATTTTTTCATCCGAAATATTGACGTGGAACCGAAAAATGATAAGGCGATAGGTACTGTAGTTATTCATTAAATAATAGAGAATTTATTTTTAAATTCTAATTCTATGAATTCATACATATCACGAAACATTAGTATAACTATTCAGACACCACGACAAATCATGGAAGTATAACTGACAATGAAAGTAGAAAATGGGGAAATTATTGTACCATAAGAATATAACTCCTCCCTTTTAGAAATTTTTGGTATGAACATCCTAGAAAACCTTTTCAAACTCCCATTCATGTAATTTGATGCTATTTTAGGCATGGATTTTCTTTCTCTATATAGAGAAAATATAAATTGCCACAAGAATAAAATCACCATTTCAATTGCAAATAGACTTTTGATTCTGCACAAGTGCAAGGAGGAGGATTAATTTTATATAGCACCCAAATCTCTTGAATGGATATTATTACCCTAAGATAAATCATATGTTGCACAAATGATTTAGTAAAATGGAAGAATATTCCACAATGACATGTCTATTTTGATGGAATACAGTTGATGTGTTTCCTAAGGAATTTCTTAGTCTTCCTCATAGTTGAGAGGTTGAATTTTCAATCAAGCATATACCTGGGGAATTACCATTTCTATGAATCCGTATTAAATGGAATTTTTGGAACTTGATGACCTGAAAAAAAATACAATTGAATCTCAATAATGGATTTATACAAAAAATTTATTTACAAGGGGGTGCACCAGTCCACTTTATCATCCCGAATGATGGGTCAGTGCACCTCTTCATAGATTATCCTACCCTAAAAAATATCATGATTAAGTACAAGTATTTTCCACCATGGATTGATGACTTGTTTGATCAGCTACATGGAGCCCCATAATTCTCCTTGGTGGATATTCATCTAGGATATTTTCATGTAATGGTGAAGAAGGAAGATATCCTAATGTCCTATTTTTGTAAAATTTATGAGAACTATGAGTTCATAGTGATTCCACTTGGACTTAATAAGGCTCCAAAAATATTGATTTACTTGATGAATATACTCTGTAGGTATTACCTTGAAAAATTTATTTTTGTCTTTATTGATTATATTCTAATATACTGCAAACAAATGTAGTGTAATGAAGAGAATTTGAGAACTATGCTAAAGTCCCTATAAAAGGAGATATTTAATGACAATTAAAACAAATGTGATTTCTGTTTGAAGGAAGTATCGTTGATATGAAATATTATCACAACCAATGGGAAATACTTGGACCCATCAAAAATAGATGCAAGTGAATGATGATCAAGTCCATTATCTGTGAAATATTGACCAAGCTTCATTGGGATAGATGGGTATTATCACTAATTTGTGTGAAATATCATGGGGATTCCCAACCCTCTTAAAAAGTTAACTTAGAGGGGATTAAATCTTTCTAAAAATGAACAATGTGAAGAGAGATTCATGGAGCTGAAAAGGAGTCTTGTTAATGCACCTATTCTTACACCACCGACAAGTGGGCAACATTTTGTAGTATTCAACGATTCTTCTAATAATCTATTGGGGTATGTGTTAATGAAAAATGACAATGTGATAGCCTAAACATCATGTAGTTTTAATGTTCACAAATAAAAATATACATTCATGAACTATAGTTTGTTGTAGTGATATTATCATTTAAAATCTGTAGAAATTATATCATTAGGGTGAAGTGTAAAATATATATGGATAACAAAATCCTCATGTATATATTCACATAAAAAGAGTTTCACATTAATCAATAAATATGGATATATATTATCAAATAATTTGAGTTCTCAAATAATTCCCATCCGAGTAAAGTGAATAGAGGTGTATTATCTATGTTAAAAGGATCCAAAATTCTATCGTTTATGTGAATGTAGAGGGATAATATATTTTTAGATATAGAAATGATGGATAAGGGAATCATACAAGAAGAAACATCATCAATCATTTCAAATCAAAAATTTCACTTTATCTTCTGGATAGTTTAACGAACTCTCAAAGAGGTGATAAGGAAATTCAAAAGATTATAAAAAATATAATAATAGGCAAATACTAGGAGTTTGATGTTAATTAAAATGAGTTGTATGATTTGGGTCATGAGTACATGTACCATCAAGTCATAAGATAAATAAGAAGATACTCTATGATTCCCATAGTTTAACCTCCTCTACCTGTCCTATAAGAATGAAGATTTATTATGACTACATGAAGAAATATTGGTGGGAAAATATGAAGTAGGAGATCACATAATATTCATCAATGTTCTTGGTATGTCTGTATGTGAAGCTTGAATGAAACAATTCTAAGGGGATGATGCAACCATTACCCATACCAACATGGAAGTGGGAAAAAAACACCATGGGCCTTAAAACTTGACTTCTAAATCAATATAGTGGAAAAATGTTATATTGGTTGTTTTGGATCATCTTACAATGATATGACACATTATCAAAATTAAATAGGACATATATCTAGATTAAGTTTCATGGATATAAATCAGAGATGTGGTAGGGATATTTAGAGTAGCAATACCGATATTCTCTAATCAAGATCCTAGAGTCACCTATATGTTCTGGAAAACCATCCAACATACTATACATAACAAGATGAAATTTTATATAACTTATCATTCTCAAAATGATGTCTAATCTAAGCAGACCATTTAGTGACTGGAAAACATATTGGGATAATTTGTTATTTATTTCAATGGATGGGACCATCATCTATTTATGGTCATGTTTTTATAAAACAAATTTTACTCTAGACCTCAAATGGATCCCTACAAAAGACTTTTTGGAATTTGGTGCAGATCACCTGCAAGATGGGATGCAGTTGGGGAACAAAAACTACTATGTTCGGAAATGGTAAAAGAAATGGTGGAAAAGGTTAAGATGATATAGCATCCCATCAAGTCTAATCAGTGACAAAAAAAATATGTTAATAATTGATGACAATTAAAATATATTTTTGTTGGATACATGGTATTCCAATGAATATCTCTATAGAAGAATGTGACGAGATTTGGGATGAATGGAAATCCTAGTCCATGATTCCTCGGCCACTTTGAGATCCTTGATCGTATTAGGGTGGTGGCATATCAACTAGCACTAACACAAGACTATATTACGTACATGATGTATTCTATGTATCTCTATTGAGTGAGAAAATACCAGACCCCACAAATTTATTGAATCCAGAGGTGGTACCATTGGAGAATGATCTTTCGAGTGAAGAGAAGTCGGTGAAGATCATAGATAGTAGAGATAATTTTCTAAGAAATTAGAAAATGTTCATTTTTGAAGTTCTATGGAGTAACTAAACATTTTAAGAATAGACATGGAAACTAGAGGATGTGATGAAATAGAGTTATCCTCATCTATATTGGTGAGAAAAAAACAAAATTTCAAGGGAGAAATTTCTAAAGGGGGGATATTTTAACAACCTGAACTGTTACAAAAAAAATTATCTTAAGATTTAATTTAATTTCATATTATATAATATGGTTATAGAATACACATTTAATTCATTGGTTTTATCCAACCTACTATAAAAACAGTTATGTATCCTTATTTTTGAAAATATAGCCATTGAAAAATGATCACATGATTTGTATAAATATAAGGATTTAACAAATCCTATGGGCACAGATAAAGGAATTGATTAACTCAACCATTAAGATCATACCCTATGAATCCCACATATTTGTGAATATAAGGGATATCAATTCATTGTTATTTTTTCTTTATCAAGTCCAAGAAGATATCCAAAAACATAAGCATTAGTGAAATGATTTATGGGAGAAGTTTATGATCATCAAGATCACAGACCAAACCATGTTCGCCGAACCACCCCATTAAAGTATCACCATCACACACCTAACTCTTATAGATTTTATGGTGATTTAAAGAGAAATTTATAAATACCCAAATATAATTAATATGTATATTTTACATAATATTTAATATATTTTCATTTGTAAATTTATAATGATTTAGATTTTCATTCAATAAATCAAAAAATTTAATTTTTGTGTAATATTATAATTCAATTAAGGTAAATATTTTCATTAATGTTTGAATAAAGTTATATTTAAAAAAATTATTATTATTAAATAAGGATTATTAAATATAAATAATCTTATAATTTTTATGAAGTCCAATGTAATTTTTCTAAGGGTTCGAAAACTGTTATTGTTAAGAACCAAACATTTTTCAATTAAATTATTTTATTACATTAAATGTGAGAATGAAAATATTTAGTAAATTATTTATATAAAATTAATTTTATTATTTTATTCAGATCATCAAATTTATCCTATTGAAGAGTTTTCTTAATTTTTTTAGATAGTCAAATTTGTGGATAAAAATTAAATATTATATTAATATATAGTGTGTATTATGAATTAATAATGACCCAAAAGTGATTTCATAAATACTATAAAATTTATCCATAAAAAATATATGTTTTATCTTTAAAGTTAAGTGATTTTATGTTTATTTTATTATTTTTATAATGCCTTTATGAATCCACCCAAAACAACAATTAGATTTTATGGTTTTATAATCATTTCTTTAATAGTGTGACTAGCCTAAAAAAGGTATTATTTTGTTATGTTTGGAATTTTTCCTCATAAAAAAATGAAATAATCTCTAAATTTTTAAAAATCATGGGCCAAAACCATGGGAAGGTTTGGGGTATTGGTTATATTATTATATAGATTCCAAAACCTAATTTTGAGAAATATTAATGAAATACTCTCTAATTTCCTATATAAACCCTCAAAATGTCCAACATATCTTCACTAAAAATACTTTTATAGAATCATTTATCTTCCCTCTCATATCTATAGTCCTCACATGGTTCCCCAAAACTCATAATAAGCTCCTCCCAAGCATTTTTATTCAATCACTCAAGTGAGGGATATTCTCATTGTCCTCTTTATTAAAGTTTCCTTATTATCTTATTACTTCTATTTCCAATACCAAATCATTGAACATGCATTTATATGTCTATATTAATTCCTATTTTACTTCCAAAATATCACAGTAATTTTTCCTATTATCAAACCATTCTATGAATTCTTAAGTTCGTCATTATGCAGCAAAAAATTCACCGTGATATTTCATGCCCAAACAACTTGATAGTGAATACCATACCCATTTACTATCATGTTTATTAACCTATATACCCATATAATTATTTTAATTAGGAATTAAATGTATTTATTTCACATTATTTTATATTAGAATAAAATTTAATGATGATGTAATATATTATGTATGATCTATGTGGCACACTTAAGCATGGGAATGAAATGAAATTGACAGGTCCACCTAAATTTATATAGGGCTTCAATGAGATGGGTAATGTTTAGTCTCATGAGAATACATTTTGGTAAAGAGAGTGAACCTAATTCCATTATGGGAATATTTTCTCACGATGAATTAGAAGTTATCTAGTACCTATGTTTATAATGCAGTGTTTCCAGTTGTTTCGAAATTTCCCATGTTTCCTTTCAGATTATTATTCTATATCATGGATTATTATTCATGTGCTTACTATTTTATAACATGTATCACCATAATATATTTTTAAACAATTACTTGGATTTATATCACACTACTTTCTATGTATGTACTTAAGGTATCTTGTACAATTTTATGTTAGAGCATGTCAATAAAATTTTCAATAATGATGAGTTTTTTTCTATTTTAAATTATTCTGTGTTGGGAAAAAATATGTAAATACATCCTCTGTATGTTTTTTACTATTATTTTGTTGGACTAAAAATCTATATGAAAATTAATATTCATGGTTGGTGTTTGTTGATGAATGTTTTTAAGGTGGATGGAATTAAAAATAAAACTCGACAAAAAAATTTCTACATAGCACCACTAAGAAAAATGAAAAGGAACCTACGTAGACTGCAGACAAGAAACAATTAAAGGGTATATTACAGTTTATGGAATGCATATAGTTTGTGTAATGTATCATCATATTTGGAAATGAGGTGGAAATTTGTTGAGTTTTAAAGGATACGGCTCAAGGAAGAGATCAGTCGTAGTATATGAGAAAGTTGTTACGCGAACCATGGAGGGAAAAATAGTTTGCAGGGGGAGAACAGTCTGCGACAAAGGATTCACCACATTGAATATATAATAAAAATGTATTAATGATTTTTTCGATCTATTTTCTTATATGAGGTCCTCTAATCACATCATTATGAAGACTGAATCCCATTAGAAATTATTATCATGCTGGGAAGAATTAGGCTAATTCTAAAAGTGTTTGTGAGGGTGTCTTTGAAAGAGAGATTTCATGAGGAAGTAATTCCATGAAGGGTGTCTCTGAAGATAGTTCACAAAAGTTTTTTTTTGGAAACTATATCCTATAGATAAATATGTGTCTGGTGAGGATAGTAGGTCCATGGGGAATCATCCATCAAAATAGGAGATAAAGACCATGGAACAATAATCCTTCAATGAAGTAGGTACGGTCTTTAGAAGTGGAGGTGGTCTGTGAATAATTCACATCACATGGTGAAGGGTAGTTTATGGAAGAATTTATGAAGTTATTTAAGTGAATAAAATAGTTTTTGAAAGTAATTTCCATAAACTAGTAGTTCACAAAAAAATTGATTTCATCTACAGGTTAAAGCGATACATCAACAGTGCATCTATCTACAGTTGAGGATGCATTCCTCCTTTAAAATGATGGTACCCACATTTCCATAAATTGTGATCGGATCCCTTCCATGATTTGTGAGAAAACGTAGTGGAAGATTGTGGTCCCTTCCACCAGAAGTGATCCATAGAAGGAGACATTGGTAGTGACACACAGGTAAGTAGTTAGATGACTATAAACCTTGTAAAGGTTGTGATCCTGGTCATAGAAGTGATCTACCTGGAACTTTGTAATTGGAGTGATCATTAGATAATTTTGTACATCCAAACATCCCTATTGTATTTTCCTTTTATGTATCCCATTGATGGTGAATCATGTAAAAATGATCTGTCCCATGCATTATTTCATTTCATCTGAAAAATTATTATGGGAGAAATAGAGGATAGTTATTTGATTAATGACGAAAAAATAGCACAAGGTGATGTAGTTTTCATATTTCATAACCTGATTCATTCCCATAATGGTTATTTAACTGATTTTTACAATCAATTGGTATATGGGGTATGGGGTTAAATTCAGCAGTTCTCTCTCAGTATAAGAAATGGATTTTGTTAATCACAAAGGGTTTCTAATCATCGATGGTAAAAATTTTCAATTATGGAAGAATCAAATGGATAATTACTTCCGATAATTAAGAATGTATGTCCTTAAAATATCTATTCATGGAATATCAGCAACTCTCAACAATGGTTCTTTATCAAATGATGACTGAAGAGAATTGGATGGAAATGCTTAAAGAATCAATGCTTTATGGGTATCCCTTTCAAATGTAATTTATATAAAGAAATTTCATGTCAGTAATCACATTAAATGGGAGAGAAGTAGTTGAATATTTATTAGGGAAAATCAAAATTCATAGAGGCAAAGTTACATGTTCTTTGGAATAAATATGAGGATCTCATAATGTTCCCTAATGAGTCTATTGAAATGTTATTTTACTGGGTAAATATTTTTGTGAATTTAATATTTAGTCTTAGAGATATTATTGAATATATAAATATTGTTAAGAACATATTGTAAAGATTACCACCTCGGTTTAATCCAAAATTTTCTGTCCCTGAAGATAATGATCTGATGAAGTTGAAACTGTATAGCCTGCACAATACTCTTATTGCATATGAGATGAGAAATGATGATAATGATTCTATGGAAAAAGGGAGGTCCAATGAATTATAATTCAAGGAAATGAATAAGCTAACCATTGAGGATGGTAAAGAAGATGAATAAATGGATGAGTTTATGTCATTCAATTCCACAACTCTCCAAATAAGAAAAGAAATGTTCAATGGGAAACTACCTCTTTCATGATTTCTATGTAAAAAGGTTGGACATCTTGTAAAAAGGAGCCTTAAGAAGATTCAAAACAATGACGATGATTGTGTTGAAGTTCCCAAGAAGAAGTCTTCATTCTATGTGAAAGGAATAAAAACGTTAAAGAAATATTTCTTTAGAAATATGGTTCAGCTTTCAAAAGAAGATCATAGTTTATAATAATCTAAAGTAGAAGAGGTGGATGACTCTAAGGATCATAAGGAAAAATAAATGGTGGAAGTTTTAAGAAATTCCCATGAATAGGAAAAATGTGACAATGAGGAAAGATAAGTAGAAGTAAGAGTTCAACTTTTTGTTGAATTACAAGCTTTACATGAATAAATAAATGTCTGGAGAGCCAAAAAAAATAAATCCATCCAAGTGTTTCATGATGACAATATAAATGCAATAGGGGGAACAGAGAAGTCTGTGCTGATTAAAGAAATTGAAAACATGAATTTGTTAATGCTAGAGAGATCAAAAAAGGTTTTTGAGTTCAATATCAAGATTAAAAAAATACAAAATTAAAATTGATAGTTTGAATATCATTGGAAAATATCAAATCAAACACATTGAAGAACATGAAGAGTATGTTTTCAGCCTACGACATAGTGTTAAAGAATAGGAAAAACTCTAAACTCTCATCATGGCATCAGGAAAGTAGGTCATTTAGGTGACAACAAAGATGATGGTGGAGAAAAAAGGTAAAGAAGAAAAAAAATAAATAGTAAAAACAAAATGATAAGGATTGTATGAGGGTCAATAAAAAATAGAAAGATGTGATTATTAATGTTAGACCGAAAACACCCTCTCCATAATTGAATATTGATTTGGGTATGAAGTAGAGTCAGAATATTTAGAGAAACCATGAAGTTATTAGTGGTATTGAAGTGATACACAAAAATGCACCTCACATCAGGTGTTATTTTTTGTGGAAAGACTGAATAGTCACAAAATGTGTTTTCCATATCCAAGAGATATCAAAGTTTATAATAACATCAATTCAATCAAATCAAATAAAAATTCTCCAAAATATATAGGGATATTGTTTATTGTTTTGAGGATTTGGAATCATGACCATATACTATATGTAATACATGAAAATTAATGTGTCGAAGAAGAATAAAATTGGTCCCCAAGAGCAATTCAATGAACTATCATGTCATCTGAAAATGAAAAACTGATTTTCTTCTCTATAAGATCAAGATGGTCTATCATACAACAAATAAAATTAAGATTATCAATCGGTACTATGTATGAAGTTAAAATATTGGAATAATATGGAATGAGCTAAGATGGAAGTGGGGTTAGAGATGTCATTTAAAGCATTAGATCGAACTATAATATGGATTGATGATAGTGGATGCACCTTGCATATGTCAGGAAATAAGGATCTGGTGACTGGAATTAAGTATGATAAAGAAGGTATCATATGATTTGGTAATGATGAAGGCCTTAAGATTTTTTGATTAGGAAAATCCATGTTTGGGGGAAGATACATGAGACATAGTGATGTCTTAGTAATTGATGGTATGAGTCACAATTTTCATAGTGTTAGTCAACTATAAAACTCTGGACATTCCATAAGATTTTCTAAGATATTATGTGTCATCAAGGAAAATGATGGTGCATTTGTTTATGGAGGTAAATAAATCATAAGGTAATCTGTACCTTGTGAGTAGAGAAGATGATGTATTCATTATATCCATGGAAGAAGAAATGTTATGGCATAAACAACTTGTCCGCTTGAGCAAAACTTCCATGGATGATATTGTGAAATATGATGATGTTCGAGATCTCCCTAGATTATCACATGATCATACTCATAAGAGTGATTCTTTTCAACAAGGGAATACCATTCCAAATATATACATGGACAAATAGAATAGGTCATCAAGATTTCTTGAATTATAGTAATTTGAGGTTTTTTGACCTATTTCACTAATATCTATAGATGGAAATTGATATTATGATCGCTTTATTGATGATTTTGGTAGAATAGAATCAGTTTCATTCATAACCCACAAATAAGATGTGTTTAGTTATATTAAAATATATCAACAAGAAGTTAAAATGATTCTAGGTCAGAATATCCAGTTGTAGGATTATCTCATGAATCATTAGATAAGGCATCAAGGTTTAGAAGTATGAATTCCACAACAGAATGGAATAGTTTAGAGATGAAACTGAATTATCAAAAACATGGATTGAACAATGCTCATTAAGGAAGACCTGACAGAGATGTTTTGTAAAGAATCAATGATGAAACCATTTAACACATTTAATATAGTTTTATTTTTTCCAAAAGAAAGAAGAATCCATATGATTTATGGTATGGAAAAAATCCAATGTTGAAGTAAATTTGAGTATTCAAATGTAAGAGTTTCATTCTCAATAAGAAGAAACGTAGAATTTTTAAATCTCAGGTAGAGGAATTTATATTTCTTGGTTACTTAAATAAATGAAAAGAATATAATTTCTTCAATAAGAAGGTGGAAATGGTTGTTGAAAACCATGATGTTAGTATAGTATAAAATGATAAAAATCATCATCAAATACATGATCTGTCATGCGAGGATACTAATCATGATAGCATAAGATACAAGGATGTTCTAGTTCCAGATGCTGATTTAGAAGAATATTAATACAATGAAAAGGATGAGAAGAATTTTTATCTCTAAAATAGAATAAGACAACATATGAAATTAATAGACAAAACATAGTTGGTGATTAGAAAGCACAAGTGTAGATAAAAAGACTGATGACTCTATGACCAGAATGACACTTATTATAGGTAGAGCCTAAATGTTTTGATGATATATCTACTAATGAGAATTGGGTTTTGGCTATGAAGGAATAGATTTACCAAATTTGGAAGAATCAAATATGGGAGATTGTTTCAAGACAAAATAAAAATAATTTCATCAGGAATTAATTGGGTTCATGTCACAACATGAATGAAGATAGTGCTATGATTCGAAATAAATCATGACTAGTGTGAAACGGGTTCTCCTAGATAGAGGATATCTATGATTATGAAAAAATTTCACCTACGTCTTGGCTAGAAACAATCAGATTATTTTAGGCCATAGTAGTTTAATGAAATTTCAATACATTCCACATGGATTTCAAGTCATCATATCTAAATGGGGTTTCTCAAGAAGAATTTTACATTGAGAATCTTGATGGTTTTATCATTAGTGAAGATTAGAATATCATTTGTTGACAGGAAGGCATTATATGTGTTGAAGTAGGCACCAAGAACATGATTTTAATGACTAGATGTGGTTTTTAAAAAAATATCAGTTTCTAGCATGGTGGAGCTGATTAAAATGTCTATGTTACCAATTATTGTTATCAAAGGATTATTGTGATGGTATATATCGGTGACATAATATTTGGTGGATTAGATGAAGCATAGTGCGTACATATTTCCGAGTCCATGAAAAGTTATATTTAAATGTCAATGATTGGTGAACAGATGTTTTTCATTTGATTACATGTGACACAAGGAAAGAATGGACCATTCATTTATCAATATAAAATTTCCAAGTAGGTTTTGATAATATTGGGAATGGGTAATTCCATGAATATGATAACTCTTGTGGCTACCCGAATGAAACTATCATGGGATGATGAAGGAAATTTAGTTAATGTTAAAGAGTAGAGGAAAATCATTGGTAGTCTATTGTACATGACAGTGAAAAGACCTGATATTTTTTTTCCACATTCAAAGTAGAAAGGTATCAAATCAACACCAAATAAATCCACATTCATGCATTGTAATGAATACATTAATATATTATGGAAATAGTGTATTTTAGTTTAATATATGCTGACAAATTTCAGCCATAGTTATTGGGATATATGGATGAAAATTTAGTTTGATTAGCATATGATAGGGAATCAACATCAGGAGGTTATTTATATATTAGATGATTTTTTATTTCATGGATAATTATGAAATAGTATTTCATTTAATTGGACACCTCAGAAGCTGAATTTATTTAGGATACTTGTGTTTCTACAAAACTATTATGGGTGAACCGCATTGTGATGATACATGAGTTGAAGAGAAATCTCCTATCGGAATCTATTGTAATAATTCAAGTGATATAAAGATTATAAAAAATAAAATACATTGCACAATGATCAATAAAATTTAAATTAAATATCAATTTATCAAGAAAAATGTAAATCATGGGCATGTGGTGTAAGAGTGGGTTCCTAAATTATAACAGGTTGTAGATATTCTAACAAATGATTTACCCAAATAAGTGCTTGAGAGGCATATAATGGATCTGGGTGTTTAGTAAACTCCCCATACTTGAAAATGTGTGCATATAGGTCCCCCACTCTACCCATGGTATGGTTTGTTTTCCTTAATATGATGTTATGTGTTCTTTACCCTATTACAGACCTCAAAAGAGTGTCATTCAGGTTCATTTTCAAAGGGAGTGAAATTATGGCTAAAAAAGTGGAGAAAATGTCTTAATCATGATAGGGAGAGAAGCTTCCAAGTGGATAAGTGATATAGGGGGAGTTTATGATTCTAGTGGGAGAAGTGATGTAGGGGTAGTATCAAATTTTACAATGCTAAAGGCAATCAATCAATGAAAATATATCATGACTCTAATGAATGTAGATGCATGTTCTTAAAGGTTATTGGATGTAATTAAGTGATTCATTGAATATATTACATTATACTCTAGTTTCTCACATCAAGCATAGATCATGTGTGATTAGAGAGTGTGTTGATAAAATATTTTATCACTATCTTATTCACATGAATCCACTGTTATAAAAATATGGAAGAGTTATTAACGATGTATCAAAATGATAGGAGTTTTCATCAACCCAAAGGGGGATATTATTAGTAAAAAATCTCTCAAGGTGTCCTATTGGTGTTTTTTGGTGTGAATGTGTTTGTTGAAAAATCTATATTACAGTGAATAAGTATGGTTGTTATTTATCGAAGTAGGTTTTATGGTGGTGTAGTTTCCTAGTGTTTTCAAATTTTTTGTATTTAAAAATAAAGAGTTTATTTTTTGAAAATTATGGACTTCTACACTGGGGTACATGGTATGGGGACCGTGAAGCATAGTTTGCAGACCGAAAATGAGGTTCATTGAACAGAGATCAAAATTATGTAAAGGAAAAAATTTCCTATAACAATGTTGTGAGGACAACGTTTGACTCTATGTGGACTATGAATGAGGAACACATCATGAGTTACATGGATTAAATAGAACTATTTTATTTCATGAGATGTCTTTTCATTCTTGTGAAGTATGCAATAATTTGTGGATCCATAAAGGGTATCATTCACAAAAGAGAATGTTCATTGTATAGGATCAAGGAACTATGTGGATTGTTGAGGGAAAACAGTTATTGGGAGGATCACATTCTTAGATAAAGGACGTACCATATAAAATATTTAAGGAAAAAGACTAGCTAATTTTTTGGAACTATTTTTCCATATACATATCACTAATCAGATTATTATAGAAAGAGAACCCCATTAGAAAAGATCATTGATCCAGGAAGAATCCAGCTATGTCATAAAGATATTGCGAGGGAGTCTATGAAATAGAGATTTCATGGGGAATTAATTCCATGAAGGGTTCCTACAAAGATAGTTTTTGAAAGGGTTTTGTGGTGAATAGTGGATAAAAAATGAAGAAGAATCCATAGAGGAGAGGCCATCCACATGGCATCATCTATCCACAGAGGACAGTTGGTCTGTAGATGAATATTTTTTCAATGAAGCATGGATGGTCTGTGGAAGCGGTGGTGGTCCACAAATCACTCACAACACATTGTTTTTTTAAGTTCATGAAGGACTTGAGGAAGTTTTTAAAAGAGACTAAAATCATTTAGAATTATAATTTCCCTAAACTAATTGTTTTTGGAAAAGTGGATTTCATCTATGGGTGAAAATGTGACTTCGACAGATATTTTATCTAAAGTTTAGGATGCATGATTTTATGAAAATAAAGGGAACTACAATTCATGAAATGGTGAGTGGATCCATTCTAAGACTTCTAATCAATGGAAGAGGAAAATGGTGATCTTTTCCACTAGAATTGATAAATAGAAAGAGGCATAGGGTGTAAACCTTGTGAAGTAAGTGAGATAACCATAAACCTTGTAGAGACAGTGATCCTAGGAATAGAACTGATCAATACAAAACTTTTTAATTTGTAGTGAAATTTATTGAATTTGGTACATCATCACATCACCATTGTATGCTCTTTTGATGTATCCCAATGAGGGTGAAACATGTAAAATTATTGTGTCTCGTGCATGATTTCATTTTAGATCATAATTTATTATGGGAGAAGGATAGAAGAGTGTTTTATTTAATGATGAAAAAAGATATGAAAGAGAAGTGGTTTTATTCGGTTTTACCCAGTTTCAGCCCCCCCAACCCCCATCAAGGTATTTGACTTTGTGGATCTATCATTGTGAAACAAACCTGATTCCAAATGAAACTAGACATCTCGACCTTATTTTTTATTATGTGTTATATTATTTATTAAATCATGTATAAATGTGAAATAAAGAGAAGGGTTTTCATATGGATCATTTCTCAGATATCCTCAAACCAAATCCAAATCTAAGGACAATATTAGTTGAGGATTCATGTATAGAATTAAGGTAGGTGTTCACATTGTTTTCCCTACTATTTTTTATGATTCATAAATATTTTATTGTTCCTCATGTAATATTTTTCTAATAATCCCATTTATATTGACTTCATCATGTCAATTTGATCATTGAAACATGATATACACATATCGATCCTCTTTTAGTGAGTTGGATTATGTCTACCATGTTTATGGACAACCCATATATGTGAAAAATAAAATTTACATTATCACTAGTTGTATTAAATGCTTGTGACACCAATTGGGATTCTGGAATATCTCTTAATTGAATTGTCTATGATTCATCGATTTATGTGGATCCCAATGCACAACTTAGGTGTTTGACCACATATCATTGAAATTAACCTTGTAGGAATCTCCCTTAATGACCATATCATTTTCTTAAGACCTGTTGATCCTAACTAATGGTTTTCCCATGTGTTAAAAATTGAATTGGGTGATTACATGTGAATCCATACTCATGTTGGTTGTTTTAAATTCAATGAAATTAAATGCTTTATATGATATGGATTTTATGGAATGAACTATACATGTTGGTTTGGTTTTACGTAAATAAATTGAATTGATTAAACGAAATGGTATGACTAGTGGATGTAAGGTCCACATGCCTTTTTTATTTCCTTATTAAATAAGTATATCTATATAGATGATTATTCCTTTATTATATATATGGTCTTGTTGATCATGAAGATTTAGAGGTATTACCTCATGCTATATTTTATAAATACTAATACTCCTTGAAAAAGGTTGTGATACAATGGTAAGGGACATGTTGAGAATGGAGGTATCATGCCCCCTTATATCTGGCATTGAGTATGATGTCTCAAACCACTAACAATAGCCGGGCACTGGGATTTATGCACCGCGTCCCTGTTTTGAGGGATAACAACATGGTCCACTCAACATAAATAGTGTTGTGCATGATGTATCAAAATTTTATTGGGATTTAGGACATGTACCAAAATTTTGAGCTTATAGGATTCTCAGACAAGCAAAGGATGTTGGAGTGATTCCCTGGTCCATCCAGAAACTACTATTTTATGTAATGGTCACTTAAATCAATACAAAAATAGTTCATATATGTGTATGAAAAACATATCACTATGTATATAAAATCTATTACTATATATATAGTGACTAACCATACTCCATTCCGACAACGAGCTGATCCAGGTAGAGCCATAAAGTGTCTTCTTGGAACCTGAGATGTCTAGTTATTTTTTATTTCATCATTGCTAACATATTCCATTATACATACAAAATTTATAGTTACCTAAAATTATTGGATTACACGTAAACACCATTGGTGGTGGGCTACATAGATTTATATCTAAAACCCTACCCATTCATTCTTTAGTACCTGAGAATATTATCTTTTCACAAGTACTAAAAAGGGATAGTGCCCTACTTCTAGACTTTGACATGCTCACACATAGTTGGATATTAGGAGTAGAGTACCAGGAATAGGATTGAGATTCTTATGAATTTTTTTCCCTTTTTTTTATTTTTTACTATTGCATATTTTTCATGTATCCTCCTATTCCATTTTTATTGTAGCATGCTATGCATCCATGTATATGAGACATTCATAGAGGATTTTTATTTGATTAGAAGTCATTTAATTATTCTTCCTCTGATTATTTATTATGTTTATTTATTTATGCTTCTGCATTTGGTTTTCACATTTGTTCGGTGGTATGCTTCATATATTGATTTCTATTTTTTTGTAGCTATTGTACCTCTTGGATTAGAGTATATAGTCTCCCCACCAAACCACCCTTACACCATCAATATTTTTCATCATCCTCTGGTGTATGGGAAGGCATGTTAGATTCCTTGTGACCCATATTCTTGGTGAATAGATTACGTGGGCCTTGGTTTGGGATGTTACCAATCCTTTTTGTAAGAGGAAGAGAAAATGTTTTAGTGAAGGGAAATGTCTCAAAGACTAGAATAGTCACTTTTCCAATTCCTCTGGGTACACACCAAAGACATTTCACTAAAGATATAGGAACACGACATGGTATGTTTCCCAAAGTCTCATAGTGTTCCCTACTGAAAAACCTCGAGTCCTATTTTTCAAGATAACTAGTGAGACATCCAACTTCATGAAACTCACATGTTTGACTGAATCTCAATGAACACCTCCTTCATGTAGAATTCATCACATGATCCACTATCTTGACCAAAAATTATCACATAATTCTCCACATATATTCTAATAAATAAAACCAAAGGGGTCCTTATTTACATAGATATATGAACAATATTTTCCTAGATTATACAAAGAATTGCTCTATATTCAAATACCCTCCATCTCCATTAGGTACCCTATTAAGGTAAATGATGGTAAATAAAAAATATTAATCATGAATGTAAAGATCCACACTTGACGTACATAGAAAGTACATTAGTTTTTCATAATTCTTAACACATGACAAAAATATATTCCCAAAGACCGTATTAGTTTAGTGTCTTTGGAAACTCGGAACATAATCTTCTAATCATGGTGAAAGATCCTCAACATCTCCCATAAAGATCTTCCCCTTTGGTATTCTTACCTATAAACTTTATTTATATCCTAGGGAAAGGAAAACATAAAAAGGGTGAGCTCAAATACTCAGTAAGGTTAAACATGGAGAATATAAAACAATTCCTAAACATTTTAATGTAAAAACTTGAACATAAAATCTAAACATAAAAATCATGACCAATGACATAAATCTGGGATGTACATAAGGAATAGATCATAAAGAAACATTAAACATGATACAATAGAAAAAGAATATAACATGTAATTGTGTAAAAACATTAATCACATGATAGGATTTCTATAGTATCCATGTAATTTCTTCCAATACCATCATAGTTGGCAAAGTCCCTTTCTGAATCGAGTTCACTTCTCGTTCTAGTCTTGTATCACGGAACCAGATTAACTTTATATTCCGGCCATGTCTATCTTCTGAGATATAAATCCTTACCCAATGAGTTGGAGGGAGATATAGGCCCCACCCATCTCATAATGAAATCATTCTTACTTGTGACACAAAATGAACATAAATCACTCATCCTAACCCAAAAAATAAAATGGGTTTCATAAACATCATCCCATTATAACGTAATCCATATAAAAAAATAGATATAATTTCATCATTAGGAGAATCGAACCATGTAAATAATAGATACATTATACTTTAAACTTAATCATACTAAATGATTCCATCTTAAATGGAAAATAGTTTTGAAAAAACATTTGAAATGAATTCTTGATGAAAATATCCTTTCTTCTTCAAAATCATTTTATTTTCAAAAAATGCCATTTTATTTTAAAATAAAAGGATTATGTTGAAAATAATCATGAAATCTTGTATAGTAAGATTCAAGAAAATAAGGCATTATGAAACCGTAAAAATCCCTTCATGTTGTATAAGTTTAAAAAAAATTTCTCCTCGTACATTTAATGGAAAAGTATAAAAGTACCACGTATAGTAAACAAAAGATAGATTCCTTCCATAAAACAAAGTAAAATTCAAAGAGGGGTAAACATGAATTTAGACATACATGTAAGAATATTAAACATTTTAGGAAAATCATTTCATGGACATGGACGAAATATATACCCCAGTAAATACTTAGGTATAAGAAATCTTGGATAAAAATGAGATTGCAAATTTATCCCTTACCTTATGTCCAATTTCTTATGTATGTGTACGAGACCCCTATATAGTGGGTTTAAAAAAATATTAACTTGTTGGAGAACAATAATAATATTTATGTTATAATATATGATTCACTTACGACTTAATTTTACCCGTTCATTTGTCAATTCCATGTTAAAGTAGCGTTTTGGGTAAAATCATTTAATTTATCATCCGTTTTTTGACTTTTAATTATTCATATGATTACATAGATCATGGTAACTTACATACAGAATGTAAAAAATTATTTATATATAATATATATTCATAATATACATATATATAATAGATTGATAAATGGAAATAAATACCCCGTTCATGGAGACAGTAGACCGTACGTATGCACGAACGCTATTTTTGTTTCCTTATTAAATTGAATGGAAGTAAGTAAATAACAAATACATAAGTCCAGTATCATTAATATTTCATATATTTCATGATTATTTAATATATATTATTTATAATCATTCATTAATGGTTAACTTGGAGAATGAATCTCATCGCGTCGTGGAGACGGTAATCCGTATATACGCACGAGCGATGATATCGTTCCCTTAATTATGGAATGGAATTAGATTGGATGATATAATATCCCAGAATTAGTATCATGTTCTAATAACCATATATATAGTTATTATTTACACCATTATACCCATCCAAATAAGGTGGTGGAAAAACAGATTACCCCACGGCGTGGAGACGATATTCCGTACATACGCACGTGCAGTGATTTCTTATTTCGTAGGATGGGTAGAAGGTGAAATAAGGTTGTTTCATATTTATAACAACATATAAGTAAATTATTTATACTGATGTCTTTATTTTAAAATTAAACAACTAAATAATAGGATGTATAATAACAAATAAACTTGAAAGAATTGGTACAATAGATTACCTCTTCTTCGACACGCCTTCTCTTAACCTCCACATAGGGCTCTAAATTTTGTTTTGGAAGAAGACCAGGAACTCTAGTAGGTTTCTAGGGAAGTGTAGAAGATAAATAGTTAGGGTTTGGATGATATTAAAGGCTCAAAGTGGTGTGAGGAGGAGATGGAGGAGGTTCCCTTTTATAATGGAAGAGAGGGGCACTTTTGGAAACCTCAAAAATATTAATTTATAATAAAATAAAACACCACATAAAAAATTCCAAAGTGACTAAAATTAGTATATGAGGTAATATATGGTAGTAATATCATCATCCAATCAAATTTATACATGTTGGGAAATTAGTGTAAACCTTATCAATTTGATTTATCCTTATTTAATTAATTTAATCTTATTTTTGGTAATAATATTCTAAATTTGAAATTGTTCAATTTAATTTCATATGTGTTGGGAATTATCCATAATTGGATAATTTATGACATTTTAGACAATATAAATTTCCATATATAATTTTTAAATAGTTATGTGATTTTTAAACAATTTAATAATATGTTATTTTTATAAAATAACAATAGTGTTAATTTTGACACTATTCATTTATTTGAATTTAAATAAAATCCACACAGAGGATATATTCGAGAAAAATGTATAATAGATTCCTAAAATGTCATATGAATCTACAAAAATTTGTGTATAACATTAATTAGTTCACATAATGTTTATTTTAATATTTATAAAACTATTTATTTGATATTTCTCTAAATAAAACAATTAATACATCATTTTTTGTATAATCATTTAATATGCTTATTATTTTTATAAAAATTAAAAATTAAATCCTATGATTAATATATATATAATAAATTTCATAATAATATTTTTAATCAAATTTATAATTTTAAAATCACAACATTTAAATTGTTATATTTATTAAATTATGAAGGTGACACCTTTGACATAATTTAAAATAAAATAATATAAATGTCCTAATCTGTTTTATCAGGGTTTAAATGTTCCAAAAATCTCCCCTTTGATGATTATGATATATTAATAAGTTTTGGTCATGTTTCAGGTCCTTTGGATAGGTATTATTATTTTAATAAAAACTATATTATTGATTTTTCACTAAATAAATAATTTCTACATCATTAATGTGTAAGCTATTAATGTATTTAAATTTTTCATAAAAATTACAAATATATTACCATGATACATAAAAACATTTTATATTTCAAATGAGTATTTATAATCTAAATTATATTCTCTATAACTTTATATAAAAGATTATCTAATTATTAAAGTTTGAGTGAGACATATTTCACTTTCTTTAAAACAAAATAAATTAAAGGACTTAATCACATCCAAGTGGGTTCCGATGGATTCCAATTCAACTCAAATATTCCTTAGAATTATATATTAGCATCTAATTATATTAATACAAGTTTTATGGTAATTTTATAATATTATGTTTACCTTTAATTACCTAATTTACCTTTAACTCTGGTAAATAAAATTTACCGTAATTACTATTCATAATGCCCAATAATAAAAAGTAGCCTATTAACATAATTTGGACCTACTGATTCCAAATATGTAATAAATTTTTCCAAATTCAAAACACATAAGTTGCAATAATTAATTTAAAATTAATCTCATTGTTGAAAAAATGGGTTTCTATTAAAAACATGGGAAAAGATTGAATTGATTTAACATAAGAATTAAATGTAAAATCAATGATAATGACATAAATTATATTAAATATTAAAAATATATTCTATTTATACTTTAAAAAATTTAATACTATAATTTAACCATATAAATTATCTCGTTGAAAAAGTTGTTTTTATGCAAAATTCACCGTGTTTTTACTCTTCATCAAAATAAGAACTTTGTCTGAAAAATATCAAAACATTAACCAATTTAAATTTTTATAAAATGATTGAAAATAAGAAGTTTATTTTGTAAAATTTAACTTATAAACTTGTCAAAAATTATATTTAAAATGGGTGCTCCATCAAAAAGTGGCAAAACTGCATTTTTTGAAAAATACTTATTTTACCCAATAAATTTATTTTGTTCACATACCATGTCATAGAAAATGTGTAAGATTAATAATAAAGTTATGAAATTCAAAATGTAGTTAATAATATTCATAAAAGTTATTTCGTAATAATATTATAACCATATATCGTAGTTTAGTGAAACCCGATATTGCATACAACACACGCTATCGAGAAAGGTCGCAATTGCGTGTAATGCAAGCCAAGTAAGGGTGTGTGTAGTACAAGACTCCTTTGTTGTTGAATATAACAAAATCCAACCATATTTCATTTATAAATTGAATATATATATATATATATATATATACACACTCAATGTTGCGTAGAATAACTACTATCAAACAAACTTGAAATTGTGTGTAAGACGATCCAAGAATAGTGTTGCATATGCTGCAAGCTAATATGGTGTTGTGTATAGTATAAGATAATCTTGGTGTAGTGCACAATAGAAGATATGAAAGAAATTAAAAATAATATATCTTATAAAATCTCAGGGTGTTACATTCTACCCCCCTAAAAATTAATTTTGCCCTCGAAATTCTTCGGGGTTATAAATGGTTTATTACATGAGGGTTTATTTCATAGAAACCCACATTGTAAAAAGGAATAAAAAAGCTTATATTTAAAAAATAATGTATGAAACATAATATTTACCCAAATTAACAAATCACCGGGTTTCCACATGGGATAACATAGGTGAAAATATGGATATGGAGGAGAAATCTAACCATCAAGTTCTGATGTAGAGTGGTAGAGGACATGGCTATGAAAAAAGCCAATAGTACTAAATTCATAAATTTGTGATGATCTAAGGTACCATCTAATACATCAGATATGAGAGCACTAGGAATTTTTTTTGGTTTTCAATATCATTTCCCAATTGTTGAAGAATTTTTGAGTTAAAAGAAATACTTACTTGATTTTGGTACAATCTCACTGTTGTTCATGCCATGAACAATTTCCACTTAATCTCTTAAAGAAATGAAGTTGAATTAGTCTTTAGTGAAGTGTTATCGGATCATGCGATAGAATTATAGGTCATTCCATCTATCCCAAACATAACGTTAGCAATAATTATATATATAAGTACATATACGGTGAGATTAATCGTATATGGTTACAAAAATGACCTTATAATTCATCTATCATACCGCTTAATAATATAAAAATAATTTCTACTAACCAGGGAATTCCTGCAGGCCACTGGTAGTTGATAAAGTCCTGTCGCACATCGGTTGTGGGTTCGATTCATGCAACCTTATCAGATACGATGGGTTGTTGCCCATCCTATGGGTTGTCCTTTTTCTAACACTACCCTAAAATAACATTAGAGAAATAGTATCGAAAAATGTTCTAGCCATAAACAATTCAATCAGATGTCCAACTTAATCATTTCCAACCTTTTGTCTTATCAAAAATACTTCTCTCCAATATTATTGTATAATGAAAATGATTACTAGAAATGTCATCAACCAAGAATGTGAGTTCCATCATTTATCCCCCATATATCATAAAATATATCTTTTTGGTCACATTCCAAACATGTGAATACCTTAATTATGTTTTCTCTTGAAACATTAATTACCATATAATCTTAGTTAAAACATGAATTCTATCAGATGTTTACTCTTTCCACATACCAAAATCCCAAAATTTCTATATACTCAAACCATGACATCATATTGTCCTTATATCAGTCATGAGATCATTAATACTATCAAATATCTCATTATCTCCTAATACATTTATTATGTGCATATCATCTACATTCCAAAAATATCTGAATAACCTTTCATGGTTACTGGTACCATTCAACATATACTTTCAAATAATTTAGGAAAAACAATAGTGTAACAATCCTTAGATGTGTCATTATTCCATAGTAGCATTACCTATACAACATAACTCTTGATAAACATAAATCACTCCACTACCTTCATAAACCATTGACCGAGCTTGAACAATTATTTCATCTCACATATCATTTATAGTCTCTTCATCATCATCAATATAAATACTACCCATACGTCCATGATGATTCTTTTCTTGAGACTTTCCCTTCGGGAATCGGATTGCATAATGCCCGTACATTTCACATTTAAAACATTTAACTGTTGTTGATGTCTTAGAAATACCAGTATCCTTGTCCATGATTTTAACTGATCCTTTTCTTTTGCAATTACTGGCTTTGTGTCCTTCTTTTTAACACCCAAAGCATCTTCCAGTTCCTTCGAAACATTCTCTTGGATGCCTTTTCCAACATGATTTACATGAGGAAAATTGAACTTTCATTCTTCTATGATCATCATGAAACTCCGTCTTTCGCTTATTAGCTGAGTTAGGAAACATACCAAAGTTGCGATTATTGATCATATTATGAAAATGATTATTAGGCATAATAATGGTGTTTGGACATCCAAATCATGTTCTATTTGGTTTCTCATGAAGAATATTATTCCATTTTCCACCATATTCTCCATTAACATGAATCCTCCTGTTTCCTGCCATTTCTTAAAAATAAAAAAGTATAGTATGCGAGGAAAAACTCGTACTAGAAAAACAACATAATCAAGGGAGAGTACTTTCAATCTCTAACACCTTAGGTTTAATTCTATTATAGTTACCGTAATTCTAGGACTATAACCTATACTTATATTTAACCTTAAGGACATACCTAGACATACTTTAGAAATATATCTAGGGATCTCACTAAAGTTTTCGCATTCTAGTTTCCAATGGTTGACTAAACCATTTCTCTGATATCCACTGTAGATACCCACACTTGACGTACATAGAAATTACATTACTTTTGCGGAATACTTAATACACGACAAAAATAGATTCCCAATGATCATATTATTTTAGTATCTTTGGAAACTCAGAAAATAATCTTCTAATCATAGTGAATGATCTTCAACATATCCCATAAAGATCTTCCCCTTTTGGTTTTCTTACCTAAAACCTTTCTTTATATCCATGGGAAAAGAAAACATAAAAAGGGTGAGCTCAAATTCTCATAAAGGTTAAACATGGATAATATAAAACAATCCCTAAACATTTGAATGCAAAAACATGAACATAAAATCTAAACATCAAAATCTCAAGCAATGACATAAATCTTGGAAGTATGTAAGGAATAGATCAAAAAGGAACATTAACCATGATAAAATAGCATGGTAATAAAACATTTAATTGTGGAAAAACATTAAGTACATGATAGTATTTCTATAGTAGCCAAGGAATTTCTACCAGGACCATCATAGTGGACAAATTCCCTTTCTGAATCAAGTTCACTCCTCCTTCCAGTCCGGTATAACTGAACCAGATTAACTTGTATTTCCATCCATGTCTATTTCATGAGATATAAATCTTTAACCAATTCATTTAAGGGATATATAGGTCCCACCAATATCATAATGAAATCATTCTTACTTGTTCCAGAAAATTATCTTAAATCATTCATCATAACCCAAAGAATAAAATGGGTTTCATAATCATCATCCCATCATAAAGTAATCCATATAAAACAAATGGATATCATTTAATCCTTAGAAGAATCAATCCATGTAAATAATAGAGACATTATAATTGAAACATAATCATACTAAATAATGTCATCTTAGATGGAAAATAGTTTTGACAAAACACTTGAAATGAATTATAGAGGAAAATATCATTTCTTTTTCAAATTCATTTTATTTTCAAAAAATGACATTTTATTTTAAAAGAAAAGGATTTTGTTGAAAATAATCATGAAATGTTTTAGAGTAATATTCATGAAAATAAGGCATTATTAAACTGTAAAAATCCGTTCACGCCATCTAAGTTAAAAAACATTCTCCTCGTACTTTTAACGGAAAAGTCAAAAAGTACCATGTATGGTAAAGAAAAGAAACATTCCTTCCATAACAAAAATTAAAATTCAATGAGGGGTAAACAGGACTTTAAACATACATGGATGAATATTAAACACATTATGAAATACATTTCATGGACATGGACGAAATATATACCATAGTAAATACTTAGGTAAAAGCAATCTCGGATAAAAATGAGATTGCAAAATTATCCCTTACCTTATGTCCAATTTCTTCTATATGTGTCTGAGACCCCTTTATATTGGGTTTGAACATATTATTAACTTGTAACAGAACCATAATAATATTTATGTTATCATATATGATTCACTTAGGACTTTATATTACACGTTTATTTGTCAATTCTATGTTAAAGTAGAGTTTTGGGAGAAATCGTTTCTTTTATCATCCATGTTTTGACTTGTAATTAATAATATGATTACTTAGATCATGATTACATACTTGCTGAATTTAAAAAATTATTTATATATAATATATATTCAGAATATATATATATATATATAATAGATCAATAAATGTAAATAAATACACCATTCATGGAGACGGTAGGACGTACGTACATATGAACGCTATTTTCATTTCATTATTAAATTGAATTAAAGTAAGTAAATAACATATACATAAGTCCAGTATCATTAATATGTCATATAGTTCATTATTATTTAATATATATACTTTATAACCATTCTTTAATGGTTAACATGGAGAATGAATCTCATCACGTCGTGGAGATGGTAATCCGTACGTACGCACGACCTATGATATCGTTCGCATGATTATTGAATGGAATTAGAGTGGATGATATAATATCTCAGAATTAGTATCTTGTTATAATAACCATATATATATATATATATATATTAATTCATTACACCATTATACCCGTCCAAGTATGGTGGTGGTGGAAAAAAATAGATTACACCACGGTGTGGAGAGGTAATTCCGTACGTACAAAGGTAC
The DNA here is from genome assembly GCA_963277665.1 of Viscum album. Classification (NCBI taxonomy): domain Eukaryota; kingdom Viridiplantae; phylum Streptophyta; class Magnoliopsida; order Santalales; family Viscaceae; genus Viscum; species Viscum album. The sequence goes on from OY728134.1 coordinate 1,075,864,039, forward strand.
GATGATTTCGTTGTTTGTAGGATGGGTAGAAGGTGGAATAGGGTTGTTTAATATATATAATAACATATTAGTATATTATTTATACTAATTTAATTACTTTATAATGAAAAAACTAAAGAGATAAATTAAAAAAAATAAAGAAACATGAAAGAATTGGTAGAAGAGATTACCTCTTCTTCGACGCACCTCCTCTTATCGTCCACTTAGGGCACTAAAGTTGGTCTTGGAAGAAGAAAATGAACTATAGTAGGTTTCTAGGGAAGTGTAGAAGATAAATTGGTAGGTTTTGGCCAAGAATGAAGGCTCCAATTGGTGTGAGGAGGAGAGGGAGGAGGTTCCCTTTTATAAGGGAAGAGATGGGCACTTTTGGAAACCTCCAAAATATTAATTTTTAATAAACTCAAACCCCACATAAAAAATTCGAAAGTGACTCAAATTCGGATATGAGGTAATATAGGATAGTAATTTCATCAATCAATCAAATTTAGATATTTTGGGAAATTATTTTAAACCTTATCAATTTGATTTATCCTTATTTAATTTATTTAATATTATTTGTGGGAATAATATTCTAAATTTTAAATTGTTATAAATAATTACTTATGTGTTGTGAATTATCCATAATTGGGTACTTTATGAACTTTTAGACCATATAAAGTTAAATTTATAATATTTAAATATTTATGTGATTTTTAAACAATTTAATAATTTTTTATTTTTATAAAATAAAAATAGTGTTAATTTTGACACTATTCATTTATTTGAATTTGAATAAAATCCCCATAGAGGATATATTCGAAAGAAAATGTTTTATAGATTCATAACATGTCATATGCATCTATAAAATTTGTGTATAACATTAAGTAGTTCACATAATTTTTATTTTAATATTTATAAAACCATTTATTTGATATTTCTCTTAATAAAAAAATTACAACATCATTTTTGTATGATCATTTAATCTACTTATTAGTTTCCTAAAAATTAAAAATAAAATCCTATTATGAATATAAATATAATAAGTTTCATAATAATATTTTTACTCGAATTTATCATCTTAAAATCACATCATTAAAATTTTTATATTTATTAAATTATGAAGGTGACATCTTTGGCATCATTTAAAATAAAATAATATAAACGCCCCTATCGGATTTATAAGGCTCCAAATGGTCTCGGAATATACCCATGGATTCTTAGGGTACATATATACTTGACCAATAAGGTTTGGTCAATTTTTGGGTCCTTTTGATAGGTATTATTATTTTAATAAAAACTATATTATTGATTTTTCACAAAATAAATAATTTCTACATCATTAATGTATAAGATATTAAGGTAATTAAATATTTCTTAAAAATTAAAAATAAGTTAACATGAAAAATAAAAACACTTTATCTTTCAAATGATTATTTATAATTGAAATTATATTATGTATAACCTTACATAAAAAATAATCTAATTATTAAAGTTTGAGTGAGACATATTTCACTTTCTTTAAAATAAAAAAAATTAAAGGTCTTAATCACATCCAAGTGGGTTCTAATAGATTCCATTTCGACCCAAATATGCCTTAGGACAAAATAAAATCATACAATTATATTAATACAAGTGTTAGGGTAATTTTATAATATTATTCTTATGCTTATTTACCTAATTTACCTTTAACTGTGGTAAATAAAATTTACCGTAGTTACTATTCATAATGCGAAAAAATAAAAAGTAGCATATTAACATAATTTTGACCTACTAATTCCAAATATGAAATCCATTTTTTCTAATTCTAAACATAGAAGTTGCAGTAATTAATTTAAAATTAATCTTGTTGTCGAAAAAACGGGTTTTTTTAAAATATTGCAAAATATTGAATTGATTTAACCTATACATTCATTGTAAAATCAATGATAATGAGATAAATTATATTAAATTGTAAAAATATATTCTATTTATACTTTAAAACAATTTACTATTATAATTTAATCATATAAATTATCTCGATGAAAAAGTTTTTTTATGTAAAATTTAGCGTGTTTTTACTATTCATCAAAATAAGAACGTTGTCTGAAAAATATCAAAACATTATCCAACATAAATTTTTATATACTGAATCAAAATAAGAAGTTTATTTTTTAAAATTGAACTTATAAACTTGTCAAAAAATATATTTAAAATGGATGCTCTATCAAAAGGCTGCAAAACTGCATTTTTTGAAAAATATTTATTTTACCCGAAAAATTTATTTTGTTCTCATACCATGTTCTAGAAAATGTGTGAGATGAATAATATTGTTATAAAATTTAAAATTTAGTTAATACTATTCATAACGGCTAGTTCATAATAATATTTTAACCACATATCATTGTTTACTGAAACCCGGTATTGCGTACAACACATGCTATCGAGGAAGGTCACGATTGCGTGTAATGCAAGCCAAGTCGAGGTTGCATGTAGTGAAAGACTCCTCTGTTATTGAATATAACAAAATGCAACCATATTTCCTTTATACATTGAATATATATATATATACTCAATTTTTCATAGAATAACTACTATAAAATGAACTTGAAATTGTGTGTAACACGATCCAAGAATAGTGATGTGTATACTGCAAGCTAATACGGTGTTGCGTATAATGCAAGATAATCTTGGTGTAGCGTACAACAGATTATATGAAAGAAATTAAAAAAAATATATCTTATAAAACCTCGGGGTGTTACAATGAAAATTTATATACAAAACATTATAAGGCATTGAAACATTCACAGATGTCAAATTCACCCCTATTTCTTCAAAAATATTGAATAGTTACATATCTTAGATGATTTATTAGGGATAAAATCACCCATGTCTTTCCTAAAGGCATCTAAACATTATAAAAACTAATCCCAACCATCCAAAGATGATTGGAAACTCAATTTTTTCCTCCATACTGTGGATAACCCTAATATAGGTCATCATAATAGGGTGAATATTCAGTTGCCCCATTAACCAAGATTCCCCATTTCCCATATATTCTATCATGGATCCATATTCTCTCAACCATATAACTAGGGAAACACTTCACCCTCCATCTCAAAATAAGGAGACACGTCAATAATGATGAAAATATCCCCACAACCTAGGACAATATTGACACCAACTCAATAACTCTAATGAAAATGGAAAAATTCAATTTTAGGGATTATCACTTCAATGGATTCATTCTCACATTATATGATATTTAGGAATCATTCAATGCAATAAAGTGTAATAGAATATTCCAACAATGGAATAACACAATAACATATCTGACACCTGTCAAAAAATTAATCCACTTCAAGATATTATACATTATTCATGAAAAGTAATCACCTCCCATAATATAGGGAAACTGTGCAGGATTTCCACTACATCCATTATACACTCTATATCTATCAAGAATGGTGTTTCTTTTGTGGAACATTCTTCTTGATCATTAGAACAAACATACTAGTCTAATATTATCAATCCATTATTTTTAGACAAACAAGATGGATGAATTCCTACTGTAATGTCTTAGAGTTATTTGGTAGATGTTTTTGTCAACTAAATGATATTCCATTGAGCTGTATGAATCAATAAGATTTGATACAAAAAATATTAATCAGATTGAAGCATTCTAGGGTGAGGGTTTCACAGTTGGACAATGATCAACAGATAAAGATCTCATACATTTTGTTCTGTAGGGGTGGTTATTCAATTCATGCACTGTTTCCTAATGATCGGATGTTAGAGTTATTAATGGGTGATGAAACAATGTATTGACCATTTCTCAGGTCAATGTGAGGTTGATAATGAAACTCTTTGTTCATTAAAACTTCATAACAACACATAGACCTATATAAATAGGTGTGGTGGGCTTGATCTCTTTTATTCTTTGTTTATATAAATTGGGTGTTCATAACATAATTTTGTCTGACAAAAAATAGAGATGAAGTGAGGGAGAGTTCTACTCATTTTTTTGTCTCCCTTAATGATTTTTTGTTATGTTCCCCCTTTAATTTTGAACAAATAATGAACCAAATTAAACCTTGTTTTCCCCATTTATATTTTTATGATTTATGATACAAAGTTTTTTTTTGTATTGATTATATAGTTTATATCATAATTCATGTGAACAAATACTAGGAGGTAGATATTGTTGGACATAATCTATAACTTATAACATTATGATGTTTTTATATATTTTAGGATCAATCAATTGTATGAACATATATATCATGTGAATGTTGTCTAGCTAGGTTCATCTGTTTGTATGAATTTTTTTTGTTATATGTTTCGTCATAGAGGTTTATCGTCCCCCAATGTAGTGGTGTCAATGTATTGAATTAGTTTCACTTCTCTCATTAAATTAAAGTTTCTCTTTTATAATTTCATGTAATTTAACCTATTTCACAATAATAGTTTCCTCATAACAATTTCAATGAAAAAAAGATCATATCAATATGTTCTATGAAATAATATATTCTTTTTAGATACCTAATCTTGGTGATATTTTAATAAAAAAATAATTTGATTCTCCTTTTATGAGTAAGTGTCCTGAAGATATGGACCTAGGATAATGCGGGGGGGGGGGGGGGGGGTTATTATAATGATTTAACATTTATCAGAATGACTCTTATTTGAAATATTTTATTCAACAATAGAGATAATAATAATAATGTTGATGTTATGAAAGTGTTGGTTGAAATGTATGAGAAGAAATAAATTCTTATCTTTTTTTATTTATACAATGATTGTTCAACTAGATGTTATTTAATGTAAGGCCTCTAGAAAACTGTGGTAATGACAAAAATATGATTTGAGGTAATCCTGAATATATGAATGTTACACTCATAGATAATGATTGGGATTTTATTCTACATTCCTCACCTTCAATGTGGTGGGAAGACATGGTGACTAGGGTTATCAATTGTAGTGGGAGGGACGATCTCATGTTTTATTGAATTCAAAACATGATATGGGATGATGATTTTTTGAATAATAATGTCTAGAATCCATTTCAAAGTGATATCAATGCTACAAGATGTGGATAATCTATACAACTGAAAGACATTTATAAGAATAAATCTTTAGATGTTATTCCCTAGAGAATAAGTCAATGAAATTTTATTGGTTTATGTCCCATATTTTTTATTTGTTAGAGGAAGGTACATATAAATTCATATTGTAGAAATAAATAAATGGATTATACTTATGAATTAAAAAACTCAGGCATTACAATGGACTGAGAGACTAAAAAGATATTGAGAATGAAGATTCCATGTGATTCATAGGTTATTAACTCAGTGGAATCATTCAATTCAACTTGTGAGTGTGGGTTTTTGGTTGATTATGTACATATAAAATTGGGAATATTATATCTATAAGAGGATGAAACATTGGATATAGTTGGGATATGGGATATTTATATTTTAATGGAAAGCGTAGGTCTCTTGAAACTAATATATTTTACACATATTCATGGTTTTTTGTTAAACCATTATTAGTTGGATAACATGATGTTGTAGGTTTCAAATAACTTTTGGAATGTTGTTTTTAAGATAATTAGAGGTTCTATACTATTTTACTCAGAGTATAATGTTGTACCTTATACATTACCAAACATAGAAATTATATTGCAGTTATCTCAATGCTTTTGATGGGTGGTCCAATAACGCTGAACTGTTGGTTCGATCACTATAGTGAGAAGATTAATAGTGTTCTATAAGTAATCAGAATACCCAAAATCAATAAAAAAAAACCATGGAAGATATGATAGTTGTATTTTAGGAAAAAATATTGTTTCCATAAAATTGGGTGGTTGAAGGCCAATAAATTAGAAGATTGAACTTGTTGAACATGATGTTTTGGGACTCTTACTTGTTCACTCATATCGAGGTTCACTATAATTTCTAGACATCATTGAATATTACTCTCATATGGTCTAGTTTTTCATGTTAATTAATAAATATAATTTTTTTAGTGTAGAAAATCAGTGGAATGTTTTGGATGAGAAATACTATGGAAGAATGTTAAAATTTATCTAATCAAGAAATGGTGGGGAATAAAATTGACCCATCATTCATAACATCTATAAGAAGATTGTAATATTTATAGAGAATACTATAATAGGAACTCCATAAAAATGGAATATATTAAAGGATGAATTGGAAAATGATAGATAAATCTTGAAGTATGAATCTTTTGTCAATATTTTATAATTGAATCTATGAAGAATAACTGAATCCAACAGCATAAAATGGTCAATAAAAGTCTGGAATCCAATGTGGGACATGAACGTCTTTAATAGTGGTGGTCCTATAAGATACCATAGATTAAACATATCAAGATATTTGGGTGTTTCATATATTTTCATATAGGTTCAAAATATTTATATAAATTGGAGGAGAAATCCAAAGTGTTATTTATTTTTCGATATGTTGATCTAAATATATTTTTTCCAAATGTGATGATGAAATAAAACATGTAATATATATTTGAGTTGTTTTTTTCAATGAATATATTTTAGGGAGAGATCATATCAAGTCTGAGAAGTAAGTGGAAGATAGTTTAATTCATTTAGATTAGGATGATTAGACAATGGACACTTGAAAAAAATTATTATTGAAACATAAGATGATGTTTTTACAATAGTAAATACACTAGATAATGGTATACTGAATTTATCATTGATGGATGGATAATGTTTAGAAAAACATGTACCAAATAGAGAACAATCAGACAATCCATTACCATCCAAAAGACAATTGAACAGAGAGGTCCAGATGAACCATTATGCGGTTTTTCTAAGGAGATCCACCCACATCAGAAAAAAAATATACAATGGTTTAGAGATGATATGAATTTATCAAATTTAATGGACATAAGGGAACTCTATATTTAGGAAGAATTTGATACTCTAGGAGACTCTAAAGAGTAGGATTCATCCATGGAAGTGGTAACAGATTCAATAAATCTCAATGAAACATGAGAGTTGACTGGTATACTCGATGGAAAGAGATATACAAAATTAATTGTTTTAAATAAGATTAAAATGGAAGTAATATATTAAATTCTCCGTTAGTCGTTAAATGTTTTCAGAAATAATAAAATGGTTGTTATAAAAATTTTTCACATGTTTTCAAACACCAATCTGTTTGGACAATTCATAAAAACATTTCATATAGGGATCTACAATTGGATATATGAATAGAGAGACAAAATTTCTTTATAGGGTCTTGGAGGAAAAAATTTACATGATTTAGCACAATGGATATGAATTCATTACAAAAGTATTTGGATTTTATTTTGAAATGAATTCCTTGTCGATTAAAGAACTCTTCAAGATATGGGAATAAAATGTTCTAAAATTTCTTGAATGAAGATAATTTCAACGATGTTAGGATAATCATTAGGTTTATATAATGTAATGGGAACATGTAATATATCACAATTTTTTATGTGGATGATATATTGATTTATGGTCCATAGTATCAAATGATTGAGGAAAATAAGAGTATTCTATCTAAAATATTTTAAATGAAGAATCATGGAATAGATAATAAGTTCATATGGATGATAATCGAGATAGATAGGAAATCCGACTCATTGGTTTTAACCAATAAATAATACAATAGTATATTCCTCGAATGGTTTGGAATGACTATTTGTAAACCTATCATACCCCTCCACATCAGAAACATTAATCTTATTAAAACTCAAGCACTATTAATGAATGGATAATTTCATACATGGAGAATATTCATATTCATTGGTTGTAATAAAATTGATGCATGAAATGATATTTTATCGACCACATATATATTTTATAGAGGAAGATGATAACCATTTCATATCAAATCATACCTTGAATTATTGAAAAATTTGGAAGTGTATATTATTATACATGATTGGGTTATAGGATGAATATTTTAGTAACAATCATAAGGATAAGTTGAAATGGTTTATTGATGAAATTATTTCTAGAAACATATATTCAAAGAAAAGACATATTAGTTTTTTTATAATTTCAGTATTTCAATGATAATTTGGATAAATCCTTTCTAACTACATTTTAATTTATCTACAATCTAAGTTGATTATGTTTCTACTACTGTATAAGTAAAGGATTTTATATGGTTGATGTAATATATGAAGGAAATTGGAAAATTAATTAATAGAAGAATGTTATTATATTATATTTGGAGTTCCATTAATCTTTACCCCAAAAAAATATTTCATTAATGAATGAAACACATTAACATGGAGTATCACATCATTAGATGTGTGATAGAGGATAATTTGGTGGACCTAAAAATTGTTTATGGGAAAAAAATACTATATATATATATATATATATTAATAAACTTGACTGTCTAAAAATTTCTGTAGAAACATCAATCCTCAGATGGACACAGATTATTGGATATAATAGAAAAAACTACATACAGTGGATAGAGGATGATCTAGGGTGGATAAAATAAGAAGACTACAATCAGGAACCTATTTCAGAGTGGGATACTATTGTTTTTATGGAACAATCTCCAGGATCATTGGATCTAGTATATCATACAGAAATTATCAGTCCAAGGTCATTAGAGAGGAAAAATTGATGAATTACTAGCATGATGTTTTATACCTCTTGGGTAGATGGTATTGTAATTAGATAGTTCATTACTTAGGAAACATCCATTAGACAGAGTTAAATGGACATATAGTATTCATGTTGAAGAATTATTTGTTGAGAATTTGATGATCGGACATAGATCACCAGATGAATCTCTCATAGTGGGTTTTCAACACATGTGGTAGATGAATGCTTGAGCTAATGAATGATCACTAACTATTGGTTTTAGAAATGGAATATGTTTTAAAACTGACGTAAAAAAATAATATCACTGTTTTTCACATCGGTTATTAAATAACCGACATGAAAAACATGCAGTAGGCATTTATAACATCGGTTATTTGAATAACCGACGTGATAAACCCCTAGGTTATCATTTATAACGTCGTTTATTAAATAACCGACGTGAAAAATGAGGCCTGTCGTGCGTTTTTCACGTCGGTTATTTAATAACCGACGTGAAAAATCATTTCCCAGGTCTTTATCATGTCAGTTATTAAATAACCGCCATGAAAAATAAATTCTAACTTGTAGATAATTTTTTGAGCTGCGATTTGGCAAGTCGTGGCGCTCAAATGGAGTTACGGATCAAAAGTTATGACTATCATAAGGTTGATAAATTTTTTTGAGGAAAGATTCATTGCGAAAATTATTACTTCATCTTGGAAGGAATTTTATATTTCAAAGGAGTATTTATAGTTTTTCGATGATATGAAGAATTATTCATCATCATAATAATGTAAGAATCATTAAAGGGTATATAAATTAGGAAAACCACACATATAAAATATAAATCATAGAAAATTGATTACACATACCTTGACGAGATCACAAAAAGAAGAAATAGTGGATTCATGTGGAAGATCAAACAAGAAAAGTCAGTGGAAAGATGATTGTTTAAGGAAATTATCATTAAATGGTAAATCAATATAGAAAACGAATCATAAAAAATATAAATCATGGATAAATGATTACAAATACCTTGACAAGATCACGAAAATAAAAAATAGTTGATTCACGTTGAAGATCAAACGAGTCCAGTTGGTGGATTTATAATGGTTGAAATAAATGATCGATAAGTTATTATATGCATATAATGAAACATTATAATTGATATGTTAAAAGAAAATGTGGTATTAAAATTCTTAGGCGGCAAATGAAAATTTTGATGCCGCGATATAAAAAATTGAAATACCGTGTGGGCGGGATATTAAAATTATATTTCACGTCGGTTTTATAATAACCGTCGTGAAAAGGGATTAAATTTTATTCACATTTTTCACGTCGGTTATATAATAACCCACGTGAAAAATCAAATTTAATAACCGATGTGAAAAATGAGGCATGCCGCATGTTTTTCACGTCGGTTATTTAATAACCGACGTGAAAAATCAATTCCAACTTGTAGATAATTTCTTGAGCTTCAATTTGGAAGGTTGTGGTGCTCAAACGGAGTTACGGATCAAAAGATATGACTATCAGAAGTTGATCGTCTCTTAACGAAGTCTTAGGGAAGACCAACTTCCGAGGGGCATAATTTTTAATCTGTAACTCCATTTGGGCTCTGAGACCTATCAAATCGAAGATTGGGAAATTTTCTACATGTATGATCACATTTTTCATGTCGGTTATTCATTAATCGACGTGAAAAATTCCTTTTTAACGTCGGTTATTAAATAACCGACGTGAAAAAGGCATGAAAACCAGATTTTTCACGTCGGTTATTTAATAACCGACGTTAAAAATGCATTTTTCACATCGGTTATTAAAGAACCGATGTGAAAAATGTTAACACACATGTAGAAAATTTCCTGAGCTTCAATTAGATAGTTCTAGGAGCCCAAACAGAGTTACAGATTAAAAGTTATGCCCCTCGGAAGTTGGTCTTCCCTAAGACTTTGTTTAGTGACGATCAACTTCTGATGGCTATAAATTTTGATCCGTAACTCCGTTTGGGCTCTGAGACCTATCAAATTGAAGATCGGAAATATTATACATGTAGGTTAGCATTTTTCATGTCAGTTATTTAATAACCGACGTGAAAAATGAAGCCTGCTGTGAGTTTTTCACGTCGGTTATTAAATAACCGACATGAAAAATAGTGATATTATTTTTTTGACGTCAGTGATTTAAAAAACGACGTGAAAAATGAATCTTTTCGTGCGTTTTTGACGTCGGTTATTTAATAACCGATTTGAAAACTAATGATATTATTATTTTGACGTCTGTTATTAAATAACTGACATGAAAAGTCATGAAACCTAGATTTTTCACGTCGGTTCTAATATAACCGACGTGCAATGGTCATGAAATATGAATTTTCATGTTGGTTATTATATAACCGACATAAAATATAATTTTAATTTCCCGCCAATGTGGAATTTCATTTTTTTTACATCGCTGCGTTGAAATTTTCAATTGCCGCCTAGAAATTTCAATACCATGTTTTTTTACATCGCAATTTTTTTTTTCACGTCGGTTCTTATATAACCGACGTGAAAAAGTGATCAAATATTATTTTTCACATCGGTTCTTAAATAACAAACATGAAGAGGTCCACACAAATGGATTTTCATGCCGGTTAAATAACAACTGACGTGAAAAGTCCACGCAAATGGATTTGACATCTGTTATATAATAATCGACGTGAAAAAACGTGACGTTAAAAACAGTTTTTGTATTAGTGTTGTTATCAAATATTCTAGTGGGGTTTTTAATGTTTTTAGGATTTTATAAAGGTATAAAATTTGAGCATGATTAATGGAAAATTTTCAACAACTACTAAAAAGTATGAAACTGACCTAGAAAGCAACAGGTAGGCACATGGTTAGGTGCACAGTTTGGAAAAACCATGTGGCTTCCCAGGAGAAAACATGCAATATTAAAAAGAGGGTAATAAAGAAGATGGTGGAAAATTTTTATACCTATGTGAGCCAATCAAGTGAGTTGTTATTTGAGGTAGTGTCTTGTGCATAGTTAGCACACAGTTTTCCAAACTAGCCCCCAAACCGTGCTTCATAAAAAATTAGATCTATAAATTGTGAATCTAATATGATTTTCCTCCTAAAACAAACGTCTCCCCCTAAATTCGTTACATCATGAAATAATTTTACTCTCATGGTTGCAGAGACCATTCTTCTTGATACATTATAAATTTTATGGTGAATCAAAGTGGGTTGGAGGTCTGAATTCAACAATAAGTTCTTGTTCTTCATTATTTATAATAACCATACTCTATATTACAATCTTAAACATAATTTATTACATAAAAACTTCACTTGGTAAAACATAAAACATCTATAGGTCCAATGTATTTGGGTATTAGGAACATTACATTACAACTTAAAACCTAAACCACAACATCTTATTGAAAACTTCTTTTACAAGACCACATCATTCCTTCGTACTTAGCATTTCATGGGATAACCTGAGGAAATGCATAAGAAAAGGCTGAGCTATAAATTCTTGTAATGTAATAAACAAGTCATAACATGATTATTTGAAAACATGTTTGGAAATAGGAATATAAATATAGATCAAGAGAAACATTAACCTAAAGACATGATATAACATGATTGTCATAACATGGAAATGTGGAAACAACACTTAACATAGTATTAACATGATCCAAGGATCATTTCACATAGAGAATTATTAAACCATCATTGAACTCAAATTATCAAGATTAAACCCTCATTCCACTTGATGTATCATGATATTAATCTTTAACCAATGAATTGGAGCACTATCAAGGCCCTCCCATCTTAAACATTTCATTTCATACATAAGTCTTCCACAAGATCTTACAACATGGATTCATTAAACATAATAATTTATTCCACAATAAAGGAATTTTGAATCCACACAGTAAACTCTTCCATCAATAATTAAATTTTAATAAAGGTTAATACCCTTTATAGAGAAATGGTTTTGGTATTCACTACACAATGATTTTGGTTTGGAAAATTTTGGTGTAATTTCGGTAGCATAACAGCGTGACCTAAGAATTCATAAAAATAGTGGATGATAGAAAAAAGGGGTGTCTCATCATATTGAAATGAATCAGATAGTAAGTAGGTCATATAGATACATGTACCAACATATGAAATATAATTTAGATCCTTAATAAAAAAAATAATTGCTTGAATGTAAATGAGGAGAGAGAAACTGCTTATGGAATTTTAGCATGGTAATGGGTGTGAATGTAAGGAATTAATGAGAGAGAAAGGGGTCTCCCATAATTCTAAAATAAATGGGGAAATATAGGGGGGATATAAATCATACCCCAACATTTTAAAATGATAAAAAATGTTATACCAACATTATTAATTTTGGGAAAAAATGAGAAAGGATGGAATCCCTTACATGGATGTGTGATACAAAAGGCTTGGGGGAGGCTTGGGAGAGGCTTCTTTAGTGATTGGGGTGACCAAGGAGGATTATATAGAGATGATGGCAGAGTTTTGATGAATTTAAAAGGCGTTTATTTAAGAGGAAATGGGAGCTTGGGTGGGTTTATATATGAATGGAGGGGGAAGTCATTATTATTTAGGTTTGGGGACCACACATTAAACTAATAAAAACCACAAACCAGCCCATGGTTATTGCCCATGGTTTTTTCCAAAGGGGAGTGGAAAAAAATTTTTTAAAAGAAAAATTGCCTAACTTATAAAAATAATAGGGTTTCTTAAGTGGAGGTGAGTCACACTCTAAAAGAAATCAATTTAAAAATCTAATATGTTTTATTAGTCATGGAGGGTCCACTAAAATTATTAAATAAATAAAACAAACTTAAAATTATATTATCTTAATTAAAAACATATATTAGAAAAACATAATGTTTATTATATTATATTACATCAATATTGGGTCATTATGATGTCATAAAACACATTATATTATTAAACGGCATATAATTTTTATCCAAAAATTCAACAATCTCAGAAAATTATGAAAAATTCAACATGGATAATTTCAACATCTTGATTCCAAAAATAATATTCATTCTATCTGAATAATTTTCTAAATATTTGAATTTTTACTTTTAAAATCTAAACTGACATTTTTTGAAAATTCATGGATTTTGAAAAAAATAACTTTCAAACATTAATAAAAATCAAAATTTTATTCATAATAATTATATGGTCGTTTATATTTAATAAAAAAGTAATTTAGTAATAATATTTATTTAAAATATTATTTAATTCGAAAATCCATTGACTCATATAAATATACGTCTTAATTAACTAAAAAATCTATATTTTACTTTTAAAACTATTTACAATGTAAAAATAATAAAATGAATGTATATTTTTTACAAAAAAATAGTGTACATAATCATAGTACTAGTGTATCATTACATAACCCCTTATAACACCCGCATAAGACCAAAGGGTAAGTTGTGTGATGGTGACAGACTCTAGGGGCGGATCAGACAACATCACTTGGCTGGTAATCTATATGAACTTCCACTTATACCATAGGCGGTTCTGTTCAATCTTCACATGTTGATGCTCATCTTGGGCTTGGTCAAGAGAGAAGCCCAATTACGCCTCCACATTTCTATGCTCTGAAAAATTTTCTTTGTATGGAGAAATTCTACTGGATGAGGCCATCACTTCCTTTGTCTGAGTAAATTTGATTTGTTAAAGCCCTATATTTATAGTAATCAGGTGATCACTATTAGACGACTATATTAGCAACGATCAAAATTCTTAATGGTATCTTAAAATACAAAAAACATACAACCAAATAAGTGAAAATTTTATATAACCATTTTACATAATAATACATTTAATTAGATCAATATAAATTTTCATTAATGAATGTTTAGGTCATTGTAATATTCCCCATTAAGAAATTCCTCCCTCGAAATTTCCTTTTTCCACACTAAAATAGATGCGGGTAACTCTGTCACATTACTTCCTCCAGTTTCCATGTTTCTTATTTAGACATTTGGTTTCTGCACAACACATTAATTAGGGAAATTGTCTCATTTCATAGACCTTTTTTCCCTACAATCAATGATCTTCACAATGATCTCTTTATGGTATAGATCATTCTCTAATGATACCTCCATTGGATAGAGTATATGTGATGGGTCTTGTATGTACTTCCTCAAGAGCGATACGTGGAATACGTCATGTAATTGAGACCTGGTCAGTGGGAGTGCTCGTCGCTAGGTCACTGCTCCAATGCGATCATGGATCTCAAAAGGTTCGATGTACCTTGGAATAATATTTACCTTCTTCCCAAATCTCATAACTATCGTCTATAGTGATATTCAGAGAAATACCATGTCTCTAACATCAAAAACTAGGTCATGTCGACGATTATCAGTATAGCTGTTTTTTCAACTCTGATCGGCTTTAATGTTCTTCTAGAGGGTCTTAAACCTTCACCACCATTTCTTCATCCATTTCCGGACCTAGTAGTTTTCTCTCCCAAACTTTATCCCAAGGATCCAATGTTATGGACCTCTTCCCATACAGGGATTCATAAGGAGCCATTTGGATGGTTTATTGGAAACTGTTATTGTAAGAGAACTAAACAAGAGGCAGAAGATGATCCCATCATCCTTTGAAGTATATTGAGAATGATATCAACAAGTCCTCTAGTTTCTGGATAGTCCTCTAAAATTTTACATCAATTTGAGTATGATAAGTTGTACTGATGTTTAGATCAATATTTAGAGCATGTTGGTGACTCTTCTGAAACATAGAGGTGAATCTTGGATCTCGATCAGATACAGTCAGTAGTGGTACTCAATACAACCTTACCACATATATGATGTATATCCGTGCCAGATGATCCAATGATAAATCCTCCCTAAATGCAATGAATTTTTTAGTATTTGTAAGACAATCCATAACAACCCCGATAACATTGTTTCATTTGGATGTCTTCAGAAGTCGGGGTAAAAAGTCCATGGTGATGTTTTCCCATATCCATTTTGGTATGAGTAATGGTTGAATCCTCCCCATAGAATTATGCCTCTCAGCCTTCACTTGATAACACACTAGACACTTTTATGTATACTCCTTGATCTTCTTCTTCATGTTATCCCACCAATAATTCTCTCGAATATCTCGATACATCTTTGTGTTTCTTAGGTTAACAGATAGATTCAAACTATGTGCATCATCCAATAGTTCCTTTTTCATATTCATATTTGATGAAACACATTTTCTTGACCCGAATATCACAATTCATTCTTTATTAACATTGAACTACATGGATTTCCATTTTACAATAGTTTCCACTTTCTTTTTACTTCCCACATCATTATTTTGATCATCCTATAAACATTCAAAAAGAGATTCTTGAACAATCATTTGTGAAAGGATTGATGATGTTCCCTTCTTCAGGATTCCCATGTACATCTTCATCAAATTTAATAAGATTTTATCCTCTTCAATTCTCATCAATGATAGAGACATTGGGTCCTTTCTACATAGAGAATATTCCACCTTGTTCGCTTTCCCAAGTCGATAATGGATTGAGCAGTCAAATTCTTTGATCATCCCTAACCATCATCATTGGCGCATGTTCAACTCTTTATGTGTGAAAGTATACTTGAGGTTTTTTTGGTACATGTATATTTCACACTTGTCCCCAAAGATGTAAAACCACAAAATTTTTAAAGATAATATCACTGATAGAAACTACAGATCATTTGTTTATAGTTATACTCAAGAACTTTCAATTTCTTTAAAGTATAGGCAATGAATTTGTCATTTTGAATCAACATGCAACCCAGGGACTTCTTTGAAGCATCAATAAATACCACAACAATTTCTCCACTTTTGGGTGGTGTGAGAATAGGCACAATGATAATCCTATTTTTCAACTCAATGAATCTATCTTCACATTCATTACTCCAAGAAAACTTTACTCCCTTATAATTTATCTTTGTAAGAGTGTTTTAAAATCATTATAAATTTCAAAAAAATCGTCGATAATATCTAGAAAACCCCAAGAAGCTACAGATATCTGTTACCGATGTTTTCCTTGGCCATCCCTCTATTGCAGCTGTCTTCAAGGGATCCAAGATATCCAACTTCTTGTGATGAGATGACCTATGAATGAGACCTACATCAACCAGAACTCACACTTATGGCACTTTTCATATAGCTCCACCTTTCACAAGGTCTATAGTAGAGTTCTTAGGTACTACTCATGCTCAACCTTGGTTTTGGAGTATATTATAATATCTTCTATTAATACTACCATAAAATTTTCATGGTAATCAATAAGGACACTATTCATCAAGTGCATGGAGATTTCTAGAGAATTAGTCAATCCAAAAGGAATTACTATGAATTCATTGTTCCTATAACTTGTATGAAAAGCAGTCTTGGGGATACCATCCTTCTTCACACTTAATTGGAAATATCTCGATCGTAGATCCACCTTGGAGAAATTGTGCTCCATAGAGCTGATTGAAAAAGTCATCAATTTGGGGAAGAGGATACTTGTTCTTTTTCGTGATTTTGTTGAGGTCATGATAATCAATTCAAAAGATGATTGACCCATCCTTCTTCATAATGAAGATAACTGATTATAACATACCACCTTTTTGTCACATAAACTTTCATTACATTATACAAAACTGAGGATCTTTAAGGTTTAGTGTCTTGGAAACCAGGAACTTAATACATGAACAAAAAAAACATTCTTCATAAACACTTGAAAGGATTCTCCTTATGTTCATCCTAGGTTCATTACTGCATCTCATAACCTAGGTACATACATCAAAAGAAAGGGTGAGCAGAGGCCCAGTAAGGGAAACAAGGGAAACATTTAACATGTGAACTTGAGATACGTCAATAAAGTTATGAAAAGAAATTTAAGGCATGAGAATGAAATAATGAGGCATATAGTATTAAAAATAACGTATTTCATAACCTAAAGATGTGGCTACAACATTTAACAAATAAAATAATTTCCATTTCACCAAGGTCCATCCCTAAGGTTTCAATAAAAATTACCAAGGATATTCACCAAGGTATCAGTCAAAATGGTCATCTCTAAGGATTAAGTCTTTACCCAATGAATTAGAGTGCTATCAGGGCGCACCCTTAAATTTTTCTTTATCATCATGTGAGTCACATATATCATCATAAATAATTTCATAAACAACCCCTATAGCATAAAATAAATGGGTTTCATTTCATAATCATAACGTTTTAAAAACTGCTTTAAAGACATGATCTTTATGTCACTTTAAAACCCACAGAAAAGGAAGGTGGGTCTCATGTATATAAATCACAACATTTAAAATAGACCAAATTGATATATATATGAATAACCTTATATAATAGAGATCTTTGAGTATTCACTTAATAAAATAAAATAATTTTAGAAAAAGAGAGAGACATTTTGAGACGAAAATTCTGCAGCATAACGGCTATGTTACGAGGTTTTAGTAAACATTGAAAAGAGAGGGGACATGGGTCACCCACTCATAAATGATCCATAAAACATTAGCGGAATAAAATATAATTAATTTAAGAACATGTTAATGAAATTTTAATGACATAATATTTGAAATTAAAAACATGGAAGGAAGAAAACAAAATTAGATTTCTCTTATGAAAATTCGGCAGCCTAACGACGTCACTTAAACTTCAACAAAAATGAATTGACTAGATCAAATAGGGTCTCTCATCATATGAACAGAAAAGTTAAGTATAATAGATATAGAGATCATACCCCAACATAATAAAAAGGAACTTGAAATACTTGACATGAATGTAGAACTTTGAAAAATGAGAAGGGTGATAGAATCCCTTAAAAATTAGTAAGCCTAAGGGTGCCACTTAAACATTCTTAAAACGAATTGATGAGAGAAAGAGGGGGTATATCATTATATGAACATGAAAAGGGAAGTAATATGAATATAAAATAACATCCTACAACATAATAACACGGAACATAAAAGTAATGACATAAAAGAGATTACTTGAAAGGAACGAGAGAGGTCAGATCCCTTACTTTAAAACGTAACTATTAAAACTCAATGGTTGGGACATTGAGGGCATAGGGGAACCTTGGGAGGACTCCTTGGGAGGTAATTAGACTACATCTTCGTTGGGGGAGAGTTAGGAGTCGAATGTATGAGAGTATGGCATGGTATTTATAGGGA
This sequence comes from Viscum album, assembly GCA_963277665.1. Taxonomy (NCBI): domain Eukaryota; kingdom Viridiplantae; phylum Streptophyta; class Magnoliopsida; order Santalales; family Viscaceae; genus Viscum; species Viscum album. The sequence continues at coordinate 1,075,882,812 of OY728134.1, forward strand.
AAGTGAGGGGACAAGGCATTAATGGCCAAGGGACACCTCATTGGTGGTTTTGGCAAAACCATGGGCTTTCCCATGGGGTTTGCCCTTGGTATTGTACACATGGGTCCCCCATACAATAATTCATCACCTTTAGTCAGAAAAACCTTAAAATATCTCATGACATCATCATGACACAGTTATGATGTTATTAAACATACCGGAACCCTAAAACTGTATTTCCACTATTCATCGAAAATTGAACTTTCTCAGAAAAATACCAAAATTTTACCCTAACCAAATATTGATACTCTGATTTAAAAAATGAACTCCATTTTATAAAAATAATTTTCTAATATTTTTAATTAAATTTTTAAATAAATACAATATTCACTGAAAATTCATTTTTCTCAGAAAAGTCCCCAAAAATTACCTTAACATAATATCAAAGCTCTGAGTTCAAAAATAAAATCAATTTTATAAAAATAATTTTCTAAATATTTTTAGTTTAATTTTTAATTAAAAACCACTATTAACCTGAAAAAAACTAATACTTGACTAATAATTTATGAAATCGTTATTTAACCATTTTATTGAATCACATTACTTAATCAAGGTTCCTAGATTACATTAATACTTTCTTTAAATGTGATTACTAATCCATTTGGTCACATTACTAATCCTAAGCATTAAATCACTATTCATAATTTAATATTCATCAAAAATTTAGTTGATCTTATTAGACTCTAAATTTTGTACTGGGCATAATTGTTGAAGACCATTTTTTGAAAATCATTACTTATTTTAAATTATTTAAGGTTTACATAAACATTTTTAAAATATCCTTTCTCTAAAATTCATCAAAAATATGCATACTATATTTATCTGGACATTTGAAAATTCATAAACTTTATCATAAGAAGAAATCAAATTTTTTATTTAAAACAGAGGATTACACAAGGCAGTTATGGTCTCCTTATATAGCCCCTTATCACACCAGAATTGGACCTAAGTGTAAGGTATGCCAAGGTGAGAGAATCTGAGGGTGGTTTGGCCAACATCGCACGAGTAGTAATTTCTATTAGTTTGAACTTCTCACAAAGGAGATTCCATTCTAGCTTTATACGATGAATTTCAGCTTGGGTTTGGTCCAGAGCAAAGCCCAATGGTGCTTCCTCCTTCCCATGTTCTGTTAGATGGTCTTTGATTGGCCTGAGACTACTGGATGATGCCATTAAATATCCTTTCTATATTAATTAACCAAGTTCACTTGTATTTAGATACAATAGTCGCAACATTCAGTTTTCAACAGTCATACTTACTAACAGTCATATAATAGTCAAAACACAACAGTTTCATTTTAATTATACTCATGTTATCAAATGAAACAGTTTTGTTGAGGTTGAAAAATAAAATAACACCCAAAATTAGGATACAAGATTTATTCAAAATTTTGGGTCGTTACAATCTACCCCCCTTTAGAAATTGCATCCTCGCAATTTTTAAAATTGGGTTTTGAAATTTCATTGAAATTCCCACATCAGAAAAAGAGTCAGTAACACTATTATTTTAAAAGAATGAAAAGGATTTACAAAGGCCACCCGAGTTAACCCATACTAGGATTCCATGTAGGAAAACATGGATATGGAAGAAAAAAAAGGGTCATGTTCTGAGGGAGAGTGATAGAAAAAATGATTAGAAGAAAGTTAAACACATGAAAATCACAAACTTATGATGTGTGTAAATGGTCTTTGATTACCCAGTAGGATAATTAAACAAACAACGTTTTTGGTTTACATTCCTTTTAATAATTTTGAAGAATTCATTTACTACATAGAATAAAAACATTAGGAAATATACCTACCTTCCAGTAGAGTTTCATCCTTTAATAAGTTTCTACCAAAACTAATCTTTTCTCCAAACGATGAGAATTAAAAACTACTTGGTCTCATCAAAGCACAAGAATCATCTTATAGATAATCACATATTCCACCAAAGATTAACTATATATTTCTTATATCTTTAAAAATTATCCCAAAAATAGAAAGGGTAAGATAAAATGAATCTTCCAAAAGGAAGAACCCTAGAGGAAGGGAAACTACTTGAAATCTTCAAAGTTCCACGCTACTAACCAATGTTAATCGTAGACCATTCCATAAATAACTGTTATTAAAATTCCTCAAAATAAACCAAACTAAGATTTAAACCCAAATACAAGAAGGATTTGATAACATAGTCATCCAAAATAAACTTCATTGCTCATCTCCAAACAACATCAACCACTCCTAACATCTTATAACAAAAGTAGCTAACCTAAACATATTTTAACAAAGATAGGATAATCATTTCCCTAAGTAACCTAAATTACTATAAGTCCACCTTAAATTCATCCATTATTCAAAATATATATCAACCTTTACTCCTCAACGAATATACCATAGTAATATATTTACCTCGATCATATAGGGTCCCCAAAATAGTGAAAGTCTTCCAAAATAATAATAATATTTTAATCCCCTAATCATCTCTATCATATTAATATGGAAATCATCGCACTTCCTGTCACATTGGTTGTCGGGACATGTTCTTCCATTTCCCACCATTAACTAAGAAAAAAAAAGTATAATTAGGGGCTTAAATACTTATCCAATAATCATGAAAACGAACTTAAAGCATATAAGGATAACTTGTAGTAGAAAAGTATACCCTAACTTGCGATCCCCTAGGTTTCAAAATTGGTTATCCATGATCATATATTCTTATGTGAATATTTATTTTATTTTATGTTTGTTCTTTTAATAATGGTTTATACTAAGCTTATGAATTTACCAAAGCATATCCCCCGAGAGTGTCGTATCCAAGAGTGAAGCAAGGCCCGTTTTCGTGTACCAGTTCCCGTTCGAGTCTAGCTCAAAGCGTTGTTTTCAGGTTTTACCCCTATGTACATCTGTTCCAGAGCCACCTCTACCTGCTCGTATCTAGACAAGGATGTATTTTCCTGGCAACCCCTTACTCAATACTCACCAAAATACTAGGAAGATTTCCTTTATTTAAACTTTTCTATAGGGTTCTTACCAATGTTTTCATATCCTAATTTTCACAAATAACTAAACCATACTTTGATACCAACTATAGCATCCCTCCTTTTTTCACATAATCTTTCATTACATTATACAAAACTAAGGATGTTTAAGGTTTAGTGTCTTGGAAACCAGGAAATGAATACATGAACAAATTGTTTTTTTCTTAAACACTTGAAAGGATTCTCCTTACGTTCATCCTAGGTTCATTACTGCATCTCATAACCTGGGTACATACATCAAAAGAAAGTGTGAGAATAAGGCCTAATAAGGGAAACAAGGGAAACATTTAACATGTGAACTTGAGATACATCAATAAAGTTATGAAAAGAACTTTAAGGCATGAGAATGAAATCATGATGAATATCATAATAAATATAAAGTATTTCATAACTTGAAAATGTGGCTACAACATTTAACAAATCCAATCATTTCCATTTCACCAAGGTCCATCCCCAAGATGTCAATAAAAATTACCATGGTTATTCACCAAGGTATCAGTCAAAATGGTCATCTCTTGAGATTAAGTCTTTACCCAATGCATTGGAGCGCTATCTGGGAGCACACTTAAATTTGTCTTTATCATCATGTGAGAAACATATATCATCATCAATAATTTCATAAACAACCCATATAGCATAAAAGAGATGGGTTTCATTTCATAATCATAACGTTTTAAAAACTGCTTTAGAGACATGATCTTTGTGTCACTTTAAAACCCACAGAAAAGGAAGGTGGTCTCATGTATTTAAATCCCAGAATTTAAAATAAGACAACATGGTATATATTTAAATAAACCTATATAATAGAGAGATTTTTTTATTCACTTAATAAAATAAAATAACCTTATAAAAAGAGAGAGACATTTTGAGACGGAAATTCTGCAGCATAACGGCTATGTTACGAGGTTTTAGAAAACATTGAAAAGAGAGGGGACATGTGTCACCCACTCATAAATGATCCGTAAAACATTTGAGGAATAGAATATAATGTATTTAAGAACATGGTAATGAAATTTGAATGACATACCATTTGAAATGAAAAATAAGGAAGGAAGACAAAAATTATATTTCTCTTAAGAAAATTTGGCAGTCTAACGGCGTCACTTAAACTTCAACAATAATGAATTGACGAGATCAAATAGGGTATCTAATCATATGAAAATAAAATTTATGTATGATAGATATAGATTTCATACCCCAAAATAATAAAAAGTAACTTGAAAGACTTGACATGAAAGTAGATCTTTGAAAAATGAGAAGAGTGAAAGAATCCCTTAAAAATTCGACAGCCTAACGGCGCCACTTAAACATTCTTAAAACGAATTGATGAGAGAAAGAGGGGGTATCTCATAATATGAACATTAAAAGGGAAGTAATATTAATATAAAATAACATTCTCCAACATAATAACATGGAGAATAAAAGAAATGACATAAAAGAGATTACTTGAAAGGAACGAGAGAGGTTGGATCCCTTACCTTAAAACGTAACCCTTAAAACTCAATGGTTGGGACCTTGAGGGATTGGGGGCACCTTGGGAGGACTCTTTGGTAGTTAATGAGACCATAGCTTCGTTGGGGGAGAGTTGGGAGTCGAATGGATGATAGGATGTCTTGGTATTTATAGGGAATGTGAGGGGACAAGTCATTAATGGCCAAGGGACACCTCATTGGTTGTTTTGGAAAAACCATGGGCTTGCCCAAGGTATTTGCCCATGGTATTGGCCACATGGGTCCCCATACAATAATTCATCACCTTTGGTTGGCTAAACCTTAAAATATCTCATGACATCATCATGATACAGTTATGATGTCATTAAACATACTGAAACCTTAAAACTATATTTTCACTATTCATCGAAAATTCAACTTTCTCAGAAAAATCCCCAAATTTCACGTTAACCAAATATCAATGCTCTGATTTCTAAAATGAGCTCCATTTTATAAAAATAATTTTCTAAATATTTTTAATTTCATTTTTAAATAAATACACTATTCACCAAAAATTCAATTTTCTCAGAAAAGTCCCTAAACATTACTGTAACATAATATCGATGCTCTGAGTTCAAAAATGAAATCCATTTTATAAAAATAATTTTCTAAATATTTTAATTTAATTTTTAATTAAAAAAATTCTCTTCACCCGAAAAAACTAATACTTGACTAATAATTTATGAAACCGTTATTTAACCATTTTATTGAATCACATTACTTAATCAAGGTGCCTAGATTATATTAATACTTTATTTAAGTAAGATTACTAATCAATTTGGTCACATTACTAATCCTAAGCATAAAATCACTATTCATAATTTAATATTCATCAAAAATTAAGTTGATCTTATTAGACACTAAATTTCGTACTGAACATAATTTCAGAAGACCATTTTTTGAAAATCATTACACATTTTTAATTATTTAAGGTTTACATAAACATTTTAAAAATATTCTTTGTCTAAAATTAATCAAAAATATGGATACTATATTTATCTGGACATTTGAAAATTCATAAACTTCATCATAAGAAGAAATCAAAATTTTTAATTAAAACAAAGGATTACACAAGGTAGTTACGGTCTCCTTACATAGCCCCTTATCACACCAGCATAGGATCTAAGTGTAAGGTGTGATAAGGTGAGAGAATCTGAGGGAGGCTAGGCCAACATCACATGAGTAGTAATTTCTATCAGTTTTAACTTCTCGCGAAGGCGATTCCGTTCTAGCTTCACACGATGAAGTTCGGCTTGGGTTTGGTCCAGAAAAAAGCCCAGTGGTGCTACCTCCTTCCCAAGTTCTGTTAGATGGTCTTCAATTGGCATGGGACTACTGGATGAGGCCATCGAATATACTTTCTATATTAATTAACCAAGGTCACTTGTATTTAGAGACAAAAGTTGCAACATTCAGTTTTCAATGGTCATACTGACTAACTGTCATATAATAGTCAAAACCCAACAGTCTTATTTTAATGATACACATGTTATCAAATGAAATAGTTTTGTTGAGTATGAAAAATAAAATAACACACAAAATTAGGAAACAAGATTTATTCAATATTTCGGGTCGTTACACTGATGCACCACATGGTGAAGCACTTGGGTGTATAAAGCCTTTATGCATATTATCATGTAGTTTTTTATTAAGCTCCTCAAGATCCAAAATATCCATACTCTATGGATTATTGTATATTGGTAACAACCCAAGTATAAGATCAATTGAGAATTCAACATATCCTCTAAAAGGAAGACCAAGAATTTCTTTGGGAAACATTTCGGTGAATTCCCCAACAATAGGCATGTCTTCAAGCTTGGTTGCTTCCTTGGTCTCAATCATCTGAGAAAGATACTCATGCTCATAGTAAAGTAATATCCATGCTATAGATGATGAAGATAATGAAGATTCATCATCCTCCTTGAACTTGTATAGAATCGGGGGTCGATTCGCCATATGGAGAGTGATTTACCTATCACATCAATTTGTGTTGGATCTGTTGGGCCCGTGATGCTCCTGAAAATGGACCAAAACATCAAAAATCCCACTCGCTGGGGATGCACTCAACTGGGCCACTAACTGGTCCGGGTTCAAGCACTATCCCCCTTCTAGTGGGGGATTCTATCTCCTCTCCATCGAGAATCAAACTCGAGGCTGACTGGTGGTACTCATGATGCTATTGGATGGCTATTAAGCCTCAGGTATTTGGTTTGAATCTTGGGGAGGCATATTAAATCCCTATAGGGCCTGGGGATAGTACTTTGCACCGACCTAGAGAGTGGCCCAGATGAGCCTAGTTCCTGAGTTAGGGGTTGGGGGTGCACTTGCGGCCTAGTTAGTGGCATTTGGTCTGATAAAAAGGTGCTTTTTTGATGAAACTATGATGCTCCCGACAACAGACCAAAACCCTGCAGAGCCCACTCACTAGGGATGCACTAAACTGGGGCACTACCTGGGCAGGGTTCAAGAACTGTCCCATGCCAGCGGGGGATTTAATATCACCTCCCTTGAGAAACGAACCTGGGGCAGACATAAATAGTAGACACTAGGGAGCTTACTCGGCTACAACTAGGCCATTGGATTAGTGGTAGTCGAGTAATCTCCCAGGTGGATATTATGAAAGTCAGACCGGGGCTCGATTTTCGATGGAGGAAAGATTAAATCCCCCACTGGCTGGGGGAATGTTCTTGAACCCAGCCCAGTTAGTGGCCCAGTTCAGTGCATATCATGTCAGTGGGCTCTATGGGGTTATGATCCGGTCTCTAGAGCATCACTGGTCCAACATGCTCTATATAAGGAAATCCAATCCATTCCTAGAATTGCATCAAATTCCACCATAGGGAGTATTAAAAGGTTTGAAAGGATGTTCAATCCACAAATTATGAATGGAGTGGAGTGAAATTCATGGGGCACAATGATTGACCCATTTTTCGTACTCACCGACATATTTACATCAGTGAATTGTAGTGGTGTTGGGATTTCTATACTAAACATTCAAGATATAAAAGAATGCATAGAACTAGAATCAAAATGTATGTTCTCTATTATTTAGTGAATAACTAGCGTACCTATCACCACTTTGTTGTCGGGGTTCACTTCGATGGAAGTGATTGAAATAGATCACCCTTTCTGCCTTGGAGGTTGTTGGTGGACTTCGAAAACCCTTGGTTTAGGGAACTAAATTTCAAAGATCCTCAGTTATTTTGATTTGAAGAAATGAACAAAGTGTTGAGGGTCGAGCGGAGTGTTCCTCTCTCCTATCATTTCTGTAGTTTTTATCTTGGGGACAGTTAATAGATAGGTGCCCTTCTCTTCCAAACCTAAAGCATTTCTTCATCACCTTCATGAAATTCTGGGGTGCTTCTTTCCTCACCCTTGGAATGTGGGGTGCTTAATTTTATTAGAAAAATTGTATTTATCCATCAGACCTCCACAATTGAGTTCCCCCTTATGATTTTTATCCCCATGATACCCCTGAGATTCACTGACCTCCCTTTCAACTTTGAGGTCACAACAATCAATTTCCACATAGCTCTAGAAGTCACAGATTGCTAGGGCATTCCGTAGGATAGGTTTTAACCCACCAAAGAAGCGTTCAACCATGCATTCGAGGGTACTAACCAAACTGAGGGCATATAGTGAATGACTTGTGATGTTTTCCTCATACGCTCTAATAGATTCATCATTTTTTTCCTTGAGGGCTTGGAAGTCCCATTCCATCTTATGTTGTAGACTGCATGGAAAATACATATCAAAAAACATCTTCCAAAGATCCTCCCATTACAACACCTCGATCTCCTCTTAAAGAATCATAATTTTTATTAATGTCCACCATTGATCAGATACAACCTCCAAACAATAATATACCAGAAGAACCTTCTATTGTTCGAATATCGAAGGATGGATATGATCATTTCAATAGATTTGATCCATTGTTCAACGATTTGGGATCTAATGACCCATTATAAGTAGGAGGACTTTGTCCCATGAATCTCTCTATTGCACAATGTTATTTCATTTTGGGGATTTAATGTTTCTCATGACCCACTCTTCTATTTAAAACATGAGTTAACTGATAGATTATTGTGACATAGTTCGCGATTCCTTCTCCCATCAGATTAGGAATCTCATTAGAACAATCATCACAATGATCTTTACATCATTTTTATCCTATTTCCTCCTATAACCATCCATTGGTTAGAATAAATGGATAGTAAGGGTTAACACATATGGGGTAATCCAAATACAAAAATGTATGACTTATAAATTACATATAATTCCTTATCATATGAATACACAGGCTTCAATATTTGTTATCCATGATCTAATTCTCAAAATATATTCTTAGAGGCATTTATTTATTCCCTTAATAATGGTACATGATAATCTTGTGAATTTACCAGAGTAATTCACTGGGGGTGTCGTAACTAAGAGTGCATCAAGGCTTGTTTTCATGTACAAGGCTACCTCGGGTCAAGCACGAAACTCCTTATCAGATTTTTCACTCCTTGGTACATATGTGCCAAATACGACTCTACGTACTCATATCCAGACATGGATGTATATTTTCTACAAAAAGCTTTCTAAATAATCACAAAGATTTGCTGATTTTTTTATTATACATAGTATTATCCCTCAGTCTTTCACTAGGATTTTCTTATCCTAATCCCAATAATAACTAATCCAATCCTTTGATACCAACTATAAAAACCTCGCTCTTTATTACACCTTAAAAAATAATTTATTACATAAAACCCTCACTTGGAACAAAATATAATATCGAGAGGTATAGTGTCTTTAGGAATTTGGAACATTACATAACACCTTAAAAAATAAAATGAAACATATTATTGAAAACTTCTTTTAAACGACCACATCATTGTTTTGTAATAATAATTGCATAGGATAACCTGAGGAAATGAATAAGAAAATGGTGAGATATAAATCCCAATAAGGGAGTAAACAATTCATAACTTTAATATTATAAATTTTTTTAGAAAATAAGAATACCAATGGAGTTCAATATAAACATGAACATAAAGGCATGATATAAAATGATTATCATAACATGGAAATGTGGAAACAACACTTAACATGGTATTAGCATTAGCCAAGGACAATTGCACATGGATCATGATTAAACCCTCATTGGACTTGAATTATATTTAGTAAACCCTTATTGCACTTGGCATATCATGATACTAATCTTTACACAACGCATTGGAGGGCTATCAGGGCACACCCTTCTTAAAGATTTCATTTCATGCATAAGTGTGACACAATATCATACAACATGGATTCATTAAATGTCATTTTTTATTCCAAGATAACGGATTGTGGAATTATTACATGAAACTATTTCATAAATATGTAAATATGAATATATGTGAATACCCATGATAGGGAAATGGGAGCGATATTCACTACATAATAATTTTGGCTTGGAAATTGTGGTGCAATTTCGGCAGCATAACGGCGTAACCTAAGACATAATAAAAATGGTTTATGAGAGGTAAATTTGTGTCTCATCATATATAAATGAAATAAAATTTTAGGGGGTCATATAGATACATGTACCAACATATGTAATGGAATTTAGATTCATAATACAAAATGAATTTCTTGAATGTAAATCAGGAGAGAGAAATCCCATATGGGATTTCGACATGGTAACAGTGTACATGGAAGGAATTAATAAGAGAGAAAGTGGTATACCATCATTCAAAAATAAAAATCGATCTATGGGGGTGTTTTTAAATAATACCCCAACATTTGAAATTGACAAAAAATGTTTTAACAACATAATGAAAATTGGAAAAAAATGAGAAAGGAAGGAATCCCTTAGGAAGTGTGATCCCAAAGGCTTGGGAGAGGAATGGGATAGGCCTGGGAGTGGATTCTAGGGAGAAAGGGGAACCATGGGAGGATTCTAGATAGGGTATGTAAGATTTTGGAATAACTCCAAAATCTTTTAGTGAATATGAGGGTGGATCTTGTGTGGGTTTAAATAGGAAAGGAGGGGGAATTCTTTATTATTTAGGTTTGGGACACCACACATTAAACTAATCAAAACCACAAACCAAACCATGTTTTTACCCATGGTTTTTTCAAAAGTTTAGTGGAAAAAATTATTTTATATGGACAATGTCAGAAATTTTTAAAATAATAGGGTTTCCTTGGTGGAGTTGAGACAGAGTGTCAAGGAAAACAATTTAAAAATGTAAAATGTTTTATAAGTCTTGTAGGGTCCACTATGGATTTAAAATAAATCAAAAGAACCTAAAATCAAATTTTTATAATAGATGATAAAAATGTTTATGGTATTTTATTACATCAATATTGGGTCATTATGATGTCATAAAACACATTATATATTTAAACGGTAATTAATTTTTACCAAAAAATTCGATTTTCTCGGAAAATTATGAAATATTCACGGTTGGATAATTTTGACATCCTGATTCAAAAAATAATATTAATTTTATATTAATAATTTTATAAATATGTGAATTTTTACTTTTTAAATAAAAAGATACATTTATCTAAAATTCGTGGGATTTGACAAAAATAGATTTCAAACCTTAATAAAAATAACAATTGTATTCATAATAATTATATGGTCAATTATATTTAATAAAAATTAATTTTTTAATAATATTTAATTAAAATAATATTTAATTAATAAATCCATTAATTCATCAAAATACACTTCTTAATTAACTAAAAATTCTATTTTGGCTTTAAAAACTATTTACAAAGTAACAATAATAAAATTAATGTATATTCTCTATTAAAAAATCGTGTACATAATCATAGTACTGGCGTATCGTTACAAAACCCCTTTTAACACCTATATATGACCAAAGGGTAAGGTGTACGATGGTGACAGACTCTTGGGGTTGCTCATATAACATCACTCGGGTGGTAATATCTATCAACTTCCACTTCTCCTGTTGTCGATTCTCTTCAATCTTCACGTGTTGAAGCACATATTAGGCTTGGCCAAGAGTGAAGCAAAATGATGCCACCTCCATTACGAGATCTGACTAATGGGATTTTTACGGTGAAATTCTGTTGGATGAGGCCATCACTTCATTTTTCTGGGTAAATTGGATTTTCTAAAGCCCTATATTTATACAAATCATGCGATCACTATTCAATGACTATATTTTCAATGTTCACAATTATTAATGGTATTATAAAATCAAAAAACATAAAACCAAAGAAGTGAATATTTTATACAACCATTTTACATAATAAGAAATTTAATTAGATCAAGAATAAATTTTATTAATGAATGTTTGTGTCGTTACATTGTGATACATAGATCACTTCTTATTCCCTCTCTTTTAGTTATGGATATAATTTTTTGGGGATAGATATATGATTTTTATGTCCTTAGATATGGGATATTACTTTTTTATTGAATGAAATGATATCTATGTAATATTTTTTTGTTTCAATAATTTTTAGGTAGTTATGCCTTTATTAATTTTTATATATGTCTAATAGGTTGGTGTCTTACCCCTTGATTCTTCTTGATTAGCTATTTATGTATTGATCTGAAGTTGATTAAATTGAATGAAATTTTTGGAAATATTTTTTTTAAATTCATGGAAACCACTTTTGTGAGGTTTTAAAGGAAAATTTGATAATTGTTTTGGTTTTTGGATATATCTATTGGTTAATGATTCTAAAGTGATTGTTTTCAAAGTATGATCTGTTTTTGATACATGGAAAATCATTTTAGTAATGTTTTTAATAAATGAAATTATATATTTAATATTATTAGTGTGATTTCATTTGTCATGGTATTTGGAATGCATGGTTAGTGTGTGTTCATGTGTATTTGGGACAGATAAGGGCATGTCAATCATCTGTCAAAATGGGATGAATACAGGCTTCATGTATCCCCTTTTAAAATGGTTCACCAAGTGATGGAATCATGAATGGATGACTCCCCACTCATTAGAATAGGTAGTTCTATGATTGAAATGGGTGTGTGGATGTGTGGGTGTGAAGAAATGGAATGGGTATGCCAAAAGAGACATGTAATATTTTAAAGTCTCGTTTTACAATTTTCCATGAAAACTGAATTGTTTCTGTTATAAACTTTTTTTATTTCTTAAACTATTTTATAAAATGTTATAATGAGTTTTATGAATTTTTTGTTTGTGGGGAAGTCATTTCTAAAATCATAATGTATTTAATACTCACCACCTATAAAGCGACTATGGTGAATTTGAAAATGCCATATATCGGGACACAATTAATGGAAAGGTATCCCAAGTTAATTATTGATGATTCTTGATATCTTTGGATGGGAATGTCAAGTTGGATCAAGGAGAATGATGGTAGTTTTGTAGATAATGCCTTTTTTCATTGAGTTGGTGAGTATTGTTTTCAAATTTCTACCCTGATATCACATTTTGGTTTGATTTTTTAGTGGATTTTATTTCTTACTCATGCATTAATAGAGGTTTGATTGATTATAGTTCACTTGGTTTGGTTGTTTTATTTTCAAAGGGAAAATTATACCCCTATTTTCTATGAATCCCATGGCATTTATTCTCATCCTTTGGAGTCTTCAGGATGTCACCTATGGATAGTCTCACCCCCATCACATCTCAACACAATGATTAGGGGACTGTTGTTAGAAATGGTATCATCTTTTTAAATCCATGGGTATTATGTATATATTTTTATTAGGAAGGAAGAAAGGAGTAGGACTGTTACAACCTAATATGTATAGAATAAAAGTTGTAGATAATTTATTTATGATAAAAATCATGTCACTAGTATGTTTGGTTACAAAAGTACTTTGAGACACCTATATGAGTTGTCACCTCATATTTATTGGTTTTTCCACTGAGAAGATCATTACATTAATTGATAGTAACTAATTCCTTTTAATATTCCATAATTAATTTTGAGTAATGATTTATAATTTTTTCAGAAATCATATATTTTTTCTAAATACTTCAGGATTGATTTATTTTCAGAAAAGTATAGGAATTATAAAAATGATTGATAAAGAAAATTATTGAATATTGGACATCTTTATTATGATATGTGTTATGTGGAATATTATAAATATCAAAGACTTAAAATTTTATTCAGTGAGAAAAAATGTGATTTTTATTGCTTATATAAAATGGCACTGAGTAGGTGTTTTAAAAACCCAACCGAAATAGGATATTTAGAATGTGGTTACACCTAATCCTTAGGTGAAGAAGTATATATTCCAATGAATCATTCAATAATTTCAAATTATAGGATTAATACTTAACAATATGTCTATGATATATTCCATCATTATTATATATTTTATAGATGTGATGAATAAATCCATATTTTCAAAAGGAGATACTACTAAAAACCCTTGTGGGGATGGTCTAGTTGACTTCATGAGAAAAAGATAAAAAATCAACAATTATATAAAGTCGAATAGGGAAAACATTTATCCTAGAGGTTTCCCACCTCATACATGGACTACATAATTATTTATCTTTCCTAAAACCCCAAAAGTAATTGGGTATTATTTCAATGTGGTTCTATAGATCATATGAAATGATATTGTACGCAACCCAATAGAGCATGCCACTTATATAACAAGATGGTTCAAATTTAGTGCTATTATTATAGTTCTCTGAAGTTAGGTTTTACATAAATGTATCATGCTTCTCTGTAATAATATTATTTTCCAAGACGAGTGCATGAGAATAGAACTTGTCCATAGAACATATAAAGACATGGTGATTCTTGGAATTCCATGACACCTCAATGAGTTTAATATCAATAGGGTAATAAATTGAAAAGTGCGGCATGTAATAAATTATATAGGGTGGAGAAACATTATGTGGATGGTAAATATAGACCTTTTATAGTGATAGGTACAATTTTTTTGAATTATACACTTATTCATGATTTTTATGATAAAGAATCAATATCCTTTCAAAAACATAGATGACCTATTTGAACAATATACGGGATCACAGTGGATCTCTAAAATTGAATTTCCTTCAGGATATCAACAATTACGGGTATCAAAGGAGGATATTTAAAAGGAACAATTTATGGGTAGATACATACATAATAGAGTTTTTATGCCTTTTGGGATTAAGAATTGGCCATCCATATTTATGGAATTTATGAATAATATATTTAAAATTTATCTGGATTTATTCATGGTGGTGTTGGTAGATGACATATTAGCTAATTCAAGGACAAATGTTCATCATGAGAAACAATTGAAAGTATTTTTGGGTATCTTTTGGGATTGTCGTCTAAATTATATCCTTTCAAATGTAATTTTTCTAAAAAATAGATATGTTTCCATGGACATGTTATATATGAAATATGTGTTTATATGGATTTATAAATGTCACAGGTTGTGATATCTGAAAAAATTACAAATAATTTCTTTGATATATTTATTTTCCTTTTCTTGAATTGTTATTTTTGTAAATTTTTCATGACTTTTCCTGAAATTATTCACCAATGGATACAATTAATGGGTAAAATATTAAGTTCTAATGGAATGTGGAATTTCATAAATCATTTTATGATCATTTATTTCACTTTACATCAACACTGATCTTGATATTTCCAGAATTTTTACAAGGTTATGTGGTGTAATGTGATGCTTTTGGGTCTGGGATGGTTTGTGTTCTCATGAAAGTATACTGTGTTGTCACTTAGGGATCACATAGGTTATGGATTTATGATAATAAGTACCCAACACATGGTATGGAATTAGCTATTGTTTTACCTTCTTTGTAAACCTTGCATCAATACATCTATAGTGAAACTTTTATGGTGTTTATGTATAATAAAATATTGAAACACCTTTTCTCGTAGAGACTAATGAACCTGTGATAAAGAATAATGATGGAGTATCTTATTTTTTTTACTTTTACTTAATGTATACACCAGTTAATGGGAACTCTATTGAAG
Organism: Viscum album; assembly: GCA_963277665.1. Classification (NCBI taxonomy): domain Eukaryota; kingdom Viridiplantae; phylum Streptophyta; class Magnoliopsida; order Santalales; family Viscaceae; genus Viscum; species Viscum album. The sequence goes on from OY728134.1 coordinate 1,075,898,316, forward strand.
GTTCATTGAGAAGAAATCCATATATTCAATAGGTGAAAGAGGCTTCAGATCAGTGACAACTAATGTCAGTGATAACTGACATGCAAGTGGATTGTGAAGACTGGGGTAGTGTTTTTTTCATTAATTTTTCAATTTTTTCCATGTTTGGGTGAAAAGTTTAAAGTGGAACATATAGCCTCCTGTGAATGTGTTTCGATGAGGTAAACCCTCAATGGTGGGGAGAAAATTGTGGGATAAAATATTGATAGAATGTAAGATTTTTGGTTTAGAGATTAGCTATTCATACCTTCGGCTAATCAAAAACAAATTCTTCATGATTACCATCATTAATGATGGGATTTACATTATGTAATAATGAAATTTTATATGTAACTAAAAGAACAATTATGGTTGGTTCGAATGAAAATAAAATTTTTTGAGTTTGTTTTCAAATGCCTCACCTATTATTAGGTTGAGGTATATCACTAGTGCCCAATGAATATGTTTCAGTCATTACCAATTATTATGTTGAAATTGAAGAATATATATATGTATTTTATAAATATTCTACCCATAATGATTTAGAGACATGATTCCATATGGGTGATAGTGGATCGACTCATCGATTTGGCCCATTTCATCCTTATACATGAATATAATTTGATGAACAATTGTTAAAAACTTTTATACTAGAAGTTTAATAACTGTATAGAGTATATGTTTATATAGTATCTTATAGAGATCCCATGTTTACGTCAATGTTTTTGGAAAACCTTATAGAAATACCTTGGGACTCATTTGACTATGAGCTTGACGTTCATCCTCAACTGGATGTATAATCTGAATGGAATGTTCAAATGTTGTAGGATATTTTTAATCCATGTGTAATCGAATCTTATGGATAATGGGGGGAGAAAATACCATTATTAGATTTCTCATACAACAATATTTATCAATACGTGAGACATATGGCTCCTTTTGGAGTATTTAATGGGTGTCCCTTTCATTATCCATGATGGAAATATGTGACCCTTCAATGGACTGACCAAGCCATGTGCATGAGACATGGGAGAAAATTTAGTTGATCATAAATATAATTACTATATGTTAGAGTAATAAAATATCATAATTGGATCATCATCAAAATTTAATGTCATTTGAGTTGAGTGATCAATTATTTTTTCTAATTTATCTAGGGACTAGAAATCATCATTTTGGAAAGATAAGAAATTTTTCCCCTAAACTTATTATCTCTTTTGAGGTACCTGAATGGGTTGGTGAGGTGGTATATTTATTTTATTTTTCTCCAAGGTCATGTTTAGTGCATAATGTGTTTCATGAATATCAATTTAAGATGTATCAACCTATTCTTGACCTTAAAATTCAACACAATCTTGTTGATATGGAGATTGATTCAACATCACATCATCTTCTAGTATGGATTATGTATAAAAACTAGTATATTTTTCATGAAACAATAAGTGGTATATTGTGGGTTTAATTGAAAAAAGGTAGGGTTTAAGAATAAACATGGGATTCTGAAATTGGAATTTTAGAGAAACAAACCAAACGATTCCAAGGAAACTATGGTTTTTTACTTTCCAATGATTGAATGAATAATGGAGTAGAGGATATACCTCCCCTGGCTTTTGTTACTTGACCCTTTATTTATTTATTTTAAGAATATTTATAATTGTTGGGTTATGTTTCGGGATGTTCCGGTGGGATGTATCATGTTTTTTTGGAATTTATAGATGTTAATAGTTTGAATCCAGTATGTAGAAACCATTGAACATCTATAGAAATCTGTGAAACTGAAACAGTGGGCACTAGTTAGGTGCATAGTTAGGCACACAGTTTGGATAACAAATACAGAAGCCTAAGGGAAATTAGGAAATATAAATAAGGGTAATATTCTAGTTTGTGCCTGGTTTTTCTTACCAATTGATCGATTCATTCATGGTGTTTTTGTCATAGCGTATCATGCATGGTTAGATAAGGGGTTTCCTAACCATTCACCTTAACCATTTACCCTAAAAATTAATATATGAAAATTGGTGATCTAATTCGATACACCTCCTAAACCCATCATTTTACCCTTAATAGACCATATCATGACTTACACTTCCTACTAAGAATGGAGAGATCATTCCATTTGATATAGGAGTGATTCATCAGAAAATAAAAGTGTGTTGGACACCTGGATTCATCTGTAAGTGCATGTTATTCATAATTTTGTTTATATCACTTCTTCTTCCCTATCTTATAATCATGGATATAGTCCATTGGGGATATATCCATGTGTATTTATTTAAATCATGATCCGATACTACTATTTTGTTGATGTGAACATGATCTAAGGATGTTTTAGGAGTTTGAATATAGGTTTTTTGAAGTTGTGACATTAATTATTTCTGCTTCTGTTTTTGAGGTTGGTGGCTTCTATTTTGAATCATCATTATAATATAATAAAGAGTGAATCCAAATTGATTTATATGCATGAAATTTCATTGAAAAACATTTGATATTTGATGACGTCATCTTTTGTGAATTTCAGGGATGTTTTCAGAATTGGATGGTTTTAGGGAATGTGATTTTTGTTCAATAATTTTAAATGATGGTTTTAAAAGTATAATTTGTTATTGATTCATGGAAAATTTTTATAGAAGTTTTTTTAAATAAAAATGTATTATTGAAATGTATTGGAATGATTACTTGACATGGTATTTGGAATATATGGTTTTCCAATGTTCATGTTAATTTGGGAAAAATAATGGTGAGAATTACCCCCGTCAAAATGTTATGGTAAAGGCGTGATGTTTACCCCATAATAATGGTTAACCAATATATGTATTAGTTAAAAGATGACTCACCACTCACATTTATCGGTTTCTTCATGGTTGCAAAGAATGTCTGGGTGTGAGGATGTGTGGTAATATAATGGGTATGTTAAAAGAGTCAAGTAATATTTTAAATGGTCCATTTACTATTTTCTATGAAAAAATATTTGGTTTAGTTATAAACTATGTTAATTTCATGAAGATTCTTATAAAACATGCTAAGATGTTTCATCCTGGTGGTATGTGTTGGAAACCCATTATGAAAATCCTATTAAGTATTATACTCATACCCTGCTTGGGAACAATGTAGATTAAAAAGATGCTACATACCAAGGCGTAGGTAAAGGAAAGGTATCCCAATTCTTTTTTTTGTTCACATTGATTACATGTGTTGGGCATGTGGAGTAATATATTGGAGCATTATGGGAGTTTGTAGATCAATGAATCAATGTTTTTTTATTTTTTTCTTGGTTTTTTCATTATACTTTGATATTTTCTATTTTTTGGTTTTTTGTTATCTTGTATTTCAAACTCATACATCATCTAGATTTTTTTATTATTAATGGTTATCCTCGTTTGGTTTTTTTATCCTAAAATGGAAATGGTCTCTAAATTCTTAATGAATCCCTAGGAATTTATTTCCTACCTTCTGTGTCTTAGTGATTTCAGCTAAGGATAGTATCACAACCTTAACTTCTCATGATATCTAGGAGGGTAGGGATGTTTCCAATTCAATAGAATATTTAACGTTTCATAGGATAATGTGATTTGGACCATGAAATTTGAAGGTTATTTCAATTTTCTACGAAGACTGAAAACTCTGTAAAGAGGTATGGTGTCTCAACACTTTTTTGTAATGATTTCATGAACAATGGGGTTTTAAGAAATTTTATTATAAGGCACAAAATGGAGTGTAAATGAAATAGTGTTATACTCATTTGTATTTCCCATGATTAATGATGTCTGTAGTGTTCTACAGTGGATCTGGTAATTATTTAGAACCATATTAATTATTATCTATCACTTTTCCTTATTGTTTTGTGTGAAGTGTGATCACATTAGTTACCTTTAGTTATTAGTTAGGTTCCATCCAAGTTCCAGTTAAAATAAAAATGGAGATGGAAATCATCACACACTCTCTATCCAAAAACATTATGATGTTTTTCTACTATGTAGGGTGAAATGATTGGATGAACATCTTCAACTAATGAACATTTCCTTGGAATGTTTCTTCAACTAGATGAATGAATGGTGTTATATGTTTCTTTATAGGGGTTTCCCAGCCACCCAAAAGAAATATCCTTTCAAATATGACTACTACCAACATCAGGTGGTCCCTTATCATCAATAAAATATTGAGGATTCTAGAAAGGAGATCCCAACCCCAGTTTTTTAGATCGAGGGTGACTCACCAAAGGTGGAGGACCATAATATAATAATTCAATAGTTCTAATATCCTTAAATAATTTCATTAGTAGACTCTATTGGAAACTAAATTGCATATCTATCTCCTGAATTACATTTTTCAACCATATCAGTATATTCATCTTGTCATAAAAGACAACAATAAATATATTGCGGTATTCATAAGGGGAATTCTTTTATTAATGTCCCATCATTTTTCAAGATATTTTTTCAAGATAACCTAAAAACTAATTATGAGTGGGCCCATATCACCACTCACATTTGGGAATATCATAGATATATTAAAATTAAGCCTGATCACTAGGATAATGATTATATTCTCATTCCTAGTGGAGTTTATTAGAATAATATAGTAGTCACGAAGAGGTAGGATCAAATTATTCCCCCCTTAAGAGGTTTTTGATAAATATTATTATAAAAATTATGGTGTATGATGATATACATCATTACACTACAAAACATGTACAACATGTGTTTGTAGAGACATAATTCTTAGATTATATCCTAAAATATGAATTGGAATCACATGGGAATTTTTTAGGGGAATCCATCGAGGTCTTGGACCTTATTCTTTTCCATAACCTATAATGATTTTATAGTGTTCCAATAGTGACAGAATGTTAAAAGTTCGATCGTATCCATACTCTAAGAAATAAATCCAGAGGAAACAAGCATTTTTGGAATTAAATTTATAGGATCCCTCAACATATCTCGATGAAGTACATAGGGTTACAGAAGAGGGTTCCTATGACTGATATATATTTCCCACACTACATGAATTAAATCCTGATTTCGGTTCCAACCCTGCACACCTTAATACAACAATCTATAAATCCTAAACCATGAGGTTATATAACCAATACGAAATTTTGAATTCCCATATAAATAAAAATTTACATTCTTCAGTCCCTTAAACACAACACAATGGTTTTCCAAAAATCATTTGACACCTCATTAATAAAAGAGATAAAAAATTGAAATGATGGTTCTCCCTATTGTGTAATGGTTAGATATTTTCTTGTCCTCACCATGGTACTAACTATAAATTTCAAGTCCATATAAGAGTGAAGATCAATAATTGAAGTCCTCCCCATATGTAATGTTATGAATGTCCTCATCACTACAGGAAGATGAACAAGTAATAAGGTAATACCCTTTCTAATAAATCGATAGTCAATATCTATGATAGTCTACATCATGAAATGTATTGTGATTTCCATCCTTAAAATAAAAATTTTTCACGACATGATGGTCCTCCAAATGTTAAAACTATTCTATAAATACTATCACACCATAAGGCACATGAAAATTAATTTTCAACTACACTGGGTAACTCATCACTGATTGGATATATCTCATCCTAGATAAAAAATATTATAATGTTGTGGTCATTATCTACACCTCTCTTGGTTATTTAGACCATTTATGAAACAAAGGAGATCATAAACTACTTTATTCCACTGTATATTAATTGGGGAAACAACCACTATGGAAATATAAACTAAATTAATCCCTCTCAAAATATGAATACAATATTGTAGTTATGTTGAAGGAACTCATAAGGATAATTTCTTGACCATCTTCTAGACCAAGTCTACTCTCTAGAAGGATATTAAAAAATCCTTAAAAGAGGAATGTATACCATATATATGTCAGATATTGTGGGAAAATATAATTTATATAAATTAAAATCATTATTACAATAGGTCGTACACCAACCACATCAAGGCTATGTGTGAGCTCTTTCATCATGTCGATTTTACTATATTCTGAATTTCCCAAAACCCCAAAATGATAAATAATTGTGGTCACATGAAATAGTCCCACATCAATAGAATATTGGTTCTCTACTTGATGATTATGGATATGTCACATAATATTCACATTAGAGGATGAAGAGAATATGTAGTTTTTAACTTCACCATGCTCATCATCCACACATCTGATTAGGGGAAGCATCATGAAATTTCCTTTATATAATACATATTGGGGGTTCATGTTCTCGAAGCTATTTATAGTATTTATAATGGAATACTAATTTACCTAAAGTTGAGTTGGGGGATTCTTGATGAATGATACATTGATATAATTTCTTATCGTGATGCCAAAAAAGAAGTATAATTAATCCCATATAATGAAAATTATTCCTATTATTCTAGATAAGTCATAAAAGAAAATTAGTTCTCACTCAGAGATTGATATGCATTCATCACATTCATAAATAGTGTCCTGAAAATTTTAAATAGTCATCAAAATAGATAGAATATCAGTACTACAGAAGCTACCCTAGTCAATAGTTTTGTGGTAATTTTAACCACCACCGCCATAGATAATCAAATCCACAGTGGCTCCAATAGTTATTATTAGTATAATGAAGTCTAAATGACCCCATAGGGTTGGATGAATTATATTCCCTTCCTACATAAGAAAGTTAGTCCTTTTAAAAATATGAACTTCCTAAAATAAATACCTTTCAATGTTTCTTATACTTCACAACCAATCTACTTCATTATGATCTTGTAGTATGAAAGGAAATAAATACTTTTTCATGGTCTATAGTTACACTCACTAACATTACATCACATGTGTATAATGATTAATACAATTCACCATGATTTAGTCTGGTGACTTTCAAAACATGGAAACAAACACCGGTATATAATATAGCTACATAATATCCAACTAGGTTATTAATTACATGAACCCTTTATATAAAAATCATACATAATACTTATCTTCAAATCATGGGGAAGGAAACATAAAATTGGTTGAGCTAAGATGCATAGTATGAGTAAACAGGAGAGACATGTGAGCATAAACATGAGAAAAATGCCGTGAGAATGTAATCATAACATTATACGGTCACAACCTACCTATCAAAGATCATAAATTTATATCATGGAATAATGATTAGTAATTCATAATACATCAATATTAAAAGAATCATTTGCATGACCCATGATATAATAGCATAGGAATATGACATTCATGTGTTTTATACAATTTATCATGTAATATCATTCAATATAAGTCAAGGCGCATTGCTAGAACTTATGAGGGAAATTATTGGGGACCACACCTACAGGGTGGGACACACCACCATCCCCAATCATAGTCCTTTCCTTATAAGGGATCTGGATTCCCAATATTTACATAGTGGACTGAGTTTACCAATCTTTTCCTAGAGGACCAGGATTCCATATCTTTTATCTTTATGGCAACTACACCTTCTGGGTGGGATACAACACCATCCCTCATCATAGTCCATTCCTTTTATGGGATCTGGTTTCTTTATCATCCCATATTTGATGTATCCCATCATCCTGATACCCATCATTATCTCATGATATCATCATATTTTCCCAATGCATTTGGGGGAGATATAAGTCCCACCCATGAAATAATAAAACCATTCATACATGTTCCACTAGATAATTAAACATTATTCATATCATGACCCATAATAAGATATGGGTTTCATAAAAATCATTCTATAACCCATGAAATGAAATGGGTTTCATAAAAATTTCAGTGCATTATAACCTATAGAATATATATATGTTTTATAATGATTTAATAAAATAATAACACATAAAAAGTAGTAGCTTTCAAAAGGAATATAACCCATGGAAGAGATATGCGTGTCATAAGAATCATAGTATTAAGACATAAACCATTCATGAAATGTTATAAATGAAATTCTTTGATCATTTCACCAGAATTGAATGAGTAACAACAAAGGATGCCATCTTAGATAGAAAATAATGTTGAAATAAATTTTAAATATATTTCTTGAGGATGATATCCTATCATATTTTATGAAATTAAATTTAAAACATAAAATCCTTTTGAAAAACCTTTTATTTGAAAATAATATTGAAAAAGTATAATGAAATTATAAAATTTTTGGAACAAAAATTCTATTACAACACTTTGAAAACCAATAATTTTTTTAAAACCATAAATCATTTTTAAAATCCATTTTCATTGAAAATTATCTTAAAAGTGTATCATTAATATAACTAAAAACATTTCTAAAACCATAATTTTTTAAATTCATATCATGTGTCTCACAAAGCTTTGTGATAGTGGTTTGGTAGCTAAGGGTCTTCTCACCATCTCTTCTATTCTTTATTTAGGGGTCATCCCCCATTCCATTACTAGGGTTTCATCTCCTTTGTGTGGTGATTTTTGGTCTTCCTCCCTATATTTTTTGAAGGATCATATCTGGGATTATTTTTAGGGTTTCAACCTCATTTCCCCCCTATTGGTTTTCTTTTGGTTTTTCGTTCTTACATTTTTTGTATATTTTTTTGGGATTTATTCATTGGTTTCAATTCTTTCTCTTTTTCATTTTTTTGGTGTTTCTCTAAGGTCTTCATTAGCGTTAGGTTGAATACTTCAATGATGGGTTATTTTGGTAGATCAATGGTTTGTGGTCGGTTCATGACTATGAGAGTGGGTGCGGGTGGAGGAAATTATCGTTGTTTTTTTGGTCTGGTGCTGAGGAGACTAGTGTTTTAGTTTGTCCTCCCTTTGGTGTTTCCCCCACGCTTTTGCTTCCGAGTGATACAGTGGATCATCTACATTGACTATGACATCGACGATGGGTTTCAATTATCGGTGGGGATGAATAATTCTCATTTATAGATGACAGTATTCGATATATGATGGTGTCTTTCAATGGTAATGTTGGTATTTTTGGTTCTCTATATTGATGATTTCGATGATCTTGGTGATGACGGGGATCTGTGTTGGAGACATCTTTTTGATGGCCGAATCTTCAGTGTCAGTTTGTGCATCTCGATGTGGCGGTGACAGAGGCGTGATGAATGTATAATTTTTTAATTTCTAATATTAAAATGTTTTTTTTCATGTTGAAATTTTGGAGTCCTGATTAGTGTTGGGATTCCCCAGTAGTCACTTTGTATATACAGGATGTTTAGTGTTATTGGTTTCTTTTTAATTTTGGAACACAATGCTTATGACGATATTTTCGCATTTAATGTTTCTATTTTATTTTTGAAATTTTGATCTCTAAAATTTGGGTTGTCTGAGGTTGTGTATTGATGAAGGAGGAATGGTTATGTAGGTTCCCATATACCCTCAATGTTTCTTTTCTATAGAATAAATAAATTTATTGGGGTGTGGACTTGATATCTCCTTAACTTTTGTCTTGAATATCTTCATACTTGTACAAACCATGAGTATATGAAATATAAATTTATTATACATTATATATAAAACCATATTATTATATATAATAACATATATTGTTTGATGAAACTCTATGTTACCATCTTATTAAGAATTCAACGATAAGGTTTCACTTCAGATAAGTTTCTCTTTGTTTTTTTGCATGTGTCTAAGTTATCTATGTTTTTTGTCTTCATACTTAAATAATGATATCTATATTTTTTAACATGACACAAATTTTATGTATATTAATTATATATTTATTTATAATAACCAATTAATGGTATAAATATGATATGGAAGACACTATTCATGGAGATGGTAGGCCGTACATATGCATGAATGTTGTTTCTATTTAATTATCATATTGAAAGAATGAAATTAAATTAAATATATGTTTTTATATATATAAAAATTACTATATAATTATTATTTCATATATATAATATAATTTTACATAACTCATCATTCATACATTCTATGTTGATTGTGAAAAAATCACATCGCATTGAGGAGGCAGTAGTCCAATATTCCCTAGATACTCTACATCTCCATCATCTGAGATGTTGTTTCCCAGAAAATGGACCTCTAAATTCTAGAAATGACAATTTTAGAGATCCCTATAAAGATGGTTCTCTCAGAGTGTGTTAGGGACCATTATCAAGTGTATCGTGTGGTCCTATTCAAATGTTGAGTATTGTAGGATGTGATCAATGAATACATCCATGGACCAGTCTATGTAAGGCTAAAATATCTAATTCATGAGTCCCATGAAAACTGTAAGGGAGTTTTTCCTAACAAAGTTTTGAACAAATTTCTCATAATGGCTATAAAAATATTTTATGTCCATATTCAATATATCCTCCTCCCATACCAGTAGCTAGTGATAGCCAGATCTAAGGACAATCTTCAAGAACCAATGCACCCATTTCAACTGATCGAAGATGTCATCTATCCAAGGTAAGGGTTAATAATTCTTCATAATCACCTAGTACATGCATTAAAAGTACAGACATTACCTCAAGCTCTCGTTCTCCATTATTGGAAAACAAGACCACAGAGACCCAAGGTGAAAAACTAGGTCTCACAAAAACATTCCTCTACAAGTCCCCCAAACTGTACCCTCAACTCACAAAGGTCTATAGGATCCATCTAATATGTAGGTGTTGACATCTAAATCATCTCGAGGTATATATTAATGAAGAAGTCTACTTATATGTGAGTAGTTAATCATAGAATATCTTCAATAAATATTTCATCATACATTGTCCCCACTATAAGAAACTGTGGAAAAAATCATCCACTTCATCGAGGGTGAGGATACCCAACTAATTAATAATTGGCCGCACCCTCCAATTTTTGAGTACATCATTTGAATGAAGTGTTTCCATTTCACAAGAGAAGGAAAACTAGGTTCCAACACTATATACATACAAAATATTTTGCCTAAAATAGTAAATCTGAGCATGAACTGTGGATAATAAGTCCATACCGAGAATGAATTCATAAGGCCTCCACACAACTACCATGATATCCCAATTGGAATTCTCCCCTCCAAGAGTATGGTTAAACTATTAGAACCATTATATAATCATAAAATCTCATCTCGTAGGAGTCTCTAAGATCATGGGTTGAGTCAACAGTTCAACCAGAATCTCTGAGTCTCAAACAAGGTTTGTGGAATGACAAAAATAACTAAAACCTATATATACTGAATCTATTTCTAAGGTGGGATATACATAGATCATACCTATAATTTTCCTTGTATCCTCATGGTCATATTCCTCCATAAACTATAGTTGGCCTCTTCCCTATCCACCAACTCCCTAATCCTGTCGTGGACCACCTGGGGTAGTGGTGCTAATAGATCGAACCTTTGACCACATCATTCTACCATGCATTGTCCCCCACCACATCTGTCACCCTAAATACCACATTACCCTTACCTACACCTCTTCCTCAGAATCCCCTTGACCAACTTCTTATATGTCAAATGATGTGTTGGGAAATATCATTCCAGTTGTCCCCAACCACTGAAAGAGTATCAAAACTTGTCCCCTAGGTAACTCGAGATACCCTAGACACCCCGAACCACTGATCCTTTGTCATGGGATCATCTATTAATGTTTGGGACCAGATTTTCTCTCCTCTAATGTCACAGGATACCTATTACTAAGGTCCCATATACCAAGTGCATACTGGTAGCTCCCACTTCCAGTGCCTTCTCCACTAGAAACCTCTCCACTAGAATGACTCACTCAAGTTCCCCAAGATAATTAGGAATTCTAATGGATATCATGGATGTTGTAATCTTCTGGAGTAATCCCTACCTAATGGTATGATACCTCAAGAATTTTTCTCGTACCGTATTCATGGAGTAGTGTGAATTATTGGTAATTATTTCCTAATAATCCACCATAGTCTGGCTGACCTACTGTAGATGAAAAAGCTCCTATATTTGCACATGGACATAAAGAACTCATCACTGAAGAGAAGATCGATATATTCCCAATAGATATTCATATTATAATATATTTGGTCCCCTAAGATTCAATATATCCTCGCATATCCATGAATAATACTAGCGGTAAGGGATACCATCTAGTCGAATGGAATCCTCACAAGGTGGAAGACACATGTAAATGCATAGAACCAAACCTCAGTTGTCTATGGGTTTGGCTCACCCTAATACCTATGAGGTATCTTCCTCTGAAGCTTATTCAGTGGAATCAGTCTATTTTCATCCTCAACTGGTAGTGCTGATAATAGCTGCTACTCGATGGGTGGTGGTATAGCTGGTTAAGAACCATGTGGTTCTATCTCTTGTACAAGACCTTGTACCAATGCCTCATCATTAGGAAGATCATCCTCTTGATCATGTAATGTAATACAGGATGACCGAATAAGTGGAGGCATCCTGCAATAAAAAAATATGTTTCGTTATCAATTGTTTCCATTTATAGAGCTGAATCAAGAAGGACATGGAAGACACAACCCATTAATATATTATAAATGTACCATTATTTTAATTTGAAAACAGTTTTTTCATGTATAGAGTCAAAAAGAAAGTTCCAAAATCCCTAGTGTATGGATACACCAACAACGACATGAATATTTAATTCCATCACCTAAATTCCAAACTCAAAACACTTAACACTGTTACCACAAAATACCTTATAAACTCCTAGATATAATGTAGACTAGACCTCCTCTGATACCACTCTATCACAACCCGTCCCTAGAGGGGGCCGTACTATGAATACCCCAAACCTGCCTCAAATAGGCGAGGTGTTGGCTACTAGCACTGAGTAGGAATATCATACAAATTGGAGTAATTAACCTTAATAAATTTATGCAAGCACACATATCCAAGAAAAAATGAGGTAATTAAAAAACACTATGTAAAAAATGCATGAAAACTACAATTTTCCACAACTAGAGTACAACAGTGAAGGTACTTAAATGTAAACAAGGCCAAAACTAGTCCACAATAATAAAGGGGCATGTAGCCACAAGTTCAACCTATAATGTAATAGGTACTGGGAATATCGTCTAAAAAGATACTAGAACAGACCTCAACATGTATGGTCTCACATGGAACAACCTCGTCCGGGTCTACCAGAAACTCCATCACAGGGTCGAACATTTGCATAAGACACAACATGCGCGGGAAACACCCATGTAGGGGTGAGTAGAACAATACTCAGTAAGACACCCCAAAAAAACAATGGAATACCATAAAAGAAATACCAAAAATGAAATTCCATGAAGTAATACCATGAAGAAATACAATAATGGAATACCACAAATGAATACCACGATGAAAATACCATAAAGGAAATACCATGAAGGAATACATATTCCACTTCACATTGATATATTTATACAAAAAATATATCAAGAATATCCAGATATATGTAGTTCAATAATACCCACAACCTCAACAAGAAACATTGTCTCTATAAGACACATAGTCTCCATAAGACACACAATCTACATAAGACACACCGTCTTTATAAGACACCGAGTCTCTATAAGAAACATTGTCTCTAAAATACTCACAGTATCTGTAAGATATAGTATCTATGTCATAGACAACCACATAAATGTTTACTCGAAGTGTGCCCATTCTGGGAGAACTCACCCCTCAATCAATCAGGATATATGAACACTCCCAAAAAAACACCCGTGGGATATATCATCACTACCGTCTCGTTGTAAGGGTCCCAAAACCTCAAAAAACTCATAAAACGGACATCCCATTTTAAATTCATGGAAATATTAAAATTACCAAAGGGGGGACCACTAGGCATTGGACGGACTATGGAAGTAGACATCCATGTTCGATCATAATCATGTTCAATATCCCCATGGAAGCTCGAGATTCCATGGTAGTTGACCGTGCCACGGTGGCCTCGACTGTGCAGAAGCTCGGTTGACCATGGATTACATTTGATCGTGGCCCAGACATATTGCACATGTCTATCCCAAGTGTTCCCCGACCTATGGGGTTTGACCAGGGTCCACCATGATCTATAGGTTCTGACACAAGTCTGCTCCTAATTTTAGAAACCACCACAGTCCACACGGCCACCCCGCCACATCACACAGTCATCGTTGACTACAATCACCGCAGGTGTCCTTCTATCAACGGTACTCTATTCTTCCTCTCGTACTCAAATATTGGAATCTAAAATAGCTCTATGATCCTTAGGTCCCATGCTACACTAGTCCAGCCTCTGTTTCACCATGACTTTAATTTGGGGCTTCGATCACGTTTAGGGCCTCCAGGAAAGTCGAGCTGTGATTATGAGAATCTAACGATGAATAATGCCAAAAAAGGGAGAGATCAATTATAAGAATACCCAAATTATGAAACATGAATTTTGTTTTCATTGGCCTCAATTTTTTCTTATTATAATGATAAACAAAGAGGATAAACTAGGACATGATAATCCCACATCAACAACCCATCCCGCAATATTGACTGAAGGGGGGATTAATTTATTTGTGGAGTGACCCACATTCATAGTTGAAATTAATAATGGGGAAAATAAACTATTAAACAACTGTGCTACCTATGATATGGATCATTTTATTTCATTGATTTATTTTTCCTATTGATCCATTAAGAATTATCTCTGATCCCAGTGTTTGTTGTTTCTATTGAGATAATTCTTTAACGATTCTCTCCAGAGCCTCTAGGAAATTTTTAGTGTCATGAACCTAGCCCTGAACCACTTCCTAGATATTTATAAAATATAAATACTATATTTTCATTGATGTAACCTGAAAAAAACTAAACTCACTATTTATTTTATTCATAAAAATGTACTAAATGAATTTTTCACAATCGACCCTAATAGGATGATGCTAGGCCTCTCCCTGATAAAAGATCTCATTACGAACTAAATGGTTGTCTCAAATTTCCAATCTGAGTCAATGTTCATGAGTTTTTAGTATTTATTATATAATAATTTTTTATAATAATTTTATTTTATTTTACGACCCTTGGTGAATTTTTCATCAAATGACTCACGCTGACCAAAGTTTGGGTGTGCCTATCATAAATCCACCATTTTAAGATAAAAAATGCCAACAGATTTCTGATCTGGTCACCCATTTTATTATTATTCCACAATTTCATGAAATCTATGTGTGAGTGGTATTAAAAACTCAAAATTTTTCAACGAATGTTTCCATGCACACCTAGCCTCAGAATCATACATCGTATCAGTTCCTGGTCTTAGAATTATCCCAAATAATTTCTATATATAAAATTAAAAAAAATTAAAGTCATTAAAAAACAATCTTATTTGGTTTTCTCAGTTTTGATTATGATAGTTATATTTTTTACTTATTTTTTTAGACATGAAATATGCACTATGACTCATAGTGATAATATCATTTATTTGTATGATTTGATTCAAATTTTTACATGACAAAAATTATTTATGAATCGATTTCCTATATTATCATGAAAATCCAATTACATATTATTTTTTATTTAGTCAGACTTTTTGAAGTAAAATAACAATTTAAAACCGATAACCTTCACTTTTACTCAAACTGAGAAAATCATGCATTGGATTGAGGTACTGCTAATTCCTACAATTCACAAATATTTTTTGGATCATTTCTATAATGTATAAAAAAAATATGATTTTGTTTTCATAGTTTTGAGTATGTCAGTTTTCTTTTATACAAAAATTGATGTCAATTTTAATTTAAAATTAGTAAATGGAGTAATACTAGTCACACCATTAGTTGGATTGAGGTGTAGCTAATTTATATACATACCAATGTCTCAAAAAAAATTAAAACTATCGATGTTACCAGGACATAAATTTTCATTATTTTTAAAACTACCAAAATTTCATTTTGACTCAATATTCTTATCCGAAAAACCTTTTTTAGTTATTGAAATCTAGAACGGTAGAGTAATACAAACTTCCGTTTATATCAAAATTTGTCCCCATAATGGGTACATGATTTACCCTTAATATTCATGCATTCAATGAGAAAGGTTTTTTTGCTGAGAACATAGACACAATATGCACTATTGGTAGGTTACAATGATTAGAAATTAATATTATGGTAACATTAGAAGAAGTGAACATTTTATCTTTTGTGTGTGTCTTTTGATAGATAGTTGAAAGAAAAACATGAATTAAAAAATATCAATAAATAAAATATGTATAAGATGAAAATAATAAGTAAATTAATATATAATTAGTTGATAAAATGATTAAAAATTATTTAAATAAGTATTAGGAATTCACCTCTTCAAGATGATTGTGTACATTCTTTACACATTTCCGTGTTATCGTTATCATAGTTGTAAGATTCAAGGACAACTCCTTATGCACATGATAACCTTCAAACAAAACAATCATACTTGAATATATGAATCAAACTATATATGAAAAAATAGTATTGGAGTAATAAAAAAATGAAATAAACTACACAGATATATGGAATTAAACATTTCTACTATAGGTAATGATTTTTCTATAAAATAATCAATATTACCACCATGATTGAGGAGTGGATGTAAAAAGATGGAAAGTGATAAATTAAAATAGTACAAGGGTGAAAATGTTATGATGGGATGAAGTTTGTCGATGTTTTGGGGTATAATGGGATGAAAAATGGAAAACAATCGTACAAAAGTAAATGAACACTATAAGAAATAATAAAAATTAAATAACCATTTCATTATATAATTTTCATTATAACATATAAATTATATCATAAAATTACCCTTACATAATCCCAAAGGGTTTCCAAGATTATAGTGTGTTCTTTTGAATAAAAACAATGTTACATGGGAAATTGATCCAAGCTTAGAAGAAAACAAATTATCTGAACCAAGTGGGTGTTCTTTAATAAACTCATTAACAATTTAAACATGGTTCAAAATAATTTTTGGATAGTGTAAAAGGGTAATTCCTTGATGAAAGGAATCTATATATATAATAAATTTACTTCCACATCCTGATTAGAATAGTTTTTTAATTATCATGGATATTTATGTAAAAATGTTGTTAAAAGTGTACCAAATGGATTTCAAAACTATGTTCCTTAGTTGAGTGCTTATGTCGGAGTATAAATTTAGAAATTGGATGGGTTTATTATGGAGGAAAATTATAGAAAGTAGTTCTAGTCAAATAATTCTTTGTATAAGATAACGAAATCACTAATGACCAATTATTTATGGTTAGATCACTACCTAATAAATAATTATTTTTTTGCGAGGTAATATTGATCACAATATCTACATAAAGATAGTGAATGATCAAAGGATGTTGGTACCAATATATATCAATGTCATAATATTATAGTATTGGATAAAGAACAATGCAATTTTTTGTTGATCATATTTGGAACGATATTGAGTTGTATGTGATCAGTGAGTTAAACATTTTCCTGGGTTGATATGTGAATCATGGTAATCATAGAAATTTACATTCTCAATACAAATATGAAAAGTGGTCCGCAAGTGGTTTGTGGTAGAATATTCCAAAACAATGATAACACGAAGAACTATATGGATGATGCTTCCAAAAGATAATGATTGAAAATTTGTAGATGTCATGGAATATAGGTATTAATAGACTATTATAACTCAAAACAGCATGATGAAACATTGGTATTGTTATATTTCAAGTTTCACAGTACCAATATTGTTCCAAATAGACATATGCTATCGAGGAAGGCATTACATAAATATAACTAATAAATAGTGAGTTTTGGGAGGATTTATTATAGGATATTACAATTGGAGGGGTTGGGGTACAAGTATGGGGGATGGAAAGGTTCAGTGGATGAGTGTAGGAAAGTAGTGATATCGAAATACCCAGATTTCATTCGACCATTGGTTTTTTTCATCCCTTGAATCATTCGAGCCTTTAATTCAATCATTAGAAGAGTTGGAACCTTGATTTTAACAATGATTCAATCTTTGATTTGACAACAATGATTTTTGACCGTAGGTGGATTCCACGAAGAGCTTCGGATATCACGAACTGGTTCTTGATGGTTAGGATTATTAAAATATATATCAGGACACTTTTATCAGTGCTTCCAAAAAATCATTGATAAAGATCCCTTTTATCATAAATATGCTAATAAAAACTGGTAATTGAAATCCTTGTCACCCCTATTTAGTACTGATAAATCTTTATCAACACTAAAAAAGAACTGACCAATATTCCTTTTATCAGCTCTTATTACTTAATCATTGATAAAATATTTAATATCATAATTATAAACAAACATTTCAATATATATTTATATAATTATATATATATTTAATAAATATTTATATATATGGTAAGGATATAATTTATTTAAAAATATTTATTATAATTTTATTATTATTTTAATATATATTTAATTATTAATAATTATATAAATTAATTCCAATTAAAAAAATATTTATATAATTTATTTATTTATATAATTATATATATACATATATTTAGTAAATATAAATAAATATAATTATAGTAAAAATATACATTTTTTAAATAATTTTATTATAATTTTATAATTAATTATATATATATAGTTATTTATTTATAACTATATAAATACTTTTTGAAAAAATAATATTCATTTATTTGTAATTATAAATGTATAAATATAAATAATATACATTTATAAATATATTTATTCATAAATATTTTATCATAAATATATTTTTAACATTATTAATGAGTATTTATTCTTCTGTTTCTACATTGTAAACTTTATTTAAATTGAATAATTAAGAATTAGTACACATTAATAGTAGTTAAAAAATGGTTAAGTTTCATTAATAAAATATAAATTGTTAAAAAATATGGATATATATTTAAATAAAGTTGAATCAATATTGAAAATATGAAAACATAGTAAATAAATATATATATAATAAATAATAAAATTGATTAAATTCCTAATAAAATACAATAAAAAATAAAAAATTAGTAAATAATACCTAACATATAATATTAACGATACATAATTAAAATTATCCAATTGAAAACATAATATATTAAATGTTTCATTATATAACGTAATTATAAAATGAAAAAAAATTCATAAATTATATAAATATTAGCTCTTCTTTGTTTGTATATGAAAGTATTAAATGTATGTGTTTCTATGTTAATTGAATGTTATTATGCTTCTATGTGTGTTGTATGTGAAAATGCATTAATTATGTATATGTATGTAAAATAAATATTACACCCCTTTGATATATGATTAATTAAAAAATAAAACGATATTCAATTAATTCCATTACTCAATGCAACTAGTGTGTATTTTTAATTAGTATGAATTTTTAATTATAAACCATTATTGACAAAATATTTTAACTATTTAATTTAAAACATAAATATTTTTCATTACTGAAATTATATTTATAAACAGTCATATATATATACTATAGACTATTTTTCAACATTATCAATAATTATTTTATTAATAAAATGTATAATATTTTCATAATTAATTTATTTTATTTTTAATTTTTTTAATATTAATTTTACCAATATCTATATATTTAATATATACTAGTTATTATTATTTATGTTTTATACACATTTTAATAAATTTATTCATTTCTAATAATTATTATATAATTAATAACTTTTTAATATTTTTAATAAAATTATATTTATTTTTTATTTACTTATTTATTATAATTTTTAGACTTATATCAGTCCAGAAAAGGTGCTGATAAAGGATCCCTTTATGGTCACTAATAGTAAAGTGCAGATAATGGGTATCCTTTTTCACCAGTAAAAAAGTTCTAATAAAGTAACACGTTATCATCGCTGAAAATAAATCCCTCATAAATGGTTACCTATATCAGTGTTAAAAAGATCACTAATAATGGGTACTGTGTATCAAGGCTACAAAAATCTCTAATAAAAGGTACTCTTTATCTGTGCTTGTTTTAGTGCTGAAGAATGCCACCTTTATCATTACTTTTTTCCTAGCATTGATAAAGGCAAGCATTGTTAAATTACTATTTATAGTAGTATAACATAAATTATATTATAATATATTAAATAAATTTATATCATAAAAATCAATCACAATGGTAATTTTATCATTCATATAAATTCAATGCTTACAAATAAATTTCAATAATGGTGGGTTTTTACACATTACATGACCGAATGTGAAAATTGATTATATGACGCATAATCATTTTAGCTGATAAAACATATTTAATATATTCAATGAGTAGGTAACATTTATCTATTAAGTCTTATTTTATTTTAATCGATTAACCATAAATTATGTATGTTAAAACATGATTCCACGGTAAAAACAAAAACGGTAAAATTGATAATTATATGAGTAAAAGAATCAAAATTTTTTTAAAAGATGATTAAAATTGAGTGGTTGAGGTATTATTTGAATTATATCATCGAAAATTATTTTATTTTCCATTTTGGGGAATCTTTAACATCCGAAATGCATTATCCCTATATATTAATTTGAAATATTTACAAAAACTATATTCTCACCACCTATAAAAGGATCATAATATCACCCCTTCAAGACCACTAAAATAATTCTTTTTCCACCTAATTCTATTCCAAATAACCTTAATATATTATTCCATTCCATTTACAAGATCCTTTATTAAAAATATATTTTCATATGGCTTACACTTTAAAGGGGCATTCCAAGGGAATACACAAGTCCTCAATCTCGTTATTGTTTTCTTATCTCCTATTCTTTTCATTCTTACTTACCCAAATATAATAACATAATTACTATATAATGAGATAAATTCCATTTTACAATGAATCTTATTATTCCAATAGAACAAATATTAACCACAATTTCACATCTTCATTAGCGAAAATGAAATAGTTATTTGTGAATCAAGCAGACTACAACCTCCATGAAGAGATGACTTCTTTTTTTCAACATTATGAATCTTTTCCGAATAAAAAATTGAATTTGAATTTTTTAAAATATATATAATTATTCTTATCATTTCGAAAAAATAGTAATATTCTATTTCCCCTCTAAATATATATGAAATAAATATGTTAATTTTGTGATGTGCAAACTTTCACCTCTATAATGTAACATTTCTCATTTTCCATATAAGATCATTCTTTATTTTTTGAAAGAACAAAAAATAATTCACCAACTAAAATTTGTCTAATTAATACTAATATTATTGTATAATAAATATATTATTCAAAAATAAAGGTCCTTAGTAATAGTAATCATCCATTAATTAATGTATGTTCATATTTTGGTCACTATAAACAACCTACTTAAAAAATGCAAAAAATTAAAATCCTAGAGGTCTAGGACAACAAAATTATTAATAATATATTTTAAAAATATTTTTTAAATATTATATTGTATTTTTGAATATTATTTCTAATTTAATGTCAATAATTGATATACCAATTTATGTTCATTAAAAATCAATGAAACATGACTATCGTCAAATTTATCATAGATTGTTATAACGAAAATTTCCATACAATGAAAATATTTCATTTTAAATAATTATAATGAATCTATTAAAATAACATTTATTATCTTTTAATGATGAAAAATTGTAAAATAATGAATAATAACATTGTTGTTATAAAATTAGTTCAAAAAAATAATTTTATCGACACATAATATTGAAAGTGAATAAAAAATAATTAATATACATATATGAAAAATTTAAAAATAATTTTAATAAAAATACATAGATATAAATATTGTTAGAATTTTTTTTATAATGATATTTGTTTTTCATACATTAAATCCACACCATTTTGTTGATGTCATGAATTAAGGTAAGGTTTTGTACTCACTCAATTTTCTCCAATCAAGTTACAAATTGTTTATTGAACTCTATTGTTCTATTTTTTATATACGCTCAATAATGAATAATATTTATTTTATTTAATACTTATTTAATGGAGTTATATAATTCTTTTATATATAATCATTATCAAATGATTCTTACAACAATTATTATCTTACATTTAAGATCTTTATTTGTATCATTTTGTATTTCTTGAAACATTCTTCTTAATATACACGAATTCAATTTTATATATCTTATAAACTACCTAATTGTAAAATTAATTCATTAATTATCCTTCCAGGTATTTTTTAGTTTCGATCACTTTCCCCTTCATGGAGTTATGATTTTTTATTTTTATATATCTTTTAGTGTTATTTATCTATATTTTATATTCGTTGATACATGGTTGATATTTTGGACTATATTTCTTTTATATATTATATTCAATGGTATATTTCATTAATTTATAATTAATATTTATCATTTTTTCATATTTAAATTTCATGGTATCCCTCTCATGTTTTTTTATTCTTATGTTAACATTAAAATAAGGGTGTTAGGATCCAAATTTTATTTTAGTGGGATATTATTCTTATTCAAAACTTATTTCCCTTTTGTTCTTTATTTGTTAATCATCATTTAACTTCTATATCTACTCATTATATTATATTTTTTGAGAGAAAATTATTGGAAATACATCCCAAACATTTCTTTCAAATCAATCTCTCTTAGGGGAATAATTCCCTTCAAATTTTCATTCCATATGAACATTCTATTTTTAAATAATTTGACTAAAATTATTTCACTCAGATCTCATATGTTGATCAATAAGGAAAATTATTGACTTAAAAATTTATACTTTTTCTATATTTGGTGTTAGTTTTAGGGATTCAAACATAAAAAACTATCAAATTTATTGATTGGGGAATTATTGAAAAATTATATATATGTTATTTCAAAGTTGATTTTCATTGATTATAAGGGAATACTAGATATGTATTTTAGATTTTATTCACACCTTAATATACTTAATTAATGGAAATAATTAGTGATTGGTGACCCTAGTATAGATATCACCTCAATTAATTGATAAGACTCGTGATATAAACTAGATTATGTATTATTTTTTATTCCTAAAAAGTTATTTGTTTCCCCTTGAACTAAGACCATGATGGTAAGATCATCTATTCTAAGACTACAACGTCTTCACTTAGAGTGTTGAAGTAGCTATTCAGAATTATTCATTCCATAAATGAGGAACCAGATATTGTTTTGCATGAGATCTTTTTATTAGTATCCACAGATATATAATGCGTTTAATTTTATTATATCATGGAATTATTTTTGGTTTATCTATTCTTGTCATATTATGCATTCCCATCTTATTGCCACTAATTGTATTTTATTATTATCTCTTATGTGTATAATTAATGATTTTTTGAGATCACCCATTCCTATGTTTCTATTTCACAACATTATGATGAAAGGTATTTGACATGATATGTTTAAAATAATAGATTATATAAATAATTATTATATAGATATTAATGACATATGATGGATTACATAGTTTATTATATAGTAAAGGAAAAATTCCATTCATTGAGTATGATATTGGATTTATTTCATATGGTGTTTCTTAATTGTCTAAAGTTGTAATACAAAATGTTATTTATATTTTATGTAATGACATACTTTATTTCAGTTGTTTAATTATGGAATAGTTTATTATTAGAATCTATAGTGGTTATAAAAGCTAGTATGTAATGATTGTGTTTTCACCACCAATTCTAGGAGTATGGGTATAGGGGATACCAATAAAAAATGATCTCACTCCAAATTATATCAATAAAATGTCTCATTTACACTATCCTGCCAAAAAGAATTTCTAGTTAATAAATATCTCATGTAAATTAGAACTCACAAAAGATAACATAAAATTTATCATGATGGATAGAAAAATATTTTATAGTTGGATTTCCTAGAGGGATTTCAAAAAAATCAATCTCAATCTATATTAGGTGAATGAACAATAATTACATCATATTTTGGTCCTTATGGCCTTTATTTTCTTCCTAAATAGGGAATACCAATTTTTATGGTCATTAAATTATAGGTAGATGTGGGTGAGTTTTTTTGGGGGAATCTTCTCAAAACGAGAAATGATATATTTAATGTGATGAAGGTGAAGGTCTAGAATATGGTTCATGTGTAGATAATTGCAATTGTTCCTTTATTCTCTTAGATGTGTTGGGATTGGTTTTGGTCAGATTCATAGCTAGTGGATAATTGGATTATGTTTTGTGAGTGGGTTGATTATGGCTAGACATTAGATTGGATATGAAGGAAATAAAGAATAGAGATTTTAGTTTTAAGGACCATGAAACAGGGAGAAGAAGGGATTTTATTATTGTGGGGAAATTAAATGGAATGGTTGATGCAATATATGGAAAGAGGGTATTTGATGGGACAAAATAGTCAACCGAGGATTCAAACACACAAAAAATCTTGTGGATGGATTTACCTAGGTTTTTGTGGTCATAGAAACTAGGATATGATTATGAGGTTTTAACAGTATGGGAACACTAGTTGATGATAATGATGATGTGTCCTAGATAATGTGGGAGTTTTTACAAAAAATGTACCTCACTTTAATGTATTGAAATGTAATTAGCCTCCTTTTTTCCCTGAATAAATGAATGTATAATCATAAATTTCAAACTATTAATATAGAAAATATCACATCACGGTCCATCGACATCATAATGTGAGGAACTAGTTGCATTTGTTTTGTAAATATAGGTATATTTTTAAGAATGGAAATTTAAATCATGGTCCATGTATATTATTCCACATATAGAGTTTATATTTCTGTAAACCCAAATTACCACTCTGTTTCAATACATGCAGGGAATCCTATGAGTTGTTTTCAATTACATTTGTTAGGCATCTTCATCCATCACATGTGTAGTTATTATTCATTTTTGAAACCAAATGATCTTGATATAATACTGAGAAAATGGTCCTTATTAATACCATGACAGAGACTACTTATTCCTATTATTAGTATAAGTAGAATGTGTTACTTTTTTAGGGTCCAACAAAAGGGTAATGTGAGGCTTCCTTGAGTACTTAATCCACGAAAATTACAATGATACTATATAAAAATTAATAAAAAATTAAAATATAACTAAGTTACCTCATGGTTAGATATTAATTTACTCTTGATAGCTAGAGATACCTACATCTTCATTTTTGTATCTTAAATGTAGTTACACATCCTTTCTATAAGGGTTGAAAATAAATATTAATTAAAACCCAATAAGATCAATGTAATGTTTAAACTTATAAATAAAAGTGATTCCTACAAAAAATATAAATATGGTCCTAAGAATTATAATTTTTTATATTGTCAGGTAAACCCAAAATGAATTATCAATATTCATACCCAATATTTTTAGAATGAATAAAATATCTTTTCATGAGTTTTATTTATCAATATTTTATAATTATACATTCCCCATGTTTAATTGTGATAGAGGGTGTAGGTGTTTTAGCAAGATCTATACTTATCACTTGGTCCACTCAATGGGTGATTATTGAACTCGGTACCATGATCATTGATGGGTAACCTGGGAATTCAAAACTAGAAAATATGATTTTCATTAAGAACAAAATCACCACCTTTTATTTTTTTAGAGTTGTAGATTTCACCTCAAACTATTTCAACATGTAATCCTAAAATACCAAGATGTATGTCTTTCTAAGGGAGTTATTAAAGGGTTATATATATTCTATTTAACAAATATCAAACACCTTGAACTCATGGAATGAGTGATGTCTAATCTCATTTCTCTTTTCTATATTACCTGAACCCTACCATAAATCACACATTTTAAATAAATCACTCATATCATAGTGATGTATAAGATAAATAACTTGTTACAAAGAATCATTTAATTTTTTTGATAAGGTCATTGATTTCCTAATAAAGGTCATGATTGAGAAAATTATATCATACTTGGTATATCATAATCAAGTACAAATATTCATATTAGTCCATATCCGGAGTGTTTGAAAAAAATTAGATCATCTAAACAGTTATATGATGCATCAACAAAAAAACATTGTTGTCAGTAAGGGTAGTGAGGGTAAAATGTCCAAAATAAATCCAATATTTAAAAAAACATGGCCTCTCTTTTAAGTTAACATAAAATAATATTTCATCTATATAATCATTTAGAATTTTCAACTCCTCATACTCTTTAATATGCATTAGTTCAATTGTAAAATTTGATTACATAATATAACCTATAATACATTCATATTCTTTTTATTGATGTCAAAGTCTTCAGGTACATGTATTCACTGAATCAACTGTCGTTTGTATTTCATCTTGTTTAAATGATAACCCAAATACACAAATTTAATATTGATTTTTTTATAATTAATTATACGGGACCTAATGTTTAATAAAACAAAAATTATAGAGGAAAAATAATTCTTTGTTTTCATTTAATTCATTTGATTATCTCTGAGAGTGTGGCCAACCAAATCATTGGGTCAAAAATGTGATGAACTAATTGTCTTAAAGATGCATCATAGTGAAATTGTTGGTATGAAAAAAATGTCAAAATCAACTTTTTAATGTGGTGATACATTTAATAGGTATTACACAATAAATATAATTAATACAGTAAATTATTCTAGACATGGATTATAATATTTTAATAGTATATCCTTTCTCAAATGTTTTTTTAATAATCTAGAAAATCTTTGAAAAATATTTAACAATTTCGGGGTTACATTTCACATACTTATGAAATCTCTCCATCCCATTGAATATATGTGGAACTAAAATCTCCTCAATTATCTTTAACTTCACACAATCAACTTAAATTCATATATTTGAAGTCTTTTATCCAAGTAAAATTCACTATATACCATAAAATGGAATTTATATTGATTCAATATTAATCATTTTTCTTCATGATTATATCATTATAATATTAATATTTCTTTAAAAGACCTTAAAATATATCTAATACATTGAATATTCTTCCATTAAAATCTCTATGAATTCCTCCGCCATATCACATATTATGTGTGTCATGCACTATTGAAAAGTTGCTGGGGTGTTATATATGACAATAGTCATCTAGTGACTGGAAAACATACATTATGGATAATTGAATTTCATATAATATTATTAATCTTAGTTCACTGGTATTTGGTTATATATACAGTACCCATCGAGAAAATAATAATGCTTGTGTTTTACTAACCATTATATAATTTAATCCCTGAACTGTAATAGTAAGTGATCATTCTAGCAATATAAATTCATTTTCTACAGTTAATATATACTCACCATCCCGTCATAGTTCATATAGGGAATAATTCATTATATACAATATTGACCACTATTATTCCTCATTTCTTTATAACTATGTAAAGAAGATGCATACGCACTATCTAAAGTGTAGAATATAATTCCAACATCATCAATTTTATTACCTTCAATTGATATCATCACTCATTTATGGGCTGAGTCTCTTCTTTGGTTATTGTATTTTCATTATTCCATCTTCATGTAAAC
Organism: Viscum album; assembly: GCA_963277665.1. NCBI lineage: Eukaryota > Viridiplantae > Streptophyta > Magnoliopsida > Santalales > Viscaceae > Viscum > Viscum album. The sequence goes on from OY728134.1 coordinate 1,075,925,689, forward strand.
TCTTATGGGTTATCCTCATTGTGCAGATACCATGTATATCAGCAATTCTCTATTCTATAGAGGGATTTCTTTTGCTAAAAAATTAACAAATTTACCTCTATCACTATAGTATGATTTAATTTTATGATCAGTAGGGTTGTTCATATGGCTCCCAAAAATTAATACATGAGTGTACATGGTTGTGTAATTAACTCGATGTTAGTTTCATGAAACAATAGACAATAAACTCTAGCTAAGTATCCATTATAAATGGATCTATCCTTCGAACAACTACATATATGATGCTCCCTAGTGATTTCAATTTATCATGTTAATAAAATATCATCTTATGAACAAGATTCATCATCACCTCCTACTATTATTCCTAGAATATTTACATTGATAAATATATTGATTTTTCTTATTCATAATCAATGAAACAATATTGAAAAATAGTGAAATATATACCCTATTTTTCTATCTTCACTAAATCGAACATATTTTGTTTTCAACGACATTATAAATAATCCACTCATTGTTCACATGAGTAATTGATTACATTATTTCAAGGATTTTTATAGCTAATATATCAGGCACAAAACCTTATTCCTCCATTAGTAGTAACATGAAATCATTTAGGAACATAAATTTTACAGCCATCACAAAAATTTCATCCAATGTACTATAGAGGCACTTCACTACTCTTTTATAAATTTTCAAGGATAATATTTTTAAATTTGGATCATTAATTCCTAGACTCAAAAAGATTATCATAAACATTAATTTCACAAATACTTTCAAATCACCTAGTTATTCTCTAAACATATATTATTTGATAATGAATGTAATAGAGAAAACTTCTGGTTCTCTCAGCTTTAGAGGGATCATCCTCTAATCTACTTATAAGAAGTCTTAATTAATGGAAATTAATCCCAGTTATTCTATATTTATTTTCATGCTAGAAAATCATTAAGGACATATCATATGTTGTAATTTGAGAAATAGGTTTTATAAAAGGGATCTTAATGATGGGCTATTAGAAAATTTCCAAAAAAATTATCATATTGAGATTCCACCTCCCCCTGACCTATCCTATGTGAATGGGAGATGAGTTGTGTACTATGATTTTGTGATCTTTACTTCTCCCTCATTTTTTTCTTCAACATGGGTTATATATTTTTCATCTTTTGATACTATATTTGTTCTCTAGAATCTATAATATTTCCATTCTATCTTTTTCTCTATATATATAATAATCTTATTATATCCACCTATCCTTAATGATTCCCACTTGATTTGGATTATCCTACACCTTCTTCTAATCATCACATGGATTCCTTCCTTCCACCTCTCACTCTTTTCTCAAGATCATAGCCAAGGTATTTTTATTAGGATGTGTCTATATATTCCCTGGTAGTGTACCTACTAATTAATATATGAATGTTTGGGAGATTTTCTATACCATTTTCCAAATTTTATAATGCAAGGATCTTTAGTTTTGTATAATTGTCTATTTTTTAGTCATCCACTAGTATATATTATGAATGGACCTTATATGGATGTTCTCTAGTTTCAATTTATGGGGTGCGATAGGTAGATTTGATGGTAGAAACAATGGAAGGAATTATATTTTTGGAAGGTATAACAGTGTTATAAGAATGTGAAATGGATATAATGGACATTATGATAGTATTAAAGGTGGATATACTATTGTGCCTTTTTTTATATAGTGGTTCTACACTCCATGTGGTTTATCCCACCATTGATTATTATCCTTTTAGGGTATGAATATTCCAGATTGTGTTTATATATTTTGATATTTTTATTATCCTAGATTGTGACTGACTTACTTATAATCAATGGTATTGTTATTCTCTACTCCCACATGAATATTTTTATATGTGTGCAGACCTCCACATGTCTCAGAAGACTGAACATTAACTATTGGTTTCAGTGGGGATGGATTATGGCCTAAAAATTATATTTTATGAAACATAATCATGAGGGAATCTACATGGGTTGCTAAAAGAGTATCTCCATAAACTGATGGATTTTTCTTTTTAGGGTACTAATATCACTCCTTCAATAGAAAATGTTTTGGGTGATATCATTGAGAAGATATCATCTAATCTCTGATGGATTCATTATCATCCATCCATATACTGAGGTATCCATCAAACCTTGAGATAAAGGATATAATATGTAATAAAAATATCTTAATTTATATCCAAATAGTAAGACGAAGTTTAGTAAACTATTCCAAAAACTCCACAAATCATTCCCATTTTTCCCAATAATATTCTCTATTGATTTTGAGTTATATTTTTGATGTAACTTCTTAGAATTCATGTATATGTATGTGTAACATGTTTTTATGAAAAATATGAGGCCACTCATTCCATGTAGTTATAAATACTAATTTATAAATTGTTATACAATATTTTTCCCAAAACCAAATTAAAAAAATAGAATAATATTATATTAATCATGTCTGATGACACTCAATTATGGTGGAAGGTGTTATAGTTCTCCAAAATCCTTAATAAATGTTCATGTTTGTAATTTATATTATAAAATACCACATATTATATATGATCATAACAATGAAGGTATTAATATCAAAATTGATCACCTTTATCGTGGGGATAATTATTCTCAGTCAAGCATCATCAATGTTGGGTAATTCATAATCCATGATGGTACTGTCATGAGAAATTGGGTTTCCACTATTTTTCTTTTTAGGATATTAGAAATGACTATTGAAACCATCAGGCCAATGAGATTGTGCATATCAACCATGGAAAGTATATGTCATGAACATATGGATTATAAAATCTTGATCTCATACATAAAAGGATATTGATCATATAGGATCCATGGTTGAGTGGTCGAACTCTTTCTCATTCGCAATATGTAATTCACAATAATAGAACACATCCATGTATGAAAAAAATAATAAAATATAAAATATAAATGAGAATTAACGTGATTGAATCAATCAACCATACTCAATAACTCTTAAAATTCCACATGAATTCCCTTTCATTAGTTGTACAAACATAGTCGACGTGTGAAAGAATCAATAATTCATACTCACTCAAACTAAATTAAAAATTACATCCCATGATCAAAAACATCTAAAAATATAATTGTTTATTGTAGGAGTTACATGTCCAAATATATATCCTAGTTGTAGGATAAATTGTGAACCTTCATTGTTTTTTACTAAATTATTGACTCTGATCTTTTGGGTTTTAATTGGAAAAAATGGTCAGATTAAAAATAAAAAATATAGGATAGTGGTTAGTAATCAATTTAAATAGATTTTTATAAATATATATCTCTTAATTCATTCATGGATTGGTTAAATAGTGTTTTCCATAGAGTCATCATAAATTTATAAACCTTTTATTATAAAATTATCTAATTCCTCAAAATATAATTGAAAACCATTGATATTAGAAAATTTACCACCCTAAATTCATTATTCTCAAATATTAAAGTAGAAGAAAACTATGATCAATTCGTCTGAACTCTATTATCTAAATTAGTGGGATTTCCTTCCTCTACCCTCCTCTTTGTAAGATTCTTGAAAAGTAACGGGATTAAATAAATCCCTTAGACTGATTCCAAACCAAAAAAAAATCTATTACCTAGAAGTGTTCATTAATTTCCGCACTCACCATTCTACTATTGATCCCTTATCACTTATTAAAATTAACCATTCGTGATAGATTATTGTTATATCATACATGAATAAAACCAATTAGCAAGTGTTTTTTAGAAAAAAAAAGTGAATTAAAAAAGAAATTAAAAAATAAAGAATCAATATGACTTAATTGAATTAAGATAAAAAATATAAAAAACAAAAAAATTGAATAAAACATATAAGATATTATATAGTTAAAATAAATAGGAAAAATGTATAAAAAAATTTAAAAACTCCACTAACCCTTGATAATTCTATAGTTAAATAAAACATGTCATCCTTGGAACAAATGGATTTTTCATGATTAGAATTAATTGGATCATTCCTCTTAAAGGCTCCACTTTAATATATCTATGGGCGACCAAGGGATTCATGGTGTGGAAAATTATTTTCCCTATTCGAATTTGAATCTCTATAACAAAATATAGAATAAGATATTATTATAATATATGTGTTTTTCCTTAATGAACATTAAAAAAACAAATCATGGAATAACAATCTTGGTTTCATCTCATTCTAAAATTACATGAACTTGGAAATAAAATATGAAGCTTACTTCACAACATATACTTTTATGTTGTAGCTTAAATTTTTATATTTGAATAGTGTCCCTATTTTTGGTGTAAAAATGAAAATATATTTTTTATGCATCAAAATAATTAATCAGGATATGGGATTTGTCATAAAAAAAATCCCACAGGGTCTCTATTACTGGGGGATCAATGTTCCCACCAGCAATGGTGGTAGTATTTTTAATCATCGGTACCAAGCCATATTGGATGTTCACATTACTCCAATTTTGTAGAATATATAACTTCAATAACATGTGGTCATGTTTCCAGCTACTACACTATGCCGAGAAATTTTGTGGGTGTTGGATTGAGAAATGTTTTTTTTCTAATAAATTTCCTAAGTTATGACATGTTGTCATGTATCAACATGATTCTCACATTTATATAAATATTTATCTTTTATTAGATATTTTTACAATAGAATTATGATGATCATAGTCATGACAACCTAGTTCCATCTACCTTTAGTCTATTTGAATACAGTCAAACTAGAACCAATTTATCTTTTAGTGAAAATTAACATTAGTTTATTCAATTCTCACAAAAATAATCAAAAACTCAACATGTCTAAATATTTTCACAAACTCATCAAAACATTGGAACATTATATACAATTTTGGATCAAGAATTACTTATATAAAACATGCATGAAATATAAATATCTATATTTATTCTTTTTTCAATACAATACTACGATATTGAAATTCCACTCATTTGTGTATGGGATAGATATTTTTTTGGGATAATTGTTAATAATTACATGTTGCTTAATTATTGTTAATTAAGGATATATAATGAACATTTGACCATATAATTTATTCTAATTCACATATCAACATTCACTTCCATTCCACATAAACAAATTATAACATCATTGGTATAACTAGTGTAGGACTGATATGTCCCCATCACTTGGTAATATTTTATTTCCAAAAACAATACATTATTCCCCACATTATTGGAATAATAACAAAATGATCGTTTTTATTGATAACAAGTGTATTTTCCTCTAGGAGATAAGTTTTCTTATCAATTTTCATTGTACCATATATGGGACAACCAACATAGGGAATTTGTCTCTAATGACACGTTCCTCTAGTCATTGTGGATTGTGACTAAATTTCTATAGAACCAATTATTTAAAAATTTATCAGCATTCATCTCCAATATACATTCCCCATCACATCACTTATTAATTAAAATAAATTAGGTAATGATTTAAATAAAAATAAATACTTATTCAAAAGGTGTTGGTATTCACTATAACACCCTGATATTTTTGAGATAGTTTATTTCTATTAAACTAATATTCATTGATGTGTTGCATTGCACTAAATAAAAAATTCTATTCACAGAGAACTGAGTTGAATTGAGCTACAAAAAACACTAAAATGGTGTACAATATATGAAGCACCATGTTAATCGTTCACTACACAGAACAGAAAGTTTATCATTATCTACATGGAACACCATGGTTAGCGTATATTAAACGCAAGAACTAATTTCCCTGTTAGCTTGCGCAACATGAGAAACCGAGTTTAAAAAAATAATAATATATTAACAAAATGTAATTATGTAATATAATAAGATATAACATATAATTTAAGTTGTTTATGAATAGTGTTATCCAAAATAATAAAATAGATGGTTTAATTTATTTTTTCATAAATGATTAGAAATAACTATAAGAACATATTGAATATAGAGGGAATGTTTTTATAAAAACATATTTTATGATCATAAAGGAATTTTATCCTAATAGATTATATTAATTACCATTTTTGAATGATATTGATGAAATATATATTTTATATATTCAATAATGTATTTTTTTATTTTCATTCAGTAGATTTTATATGCAAAATATATGTTTAATCCCAGTATTTCGCATTAAAATTATTATTTTTATTAAGGTAGTTTTACCGACATTTAAGGGAGAATCAATTTTAAGTCCAATTTTGTAAATTTTTTAAATATAATATGTCAAAAATAGGCTTAATAGTTAGAATATAAACAAAAAAATTAGGTTATGGTGAAGTTATATTGTTCTTCTATGAAGTTTTATTATTTTATGAATATTGAAAGATACTTGATTATAATTCAAAACTACATTTCATATATCAAACTGATAAATAGAAATTATAATGGAATTTTATTTAATGTTTAATTATATAATTGTTTATAAAATAATAAAATTTACATCATTGTAATCAATTTCACTTTGAAATTGACTAGAAAAAAATAGAATTTTTTTGAACATTTTTACCTTAAAACCCCGTAGTGTAGTCCCATATATAAGGTTAAATTTTAGTTACTTTCTACAACGTCCATGATTTTAATTTTAAAAAATTGATTACATATTTTTAGTAATAATAATTTCTAATTTATAATAGAATAATCATATTTTTTTACAAAAAATATTAGTGAAATAAATTAAAATTAATTACAACGGTTAACGTGAAATTAATCTCAACAAGGGAATATACCTTAAACATAAGGGCCCCAATGACAAATAATCTTGTCTAGAACCCATTGTATGGAAATTATTTGGCAATTTACCAAACATTCATGAGTTTTTTTGGTTTTTTATGATGTTTTTAGGTAAAAACATGGCTATATCTATCTTGTCTCCAAAAATACCATGTGATTCCTTTCTCTCCCCTATAAAAACCAGCACCTATCCCCCTTCTTCACATGTATAAAACCACTTATGTTTTCCAAATATATCCCCAATACACATTCCATCATACATACCTTACTATTTTAATCCTATATTTGGGCATAGATCAATGCAAGGAATCCCTTTGATGCAAACCAAAATGAGTTAGCTGAATAAGAGGCAACAATTTTACGCAAACTCTTTAGATTTATTACAATTCTTCACCACCTAAAATCTCATTATTGAATGATTATTCAAAAAAAAGTATATAAAATATAATAATATGTTTTTATGGTATGTTTGTGACCTAAATTTATACAAACTTCAATCTAATGGGTAATGAAGACACATTTTATGTGTACGACGGACTACCACCTCAAAAAATGATGATTGTTTGTTTTTTCCTTTATGTCCTTTCATGGTTATGAATTATGGTGGAAAATATATTTTTATATGATATATACTAAACTATTTATTTATTTATTCTTATTTATTTATTTTACAACACATTCCATTATTTTTTCTATTTTCTTTTAATATGATTACATCATTTGTGGATGTCTGGACTACCACCTACTCAAAGCGATGTGATTCTTCCAAATATTACATGGAATGTGTTAAGGATTATTTTTTAGTAAAATATTGGATATATATAAAATAAAAATCACAACTTATTTATATTATATAAATATAAACATATATGCAATTTACTTACATTCTATCAATATAAAAATAAATTCGAACAACATACATGCATATGTATGGCCTACCATCTATATGAATGTTGTACTAAATTTAAACTTTATATAATTTTTTGATTATTATAAATATATATATAATGAATACATATGATATTTATATAATTATGAATATTATGTAAGTATTTATATCATGAATTATTTATGACGATCAAGAATAACAAATCAAAACCTCTACGAAGACCAAAGTAAATATTACCCGAAGTGAATCCATAAAATAGAATTTTTAATAAGAGGGTAATATAAATTCATAAAAATAATAATATGGTATTAGATATAATAATATGGTTATTTGATATATTTATAATATTAGTTTATTTATTATGTAGGATTTTCTTAATGAGTGTGACGAGAGTCAAGACCCATGGTAAGATAATTTTATCTCACTTTTTACATCTATAAGATACATGAGATGTTCACCACTATTTTCTTTTGCGTGGTGTATATAATGAACATGAATGTATTCTAATAATATTATAATTAAATTTATGGGTATTTAAATATTCATTTTATGACATTTATTTCCTGGTTTTTATGTTTCAAAAGTTACCAAATTAGTAATGTAAATGTTTATCAATTTCCTTCTTTGAGACACATACCATTTTATGAACCTATAATTTTATATAAGGTATATATACTAGATTTTAAATATTAGATCATTAGTATAATTCTTTTCATGATATTTTATGTTTCATGTAATTTCATTTTCGTACATGGGGACTATGGTTTAAAGTTACCAAGTCTTAAGAGTTTATTGACACAATCTCATCACCTTTCGAGATGTCTTATGATTATGCTTCCTTATATGTAATATCATGATCAATATATTATGAAAACACATGAAATATATTATCCACTTGTTTTACATGATATATATTATTATTATTACCATTTCCCACTCATTGTTTCTTAATATGACTATGATATTTTTTATAAAAATCAAACATTATTTCTCCTTTCAATCAAAATTTGTGTTCTTTCCAAACCATGCAAATCATTTTTTTTATTTTCAAATGGCTAGTTTGAGGGTAGCCGGTTCCCTTGCAGCCCGGTTTGAGGAAAACCAGAAACCTCACAACATTCCAGAATCAAACCTGCGAAAAAAAAACCAGAGAAACAAATACAAATTCAAACACAAATCAAACCACGCGCCTCCTCGAGCCGCACACCACCTCGAGCCGCACGCCACCTCAAGCCACACGCCACCTCGAGAAACCCGTCGACGAAAATCCAGCCGTCTTTATACATGATTTCTAAAATATCGTCAAAAAGGTACACAATTACCTAATCATTATTAAAATAAATTTTAACCCATGTTTTACATTTAAAATAATAGGGTTTTTTTACAAATTAATATTCTTTTTATTTTCTGGTCGAGGCACTTTTCCATACATTTTTCACTACTGAAGTATTGTTCAGTATTTTTGGATTTAGCCGCATTCAATACCTTGATGTTTAAATTACATGATTTCTAAATGTTTTAAAATAATTTTTTTCTAATATTTTAGAAATTATTAATTTTAATGTTGTTATTAATGAAAATATTTTTCAAAAACCTTTTCATGTATAAATTTTTTTTAGATTATTTTCAATTCCTTTTTTATATGTTTTCAAAAGTATGTTTTCAAAGAAATGGATTTCAATTATTTAAAACATCATTTAATGGTTTTAAAATTATTTTTAAGATACATGTTTTTTAAAAAAAATTCAATAATCTTTTATAAGTATTCATGGGAAAGGATTTTGAAAATGTTTTAATACTTATTTTATAAGATTAAAAAAATGGTTTGCAACATGTATTCATGATTATTATATAATATTCCATTGAAAATGATTTTCAAAATTTTTTCTAGATTATTTAATATTTTTCAAGGAAAATGGTTCAAAAATGTTTCATGTTTCTATTATTAAATTTCAAGGAAATATGTTTTTATAATTTGTGGAAGCATTATTTATAATTTTTCATGTTTATTTTCCAGAAAATTTTTCTCAAAATGTTTTATGTTTTAAAAATAATTTTCCAAATAATATAGTATACATTCCCCTAGAAATATATAGAAAATATATTTCTTGGTCATTATTTATCTATGGTACCATCTGTTTATGTATAAAATACGATCAAGGAAATTATCTAATGGATCCATTCATATTTGTTCATGAATTTATTTTGATTTAATCGAATAATTCATATGACAATGGTCTCTCTTACATAGGTTATATTCTTTTGAATCTGACTTATTTTCATGTGTTATTATTTTAATAAATTTCTATTAATCCTATCTCTTTCCATAAGTTATAATGTTTTGAAATGTTAGTGATACCCATGTCATTTTATGGGTAATAATTTGATGTTTATCAAACCCATAACTTTTTAATGGTTATGATATGATGAATATTTTATGGAACTTTTTTGAATGATTTTATTATATGACGAGTGGTACCTATATCTTCCTCAAATTAATTGAGGAGTGATAAATATTTTAATGATATATAAGGGTTCCCAAGAGGCCATCCTAAGCAAAAAACAAGATGGTACATTAAAGGGAACCCCAAGCCTAAAACAAGATGGTACATGATACGGAATACCAAGATAAAAATAAGAGGGTAAACATGAGAGAATCCCAAGCCGAGAACAGGAGGGTAAATGAGAGGGAATCCAAAGCCCAAAATAAGAGTGTATATATGGGGTTTCCAGAGCCTTAATTAGGTAAATGGTTGATTATCCCATGCCTAAAATGTTACAAAGGTTTCATTATTCATCCTTGACATATTTATTTTTATTCTTATGTGTGTGTAATAATTCATTGTATTCATCCTATGATATACTTTTAGTGAATATTATATAGATTTTCTTATGAGTCATGTCTTATAAAATAGAAATATTTAATCCATGACTCATTTTTATGATCTTTTATATGTAGGGTATGATCTTATAATGATCATAACCATATTCTCATTACCTTATGTTCATAACATGCTTAAACATTTCCCTTATTTACTATTACTGAGAATTTGATCTCAATCCATTATTATGTTTCATTTACCTAGTTTATGATGAATGGTTTTTAGTAGAATTACATTGGGAGAAGATCTATTTTGGAAACATTAAATATCATTCACTGAGTTAGAAGATTTTTTTATTCCAGGTATCCAAAGGAAATAAACTAATAATTTCATTTGTTTTCTATTTTTGTAATGTTTCATGTATTCTAAAAAATAGATGTAGTGTATATAAAAATTATATATGGGTTGATATATTTGGCATCCAAGTCATGTTTTAGTCAACCTTTGGAAAATATCATGTGAAAAATTTAGGGACATCCCTAGAGATTTTTCTAATGATATGTCATTGTATGTCTTTAAGGATAAGTTAAAAGTTGTGTTAATGTAATGAAAATTTCCTGGAATTTTGGTAGAGAATAAATTTAGTTGTTTCTTATAAATACATCACTATTAGGATAATAAAAGTTTATGTAGATTTGGAACAAATATACCTAGGTGTAAAATCTCTAAAGAGGTTTGTTGAGACTGACTCTAAGAAGCCTAATACATGAAAATGAATGATTTGAAAAGAATACGACTATGGATTACGTCTGATAAACCGTTGTTGTCATTGATTAAAAATTATTTCTCATGATTTATAAATAATATAAGTAATTTTTCATTATTATATGGTTTTGTTCTATGATATGTGATTCTTACAACCATGATTTATTGTTTTAGTTAATTTTTAGAAATAGAAGGAAAATGGTTAACATTTAATGTTTCATATATGAAATTTGTGGGAATTTTATAAATCGATTTCCAAAGTTGAAATTTGATAAAGATAATTTTTATAGATGTATAAGTGTTGGTTATTCTTCTGAAGATAAAGTGATTGCATATGACATGTGTATTGTATATGATGTTCTTACAGTATTGTTTACATTAAACATATAAAGCATGATTATATTGATGTTGAGGAACCATAAGGCATGAATTTTATTTTATATTAATGTAATGAGGTATTAAGAAATATGTTGATGAAGCCTGAGTAATGGTTTATGAATAATTCTAATAAATTCATTGTTTATCTCCTGGACTTCAAAGATTATTTTATATGAATCATGAAATATATAATTATTTTTATCATAAGTTTTCATTGTGGATTGATAAGTACATGTTTACGGGTGATTTAATGGATATTTGATAGTTTTATTAAGGGAAGGTAATCCTAAATTAATTCCTACCGATGTGATATTAATTTTTGTAAAATGATACGTTGGATAACAATATGAAAATTGGATGGTACGAATTACCCTGGACTGATTATTGACAAAATAGTCTATTTCTTAATGGCTGATGTTTTTAAATTAATGTATTTATGTAACATATCCAGTAATCATTGGAATATGGAAGAATTCATGTTTTCTAAAAGGATTTATGGTAATTCAGGTTATTAACATGTTTCAATGGAATATAGGATGAGGGTAATCAATTGATTGGAATGTGAAAATGAAGAGAAACTTTTTGATTTATGGGGTAGCAATGTTAAGATGATTTCGTGAAATTCATTATAATGATTTGGATTTTCAGCTTTCAGAAGGGTTATAAGGATAATTGTTTATGGAAAGTATAAGTTAAACATTAGATGAAGTTGATAAGATTAAAGTTTTCTCTCACCACCTGTGGATTTATGAATATTTTATAACCTGATCTAAAAAAATAATGGTAGTGATAAATAATGAAAAAATGGGATGGAATATCAAACATCTCATGATCTGTAAGTACTTCAAGAATGAAAAATCCACCCTCCTTTTTACAGAAATAGGTGAAGTGGATAAAGGATAAACAAAGGATGATGTTTCCCTGAATTCATAAATGTATATCTTTTAATGATAATTGTTAGGCTTTATGAAAATAGTCAACAAATAAAATTATTCCATAATACCTTTTTTTGAACTAATGACTGGCTGAATTATCATAGATTTAAGATGTTGAGGCCCTCAATATTTCATTGATCATTCAATTGTTTTTTATTGATTAACTAAATCTCTCCATATAAATATTTATGCATTTAAATCATGTCCAATCTTCACTCCTGACCTCTGTTCTCCAATTTAAAAACCTAGTTGTGAGTTATATTGCACAACCATTATGGTTTCAACTTTTACTATTTAAAGGAAGTGTTACTATTAATTTAAATGAAATGATTTTCTATGACTGAAATATTAAAGTGTTTAAATTTGGATAACCTAGATTAATATCATGCGAAAAAAATAATTTCATGGTGTGTATAATGTTACATACCAATATTTTGATTATTTTTAATAATTTAATTTTCATTGATGTCCTACAATGCAGTAAGTCAAAAATTCCATTCACATTACACTAACATGGAATATGCTACCTCCAACACCAACATGGTTTACATTATATACTTAACCAAGTTAAGAACACACTATAAAAAACATAAATTATATCATTCTCTATATATAATTCCGAGGATAGCATAAATTACATGCAAGATTGACATTCCATGATGTCTTGCATAACAGACAATATCGAGATTTACAAAAGAAAAAGATATTATTAAAGATATTAATATTTAATATAATAAAATATAATGTAGTATTTATGTTTTTAGTTATGAATAATATTAACTAACATATAAAAATAATTTTTTTATTTAAGTTTGTATGAATTTATTAGAAATGAATATAATAACAAATTTAATATAAAGGGAATTTATTCAGAAAAATTAACTTTATGAACACAAAGAAATTTTATTATAATAAATTAAATAAAATTCTATAGTTGAGTGATATTAAGGATATATATATTTTATATATTCAATCATGTATATTTTATTTTCATCCGAAATATTTTATAATTATAAAAAATAACAAACAAATTTGTTTTGCATAAAATCAGTATCTTAATAAAGGTAGTTTTACTGCCTTTTAACGAGGAACCCATTTTATATCCAATTTTTGGAACTTTTATAAATTTAATATTTAAAAATAAATGCCATTGTTGAATGAGAATCATGTTGTTTAGGTTACGGTAAATTTTATGTTTTTTCTGTGAAGTTTCATTTTTTGACGAATATTGAAAGATACATAATTTTTATTCAAAACTTATTTTTCATATAATTTATTAATACAGTTAAATTATATATTAATTTATTTTAATGTCTAATTATATCATTATTTTAATAATTAATCCAATTTGGGTAATTGGAATCAATTTTATATTGAAATTTACTATAAGAACATAGAAAATGATTGAATGTTTCAACTTTAGAAACCTACAGGGCCGTCCCATATATTGGATTGAATTATAATTATGTTCTACCACTTTTGATACTAGAATATAAAAAATGGATTAGATATTTGGAATTAGAATAATAGGTAATTTCTAAAATGGATGACATAGTTTCTTACCAAAAAAACCAGGGAAGGTAATTAAAAATAATTACAACGATTAAATTTAAATTAAGCATAACAAGGGAAAAACCCATAAACATTAGATCCCAAATGACCAAGATGATTTTCAAAAACCCATTTTATGGACATATATTGTCCATTAACCTTCCATTAACTAGTTGGGTTTGTTTTTGATGACATTTGTTAATTAAAAAACGTGGGTACACCCAATTGTTTTCCAATATATACCAAGTGAGTCCTATTCCTCCCTTATAAAAGGCCACCAACTCTCCCCCTTCTTCACACCTCACCTAAAACATAGAATAAGAAAATATGTTCCAAATAAAATTAAAAATATCCCCCCTTACACCTTCAAACATCCCTTTTGGAATAAATCCATGCATGGAGACCCTTTGTTGCATACAAAAATGAGTTACCCTAATAAGCGGCAACATTCATCCTCAAACTCTTCTTTTTTATTTCCATTAACCACCACGTAAAATGTCATTGTTCTTTGATTATGAAACAAAACCATTATAAAAAATTTATAGATATGTTAATATGAAATTTTTTTACCCACACTTATACATATTTTAATCTATTAAGTGAAAAACTTTTTGTTTATATTCATGCTGAACTACCTCCACATGAAATGACGATTGTTCATTTTTTCCTTTAGCATATTTCATGGTTGGGAATTATGATGAACAAGATATTTATAAATGATATATAGTATAATTATCATGTCATTAATCATCATCAATTATTTTATAACAAATTTATTTATACTTTCCATTTTCAGTCAATATTATAACATCGTTTGTGGATGTGTGGGCTATAGCCTCCTCAAAGCATTGGGATTCAATCAAACGTTACATGGAATGTGTTAGGGATGGTTTTTCGTAAAAATAATATATATATATATATCATATTAATCCTACTATTATGATGTTATATACATATATACAAATATTTTATTTACTTACTTTCTTTTAATATGATAATAAAACGGAAACAACGTTCATGCATTCGTATGACCTACCATCTCCACATATGGTGTATTCCATTTCATATTTCAATATTTTATAGATTATTATAAATAAATATATAATAAATATATAATAAATATATATTATATTTGTATCTGTTTTAAATTATTTAATTATGTAAATCATGATTTATTTAAAATGATCAAGAATTATATTTCAAAAATTTTGCAAACAACAAAGAAGATATTACATGAAGTGAAATCCTAACATAGAACGGTTAATAATTAGGTAATAATAATTCATTATAAAAATATATATTGTATTATATATAATAATATGGTTTTGTTATATATGTTTTATAAAATAATAATAATTATAAATGATATTTGAATGAGGTATGATGAGATTTAAGTCACTATGTAAGGGAATATCATCTCACTTTTTATATCTATGAGATACATGCCATGTTCACCACACATTTCTTTTGAGTGGTGTATATAATTTCTATAAATTTATTATATGACTCCTATAATTATATTTATTTGTATTTATATAACTATTTATGATATTTTTTAGGTGGTTTATGTTTCAAAATATATCAAATCATTAAGGTGGTTTTGCCTCTATTTTCCTTCATTGAAAAACATTCCATGATATGTAGCTATAATTTTAAATGATTTATAAATACTTACAGTGTCATTTTATATCATGAATATCCTTAAGAATCATTTAATTTAAAAATCATACATGGAGAGTATGGTTCAAAGTCACTAAATGGTAAGAGATTATTTAAAAAATGTCATCACTTATCGATATTATTTATGATTATTATTCATTTGTTGAAATATTATGATCCAAATATTAATAATAGTCTAGATTTATATTATCCTCTGTTCTTCCATGATATCTACATGAATTAGTACCACTTTTTCACTATTTGGTACTTAAGATAACTAAGAAAATAATTTTATGAAAATCATACTTCATTTCTCCTCTCTGTTAGAAATTTATGTTCTTTCAAAACCATTTCTTCTAAAAGTATTCAAAAAATATTATAATATTATCCTAATATATTTAAAATAAAATTTGAACATTGTTTTCCATTTTTAAGAAAATTCTTTTAAAAAAGTAATCTTCGTTTTGTTTTTATGTTGAGGCACCTTTTTAAAATTTTTACTATGTAAAAGGAATGTTTATCATGGACGGATTTACCCACCACCATTCCATTGAAAGATAAATTACATGATAAAAAAAAATTTTATAATGGAATTGGATTCCTAATATTACAGAAATTATTTGTTTTAAAGTATTTTTCAATGAAGATGAATTAAAAAATATGTTATAAATGTGTTTTAAATTATTTTCAAATAATTATTTATATGTTTTCAAATGGTTGTTTTCAAAGGAAATGATCTCAATGATTTAAAATATTCTTTTATAGGATTTCATAGTATTTTCAATGAAAATATATTTCTAAATTTTTTCAATATTCAATAACATTTTTTCAATGAAAATGGTTTTCAAAATGTTTTCACGTCTCTTTTATATGTTTTCAAGGAAAATGGTTTTCAAAATGTTTTGAGGTTTTATTTTTAATTTTTCAAGGAAGATGGTTTTAAAAATACTATCAAGATTAATTTACAAATTTTTGTAAGGAAATTGGTTTTCAAAATGGTTTCAATCATGCTTCATATATTTTCTCTTTTTTTCAGTGAAATGGTTTTAATAATGTATTATGTTTTAAAAATAATTTTCGAAAGAAAAAATGATATTTTCCTGTATATGTGTTTCCAAAATGACATTATATATTATTTTCCATCTAATATAACAAAAAATTATTTTACTAAATACCTTAAAGGAAATAATCCAAAGTATCCAATAATTCTATTTCATTAATGGTTTATGTTTTGATGAAATAATATTTATTACTCTTATTTCTCTTCCATGAGTTATATGCTTCTGAAGAAAAATGACTTTCATGGGTAATTCTTTTATGAAATAAGTATGAAACCAAACTCATTTTTATATACTATTATGTGAATAAATATTAATTATACCTTTTTCATATCATGGGTTGTGATTTTATGTGTATAAAACCCATCACATTTCTTGGGCCATGATATTATGAATGTTTTATGGCACATGTATGTATGATTTTAATACGCTATTGTTGAGACCTATATCTCCCTAAAATAAATTGGACAATGTTGAATTTATTATTAGATTAATGGGTATACTAGATTGAATCCCATGCCCAAAACAAGAAGATACATGGTAGGGAATCCCAATCCTAAAATAAGAGGTTACACGGGAGGAAATCCCATGCCCAAACAAGATGAAACATGATAGGACAACCCAATTGTGAAATAAAAGTGTACAAGAGAGGGAATCTAGAGCCTAATATTAGAGGGTACATGGGAGGGTATCCCATAATCGATGTAGGTATATGGGTGATTTGACAAAACCTATCATGTCACAATGTTCTTGGTAGTAATACTTGACATAAATATTTTTATATTCTTATGTGTATTCCAAAATTCCATGACTTATTGCTATGTTATTAGTTTAAGGTATATTATCTTGATTTTATTATGATTCATGTGTTATGAAATGTAATTATTTATTCCATGGTTCATGTTTATGATCAATGATATTAAATTTATAATCTTATAATGATCGTGGTCATGATTTCATACCCTTATGTTCATGATATGCTTATTCATTTCCTTTATTTACCCCTAATGAGAACTTTTGGTCATCCAATTCCTATGTTTATTTTCCTAGGGTTATGAAGAATTTTTTTTGTAGAATTACTATTGTGGAAGTTCATTTTTGGAAAAATATAAAATGTTTCATTGATCTTGAATATTTATTTTCATGTTTCCATATGAAATTTACTAAAACGTTCGTTATGTCCCTATTTTTTATTTTTTATATATTCTGAATAAGTGATATAATTTCTATACACATAAATATTGGGTTATTATATTCTCCAATCTCTCAGTCATCATATATTTTGTCATATAGCATTCATATACCTCAACCAATCACCATGAATTTAAATTGCATGAATCCCCCTATGAGATAGTCCATAAAGACCTGGTCAATAAATTAACATCATTTTTTATTTTCGGTTATTATATAAACCTTCAAAATTTAATGGGCCTAAGAACTATGACCATAAACTATGATTAGCTCCATATTAGGTAGTCAATATTATCATTGGGATCTCTATTTACATGCACTATTTTACATTTTAATATATACCATCTCCTCCATTGGTTATATTTGTAAATCCTTAAACCCCATTAGCATTTAGAAAAAAACTATATAACCTTAATCCCAAATAGTTTTCAGTCAAAAGTATCATGAGATTATTCCCCAGGTTTTTTTGAATTTATATGATAATAATCTTCATATCTCCCTAGTCCCAATAACTATAGATTAAACTACATATGAATTATATTAAACGAATAATTTTGTCTGAAAATATATTGATGGGAACTTGGGTAAAATAAATTTATCTTTTTTATAACTCATAACCTTTCATTACATATGAAAATTTTAGAGTGAACAACATATGAGTGTAAAAATATTTTATGGTAAACCATATGACCCTATAAAAAGGCTCATTATACCATCTGGTCCATGAAATACATATATGAGACCCTCTATAATCTATCTTACATGCATTCTCAGAAACATTCATGCCATATTTTATTTCCCTGTGAATGTTTTCAATACATATAGAAATGACATATTGGGTACTTGAACCCTTATTTATTATAATTTTATCTCTAACACTAATTTTTTTCTGAAATGTTTTTTATGTTCAATGGTATTTCATAGCTATCGTTAATGATCTCATTAGGATATAGGTGACACATCTTGTTGGTAATAATAATTATGCCTCCATATCTAACAATTCCAACTAGAGGAAAAAAATAATCCTATGGAGAAGATCCTCTGATCACTATGTTCCCAAAAAATTAAATAACGAACACATCATATTAATATTGTTCAATTTTCATCATAAATTCGTTGTTTTCAATCCCTAATTACACATTTGAATTAATTTTATTAATGATAAAAATAACTGCTAACACAAATATATAAGAAGATTTTAATACCCTTGATGTTATACTTTCTAGTTTCATTAAAATTTACAAGCAAATAATATGGAATATTATCTGTAACTTTTTCAATCCTTATCATGATATCCTAAACAACTATACATGATGGGAAATTCATGGAATCCCTAAAATTCATGGACCTACCCCTTTAAGATAACACCATTTGTGGAATGCAAATCGTCACTCATGGAAGGTTTTTCACTTCCTTACTATTGGTTATAATTCAATAACATTTGATATGAGTATGATTAACTTAAACATGATACTTTAATGGAACAAAATTCATGACCATATACTATCAAAGTTAAAATACATTGTATGATTTAGTGTGAAAACCTGTAGATGACATAATTTGTAAATTTTGAGTCTACAATCACTATAATTACACCCCATATAGAATATAAAAATAAAAAGTATTAAAAATGGTAATGATACAAAATGTTTCATGCTGGAAAATAAATAAATGTGACATAGAAAAAACAAAATATATTAACCATTAAGCTTTCAACATCCAAAACCTAGGAATAATAAGGGGATAATGTGAATAATAGATTCTAAGCTTGTGAGTTCTACCATATAACACTACAAAATGATTAACCACACTCACTTGGTCCCTCAACAAAAGAATTGGAGTAGGACAACCCTTATGATACACCAAAATTTTAGTTCAGATTTCATAATAAGAATTCTCAATGTTGTAATATCTAGGTAATAGATCCCTCTTTAGAATTCAAATTATCATTAAAAAATCATCATCGTGTTTTTTATTTTTCTGTGTCAGTTATCATTCACTTATTAAGGGATAAAATTTAGTGTATGATTATAGTACACATGTCATTATATCTATCCCACAAATACCCATATATGTGCAAAAATTTTAAAGGAAACCATGTCTTATATCTGAGTGGGATAACCCCTTCTAATGGTGATATTGTGTATTATACTATATTCATCCTTCATAAATCCTTCTAAGTGCACACACTCTTGCTGATAATATATTCCAAGGCTTATTATCTCAAATTCATACCATAGATTATGGGGATGGTACTTGTTATTCCATATACATCCTAAATATATCCATTTTTTGGTTCATAATTTTTGGGATAACAGGTTGATTTATATTTTATCATTGAACTAATAATTTTATGACTACGGTTCACCTGAAAATATTCCATGAAATGTTCATGTAGATTATGTTATTTTGGATATTACTCTTTTGAAAGTTATATGATTATTATAGAAAAATTAAAAATATGAGGATGAAGTTTGAAAATTATTCATAAAAAAATTAATATTTTCACTAATTACAATGAAAGGGAAATCCCATAAATCAAAATCTATAAATATCATTTCATGTAAAAAGGTAAAAAAATTATAAGAATAGTTATGAAATAATGTTGTCTCATCCAGTTATATAAATTAGATATTTCTTACTGAGAAGCGAGGAAATGTTTCTATTGAAATTCATACACAGAATATCTATCTTATACTAATGGATGCATCTCATTATTCAGTGTATCCATTTTCATGTTCCTCCTATTGTCAGCAGGGAAACCATTTTTTACTTCTAAAAATCATGCTCACCCTATTATTATGTGAGAATTATTTTCTTATATCTCTATATTATTAGTGGTTTCTTGTTTTGGAGTCATTTGTAATCTGTATAATACGTCTTCTTCTCCTTAGTTTATTACTAGATTTATTCTTATTTATGGATTAAGATTTTAAAATAGAGTAGATCACGCTCATTGATCAACATTAATTCCACGGTTGTTATGATATTTTGAAGGATAATAAATATTTATTTATTGTTTAAACCACCATTTCATAGTAACAAATATATTTGGAAGTCCCAAAATACTATACTCCACATCATATATTTTCATGTGTATCTGATCAGAGTATTAATATTCTTAATGACCATCTCACATGGGAATCCCTTCATCGAATAATCTTTTTCACTATGACTAGCATCACCCCAGGAAATGATATATAAAATAATAAATTATACCTAATGATATGGTCTTTTAAAATGATTGGAATGTGGCAGGGACTATGTTTAATGCATTTATATTATAATGTACATATTTTAGAGAAATATTTCATGTATGGATTATATAATTATATGACGAAACATATTCCAATAAAGTCCTTAAATGGGAATATTTCTCTTGCTAGTTGTAAACCATGATGTCATGTTACATATTAGGGGCCATCCCCTAACCTATAATAGAGTCTGACTGAACAATATCATCACCCCACACTAAATAGTCTTAGTTTTCTATCTTTTTTGGGAATGGTGGTCAACATTTACCCAGTTTAATTCTTCTAAAAACAACACCTTTGTAATATAAAATTCATCAATGAGCATATTCCAAGGATTGAATAATTAGAGATTTATCTAATATGAGTTTAATTGGAGTAATGTTATTTGTACACATAAACATCTTCTATAGTTAAAACTGGATTATTAGGTTTTTTTTCACTATGCACTTCTATGAATAAATACTGGAATACATACTATATGAATAAGAGATTGTAACTGTTCCTAGAGGGAAAATGAGGATACAAAATAGAGACCTCAAAAACCCCTGTTATAAATATTTAATTTAGTAGTTTTATTCTACATGAGAATAAGATAGTTGATTAATTTATTCTATCCACTAGTGGGTCGACAAGAGCTTTGTGGGGGTAATGAAATACTAAGGGTGATTCCCCATGGGGTGGTACAAATTCATGGAATCCATTATTAATGGTTGTACAATGATAATGTTTAGTATTTTGGGTATGTAGGTGACCTATGAAACTAATAAATTTTTATTAAGTATGTAACAACAATGTTGTACCACGATAAAGTCATGAAAAACATTGATTGGGCCACCAGTCATATGACGGGTCTCACCCAATTGAACATGGAAAACATCCTATAAATCCTCCTCAGTGTTACTCTGAATATATTTTTCATTATCCTTTATGTATATATCTTCCTCCATCACAATGTTGTTTCCCCTAACAATAGTAGTATAATCTCAAAAATATAGAAACCAACCTCTTTGGAACCCTTATATAAGGCCTAACAACTGATCATCTACGCTAATCTATGTCTCAGTTTGGTAACCTAATGCTGTGTATTGAATATTATCTTGATTGAGTAGGTAGGTGTTTTGGGACCCACCTATATGTTTTGTATGGTAGTTCCTTATAATTCTTACCCTTAGTCTCAATCCTTAGGGGAATATGACTATCTTGATCCACGTGCTAAAAGGTATGTTGATTGGAAAGAAGACTTTTTTATTAAACTCCTAAAAAAGTCTTAATTAGTCCCTCTCTAGAATGACAATTTGTTCTATATAGTCATAGGGAACCATTAAATCAGATAAATTCATCATATATCTCATAAATAATTCAGAATCTCTAAATCATATTAATATACTAGAGACTTGTAATCACTTCTTCATATATTAGATATAATGTGTTGGTCTCAGGACACCACTGACTAACAAGTTTTGAAACTAGCTCATGGTGAGGGTATATTAAAATTTAGAAAGTTGAGAAATCCTCAAGGGGGATAATTTCACTATAACTATCGATAAACAACATTAAAGTGTGGTTTATCCAATACTATCATGACCACTACTTAGAGAAATTACCTCTAGATTGAAGGTCTCAACAGAAGAACTATCCTCTACAATGAATTTTTTAAGAAGATGTATTAATAGTTGGGTATTATAATGGATCTTCCATTGCTTCAATGTAATTATGGATTTGAAAATAAGAAAACAAAAAAATGGATTCTTGGATTTTCTTCTCATTGAGTGAGTTTTCTTCATATGATACATCATGTTGAAAGGATAATCATTAATGAATGGTCCAAATATTGTTGTGGATTGGATACGAGTAAGAAGGATAAACCCACATGAAGGAATAATATTCAATTATGGGTGGATTATTAGAGCTCATCTGGGAATTTTTAGTGAAAATGGATATGTGGTCAAAATATATGATGCATGATTAGTTTGATGGAACTCAATATTTCATCTACCCAAGCAGTGATCTTGGAATCCAAAAATGTTTTTGAAGTGTGATTCATCTGGTTTCTAAAAGATAAAATGAACAATATCACTATATTAGAAAATTCATGGATATGTAAAGTACCAAATTGAGGATAATATGAATAAAAACATAAAATGGTATAAAATAAATAGTGAAAAGATTGTCACCTGAGTCACATCACCCATGTATCTTTTTACAATTCACTCTCACCCACGTCACATGAACTAGACACATTTTTTAATTCACGTTACCCAAGTTGGGGAGTTTTGTACGAGCCCCATGAATTCAACAAAACCACACTATGGGATGAGATAATAATGGGTAATTATTTACAAACAATGTGTAACATGAAATACTTGAGTGAACAGGGATTGTAAAATATCATGATTATCTTATGTTAGATTAGTGAGATGAGATGAAGTATCCCATAGTAGATTTAGGTGATGTTGTATCATGTTCCCAGGTTTCAACTCACAATTACCACCTAGGTATAATCACAAATGTTGTGATCCCACAAAACTTAAGTGAAATTACCTTCCATCTATGATTTGTTTCAAATGATATTCAGTTTCACCCAAGCCAATTTTCCCTAGTCTCATCACATTATCAAAGGACCATGATTGTTTACTCTTGAATTAATGAAAAACTATTTTGTCCTCCTTCATGAAACATCTATATGTGATTGTTTCAGTGAAATCATCGCATTCATGAAACTTGAATTTCATGAATCACATATGAGAATAACCTTCCATGATGAGAATTTATGACAATTATCACTACATTTTATTGTAAAATAATTAAGGGGTATTTATTTACACACAAAAACACACAGAAACTCACACACACACACAGACTCATATATATATATATATATATATATATATATATATATATATATATGAAAAAGACATGTAGATTCTAAGGAACATCTCTAGGAGATTAAGCCCCCTGTCTTTTTTACGTAAATTATCAAGTATATTTAGCTTGAGGAAATGTACTGAAACTAGTATAATTGCGTTACTAGAAGATTTAAAACATTGATAAATTCATGGAAGAACACTTTCACCATCATTATCTCCAACTATGATGAAAAACCCCATATCGGGAAATTTACAAGGTTTCCCTGAACCCAAGATTCACGTAAAATCCTACACAAATAAGAAAACAATTCCCTATAAACCACATGTGATAGAAAGATTTCATAGGACACCAAACTATTGAGAACCCATAAAAAGGGATCAATAATAAGGAAAAATTTAACCATTCCCCTGAACTATATTAAACCATCACCCATGTTTTCTATAAGGATCCCATGTCCTCTCAAACCAATAACTTGGGAGATAGTTCTCTCTCTACCCAAAAGTATGGTTTCAATTCGCCTTGATCCTCATAATAGGGAGCCATATTTTCCTAATCCCAAGAAAGGGTGAACATTATATTATACCGTAAAATATAATTAAATATAACCCTAGTCTCTATATTTGGTAACACAACCTTTCTTAGCCTTATAGAGGAAAATTCGCTTACCATGGTTACCTACCTTGACAACACCTTCAGCTAGGTTTCCTACCAACACACCTAACATTATATGCCTCCCTTATTGTAAAGCCCCAACACCAGTTACCAAGAATCGGTGAATTATTTAAATACATTGGCCTGATTACAATGAATAAACTCTTGAAGAAACTATCAATTTATCAGTGTTGGAAAATAGATTACATTTATGAATGACACATTACAATATAGAAAATAAAACACAAAAAAATAATCCTTTGAGAATTCCATCATTACCATATATTAACCTTGCATATCACTCATAATACACTTCTTCACATCATGGGAAATATAAAACAAAAGAAAGGGGTGAGATCAGTTGCTCATTAAGGATAAAAATATAACAAAAACTATCATCAATAAGCATAAACATTTCAGCCAAAGTATAATACTAAAATAGAAGACATTTAAACATAAATTTCAAAGTAATATGGAAATGATAAATCAAATAATTCCATTTACATAATCACATGGATATTAAAATAGTTGAATAATCACATGTAATATCAATATCTAATTTCATAATGATGGAATGTATAATGTCGGACATCATAACCACATAGTCTAGGCCACTTTCCAAGACTACAAATAAGATTTTGTCAAGACCCTGTGCCAAGAAACTAGTTTGTCTCATGAGACCTACTGATGCATCAAGGAGCTATAGAGGGATCCACCCATCACTTACAAAGTCCAATGTATTACTCATATGAAAATGTTGAAACATAACATAAACATTCATATTAAAACTACAATAAAAAATTCCAACACTTTAACTATTAACCATGAATGGTATAAAAATTGCACATCCATAGTCAAACATTTCATAAATCGTTAAATACAATATGGAAACTATTATAATAATACATAAACCCCACTCAAGAATAATATTTTGAAAAGGATGTTGATATAGTTGAAAATAATCAGTAAACCTCTTTGATAGAAATATCACTTTTTGTGAAATAATTTAAAAGGAACAAATTTCTAAATGAAGTAATTTAAAATATATTTTTCAATAAAAGTGTCCCATACCATTTTGAAACATTTTAAATGATTTATCATTTCAAATCAATCATTTCTATATAAATAAATCCTTAAAATCATTTAGAAAACATGGACATTAATTAAAAATATTCTGAAAGACAAATCATTAAAACATTTAAAATGATGATCTTGTTAAATATTAACGTCCAAAAATCATTAAAATATTCATTTTGAAAGATTTTTCGGAAGCATGGACATGGGTGAAAAAACATTTCCTAGTAAATACTTACACATAAACAATCTCGGATAATAATGATATCGAGGAATTAACCCTTACAATGTATTTTCCGTTAGTCGAGGGTTTGTTTGACCTCATGTATAATGACCATAGTATGTTATTAAATTTAAAAAAACCATATTAATATTCATAATATCATATATGATTCATTTATTACTTTATATAACCCATTTAATAATAATTTCCATGTTTAAGAAACATTTCGGGTAATAATCGATTTCTTTATTATAAGTGTTTTTACTTTTTATTCATGATCATATCACATAGATCATGATTTAAGTAAATACATAATAGAAAAAATGATTTATATATCATATATATTCAGAATATAAATATTTATAGTAGATAGTTATATGAAATTGAAACCCCATTCATGGAGATATTAGTCCGTACGTACGTATTAACATTGTTTCCGTTTTCTTAAGGTATTGTATGGAAGTAAGTAAACAACATATATTTATCTACATAAATATATAATACTATAGTAGATATATTAGTTAATATACCTCAAAATTAAACAACGTATTTATTTTTATAATAATGTTTGATGGGTGATCGTTGAAGATTACTCTCATCGCGTAGTGGAGACGGTAGGTCGTACATACGCACAAGCGATAATATCATTCTATTGACAGTGAAATAGAGTTTAATTGGATGTTATATTACATATAAAAAATAATTACCGTGTTATATTCACTATTTAAATTAATTTTACTCATTATTATACCCATTAAAATAAAGTAGTGTTGAATAACAAACTACACCACGACGTGGAGATGGTATTCTGTGCGTACGCATGTATTGTGACTTTGTCATTCATAGGATGGATAAAATAATGAATATGGTTTTACCATATTTATACTAACATATATGTATATATAGGTTACCGGAGTTATTATTTTGTTATGGAAAATATAAACAAAGAGGAAGTGGAAGAAGAAAATAATTTTGAAAGAGGTGATGAAATAATTAACTCCTCTTTGGGTGCTTCATTTGGATTTGATCAAAATGGAACATTATATTGGATTTATGATCAAATTAGAGACTCTAGTTATATGTGAGGATATTTGGGAGAATATTTTAGTAGGTTTAGGTCGATCCAAATGTCTTTGATGGTGTGAAATTAAATGAAGGGGAAGTACCCTTTTATAAGAGAGGTGATGGTCACTTGAGGAAATGTTTGAAATATTATTTTATTATAAAATCATTTTCAGTTTATAATGGCTGAAAATGGATTAATTTGATTATATTGTGTGTATGGATCGAAATACTATCAACCAATAGTTGTTTTGACAAGTTTAGGTCACCACATTAACTTTATCTTTTATATTTTACTGTCAGATAAATATTTTAAATTTAACCACATCTTCTTGTATTATTATAAAAAATGGTTATTAAAATTACTATAAAATTCTAAGAGAACCTAAATTGGTTAATTAATAACATAGATAGCATTATATATTTCATTTTGAGGATCCCTATATTTTTTTAATAATATTTTATTTAATAATATAGTATTTGTTTTAAAAACTCATTTATGTCAATATTTTCACTAAGTTGATTTTTTTTCAAGTCATATCACCTTTCTGACATCACAAAAAATATATTGAATCATCCCTAAAATGTCATATTCACCTATAAAATTTGTTTATTTCTTTCAAATTTCATTTTAAATTTATTATAGTATTTATAATATCATTTATTTTAATATTTCATTAAGAAGAAAATTACTACATTATCATTGCGACATTAAGAAATTTATTTATTTTATGTTAAAAATTATAAATAAAACTCCATGATGTAGGAACTTTTTTATATTTTAATTTAATATTTATAGTCTAATTTATTATATGTGTATCTATACAATAAAAATTATTTGGTTATAAATCATTGAATTTAACACTTTTAACTATTAATTAAATAAAATATAATGAATGTCTTAATCTAATACAAATGGATAAAAGGATCATATTTTTATCCTAAGGTTGATTTTTTCCAAAATAAACTTATCCAATAGAATAAGTACATGTGTTAGGGTAATTGTAATATTATTTTTACCTTTAATTGTCTTATTTTCTTTTAACTGTGGTAATTGAAATTCTGATGATACTATTCACCAAAAATTAATTTCATCATATTTAAAAATATTTACTTACTAATGTCAACCATGTATCTAGTATTTTTGAAATTAAATTCACATAAGTGTTAAAATTATGTTTTATGAATATTTCAAATGTGCCTAAAAGGTGTGTAAAATACGTTAAAAAGTAAAGTAAAATTTTATTTGTCTAATATTATTATTAAATTATTCCAATGAATTAAATTGGACTAATATATTTATTATTTATCTATTTATTCATTAATATAATTATTTAATTAAAAATAATTATTGAAATGAAAATGTAGGGTTTTATCTATAACATAGTATTTTTCAATATTCATAAAAAATTGAATTTTTTTAGAAAAATACAAAAAAATCAGCGAAAGATAATTTTGATATTAAAAATTCAAAAACATTGTCTCTTTTAACAAATTAAAAACATAGAAGATACATTAATTAATTTAAAATTAATTCTCATTGTCAAAACCAGAAAGCTGGTTTTTAAGAATAAGAAACTATCAAAAGATTAAAATGTGTTTATGTCCAATTTCAATATGAAATTACATACAATGACCCTATTTATATTAAATAATATAAATACAATAAAAATATTCTTTAAAACCACTCAGATTAATAATTTAACACTTTAAATTATTTCAAATAAACAGTTGTTTTCGAATAAAATTTGGTATTTTTTTATTATTCATCAAAATATGAAAGTTATCAGAAAAGTATACAAAATTTATCCAAACTAATATTTTGTGTCCCAATTCTAAATAATAAGTTAATTTCCTTAAATGAAATATATAAAAGTGTTAGATGTTGTATTTAATAATTTTTCACCATTAAAATTTGGTAAAATTGCATTTTTTGAAAAATACTTCTTTTATTCAAAAAATTTAATTTGTTCTTATATTATGTCTGATAAATACATATAATGGATGTTAAAATTATATGTAGTGTATAAAATTCAAAATTCAGTTAATACTATTCATAACTGCTTTTTGAATGGCTAGTTTGGTAAGTCATCGTGAGCTCGAACTCTGTGTTTCATGTAGCAATAGCTATGGAACTACCTAAAAGAGATAACTTACTATGAAATCTTGGGGAGTTACATTTTCTCCTCCTTCAATCAATTGCATCCTCACAACTTGAAAATTTTCATTGAAAAATAAGGCTTCAAATAGAAAATACCTTTATGTAAATCCCACATCGGAAATATGGTTAATAAAATTCAGCCTTAATAAGAGGTAAAGTGAAATTAGAAAGTCACCACAAACTGAGGATTTTGAATAAGAGAATATTGGTGGAAGTTATAATTTGAGGGAAAATGTTAATATTTATAGGGTGTTATTAAGGTCATCAATCTCAATCTAGTGAATGAAAAATTGAGGACCTCAAAGCCATAAATCTATGATGATTTAAAGTATCATCAGTTAAAAAAAATATAAGGTATTATGATAACACATTTTTGGTTTTAAGATATTTTCCCTAAATTTTAAGAATTAATTTTATCATAGAAGAAGAAAAAATTTACTTGAAAAATTGAGTCCCAACCATTAACTAATTTCTTCTAAAAACTCATCTTAGAACTCAAAAATATTTCATTTATCCTAATCGTATAGGGTTCCAAAAAAAATTCATAATTAATAATTCATACTATTTAAAAAACTACATTATACAAACCATGACATCACGTAGGCCAGTGGTAGGTGATGCACCCTTGTCCCCTTTGGTTGTGGGTTCAAGTCTCACGGCCTTGCAGGACGCGACAAGTTATCCCCCCACCATCCGGTTTTCCTTTTTATAAAAATACAAAAATAATCTTAAGAAATTTTTTAACCATAAACAATATTATCCAAAGACCAACATAAATCCTTCAAATAATTACACATATAAAAAATACTTCGGTCTAAAATCTGAGTCCAAAATTTATAAGGAAGGTAAATATAAAGAAGATGACATTTTTCTACATAATAACATGTGAGTATCTCCATCATATATTCTCTTAAATCATGGTAGAACCGTAAATTTCAATAAATCCCTATTAAATATATTCATTCTCTTTTGTTCCTTATATAATACTGGATATACTACTTAAATCCAAAAATTTGGAATACTCCAACAATGATGTAATAAAGAAACGATTAATCAATCCCAAGGATGTCAATAATACTCATGAAACTTTATCTAAATCAATTATCTCTTATTCCATAATCACTAACTTTTTATCAGGAGCATATTAATGTTTATTTTCTCTCTAACATATATTTTCCAAAAAAATTAACATAAAACTGTGTGACTTTTCTTGGTTCCATAAAATTTAAAATCATTGATGAAAACATATTGCAGTACAATCCTTATATACTTTATAAGTCTTATAAATTTTACATCATTTATTCAATAATCCAATGACACAATTTTTTAATAAAAACATAAGAATACTAATAATTCCTCTTTATTTTTAGTAGTATAATAACTTGATTATCATCCAATTGCATCATTTAGGGTGTACTCTGATGATTGAGACATTTATTCTCATTGTGTCCCAACTCCTTGCAGATTAATAATTGTACATTTGAATCCTTTATCCTAAACTTGCAGTCACGAACATGATGTACTTTTTATCCACACTTATATCAAAAACTCATTCCTTTCAAGCAATTCCCATAGTTATTCTTTCCACTATTATCACATATGGGAAATTATGTCTTTACCTTATTTCCTTTATCCGTCTTTATCTCTTATATCCCATTCTTCTCTGGCTTCCCTTCAACGCCATACGACTCAGAAAACTATTTTCTTATCTTATTAGCACTTGATAATATTTCTTCATAGGGTGAACATAGGTAGGAGAATATTTCCCTTCTAAATGTTATCTTAAAACCATGAATGATATGATCCTTTTACAATTTGGATCATTTGTATTGTTGGATTTCTCATTCTGTATACTAGGTGCATTTTCTAAATGAATAAATACACTATGATAGATAATATCCTAATGTATAATCCGAAATATAGAAAAATCCTCAACATTAATTGGATATTTACACACATCTAATCTCATAATCATAAAAATGATTTTTTTGCTGAAATATTTACTCGTAAATCATTCACAATCGTTTGTAATGAAAATGTGAAATATCCAAAGCATATCCCCTGGGAGCGTCGTAACCAAGAGTGCAGAAAGGCCTGTTGTCATGTATCAGTGCCAGTTTGAGTCTAGCTCATAGTAGTGTTTTTGGGTTTTACCCCTAAATACATATGTTCTAGAGATGCTTCTACCTGCTCATATCTAGACAAGGATGTATTATTTGGAAAATTCAAAAAATCCATATATTACAAAAATTCCAAGAGGTTCTTCTATTCTAATCCTCAATGATTATCTTAGGGTAATGTTATCTAATCTGAGTTTATCTAAATATTATTCCAAGGTTATTTCTAACATTCCTCTGAAACCACCAGTAACACCTCGACCCCTGTTATCCCGAGTTTTTGCATTATTTTAATACATTGGCATGAATATAAGGAATCACATCCCGAAGGTCCGATCCATTTAGTAGTAATAGAGAATAGATTACATAAATAAATGTTACATTACAATTTCAAAAATAAAATAGAACAAAAATAATCCAATGAGAACACTATCATTACCCTAGATAAACCCTGCATATCAATCATAATAAACTTATTCAAATCCTATTTAAAATATAACATAAGAAATGGGTGAGCTCAGATTATCAGTAAGGATAACAATATAGTAGAAACTATAATAAATAAGCATAAACATTTAAGGAAATGTATAAGAATAAAACAAAAACCATTTAAACATAAAAACCAGTGTAATATGGTAAAGATAAATCAAATAATTTGATTTACTTATTCACATGCATATTATACTTGTCAAATTATCTCATGTAATATCAATAGCTAATTTCATAAATATTTAATGCATAATGCCGAACATCATAACCACATAGTCAAGTCCTCGTTCCAAGACTGCAAATAATATTTTGTCAAGGCCTTGTGCTAAGACACTAGTTTGTCTCATTAGACCTAACGATTCATTGAGGAGCTATAGTGGGCTCCACCCATCAGAAAAATAGTCCAATGCATTCGTCATATGAAAATGTTGAAACATAACATAAACATTCTTATTAAAACTAGGATATAAAATGTCAATAATTTAACCATAAACCATGAATGGAATAAATATAGAACATATACTGTCATAAATTTCATAACTTATTCAATACAATATGGATGATTGTATTATAATAAATCAACCTAAATAATGAATAATAACTATTAAAAGATTTTGACATACTTGAAAATGATGAGTAAAACTCTTTGATAGAAATATACCTTTTGTGAAATAATTTATAATTCAATCATTTATAAAGGAATTCATTTATAAGAGAATTTTGAATCAAAGTGTCCCATACCACATTGAAAATTTGGAAAACAATTACCATTTCAAAACCTTCATGTCCATATAAATAAATCCTTAAAATCATTTAAAAAACATTGACATTAATTAAAAAGATTTAGAAAGATAAATATTTAAAACATTTAAAAAGATGATATTTCTAAAGAGTCCCTTCCACAAATCCTTATAATATTCATTTTTAATACCTTCTTAAGAAACATGGACATGGATGATAAAAATGTCCCATTATAAACATACACATAAAAAATCTCGGATTATAATGAGATTAAGGAATTACCCCTTACCTTGTACTTTACTTTAGTCAAAGGTATGTTTAAGCTCCTGTATAATGAAAATTTTATATTATTAAATTACACTAGAACTATATTATTATTCATGATATCATATATGATTAATTTATTTCTTTATAATACCATATAATAATAATTGTCATGTGAAAGTATCATTTCGGGTAATAGTCACTTTCTTTATTGTGCATGTTTTTTACTGTTATTCTTTTAACTGTGGTAATTGAAATTCTGATGATACTATTCACCAAAAATTAATTTCATCATATTTAAAAATATTTACTTACTAATGTCAACCATGTATCTAGTATTTTTGAAATTAAATTCGCATAAGTGTTAAAATTATGTTTTATGAATATTTCAAATGTGCCTAAAAGGTGGGTAAAATACGTTAAAAAGTAAAGTAAAATTTTATTTGTCTAATATTATTATTAAATTATTCCAATGAATTAAATTGGACTAATATATTTATTATTTATCTATTTATTCATTAATATAATTATTTAATTAAAAATAATTATTGAAATGAAAATGTAGGGTTTTATCTATAACATAGTATTTTTCAATATTCATAAAAAATTGAATTTTTTCAGAAAAATACAAAAAAATCAGCAAAAGATAATTTTTATATTAAAAATTCAAAAACTTTGTCTCTTTTAACAAATTAAAAACATAGAAGATACATTAATTAATTTAAAATTAATTCTCATTGTCAAAACCAGAAAGCTGGTTTTTAAGAATAAGAAACTATCAAAAGATTAAAATGTGTTTATGTCCAATTTCAATATGAAATTACATACAATGACCCTATTTATATTAAATAATATAAATACAATAAAAATATTCTTTAAAACCACTCGGATTAATAATTTAACACTTTAAATTATTTCAAATAAACAGTTGTTTTCGAATAAAATTTGGTATTTTTTTATTATTCATCAAAATATGAAAGTTATCAGAAAAGTATACAAAATTTATCCAAACTAATATTTTGTGTCCCAATTCTAAATAATAAGTTAATTTCCTTAAATGAAATATATAAAAGTGTTAGATGTTGTATTTAATAATTTTTCACCATTAAAATTTGGTAAAATTGCATTTTTTGAAAAATACTTCTTTTATTCAAAAAATTTAATTTGTTCTTATATTATGTCTGATAAATACATATAATGGATGTTAAAATTATATGTAGTGTATAAAATTCAAAATTCAGTTAATACTATTCATAACTGCTTTTTGAATGGCTAGTTTGGTAAGTCATCGTGAGCTCGAACTCTGTGTTTCATGTAGCAATAGCTATGGAACTACCTAAAAGAGATAACTTACTATGAAATCTTGGGGAGTTACATTTTCTCCTCCTTCAATCAATTGCATCCTCACAACTTGAAAATTTTCATTGAAAAATAAGGCTTCAAATAGAAAATACCTTTATGTAAATCCCACATCGGAAATATGGTTAATAAAATTCAGCCTTAATAAGAGGTAAAGTGAAATTAGAAAGTCACCACAAACTGAGGATTTTGAATAAGAGAATATTGGTGGAAGTTATAATTTGAGGGAAAATGTTAATATTTATAGGGTGTTATTAAGGTCATCAATCTCAATCTAGTGAATGAAAAATTGAGGACCTCAAAGCCATAAATCTATGATGATTTAAAGTATCATCAGTTAAAAAAAATATAAGGTATTATGATAACACATTTTTGGTTTTAAGATATTTTCCCTAAATTTTAAGAATTAATTTTATCATAGAAGAAGAAAAAATTTACTTGAAAAATTGAGTCCCAACCATTAACTAATTTCTTCTAAAAACTCATCTTAGAACTCAAAAATATTTCATTTATCCTAATCGTATAGGGTTCCAAAAAAAATTCATAATTAATAATTCATACTATTTAAAAAACTACATTATACAAACCATGACATCACGTAGGCCAGTGGTAGGTGATGCACCCTTGTCCCCTTTGGTTGTGGGTTCAAGTCTCACGGCCTTGCAGGACGCGACAAGTTATCCCCCCACCATCCGGTTTTCCTTTTTATAAAAATACAAAAATAATCTTAAGAAATTTTTTAACCATAAACAATATTATCCAAAGACCAACATAAATCCTTCAAATAATTACACATATAAAAAATACTTCGGTCTAAAATCTGAGTCCAAAATTTATAAGGAAGGTAAATATAAAGAAGATGACATTTTTCTACATAATAACATGTGAGTATCTCCATCATATATTCTCTTAAATCATGGTAGAACCGTAAATTTCAATAAATCCCTATTAAATATATTCATTCTCTTTTGTTCCTTATATAATACTGGATATACTACTTAAATCCAAAAATTTGGAATACTCCAACAATTATGTAATAAAGAAACGATTAATCAATCCCAAGGATGTCAATAATACTCATGAAACTTTATCTAAATCAATTATCTCTTATTCCATAATCACTAACTTTGTATCAGGAACATATTAATGTTTATCTTTCTCTCTAACATATATTTTCCAAAAAAATTAACATGAAACCGTGTGACTTTTCTTGGTTCCATAAAATTTAAAATCATTGATGAAAACATATTGCAGTACAATCCTTATATACTTTATAAGTCTTATAAATTTTACATCATTTATTCAATAATCCAATGACACAATTTTTTAATAAAAACATAAGAATACTAATAATTCCTCTTTATTTTTAGTAGTATAATAACTTGATTATCATCCAATTGCATCATTTAGGGTGTACTCTGATGATTGAGACATTTATTCTCATTGTGTCCCAACTCCTTGCAGATTAATAATTGTACATTTGAATCCTTTATCCTAAACTTGCAGTCACGAACATGATGTACTTTTTATCCACACTTATATCAAAAACTCATTCCTTTCAAGCAATTCCCATAGTTATTCTTTCCACTATTATCACATATGGGAAATTATGTCCTTACCTTATTTCCTTTATCCGTCTTTATCTCTTATATCCCATTCTTCTCTGGCTTCCCTTCAACGCCATACGACTCAGAAAACTATTTTCTTATCTTATTAGCACTTGATAATATTTCTTCATAGGGTGAACATAGGTAGGAGAATATTTCCCTTCTAAATGTTATCTTAAAACCATGAATGATATGATCCTTTTACAATTTGGATCATTTGTATTGTTGGATTTCTCATTCTGTATACTAGGTGCATTTTCTAAATGAATAAATACACTATGATAGATAATATCCTAATGTATAATCCGAAATATAGAAAAATCCTCAACATTAATTGGATATTTACACACATCTAATCTCATAATCATAAAAATGGTTTTTTTGCTGAAATATTTACTCGTAAATCATTCACAATCGTTTGTAATGAAAATGTGAAATATCCAAAGCATATCCCCTAGGAGCGTCGTAACCAAGAGTGCAGAAAGGCCTATTGTCATGTATCAGTGCCAGTTTGAGTCTAGCTCATAGTAGTGTTTTTGGGTTTTACCCCTAAATACATATGTTCTAGAGATGCTTCTACCTGCTCATATCTAGACAAGGATGTATTATTTGGAAAATTCAAAAAATCCATATATTACAAAAATTCCAAGAGGTTCTTCTATTCTAATCCTCAATGATTATCTTAGGGTAATGTTATCTAATCTGAGTTTATCTAAATATTATTCCAAGGTTATTTGTAACATTCCTCTGAAACCACCAGTAACACCTCGACCCCTGTTATCCCGAGTTTTTGCATTATTTTAATACATTGGCATGAATATAAGGAATCACATCCCGAAGGTCCGATCCATTTAGCAGTAATAGAGAATAGATTACATAAATAAATGTTACATTACAATTTCAAAAATAAAACAGAACAAAAATAATCCAATGAGAACACTATCATTACCCTAGATAAACCCTGCATATCAATCATAATAAACTTATTCAAATCCTATTTAAAATATAACATAAGAAATGGGTGAGCTCAGATTATCAGTAAGGATAACAATATAGTAGAAACTATAATAAATAAGCATAAACATTTAAGGAAATGTATAAGAATAAAACAAAAACCATTTAAACATAAAAACCAGTGTAATATGGTAAAGATAAATCAAATAATTTGATTTACTTATTCACATGCATATTATACTTGTCAAATTATCTCATGTAATATCAATAGCTAATTTCATAAATATTTAATGCATAATGCCGAACATCATAACCACATAGTCAAGTCCTCGTTCCAAGACTGCAAATAATATTTTGTCAAGGCCTTGTGCTAAGACACTAGTTTGTCTCATTAGACCTAACGATTCATTGAGGAGCTATAGTGGGCTCCACCCATCAGAAAAATAGTCCAATGCATTCGTCATATGAAAATGTTGAAACATAACATAAACATTCTTATTAAAACTAGGATATAAAATGTCAATAATTTAACCATAAACCATGAATGGAATAAATATAGAACATATACTGTCATAAATTTCATAACTTATTCAATACAATATGGATGATTGTATTATAATAAATAAACCTAAATAATGAATAATAACTATTAAAAGATTTTGACATACTTGAAAATGATGAGTAAAACTCTTTGATAGAAATATACCTTTTGTGAAATAATTTATAATTCAATCATTTATAAAGGAATTCATTTATAAGAGAATTTTGAATCAAAGTGTCCCATACCACATTGAAAATTTGGAAAACAATTACCATTTCAAAACCTTCATGTCCATATAAATAAATCCTTAAAATCATTTAAAAAACATTGACATTAATTAAAAAGATTTAGAAAGATAAATATTTAAAACATTTAAAAAGATGATATTTCTAAAGAGTCCCTTCCACAAATCCTTATAATATTCATTTTTAATACCTTCTTAAGAAACATGGACATGGATGATAAAAATGTCCCATTATAAACATACACATAAAAAATCTCGGATTATAATGAGATTAAGGAATTACCCCTTACCTTGTACTTTACTTTAGTCAAAGGTATGTTTAAGCTCCTGTATAATGAAAATTTTATATTATTAAATTACACTAGAACTATATTATTATTCATGATATCATATATGATTAATTTTTTTCTTTATAATACCATATAATAATAATTGTCATGTGAAAGTATCATTTCGGGTAATAGTCACTTTCTTTATTGTGCATGTTTTTTACTGTTATTCTTTTAACTGTGGTAATTGAAATTCTGATGATACTATTCACCAAAAATTAATTTCATCATATTTAAAAATATTTACTTACTAATGTCAACCATGTATCTAGTATTTTTGAAATTAAATTCGCATAAGTGTTAAAATTATGTTTTATGAATATTTCAAATGTGCCTAAAAGGTGGGTAAAATACGTTAAAAAGTAAAGTAAAATTTTATTTGTCTAATATTATTATTAAATTATTCCAATGAATTAAATTGGACTAATATATTTATTATTTATCTATTTATTCATTAATATAATTATTTAATTAAAAATAATTATTGAAATGAAAATGTAGGGTTTTATCTATAACATAGTATTTTTCAATATTCATAAAAAATTGAATTTTTTCAGAAAAATACAAAAAAATCAGCAAAAGATAATTTTTATATTAAAAATTCAAAAACTTTGTCTCTTTTAACAAATTAAAAACATAGAAGATACATTAATTAATTTAAAATTAATTCTCATTGTCAAAACCAGAAAGCTGGTTTTTAAGAATAAGAAACTATCAAAAGATTAAAATGTGTTTATGTCCAATTTCAATATGAAATTACATACAATGACCCTATTTATATTAAATAATATAAATACAATAAAAATATTCTTTAAAACCACTCAGATTAATAATTTAACACTTTAAATTATTTCAAATAAACAGTTGTTTTCGAATAAAATTTGGTATTTTTTTATTATTCATCAAAATATGAAAGTTATCAAAAAAGTATAAAAAATTTATCCAAACTAATATTTTGTGTCCCAATTCTAAATAATAAGTTAATTTCCTCTAATGAAATATATAAAAGTGTTAGATGTTGTATTTAATAATTTTTCACCATTAAAATTTGGTAAAATTGCATTTTTTGAAAAATACTTCTTTTATTCAAAAAATTTAATTTGTTCTTATATTATGTCTGATAAATACATATAATGGATGTTAAAATTATATGTAGTGTATAAAATTCAAAATTCAGTTAATACTATTCATAACTGCTTTTTGAATGGTTAGTTTGGTAAGTCATCGTGAGCTCGAACTCTGTGTTTCATGTAGCACTATCTATTGAATTACATAAAAGAGATAACTTACTATGAAATCTTGGGGAGTTACATTTTCTCCTCATTCAATCAATTGCATCCTCACAACTTGAAAATTTTCATTGAAAAATAAGGCTTCAAATAGAAAATACCTTTATGTAAATCCCACATCGGAAATATGGTTAATAAAATTCAGTCTTAATAAGAGGTAAAGTGAAATTAGAATGTCAACACAAACTGAGGATTTTGAATAAGAGAATATTGGTGGAAGTTATAATTTGAGGGAAAATGTTAATATTTATAGGGTGTTATTAAGGTCATCAATCTCAATCTAGTGAATGAAAAATTGAGGACCTCAAAGCCATAAATCTATGATGATTTAAAGTATCATCAGTTAAAAAAAATATAAGGTATTATGATAACACATTTTTGGTTTAAAGATATTTTCCCTAAATTTTAAGAATTAATTTTAGCATAGAAGAAGAAAAAATTTACTTGAAAAATTGAGTCCCATCCATTAACTAATTTCTTCCAAAAACTCATCTTAGAACTCAAAAATATTTCATTTATCCTAATCGTATAGGGTTCCTAAAAAAATTCATAATTCATAATTCATACTATTTAAAAAACTACATTATACAAACCATGACATCACGTAGGCCAGTGGTAGGTGATGCACCCTTGTCCCCTTTGGTTGTGGGTTCAAGTCTCACGGCCTTGCAGGACGCGACAAGTTATCCCCCCACCATCGGGTTTTCCTTTTTATAAAAATACAAAAATAATCTTAAGAAATTTTTTAACCATAAACAATATTATCCAAAGACCAACATAAATACTTCAAATAATTACACATATAAAAAATACTTCGGTCTAAAATCTGAGTCCAAAATTTATAAGGAAGGTAAATATAAAGAAGATGACATTTTTCTACATAATAACATGTGAGTATCTCCATCATATATTCTCTTAAATAATGGTAGAACCCTAAATTTCAATAAATCCCTATTAAATATATTCATTCTCTTTTGTTCCTTATATAATACTGGATATACTACTTAAATCCAAAAATTTGGAATACTCCAACAATTATGTAATAAAGAAACGATTAATCAATCCCAAGGATGTCAATAATACTCATGAAACTTTATCTAAATCAATTATCTCTTATTCCATAATCACTAACTTTGTATCAGGAACATATTAATGTTTATCTTTCTCTCTAACATATATTTTCCAAAAAAATTAACATGAAACCGTGTGACTTTTCTTGGTTCCATAAAATTTAAAATCATTGATGAAAACATATTGCAGTACAATCCTTATATACTTTATAAGTCTTATAAATTTTACATCATTTATTCAATAATCCAATGACACAATTTTTTAATAAAAACATAAGAATACTAATAATTCCTCTTTATTTTTAGTAGTATAATAACTTGATTATCATCCAATTGCATCATTTAGGGTGTACTCTGATGATTGAGACATTTATTCTCATTGTGTCCCAACTCCTTGCAGATTAATAATTGTACATTTGAATCCTTTATCCTAAACTTGCAGTCACGAACATGATGTACTTTTTATCCACACTTATATCAAAAACTCATTCCTTTCAAGCAATTCCCATAGTTATTCTTTCCACTATTATCACATATGGGAAATTATGTCCTTACCTTATTTCCTTTATCCGTCTTTATCTCTTATATCCCATTCTTCTCTGGCTTCCCTTCAACGCCATACGACTCAGAAAACTATTTTCTTATCTTATTAGCACTTGATAATATTTCTTCATAGGGTGAACATAGGTAGGAGAATATTTCCCTTCTAAATGTTATCTTAAAACCATGAATGATATGATCCTTTTACAATTTGGATCATTTGTATTGTTGGATTTCTCATTCTGTATACTAGGTGCATTTTCTAAATGAATAAATACACTATGATAGATAATATCCTAATGTATAATCCGAAATATAGAAAAATCCTCAACATTAATTGGATATTTACACACATCTAATCTCATAATCATAAAAATGGTTTTTTTGCTGAAATATTTACTCGTAAATCATTCACAATCGTTTGTAATGAAAATGTGAAATATCCAAAGCATATCCCCTAGGAGCGTCGTAACCAAGAGTGCAGAAAGGCCTATTGTCATGTATCAGTGCCAGTTTGAGTCTAGCTCATAGTAGTGTTTTTGGGTTTTACCCCTAAATACATATGTTCTAGAGATGCTTCTACCTGCTCATATCTAGACAAGGATGTATTATTTGGAAAATTCAAAAAATCCATATATTACAAAAATTCCAAGAGGTTCTTCTATTCTAATCCTCAATGATTATCTTAGGGTAATGTTATCTAATCTGAGTTTATCTAAATATTATTCCAAGGTTATTTGTAACATTCCTCTGAAACCACCAGTAACACCTCGACCCCTGTTATCCCGAGTTTTTGCATTATTTTAATACATTGGCATGAATATAAGGAATCACATCCCGAAGGTCCGATCCATTTAGCAGTAATAGAGAATAGATTACATAAATAAATGTTACATTACAATTTCAAAAATAAAACAGAACAAAAATAATCCAATGAGAACACTATCATTACCCTAGATAAACCCTGCATATCAATCATAATAAACTTATTCAAATCCTATTTAAAATATAACATAAGAAATGGGTGAGCTCAGATTCTCAGTAAGGATAACAATATAGTAGAAACTATAATAAATAAGCATAAACATTTAAGGAAATGTATAAGAATAAAACACAAACCATTTAAACATAAAAACCAGTGTAATATGGTAAAGATAAATCAAATAATTTGATTTACTTATTCACATGCATATTATACTTGTCAAATTATCTCATGTAATATCAATAGCTAATTTCATAAATATTGAATGCATAATGCCGAACATCATAACCACATAGTCAAGTCCTCGTTCCAAGACTGCAAATAATATTTTGTCAAGGCCTTGTGCTAAGACACTAGTTTGTCTCATGAGACCTAACGATTCATTGAGGAGCTATAGTGGGCTCCACCCATCAGAAAAATAGTCCAATGCATTCGTCATATGAAAATGTCGAAACATAACATAAACATTCTTATTAAAACTAGGATATAAAATGTCAATAATTTAACCATAAACCATGAATGGAATAATTATAGAACATATACTGTCATAAATTTCATAACTTATTCAATACAATATGGATGATTGTATTATAATAAATCAACCTCAATAATGAATAATAACTATTAAAAGATTTTGACATACTTGAAAATGATGAGTAAAACTCTTTGATAGAAATATACCTTTTGTGAAATAATTTATAATTCAATCATTTATAAAGGAATTCATTTATAAGAGAATTTTGAATCAAAGTGTCCCATACCACATTGAAAATTTGGAAAAAAATTACCATTTCAAAACCTTCATGTCCATATAAATAAATCCTTAAAATCATTTAAAAAACATTGACATTAATTAAAAAGATTTAGAAAGATAAATATTTAAAACATTTAAAAAGATGATATTTCTAAAGAGTCCCTTCCACAAATCCTTATAATATTCATTTTTAATACCTTCTTAAGAAACATGGACATGGATGATAAAAATGTCCCATTATAAACATACACATAAAAAATCTCGGATTATAATGAGATTAAGGAATTACCCCTTACCTTGTACTTTACTTTAGTCAAAGGTATGTTTAACCTCCTGTATAATGAAAATTTTATATTATTAAATTACACTAGAACTATATTATTATTCATGATATCATATATGATTAATTTATTTCTTTATACTACCATATAATAATAATTGTCATGTGAAAGTATCATTTCGGGTAATAGTCACTTTCTTTATTGTGCATGTTTTTTACTGTTATTCTTGATTGTATCACTTATATCTTGATTTACATACTTCCATAACATAGAAAATGATGTATATATAATATATAATCCTATTATAAAAATGTATAATAGATATATATATGAATTGGAAACACCGTTCATGGAGAAGGTAGTCCATAAGTACGCATGAACGTTGTTTCAATTTTCCTATCGTAATGTGTGGAAGGAAGTAAACAACATATATTTATCTAAATAAAGTTATATAATTATAATAGGGATATAATTTCATATACCTAATAATTGATATAAGTTTTTTAATAAAATCTCTTGAAGTGTGATCGTTAAAGCTGAATCACATCGTGTTGTGGAGATATTAAGTCGTATGTACAAATGAGAGATAATATCATTAT
The DNA here is from genome assembly GCA_963277665.1 of Viscum album. Classification (NCBI taxonomy): domain Eukaryota; kingdom Viridiplantae; phylum Streptophyta; class Magnoliopsida; order Santalales; family Viscaceae; genus Viscum; species Viscum album. The sequence continues at coordinate 1,075,969,140 of OY728134.1, forward strand.
ATTGATGGTAAAATTGTGTTTAATTTTATGGTATATTACATATAACTAATAATTACCATGTTATATTGACTATTTAAATTAATTATACTCATTATTATACCCATCCAAATAATGTAGTGTTGAATAACAAACTAAACCACAATGTGGAGACGGTAAGCCGTACGTACACACGAATGGTGACTTTGTAATTAATAATATGGATTGAAAAATCAATATGGTTGTACCATATTTAAAATAACATAAAAGTATTTATAGGGTAAATGAGTTATTTTATTATGGAAATGAAAATGAAAGAGGAAGTGGAAGAAGAAAAGAATTTTGAAAAAGGTGATGAAATAATTACCTCTTCTTCGTGTATTTCCTTTTGATTTGGCCAAAAGGGTTCCTTAGGATGAATTTATGATCAATGTAATGAATCTATGTTTAATTGAGGATAGTTTGAAGAATAAGGTATCATGGTTTGGCTGAGCCAAATGGCTTTGGTTGTGTGAAATTAAGAGAACGGTAGCTTCCCTTCTATAAGAGAGGTGAGGGTCACATTAGGAAAATTTTAAAATATTATTTTATTATAAATTCATTTTCTTTTTATAATGGCTCAAAATGTATTTATATAAAGTTTAATGTGGTTATGAGAATAAATCCTATCAACCAATAGGTCTTTAAAAAATTAAGGTCACCAAATTAACCTTATAATTTATATTTATCAATTACATAAATAGTTAAACTTCAACCATGTCCTCTTGTATTATTATAATACATGGTTAACAAACATTCTATAAAATGACTAGATAACCTAAAGTGGTTCATTAATAACATATTTATCATCATAAAAGTTTTTTACAAAGCTTAAATTTTTAGGAATATTTTATCATTTAATAATATAGTATTTTTTCAAATAACTTATTCATGTCAATTATGACACTATTTAGTAATTTAATTTTTTTTATAGTCATATTAACTTTAGGAATTAGAAAACAATACAATTAAAAATCCCTAAAATGTCATAGGGTCCACGAAAATTAGTCTCTGGCTTCATAAGTTTCAATTTAAATTTATTTTAATATTTATAATATTAATTATTTTAATATTTCATTAATAAGGTAATTACTGCATCATTGTTGTGTCATAAATAAATTTAATTATATGATGTCTAAAAATTATGAATAAAATACCATGATGTAGGAAATATTTCTAGATTTATAATTAATATTTATAGTCTAACGTATCTTATTTGTAACCTTATATTAATTTTTTTACATATTAAATTTTGAATTTAACAATTTTAACTCTTCTTGAAATAAAATATAATAAATGTCATAATATAACTCAAATGGTTCAAAAGGATCTATTTTTTTTCCTATGGTTAATTTATGGTCGAAATAGACTTATAAAATAGAATTAAGACATGTTTTGGGATAACATTAATATTATTTTCTATATTAATTACATTATTTTCTTTTAATTGTGGTAAATAATTATAAAAAAATTACTATTCACCAAAAACTATTTTCACCCTATTGAACAACATTTTACTTAATAATGCCAACCATTTCTCTCTAATTTTTTAAATTCAATTCAATGAAGTGGTAAAATTACGTTTTATGAAAATTTGCAAATGTGTATAGAAGGTGGGTAAAAGACGTTAATATAGTTTAATAAAATTTTATATATCTAATCTTATTATAAAAGGACTCTAATTAATTACAATGAACTAATATATGTATTATGTATCTATTTTTACTTTAAGATAATTTTTAATTATAAAAAAATTATTTAAATTAATATGTTTGATTTTATCAATAACGTAGTGTTTTTCAATATTTTTTAAAAATTGAATGTTCTCAGAAAAAAATTAAAAATTCACCAAAAACTAATTTTGATATTTAAATTTCAAAAATGATGAATATTTTTCAAAAATAAAAACATAGAAGTTTCTTTAATTAATTTAATATTAATTCCCATTTTCAAAACCTAAAAGCAGGTTTTAAATAAGTAAAAACAATGAAAATATTGACATCTGATTATGTCCAATTTAAATGTGAAATTACTTATAATGACCTAAATTATATTAAATGATAAAAATAAATTATAATTATAATTTAAATCCAATAAAATTAATAATTTAACACTTTAAATTATTTCAATTAAGAATGTTTTTTTTATTAAAATTTAGTACTTTTTTATTATTCATCAAAATATTAAGGTTATTAGAAAAGTGCCAAAAAATTATCTAAAATAAATTTTTATGTCCCCATTCTAATGAATAATTTAATTCCATTGAATTAAATATATAAAAGTGTGAAATATTATATTTAAAAAGGGTTCGCCATTAAAAGGTTGTAAAATTGCAATTTTTTTGAAAAATACATCTATTATCCGAAAAATTGACTTTGTTTTTATATTATCTCTAATACCTTCATAATATGTACGTTAAAATTATATGGAGTATATGAAATTTAAAATTCAGTTAATAATATTCATAACTGCTTTTTGAACTGATAGTTTGGTAAGTCGTGGTGCACTCGAACTCAGTGTTGCGTGTAGTGCATGCTATTGAATTACTTTAAAGAGATAATGTACTATGAAATATTGGGGTGTTACACTTATGGAATCATAAAATTCATGAAAAAATATCTTTATATTATCATGAACCTAATATATCCTATATTATCTTAATAAAATTAATCTCACATGTTTTATTATCAAACCAATGGGACTCTTAGGGTAGTTGTAATCATGTACTCCCTTCATAGTAATGGTTCATATATATTTTTTATCGAAAATAACTCCCCAAATCATACTAAACAACTTAGAAAACACTTATTCTTCATTTAGTTAGTATAATCACCCATTGGACCACATTATTCTACTTAACGATTCCTTGTCAGGGGAAGGGTTTACATCTATGTGTAAGCTGAAACCATACCTACCTTCACCTAAGTCACAAACAGTGTAACATAACTCCATGAATCATACACATATTTCCCACATGTATCCCTTAATTTATATGCATGTATACTACCATGTATTATCAGTATGTTTCAACCACTTCCTTATGGGTTTTTACCCTCCATGCATACTGTTATCTTTCCATTTCCAACCATCATTCAGTTATATGTAAAATTACATAAGGGCCTCCTAGGTGTAATACCTGATAATTTAATCTTAAATGATCTCATATAGGATATCTATTATAGGTACACACATATTGGACACCCATGCATAATACTCAATTCTTTCATAAAATAGTCATCTTCCATAAGAGGTATCATCCTCATTGTTTCATATTACTAGTGACGAATCATCCACAAAGGGAAATATTCCATGCCATCCATCATCCTCAATCTTCTATATTCCCCATGAATCCAACCCTCATATTATCATACCACCAAGAATCCCATCCTTACTAGACCATAATCCCCATTAGTCATTCCCTCTCCCCCATTTATTTACTAAAAAATAGAGAAATCCAAAAAGGTTCATCAATACCTAATTAATGAAACAAACTTCAATGTGAATTTTTCTCTAGGAATTAAAATATTTCTTAAGGTGAAAATCATAGCATACACACTTACCACAATATATTCAATTTCATGTATTGGTCATATAAATGACCATAAACTGGGAAACCCAATCTATATGATCTTAAATTCCTTTTAACCAATATACATAGGATTCATCCCTGAGGTTCAATAAAAAAATTAAATATGTACTAAACATATGAACTTAATGGAAACTTCACTTCGGCATGGCGTCATGACCATAAAAGGAAAAATATTTGGTTTTATCAGAAAAATATAAAAATGTGTGACATGTCTCATGAAGTGGGACTACACTATTTGTGTTCTAACTCATACCATTATGATATACTTCATGCCACTTTAATTATCCCAATCTGAAATCTACAATACCATCCTTCTCTAGAGTGCCTTCCTATTTTCCTTTAATCCATAATATGGATAACTAATAATAGAAACTTGGAGGACCTCTAATATATACATATGTTCTTTTAAATACATATCCTTGACCAATAACTATCATAATGATAACTGGTGTGGTATTTAGATATAGTAAGGATTCATGAACATATCATAAATCTATAATAGAGACTTATTGTAGTAAATAATTCCACCTAATGTGATATGAGTGTGACCTCATGTCCCCGAAAAAACACACATTCTATTGTATTACTCGTATATCCATGTGACCACCTATATTTTGAATTTTCATCTGCATCTACAAAAAATCATTTTTGGGTGAGAAGGATATCTGAAACAGTAACCTCATATGGAATAAGACCTGATTAGTGTTGAGGCAAATGAAAATTGATATTACTCATATAGAACTTATAATTATATGTTAATAGATAACTATCAAAAGATTTTGGTTTAGTGTCTCTAACAATTATAGTCTTATCCTATGTTTTGGAGGTAACATAAGAGGATCTCTTGAATGGGTATTTATAGTTCACATCATTGGGAGTTGATATGGATCACTAATATGTTATAATCTAGTTATATGGAAAAAATTGGAGGTTGATGTTATATACGGATATGATCATTATCCACTTTTTTAATGGGATATAAAAACCTAATAATACGATCTTCAATAATGGATTTATTCCAATTTGGTGTCAATTGTATATTTGAGTGGTTATCACACATTAAGGTGCATGGTTAATCCTTGATATGGGAAAAAATATAGAAAGGTGTTTGAAAGGTATTTTCATTTACATTATGTGGGGATTATGTGGAGGCAGAGTAGACCTTGGATTTATTTTCCCAATAATATTTTATGACCAAATTAGGAAATATTTATTTAATACACATAGTTGAATATTTTTATTGAATAGAATGTTTTTTTATCATTTGTGGGATACTCATTGAAGGAGTATGTAAACCCCACACGACATTCTATTGGTTAGATAAGATGTTTAAGATTAATATATTAGTTCAATATATTTTATATAAATTGAAAATAAATGGAAATTGGATGAAATAGGTTTTGTTATGATATCATAATTGAAATTATTCTAAACTGGGTATATGTATCTTTCAAGGATCACCTTGAGGAAGATAATTTAGTCCAATAATTATTATGTGGAGTTGGGAGGACAAATAATCAAATGGGAATGAATATAGTGGGATATAATATATAATTGGGTTTTAATTCATCTTGGGATGTCATTTAATCGATTCCTTTATGGAAACTTATTCACCAGACTGTATTTGTTTTTTTTGACATGGTGTTTTGGTGTGATTTTGTGGTAGAAGCTCAATTTATTTCCTTTTTTGACAAAAAAGAACATTTAATTATGGGTTAGATGAAGTTTCCTTGGTTTTCTATTTTTATTAAATAGCTTCATTCTATGTTTATAATGCTCATGACCACAAAATTAGTAAAATATTTATTCATGTGTAGTAAATGACCTCCAGAAAAAAGTGTTTTGGGTCTATTGGTCTCAAAATACAGTGTTTACACATGGAGTAAATTTCTATAATATATAAACAAATTAAAATTTTATGGTTATATAATATTAATTAAATAAAAAATATTAATCCCATGAGTTCATGTTTTAATATTTCCTAAATTGTATCTTCAATTAAAATTCTGCCACTATGGAAGTGTCGATAATAAGGTATTTCCAAGGAAAGGTGTATGTTCTTTTCATTGGTATCTGGTATCAAACAATTTTATAAGGATATTTATTTAAATTAAATAATTTAACTCACAAAAAATATATATACTATGTAATAATCATTTCACATGGTTATTTTATGACACATAGAGAAATCCATAGTTTATTGGGATTGTTCAAATAAAATGACTTCTCGTAGATGTGGAAGAAGAAGTGTTAACATATTCACATCATATCAAAAATAAAAATTTCATGGCATTTATAATTGAAATTTAAAATAATTTACCAAATATTAAACAAGGTTATATTAATTTTTTGAATCATCTTACATCCCTTATTTCAAGTGACTCTATCATCTTCTTCTCATTATTAATTCACTTAATATTATTGTGGTGATTAAATAAATAAAATATTTTATTTATAAATTTATGATTATTCAACCCGTCTGTGTTGGTTATTTGAATCAAGTATTTATATGATGAAACATTCATGTAAAATCATACCTTGAAAAAAATTAATGATAATAATTAAAAAAACCTAAATGAATTAATGATTTATTCCATGGGAATAAATTGTTAATTTATTTTATTTTTGATTTCATTATTATAAATTTACAATAAGGGATTTTATGGGTTGCTGTGATACGTTCGGGAGTTTTACATTACATAAATTCAATATTATTACATTTTTATTATTTATTTATTTTATTTTTATTTTATTTAATGATGAATAGAGATTAATTACTTTAGGCCAGGAAAAAAGGGGAATAACTACAATATTTTTTCCTAAACAAACCCTCTTGATTTTCTTCCAAAATTATTTGATGAGTGAGAATGTGTACCTAATTTTATAGTCAGTCAGATGAACAACCAAACTCCATTATTTCCTCTATATTCATATCTTTAATAATCTTTTTTATTTAATGCCAAACAATTGGAATAAAATTATTGAGCAAAGTATGGAGGCTTTTGTTCAGATAGAAAGTGGGTACATAGTATATTTTTTACTTTTTATATGGTTGGAATCATGTGGAAGATATTTTAAATTTTGACTTAGAAATTGAGAATGCATATATAAGAATTAGATATGGCATATAGAGGTTTTAGTGAAATATAACTATTTCGATAGTTCATGAACTATCACAGTTGAAGGGAGTATTATCGAATGTAGTGTGCCAGGAAAACCTACATGCATACCAAAACTAGAATTCCTAACTACATGGGGTTTAGTCAATTGGGTGACATGTCATGTATATAACCCTTGATGGTAACTATGTATTTTTTTATTTATATATATAACATGTAGTCTGACCAAGTTCAACACACTATGATTACTATAGCATACAGATTAAGAATGTATCCGAAACACAATGAGGAGATCGAGTAGTCCCATGGGATATGTGGACTATTTCATAGACAATATACATCAGGAAAACGAAAAAGGAGTAACTTTTGGTTTACAAGACGAACTGGTTGAAAAGATTCAACAAACCTGTACAACTGTGTACACTCCATGTATGTGAAGGCCTTAAAAAAATTGATAACAAATCAACATGTGAATTATTGTGGATTGAAACATGACTTGTTATAGTGGTATATGTGTATAAAAAGTTAAAATTCCCAAACTTTGGGTACCCTAGAATATACATTTCATAGGTCAAAACCAATGTTTAGGGAGTTTCAAATAAATTCACATTGTGTACTAATGAAATAATTTTTGGATTATATAAACAAATTTAGTTTTTCAAATTCGACATTATCATATATCATAACTAGTTACATAATTTGTTGATTTGAAGATATATTCCATGTAAATTTTGATGGCAGATATAGAAATAATTATAAATTATGTTTCAAAGGTTCATGGGGTCAATGATTTTTTATAGCTTCATAAAGATGGTATCAGGGTATGGGATATATATTCTATGTGTAAATGGTATATTTATACCCATAAATTTATTAATAGGATAGAGAGGGAAACTCCTATATATATTGTGATGTTGGTAAATCACGTATGGAATCAATGTTGAATATTTACATCCCCATGGAGTGGGTCCTCCATTATGTCATGGGGTTAGTACCTCATACTTCAATATAAGGTGTAGTTACCCTATTAAATAATCAAAACCACTATCCAATTAGATATTGGGGTGTAGTTCGTCCACCCATAGAGGTCAGTGTATCACCACATAGGATTAAAAGAGGGTCTCTATTATTTAAAATGGTCAGGTAATCCCTATATTGGAAAACACATATATTTGAGGTGTGGGTCCCCTTTGAGAGATATAGTATGGTATCCAAAAATATATAAGGATTGGGTACACATAATGATGAGAGATATAGACAATGTGGGTATTAACATCATATTCTAGGATACATAGTTTCTTTATAAAAAAATATATTTTTTTGGGTTTTCAACAATAGTCTTTTAAATTATTTGATACTCTGTGTAACTCTGATTGAACGTGAGATACAATCCATGCGAATTTTAATTCTTCCCTATTTCACGGTTGACTACTACTTACTATAATTTTGCTACAACATTATTCTACTTTTTTTTCCGTAGACTGATGTCTGATATTACTTGTCTTTTATTCATTATTTAGTAATTAATAATTCTAACAGGATATAATTAAACTGAGTAATGTATGGGCCTCACACACGCGTAGGTTACGTTTTAAAGACACTACATAATTATTGGAGTCATCAGCATACATAGAACTGTATGATCCAATATATTCATATAATGGTAGCATATAGTGTGTAATGATAAAGATAGTGATTGGAAGATTTTATTCTAGGATCCTTTATGGTGAGTATTTTTTCCATTACATTGATTGTGGTGTTCCTGGTGATGTTTTCTTGTGTATGTATTTTACCATATGTTATAAATAGTGTAATTATGTCTGTTATCTATTGTATTATACAATAATTTATTATAAATTTTCAATATATATTATTTTTTAGTGTGGTTGCTGGATATATCCAATGTATTGTAGTTTCATTTTAGTTATAGGTTGATATAGGCTATGAAATCCCATATATGAACATAACTTTGTTTTTTTATTCCATAGAATTTATCCTATTGGAGGAAGACATGGTGTTTCTCACTCCACTCACTACATTCTCATGTTGGGTCTCAATGAGGTATGTAAGGTCAATTTGGGTATTTGGGGTTTCTTAGGAGCATCTACAACCCTCAATAATAATGGGAATTTTATTATAGGGACATAGATGATTCATGTTCAAAGTTAATTCACAACATTAGAGGGTTTTTCAATATACTATAGTTTTCTATTAAAGTTTCTTCAACTGATGAGTAATATAAAATTACATAACATGTTTTTGAAATTTCCTAATTTAAAAATTATGTATTCATTAGTTTTGCTAAGAGATATTATACCAGAGTACTTTGATATTATTTGATAAAGATTTATTATATGTAGGTGGACTCAATTATTATTCATTTAGTAAAAAATTACATATTTTATTGGTTAATTACTTTGGTAAAAAATCATTTAATATATTATTAATTTTTTCGAATATATATACTAATTTTCATTAAAATGTTTAATATGTTTTTTCGTTTTTTGAAATAAATTATTGGCTTATATGGAGTTGTTAAAATAAAATAATTTTATATTGGAATTTATATGACATTGAATAGTTTTGGTTATCTAAATAACATTTTTTAAAATAAATAAGTGTTTATTTTAATTATATAATTTGTTAATGGGAAGTATTTATGATGGATGGTTGATTTTTTTTATGTATTACTTGGGTTAAAAAAATTTGTTTTCAGAATGTTTGTTTTGGGTGAGAGGTTATTGAAGATTATATGAGGTTATAATTTTAATTTTTGTGTCTTGATAGATAACATGATTAAATATTTTTTAGTCATCATTATTTTTGATTATGTTGAAAATAATTTGTTCTCCTTAAAATAAATGTGTTTGTTTTGTACAAGAATTTCTGTGGTGGGTAAGTTTGGTTTACTTTTTGGATACGTGTTTGTGCACTATGTTTAATATTAATGAAATGTTTCATTTCATGTTCATGGGTTAAATGTTTTGTTTTTATACTTATCATATTTTATTGTATAAATTTTTATGTGGATATTTAATTCATTGTTATGGAACTTATAAAATATACAATGATAATTGGAAACAAATGGGTTAATTTATGAATGTTTGGATGTGTATAAATTTATAATCAAACCAATACGTTCACCTTGGTTCACATTCTGTTATTTTTTATATAATTAGAGGTTGATTAGTGGTATTTAATAATCTATTATTTAATATTTCATGTTATGATATAATATAAAATATGGTTAGTGTTGGAATTGATCTATAATTTTATCATCTTCCATATTTCCAAAGTAATTTTTTAGGATTTCTCAATGAGTTTATTTAATTTTAAAATAATTTAATAATATTTTTCATCTTAAATTTGTTCTTTTAAATTAATTTTTATAGCATAAATGTGTTTCCTTAAAGTTAGGCATATTCCCACAAGATGTATATCCTACCCACTACTTCAATGACATCGATTTAAGTTTTCATGTCAATTTTTTAAAATGATATATTGTATGTTTTATGATTTTAATTTAGTTGTAAACATAGAAATTTGATGTTCAATTAATAACATATAACAATTAAAATGAATGATTACCATCATTGTAGGGACACCTAAGTCGGAAGTAATGTCTAAGTGAAGTCAACTATTAGTAGAAACTGTTGGCAGGTTATTTTATTTTTTCAAAATAATGATATATATATTCAATAACAGATCGTGTTATGAGTTACCTTGATACATCATCTAGTATCATTTATGAATAATGGAATATTTACTTCACCACATTTATTTATTATGATAATTTTATTTTGAAATGGTTTTTTAATATTTATAAGGTGGTTAATTTCATTATTATAGTATTATTTTGAATTTTCATTTATTTACCCTGGTAATGAGAAAAACTATTTTGGAAACGAATCATCAATTTTTTAAAAATAATATATATGTGTGATATGGTTTTTTAAATTATTCATGATTTATTGGATAGGTAATATTTTTGATTGTTATTATTTTCTTACTCTATCGGGTCATAGTGACTGATATTAGTATTCTATAAGATTGTCGAAACATTAAATTTTTTCCAAATTCACAAATTATTTATATAACTAATTTCAAATGGACCATTCATGCGATGAAAAATATGATTTGGCTACATTGGTCTACAATATATGTTGTCTATTATTTTATTCTGTTTATTTTTTATGATATCTCTATATATATATTTAAAATTATTTATTTTAAATTTAAATTCTTATGATTTAGTTTAAAATGTATGCGAAATTTATGTAAGTTATTTTTTGTAACATTACATTTTTTATAGAAATAAATATTCAAGTTTCTTTTATTATTGTTATAAATTGGAATATATGTTTTCTTTGTCAGATTTAGAAAAGAATTATTTTAAAATCCATATTTAAAGTAGTTCACTATTATTGGTTTTAAATCAATTTGATGTGAACTATGAATTCTTGGACTATAAAATATAATAATCATTGGAGATTCTAAAAAATAACTAGTTTTAAAACTAAATTTTTTGTATGAAAACATTTTAAATAAATGTGATAATTTTATAATTTTGTGATTTTATTTTTGTTTTCAAAGATTTTTATATTTAATTAGTTACAATATTTTTTTCAATAATTAGGGTTTCTGGTTTGATATTAATAATTTATTAACATGTTGGAATTTTATTTCATAGGAAAACCGGACACCTTGTGTGTTATAAGATTGAATTTTATTAAAATGAATGTATTTTATGTTTTTATCATCAAATGTTTGAAACATTAATTTTAATATATATGTGTTTTTATGTGTTTTTATGTTATGGTATTTGTTGAGAATATCAATTTCATGGACTGTTCTGGGTATGTTTGTAGTTTGGAAATTCAAATTTATTGAATTTTTGGGGAACTAGTCAATGTAGTATAGTTTCATTATAAAATAAATTTTTTATTATTGATATTTATTTCCACAAATAAAAGGGGTAAAAAATAAAAAAAATTATTTTTTCTTAGAGTAATGAGAAAATAATTGAATAGGGTGGTTGTTGATTAAGTCAATATGTATTTATAAAAATAAATGTGTGTGTGAATTTAGTTTAATTGGATGGGATTTAAAGGAGGGGAAATTATTAAAAAATTTATCAAAATAAGATAATTTATTTAGAGGGTATTTAAACTTTCCAGATTCATATGTTGGATTACCTTTTTATGTCAAATTTTTTATTATGGATTAATTTTTTGATGGAATGTTATAATGAAAGTGAAATCTATATGCATTTATCATTTAATGTGGTTGTTATTTTTTCAGTGATGCTTATATAATTGTGATAATTGATGTGTTGATATTTAATGGGATATAAAAACTACTAAAGATGAAGAAGTTATATATATAACAATTTTGGGAGAATATTTTTTGTAGCTACTATATATAGCTTCGAGATCTAATGGTTATGTTGTTTAAAGCTATCCCAAATGTAATATGAATGAGATGAAGCTATAATGAATCCATATATTCTATTTTTCACATTAAGGAAACTATAAATACCCCATGGAAGATTCCATTATGTGATTGAGAATAAAAATAGCCACTTTAATGAAACCCTAATGTCATTTAATGAATACCTACATCTCCTAGCTGAATCATGAAAAATGGAAAAGTCCCTAAATGTAATAAAATCCCATCTTATTATAACAATATATGATTGAAAGTAAATATTATGTTGACGGACTATATTTATATTAATAGGTAATGGTAAAATGAAAAGGGACCAATAATAAGTTTTTTATTGTAATGATCGATCATTATAAGTCTTTAACTTCGATCATAATACATTCAGCAAGTAATATGACCTTAAAAGTGTTCCATAAAATTGAAAAAGGCATTATCCTAAGTCTTTTACTCTCTGAATAAGGCTTTAGTGATATTTTTTTAACTAAACAGAATCTTTTATGATGAAAATAAGGCATCAATTGTAAGATACTTCTCTATGTGCATTTCATTGTGATAAAATTGAGATTCCAATATTTTTATTATGATGTAGCATGAAAATAATATAAAATTAGTTTATTCATGTGTATTTTTTTGCAGTTGTCAATCATAATGATCAAATATATGTTCATGATCCATTTCAAGGTAAATGAGGATGAACAAGAATAAGAATTTCAATCTAATATTAATTCTTACACACTAATATATGAAGATTCGATTTCACCATGCATATGTATAAGTATTAATAAAATAAAAATGGCATGGATTTCATTAAAAAATTGAATTTAGCGAAACACTGTGATAATTACATTATTTCACACAAAAAAGAGTCTATTATTAATAAAAAATATTAGGATGTCTTTTAATGAAGTTTTTAATCATGGTTTAGGATCATTGAATCAGTTGTTCTATGCCAAAAATATTTTAGGAGACTTCTATACTACATATGGAATCATTAATAATTCAATTCCTGGTGAATGTAAATTAAAAGTCGCATGAAGGAGATAGAATATGGATATTTTTAAATATTTGAAGTGGTACACTATTTTATTTAAATAATATTATCTATGAGGAGCTACATGAGTTTTTTATAGAATTATGGTGATGAAGATATATTTCAGAGGACTCCATGTAGAGCCTTACATATTCATCAGTAATAATTCTCTATGAAATTTGTTTTATTCAAATAATGTGAAATTTCAACCACTTAATTCTAGTTTTCTTATGAACTCATGTTTATATTGTTTCTAAAATTCCATGTGATAATAAAAATGTAATTGTGTTCATGGTATAATTACCATGAAACATAGGCAATGCAGTAATCTCCTATGAGGCTACTCTCAATAGAATTTTTTTGAGTCTTTATTTACTAAATCGACGAGTATTTTGAAGGAGTTTGACAATCTGTCATGATAGTAGAATGGATATTAATTTTCATTAGAGAAATATTCAGCACCCCTTGTAGATTTTTCCAATATTTGTTATCTAACAATATGTATCAAACATTAGTTTACTCCCTTTCACTGATGATACATATTAAGATAAAAAAATTACAAAAAAGTATTACCTACATTTGATTGGGAAAGTGTATCACATGAGGAATGTTATAATCGATCCTTAAATTCATTGACATGGGGTTGATGTTCTAAATTCAATTCTATATGGATTCTCCTTTCCAGATGAAAAATTATCATGCTCATTAATAGATAGAAGAATCCCAAAATATATTTTCAAATCCATGAATGTCTTTTTATCATTTATATATGAAATAGATATGATAATGGTTATGGGTTATAGAATTGTTAATGGAGCTAAGATGGGTATTTATAGTTCACATCATATCGAGCTGAGATGGGTCACTAATATGTTATAACCTAGTTATATAAAGAATGTAGAGGTAGTTGTTTATTTGGATATGATCATTATCCACATTTTTAATGATTTATAAAAACCTAATAATATGATCTTCAATAATGGAATCATTACAATTTGGTGTCAAAGGTATATTTGTGTGGTTAATAAAATTAGGTGGAAGGATTAGTCCTTAATAGTAGTAAAACCTTTCTAATGGTGTTGGTAGGGTATTTTCATGTCGTTTATGTGTGTTTTATGCAGAATTAGAGTAGACCTCGTGTTTATTTTCCCAATAATATATGATTGTATCATTAGGAAATATTGATTTAATTCACATAGTTGAATATTTTTATTGAATATAATGTTTTTTTGTGGGATACTTATTGAAGGAGCATGGAATCCCCACAAGATATTCTATTGGTTGGAAAATATGTTTAAGAATAATCTAGTAGTTCAATATATTTCATATATCTTGTAAATATATGAAAACTGGATAAAATGGTTTATGTTATGATATCTTGATATAAATTATTCTAATTGGATATATGTGTTTTTCAAGGATCCCGCTGAGCGAGAGACTTGAGTCTTATGATTCTTATGAGGATGTGGGAGTCCAAATAATGTAATATGAATGAATATACTGGGATAGAATATATAATGGGGTTTCAATACATCTTGGGTTGTCATTGAATCTATTCCATTTAAAGAAAATTATTCACTAAACCAGAAAGCGAAGCCAGAGGCAAGACCTCTGACCATTTATTAAAATAAAAGAAAATATCCAGAAACAAGCATCACAAACCCAAAACAACCCTTACATATCCTCAAAATCACACCCATCACCACCTCCATGTAAAAGCGATTCTCCCGTAGTCGCCGCTTCCCACTCCGAGCTATCATAGTGCTTCAGAACATTAGCGTACTTACTTCTTAGGTTCAATCGCTCTAGAGAGAGAAATTCAGAATGAGATTTCATATTCCTGACAGTAGCTTTGGTAGACATTATCTGTGGAAAATGGGAGTAGTCCTTCCTCATCTTTCCTCATGGAGAAGCAATCTAATTTTCTTGGGTCGCTGATAGCATATTATTCCCCCCTTGGACAATGTCGCAGTATGAAGGTTTGGAACCATCATTTTCTTTACCACTTTCAGAAATATACCCCCATTGTCCATTAATATGCATCTCTTGATAATTCACTAACTGGTCTCACTAATCAATCATATCCAAACAATGGTGTTACTCCACCACTTCCTGATCTGCAGTTATCTTATGTTTACCTACTGCAGCATCCGGCTGTGCTTCAATTTTCCTATTGTCAACATCTTAAACTGGAGACGCCTCATCTAGAGTCAAATTTCCTAACCCTTGGAATCGGTAACCCGTTGGAACAATTATCAACACATCGCTATCATCATTACCATGTCCACTGAATTTGTTAGCAAAGACCTCTAACACTCTCACAAATATATTATCTTCAGCAGAACCTAGATCCTTCACTACATGGGGGCTTCCTATAACTCATTCCTGTATCCAATGAACACCCATTCCTGCCTTTACCCATACCACCAATGTCACTCCCCCTACTCTTAAAATCTACACCAGCATCAGTCTGGCTAATGCCACCAGAAGTAAGACCCACATTCTCCTGCAATGCAGAGGTCTTCGGCTCCTACTGAGGATCAACAATCATCAAATAACCAGAAGGTATTTCCAAATCACCACTAGCGGCACCTCTAGGAATAATTTCTTCTGAATAATTCTCTATTTCAGATCCTATCTAAGCCTATTTAACGCAACAAACACCAAGGGATATGAAGGATCACCTGTATATTTGTCAGCAGACATTTTATCCTGATGACCCAAACAAGTATTCATACCAGTGACATCCACAACGTACCTATCGTGCTCTGTCTTCATATTCAGTCCTAGTGACCTCTTGCTCTTGGTTCCAGTATGACGTCTCAAGCATGTATGTCCCAATATTTTGTAGTTTGAGTAGTAGTCTAACCAGGATTCATAAATAACTGCTTCCTTCCATCTGAATTCCTCCCCAACAGAGATCCAAACCCATTCAACCAGAGGTCGAGAAATATCCACTTCAAGAGAGCACCACAGATTGATCGGGTGACTCTATCATTTACTTCTCATGATTAATTCACTTAATAGTTTAATGGTTATCAAATAAATAAAATATTTTATTTCTAAATATATGAATATTCACCTCGTCCGTGTTGGTGATTTAAATCAAGTATTTTTATGATGAAGAAATCATTGGACATAATTCCTTGAAAAAAATTAATCATAATGTTTAATAATCCATAAATGAAATAATGATTTATTCCCCCAAAATAAATTGTTGATTTATTTTATTTTTTATTACCTTCTTATAAATTTACAATAAAGAATTTTATGGTTTGATGTGATACGTTCGGGAGTTTTACATTAGATAAATGCAATATTTTTCCATTTTTATTATTTTTTTATTTTATTTTTATATGATTTCATGATAAATGGAGATGAATTACATTAGGTGATAAAAAAAGGGAAATAAGTACAATATTGTTTCATAAAAAAACCCTCTTGATTTTCAGCCCACATTATTTGATGAGTGAGAATGTGTACGTAATTTTATTGTCGGCCAGATGAACAACCAAAAACCAGTATTTTCTCTACATTCATATCATTAATTATTATTTTTATTTAATTCCAAAAAATTGGCATAAAAGTATTGAGATATGGCTGGAGGATTGTGTTTAGATAGTAAGTGGGTGCATAGTAGATTTTCACCTTTTTATAGGGTTGGAATCACATGGAAAATGTTGTGAATTCTGAGTTAAAAATGGAGAATGGATATTTAAGTACTAGATATGGGATATAGTGGTTTCAAGGTAATCTAAATAAATCGTTAGGGCATGAACTATCACAATATAAGGGAGCATTATTGAATGCAGTGTGCAAGGAAAACATGCATGCATACAAAATCTACAATTATGAGAAACATGGGTGTAGTCCATTGGATGACATCCCATGTATATAACATTTTATGGTAACTATGCATTTTTAGTATTTATATATATAACATGTAGTGTGACCATGTGCGAGAAACTATGTCTAATATACCATATATATTAAGAATGTACCAGGAACATAATGAGGTGATCTATTCATCCCATGAGATATGTGGAAAATTTCATAGACAATATACATCAGGTGAATGATTAAGGAGTAATTTTAGTTTTACATGACCAACTGGTTGAAAAGATCCAATAACCTTGTACAATAGTGGACACTCCATTTATGTGGATTCCATAGATAAAAAATTGATTACAATTCAACATGTCAATTATTGAGGATTACAACATGACTTTTAATAGTGGTATAAGTCTATACCAAGGTAAAATTCCCTTACATTGGGTACCCTAGTAGACAAATTTATTAGGTCAAAACCACTTTTTGTGGAGTGTCAAATAAATACACATTGTGTACTAATGAAATAATTTTGGGGTTATATAAAAAAATTAGTGTTTTCAATATCGACTTGGTCTATTTTCAGAATTGGATACATGATTTGTCGATTTGAAGATATATTCCCCATAAATTTTTATGGTGGATATTGAAATAATTATAAATTATCTTTCAAAGGTTCATGTGGTCGATGATTTTTATAGCTTCATAGAGATGGTGTCAGTGTATGGGAAATATATTCTATGTATAAATGGTATATTTAACCACATAAATATATTCATATGATAGAGAGAGGTACCCCCATATGTATTGTGAAGTTGGTAAATCACCTATAGAATAAATTTTGAATATATACATCCCTAGGGAGTGGGTCCTCCATTATTTCATGGGGATAGTACCTCATCATTCATTATAAGGTGTGGTTACCCTATACATTAATCAAGAGCAATATTCATGTAGATATTGGGGTGTAGGTCATCCACCCATAGAGGTCAGTGTGTCACCCCATAATATTAAAAGAGGGTATCTTTTATCTAAAATGGTTGGGTAATCCCTTGATTGGAAAACACAAATATTTAAGGTATGGGTGCCCTTGGAGAGCTATAGTAGGTTATTTGGAAATATATATGGATTGGGAACATATGATAATGAGAAATATAGATAATGTGGGTATTAAAATCATATTTGAAGAAACATAGTTTCTTTATAATTTTTTTGGGGTTTTCAACAATAGTCTTTTAAATTATGTGATACACTAAGTAACTTTGATTGCTTGTGAGATACAGTCCATGAGAATTTTTATACTTTCATATTTCAAAGTTGACCAATATTTATTATAGTTTCGGTACCACATTATTCAACATATTTTTTCCATAGGCATATGTCTAATATTACGTCTTTTTTATTCATTATTTGGTTATTGAGATTTATTATAGGATATAATTAAACTCAGTATTGTATGGGCCTCACACCCATGATGGTTCTATTATACAATCATTGCATAATTACTAGATTCATCTGCAGATATGGAATTGTAGGAGCTAATATATTCATATGATGGTATCATATAGTGGATAATTATAAAGATTGTGATTAGAAGAGTTTATTCTAGGATCCCATTATGGTGAGTATTTTTCCCTTACAAACATAATGGTGTACCTTATGATGTTTTCTTGGGTATATATTACTAGATGTTATAACCAGTATAATTGTGCCCGTTATCTATTTTATTATACAATAATTTATTATAAATTTTCTTTATATATTATATATTTATTGTCATTGTTGGATATATCCAATGTATTGTAGTTTTATTTTAGTTATAGGTTGAAATAGGCTATGACATCCCATATATGATTGTACCTTATTTGTGTTATTCACTAGAATTTATCCTATTGGAGGAAGAAATGGTGTTTCTCACTCCACTCACCACATTCCCATGTTGGGTCTAAATGAGGTATGTAATGTCAATTTGGGTATTTGGGAATTCCTAGGAGCATGTAAAACCCTCAATAATAGAATGAATATTTTTAGAGGGACATAAATGATTCATCTTCAATGAAAATTCACAACATTAGAGGGTTTCTCAATATATTATTGTTTTATATAATGGATTCCATCACTTATGATCAATATAAAATTATATTAAATGTTTTCAAAATTTTCTAATTTAAAAAATGTGGATTCATAGGTTTTGTTAAGTGATATTATAAAATGGTACTTAGATATTATTTAATACTGATTGATTATATGTAGGTGGCCTCACTTATTTTTCATTTAGTAAGAAATTACATATTTTATTTTTTAATTACATAGGTAAAAAATAATTTAATATATTATTAATTTTTTTAATATATTTACTAATTTTTATTAATTTTTTAGTATGTTTTGTCATTTTATGATATAAATTATTGGGTTATATGAAGTAGTTAAAAAATAGAATTATATATTGGATTTTATGTGACATTAAATGGTAATGGTTACCTAAATATTATTTTTTAAAAATAATTTAGTGTTTTTTAAATTATATAATATGCTAATGGGATGTTTTAAATATGGATGGTTGAATTTTGATAATGCTTGACTTGGGTTAAAAGAATTTGTTTTAGGAATGTGTGCTTTGGGTGAGAGGTTGTGAAAGATTATATAACTCTATAATTTTAAATTTTTTATCTTGATAGATATTATGTTTGAATATTTTTTATTAATCAATATTTTTTATTATGTTGGAAATAATTTTTTCTCCTCAAAATATATGTAATTTTTTTATAAAAAATACTGTGGTGGGTAAGTTTGGTTTACTTTTAAGAAATGGGTTTGTTCACTTAGTTTAATATTAATAAAAATTTTGATTTCATGTTCATCGATTAAATATATGTTTTTTATACTAATCATATTTTATTGTATAAATGTTTATGGAGAGATTTCATTCATTGTTATGGAACTTATAAAAGATACAATGATGATTGAAAACCAATGGGTTTATTTCTGAAGGTTTGGATGTGTATAAATTTATAATCATACATATATGTGCACCTTTGTGCACATGCTATTATTTTTTGATTTAATTATATGTTTATTAGTGGGATTCAATTATGGATTATTTAATATTCCATGGTATGATATAGTATAATATATGGTTATTGTTGGCATTGATCTATATTTATATCATCTTCCATATTTCCAATGTAATTGTTTAGGATTTCTCAATGATTTTATTAAATTATAAAATTTTTTCATTTGATTTTTCTTGTTAAATTTGTTCTTTTTAGTTTTTTTATTGAATAAATGAGTTTCCTTCATGTAAAACATATTCCCACAAGTTGAATATCCATCCCTATACTTTAATGATATTGACTTAAGTATTCAAGTCAATTTTCTGAAATGATATATGTGTATGTTTTATTATGTTGATTTAGTTATAAACATAGACATTTGATGTTCAAATAATAACATATAACAATTAAAATGAATGATTGCCTTCATTTTAAGGTCACCTGATTCAGTAGAAACGTCTATGTGATGTCAGTTATTAGTTTAAACTCTTATCGGGTTATTTTAATTTTTTTAAATAGTGATATTTATTTTCAATATTTGATCATGTTATGAGTTACCTTGATACATCATCTACTATCATATATTAATTGTTTAAGATTTACTTCACCACTTTTATTTATTATGATAATTTTATTTTAAAATGGGTTTTTAATATTTATAAGGAGGTTTATTCCATTATTATTGTATTCTTTTAAATTTTATTTTATTTACTTTGGTAATGAAGAAAAGTGTTTGGTTAATACTCATTTATTTTAAAAAACTATTTGTGTGATATGGTTTATTAAATTATTCATGTTTGATTGGATAGGTAATATTTTGGATTGTAATTATATTATTATTCCATTGAGTCATAGTGAATGATGTTAGTATTCTAATAAATTGTAGGAACATTATATTATTTCTAAAGTCACAAATTATTTATAAAACTAATTTGAAATGGATCTTTCATGCGGTGAAAAATATGATTGGGCTTCTTTGGTCTACAATATATATCGTCTATTATTTTATTGTGTTTATTTTTTATGATATATATATATATATATATATTTATTTAAAATTAGTTCCATCTGTAAATTTAAATTATCATGATTTAGTTTAAAATGTATGTGAAAATTATGTAAGTTATTTCTTATTACTTTATATTCTATACCAAAATAAATTTTGATATTGTTTTTATTATTGTTCTAAATTGGAATATATGTTTTTTTGTTGGGGATAGAAAAGAATTATTTTAAAATGCATATTTAAATGAGTTCTCTTTTATTGGTTTTAAATCAATTTTATGTGAATTATGAATTATTAGACTTTAGAATATAATAATCATTGGAAATTTTAGAAAATAATAGTTTTAAAACTGGTTTTTTATATAAACATTGTAAATAAATGTGATAATTTTATAATTCAGTTATTTTCTTTTTATTTTCAAATATTTTCATATTTAATGAGTTACAATATTTTTTTCAATAATTAGGGAATCTTGTTTGATCTTAATGGATTTATTAAAATGTTGGAATTATTTTTCAATGGAAGATCTAACCCCATGGGTGTTATATGTTTTAGTTTTATTAAAATGAATGAATTTTATGTTTTTAATCAACAAATGATTGAATGATTAATTTTAGTTTATATGTGTTTTAATGTCTTTTTATGTTATGATATTTGTTTAGAATATAAATTTCATGGACTATTTTGAGTATATTTGTAGTTTAGAAATTCAAATATATTTAATTGATGGGGAACTAGTCAATGTTGTATAACAAGATAATACAATAATTTTTTTAGTAATGATATTTATTTTCACAAATAAAACCGGTAAAAAATAAAAAAATTATATTTTCTTAGAGTTTCAAGAAAATTAATTAAGAGGGGTGGTCTTATGATTAGGTCAATATGTATATATAAAAATAAATTTGTGTGTTTGAATTTAGTTTAATTAGATGGGATTAACAGGAGGGGAAATTATTTAAATATTTCTCAATATGGGTAATTTTTAGAGAGGGTAGTTATACATTCTAGATTCATTTGTTTGATTACTTGTTTATGTCAATTCTTAATTATAGTCTATCATTTTTATAGAATGTTGTAACAAACGTGAAATCAGTATGCATTTATCCTTTAATGAGGTTTTCATTTTTTAAGTGATCCTTATATAAGTGTGATAATTTATTTGTAGATATTTAGATATAATTTCGTTAAGTAAACAGGATCCTTAATGTTAAAAATAATTCATATATAGTTAAATAATTCTCTATATATGATTCATTGTGAAATAATTGAGATTCTAAAATATATATTATGATATAGCATGAAAATCAATTAAAATTAGTTGATTCATGTGTGATTTTTCTCACTATTCAAACATAATGGTCAAATATATTGTCAAAATCCATTTCAAGGTAAATGGGGATGAACAAGAATAAGAATTTGAAACTAATATTAATTATTACACACCAGTATATGAAGATTAGATGTCACAAGGACCATGTATAAATATCAAGAAAATAAAAATTCCATGGATTCCATTAAAAATATTAATTTAGAGAAACACCATGAGAATTCCAATATTTCAAAAAATAAAGATTCTATTATTAATAAAAACTTTTAGGATTACTTTTAATGACGTTTTGAATCATGGTTTAGGATCTTTGAATCCATTGTTCCATGCCATAGAGATTTTAGGATACTGCCATAATAATTATGGAAACAATATTGATTCCATTTATGGTGAATATAAATTAAAAGTCACAAGAAGGAGATAGCATGATGATATTTCTAAATAGTTGAACTAATACACTATTTTACTAGAGAAAATTATATATGATTATCTGCATGAGTTTTTTATAGAAGGAAGGATATGAGGATATATTTCATAAGATTCCATGTAGAGCCTCACATATTTATCTGTAATAATTTTCTAGGAATTTTTTGTTTATTCAAATAATGTGATATTTTAACTACTTTATTCTAGCTGACTTATGAATTCATTTTTATATTGTTTCTTATGTTCTATGTGATAATAAAAATTTAATAATGTGAATGGTATAATTACCATGAAACATAGGTGATGTAGTAATCTCCTATGTTTTTACCCTCATTAGATTTTTTTGTGTGCAATTAATTACTAAATCGATGAGTATTTTATTGGAGTGCGCGAATGAATCGTGATAGTAGAATGAATTATAATATTAATTCGATAAATATTCACCACCCACTATATCTTTCTTCAATATGGGTTATCCAACAATCTATATCAAACACTAGTTGAATCCCTTCCACACTAGATCCAAATAAAGATAAAAAATTACAATAAATGTCTCCTTACATTTTATAGGGAAATAGTATCACTTGTGAAGGGTTATAATGAATCCTTAAATTCATTCACATGGTAATTATGTTCTTAATTCAATTCCATATGGATTATCCTTTCCATATTAAAAATCATCACGCTCTCTAATAGATAGAAGAAACCCAAAATATATTGTGAAATCCATGAATGTCATTTAATCATTTATATCTAGAAATGATCAGATAATGGTTATGCATTTTCGAATTTTTAAGGGTATTTCAATGAATATTGGGTTAATTTACAAAGGAAATAAAATTGTGAAGCATGAATTGAGGAAGATTAGTCAACCAAGGTATGAAGATAAAATAATTCTTGAGGAATAGACTATTAATCATTTCCTTATGAGGTTAAAATTTATTATGAGTACTATTAAATGGTTTGGAGTAACTATTGACGATTCTAATGTTGCAAAAAAATTATGATAATTCTACCAAATAAATTTGACATTATGATCACAAAACATGAAGATATGGATCTTGAAGATTTTTTCATTTATGGACTTCACAATATTGTAATTAATTATTAAATGAAAAGAGGACCAAATTTTAGTAGAATTGATAATTAGGAAAATTAAATTTCATTTTAAGCCTTCAATTAGGTAATGGTCTATGTGAATTTGGATAGCTTAAATTAATAAAGAATAATGAAATATTATATTGAGACCATTTCAGTCACATTATGAAATTTTATAGGTAGTGTAAGAGCAATGTATAATGGTTTAACTCACATTAATTTGTATAAATTTGGAATTTATTTACATTTATTTAATATATTTATTATGATATTTAATAGTGGAAATAAAAATGGTGAATAATCTCCAAAAATCTCAACTATAGATCACTAAATTTTTAATCAAAAGGAAATGATAATTTTCTCCTAGTTTTTTTAGTTTTCATTAATAAAATTGAATAAGGTGTGTCTAAAAACGAATAAACTAGTGATGATGAAGTTCCTAGAGATTTTTATCAAAGATTAAATAATGTATAAGTAAAATAATATGTTAGAAAATATGAATATGAATATCAATAAATGGTGATTTCATAGTGGAGGAAGGAGATGATTCCATAAAAAATACCATGACAATGGAGATAATGATGTTTATAAAAAAATTTAATGGTTGATAAATGAAAACATATGGCTGAAAATAAGTTCATCCAAATAAAAGAGTATTATGAAAGTTTAAATCATGTTAATGAAATAGGGATGTTCATTAATGATTTTGAAAATACGAAAAAAATAATCGAACATATGTCCAATAATATTATCCTAGAATAAATTAAAATTGATAGAATTAAATGATTGGAATATGAAATAATGTAGAAGGATATAGAAAATAAATACATTAAGAACAAGTATACTAGAGATAAAGGATAATTCTCCAATAATTAATTTTAATGAAGATAATCTATGAGTGTTTCAAGATATTAAAAATAAATGGTTGTGGAATCTCTAGTGAAAATGGTGTTTTCTTCTGCTAATGAAACATGTTTTAGATTTCAACCTAAAAGGGGTGAATATTTTAGAGAAAGACTCAAAGGTACACAAATATATATATATATATATATATATGGAAATTCTAAATAATTGTACTAATTAGTTACAAATAATCAAGAATGAACTCCATAATAGGATCATGAAAAATATTCTCATTTAAGGATATAATAGTTGAAGACAATAACCCATTCAACAAAAAACTTTTAGTCAAATAATAAGATTTAATTGGAACTACTATTTTCAATGGAATATTAATCAATAAGGAATATATATTCTCATACAATATTTCTCTTTATAGACATAAAAGATATCATGGATCACATGGGAGACATCATGCACATGTAAGAACTCATGAAAGAATAAATATTTTGATATTAGGGTTAATGTAAGAAATTGTCTTGAAATTTGGAATGATATATATGGATAATATGATCAATAAAGTCTTACATTATATGTGTGTATTTTATTCATCCCTACTAATTTGATTATTTGTTTGATCATTGGGAATTTCTAAAACCTAATATAGATCATTAAATAAGAAAGTGATATTGAAGATGCATTTATAGATTTCAAATAAAATAATCCCTGGATTATGGATAGTGGGTGTTCATATGACATGATAGGTGATCTAAAAAACATGAAAAAATTGATAATTATGGAGTATGATCTGTTACCATTGGTAAATATAGTTCTAATTAGATCAAAGGTATTGGGACAAAAAAACATTGTTAAAATTAAAATTATTTTGGATATTATGGTATTTATATATGGAATAAAGCCCATATTTATGACTATATCACCATAGTGTGATCTAAAAAATTGAGTTCATATTTAGGAAAAAAACATTTATAGTCAAAAGAATCGAATCATGGGGATGTGATTACAATGTATTTGAGAACTCCAAGAAACATTTTTTAAATTGGGGAAGAAAAAGATGGTCATTACTTGAGAAAATAGGTTGTGATCGAGTAATGTCATAGAAGTATATGTCACTTGGGATTGAAGAATATGAAAAGATAATTCAATAAAAATCCAAGAAAAAATTACCCTTAATTAAAGAAACCATTTATTATATACATTAAATATGAATGAACAAGTAAATAGAGAATAAAAATCATAAGGCAGTTGAAATTATGTCCTCAATGACACTTTAACAAATTAATTCTGATGTTTATGGACCTTTAATGAAGAAGTGAAAAAGGGGAGAAATATATTTTATAACATTCAAATATGAATTCAAAATAACTAAATTCATTATGTTATTGTCCCATAAATCACTATCCATGTATAGATTTCAGGGATCTAAAAAACATGTAGAAAAAAATAGTATTTCAAAAACAATATTTACATAAATAATGGAACTAAAAATAAAAAATAAGAATTCACTAAATATCTAAACAATAATGGAATCAAATATGAATTAACTACTCCATATACTCCACAACTATAAGAACATGGAACTCAGTTTTGGATCCTTTGTATTTCTGTATAAATATATACTTTTGACATTTTATAGATGCTTAATCAGTTAGTATTGGTCTCCGGGGTTCTTGGGGTATGTTCAGAGCACATAACATATCTTTTCTAGGAATTCCGGGAAGTCATAGAGTTAGTGCATGGTATGACTAATTGGGCAGATTGAAATTTCTGGATAGAACCACTTCATATAGTTTGTGCATGGTCAAGTAGCCTAACTGTGTAATGTTCCATTGTACCTATAAAACCATTCCAATTTGCACACAGTTTGTCAAACTATGTGGAAAAAACCACGCACAAGATATCTTTCTTGATAAATATAAAAAATATCACTTATTTATCTATTAATCCACCTCCAAGTACACTAATATTAGATTATGCAGGATTAACCTATTTATTTCTAAATTTTGGGATTTATGATGATCTAACCAAGGAATTAATAGATATCCTTTATCTGGTAACTGATTGAGCTTTTGTTCATCACATTTTATGTGCAATGGTATGTGAATGAGTTATCTTCATTCATTATCTTTCCCTTTTTTTGTCGACTAAGATATCAGGGTATAATCATTTTTCTTTTTATCTTAATTCAACTAAGATCATATAAAAATCAATGGCCAATACTAGAGGATAAAGGTTTTACAACGCTAAGGTTAAAGGCCTATAACTCATCCCAAAAGATTGTTGATTTTTTTAATTTTTGTGTGGACCCACTAATTTCATTGGGTGCCATTTATTGGATTAATATTCCATTCTTATACTTGTTAGAACTATATGAATGTGGTATTCCAAAATATGTGATTATTTATTGGTGGTTATGACCATAACTTCATCTCTTCTATGTCGATGGTTGTTCCATAATTTGTTCTTAGTGTTTTCACATGTTTGCACCACTGTTTGAGTGTACCTTGGCTTGACCACTCTAAGAGTAAGAATTTCTTTATTAATTGGCTGGATTTATATTATTAATTTCAAAATGGAATGTACCATGTATTCATATCACATGTCATGCCTAAGGTAAATGTTTCAAATTGATAATTAAATAAGGATGATTAATTGGTTGCATATCTGTATCACCCCTTACTACATTAATGGAAGGTAGTGGAATGAACCTTAAATTATGGAACATGCCATAAATGGAATAAATGAATGTTTGTATGCTACTTGTCCTTTTCCAATTAATGATAGGTAAGGATTAAACCAAATGACTTGATAAAAAGGATGCATGATACATGACCTTATCATACTAATGAAAGTCAAGTCATGAACCAAATGACTTGATTAAAATGCTTCATGATTCCAGACCTTATCACGCACATGAAAGGAAAGGTTGAACATAATGAAATATTACATGAATTTATAATCAAATAGGAATAGCCATACTCAAGCTCGCCTTGGATTCTGATCAGAAAATCCCATGGTTACTCGAGAACCCCATTTTGATTCAAGGAAACGTCTTTGATTGGATGATACGAACCAAGAACAGAATCCTTTTATTTTCATTGATTCTTGGTATGACACCGTATGATCCCATTGTATTAATAAATATTTCCATGGATACACATGTTGGATCCAACAATGAAAATTAGGTTCCATGGTAAAACCTATAAAGCCCTATATCCACCCAACCTTGTTTTACCTTGGTCGATCACATTGGACCCGGGAGTCACCTCATTAGGGAATTCCTTGGATCACACTCCATTTATTACATGCTTAATCCATTCCAGGATATAGTTATTACTAAGTTGGTGACCCTTGAGGTCTATGTCGCATTGTTTATTACCATGGGAATTAACTATTAAATATCACTGTTCATGGTTGATTTTTTACATCTTGGAGACATCACTATTTGTACAATCATAAGGTGATGTTATTGATGGATCTGACACACATGACGAATCAACATAAATTGGTAAATTCTTTATTAAGGAAATTGTTACAGGCTCAGACACCAGATGAGGGATGAAGAAGGTTCTTGGGTATTTAGATACATCGTACTACTTTACATTATATATATAGGAATGGACACTGTTATATTTTCATTACACATGCTAGATGCTATAGATACTGTTGGTGGTGGCCCACTAAGATATGTCTCACATCCACTATAGGAGTCGTTTGGTACCCAAGTTAGATTACATCATTTTAGGTATTGACAATGGGAAGCATACAACTTCATTCAATTGATTGATTAGTATTTCACAAATAACTTAATAGAAGAAGACCGATTTAGACTTGAGATACATGGGATAGTCAATTATTTCATTTATTCTATGTGGAATATTTTATGCCTGTTGTTTGTATGAATTTTTATAGATTTTCATTACAAGAAATATCATCATCTGTTTTTGAATGTTATTATAGTTGTTTCAGTTATTATTACTATTGTCTCTATTTTCCCTTGTTCCTTCTGTTTACTTATATTGCATCTGATATTTACATACGTTTAATCTCATCCATTGTGCTACACTTTGATAATGGTGGAATTTTCTCCCCATGGACCCACCATTACCAATGCTTCTAGTCGGAAGCCTCTAGAATTTGGGTAGATACGCTTGATGCCATGTGGCCCACTGAGCTATAGGCCCCCATAATTTGGAATCAAGGTCTAGGACATCACAAAATGGTATCATAGGAGTTTCTTTTCGTGATTTACTCTTTGTAGACAATTGATTGATATTAAGGAATGCTTAGGACTCAGTCATAAGCCATTCATGGCCGTCACAAACACATGCTCAGGGTAAATACCATGTTTCCTAAATTATAATTGTTGGCATGATTTTACCTATTACAGTTGATATTATTTCACCATTGGGTAACACAAATGTTGTGTGGGGTTATTGACTATTACTCTATTTGAGTATTTTCTTTCATCCTCTACCTGATGATATGAGGGTAAGGAGCCTTTTTACATGAATCATTATAGTCACCTAGAATTCACATGTTATGAATATTGCAATTATATATATGTTAATCTCACTGACTTTCATTTATTGATATTCCTGTTATTAATGAGTGATGTTGTGATAGTTAGATTATGTTTTTATTACTCTTGCAAACAATTTAGTGATTTCCTATCTCAATTCATGAGGTGTATACGCCCTCATTGGTTATGATGTGTAATTAAAAAAGTTAGTCCATAATGATATAAACAAATTAGTGTTGTTTTTGGTGATAGGTTTATGGGAACTGATTCATCAGAAATGGATGTCCATTATAAATTGAATCATTACATCTAAAATGAAATGGTTGCACATCATAATCCATTATTGCCTTCTTTATGAAAGGTAAAGGAGTGAACATGGAAATAAATGAAAAATGGAATGAAACATATAATTTATCACTTATCGATACCTAAAAATATATGTTGGTAGTCGGGGTTGTATAACTTGGGTAGTGTGTTTTATTACATTCAGGTTCTGCTAGTGATGCTACCTCCATAATTCTATGCTTGTTCTGAGGCACAACCTTGAAATTCGTAGACCAGTGCCTCCACGATATACTCGTATCATACACCAGGAAGGTGGCGATGACCATGTTCCAGACGTGGGGGACACTGAGCTACCAGTCTTACCTATAGGAGTGCAACTTGAGGAATCATATATTATACCCGATTTGGGCACAAATTACAAAGTTCATGATAGTTTCCTACATACAGTACAGTCCATGCATGGTGATGCTTAGTTTTCTCATATTATGGTTGATCTGACTCATGAGTTCTAATAGTAACAACCCCTACTTTTTCAGAGGATGGTGGTGTGCAGGATACTGATTCTTTTCTAGAGGCCATCCTATATATATTTGAGCATCTGCATATGCCACTAGAGGGATGGTTCAATCCATCAACATAAAAACCTCTAGATTTTACCATGTATTAGTGGGGTCTGATTACATAGGAAGATAGACATTATATGATTTTATGGTTGATTCACTTTCAATATGGGTCCAGCAGGTTGTGGTGCAATCTTTAGGAATCATGCTGGTCAGATCCTTGGATGGTTTTATGGTATCTATGGCATTTCCTCTTCACTGGAAGCGGAAATGATGAGTATGATTCATGCTACTTATTTTTCCAATCAACATGGCTAGAGGAACCTTTGGATTGAATGTGACTTGACCACTATTGTGCAGGTAATTTGGAATGGTGTAATACATCTAGCGTGGCTGATCACCACCCACTAGATGATCTTCATTTTCACTCTTATTGAAATCAACTACCTCATCACTCCTATATATCGGTATCCTAAAATAGTTGTTGATGGCCTTGAAAATAAGGGGTTAATCAAGATATTACCTAACTTGATGATATTTCTGCTGATCTACGTCCCTTTCATAACAATGATTGTAATTTGTTTCTATATTTTAGACTCTTGTAACCTCTATTTTTATAATAATCATTACATGGTTTTATGGACACGCACCACCTTCGTAAAAAAACATGTTTTAGGGGGTTTCTACGCTTTGTTCCACTTATTTATGGTGATGACCTTTATCATTATATAATTTTAAGGGATTGGATCTGGTATTCCATTAGTACGTAGGTCAATGTCTTTTTCTGGGGTAATTTTTCCCCAATAGTCAATCAGGATCTTATCACTAAGAACAACCTAGGGTATGACAATAGTATCAGGTTTAGAGGATCAGTGTCGTGTCAGGCCAATAACTCTTCCAGTGGAAACAAACATTCTCTTGAGGTTTCTCGTTAAAGAAGTGATAACCCGAGTGTATTTTCAACAAATTTAAGGTGTTTCATCAGTGTGTGTGATGGGGAAATTTAATACATCAATGTGATAGAGACCCAATGGAGTGTCAGGATTTTTTCCATATTGGGCATCTTTGGCATTTATGTGTGACTATTCCACCATCTTAGATTGGAAAAGATGTGCACCATCTACACTATCAGGACCAAGTTCTTTTACACTGCATTAGGTGGGGAGTAGGAATAGTACAGGCTGGTATGGCTAAAGGGGAGGTCTTGGATGTATTACCAACACCCCCAATAACTAACAGCACCAATAGAGTAGTTATCCTCATAGTAGTCCATCTTTTTCATTGGTTTTTGGAACAAGTCGGTTGTATGCACTACAACCAATACCTAAGGATCAGACTACGAGACCATCTACACTATGAGGTACTATTCTTGTATCCTCTCTATAGAATCTATTTTATTTGATACAAGGGATTCAAACTCTTTTATATTTGTATCTATCATGGACTTTCTCAAACTAATGATACATTATTATTTTTTTGTAATGACTCAAGATACGTCGTTTGGTATCCGAAAATTTGGCATACGCCAGCGCAAGGGTTTTCCCCATGAGTTAGTAAATTACCCTTTTTTATGGAAAATCTTTGTTCCTGATATGATGGGAATCGATATCATTATTTTTATGTACTACATGGTTCACATTAATGATTTGGTAAACTTATAACACCTTAGGGTATCTTTTACATCACCATAGAGTAGTAGTTATCTACTTAAGGGTGTGTGGGATGTCAAGCCTGGTAGAGTTGGACCAGAGAATCTTGGGAAAGGTGGATTGAGTACCCAAATTGAAAATATCTTCATGGAGGATTAGGATTTTCATCAAGATTATTTCCCTCAAATATTTGATAATGTTATGGATTTCATTCCCGATTACTTTTCTTGCCTACCTCATGATATAGAGGTAGTGTTTAGAGTCGAGCTTGTTTGGGGAGGATCTTTAGTGTCCATTCCTCCGTATAGGATGGAGCCTATATATATTCAGGAGCTCAAGATATAATAATAGGATTTAGAGGAAAAATTATTTATACACACCCGTACATCCTGTTGGGGTTCTTCGGTGTTTGTTTCATGAAGATAAATGGAACCTTATGTCTGTGTGTGGATTACATAAGTTTGAACCAGCTTGTAGTTTTAAACCGATATCTAATTCCTAAAATTGGTGATAACATTTTCCATCAAGGAGGAGAAATGGTCTTCTCTCTGATCGACCTAAGATCGGGTTATCATCTTGTGAAAGTAAGGCCAAAAGACATAACTTGTATGATTTTTATAGCAGTTATGGTCTATATGAGTACCTTATTATGCCTTTATGTCTTACCAACATGCCTACCATTTTCATGGATTTGATGAATATGGTTTCTCCCCATATTTGGAATATTTTTTAGTAGTCTTTATGGAGGAAATCTTGTTATATTCTCCAAATCATAAAGACTATTCCATACATCTTGGAATCATTCTATGTACACTAAGGGAGAATCACCCCTACACTATGCTTGCTACGTGAAACTATTGGATTGAAAAATTCCAAATCATGGGTCATATAATATCAGAATCAAAAGTATCAGTTGAACCTGAAAACATTAGTGTTGTAGTTTCCTAGGAGTATCCCATGAAATTGTTTGATATATAGAGTTTGTTGTGGCTAGCAAAATATTATAGTAATTTCATACAATCCTTTTCTCTCCTTACATCACCTCTTACTGGTCTAACAAAGAGGGATTTCATGTTTATATGGTCAGAAGAATGTGATAAATCCATTCATAAGATGAATGGGAGGCTTGTATAATCACCTATTCTGAATCATCCAAATATTGGTGTTGGTTATACCTTATTTTGTGATGCATCAGGCATTGGCCAATGAGTAGTACTGATTCAGGAAGAAATAATCATTGCGTATAGTTATTGGTTGTTAAGACCTCGTGAGGGGAATTTAATTAATGCATGACAATGAGCTATCAGAATTTTTCCATACCATACATTTCTAGAGACACTATCTATTGGGTGAGCACTTTCTGGTGAACACTGACTATAAGAGCCTCATGTATATTTTTTCTCATCCTGACTTGACCACAAACAGTGGAGATGGGATGAATATATAAAATTCATTGATTTTGAGCATGCCTATATGAATATGAATGGAAATGTTGTTTCAGATGTTCTATGTCAAAAAAATCAGTCATAAGTAGTACGGGAAGCCAGTGATGAATGGAAGTTAATTTCCCTCTTTTCTGAGCTACATCTAGAGTTTCATGATAGTCACAAGTAGTCATATCTATAATCCTTTACAGTTATTTCTTCACTCCTTTAGAAGGTAAAGAGAACCTAGTTTTTACATCCTGAAGGCTTAGTACTATGTGAGATTATATCAGGGGATAACCCACCTCCAGATTGGTCTGTGAACATAGACGATGTGTTACTTCTATGTGGATAAATCTGGGTTCCTACAGATGTGAGGGAGGACTTGTTGAATGAGTCTCACGCCTCTCAGCGTGATGTTCATACATGAATCTCAATGATGTATCAAGATATTTGATGCTAGTATTGGTGGATTGGGAGGAAATTCCAGATAGCTATCTTTATGACTAGGTGTCATACTTGTCCGTAGGTGAAGGAGGAGAACCCGAGACCTACAGGATTTCCATATCTGCTTCGAGTCCTAGAATTGAAATTGTAATATGTTTCTATGGGTTTCATAATCAGAATAACTATATTGATGAGGGGTCATGAAGCTATCTTGGTTTTAATTGACTGACAAACGAAATCATCCCAATTAATTCCTATTCAAGAGACTTTCTCAGTTGATGGTCAAGGAAGACTCTATTTCAATGAGATCATACGACTGCATGGGAATCCATGTGCTATCATTTTAGATTGGGATTCTTGTTTCACATCATGATTCTGGAAGGGATTATAGATCTAAATGGAAACAAATGTTCTTATAAGAATATCTTTTCACCCACAGAGTGATGGTAAATAAAAATAGACAATATAGGATCTGAAAGATATGGTCTGAGCATGTATCCTTGATTTCGAATGATCTTGGGAGAATTATATCCCTCTCTTTGAGTTCACCTATAATAACTGCTTTCAGGAAACAATTTTGATGGGTCATTTTGAGGCTGAATATGGTAGGCCATGACATTTACCCATGTGCTGGCTAGAGGCATGTGATATAGCCATACAAGGTACTCATATCATTCAGGATACATCAGAGTAGGATCAGAAAATCAGAAAGTGTATGACTACTACTCAAACTAGAAGAAAATCATATGCTGATTTCCATTGACAACCACTTTAGTTCTAGGTTTGGGATCATTGTTTTCTTCGGGAATCTCCTAGGGTAGGGAATAAATAGTTACAAAATAATGGAATGTTGTCTCCTCATTTTGTGGAGCCTTTTCAAATTATAGAGGGAGTTGGACTGGTAGCCTATCGGTTTTTACTACCATAGAGGTACCAGGACATGTATGAAATCATTCATGTTTCAATGCTTTTCCAGAATCATGGGGATTTTAATCATATTTTTTATCTTCAGGAAGTTGAGATAGATGTTGATGATATCTTTGTAGAGTATCTAGGGCACATCATTTAATAGATCTGGAATGCTCTCAAGGATGATTTGTACCTCTAGTATTGTTGCTATTGTAGCATGGCTGAGTATAAGAAGAGGATTGGGAGAGGGAAGCTGTCGTACATGCCCAATAGAAATAGTTGTTCTCAGTCAATCTTTCTTCAACCTTAGAAGGTGAACCCAGGGACGAGTTATTTAGAAGGTGATTAATGTAAGAACCCATTAAATGAATGGTTTCATGCTACTTCACCTTTTCACAGTAATGAAATTAATGGGTCGAACAAAATGACTCTATAAAAAGGTTGTCTGCTACACGACCTTATCATACTAATGAAAGGAAAGGCATGAACCCAATGACATGATAAAAAGGTTTCATGCTACATGAACTTATAATACTAATGAAAGTAAAGGACTGAATAGAATTAAATATTACATGAGTTTATAATCAAATAAGAATTTTTTGACTCGAGATCACCTTGGATTCTGATCGGAGAATTCCATGAGCACTCTGGAACCCCATTCTTATTCAATGACATGGATTGCATAGATTGATACCCACCTAGATCCCGATCCATATTAGTAGGTGCCTCATTGTGGAATACATTGGATTATGATCCTTTGAATACATTTTTACCCCATTCCAGGAAACAATTATTTCTGAGTTGGTCACCCTCGAGGTCTACATATCCTTGGTTATTTCCTTGGGACATAAAATTTAAATAACATTGATCATGGTTTTCTTATAACATCTTCGAACATTCTATATTTATACTAACATTAGATTATTTCAGTGTTGGATCTTCTTCTCTTGACCTATCGAAATTAATAGGTAAATTATTAATTAATTCATTGGTTACCGGATCAAACACTAGCTACGATATGAAGCATGTACTCAGGTATTTAGTTACATTGTAATGCTTCACAATTACATTTCCATTACAGGAGAAAAATATTATAGGCACCATTGGTGGTGGCCCACTGATATTTATCTAACACCCCCTCGGGGTGCCTTTTTGTACCCATGGAAGATTACATTGTTTCATGTGATGACAAAGGGGATGAATATGGCTTAAAAATCTTTATTTCTTGCTGTTTAGTATGGAGAATGATAGTAGAAGGCCGATTCGGGATATAGGATGTTTAGGATATCCTTTGATTTAAATTATTCATTGTGGATCTTGTTAATAATTTCTTTATATCCTTGTTTTATAGTATTCTAGTATATGGAATATCATCATCTATTGTTTAATTTTATTATAGTTGATTCATTTATTATTATTATTGTCTCTATTTTCTGATGTGACTTCTATTTACCTATATTTCAAGTATTATTTAATTATTTTTACTCACACCCATTGTTATGAACTTTGGTAATGATGGTATTTTCTCCCTCTGGACACACCAAAGATACTCACTACTAGTCTGTAGCCATTGGAATTCGGGGAGATACGCTTGAGGCCATGTGGCCCATCGGGCTTGGGGATCCCATCAAGTGGAATCTGGGTCTAGGATTTCACATAAAAAATGGAGTTTATAGTAGAAAGATTTATAGAATATTTGAAATTGAAAATAATATTTTTTAGAACATTACACCTTAAGGTATTATAGAATTCACGCCACAATAGTTTTTGTAAAAAATAAGAAATTATTTCTTATAAGTCCAAACATATACATGAGTCTTTTGAATAATTGTTTTAAAAGGAATATAAATGTAAAAAATTAATGGGTGTTTGGAAGTCCCTATTTGATAAAGAGAAAGTAAAATTGTGGAGGGTGATTTGATGATAACGATGAATGTGTAATTTTTAATTGGTAAACATAATATAGATAAACATAAAGTGATACAACATGAAGTATGAATTTATCATTGTGAGATGTGATGTCACGTTCTTTAAAAATGTTGAATAGACTAAAAATTTATATTGTTTAGAATATAAGGATAATTTTTCCATTTTATATCATGTTTAAGAAAATATAGTAAACAAATAGAAACAAATGCATAATAAATATTATATATTTTTCATTGATGAATATAGAAAATAAAATCCAACAGATTCAACTTTTGTGGGGATAAATCATATTGATTTTGAGAACATTTTTGGAGATCAACATCATTGTTTAAGAATAATAATTAATATCATGGATATAAACCATACAAGTATTTTACCACATGATATATGTAATATAGTAGAGGAGGAATTTTAATATAATGATTTTATTTATGTAATGCATAATGAACTGAATTATATTGAATGGAATGAAACTTTAAAACTTATTCCAAAATTTAAAAAGGTTATTGGGGAAAAATGGGGTTTTTAAAAAATTGTTATATTAGGGATGAGCCTTGAAAATAAATCCATCTTTGTATATAAAAAATATTCATAAATTTAATTAGTTGACTTAAGGGAACCATTTTCTCAAATTTCAAGACTCTAACAAATCATAATATTCAATTCCATAACAACCCATTGTATCTTCAATGTATTTCCTTAGATACTAATTCCTCTTTTCTAAATTCTAATATTGATGATTAAGTTTGGTTGGAACAATCTAGAGGAATTAAGATATATTTTTATGGAAGAATGATATGTATATTGAATAATCTCTCATTTTTTGAATAATTATCATAGAACATGGTACTTTAATAACGGTGATTATCTAAAAGGCATGAAATTTTATAAATAGAATGTGAAAAATACCCTATATATGAAAACTTATAACACCATGTAACTCTGTGTGATTATGTATGAAAGATCCTTACCTATTCTAAAGATTAATTTTACTTATTTTAGGTACTCTTTTGACATACTTTTGGTTCTGGTTGTTTGGGTTTTACCTTAGGGTGATTTTTTTTGAAATTCTGAGAATTTTGGAAGAAGGATATGATTGAATGATTAGATCACGGTTGGCCTAAATTTTGTCCCCAACCCAGTGAATTGTGAGAACCCAAATAGAAGGGATTTTCATGATTGGAACATGGTTCATCAAAACAGTCACCCTTTTTAGAGAATCCTTGAACCCCCCCCCCCTAGTAAGGGCATAGTTAAGGCGCATGATTTTGAAAACTGTGCACCCCTTATGAGGATACGATGCATATGTTTTTAATTAACCCAAAAATTAGAATTAAACCTCCCAAACATACCCATTTTATCTTATAATCACCCATATCTCAAACCTAAACATTCTCTCCTATTTCGTAAGGTTTATGGATAGATTCCAAGCCCTCCCGACCTCCATTATTGTCAAATTAAAAAGGAATATTAACGTTCTGAACATCTCTGGGTATGTGGGTTCTTCTCAATTAATATCTCTCTCAATATCATACTCTTCTTATCATATGAAAGAAGAATTTTTATCCACTATTGGTTCATTATCTAGATCATTGTTTTCTATCTCTGGATCTATTTAATCTCATTTTGATTATTTCATTAATGATCACTCATTGTCGTGGGTTTGACCTATGTGTTTCAATTTAAATAACTTCTATTGGGCGATAGATCATCAATGAATTGAGGTAGGTGATCTATTATTCAAATATCGATACCGTGATTTCAATTATTTATATTTAAATATATAATTTCTATTGAAGTATTATAAATTGAGTATCTTACACAGAAGTAATAAATTTGGTAAATTAGTTTATTATGAGATTGCACATATTGGATTTTTTTGATTTTTTTAATTAGATTAATTAATTTATGAATTAATTATAATGATAATTATATTGTTGAATTAGATTAATAATTGGTTGAATTAATTAATGTAATTGATGTGAATGATTATAGTTTAAAATTAATGGAATTGATGTGATTAATTAGTTATTGAAATAATTAATGGTCTACATTGGATTAATTAGTTACTGAACTAATTAATGGAATTATTTTAATATGCATTTGATACATTGGATTAATTAATTTTTTAATTAACTATGGATTTTTGTGGTACATGTGATATTGTGATGTATGTGATATTTAGATATTGTAATATATGTGATATCGTGATATTGGGATATAATTTATATTGTGATATTGTGATATATGTGATTATTGAGTGTAGGATGTTGTCAGCTGTATCAAAATCCCATAGTGATAATTGAGATAATGGATGTTAATAACGACATTAAGATATGGATTACAATAATGAATAGTAATAATTTAAGTCAGATGTGAATTAAGATAATGAATGGTAACAATGATATTCATTAATGAATTGACATGATGAAGGGTGAAAATGGAGTTTAGATATGAATTGGGATGAGGAATATTAACAATGTAATTTAGATATTAATTAAGATAATGAATGGTAACAATGATTCAGATATAAATTCATAAGATGAATGGAAATAATGACATTCAAATATAAATTGATATAATGAATAGTAAAAATGGAATTTCAATATATGACATCCCTTGGGAATAGCCGAGACTCTGGCATGGGACAAAAAATGTTTTGTAAGTTTGGGTGTCCTTGGGAACCCAAGGGTTATATGGTTAAATAATGACTAATTAAATAAATTTAAACTATTTACTTTATTGATTTTATTTTTTATTTATACAACTGCATAACAATTTTTGAATGGATATTGTTTAATACATCGTTGGTGGTGGCCTACAATGTTGTACTCACGCAATACTCAGGCTACCGAGAATAGACTTCATGGTAGTAAGATAGGTTAATAGAGAAGGCCCTATGTTAAATAGATGATTCATGATGGATGATGGTTGAGGGAATTGGATAATATTCGATACCTTCTTGGGAGTTATTAGTTTCATTATTTATTTTGTGTTTTTAAAATTGAAAATTTACTCATACTTTGGAAAGGAATATCTACTATTTAGTTATGGATATTTTATTTCTTGTTTTAGTCTTCATGTGACATCTCTTTGTCTGGTTAGTATTTATATCATTAGACTATTTTTTAATTATTTTTATTTTTGTGCTACTTTGATAAAGAGTTTATAGTCTCACTATGATTGATATTAGACCCTCCCATATTGTTGGAAGACTCGTGCATACTAGGTGGCGTGCTTGAGGTCACATAGCGAACTAGCATAGGGCACTGGTGTGTGGCACAATGGATAGGATTTGGCAAAGTGGCATCAGAGGATTTTACTTTTATTTTAATTTTTTTGTAATTTTGGAATGGTATAGTAGAGAATATGATTATTCAACCCTTAGATATGACCTCATTAATGGGAGTTTGTATCCCATTATAAGGGTAAAACCAAGTACCCATGTAGGGATTTATGATATTGATTTAGGTTGTTACAGTTGTTGTTATTTTGCCTCAATTGATTCACTTCATAAGTGATTTGATTATTGATTAACTGATTTGATTATATTTTAGTCATATTATTGTATGGAATGATAGTTTTGTATACATTAAATATTCAAGAAAGTAATCATTATTTTTTGAAGTAAATCATTTTAGGAACACATCAAAATTTGTGTTTTGGTTAAATTATTTAATTCAAATAATTTTATTTTCATGTATGAATTGAACTCAGAAAGGTGCCTAATATTATTTAATAATTATAATTTGATGCAATATGTAAATGAATGAGTAGCTAATGAGATGTTGAATAATGAGAATGAGTTTACCATTATTAAACATGATGTATATGTACAATGGTTAAGGGTAGTGATAGTTCCACAATGTTGACCATGTGGTGGAAAAAGGGGGAATGACATGTTATGGACCTATTTTAGTCCCTCTTATTAAATGTGTTAATGCTGTGTGAGGTTTCATAAGATGATTTTTTGTAATTTAAGAGATATTCTTCCCTGAATATGCCTGTTGAGAGAATGATAGGAGGAAACTTTTTAGATGCTATTCTTATAGTGGAACCTGATGCACCAGTAGTGTTGGGCGAGGAATTCATATATATTTTATGAGAGGACATTGTTTTTTTATGAAACTTATTGAAATAGATCTAGGGAGGGTTTTGGAAAGCATGTATGAACTAAAAAGGGAGTTTCAGTTGCAACAACTTCTGAATTTCACCAGAGAGAGAGGACTTTAGGTAGATAAGATCTGGATTTAATCCATCCAAATGATACTTGAACATGAAGTGAAACTAGATGAGAAGACGGTCATGTTGGATTCTAATATATTGTGAGGATTTATGAAGCACTGTTTGGATTTTTCGACTCAGATCGAGAAGGAATATGAGACATAATGGAAGTACCTTTTGGGTAAGTTCCTACAACACTTCTATCCAAAGATGCCAAGATAGGAGAAGGAATCTGAGTTCATGCGGTTGAATCAGGGGATAATCATTGTGATGGACTATGTTGGTATCTTTATATAACTATAGGTATTTTTTGTAGTATTTGAAAGAGATGAAAAAACTATAAAAAGGCCTTTCCAAGATAGGAATAATGTTAGATTAAGACCCATGTTAACCTCTTTAGGGATAAAGAAGTTACTGATGTGGTGGACCGGGATCTCATTACTGAGGGGAATTTGAGAGAGGATTTCAGTGGAAGAAATTTTGATTCTGTTGGGTGATCTAGAGGTATAAATTTTGAGTTTAATAATCATCACAATTATAATATATATTGGAGTAGTAGAAGGTAGAGTTTCTAGGAGGAAAGATCAGATATATAGGTCCTCATCTGAGTCTTGTTCACTAGTGCTGTAGGTTGGAAAAATATCATAGTCACTATACCAAACCACTAGTTGAGTGATGATATTGCAGTAGGATAGGAAATATAATAATGTTCTTCAAGAATGAATGATAGATAGGTAGTGCTAGAGTAGCTCAGAAGAATCAAGGTGGGGATGGGGGACTTATACACCATATCAGTCTTACAACTATAGTTCTACTATCCCTGGTGGTAGAGGATGTTAATATGGAGTTAGTGGGAAGGATTTCTAGTTTCAATAGAGTGGTATAACATAGGGGACCCAGACTACATCACGTGGAATATGGGAAGGATAGTTCTATATTGTTCATCCTACATAGGTTTCCGTAGAGGATGGACCATAAATCGTTAGAGGTACTATTCTAGTATCTTATAGACTGGGTAATTCCTTATTGGATCTTATGGCCTCGTATTTTATAATTTTAAAAAATTGGTTAATGTTTTGATACTAGAAGTTGTGTTTGTGAGTGGTGTTATGATGATAGATACACCATTTTGAGTACTGTCAAGATACATCTATTTTTACAAAGGTTTTTGTCTCATGGATGGGGAGTATCAATTTCTATGGGATCATTACAACCATGAACTTATAATAATTGGACTAATTATGGGTATGGAAATTCTAGTAGAATACCAAGCCCAAATTGACTGTTACCATAGTAGAGTCACCTTCATATCTCATGACACTGATGACTATATTCACCATAGAGAGTGGTGTATGTAGGCAGGTCATGCAAGGCCAGTTCATCAGTAACTGGGGAGTTTTCCACCTTGGAATCTAGTTTTCTTCAATATGATGTGGGTGTAAAAAGAATTTCATTCCACCTTTGGTAGATTTATTTCATTATTTATTTCCAAAATACTTTTCTAGGATGTCACTTAAGAGATATGTGTAATATTCTATTGAGATCATTCATGGGGATGAGTGGGTTTCTATTCTACCATACAAAATGTCAAAAATAATTATTAAAGTGTTAGAGACTTAAATGGAAGTGTTAATAGATAATATGTTTATCCATTTAAGAATGTTTCATTGGGGTTATCCATTATTTCCTAAAAAGATGATGTCAATATATTTTTATGTGTTAATTCCTTGATATTGAACTGGATGAATGTGATGAACCAGTATCCTCTTCCACATTTTGATGAAATGTTTCCTAGTTGAGGGGATCCTGTGTTCCTAAAAGTTTGAATTTTGTTCAGTGTAACATCATTTGAGTGTTGTAACTTCTTATATACTTAGGGATGCCTTCATATGTTAGTAAATAATTTATGAATTCTTTGTAATTCCATTCATTTTGATGAACACACCAGCAATGTTTATGGACTTGATAAATAGAATCTTTCATCAATTCCTAAATCAGTTTTATGTAGTGCTCATGGATGAAATCTTGGATTACTCCAAGACTGAGTAAGATCATGCATGAAATCATGAAATCACCTTGAGTACACAGAGATATCATTTTTATATGCAATTCTATATAACATTCAATTTTGGATTTATCCGGTAGACATATTGGGTTACATTATCTCAAAGGAAGGTGTGTCTATGAATCTATGAATGGGGTTGGAAGTGGTTTCCTAGGGGAAACCCAAGAATGTTTAAGATATTCATATATTTCAATGATTAGAGAGATATTATTGGAGGATCATCTGAGACTTTTCACATTTGTAAAAACAACTTTCTAGATTGAAAAAAATGGGAAATTTTTTTAAATTGCACATAAAAATTCAATATTATATTTGAATAAGTGATTGACATTGGCACCGATCTTTGTACTACCTATTCCAAGTGAGGAGTATGTTGTGTTTTTTGATTCTTATGGGATAGGTATTGGAGTTTTGTTGATGTAGGGAGATCATGTTGTGGTTTATGGGTCTCCAATGTTGATGTCACATGAGAGGAACTACCCTACACATGA
Source organism: Viscum album (assembly GCA_963277665.1). Taxonomy (NCBI): domain Eukaryota; kingdom Viridiplantae; phylum Streptophyta; class Magnoliopsida; order Santalales; family Viscaceae; genus Viscum; species Viscum album. Next base: position 1,076,012,445 of record OY728134.1, read on the forward strand.
CCTTGAGTTTCCCACCAAGGTTTATTCTTTGAATTGTAGTAAACATTATTAGATGTATGAAACAAATTCTATGAATATGGATCACTGGTTTAAAAAATATATATTTTCATAGTTATATTTCAATCTATAATAGAAGAGATTGGTTCAGTATATAAAGTTATTAAATTTTGAGCTAGCATATATGCTCGGGAAGGAAAATATATGGAAGACACCTTATGTTGAAATAATCAGACTCAAGATGTTCAATAATCTATTACTGAGTTGCTGATTATGGCTTTACTGGATGAAATTCATGTTGTGGTTCGGTTGAGTAAGGAGAAGATGAATCTTGTGTCAGTTTAATTAGAGTCTATACATTTGAGTTGGATCGGAGATAGTATATATGTGGATCCAAAATGCATAGATTTGAGGTAATTCCTTGATATTGGGGAGTAACCTTCATTTTAGATCATATATGAGGATGATATCATCGATGTTAAGAATCAAATTTTTATTCCTACCAGCATGTGTCATGATATGATATAAGAATTTTGTGACTCGATGTATACAATGAATCCACATGTAACCAAAATGTCTTGTGAACTACGACAAAACATTTTGTGGTTGGTAATGAGAACATTAATAGAAGGGTTTGTGAAATGATGCTACACTTGTAAATAAGTGAAAACAAGAATCATTGACCTCATGGTTTACTACTTCCATTTCCCATTCTAGAATGGAAGTGGGTAGATGTTACCATGGACTTTGTGAAAGGTCTTCTGTGGACACCTTAGAAGAATGACACTATTGGGGTGATTATTGAATTTAGACAATAGTAGCACATTTCCAGAATATTTAGTGGACCTTCTTAGTAGAGTGGTTGTGAGACTTTTACATTTAGGATATAGTTTGTCTATATAGAGTTCCATGAACTACATTTTTATATAGCGACTCATGTTTTACATTGAAAATTTTTTAGGGGTAGTTGAAGGATCTTGGTAAATAGGTTGTCTATCGTTCGGAATTCTCCCCATACATAGATAGATAATTTCATCATACTATGTAGGTAATTAAATATATTCAACGAGCATGTGTTCTAGACTTTGTTGGGTGTTGGGAAATACACCTAGTTTTTATATAGTTTTAATATAACAATAGGTGTCAAGATATTATTTAGATGGAACCAAATTTGGATATTTTTGGTAGGACATGCATATCTCCTCTATGATGGATGGAGTTAGGTGAGTCAGTGTTTTTGATACTTAATCTCATATAGGAGATAGTAGAGAAGGTTCAGTTGAATCCGAATAATATGGATATGGATCAGAGTAGATAGATTTCATATGCTGATAGACATCAACGGCCCCTAAAGATTTAGATAGGGGTGATGTATTCCTTTATATATCTCCTAGATTTAGTCAACATGGGATATGGTGATATGGAATGTTAGAACCCAAGTTTATGGGACTCTTTTTCGTTTTGGATAGAATCAGGCTAGTGGTGTACCAATTTGATCCTCTATAGAGACGTAGTGTTCTGAATAACATTTTCTATGGGTAATGAATTCAATAGTATCAACCTGACCCTTCTCATGAGATCAAATTTTAATATGTTGATCTTGAGATAGATGTGTCCTTTGAGGAGCATCTGATACACGTGATAGAACACAATGAGAATGTGTTCCTGAAAAATGGCCATGGTGATTGTCTTTTTATTGTGGAAACTTGGATGTGTGTAGGAGAAAACATGGGATAGATAAGTGGGTATTTCTTGGTATTTTATAGGTACACTTTTTTCTCTCTTTTAGTTATTTTTGTTTGGGTTTTACATTAGGGTATGTTTGGGTTATAATTTTTAGAAAATTGAAATGAGGATAGGTTGTCCATAGTTTCTATATAGTTTTCCCAAACTGTGAACCCAACCTAAAAAACTATTTGATCTTTGAAAGATGTTATTCACATAACTAGAAAGACATTCATTAAACTATGCTCCCACTTAAAAGTATAAAATCCCCCATGAAGTGGCATAAGTTGAAGGCTCGTAATTTTTAAAACCGTATTCCTCAGTTTGGTGAACTGTGTGCGAGTTATTAATTAACAAGAGAAATATAATTAAAATTACCCAACACCCCATTTTAACTCCTAATAGGGACTATATTGACCCTAAACATTTCATCTCTATTTTTTTTATGATTTTGGATGTATTCCTAGACCTCATTGACTCTGTTCATGGAAAATCAATGGGTATATTAAATATCATCCCCTCTAGAGTTATGTGGTTTCTTCTTGATTGCTCTATTTCTCCCATGTTCTTCATCCTAGATAAAATAGGGTTGTTTATCATGTTTATTTCTATATATAGATATATTTTTGTTAGATTTTGATCAATTTAATATTTTTTTAATGATTTTATTTATGATCTAATTATTCATTATGAGTTTGACTTATCTATTTCAATTCGGGGAATTTCCCTTGGGCGATCGGTCATCAATGAATTTTTGTGGGAAGTATATAATTCAAATCCAAATTTCATTATTTTAGTTTCATATATGTAAATATAGAATTGAAATTAGATGATTAAAAATTGAGTTTCATCCATTAAATTATTTAATTTCAGTAAATTAAGTAAGGGATTATAAATACTCGGGTCATTGGAATTATTAAATTGGAATAATAAATTTTTTCATTAAAATTCGTGATATAGACTTTGTCGAAGTGGAAAAATTAATTGTTGAATTAATTATTTGGATAATGATATTTTTTAACTGGAATAATTAATTTTTGAATTAATTAATGGAATTGATATGATTGAATAATGGTTGAGTTAATTAATTTTATTGATGTGATTAATTAATTAATTAATTAATGGGATAGATTTTATTAATTATTTTTTGTGTTAAAATATATAATGATGTGGATATGAAATTGGTACATTTGAAAAATTAATTGGTGAATTAATAAATATGTTATAGTGTTAATTCTGATATTTTTGAGATATTTGATATAGTGATATATGTGATATTATGATATTGTGACATTTTGATATATGTGATATTATGATATATGTGATAATCATGTGCGGAACATGGTCTTATACATTATAACCCCATAGTGATAATTGTGTTGATAAATGGTAATAATGAAATTCAGATGTTAATTAAAATGATGAATGGTAACAATGGGATTCAGATGTGAATTGACACTATGAATGATAACAATGGAATTCAAATATGAATTGAGAAAATTAATGGTAAATATGTAATTCAGAATTGAATTGAGCTGATGAATTGTAATAGTGGAATTCAGATATGACTTGAGATGAAGAATGGTAACAATTGAATTCAAAATTGAATTGAGATAATGAATGGTAACAATGAAATTCATATATAAATTGGGATGGTGAAGGGTAGAAGTGGAATTTAAATATATGATATCCCTTAGGTATAGTTCACAGTTTGGCATCGGCCAAAAAAACTATTGGGAGTTTGGGTGTCCTTGGGAAGATGAGAGTTATGTGGTTAAGAAATTAGTAATTTATTACATGTAAACCATTTAATTTATTTATTTAATTTATTTATTATATATTTTAATATGTTGTTTTTATTGGATATTGTTTTTGACATCATTGGTGGTGGCCAACCAAGTTTTACTCACTCCCTAATTAGGCATCTTAATTGGTAGATGAATTATTTTCAGGGTTAAAGGATAGGTTAAGGGAAAAAGACCTTATGTTAGATGGTTGAATCAGGATATATCATGGTTGACGAATCCGAATGATATTGGGGACCCCACTATGAGTTTTCATTATCTTTATTTATTTTTCATTTTTTATAATAACACATGACACAAAATTTGGCGAGGAATGTCTAGTGTTTAGTTATGGATATTTTATTTCCTATTTTAGTCATCATGTGATATTCATTCATCATGTTATTTGTTATATAATATTACATTTGTTTATTTAATTCTAATATATTACTAGATTAATAAATAGGGTATATTATTCACATGATATATTTTAGACCCTCGCTTCTAGTCAATAACCTCTAGCTTATGGGGAGGTACATTTGAGATCACATAGAAAACAATCTTGGGGAACATGTGTGTGGAACCTAGGTCAGGATATTACAATGTATGTTGATGGTATAATAAATTCCATCTATAAAAAAAGATTATGTGACGATTCTTCATGGAATATTAACGAACTATTTTAAATATAAATTATAATATATATGAGATTTATTTTTGGCTTGAAAGTTTTGAAAAAAATTGTTTATCTTTACGTCTGATATGAAAAATATTCAAAAGTGTATTTGATGTTCCATATAAAAGATGCTAGAGTAGTACCTTTGCCTAATTAAGGTGGGCATGAATATGAGTTACGATTATAAATGGAAATCTATTAATGGGCGATGTCTTGGATGTTTTATTAGAATCCATATATTTGGAATAGCTTCAAGACCTAACATTGTACATGTCTTCATAATTTGGATTTGTTATCAATATAATCCATTAGAAACATATCCTTTAGAAACAATAATAATATTGAGATACATATTAAACAGTCAAAATTATTCTCTGATGTATAATAAGATATCTAAGATGTTATCAAAAGTTTTTACTAAAGCAGTCTGAGAATGAGAATATGACGATCGAAAATCCACTCCCAAGTGGTATATTTTTATTACAAGGAGTTTTTCTAGGGAATTCAATAAATATATCATAAGTGACACTAAACGTCTATAATGTTTACTATTTAACCACCTCATAGATAGAGACATTTATGAGTTGGATAAAGGCATATATTAAGGACATGAGTTTGGTTGAAAATTATCTTTATATAATGTTATGTTATGATAAGTCTGTTATAATCATAACTAGAAACATAGTGTACCTATATAAGTAATATAATATTGAGATAAAATACCATTTCTTAAAGGATATGGTTGAAGAGGGAGGTCTAAGACTAGAATGTGTTCAATGTAAATAAATTTTTTTGATATCCTAATCTTAACTCTTTCAACAACATAGCTCATGATGCTAAGGATACAATTGAGAGTGTAGCCCATCCCCTCTCATATAGGTTATTATTAATTCAGGTTTCCAAATATATCCGATATAATATTCAATTCTTATAAATGTTTTTATATTGTAGGTGTTGGGGTTCATTTATCCCATTTTATTAATTTTTCAAATGTGTGTATCATGTGTTGTATAAAGGACGATCAAAAATCATTTAATTCTACTTGTATATATGAAGATATGAGAGTTATTTAGTTGATTTATTATTTTGGGATATATTTTATGATTTATTTAATAAAACTTTTTATTCAAATAGATAGTTATTGTAGAGTATTTAAATAATAATTATTTATTCATCTTCTACCACGAAGTTTTGTCGATATAAAAAAGTTATTCTCATTGGTTTTATTTTTATTAAGTAAGATACAAATTCGTGTTATTTCCAGAAGATCCAATTGGATAAATTTATGAAACTATAATGATTTTGTTTTTAATTCCCATTTAAGTGTGATTAATAATGTTAAAATAATTAATGAGGTATTACATTTGTTTATATTACATATTCATTGTCTAACATAGTATGGAAAGAAATTTTTTTCTTCTAATATGTATAACATTGAGAGTTGTTGGTTCTAATTTTAAAAGAAAACACAAAAAAATATCAATGAACATAAACTATGTATAAAACATCCATGATGTGTCAGGATTTACGGACACAAAGAATAACTATTTGATAATGTTTTTATGTGATTTATTATGGCTAGAGTCACATTATAAATCACTAAAGAAATTTGATGAATATTTTTAACTTGGATATGAGTTTGGGAAAATGTAAATGTCCTTTAGCATAATATTTTTCTAACTAAGAATATGACTCTGATAAAATAAAATCATAAGAATAAATCAATGATTGATCATATTCCTTTGATAAAAGATAGGAAAAATGTAAATTTAATGATCACATACCATTGATCATAAAGTTTTATCATCATAAGGATTCATTATGAGTCCTCATGTCCCATCTAAATATAATGGTATAATCTTATAACTTTTAAAATGTTCAATAAAATTGAAATTGTCATTAGTGTAATACATTGACTCTATAAATTATTTTTTTAGAGTTTATGAATTTTTAATCAATGTACGATTTTTTTCGAAATGTAAACATCAATATTTTGATAATTCTATAAGGGTATTTCAGTATGAAAAATAATGATTCGGTGCTTTTAATTTTAAATAATGAAAATAAAAATAGTTAGTTAATCAATTTGTGGTGGTCATTATGAATCAAACATGTGATCATGACCCATGGAAATATTAGAGGTGTTAAATGAGAAGAAGAAGAAGGTTGGATTAGGTGTTCCACATTAATGAAAAAATTATTACCCATCAATATTTCTATGTGGGTATATCAATAATATCAAAAAAGTCATGTATTTTGTAGAAATTTTGAGTACGGAGAAAGATCATAACCATTCTAATAAAACACGAAGGAATGATATGAGTCTTTATCTAAACACTTGGGATTTTTTGGATGATTCAATAACTCAGGAGTTATGAAAATCAAAATAATCATTCCATGACACTAATATTTATTGAGATATCCATAAAAATTATTTGAATGATATTCATGTAATATTTTGTTAATATAAATAACAAGTTACGAGATATTTTTTTTTTGAGATTTTGGAGAAGATAAACTGATACAATATTGTATGAAAGACTATAATCTATGACAAATTTCATTATATTGTTTTACAAGGAATTGAATGAATATATACTTAATAGGATTCCATGTGGACTATCATATATTAATTAATTATATTTATTCAGGATGGTTTATTTGATTTTGTATATGTGATATTTTAAATTGTTAGGGAGAGAAGTTTTATGATTTCAATGAAATACCCATGCTCCAGTTCCTACTGAAAATATTAATGATATTTTTCACATGAGATAATAATAATGATGCATCTAGTGTGTTTTCATCCACACGTTTTTGAACCTCGTTAATGAATTTATTGTGAATCAGTTTATAATATCATTAAACAAAATTACAAAGAGGTTTTAAAGAATCATTAGAGTTGAAAGTATTGGAATTTTCAATTCACACTAATTGACCCCCCCACCTATGTGTGTGTCAACCTTCATGTGATCCAATAAAATTAAAAGATTTTTGTGAGATATCTTTATTATTTTTTACTTATGTTACTCATGTGTGATGAAATGGAAAAATTAATGGGTAATGGTTTTAGATTAAAATTACCATCCTGAATGGTTCATTTTAGTATTATATAATGATTTTGTATTTGTGAGATATTGAAAGTTTAGTTTTCTAAAATGAAATAATTTTTTAATTTATTTAGACCGAGGTGGGATTTCATGAGTTATTTATTTTGAAAAAAAAATTTCATTTTAGATAAATAGTTTTTTTGGGGAGCCTCATGAGTAATAAATTCATCTAGAAATATTTTATATGTTACAAAATGCCTATATATGATGATAGGCTTTTCGTTTGATTTAAATTTTCTATAAAATATATATATTATAAAAGATTTAGTGATATTATTACTATTTACAAAGGAAGATGATAAATGAGATAATGAATCTTGTAATTCCTCACGTCAATCAGATAATATGGTTTTATTATGAAATAAATATGAATTTTTATGTTTACTCGGGGCCTCATAGGATTTTACCATGACTATTAAGAAAATATTTGGTAATAACACAATATAGGTATATTTCAATAATTTCAATATTTAATATTTTTCTAATTAATTTTAAAAACACGTTGAGCAACAAATATAGCTCATTATCCTCATAGGATATTCATCAATGACTTGAAAATAATTTACACTAAGAGTGATGGGTTAATATATATATATAATTCATATAGAGTGTTTAAAAAATTATAAACATTTCACACTAACTATGGGTTTTTGATATTTGGTACATAGACTCTATGATCACTCATAAGCTAAATTAAATTTATTAGACATGTAAATGGTCTTAATGTATTTTCAATATGAAAAAAATATATTTAATTACTATAAATTTTGTATAGGGGTATGTTTTATCTCAATGAGATGTCAAATTAATGATAATGATGTGATTTATTTATATATCTATAATCAAATCTCTATATTATATTTTTTGAAGATAGAAGTGGAATTTAGGTATTCTAAAATGTTATTAAATTTATGTATAGACGATTTTAGATCATATAATAGGTTTATTTATTATAATTCTGATTAAAACAATAATGTTTTGAAAAAACAAGGATTCCTATTTAAGATTTATATAGTTATGATACTATTGGAGTGTACATATAAATTTAATATTCATATAATTTCATATAAGTTTGAATATATAAATTATATGTATTTTTTAGTTCTTGAGAATTTTTAGTCATGTGTTGGATCAATAATCATCTTGGTGACCTTATTAAATAGTATATAAAGTATGGTAATTGTATATGATATAATGATTTGTAGGTGTGTAATTTTATTGGGTAATATACATAAGGGTTTAGAAAATTTATGTAAATATGGATATATTGAAGGCTATGTAACTGGGTTCCTTTACATATCACAGTGTTGTTGATCGAGGTGTTTTCTCATTAAGGATACATTATTACATTAGTATGGTGTTATTGTACAAGATGTATTGGTAGGTATTCTATGTATTATTTATTACACTATTTAATATAATCTACACATAATTACATTATTTATAACAAGATTTTCACATTTTTAATATTTTTTTGATTATAGTTTAATATAATTAATAAAAAATATTACATTACAAAGGGAATACTAAAATAATGCCCATTGTTTACCAAAAAAACAAGATGTTTTTGGTTATAGACTTGTTCCATTTATGAAAAATTGGTTTGGTTCATGTCTGATTGAATTCGTTCAGATATAAACATAAAACATTTTCTTATTCTTCTATTGTACCTATGAAAAATATAATAAAATGTGGGATGAGCATTAGATGATCAATAATAGATTTAATAATAATGAAAAATTGTTTTTCTAATGAAAAAGATAAAAACCAATGAAAATGTTTACCGATTTTTTACAAAAAAACATTAATATTACAAATAAAACATATTCACAAAATAAAATTAAACTACTCTAAAATAAAACCTCTAAACCCCATTATAAATCATAATAATGTACTCAATGAATAATGATGAACATTAAAACTCTTAAAAAAATAATATTTGAAATAAAAACCATTAACCATTTAAAATTCATAATGATTCATTACATAATGAAATCAAAATATGTCCATAAAAACATTGAAATACTAAAATAGTTTTTTAAAGAAAAATATTCTAAAATTTTGTTCACCCATGTTTAAATTTCATAAAAAATAACTGGGGGGATGTCAATTCCATAGGAGTAACCTCATTCCTAACATTTTTTAGCTAATAATCACCCAACAAATTTTTTGGATCTATATTAGGCACACCAATTTTCATGAGTTATATTAGGCTCACTAATTATCATTTATAATTACTATGTTTCAAATCATGAATAAGCCATTTTTAATATTATATATTTTTACCCTAAAACCCCTGAAAACTATGCTCATACAATATAAAAAAGAACATACAATTTTCACATAACAATAAAGAGAAATGTTATTTTATTTAAAAATAATTCTTAAAAGATAAATATTAAATTATTAATGGGTAATTGAATTTTTTTAGAAAACATTGAGTCTTGTAAAGGAATATTAATAATAAATAAAGGATATAACGGAAGGAAAATCAATTTATTTTGTATATGTAAAAAAATTATTAATTCAATTATGTAGTGAAAGTTAAAAATTAATAGTTTTAATAAGATTAATAGATTACTCTATAGAATTTAAAAGTAATTAAAAATTTATATTAAAATATCATTATCATTATTTTAAATTTAACAATTAAAGAACCTAGATATGGATGGAAAATATAATAAAATATTTAATAAAAATTCAAGAAAAACCCCAAACAACTTTGTCAAAATTTGAATCAAAATAACAATGATAGATTGAAAATAAAAATTAGTTTTAAAAAACATTAATATTATTAAATTAATAATAAAATAATCCATATGTAAGTATATAAACAAAAAAAATTGGTTTTAAAATTTGAATAGTCTTAAAGAAAGGAAATTGAGATGGTAGAAATTTGACCTCATACCCTTAATTGACATGTACATATTTTAATTTTCTACATAGTGAAATTTTATTTATTTTATATTTGAATATAAACCATTTTAATGATGATTAAATTTTAATTATTCATTTTATTTCATTAATTGTAATGTTTTATTTATCTATTAAATTATTTTTTTTTCAAGTCAAATGTTCTTGGGTCGTTTGGTTTATAATCTCAAATATAACATTGGTAGGTTAAGTGTGGTAAATGGTTTTATGATCCCATAATCTAAAAACGCATAAACATTTATAATTTTCATTTTTATATATTTAATACAATTTAAAAATCCACCATTTAATTCGTTAATGATAAATGAAATACATATGATCAAGGAGATGGTATTCCAATGTACATATGAATGGTGTTTTCATTTTCTTGGTGGTTGTAAAAGAAATAAAGTATTCAATATTTCAATTTTACATAATTAATTATATTTAATAATTTCTATATTTATTTATTAATTCCTTTTTATGGCCTTCCATGGGAGAAAATAATGATAAATTAATAAAACCACTTCGTGCAGGTGGTAGTCCACACATATGCATGAGTGGTGTTATCATTTTACAACATATTCATAGGTAATATGTTATGTAATATATTACCTTTGAAATAATATCAATGATATAAATAATATATGAATCTATTTTATCCACCATCTTATCCTGCTATATCACATGATGATGAAAATTGAAACACACCACTTCATGGATATTATAGTCCACATGTATGAACGAGCGAAGTGATCAATTTCCATTGGATATAAAAGGATATAGAAATGTGTTTTATCATCAACATTATAAATTCTTTCATATTTTAGTTACAGATTTTATTATATAATATTTGTTATGATATTTTTGGAGGATTTATTAGAATAAAATTCCATCAAGGTAATCTATTAAAACATATACATCCTCTTTTTTTATCCGCATTTGGATTGATATCAATTCCATTTATGGACAGGTTTATGGTAAAATAATGATATTAGGACATTGTAATGTAATTTTGTAGATTTGTTTAGGTATAGTTTGGTGGGATATTTTAACAAGAGTATTGTTTTTAAAATAATGATGTAGGTGAATTTTTATTTGATAAAAATTAATTTAATATTCATAGTATTTAAATATTTAAGGAAAATAAAATTAATTATAAAATTTTTAGTGGGATATACAATGAAAAAAAAATATTGTTTCAAATATTTCCAATACACTGATATTTAATATATGAATTTTATGTGTTTTTAATGACATAAAAATAATTTTTAAATATTTAATATCATTTAATGTCAATCCCATGACTTTTCGTATATTTTTATACTAAAGGAAATTTGAAAAAAATGAAATTTGAATATCAATACTTTCCCTCAAAACTAATACCTTATAATTATCTAAAAAATTCCTAAAACACCATAATTGTTTCAAAGTATATGAATTTTATTTTCTCAAATAATTTAATTGGATTTTATACTTATTCCATTAGAGCTGCATTAGTGTTCCATAAGTGTTCAAGTTAATAATACCATCGCTAAATTTTAAAAAATAATTAATAAGATAAATATAATTAAAATTTCTAAAAAATGACCATCTATAATATTTAACTATATAATTTTATCCCTATTATATCATATTATATATATTAAAATAAAGTGACTTACTTGTTGTAATTATTCATTACAGAAAAATAATATAATGTCAAAAATCCTAGAAAATTGTGAGAATATTATGATATTTTAAAAGATAAAGTGATAATGTTAGAAATAACATTCTCCTGAAAGATATTAGTTAATATTATGAGAACATATCATAAATATTTTATGCAAATTAAATCCATTTACCCTTTTTCATGGTGATTACAATTTATCAAGGATACTATTATTTGACACAAAAAATGAAACTAATCTCATTAATAAAAATGAGATTTCAAATTGAAAATATGAAATACATTCTCAATGATTCATTTCCCATAAATGGATGAAATTATTTTAATATATGTTAACAAAAAAATTACGTTTTTCACATGAATAATTGTTTCCTCTATAAAAATGGTTTCCAAAAAGCATGTATAATTTATATGATTTATAATTAATTGGATATCGTTTATTCAAGGGATCTAATTTTGCATCAATGAAAATCCATAACAAAATGTTTCTTTTAAAATACTTGAAATGAAATCCTACTTTTTATAAAAAAAATTCAATATTAATCAAATTTTTTTTTTCAAAAAGTCAAAATATATCTTAAGATTATGTTAACATTATTATTCAATAAATTACGGATATTTTATCAAATAAAATTATAAAATTTGAAAAAATTAATAATAATATATTTACAAAAAATTAAATGAAATCCATTTTTGAAGAAAATGTACTTCTGAGGGGTAAATGAATTTATACTCATTTTTATCTAGAAAATTCTATTAGATTAATGTTATGTTATTTATTGGAATTGTTATCTATATATTTAAATAAATTATTTATCTATAGTTATTACCTAATTTGACATTTATAAATATATTTCTCATATTAATCAATATTCTATAAAATACCACCTTTAGTCTTACATGATCTTATTTAAAATTTGAGTTTTTATTTAATATGAATTAATATATTCATTTGAATAATTGAAAACTCTTCCACATGTATATCAAAATTTCTTTTCTCCTACTAATACATTTTAATTCAATGGAAATGTTATAATTTACATATTTGCATTATAATATTACAATAGTATTTTCTGGCTCTTCATAGGTCGATTTTGTGTTTGGTACTTTCTATCAAACATAATATTTATTTGAATTAATATAAACTAAAATAAAGGGTTGTTTATAACCCCCTTCCTTCTTAGAGAAATATCATCATTAACATTTTATTTAATTTCTAATAAATTGAAGATTTAAAACATTTTTTTCAATTAAATTCAACAAGTGGAGTAGAACCTCAAAAACCATTATTTTAATGGGGTCCTTAATAATGTAACCTACAACTAAAAGAAATGTATATGAAATTTTGAGTTGAAAACTAATATTTGTAAACCATAATAATGAAAATTTAGACTATAAATAATTTTAGGAAGTCAAATTAAAAACATTTCATTATGCACATACCCCTAATGTCTCTATTAGGACTAAGAAACATATCATTTCCTAAATATTTTCTAAACCATATATTTAACAATATTATATTGAAAAAATAGAAATGGAAAAATTAGAGATATTTTATCACATATTATTTTGAGATCAGTTTATAATTTATCTCAAATTAACCTTAAACACTCCGAAAGTCTTATATTAGGAACGATTATAACATAATCATATAATCTCTAAAATATACTAATATTTTCCATAAACAACCAAAATAACACAAAATTTATAATAAAATAATATATTAATCCTAATGTTCAATCAAACATTATTTCTCAAATAAAATCTCATCTTGTCCAAAACAAATTTATTTACAATAAACAATAAATGTTTCAAAAATACCAAACTTATTCAAAAATAACATTAAAAAAATAGTCAGCAAATAACTTTTCAAACCCATGTTTATTTATGTGTAAAGAATATTTTTTCATAATATAATAACCTTTTTGTCAAAATTAACCATAATTACCTCACCACCAATTATCATCATTACTATATATATTATCAATAAATTATAATATATTTATAAAAAATATAAAATCATTATTTCATAAATATAATATTCACTAAAACACGTGTTAAACATAAGGGTTACATTTTCCTTAATAATATATTAAAAAACAATAAATACCTCCTAATATACTCCATTAACATAAAATGTCAAAATAGTATAAATTTATATAAACAAAGGATTATACATAAATTTAACATACCATAAATAGAATAATACTACATCATAACTCAAGAAATAAAATATGTACACTATTTAATCATTTAATGTCATACATTATAATTCAACTAAGACACTCCATATTATTCATAATATTTCCTTCCTAAAATAAAAAAAATATGAATCAGGTCTTAGGATTCATCAATCTCACTCTAATCATGTTTCTTACATTTAATAAAAACTAGATAAATAATATGTAACTTTTGTATTTAATTTAATATTTTTTAATCATAATCATATAAATATACTACGAATTTATTAATATGATATTGTTGAACCCCTTCAGTAACTTTCCTTAAAAGAAATTTATTTTCATAATTCAATTACTTACAATATTTGAATCATCATAAAATTCATTGAGACATTTATCTTGCTGCTACATCCCATATTCATGACAAGTAGGATGTTGAATATTGTTATCCCCATGAATGTTATGTCCTAAACATATATGAAACACTAGTTTTATATTATATTTTTATTTCAATAAACGGAATTAGGTTCATGTTTATTATCAAAACATTTGATAGTTGGATATGAATAAATTTAAGTGTTTTTACCCAAACTACTATTAGGTTCAATTATTGATTCTAAAAACCACTAATTTATCCTTCACACAAATTGATAACATGGTTCGTGTTAATTTCATCCAATAAATTATTCTATAAATTATTAGTGTGAGTAATTGAAATCATAATAAACCATGTTATAAATTTGATAAATACAATTATATCCTTTACCATGTATTCTACTACTCAATATTTTTTATTAAGAAAGAATAACCATAATTCTATATAACATATAAACCTTTAATGTTAAACATATAATCTATATTAATATCCCAAAAATACTAATAACACTTTAATTTTTATAATTAATTAATATATTAACCTCTAATGTTATCTAATCCATTTCTATGACACAAAATATAAATCATTGTAACATTATCAATCAATAATTAAAAGTTTTATGAAAATGTTTTCACTTTATTATATTCCCAGGATCTCTTAGTTTTATATTTTTTAAGACATTGGAAAAAATTAAATTAAATAAGTATCATTGACACTATGTTTCCATTTCTTCTACAAAACTGCAAATCTTATGTTCACGGACAAATTTAATCTATGTCATTATTTGTTAGTTCAAGGAAAATTTCATTTATTTCAAGATGGAACTCACAATAGTTCATTCACATACATAGGAATATTGAAAACTATTTTAAAATGTGGGAATAGAATAATAATCTCAATATGGGCAATAAAAATAATAGAAACTTGTTAGTCTAGTTAAATACGTAAAACAAATGAAAATTTATACTCTTTTCACCCAATAAAACATTGAACATTAAATAAATCATATCCACATAATAAAATCAACATTTTCTCAATAAAAACATTATAATGAACTATATATTGGATTAAAACAATCATGTCATCATGAATAATAGGGGAACTCTTGAAATCATTTCTTTGAAAAACAAACCATTCATTTAAAATTGTATGTGACTATTCCTTACCTTGTGAAATATAATGACTTCCATAAAAATGAATTTTAGGAAAAAATAGTTATATTATATAATCATATTCATAACCATCATATACTTAAATTTAAAGAGTATCAGATAAAACTAAGTCTATGTAAATTCCATAAGAGTAAGCTAACTGGTTATCTACCTAATTACTCTTTATCACCGAATAATAAGTACTGAATACTTTAGAGAGCTATATCCAACTCACTCATCATAATCTATAATCTAAAATTACATTATCATGAAAAAATATTTGTATTAATTCACATTAAATAATTAAAAATTTAAAAAACATGTTTGAAGTTACAAAAAAGAATAACATTCATTTTACCATAAAAATGATGAAATATATTTTTATTTTAAAAAATTATTAATTACCATTTTTTATAATGGTTGGGTAGGAATCCTCATTTTGTTAGTAATGGAAAGACCTCTTTCTTTCTGGGTAGAGGGAGACCCATTACGTATCATGAACGCCTTAGGCCAAGTGTCCTGAATACAAGGCTTGAATCAAATTTTTTATACTTAAGGAACCATCATTGAATAGTACTACTTTAGTAAACATGTTTCTATAGTACCTCTGCCTATACAATCCCTTCTTTTGTCCTACTACAGTAACTCGAAAATTCTTCCCCTGCCTCGATGTCATCCTAGGTCTTTTAGATGCCAAGCAGAGGCCTGTAGCACTTAGGTACAAGCTCTTTAGAATATTAATTAACATTAAATTATAAAAAAGGTAATTATTTAAAGGAATATTTATAATGAATATACGTCATTATGGGGGGAAAATCTATTAATTTCATATATGTTCAAAAATAATCTTTTTTGGTTTTGTAATGAAAGTAAATGAAAAAACTTTTTCATAAAATGATTATGATATTCCATTTAAATTCACTAAAAATAATGTAAATCATTGACTAAAATATCCATTAACAATATGATAAATTTAAATAATAACATTCATTAAACATTTTAATAATCATTTATATGGAAGGAGAATATATTAAAACATTTCAACACATAATCATGAAAAATCCCTTATAACTGTAGTAACTTTTTAATAAAAATGATCAATATTAGATGGAACCTAAAAAGGATTTTGAAAAAACATTAATATTATTTAATTAATAATAAATGAAATAAAATTGTTATATTATAATCCACACAAAATAACTAATAAGGGTAAAATAGAAATAGTCTCAGAAAAAATAAATTTAGGCTATAAATCTTTTACCTCATCTCTGAACTCACAATGTATATCTTTTAAATTCTTAGAAAATAATTTTTAATTATATACTCACCGAATTAATTTTTTCATATTAATTATATCACTATTATTCCTTATATTTAAATTATTATCATTTATCATTTAGTCACTAATTCACTTATGTTCACTGTGGCTATGTTGAAGTTGTTCTGTTCATAATCTCTAAAATAACATTGTTAGTTTAATCGTGGTAAAACGGTACAAGGTTACATCATATATACACACATAATAATTCTATAATTATAATTTATATAAATAATCATTAAATTTAAAAACAACCACTTATGGTTTTATAAAAAATTAATTACATAGCTTTACGGAGATAATAGTCTGTATGTATGCATAAATGAAATTTTCATTTCCCAACTGGGTGGAAATCAAATAAAGTATATAATTTTTTTATAGATTAAGAAATATGTTAAAAATTGTATATCTATTTATCAGATACTTTATTATGACCATCTATTTGAGTAGGCAGTGAAACAATAATAACATTTCATTGTTAAAGTGGTAGTCCACACATAAGAACGATCAACACTATAATTTTCCAAGAGATAGAAAGGTAAGAATGTAAGTAATATATAATCTCTCCAACCGAATAATTATGTCCTAAATATTATATATATATATATATACATATATACATTTTATCTCGTTTTAACCATCCATATGATGGGGTGAGGAAAAAATTAAACACATCTCTTCTTGGAGGTGGTAGTCCACACATACGCACAAGTGAAGTGCTTATTTTCTAGGGGATGGAAAGGTAATGTAAATGGGTTTTACCCTGAACATAATAACATTTTATTATATTTTCAACAATTATGGAATTATATCATAATTTATACAAAATATTTTTATTTGTTATCATATGAACAAAACAATTAAAATCGGCTAAGAATTATACCGCCTCCTTTTATATCTTTCTTTCAACTAAGAATAATACATTTTAAGCTGATTATTGTGTTCACTAAAAAGGATTGGGGATGTAGAAATGAAATATCATATAGGTTATTAGGTTTATTTTGAGATAAAATAAAACAATATTTTTGTTTCATAAATTGTTATGTGATTCCGTTTTATAGATAATAATCATCAACATTTTAACAGTATTTCCATCATTAACAATGCTAAATGAAATTATAAAAATTCCAATAATCAAATAATAGTACAATAAATTATACGATATAATATTTCACCTAAAATGAGTTAATAATAATTTTATTAGTTTCCAATGATTTAATTATTATTATTAATTATAATATTTTATTTCAAATCATTTAGTTGAAAATTAAATTATTCTTACTTTAAATAAATAAAATAAAAATGAAAATTAAAAATAAATAATTATTGTTAAACTAATGAATAATAATTATCTCATAAATTCATGGAATAATTTTCTACCATATGATGAAATAATGAAGTGATAAATCATGTAAGATAAAAAGAATCATTTTAGCTAGTTCACTATGACTAGATTATCTAAGAAGTATACATTTTGAGGTGTTCCAACACAAAATATATCACCTATTGCATTTCTGGTGTCTGTGAATTAGATTATTTGAATTAAACCTCTAGGATTAAAACTATAAAAAACTATATAATTTACTAATATCCTTACAAGAAAAACTTTTTTTAACCTATATGAAAACCTCCATTATCACCACAAACCAATAATGAATATATATCTCAAGGGTGTAACGATTTCCTCCACTTATTTAAAGAAATTTATCTTCAATCCACTTTTATTATATAATATGTTTTTTATCCCCTGATGTCCCAAACACTGCATGATTCTTTTATGGTTAATTTTTTTATTCCATGATTTATGATAATCTCCATAATTTCCTTTACTAAATCTAGTGAATTATGTTTGGTATTATGGAATATCCATCCCCATATATCATCAAAAATGAATATATAGTAGCTTAATTTTAACTACACAATATACCTTTTAAAATTAGTCATTTATAAATTATAATTTTTAATTAAATCTATCCACCATGTTGCCTGAATTAGAGAATTTGGTGTTTGGAACTCTATGTAAATCACTAAATCCAGATCCCCCAGATCCTCACTATTTTAAAGTACTTCATCCAATAAAAATTTAAATTTTAAAATTTAATGTCTAACGTAATCTCTGTCTTATGGGTCATATCCCAAAACTAACCATAAGATCTTGGAACATCATGATATATTTCATTATCTATGACCTATTTCCTATTTTAGAAAATTCTTAAGAAATGCTATGAATAAAACACATTCACTAATATATAGTCTCATTTTTCTACATATTTTTGAAATTCTTGTAGGAATCTCAGAACAGAATTCATAATTCCAACTTTGGGATTAATCATTTTAAAAGAGTATTTCTCAAAAGGGAGATGAAATCCACAATATATCTTTCAAAAACAAACAATATATTTTAGTTCAAGAGTGTAACTTAAAAACATCATATCCATATACCTCCTTTAAACACATAGAATCATAGTTGTACATATCCAAAAAATCTTCTTATATAGTATAAATCACTTGTTAAATTCTTAAAAGAAAATAATTCATCTAGTGTTCCCTCATCCATGGTGTGGTGAATTCATTCAACCCATTTTATTTTTCCAAATTATATCCCCAATCCCTTAGCCGACTCTATAAGATGTACCTAGACTTTTATCAATTTATTCTATTTCAAAATTTTGGATGCAATATAAAACACATATTCCTCTGGAATAAATTATGTCTATATCTCAAACTCAAATTAGTTTGTATTCAATATTTATCCTCAACATTCTATTGAATGTATAAAGAAACAAGATGAATGATATGAACCTTTTAGTAAATTTTTATCATGAACTTTCAAAAAATATAACCCAAAAAACCCTCTAATTTATTTTTATAACAGTTTTTATATTGAATATGAATTATTTTTTGACTCTATATTGTATTAGTTTTCTTGTAGTAAAAAAATTTTCATATTCTTCTAAATTAAATTCAATTTTTTTGATTTTATATTTAAGAAATAATTTTTAAAAAATGAAAAATCATTCCCCCAATGTTTATATCTAAAACTTATAGCTTTTAAATAAAGAATTGTGATTTTATGGAATGATTCTAAATTTATATATGTCTCTGAATCATTTATTAGTTTATTTATTTGGTTCAAGAATGTTCATGGAGAGACTAATATCTTTTTTTCAAGATGAAAAATTTTTCCTTGGAATTTTTATGAATATGTTCAAAATGAGTTTCCTAACACAACTATGGTTGTAATGATGTTCTAAAGAAAGGAATCTAGAATCAATGTAATGGTTGTGAATTAGTTCATGAAAAAACCATAGAACACATAATATTACCATGTCAATTACAATATTGAAAAATATAATTTTTAATTAATGAATCTTGGTGAGAAATTTTAAAGGAGAATGAAAAGTCATGTGAACACGATTGATTATATATTTAACATCCATTTGTCATCCATCTGACTGATGTCTGAATAAGGACTCTGATGGCCTGAAGGGTATTTTTATTCTCCAAGAGATGAAAAATAGTTCTTACGAATCATTCGAATACGCATGATAATACTTTATTCTTATAATTACTATCAATACAATAGTGGGAATATAAAAATATCTGGTATCACCCATCCATATATCGAGAACATAAACCAAAATAAAAATTCATAAATATAAATAATATATAAGTAAAGGAAAGTAAACACACAATTACTATTTTCACCCTAGTCACCTTGTTCATCAAGCATGATCATATCCACCTCTGCTACAGTATGAGATCCATGTAAATATAGCTACCTTAAATCGAAAGAAAATAATTAATGACTAATGGGATGGTGCTAAAAAGGATACTAATGATAATAAATACATACATAAATCAGTCAAAACTCTCAAGCGAGGCCATGAACAAAACTAGGAACCTATAATTGAGATAAAACATCCAAGATAATAAATTGACTAATAAGGACACCAAAAACAACAGACTATTTTGAAAAACCCTAGAAAACTAGTTTATAAAAATCGTTTTTATACAGATGATATAAAATATGTTTTCACATGATTTATAAAATAAATCCGATCTATATGCCCTATTCACCATTAAAAATATCTTAACTTTTTATGAAATATAAATCATGGGTGGAAGGAAAATTAATTAAAACATTTCAAAAAAATATTTTTCAAACTAATATTTTAAAAAAATGGTAAATAGGGCCTTTAAACTGAATAAAAACCAAACAAAATTAATGATTCCCAATTTCTATATGTGTCATTAAAATATAATTCCCCAAAATAATTTTATTTGAAAACAATTTTCTTTAAAATTCTTAATGAAATATCCAAACCAATTTCCCTGTCAAAATCATACCTTCAATCTATTATAAAATAAACCATTTTAAATTAATCTAAAACAGAAACAAGGTTAATCATAAATCAAATTATGGTACCCAAGTATGAAGTGATCTAAATCAATTAACACAAAAATTAAAGGGGGATAATGATATTAATAAAACTAGTGGATTTAAATTTATTCATATAATGAAATCAACTAAAGTGACTGAAATTTATTCGATCCATTGAAGTATTCCCTATGATCAAGTAATAACATACCCAAACTAGATAAAAGAAAATAAGGGTTTCACTAACAAACCTATAAATAACTATGGGAGTCATGTAGAATAACAAAAAACTAAACATTCATGGAATTACTTCTTCCATGGGATCAAAATCTAATATCCAATGATTTCCTTCATACATTAGAACAAAAAATATTTCGATCGTAAAGTCATCTTAATCCATCTGGTCTATTAATCACAATCTTGTGAGAAAATTATCTTTAGTTAAACCACTATATCTACTCATGTTATCCCTCAAACATGTCATCTACCATATCATAGGACTCACTAGAAAATTCATGTAATGTGGTTAGGAATATATAATCACATGAATGAAGTATAATGAATTTAAAAACAACTAATGACTCATCTCCAACACCCCCACATATAGAATCACCAAACATACTTCTAGTATTATGTATCACAACATTCATGTAAACTGAAAGAGTCCTACCTAAGGTAACAATCAACAATATTTAAAAGTAATCCAAAAGGTATCTAAGAGATTTTTACGAATTTAAAAACCCATTTTAATTTACCAAATGATCCCTTAAAACTCATTGCTCAAGATGTCAGTAAACATGTCTCTTTATAAGTTATTTTTGTTCTCAATTAATAAACTAACTTAAACCCAATCTATCAAAAAAAGGTTCAATTCCATTTTGAACCGAACCTTTTTAATTTTAAAATTTGGAAACCATTTTTGATTCTAATCATTTCCAAAAAAACCAAATTCTATATTCTATCCCATTTCTTTTTTATAAGAAATGGTTCTATGGACTCATTTTCACAACTAAAGTTCTGATTTTGAAATTTCATGAAGAAAACATAATGAATGAAGAACATAAATATTAAAAAATGGGATATCCCAATAGGTTTTTGATAAATATACCATTAATGTACCACTCACCCATTTATCTAAATGAAACCAGAATCCACTTGAAATGAGAACATTTTTACCCTTTTTGACAATGATATGATTTAATGTTATAGAAAACATGGTATGCAAAATAAAATTATGACATATTATTAATTATATTTATGGATAATTAAAACTAACAAGGGTTTTTATATTCATTCAAAATAATAGGAAATAATTTTAAAATATATGAAATATATTTAAAGAACCACACAAACATTTTAATAATAATTTTCTATGCATTCAAGGCCCATTCAAAGCACTCAATGCAATTCAAAAATGATTTCAACTATACACGGAAAAATGTATTTTAAATATCTAAATAAGTAATTCAAAATCATAAATTAAATTTATAATAAGTGTTAAAATTTATATTCATAAATATGAATACATGAAATTGATGATGGGTGTAATGAAACATCCTGAGATGAATTTCCCTCTAAAGATGATGCTTATAACTCAAGAAAGAAACCCATGAGGCCCATCATTCACACTATCAAAAAAATAATCACAAAAAAATATTTCAAACACTTTAACCTAATGTTCAGATGAACTTAGGGATAGATAGATAGATGAAATCACCCAAAAAAGTGGGTAAAGAAAGAAGAGTTTATACCATAAAGGAGCAGTTAAGTCTATTGAAGAAATCAATTTTAAAATTCATGAGAAGAGGATATGAAATTGGTTGGTATTGCATTTATAAGGGTTTTTTTCAAAGATGATTTTTGTGATGTAGGTGGAGAAACTAGTGATAAAGGCCTAATAACATTTAAGGGAAAACTTAGAAAGAAATAAAAATTTTATGATTATTGGTTGGACAAAAGATTTGGGCACAGAATTTGAAATTGTTTTTACCAACCATGTTGTACATACTAGAAAAACATAGGACACATGATTTTTTAACCATCGTAGGTTTCACTATTGACCTAATTGGGCTCAATACATTTGAAATGACACTATAACTTGAAGATACCTCTCACATGGTTAGTGAACCATTACTTCTATCAATTTGAAGACTTTGTGCATCACCAATTACTTTATAAATTTTAAAATGACAACCTGAATCTCATGAAAACTCACAACAAAGTGAAATCCCCAAATTTAATAATTAAATAATTCCACAATGACATTGTGGTTAATATAATACTCCCCACTACAACACTTTATACCCCCAGAATTTTCCCAATCTAGTTAAAGGCATCAGAAAATTAGACTTCTAGAAGAGACACATAACACTCTTCACATCTATGGAACCCGTAATATCCTAAAAAAAGATGAAACCCTTAAATAGAAATATCCCATATGTATTAAATAAGATATTCAAATGTATAAAGACCAACAAAGGCATCCCCACAATTTATTATTTCTCTAAACAATAAATAATAGACCAATCCTACAATGGTCATGTCAACAAAATAATGATCATTCATTTAAATCCAAAATCATCCACAACATTACACTAACCACAATGTTATATAACTAGTTCTTCTAAAAAATGAATTAAGGACTTAGAAAAACCCAAAGGACACGAATACAAATTAAAAATCAAGAACCTAATATTATTTCTAACTCCCAAGGGAAAAAACTAATGGATATAAAAACCCATAACCAGGGATATCCCACAATAAGAATATTTATTTTAACAACAAGGATTATGATGAACCACTATTGATAATGAAAAAATAATGACCAACATGGAACCTTGAACCAGGTCACCGTACCAAATGGGTAAACTATAACTCTATCCTTGGAGAATCATCCCACATTGAACCCCAATAAAATAGCTACAAAGAGTAATGAACTTCATAAAATAATCATCCATAATAATTACCCAAAAATTGATCCCAAAGGACACCCATGTTCAACCCAACAAGAATCTGACCACACAGTTACAACAGTTGAATACATTGGATGCCCCAATGAAGGAGACCAAATTGAAAGGCATAAAACCCACTAAAAATCCATGGAATCATGAAAATATTATAATCAAACACAATAATACATGATCCAAAATAAATCATAAAATATTAAAAAAATTATAAGAAAACTAAACCTACCTCGATGGATCAAGGAATTAAACTTATAATCCCCTTTCCTTAAACATTACATAATCTTGAATTTTAGTAAATAAATTAAATTCTTTCACATTGAGGATATTAATGAATTTTTAATTTTAGATAATTAATCTATAATTATTATATAAAAACTCAAATATTAATATTTATACATTTCTACTAACAATCAATTTTTTCGAAAAATAAAACATTTTAAAATAAAACAAGAATGATTTTTCGGTTAAAAAAATATTCATAACATTCATCTTGACTTCCTCCTTTATCTCTCCCATCCTCATATCCCACGGAAGACATTTTAAAACATAGAATGAACAAATAATCTTTAATAGGGGATATAAAATAAAGAATGAAAATTTTAGTCAAGGAATACATTAATCCTGTGAATTTTTTTCAAAAAGTTATACTTTCCACCCAAAAACATTATCTCATTATCATACCTCCTGAAGTGATAAAATTCCTCTAAAGAATAATATATAATAAAAATAATAAAATTAAATTGTAAAATCACATCCATATAACTCTTATAGTACCTTTCATTGATACATAGGGTGAGACCTATATGGTAACATTTGGAATACCCACCATAGTTTATTACCTTAAACTCTTAGGAGAAACAATGCCTATTAACAATGTCAAATTAGCCAATGATTTAGAGATATATACTAGTATCACCCAAACTTGTTTTTATCATGGATCCACCTATTCTCATAAACATTTTCCATGAAACAAAACATAATAACAACACATAAATCCTGAAAAAATAATAATAGCTTTCCAACTTTGAATTTTTTTTTTCATTTTTACAAACCTTTAAACACAAATATGATAACAAATTATATGGAAATTAAATGTTAACCATATAATTTGAAAACAAAAATATTAATGATAAATAAAAGTGGGAAATTATATTCATTCCATTTTAGTTAAAAAAAATTTCCTTTGTATTTTGTAAAAATAACATTAAATAAATGTTTTTAAAAGAAGGTCCCCTACCTTGAGTCTGAACCATCACATAAAATATTTATCAGCTTGAATAATTATATTAGGTTAATTATTTTATTTATTTATAACCTTGTAAAGGATAAATATAACTTTTATATTTTTTATTATCATGTTATAACAATTACGTCGTTATTTAAGATCATGACATACATTTGGTCGATATTCAATACATGAGTGAAAATTGAATTTGGTACGATGTCAACATTCAAAGTGGTAATTATCCCATCATCTCAAAAAAAAATTGAATTATGAATCAATTTTATAAATAAATTATTATTCTTTATAAAATAATTTAATTATATTTATTAAAAATGAATAACATTATAAGAATGGATACGATAGGTTGTACCTACGTAATGGTGATGTTTCCATTATCCATTGATCGTCACAGAAAAAGGTTAATAATTATTTTATATATAAATAATGATTATAATTTAAAAAATATCAAATAAATAATTTATATATTCTTATATATATCATCCTTGAGATGTGGGTTTTAAAAATGTATCAAAACACTTTGTAAAGGTGATAGTTCACAGAGACACACAAACATCATTAACATTTTTAATTGCTAGAAAGGGTGTGAACATAATCAATATATTATTATATCATCATGATAAATATGTCATAAGTATAATATATAAAAATTAATTCCATCAACATCACCTATATAGTGAGTATGATATTTAAAATGATTTTTATCGATTCGTTGAGGTGATAGTTCCCACATATGCATGAACAATTAATTATTTACCATTTGATGAATGTGGATATAGAATTACGTACTGATATTAACATTAATAAATATCATAATATTGAGGATAATTTATTTATTATTTCATCAATGTGTAAAAATATTTTATTTAATTGAAAAAATAAATAAGACAAAGACATTTAATTTAAAATGATATCGATTCTTTGGATGGTCTCCTTTGATTAACACCTTAACACCTCAAAGAAGTGTGTTATGACATAAATAAGGGATCTAGGATGTTTTGATGTATTATAATATGGGATTTTGGAAAATATTAGATATAACTAATAGGGTTTTATGTGTGAATAAAATAGATGAATGAGTTCCCTTTTATAGGAGAGGGGAGGGGCACTCTTGAAATTCTTCAAATGACTAAATTAATATAAATTAATTTTCAAAATCAAATGGTATAAAAATAACTTATTTATAGTATATGATTATTTTTTGTCTCTTTAACTTTGTAAAATAAATATTAGTTACATTTTTAATATTTTTTAATCTTTATGAAATTGTTTTAACCCTAAAAAAGTCATACCGTGGTATCATGCAATTTAAAATTATAGGGTTAATATAATTACTATAAAAATCCAAACTACCACTAAATGATTAATTGATAAAATATTATGAGTTATCCTTTTATTTTGGATTAAATTACTATTTTTATAATTTTAATATCATTTAATGAAATATTTTTTATTTTAGAATACCATTAGGGTCAATTGTGACCCAATTCATTTTTGGACGTTTAAATAATATGATAACAACAATATAAATTTGAACCAACTATTTTAATTCATAACTAACATGTAAAATGAATCAATAAATTATTTTTATGTATTTAATAATATAATATTTTATTTATATTAACATTTATAATTTCATTTATTTGATTCTTTCATTAATTAAACAACTACTTCATCATAAAAGTGTCAATATTTATTTTTATTATTTATTTATTTAAAATTATAAATAAATTAACAGAATGTAGGTAAAATTTTATAATAGTAAAAATTATTTATAGTCAATGATATACACTATATAATCCCATATTAAAAATATATTATTTATTAAAAACAATGAATTAACTAAATTTGTCTTCACATGGAATATAATATTATTATTGCCTTACTCACATCCAAGTGGATTCCATATGATATACCTTCGACCCAATGATTTTTTGGGTCTAAAAGAACTCATCCAATAAAATTAGTAAATGTTTAGGTTGATTTTATATTAGTTATAATATAACTTTACCCATTAATTACCCGATTTACCATTAAATGTGGTAATTAAAATCTTACAAAAAGAATTATTCAGAATGTCAAAAAATAAAAGGGAAATGTTTAAATAATTTTTACTTTATTATTAAAAAACATGAAACCATTTTTCAAAATTATAATCATAAAACTATCAGAAATTAATTGAAAAATTAATCCTTTTGACGGAATGTGAAAACGATTATTTAAAGTAAAAATGTTCAAAAGTTCAATAATGTTTTATAACCAATATCAATGTGCAATTGATTAAAATGAAAAACATTGGATTAAAT
The DNA here is from genome assembly GCA_963277665.1 of Viscum album. NCBI lineage: Eukaryota > Viridiplantae > Streptophyta > Magnoliopsida > Santalales > Viscaceae > Viscum > Viscum album. The sequence continues at coordinate 1,076,040,240 of OY728134.1, forward strand.
AGAAAAATGATCTAATAATACTTTAAAACAATTCAAAAAAATTATTTAATAATATAAAATATTATAATTAAAAGGTAGTTTTAAATTTAAATGAATTATTTATTCACTATTCATCAAAAAATGAATTTTATCTGCTAATTTAAAAAAATTAAACAAAGTAAACTTTTATATCCCACATCCAAATAAGAAGTTTATTTCTTTAAAATAAAATTTCTAAATTCATAAAAATGTAGATTGAAAACATCAATTCTATCAAAAGATGAAAAAACTACTTTTTAGAAAAAAATCCTTTTTTCAGTAAGATTGATTTTTTTCACATATAATCTCTATAAAACATATAATATTAAATTAAAACATTATATTAAATTTATATTTCATTAATATATTTTAAAAATAGTGACTGTGTTTTTTATGAACACAATTATTCTCATTTATGTACTTTTATCATAAAAACACATCGATTATATTTAATTGTTTTCTATTTCCATTTATAAGTAATTTGGTAACCAAAGAATCATTATATTAAATGTGAAAAAAATATTTTCAATAATTATTTAATAATATTCATTCCCTCCATTATGACATCTAGATTATAATGGTAACATTTAAATAATAATATTTAGTTGTTTGGTTAAACTCAATGTGGCGTATCATGTTCTCTTTAGTGTTTTCTTTTAAAAAACACAAAATGTTACAAAAATAATCAAATTTGGATTCTTAAAACAATAAAAAATCCAAATAATAGTAAACATGATCAATTAAACTATATATATTGGATGTCTCATTAAGCCTTGACTCTAACATATAACTAGTATCCAACAGGCTGAAACACCACAAGAATAAGAAAATATATTCCATAACACCATTACCAAGACATTATTAGGGGGTATATATGAAGGAATTTTTACATTAACTTGACCTGATTATCTTCAAAAAATCAACCAAATTTATTGAAACTCACATGAAAGAATAAAAATAAAAAATGAAACTATGTAAAGAAAATCACATTCCCAAAACTAAACTCTTTAAAATTTACCAAAACTCCCAAATAAATTTACCACATTAGAGTTTGAAAACCCCATACAATTATAAATAATTTCACTTAATTTAACATTAAAATTCCTTAAAATAATTTCAAATTTTTTAATCTTCTTTAAAATCAACTGAACCCTTTAGAAGACGTTGAAAGCACTCAGAAAATTCAAAATCTCATTAGATAAAAATGTTTCAAAAATATTATTAGTTTAAAATTTATTTAATTAAACTATCTCTAATTAAAATACAAAAAAATATCTTTTAAAAAATATAAATAAACTTAAACCATTATACCATTTTAATGAAAAACTGACTTTCTCTAAAAACAAACTAGTTTTCCAAAAAATCCCAAATGATTCTATCAGAAAATATAATAATTATCAAAATAATCCTACATTATAATATTAAAAAACAATTTCAGAACAAAAAATTCTAGAGATTTACAAAAAAAATCTTAACCACATCTTTAATATATCACAAGACCTACTTGACTGGTCCCCTATAATTAGGGGTGTCTAATTATATATCAAAATAATAAGAATATATAGGATATTAAACTAGGATTTATTCATCCTAATGGTATAATGGAACACATGATAACAATAAAAGAATTCCTAATATGTTTCTTTATTTATAGTTTGTTTTAAACCAAAGTTAATCGGTCTTTCAATCCAGTCACATAGTAAAAAATACATATTTCATTTTTACCTCAATATCCAAATCAACCCCATGGGAAATCAAATATGATAATTTGAAAAAAAATTATGATCAATGGTATATCAAAAAAAATATCAATATCAAGATAAATAATCCCATTCCATAGAAACTCATGGCCTGGGGTAGGATTGAGCTAGCTAGACTCTGCATGCACCTACCTCTTAGGTTCTAATAACCAATTATAACTTAGTAAAAATTTGATTACAAAACTAAAAAATGGAATTTGAAAGTATTAACCTCTTATAGAAAAACGTACCTTAACTTTGATACCAATTTTATTGAATTTTCTCTACTCATCCATTGAATGGACACCCAAAATATCTCCAATGGCATGATGGTCAATCTAGATCCAAACGGGCAAGAAAATAATGCATGGGAATCATAGGAACTGACATGGTACTTGTTTTACTCAATAATATTTGTTAAATAGGTATTATTAGTCTTTCAAAAACTTAGTATGACCCATCCATATATTATATGTTCATCGTATAAAAAACGGAAAAAATGAACAAAACATATAAATAAGTTATAAATTCAACACACAGTCCCTCCAACCACCTCTATCTCCCTCCACAAAAAGGACAATATTAGCCACTACAAGTTACCTCATAGCCTCTAGAGAATATTGATACCAACTATATATATAAATCAATAATGGCATAACTTTATAATTTGATAAAATGTGGAAAATGACCAAATAAACATTCAAAATCAATCAACCCTCTCAAGAGCAGCTAAGAACTTGAAACTGAGATAATATAGGCATGATAAAAAATTTACATAGTGCTCAACCAGAAATTTATGAATTTATACAAATGTAATTGTAAAATAGGTTATGAAATCCATGTTTAATCATATTTTATAATATAGGTTTCCACATACTATATAAAACAAATCCAATCTGTTTACAACATGCACTTTTTCAAACCAGAAATCATTTTACAAAATTAAAAATACTGGTGTTCCATCATTTTAAATAAATAATTTTCTAAATATAATTATTAATTTAATATTTCATAACCAAGGAAATATGTCATTTAAACCAATGAAAAAAAACCAAATTAACTCTTTCCCACTTGTTAAACATCTCATGAAAATCCAATTTTCAAAAAAAATTCAATGAAAGCCCCATTTCCTTAAAACTATAAATAATATATCCTATTCATTTATATTTTTTAAGTCATACATAAAAAATTATAAAACATACCATTGTATATTATGCTAGATAATAAACACATAAAACATATAAATTCACTATAAATTCAATGGATTTAAATATAAGAACACAATAATATATTTCTACTAATGAAATAAATCAATCTAGGAAAATGAAATAACATAAAAAAATAAAATCAAATATTTTTTTGAATGTCCCAATGTAACAAAAATCATCCATATGTGTCCTACAATAACATACCTAAATAAGAAATAAGAACTTTGGTCATCACTACTGAACCAATATACATCTTTGGGAGTCCCATCAAATAAACAAGAGATAAAATTACCTATAATTCCTTCTTCCATGGAATAAAAATATCACCCTCAAATTAATTTATCTATAGGATGAAAAAAATATTCCTAGCATAAAGGTATTATACCCCATATAGACAAAAAAATTATAGTAGTCGGGAAATGCTCCATAGTCCACCACCTATATCTACATGGGTTTTTCAATGAACATGTCAACTATTATGTTCTAGGACGTCAATGTAATATCAATAAATGATGTACGCAATCAATAATCACATGCATCATGTTTTAATTATTTAAATGAAACTCAAACCTCACCTCCAAAACCCTTATATGTATCAAAACCAAACACACATCTATTCATAAGCATCACAATATGTTTATCATTACAAAACATACCCTAATGGGTCACATGACTCTATTGGAAAAGTAATCATACTGGACCCAAATAGTCACTAAAATATTCCAAAAACCATTTTAATGTGAAAAAAGGCCTTTAAAACACACTGCAAGAGATTCCATTGCACACACCGAATTCAATAATTCGTTTGAATTTTCATTTACAATATTACATTAACCCCAATAATTCATAACATTGTGAAATTCAATTCTGAATCCAAATTTTCACAAAATAAAATTTGCAAATTACATGAATATAATATCATTTTAAAATAAAATTAAATTTCCATCATCCTCTTTTTTAAAATAAACAATGTCAGGCTTCCTTCAATAAACACCAAATTCCCATTTTAATATCATATGTAGTAAGGAAAAGGTTCAATATACATATAAATTTAATACATGGAACCAACGATTAGAATTCCAATGAACCTAATTATAAATTAATTAATACATATTTCCATAAATGAATATGGTTTCCATTTTCATAAAAACATTTAAACCATGTTTAAGTAATCAAAATTTTCATTTTACAGAACACCTGGTATGTGACATAATTCCATGTTATGTACATTATTTTCATAAAGGATAATTAAATCAAAAAATATATGTCATTTATATTCAAATCCATATGAGATAAATCAAATATAAATATAAATATATATATTACCTCTTCTATTCCACAAATGTAATTTTATTTGAACTTGGCATGTATATAAGGCCTATTCCAAGCACTAAAATCCATTCAAAAATAATTTTGACTATTATTGGAATAAAATATCCATTAAATTCATATAAGGGAATTTAAAATCATTAAAAAAATATATAATATGAATTAAAAACAAAATATATTAAGACACCAACCTTAAACCAATGCTAGGAAATTCAATATAGTCCTAGACAGATTTCATTCGGTTATACATGCCCATATAAGAAAGAAGATGGCCCAGGTGAACCATCTCACAGACAAACAATAAACAAATCCAATAAATGAGTGTCACTCCACTTGAAAATGGGTTCCATTAATTAATAGGTGGTTATAGCGAGGGGGAGAACCAGGTTAGAGGGGATACTCTAGGGATCCACCATATCAGACCTCTATAGTCCTCGTTTTGTGTTGTATAATGTTCTAAAATAAAAGATGTGATGATGATTATGTATTGGGGTAGAGTATTTTTATGTGGGTGAAGGAATAAATAACAGATAATGGATGGAAAACTATTTAATGGAATATATGGAAGAAAATAAAATTTTATTTATTCTGGCTATCCCTAATAGTTCAAGAATATATATTACCAAAACATGAACCAATAGTGATGTACCTATTGACAAGAACAAGTTTCCAAAATGGTTACCTAAATTAGGTCACATGTTTTGTCTAACCATGACTAACCCTTATTAAACAACACTATAATGTGAAAATCCCTTTCAATTGGTTGGTTTATAATTACTCTTAAACATTTGAAAACCAATAACATCACCAAATCCATTATAAATTCTATATATTTCATCCTAAAACTCTTGATAACCAAAAAATTATTAAATTTATTTAAATTAATTAATTCCATGGGTACTTGAATGGGTTCATATATTAAAATATTAACCAAATAAATATTATATGTTATAACCTTGAGGTTTAGTGATTGTAATTCCAATTCATATGTTCATAGATTTTATATCAATAAATTATTATTTTTTGAGTCAAGAGGATATTACTAGTCTCTTGCATGTATTTAAGAAATATAATAAAATAAAATAATAAATGGGTTACAAAATAGTAAATTGCAATATTTTACATTCCTTAAATGTATCTAATAAATAATTGATGTGTACCTGATGATATTATATCTAACATTAACCATTTAGTCCCTAGTATTCTCTCATTAATGTTTGGGTCAATATTTCTGATTCCTAACAATTTCATTCAGAAAAAAAATCAAACAATGAAGTTATTCTGAAAACCCATATCTTGGAGGTACAAATGATGTCATGGATATATATGATCAACAAAGGGTCTAAGAACCCTGAAAAAATTTTCCTGCTCTCTTGAAAAACATAGGTCTTATATAATTTAATATTTATTCTTGGAAATAATCTATTATATAGTTTCCTTCTAAGTATAATTTTGAATTATACTACAACTCTACAATTAATATATTATGAAAAATTTTACATCATTCTATGACATATCCTTCTAAATGAATACATATTTTGAATACAAATTATAACTAGGTAGTTTAGTTAAATTTCAAGTTCTAGATTAATTTATAATCTATTTAATATGAGTGGTATTTAGTCTTACCATAGTGTTGTGAAATAAAACATGTCTAGGTTGAAACTCATTATTGAAATTGAATATGTTAATAACGTATATAAAACTTCTTCCTACAATAATTAATAACTATTATTTTTTTTTGAAAAAAATACAATATAGTCATAAAAACAATGATGTGATTGAACTTCTCAGGGCCAATAATAATTGATAAAAAATTCCTCGATGAACCATGAAAATACTATTGTTGTTTTCCAAAACTCTTTAATAAGATATTTTTCCTAATGATAAAAAATGTGGGGTTTAATTACACCCCATAATGTTGTTTTATATTTCCATAAAACTAATCATTAAATTATAATGAATCAACTATAATCAATTTGAATTGTAAATATGAGAAAAAAAATAAAACATAAAAGAATATTCAAATCCCTGGAATAAATATCTATTGAAGAAAATCATATCATACTCTCAATATGAGAGTAATTTAAGAACTATATTTCTATATAGAGTAATTGTTAAGAGAGAAAAATTACTCTAATTATATATAACATTTATATATTAGCCAATAAAAATAATGTGATTCTCAGTATCTCCATATTTTCAATTCACGTCTTGATGTATCCTTAATATCATCATTTTGAATCTGTTAAAAACATTGATTTACTTTAAAATGGTTTAGTAAATTTATTTACTCATGTATCCACATCAAGGAAACACACATGTTAAATTATATTTCCCTTTTTAATCACCAAAAATGATAAGAATTCACCCACACCATTCAAGGTAAACTCATAATATATTATTATATTTTACCAAATAATGAAATATAATGAAAGTTGGAAAATATATATAATAATATCATAGAGATTTGAGATAAAATTAAATCACTATAATACAATCAAGTACTGGAAGATATTTTTCATCATGGGTTTTGTCAAGATATGTATGAATTGATCCTATTTTGTGAAAAAATTTAATTTAATTCCAACATGTTCATACTTCTATTAATTAAAGTGGTATTTAATATCAATAGTTTGACCTTATATGTTATATAAATATATTTGAGACATTAATATAAATTTTATTATCACAACATATCATTAATAGATAAGTGAAATTCACTATCATATCATCAATTAGTGGTTTCAGAAAAATCTAGTCAGTTATAGTTTGTGGTTCCAAGACACAGTCAACATTCGTTGTGATATGTGTGACTGAATTTTCCATTTTATAGATTCAATAATGATCCCATAGTATAATAAACAATAAAAATTTAGAGGTATACTTTAATTATTTAACATCACCTACCTAATATGATTTTAAAAATATATAATGTTGAATATATTTTACTTTTTCATACATTAACCCAAAATTATATTTTCTTTTAATATTGATCTAGACCATATTCACTATTATAATATGAGACTCCTTTAGGACTATTTATAATTAGAAAAATCGTTAATAAAAACTAAAATATTTTATTTGGGCATCATTAAGTAAGCTAAACTATGAACCTTTCTTTGAAACTCCTTATATTCGATAACCCTTTTATCTTCTTTAAAGGAAAATCTAGTCCAAATAGATATATGATAAGATAAGTTAATCATTTATAATATTGAAAATCACATTAATAACACATGATAATAATTTATTCATTAAATACATTAATAATTTTATGTATTTGGTATTAAAAAACCCTTGAAATATGTTACTTAAAAAATTATAGAAATTATAATTTTTTCTTATATTTTGGAAGCACAATCAATAAACGATTCAACTTCATTTATATAGACAATTAAGTATTGATTATACATAATCACAATGAGTATGTTAGTTTTTTTTCATTAACATATATATTCTTATCTTCGTTTTCTCTCTCCATCATTATGATTTTGAAGTTGTTGCCCTATTTTGAATACCATTATTGATGCACATTTCCTTGAATATAGATTTATTTCTTCAGTTTACATATATCTTAATGATCAACATTAGGTATAAGACCTTAAATGTTCTAATATAAGCATTCCCATCACGATATATATTCAAAAATATTGAAATTGTTCCAATCATTGAATAACCGTATAGTTTCATTGAAAATATATTGTCAGAAATATTAGTATAGTTCTTAGACTGCATACCATTGTGCTATTACCATCAAGATCAATACCATTAAATTCATAATTCCATTTACAATGACTTTAATATGATTTTCATTGAAATTATCCTTTATTAATAAGATTATTTTAATCAAATGATTTATATCTATATCACATTTTTACTATGCTATTAGATAGCGAATCATTTTTTATCATTCATTTAAATATAAATTAACATTAATTTCATATAAATAATCAATTCCATATATTTGAAATTCTATTTGAAAATTATTAGTTTCTCTTGAAAATGGGGTGTTTTGTGAATGTAAATTCTAAATATGTTTCGATTTTAGTGTCCTTTGAAACTATAATTAAGGATATTTCAAGACCCATAGGCTTTAAATGAACTGATAACATAGTTTTGATGTGTCTTAAAACATACTCATCACTTGAAACTATAAAATCATCATGTATATCTTGTGTTCCTATTATAATAATTAATTTAAACCCTTTTAATCACCACATCTTCCTTGAAATTCTTAAATATCATAATTAAACTCTAACAATGATTACCAAATAACATGATCATCCCTAATAATAATTGTTTTATTATATATTTGAATTTATATTTAAATTATAATTAAAATTATCCTCTGACATTATATCAAATGAAAAATAACATTTTCATGTAATTCATCAAATATTAACAATTGTATTACGTTATTTTCTATAAAACATTGGCTGTTAATCACCTTAAATCTATTAAAATTTAGTTTCATTCTAAAACACATATCATAAGGCATGTTTAAGGATATTTTTTGAAGAAAATAACTATTTTTAATATATAATTGCAATTTTTTTCCATTTTTCTAGTAAAGTTTTAATGTTCCATGATAAGAATCGACAATGTGACAATGACCTCGACATCTTGGGTAATTATCATATTTCATTCTCAGATAATATGAATTTATATTATTAGTAATTTTAAATAATTATCTTGTAATATTTTTTCCTCTATTGAATATTTTTTTTATTATTCAGTCCTTTAATAATACAACCATTCATCTAAAAATTAAAATGATTCCCATTATCTAATAATTGAGATACACTGAAAAAAAATTTCTTAAAAATCATCTAAGTCAAAATAATAAAATTAAAACATATTATGAATTGTTTGAGTGATATTAATGACATTGAAATTAAATAAACTACAATTCCTGAAATAAGTAATTCCTCAATCGTATTTATGAACATCCTTAAAAATATCATTTACATCCATGTTTGATTGAAAAATATTATTCAAAATCAATAGTTATTAACCAAAAAATAAATTATATTAAACCTCTTCTATCTATTCCTATTCCCGAGTTCACTTTCTATTATGTTTTTGTAGATTTACCACATTATTTTATATACTATAAATGATTTATAAGACCCTCGATGGTAGTATTTATTCATTGTTGATACCTACCATATGTTTCTTAATGTGTATCCCTATGACATTTCATTTTTAATTTCTATTTTTGATGGTATATTGGTTTCTTCTAAATGTTTTTAAATTTTCTTACACTCAAATCAAATGTTTTATTTTATTTTTAAATAGAAAACTTTAGTAATAAAAAAATTAAATCATAAAATCCAATACAATATTATATTCCATGAAATTTGAATCTCTTAATATGACAAAATATTATTTTCATCAACAACTAGAACATTAATATTATTATATTATTGAACTTAAAGATTTTATTAAATTATCTCAAGATTAATTATTATTTCTTTCACAGTTTCATTAATAATATTCATGAAATTACTTTTTTATTCATCAAAACACTAATGTTAATTCAATTCAATACATATAAAATTGATGTAACAATGTGAATATCAAATTATTAAGGTGAATATGAAAGTATATTTCCCTTATTAAAAATTTAACTTTCACTATGACCACATGATACCTAATTCATCCTTTATTATTATAATTTTGGTTTATCTTCTATATTATCATCATAATTCATCATAAGAAACTTACTTAAAATAATTTCTACTCTTTAAGTATATCATACATGTGAATAGAATTTTCTATTTTTACAAACATATTCCTCTTTAAAATCCTTGAGAGTAATATAATATAAACCCAATAAACTCATTAATTAATCATCATCTTTGGATTTTTTATAATGATACCTCTAGTATTATCTTTTTTCCAGGATTTTATAATCATTATTCTTCATGGAATAGAAAATTATCATCTCATATATTATTAAAATATTATTATATTTCTAAATTATAAAATCACCAATGTATTAATTCTTATGGGTAAAAAATTGGAATAAAAGTTTCCTTGTATATTCCTCATAAAATTCTTTATAATGGTCAAATATTCATCCGTAAGCTAATAAATATAACCATTTTTTAACCTATATAAATAATTAATTCACAAATTCATCTATAGTAATCAGTATATCATTGAATTAATAGTTAAAATAATTTATTCATGACCCTTTACAATTTTTCATATTTATAAATATAATTATGTTATTACCATATGGTCATCACTATTTTGGAACCTATAAATATTATAAATTTCTTCTGTGTGATATATGAGAGTGACATAATGATGGATATCTAATCGAGTTTAAATTTATTCTGGTATTTATTAAAGAAAATACATTTAATGTAATAATATTAGCTATATTATCATGGTTTTTAGAATATATAGCCTCAATGAGAGTGAGTGTGTAACCATATATTCATTCAATTGGTGTAATTACTGTATATAAAACATTAGAAAAGCCTAATTTTTCAAATTTTTCTTACTTTAAATGAAACATATTAAATTAAAAAAGAATATTTATTATATAATGAACTATTATCCTAGGTATTGGTCTTCATGTGATATTAAAATGATATCATCATGATTAAACCCTGTTCCATTACACTTAAATTGATTGATGTTATTAGGAAAGGAAGTGAAAAGCACGTAGAGGTTGTTGAATCAGACCAACCAATAACATTCCAATGAAATAAAAAATACACAAATGTATGTTTGATATTGGAATATCAAACGAATAAATTAATAAATGATGATAATATATGAAGATATATGAGTTATAGATAATATATTATAAGTTTAATTTATTAATTATGTGTTTTGACATCTTAGTAGTTCAATCACTATATTTCCATGGAACGCATTTTTGGTTTTATTATAAAAAATGAATAAGTATATAGAAAATTTAAATAGTATTGGTATAAGGCCCCAGCCTTAATCCTTACTTAATCTTGAGTTATTACAAGATTACACATTGAGGATCTTTTCAGGTTTAGAGTTTTAGAAAATTAGATCATAAAACCTGCATTACATTCCAGATTTAAAAAAAGTGGTTACATAAAAAATAGTATTCATTTTTCCCATCAACGGAAAAATAATTAAAGTAAAACACGGATTCTTTCTTGACCCTTCCTTGACACTATCATCATATCATTTACCCTTCCCTTGACATGTGAAAAACATTTCAAAAACCTAGGATGAGCATAAAAACCTCAGTAAGGGATATAAAAATATGGAAAGGAAACATGAGTACATGTATACAGAAGAATCAATGAAATCAAACCCTACTCATATAACATAATCACTTTAACATACCTCATAGAATCATGAATAAATTATAGGAATCATAAGACATAAAGGTAACTTGAGGCATTCATAACAATCTTACGTAGGGAGTAACCCTCTTAGTTATGTTTGGAATACCCATAACAGTATATTCTCTAAATCTCTTCGGAGAAACCTTAACGTTTCACTCCTTCGTGTTACCCAATTCATTGGAGAGCAATTTGGTCTCACCCACCCTTAGTTTATCACGAAACCAACCATCTTCATAATAATTCCCAAGAACCACAACATAATCGTATCACATAGAACATGCATAAAGGAAACATAGCATTTCCTCATTTTAATCACAAGATATTAATACAACACATTGATATAAAAACATTATGAAACCATTTTCAATACCAAAATAAAAGAAAAGTAAAACATGGTATTTATTTTTCTTTAAAAAAAAGTATGGCTTGTAGAGGAAGCCGAAGCACGAATAATAGTAACGGTGGCGGAGAAGTCATTGTCGCCGCATACGTACGACAAAAACATTCCCTTTTTTCGTTTAGTAAAACGATTTTTATAAAAAAGATTTCTTTTGAATAAACGTAAAAGTCAAAGGGGTTTATACACTGTATATAAGAAGGTTATGTATAAAAAAAAATTGCCTCAATGAAAGGAGATTGAGAGGAAGTCCCATACCTCGGGTCCGACTTGACTCTATTGTTCTTTAACCTCCTGAATAATAAACTTGAGTTAATTCCTATTTGCTTAAAGAACTTTTTTCAATTTCATTATTCCTTTTATATCACTTATTACCATGTCATGACCACTATGTAATTATTTAAGTTATTAACGGTCGTTTTAACGATCATTGGAACTTAAGTAAAAAATAAACTCTTTATAATTACATGTTTTTCATATATCCATTATATCCAGAGTTATACTAGTGATTTAGATATCATATATATCATATATATCCAGTATATACATTCATTTATAATATTACATAACGTTTAGAGGTAAGAAATAAAATGCACCATTCATGGAGACGGTAAGCCGTACGCATGCATGAACGCTACTTTCATTCCTATTTCATACTTAATGGAGTGAAATCATAATGATATAATGGTATATTATAATTCCAGTATAATATCATATATATTATCATTAAAGTTATCCTTTATACGTACCACATATGGTATTAACGAATCAAATCACTTTGAGGGGGAGGTAGTCCACACTTCCTAAAATGAATATATCGCGTTTACCCATAATGGAAACCATAATGGTATGACATTAATGAAAAATACAGAAGCTTAAGTAAAAAATAAAAATATTATATATCATATATAAATATAGTCACATCTTAATGTCCACCTTTTAAGGTGTTATATGAGTGTTTAACAATCATCGTTTCGTGAGGCAGAAATTCGCCATCCACGGAAACAGTATGTTCTTTAGCCATTAGATGTAGGTGTGTGTAAGTTTAGCTCGAATCATTCTTATAAAAAAATCCTAGTATATTGAAGATACTGGAGTTGTTACAAAATAAATGAATAAAAATATTTTTGGTGGTTGGAGAAGCAAAATAAAACAAAAGGACTCAAGTGAAGACATTACCTTAAAATCGGGTAACTCCTTTTGGTTTGTGCTCAAAGGCACCCTTGGGAAGACTTATGCCCAAATTGAGGCTTCTAAGAGTTAGAAAGGGATATGGAGAGACAAAATGGGCAGGGGTTGACCGAGCCAATGGCTTTGGAAGTGTGGGTAAGGAGGTAGAGGTGGGGGCCTTTTATAAGAGGAGAGGAGGGGCGCTCTTGGAAAGTAAAGAAATGTTACTTTATTTTAAAATGTGTTTCATATTTAAAAGGTCCCACATTGATATAATTCGAGGATAAGGTGATAAGGGTTTGAAATATTCCCAACCATTAGGTTTTTGACAAGTTTAGGTCTTAGATTTTACATTATATATTCATTTTATTTAAATCATTAAATAATGAGGTAATCGATGCATCATCATGATGTCATAAATAATTTAATTTATTTAATGTCTAAAAATTATAAAAAACTACTATTATGTCGTAAATATTTTTATCTTTATAATGACTATTTATAGTCAAAAATATGACTTGTATAACCCCATGTAAAAATTGTTTTAGTAAAACAACTCATGTTTGTCTCATTTTTCATTAACATTAAATTAAAATATATTATTGTCATTTTCTACCAAAGTGGCTACATGGGGTCCCCAAGTTGACCCATAGATTGTCTTGGTCGGCCATGACACATCCAATAAGGGTAGTAAATGTGTCTAGGTCATTTCATATTATTAAAACATTATTCTTACCTTAAATTACACTAATTACCTCTAATCGCGATTAAAAACTTAAAAGTTACTATTCACAAAAAATTATTTTAATCCCATTGAACCACATTTTACTTATTAATGACAACCATGTATGTTGGATTTTTGAAATTAAAAACATAGAGGTGGTAAAATTTCATTTAAACGAAAAATCAGTTTTTTAAGTACCACTTAGTGGTTTCACTATTCATCAAAAATTGATGTTTTTCAGAAAAATACCAAAACTTCACCCTAAGATATATTTGATATTCTGAATTCAAAAATGATGTATATTTTAAAAAATTCAGATCATATAAGTTAAATTAATTAATTTTATAATTAAATCCCACTCTCATGACAAATAACATGTTTTTATGAAACAATAAGTATCAAAAGATTGAAACTAGTTTAAGTCAAATTTCAAAGTGAAATTGATTCCAATGACCACCATTGGATTAAATGGTAAAAATATATTCTAATTTCACATTAAAACCAATTCAAAAGATAATCTAATCATATAAATAAATTATATTAAAAAGTGGTTTTGAATTAAAATACAACATTTTTCACTATTCATTAAAAAATGAACATTATCGGAAAAATACAAAAAATTCACAGAAAGTATATTTTGATGTCCCAATAATAAATAATAAGTTTATTTTGACAAACATAGCTTATAAAATCATCAAAATATATATTTAAAAATGGTTTGCCATTAAAATGAAGTAAAACAATCTTTTAAAAATATTAGTGTATTCCATGCTTAAGATTGGATTTATTTTCATTTTAAGCCTCTAAAAAACTATCTAATTCATTAATAGACATAGATAAAAATAGCTATTATTCATTAATTACATGGGATGTTACATCCTTCCCCCATTTTAAAAATTGCATCCCTGAAATTTATTTACTTATCAAATAAGTGGGGGTATTTATCCCTCATTGCATTTTCAAATTCCCATGTTGCCTCTTCAATCATGTGGTTTTTCCACAAAACCATTACCTGATGAATCACCTTATTCCGTAACACTTACTCCCTCTGGTCAAGAACTTGGACCAGTTGTTCCTCATAATATAGGTTCTCTTCCAGCTAAACTACCTCTGGACTCAAAACACGAGATGGATCAGGCATATACTTTCTCAGCATCGAAACATGAAAAACATTGTGTACCTGAGATAAACTCGGAGGTAAAGCCACTCGGTTTGCAACTGATCCAAATCTCTCCAGAATTTCATATGGTTTAATGAACCTTGGACTCAGCTTTCCTTTCTTACCAAATCACATCACACTTTTCCATGGTGATACTTTGAGAAAAACATGATCACCTACCTCAAAAGAGAGATCCTTCCTCATATTGTCTGCATAACTCTTCTGTCTGCTCTGAGCTGTTCTCATGTGTTTCTGTATCAGCTGAACTTTTTCTGCCATCTCTTCTACCAATTCTGGTCCCATCAGCTTCATTTCACCCAATTCATCCCAAAAATCTGGAGTTTAACACCACTTCCCATATAACGCCACAAATGGTTCCATCTGTATACTGGAATGAAAACTGTTATTATAAAAAACTCAACCAAAGAGAGATGCTGGTCCTAACTTCCCTGATAATCGATCGAAAAGCACATAGCATGTCCTCCAAAGTCTGAATTGTTCATTCTGACTACCCATCTGATTGAGGATGAAAAGCTATACTAAAATTTAATTCAGTACCCAACGACTTCTGAAGGCCTTTCCAAAAGTTAGAAGTAAACCCGGGATCACGATCAGATAAAATGGAGAGAGGAACTCCATGAAACCTGACTATCTATTTAAGGTACAAACGGGAAATTTGATCTTGAGAAAAAGTATCTCATATAGCAATGAAATGAGTAGATTTAGTCAAGCGATCAACAATAACCCAGATTGCATTATTACCTCGAGGTGTCTTCGACAATCCCACAACGAAGTCCATGGATATATTCTCCCATTTGCATTATGGTATTGGTAAAGGCTGAAGCATCCATTTCGGTAACTTCCACTTTGCTTTAACATGTTGATAAGTCAAACACTTCACTGTAAAATCAGTAATATCTCTTTTCATTCCATCCCACCAGTAATACTCCCGCAGATCTCTGTACATATTAGTACTCCCAGGATGAACTGAAAACAAAGAATTATGAGCTTCACATAACAACTCTCTCTTCAACTGTGAATAACAAGGCACACACATTCTCTTCCCAAATCTCAAAACAAAATCATTATCAATATTTAATTCAGGCAACTTACCCTTCTGAACCAGCTCTACTTTTTTCTGCAACTCGCTGTCTTGCTTCTATGCTTGCTTAATTCTGTCTGATAGAGAAGATTTCACTGATACCTGAAACAAAATAGAATAACATCCTCCACCAACAACTTCTATGCCAAAGTTCATAAAATCCTTAACCAAAGGATCACGTTCCAAATGCAACATCGTTAATGAAGCATTACTTTTTTGACTCAAAGAATCAACCACTTTATTTTCTTTCCCCAGATGGTAATGAATTGTACAATAATAATCCTTGATTAATTCTAGGCATCTCCTCTATCTCATGTTCAATTCTTTCTGAGTTCATATATACTTTAAACTTTTATGATCGGTATATATTTCACACTTTACTCCATACAAATGATGCCTCCAAATTTTTAAAGCAAACAAAACAGCAGCTAATTCCAAATCATGTGTTGGGTAATTTACCTCATGAGTTTTCAACTATCGTGAAGCATAAGAAATTATCTGATCATTCTGCATTAGAACACAACAATGTCCTTTCAATGAAGCATAACTGTAGATAACAAACTCCCCATTCTTGTAAGGTATTGCCAAAACTAGAGCATTCACCAATCTTCTTTTCATTTCCTTAAAAAAATCATCACATTCTTTTGTCCAAATAAACTTAACAGCCTTCCGAGTAAGTTTAGTAATTGGACTAGATTTCCGTGAAAAATTTCTAACAAACATTTGGTAATAGCCTTCCAAACCAAGGAAACTATAAATCTCTGTTACATTTTTGGGTCTTGGCCATTCTTCAACAACCTTTGTTTTGGCAGGATCAACAGTTATCCCATCTTTAGAAATAATGTGACCAAGGAAAGAAATTTGTTGCAACCAAAAGACACACTTGATGAATTCCCCATACAATTTCGTTTCTTTTAAGGTTTTCAAAATAAAACTTAAATTTATTTCATGCTCCTCTTTACTTTTAGAAAACACCAAAATATCATATATAAACACAACCACAAATTATCACCTGATTCAACTGAGCCATCACTGCAAAAAACTGTTTAATTCTGATTCTGACTGTCTCAGGATACTGATTTGAAAGGTCATTTCCCTCTGTGTGCCTTCCCATAAAATCTGTTCTGTTTCCTCTATGAAAAACCATTCTTAACACAGAAATATCTTAGGATAAGAAACATTGTAATCTTTAAATACCATATCATTTCAATCATTCCATAAATTAATTTATAATTTAACAATTTTTTAACTCCTAAAGATATCTAAACCGACCTCTGATAACAACTATATGGCCCCAGCCTTAATCCTTAAATAATCGTGAGTTATTACAAGATTACACATTGAGGATCTTTTTAGGTTTAGAGTTCTAGAGAATTATATCATAAAACCTGCATTATATTCCACATTTAAAAAAAGTGGTTACATAAAAGATAGTATTAATTTTTCCAATCAACAGAAACATATTGAAAATAAAACATGGATTATTTCTTGACACTTCCTTGACACTATCATCATATCGTGTACCCTTCCCTTGACCTGTGAAAATCATTTCAAAAACTTGGGATGAGCATAAAAAGATCAGTAAGGGATATAAATATATGGAAAGGAAACATGAGTACATGTATACACAAGAATCAATGAAATCACACTCTACTCATATAACATAAGCACTTTAACATACCTCATCATATCATGAATAAATCATAGAAATGATTAGACATAATAGTAACTTGAGGCATTCATAACAATCTTACGTAGGGAGTAACCCTCTTGGTTACGTTTGGAATACCTATCACAGTACATTCCCTAAATCTCTTCGGAGAAACCTTAACGTTTCGCTCCTTCACATTACCCAATGCATTAGAAAGATATATCGGGCTCACCAACCCATAGTTTATCACGGAACCACCCGTCTTCATAATAATTCTCAAGAACCACAACATAATCGTATCACATAAAACATGCATAAAGGAAACATAACATTTCCACCTTTCAATCACAAGATATCAATACAAAACATTGATATAAAAACATTATAAAAACCATTTTAAATTCCAAAATAAAATAAAAGTAAAACATGGTATTTATTATTCTTTTAACAAAAGTATGGATTTTAGAGGAAGCCGAAACACAAATAATAGTCACGGCAGCAGAGAAGTCATTGTCGCCACATACATACAACAAAAAAATTCCATTTTGTCGTTTAGTAAAACGATTTGTATAAAAAAGATTCTATTTGAATAAATGTAAAAGTCAAAGGGGTTTATACACTGTATAAAATAAGGTTGTGTATAAAAAAATATGCCTCAATGAAAGGAGATTTAGACGAAGTCCCATACCTCTGGTTCGAATTGACATGATCATTCTTTATCTTCCTGAATAATAAACTTGAGTTAATTCCTACTTGATTAAGAACCTTTTTCAAGTTCATTATTCATTTTATATAACTTATTACCATGTCATGAACACTATGTAGTTATTTAAGTTATTAACGGTCGTTTTAACAATAATTGGTACTTGAGTCAAAAATAAACTCTTTATAATTACAATTTGTTCATGTATCCATTATATCCAGAGTTATACTGATTATGTAGATATCATATATATCATATATATCCAGTATATACATGCCTTTATAATATTACATAACGTTTAGAGGTAAGAAATGAATTGCACCGTTCATGGAGATGGTAAGCCGTACGTACTCATGAATGCTACTTTCATTCCTATTTCTTACTTAATGGAGTGAAATCATAATGATATAAGGGTATATTATAATTCTAGTATAATATAATATATATTATCATTAAATTTATCCTTTATACGTACCTCATATGGTATTAACGAATCAAATCACTTTGAGGGGGTGGTAGTCTGCACTTCCTAAAATGAAGATATCACGTTTACCCATAATGGAAACCATAAAGGTATGCCATAAATGAAAAATACAGAAGCTTAAGTAAGACATAAACATATTATATATCATATATTAATATAGTGAAATCTTAATGGCCACCTTTTAAGGTGTTATATGAGTGTTGAACAATCATCGTTTCGTGAGGCAGAAATTCGCCATCCACGGAAACAGTATGTTCTTTAGCCATTAGATGTAGGTGTTTGTAAGTGTAGCTCGAATAATTCTTATAAAAACATACTAGTATATTGATTATACTGGAGTTGTTACAAAAGAAATGAATAAAAAGAGTTTAGGGTGTTGGAGAAGCAAAATAAAACAAAAGGACTCAAGTGAAGACATTACCTTAAAATCGGGTAACTCCCTTTGGTTTGAGATCAAATGATTCCTTGGGAAGACTTATTCCCAAAGGGAGGCTTCTAAGAGTTATAGAGGTATGTGGAGAGATAAAATGGTCAGGGGTTGGCTGAGCCAAAGGCTTCGGAAGTGTGGGTAATGAGGTAGAGGTGGGGGCCTTTTATAAGAGGAGAGGAGGGGCACTCATGGATAGTAAAGAAATGTTACTTTATTTTAAAATTAATTTTGGATTTAAAAGGTCCCACATTGATATAATTTAAGGATATGGTGATAAGGGTTCTAATTATACCCAACCAATAGGTTTTTGACAAGTTTAGGTCTTAGATTTTACATTATCTTTTCATTTTATTTAAATCGTTAAATAATGAGGTAATCGATGCATCATCATGATGTCATAAATAATTTAATTTATTTAATGTATAAAAATTATAAAAAAACTATTATGATGTAGGAAATAGTTTTATATTTCTAATTACTATTTATAGTCAAAAATCTGACTTGTATAACCCCATGTACAAATTGTTTTAGTAAAATAACTCATGTTTGTGTCATTTTTACATTAACAATAAATTAAAAGATATTAACGTCATTTTCCTAACAATGTGGCTCCATGGGGTCCCCAAGTTGACCCATGGATTTTGTTGGTCATCCATGACACATCCAATAAGGGTAGGACATATATCTATGTCATTTCATATTATTAATAATTTATTCTTACCTTAAATTACACTAATTACCTCTAATCGTGATTAAAAACTTAAAAGTTACTATTCAACAAAAAATTATTTTAATCCCATTGAACCAAATTTTACATCGTAATGAAAACCATGTATGTTGGATTTTTTAAATTCAAAACACAGATGTGGTAAAATTTCATTTAAATGAAAATCAGTTTTTTAAGTACCACTTACTGGTTTCACTATTCATCAAAAATTGACGTTTTTCAGAAAAATACCAAAACTTCACCCTAAGATATATTTGATATTATAAATTCAAAAATGATATCTATTTTAAAAAATTAAAATCATATAAGTTACATTTATTAATTTAATAATTAATTCCCGCTGTCATGACAAATAGCTTGTTTTTATGAAACAATAAGTATCAAAAGATTGACACTAGTTTAAGTCCAATTTCAAAGTGAAATTGATTCCAATGAATACCATTCGATTAAATGGTAAAAATATATTCTAATTTAACTTTAAAACCAATTAAAAAGATAATATAATCATATAAATAAATTAGATTAAAAAGAGGTTTTGAATTAAAATACAACATTTTTCACTATTCATTAAAAAAATGAACTATATCGGAAAAATACCAAAAATTCACAAAAAGTAAATTTTGATCTCCCAATCATAAATAATAAGTTTAGTTTGACAAACATAGCTTATAAAATCGTTAAAAGATATATTTAAAAATGGTTTTCCATTAAAAGGCAATAAAACAATCTTTTAAAAATATTAGTGTATTCCATGCTTAAGATTTGATTTATTTTCATTTTAAGCCTATAAAACACTATCTAATTCATTAATAGACATATATAAAAATATATATTATTCATTACATACTTGGGATGTTACACTTGTACTCTTATAAGTATTAATGTTATGATATAATTTGTTCATATCAATTTTGAGAACCATAAATATTTAATTATCCTTTTCAACTATATTACCGAGTTTATAATCAGTAAATGATGTGGGTTACTTTGTATTCTCTCCAAAATAACAATTATATTCCAAGGTAAACCATGAGTGTTTTCCATTATCCTATGACATATTATATTAATAGAAGATATATTATTATTAAATGTGGTGAAAATTGAGATAAAAAAATTTCAATGATTCATATTAAACAAAAATATAGTCAATATGAGAATTTTTTTAAATAATGATTCATTACCACAAATGAGAATTATAAATAACTATTTGGATTAATAGTTTCAAATTTTGAGACAATTTAAATACTGATAAGTTTAATTATCTATATTTGTTAAATTTATTTATTGTATATTGCCCATTATGAACAAAAAAATATAAAACTGAAATATAAAAGGTATAAGAATTATATTTTGAGTGAGTAATTTTTTTAAATTATATATTGTCTCTAGGGTCATATTTCTCTTAGATTCCAATTATGAATAATAATTCAGTATACGTTTTTGAAAATTTTATATTATTTAATTAAATTTCTCTTGAGTCAATATTTATAAAATTAATAATATTACTTATTTGTTTTTGGTGGTGATGGATTATGGAATATGATTCCTACATACCATAGTTAAATATTATAGTGTTATATGGTCCACTAATATAGTTAAATTTATATGGTCATGTGTCTGATATATATAATTTTTGTTGTTATTTATGAGAATATTTCATTTGAGAAATTGATTTAAAAAACATCATTTATAAAAGGATATTTTGGAACAATTTTTAGACAAACCAAGTCATTGTATTATTTTTTGAAATATTAATTTGAATTATTTATTTTATGGTCAACTAAGTGTGAAATACATAGACTGAGGAAGGTGGAATTGTAAGAGACTAATAACTAATCATTAATAAATTATGGTATCTAGGTTAACTAATATATTAATTCCATTTATATTTATCTCTATATAATTATTATTTCTCAAAAATGGGTACATAAAGAATGATAATGTGGATATAAGAATTATAATGTTATATTTCAATAAAACATAGGTAACATTAATGATTTATTAATGACTAAGAAATATTTTTTAGTTATAAAAAGGATTTTTTTCTGACATGAATTATTGTTCACTTAGGTGGAATTGTGATTTTGCATAAAAAAATGAATAAAGTTTCAACATATATTATTGTGATATATTTTATGCACTAGGTTGTGCTATTCATTTGAACAGTTGATAATTTTTTATATTATAGGACATTAATTCCATGTATATAAATCTTGAAAATATGTGATTTCATATGAAATTTATCTACTAGAAAAGGGAATTATACAAATGGATTTATACCCATAGTTTAGAAAACCTGGGGCTATAGAGGTGCTTGTGCAATCCTATAACAACGGTTTTTAAAAAACCATTGATATATGTTGGTCTATACTAATGGGTTTTGATACCATTGGTATATACTTCTAAAAATTTTAAGACCACTAAGGTTCCTCCTCCCCTCTTCTACATTTTACCCCTACCTTATCACATGCGTCCACGTATCCCACCTCCCCTTTAAGAGACTTTGTAAAACCACCTCTCTCCCGTACGGAAATTCCGGCCACACCACGTCCCTCCTCATAAAACTTCAACAACCCCACTAATCTCTTCATGATATTTTGTCCACCTCAATACCATCCACATTCAACATTAGAATAGCATCCCATATAATGTTTCCTTTCTCTGAATAATGATTTTTCATCTTTGAGAGGAATAATTGATTCCCTCCTATTTTTTATTCTCTATAACTTTTTAATATTATTACACTAGTTTATTGAAGGTTACAAGGATACTCCTTGTTATGTTTTTGTTTATATTTTATTTGATTTTATATAAGAGTTACAATGTTACAAGGGTATTCTAAATTCAAATTTTTCCTAAATATTCATTGTGTGGAATATATAGAGTGTAAATTTTCTATTGATTTTATTTATTTTTATTTTTTATCATATGAAACATGGGTGTAATTTCTGGATTGAAATGGTATCTTGATGGGAAATTGTTTTTTATAAACTCACATATTTGATAATATTCAATGGTTTGTCTTCATAATGAAACATGCATGTTTTTTTATTATAAAAAAAATGAGCATTCAAAAGTGGATTTATTTTTTAAATTAAAAGAGGGATCTCATTTTATGAAGGTAATATTTGATTGATGATATGAATATAGGTATCCCATGAATTGTGTGGTTAGAATTGATGATGAATTTAATTCCTTTTGTATTTATGTTCACATGGCATGTTGTTTTTCACAATAATTTCTAATTATGAATGTTGTATATATAAAAATGAATCCCCAATTGGCACCTTATAATGTGTTTATCATTGAATGCACCATTTTTGGTCCCCATTTCTTTTTTGGATGTTTTTATTTCCCATGTGATAGATTCATAGTTATGTAATGCATTTTATTATTGTGTGTTGGTGGTAACATTGATGGTAGTGCACGAGGTGGGAAGTACGTGATATTTTTGTTAGCCAAAGAAGGTTTTTATTGTCTTGTGATGATGTTATTTTATATTGTATACCTAATTTTTTATTCCATGAGTTTACCAAGGTTGATAAGTGGGTAGTTGTAGGACATTTATAGTATAGTAATGGTGAATATTGGATATACCCACATAGTTTTAGTAAAATCTTGATTTTTTAATTTTTTATTTAGGAGATTATATAGAGTGATTAGATGGATTGATTTGTGTTTGTACACTACTAAAAAATATTTCAGTGTTTCAATGTCTGGTGTGGTCATCTTAGTTATCATGATTTAACTTAATGTTATATATTGATGTTATGTATCATTAATTTATACATTTTCATTTGTATTTTTTATTTTCGAGATGGTATTTCTTGGTGAGTTGACCCTTTTAGGATTTTCATTTTTTAGTGTCATTCCATCCATGTATTAATCATGTTTCATCTTGATTATTTACCGTTAGTTCATTTTTTCATTAGAGGTTGGGGATGTGTGTATGACTTTAAATAAAAAAGGGAAAATAATTTTTATATAGAGATTAATACTATCGATATTTTGAGATGTTTTAGAAAATGTGTGGTTTTAATCATGAAATAGTTATATATAAATAATATTTTTCCATTGGATATTTTTTGTTTAAAAATAGTACTGATTTGAAGATATTTTTTTTACAACAAGGAGATCATTGATGCACTGCATATGTTAAATTTCTTTAATCTCCCTTTCATTGAATGGGAAGATGAGAACCTATTTTTTAGAAACATTAATGAAATTAGTTTCTATAATAAAATGATTGAATGTGTCTTATGATGCCATCATACTATCCTTTACTCATAGACATCATAATATTGTTAGTAAGAATACATTCATCATGTTATTAAATGGTATTTTCATCTATGGGTTTTTTTGGATACTATGACATCTTTCCTTGGAAGTGGATGATTATTCGGATTTTGTGGGTGACATAATTTTCAAGAGGGGGTGGAGATAGGAACGTTAATTTGTACACTACTGGAAAACCAGGTATTTGCGACGGGCTATTTGCGACGGGATCCCGTCGCAAATAGCCATTTGCGACGGGGTCCCGTCGCAAATAGCCCGTTGCGGAAAACGCCGTCGCAACTAAACTTATTTGCGACGGGACCGTCGCTAAAGCCCTTTTTTGCGACGGGCATTCTCCCCGTCGCAAATAGTATTCCGTTTTTTGTAAAAAACTTTTTAAACAGTTATTGCGACGGGCCCGTCGCAAATACCTTTTGCGACGGTTCCCGTCGCAAATTGTTTTTGCGACGGGCCCGTCGCAATAACATTTTTTTTTAAAAAATAAAAAAAATAATAATACTAGTATTTGCGACGGGAACCGGGACCCGTCGCAATTACTATGAATAGTATTTGCGACGGGACCCGTCGCAAATACTCTTTTTAAAAAAAAATAAAAAAATATTAATAATACTAGTATTTGCGACGGGCATAGTATCCCGTCGCAAATACTATAAAAAAAATAAAAAAAAATTATTAATAAATTATTTTAATTAATATAATAATAGAATTATAATTTACAAATGAAAATAATAAATTATTTTAATTAATATAATAATAGTAGAATTATAATTCAAAAATAAAAATAATAGAATACTAATAAATAATTTAATTAATATAATAATATTATAATTATAATTCATAAATAAAAAAATATTAATAAGTTATTTTAATTAATATAAAAATAATAGAATTATTTTACATTCAAATATTAAAATAATTCAAGTATTACCAAAAAATAATTAAATTATAATATTATAAAATTTTAATATATATATAAAATTTTAATATATATATAAAATTTAATATTATAAAATATAAATATTATTATTATTCATATTAATATTGTTATTTAAAAATATAATATTATTAATATTTTATAATGAGACAGAAACTACGAATAGAAAAAAAAAATATTTTGATTTCACAAATTTTATAACAGAAATACAAACTCTAATCTGTAGGAGGGGGGGGAGGTGGGGGATCTGCAGATGGTGGTGGAGGAAACTCCATCCCTAAAGCATGAGTGAGTCGGCGCATGTACTCCATCTGCTCCTGATGCTGCTGCTGCCACCGACTCGTCTGCTCCTCGTACAGCTGCTGCTGGCGTCGACGCTCCTCCTCATGCTGCTGACGTATCTGCTCCTGCTCCTGTCGGAGACTCTCTATCTGTGCAGTCTGAGATCGCAACTGCTCCTCATACTGTGTAGAAGAAGATGCACGAGCTCCCCTCGAGCTGGACGCCGACATCGCAGCACTGCCATAATAATCTCCGGGAGTCAGTCGAGAGCCGATACCAACTACCCGGCCCTTCTCGAAGGCATACTGGGTGGCCTGCATCCATGCCGCCTCATCAAACTGACGGGCAGTGGTCTGATCTGATGACTCGGCCTGACTCTCAGGCCGGGCCTGTGCCGCTGCGGCCTCATATGACTCCTACAGTTGCAATTTAAAATTAAAATTGTGAATATATTATATGCAGTTAATTTTTAAACTTGAAAACAAATAATACTGACCACGATGTGATGCTGACGATCACCTCTAAGCTCCCCAGTAGCAGGATCACTATACATCCTCCGATATACGTCGTACTCTGTAATATCGGGGTGCTCGACAGCCTATAAGAATAAAAAATAAACTGTTAATATTTATAGTTATATAAAATATTTATAAATAATGTACGTACCAGATGCTGTCTATGAGTACTGAAAGAACGACTCCCAGCTCGATGAGTCACCTCCTGCCTCCCCCGATTCTGCCTCCCCACCGATGATCTCCTCTGAAAGGCACCACTCAACCAGTGCGCACATAATCCATCCCATACATGGGATGAAATGTACTCTGGTCGGTGTGCTCTACATGACTCCTCAAAATCTGACACTCCTGATTTCTTCATCGCAGCTTTTCTTAAATTGTGCAAAAACTGACGAAGGCGATCACGCATGGCCACCTCCCATGCCTCGTGGATGGCGTCACGCATGGTATCCTCGATCGGATACCATAAACCCTACAAATAAATCAAAATATCAAGTTAGAAATGAAATAATTTTCAAAATAAAAATTATTTATTTACGTACGTACCAACCAATGGCCGAACATGGCCTGCTGCACATCAATGGGAATCTGCTCCCATGTGGTCCACGGCTGAGAAAAATAGTTGCGCAAAATAGCGCTGCCCTGTCCGACTGCTATATGCGAAAAACTGAAAAAATAATAAACATTTATTATGTGAATAGATTAATGAAATCTTAGTCAAATTCACAAGTTATTACACAGGTTATCACACCTCCGGGTGCGCGGATCAAACCCAAGACGTGGACGTCGCTCGGGGACGGGGTCAGGAATCATCAATCGTGCAAGACCGCGCCCCCTCCGCGTACTCCCTGAAGCGCCTGCAGGCTGAGGGTCATCTGCCAACAACTCATCCGCATCGAAAGGCAGGTCAGCCTCCGTCAACTCACGAAATGTGGCCTCGTCCATCTGAAACAGAAAATGTTAATATTAGCAAATAATTGATAATTACTATTATATATACATATATATACATATTATGATTGTATATAAATACCATGGAATTCTATAAGTGTTCATCTTCATCATCATCTTCATATATGTCAATGTCATCTTCATATTCCTCCTCAACATCATCGATATCCATTCGAGTTGCAGTTGCTTCATCTCTTACCATTTCAAATTCATGTGTGACATCATTAACATCATCGTCATCACCGACTCTTAAATGTGGGGTGTCGTCATCGATACTCATATCTCTTTGTAAAAAAGATTGATTTTGAGTACTTTCTTGAAAAACTTCAATTCTTTGCACATCAGTGAAAGCACATTCACTTTGACTAAACTGATTGTCTCGAATTTTGATTTTTATTACACTCCACCAATCAGTCAAGTCTCTTGATGTTGCACAGTACTTTGCATAATAAACTTGATATGCCTGTTGAGCCAATAAGAATGGTTCATTTACTGCGAGAACACTTTTACATTTAATATCGATGATTCCATGAGTCGGATGAACACGCACGCCTCTCTCTGTATCCAACCACCGACATTTGAACATGGTTATGTAATGTTGTCCAAGATAACAGAGTTCAATGATTTCATCAAGCATGCCATAAAAGTCAACTTCATTTTCTCGATGATGAGATCCTCTCAAGCTAACTCCACTGTTCATTGTTTTTTTCGATTCCCCATATGCATGCGTGTGGAATCGAAATCCATTCACCACATATGCATTATAAGTTTTAACAAGTTTGGAAGGTGGGTTACTCAATACACAGAGCCGTTTGTCAATTTTATCAGCATGTCGAGACACCTGAAGATTTGTGAAATAATTATCAATATAGTAAACTATACATTGAATGAGTTGCTAAATGATAAAGAATTTATGTTACCAGTTTTTGAAACCACTGAGAGAAATTTTTCAGTCGCCGTTCTTCGAGAGCAGCTGCTGTAATTTGTGGAATTTGTTTCTTGATATGATTATCATACAACCTATAAAAACCAAAGTTATTTACTGTAACATAAATGATAGAATAAGTGATATAAACACTTACAGTACAACTGATGTCATCTCTTCACAGTTGAGCAGAACATACGTATGAGCTCTATGATGTTCATCATCTGAAAGCCAGCGT
Source organism: Viscum album (assembly GCA_963277665.1). Classification (NCBI taxonomy): domain Eukaryota; kingdom Viridiplantae; phylum Streptophyta; class Magnoliopsida; order Santalales; family Viscaceae; genus Viscum; species Viscum album. Next base: position 1,076,068,571 of record OY728134.1, read on the forward strand.
TCAGAAACTCCACCAAAACCAAGCTCTGACTGGTTGAAAACAGATAATTGATTGTCGATTTCATCAATATTCCTCTCATTCCGTCCCATTCGGTTGTGTTTTGAAGGATACTCAGATTCAAAATAATGGGAGCAGAAAAAAGATATTTCCTCTTGCAAATAAGCTTCTGCAATAGATCCTTCAACAGATGCTTTGTTGCGTACTTTTCTTTTCAATTTTTGCATGCATCTTTCAAATGGGTACATCCATCGAAACTGTACCGGACCTCCACATTTGGCTTCATATGGCAAATGTAACATCAAATGTTCCATTGAGTCGAAGAAAGACGGCGGGAATATTTTTTCCAGTTTACATATAATTACAACAACATCTTTTTCAAGTTTGCCTAGAGCATCATAATCTGCCGTAGCCGCACAAATTTCCCGAAAAAAATGAGACATGTCTGTTATGGAATCCCAAATCACAGAATTCAACAGACCTCTTAATCCAATTGGTAGAAGTCTCTCCATTATAACATGACAATCATGACTTTTCAATCCAGTAATATGACCATTCTTTACACATCTACCCAAATTGGAAGCACAGCCATCTGGAAGTCTCAAATCTGCAATCCACTGACAAAATAATAAACGGTTTTCTTTAGACAGTGTATAAGCTGCTTTTGGTTTCAGTAACCTTTCTGTTCTGACATTCTCAAATAGTTCCAATTCTGGACGTCTGCAAATTTGGGCAAGATCTAAACGTGCATTTACATTGTCTTTGCTCTTTCCTGGCGTATCCAAAACTGTATGAAACAAATTATCAAAACAGTTCTTCTCAATATGCATGACATCTAACATGTGTCGGACCAACAAATCAGACCAATATGGCAAATCCCAAAATATGCTACGTTTAATCCAATTGTGTTCTTTCCCAAAACCAGAAATTTTCTGTTGGTTTATTGTGGGACCAAAAGTGATGGGAGGTAATGAAAATACAACCGATTTTAACTCCGAACCTGATAGCATTTTTGGAGGTCCATCCCTTTCAACTGTTCCTTTTCTGAAATGAGATCTGTTTCTGCGAAAAGGATGATCAGCTGGAAGAAATCTGCGATGACAGTCAAAATAACAAGGTTTCTTTCCATGAATGAGCATAAATGCTTTGTTCTCTCCCATACAGTAAGGACATGATTTCTGACCATGTGTACTCCAGCCAGATAACATCCCATAAGCCGGGAAGTCACTTATTGTCCACATCAATGCTGCTCTCAGTATGAAATTCTGTTTCGTTGCAACATCATATGTACTGACACCAGTACTCCACAATAAATTTAATTCATCAATCAATGGCTTCAAATAAACATCAATATTTTTCTTCAGATGTCCTGGAATTAGTAAAGTCAAAAAGATATATGGCTCCTTCATCAACATCCATGGAGGTAAATTATACGGAGTTAAAAAAACAGGCCAACATGAATATTGACTACCATAAGATCCAAACGGACAGAAACCATCAGTGGAAAGGCCCAGTCGAACATTTCTAGCTTCTAAAGCAAATGATGGATGCACTCTATCAAAATGTTTCCATGAATCACCATCGGCTGGATGATTCAAGCTTTTATCGGTTGAAATATTCTCTTTATGCCATGACATCATTGTCGCTGTATTCTTAGACATGAATAAACGCTGAAGTCTGGATGTAAGCGGAAAATATCTCAACTGTTTTACAGGAATCAAACCAGACTTCCCGTGTTGTCCTTCTTTATATCTCTGTTGCCCACATGTGGGACAACTATCCAACGACTCATTTTCCCCTGAATATAAAATGCAGTCATTTGAACATGCATGAATCTTCTGACAAGTAAGCCCCAAATTTCGAACCAACCTCTTACTTTCATAGTAATTTGCAGGTAAAACATTTCCTTCGGGTAACAGTGTTTTCAGCAAAGAAAATATCTGGTCAAAACATGTGTTTGACATTCCGTTATCTGATTTGATAGCCATAAATTTTGCAACTGCTTCTAATTTGCTCATCTTGCAGCCAGGATATAATGCATCCTCAGCAGACTTCAACAACTCATAAAATTCAGACGGTCCCAACTCAGGATTTGAAGCTATATCAGCCGGAGTTTCTGTATGTTGAACAGATGAACCTGCAACATCATGTACTAAATCTTGAAACTGGGATGGATCCGGAATCAAGTTGGTATCAGCTGCTCTGGAACTGCGTTCACCGTGTTGATACCAAAAAACATAATCAGCTTGAAAACCAAAACGCAAGAGATGTTCCCCCACTTTGTCAAACGTGTCAAACGTTCTCAATGCACATTTTCTGCAAGGGCATTTTATCTTTCCTTCTGAAACAAATTCTGAATTTGATGCCGCAAATGATAAAAAAATCTCCACACCCTCTATATATACTGGATTTAAACCAGAACCATTTGGATTTCTGCGTTGATTTATCCATATGCGGTCATCTAATAATGACTGTTGACGACCTCGCTGTTCCATATTTTTCTATAAAATATAAAAGCATTACTGGTTTTGAATAATTTGTTAGAAAAAACACTCAAGCAAGGATTACTAATTATTACAATTTATTACTAATTATTACAATTTATTGCTAATTATTACTATTTATTACTAATTTAGCAATACTTAGCAATACTTAGCAAAAGGAAAACTGCTTGAATAATGAAAGGAAATTTGATAATCATCGTTGTGGAGATGGTTATAAATTTTCCCTTCATTATCCAAGCAGATTTCGTTTACTAATTATTAGTAATAAAAAAAATATTATCAATATTTACGAAAAAACAATATTAATATTATTAAAATAATAAAAAAAATTAAAAAATATTAAAATTATCAATATTCAGAACAAACTTTGTTCTATTATTAACATGTTCAAATCTTAAAGGGTCGTCAATTGTCAATTTTTTGCTAAGTGTTCTTGAGTATTCCTGAGTATTCCTGAGTATTCCTGATTATTTGTGAGTATTCCTGATTATTTGTGAGTATTCGTGAGTATTCGTGATTATTCGTGAGTATTCGTGATTATACGTGAGTATTCGTGAGTATTCGTGAGTATTCGTGAGTATTCCTGAGTATTCCTGATTATTCCTAATTATTCCTAATTATTTGCAATTATTCCTAATTATTTGCAATTATTGGTAATTATTGGCAATTATTGGTCATTATTGGCAATTATTACTAATTATTCCTAATTAATCCTAATTATTCCTAATTAATCCTACTTATTCCTAATTAATCCTACTTATTCCTAATTATTCCTAATTATTACTAATTATTCCTAATTATTGCTAATTATTACTAATTATTGCTAATTATTTCTAATTATTGCTAATTATTTCTAATTATTGCTAATTATTTCTAATTATTGCTAATTATTTCAAATTATTGCTAATTATTGCTAATTATTGCTAATTATTGGTAATTATTTCTAATTATTTCTAATTATTTCTAATTATTCGTAATTATTACTAATTATTAGTAATTAATACTAATTATTGGTAATTATTGCTAATTATTGGTAATTATTGCTAATTATTGGTAATTATTGCTAATTATTGGTAATTAATACTAATTATTGGTAATTATTACTAATTATTGTTAATTATTACTAATTATTGGTAATTATTACTAATTATTGGTAATTATTACTAATTATTGGTAATTATTACTAATTATTCGTAATTAATACTAATTATTCCTAATTAATACTAATTATTCCTAATTAATACTAATTATTCCTAATTATTGTTAATTAGTCCTAATTATTACTAATTATTGTTAATTATTCCTAATTATTACTAATTATTGTTAATTATTCCTAATTATTACTAATTATTGGTAATTAATACTAATTATTGGTAATTATTACTAATTATTCCTAATTAATACTAATTATTGGTAATTATTACTAATTATTCCTAATTAATACTAATTATTACTAATTATTGTTAATTATTCCTAATTAATACTAATTATTACTAATTATTGTTAATTATTCCTAATTATTACTAATTATTGTTAATTATTCCTAGTTATTACTAATTATTGTTAATTATTCCTAATTAATACTAATTATTGGTAATTATTACTAATTATTGGTAATTATTACTAATTATTGGTAATTATTACTAATTATTCCTAATTAATACTAATTATTCCTAATTATTGTTAATTAGTCCTAATTATTACTAATTATTGTTAATTATTCCTAATTATTACTAATTATTGTTAATTATTCCTAATTATTACTAATTATTGGTAATTAATACTAATTATTGGTAATTAATACTAATTATTGGTAATTATTACTAATTATTCCTAATTAATACTAATTATTCGTAATTATTCCTACTTATTGTTAATTATTCCTAATTATTACTAATTATTGTTAATTATTCCTAATTAATACTAATTATTGGTAATTAATACTAATTATTGGTAATTAATACTAATTATTGGTAATTAATACTAATTATTGGTAATTAATACTAATTATTGGTAATTAATACTAATTATTCCTAATTAATACTAATTATTTGTAATTAATACGAATTATTTGTAATTAAAACTAATTATTGGTAATTATTACTAATTATTGGTAATTAATACTAATTATTGGTAATTAATACTAATTATTCCTAATTAATACTAATTATTCCTAATTATTCCTAATTATTACTAATTATTCCTAATTATTACTAATTATTCCTAATTATTACTAATTATTCCTAATTATTACTAATTATTCCTAATTATTCCTAATTATTACTAATTATTCCTAATTATTGTTAATTATTCCTAATTATTACTAATTATTGTTAATTATTCCTAATTATTACGAATTATTGGTAATTAATACTAATTATTACGAATTATTGGTAATTAATACTAATTATTGGTAATTAATACTACTTATTGGTAATTAAGACTAATTATTTGTAATTAATACTAATTATTCCTAATTAATACTAATTATTTGTAATTAATACTAATTATTCCTAATTATTCCTAATTATTGGTAATTATTACTAATTATTCCTAATTAATACTAATTATTCCTAATTATTCTTAATTATTACTAATTATTCCTAATTATTCCTAATTATTACTAATTATTCCTAATTATTACTAATTATTGTTAATTATTCGTAATTATTGTTAATTATTCCTAATTATTAGTAATTATTGTTAATTATTCCTAATTATTACGAATTATTGGTAATTAATACTAATTATTGGTAATTAATACTAATTAATGGTAATTAATACTAATTATAGGTAATTAATACTAATTATTGTTAATTATTGGTAATTATTACTAATTATTCTTAATTATTGATAATTATTAGTAATAAAATGAATAATTATCAATAATTAGAAATAATTACCAATAATTACAAATAATAACATTATTAATATATTTTATTATTAATATTAAAATAATATAATTTTCTAATTTATATACAGTTCTTTTTTCATCTGTGCGTTTTCTATCTCCACATACAAATAATACATGTGAAGACAGCAAACACACAGATGAAAAAAGAACTGTATATATATAAAAAATTATATTATTTTAATATTAATAATAAAATAAACTAATAATGTAATAATGTTCTTATTCCTAATTATTGGTATTTATTACTAGTTATTAATATTTATTCTTAATTATTAAAAATTATTACTAATTATTCCTAATTACCATATAAACAATACTAATAATTTAAATTTATTAAGTAATAAAACAATGTAAACAAAATTAAATTACAACTAATTAATAATAATAAAAACTAATAAAAAATTAAAAATAAATAAAAAATTAAAATGAAGATAAATACCTTGAAAATTGATCTGTTCTGATCGTTCTTCAAAACTTTAATATCAGCTCCGGAGAAAAAACTTAAACTGGAGAAAAACTAAACTCTAGAAATATGATTCTGAGAGAGAGAGAAGATAAAGAATGAGAATGAAATGAAAAAAACGGATGGGGGTATTTATAGGTTAGATTAGTTGCGACGGGTCCATTTGCGACGGGATTCCCGTCGCAAATAGTATTATTTGCGACGGGTCCCGTCGCAAATACCTTCGCCAACATTTATTACGGTCAACCGGTAAATAGTTATTTGCGACGGGTCCCGTCGCAAATAACCCTCTGCCGACATAGTATTTGCGACGGGGGAATATTCCCGTCGCAAATACCATTTACCGCCGCCGGCTATTTGCGACGGGAATATTTCCCCGTCGCAAATACGTTTCCCGCGATTTGGCGCGCATCGCGGGAAAACTATTTGCGACGGGGAAAGCAATCCCGTCGCAAATGCCTCATTATTTGCGACGGGGATGTACCCCCGTCGCAAATACTTTTTTAACATGACTATTTGCGACGGGATTTAATCCCGTCGCAAATAACCCGTCGCAATTGCTCATTTTTCCCGTAGTGGTAGCACTATTTTGATCAAGTTTGTTTTTTAATTTTTGTTTATAAATTTTGTCTCATTTATATTCTATTATACTTTTGAAACATTTTACTAATGTGTATTTTATTTCTACATCTATTTATGGTGATTCTGCCTTCTTATTTATTTTATTCCTTGTTTATTTAGATTCAACAGTTTTTTGGGTTAAACAATCCCCGTTTTCTATTTTTGATAACCTTGATGCTTGGAATCCTCTCAAGAGGATCGATGACACTACTCATGTATGTGGAAGGTTATCTTTTATATCATTTGGGTCCCCATTTTCATAGATTATTGTATGGATCATATGTTCATGTTATTTAAAATTTTTTGCGGGTAGACATAGTGGTTCCTACCTATGTTCTTCCTCATGATCTTTGTGTGGTTTACATCTCTATGTTTTGAAGTGTGAGTCAAAAAATATTTAAATGAATGAAATAGAAAGTGTAATCATATAGTTCTTTCAATATATTTTCTAAATGAATTTGATAGGGTGTGTCCTTGAAATTATAAAATGTTTTTTCAAAAATGATTTTGGAATACCATACATATGAAATCATTTTTTTATATTAGTGATACTATGAGTGTTAAAAAAATGATTTAGGAAAATTTACCTTGTTTTAACACACTTTAATGGTGTTTTCATTTAATCTAAAAAAACAATAATAAAAATTATTATCTTTTAATTTCATTGGAGATATTGGTAACTCTTGATATTTCTATCGATATGTTTAGATAGTGACCATGAAAAGGAATTATTAAATTTTAGGGATACTCAACATGGATCATTATTTGTATCAATCACTTACCGCATATGTTATTTATCTTATTATTTATTTTTGTTCAAACTATTATTCTTTGATAAATTCTATATTAATTTTTTTTAATGAATATTTTAATAATATATTACATTGTCGACAGTATTTTAATTGTTTTTCTTTTAATAAAATCGATAGAATCTGAATGTATCACACTGATTAGATTTCAACTGAGTTTTAAATGAATTTGGAAATTTTTGGTAAGATTATTATTTAATAATTTTTTAAATATAGGTTGTAAATAGTTTCTAAGCTATAATTGTGTTGAAATACCATCATTTATCCAATAATACGTTAAATTCCATATAATTAACATTGTATTCCAAACAAAATATTCATATTTTCTATCACTAGATAGATATGGGAAAATCTTTTACCGTTCATTAATGAAAACAAATAATTCATATGGAGAATTTGATATTTGATCTTTTTCTATTTGTTCATCATCAAGAGAGACATAATACTCCAATTTAATAAGGAAATTATTTCATTAGAGATGATGAAAACACTGATGGTGATGATGTTGGTACCATGAAAATTTTAATGGAAGATGCTTGAACTTGAGTATATTAGAAATGAACAAAAATGACCATGTTGGAATTTTTAATGTCTTTATATCATGAAAAATACATTAATGTAATTTATAATATCTCCATTGGTTGTATTTTAACATTTTTGAAGGAATTTTTTCCTGATGATTCAGATATTCTCTAAAATCGTTACAAGGTATGGATGTTAATTAAGGTACACAGATATCATTCTAATATGGTCCATGATTTTTTGAAATTCTATAGTTTATTTTTGGTTGAAATAGTTGAATGTAATGACTTTAAAGATTGTGGTATATCCTGATAGAAGGAAAATTAATACAGAACCCCAAATATTATTCAATAGTTAGTCATGTGGCTCTTTCCATTGATTCATTGAATTCAAAATATATTCACATATTCAGAAATCTCATCCAACATGTGATGGAATGATACTGGTAGAATTAAAGTAAATGATTTGTTGGTTCATCCTGTAGATGGATTATCATTGTTTGAATTTGAGAAAAGCATCCAATTTTTTCATCTTAGGATTGTAATGTCAGGATAGGTCTATCATGTGATGGTTTTAATCTGTTTGGTCAGTTTCTTAGTGCTCATGGCACATGGCCAGTTTTATTCTGGTTTATAATATTCCACTACTGATGTGTATAAAAGACCCTTTAAATTTAATGAATATACTAATATCTAGTCTATTTAATAACAGGAATGATATAGATATCTAATTTTATCCTTTAAGAAGAGAGTAAAAGTATCATTGTGATATGGCTGTGTTGACATTCGATGATTCTTCAAAAAAATCATATGTGTACATCACTTATATAGACTATAAACAATTTACAGTATTATGTAATGATGCTTTATTGGAGTATTAATTGAAAGATAACATCTCTTATATTTATTTACATTGCATGACTGATAAGGGTTATGTGTCATCATAGTTTTCTTTTCATGGGGATCATTGATTCTTGCTTATGGATGATCAATACAAAAATAATCGTTGGAGGTTCGATAATATTGTTAAAAATGAACAAAAAACTCCACATATGTAAGGAAATGATATAATTAACTAATTTAATGGTTTCATTTTCAATTAGGGAATGGCTAGATGAAATCTAAAAAGAAGAATAATTTTGACAACAATTACACTTACTATTAGAAAAAGATAATAATAATTTTTGATTATCAATTTTGGTCTACCAATTTGTTACGTCATTGTTTAGACATAATACTAGTGGAGAGGAATATATGAGAAATATTTCTTAAATTTTTTCTATATATCAAGGGGAAGACCCAAGATGACATCTTCTCTTGTCAATACTGGATGGATTGGGGTATTCGACTTGAACTGGATCCTTTATGTATTTTTATGAACAAATGAAAATTTCCATGAGCTTCACATGCGATGACACCATCAATGAAAGATAAATTTCTGGAAGTATTAGAGAATATCATGGTTCCTGATATATATTTAAATAATAGATTTAAATTATTAAACAAAAATAATTTGAATCAAAAATCCCATAAAAATAATGATTATAACATCCTTCTTCGTGAATTAATTTAAATATCAATAAATAATTTTCGATAAACTAATGTACAGGTGATATTGATTCTCTTGTTCCATTTTAGAGAAATTTCTTCGAAGATTGTATGCAAGTTAGTGTTGATAAAAATTCAATAGGTGGAACCATTATTGTTTTATGAGAAGGAAAAACAATACTCCCTCATGTTTCACCTTTAGGTTACATTTAACATTCCATATTCTAACTGAAACAATTATTAGGGGACTAGTTTCTATTTAGTTGATGTATTCTATGGAAATAAATATATGCAAAATCAAATCTAATGTCAGAAAAAAAGAATTATATTGATGGTTTGATTGTGATACGTTTTCTAAAATCATTTCATGATCAATTTTTAAAATAAATTTTATATGAAAAAAATGATAATAAGGGAATTAATTATTCCATTGGTGAATTATAAAAAATTTCTAAAAACATTTCTTGATAAAATGGAAATGGAAGAAAAATTTTCTCAACTGAAAAAAGAAATAAATTCGAGTTTCCTTAAGAAAATAATTCTTCAATATCGTGTCCATAGATTAAAATGAAGGTTAAATGTGAAATCACAATAAATAACCATACTAGGAGAAAATTCATTAGTTAATTGTGAGATAGATCATAATATTTCATCACTACAATCATAAACATAAATAATTCCAATAAATGATGCGGTTTTATCATGATACCCTTACCATTTTAGTAACATTAAATCATAAAACCCATGAATGAATAAAAATAAATAAAACATAAAATTTCATAGGAATATATAATTTTAAGATATTAAATGTCAAAGGGTCTATATATACACCTTATAAATTTACATAGTTGCGTAACAAAACCTATATCCTGAAGAAGAAAAATTTAGAAAAAAACCTCTTAATACACTAGAAACATTTCAACTATAAACCCCATAAAATAGAGATCCAAAAAATAATATTTGTACATCCATAATTTTAATGATAATCATGATAAAATACATTCATGTATATTATATACATTATATAAGAGACACACATGGGGAATATGTCATGTGTCTCAAAAAAAGTAAAAATGTGATGGAAATCCCTTTCCATAAGTATATACTTAATTTTTACACAATGAAAATCATAGTATAATAAGTTATATTTTGTTATAAATTTAATCTATACTGATAATAATATATATAGTACCATATATTAGATACTTATGACATTTTATTTCCTTTTTACTGATAATTACATAGTAAAATCACATTTTATGTTAATATCTTCTTTGTTTTTCATATATGTTTTAATTTTGAATTTTTATTTTCTTTAAATTAGTCATGGTTATATAATCTAATGATTTTTTTAATAATTGAAAAACCATATATATTCATTATATATTTATTTATATTAAATCAAAAAATTTCATGATAGAAAATGAAAACTTTATTCATGGAGACTGTAGGTCATTTGTACGCATGAATGCCATTACAATTATTTGATGGATGAAATAAAAGTTAAATAATAATTAAAATTTAAAAATTAATTATTATTTCATATATAAAACATATATTAATTTAATTTACCCTCATTATATTCTATGAAAATTGTTAGGGAAAAATAAATCGCATCACTTCGTGTGGGGGTAGTCTTCGGTACACACAAGGGATGTTATCATATCACCCGCAGAATGGATTGTAAGTAGTTATATGTGATAATTTTATTATATAGGTATAATAAGGATACAAATATAATATATATTCATTAAATATTAAAATATTTCCATCAAAATAAAATGTAAATTGAAAACACATCGTATCGGTTTGGAAGGTGGTAGTCTGCAGTAAAAAAGAAAAACTTTATTGTTTTACATGGGGATGAACAGTGAGAATTTAGAATTAATATAATAATAAAATAACTATACTAATATCATATTTTTATTATAAAAACATTAAATCCATCATTATTTCCTTCCATGAGAGGTGGTTATAGAAAATGAATAACATCAGCTCGCGAGGCAGAAGTCTTCCATACACATGATATAAAATTCCATTTCCTATTTGATAGAAGTGACGATGGATAAAGGTAATTATATTAACATGATAAAATATAATTATAGGTGAGGTTCCTTCATTTTTATATCATCATAGTTGAATGATATAATAGGATTTTGAAAAATAAATAAAATGGAATGTCATGTTTAATAATTTTACCTCTTCTCTAGAGAGCCTATTTAGGTTTACACCTGAAGCCTAAATATGATAGATTACTAAAAATAGAAGTCCTATAACATGAGGGGAGATAATTTATTAATATAATTTTTCAGTTATTGGCCTAGCTAAATTATTTTTTAGGTGTACAGATGAGAGGAATGTGGTCTCCTTTTACAAGTTGGTGAGAGGATACACTTATAAATTTTGAAAAGAATAAAGTGTACCTTCATTTATCAGACACCACAAGGGTCATAATGGATTATTATTGATCATTTTATGTTATAAAATCAAAATATTTCTATAAAATGGTTATTTTAAATGCTTTTATGTCACTTTAGACCTTATATTTTATGGTCAACACCCAAAAAATATGTTTTAACCTTAACATTGATAATTAAATTTTAATGTATTTACTATTCATTGGATTCAAAAATTATATTTATCTCTATATAAAATACTAATTATTTTTATTAAAAATATTAAATCCATTTTCACAAAATCCCATTACATAAGTGGTAAATTTTAATTTAAAAATAAACCCAATTATGTGATGATAAGCATGTTTTCTAAAGAAACAATCATCAAAATGTTAAAATGTTTTTATATCAAAAATCAATAAGAAACAAATTCTAGAAATTAAAAATTTGGATAAATAAATCAATAATTAATGTAACTTTACTTCTATAACCATCATAAAAAATTGTATTGTTTTAAATTCTTTTTTTTGTCAGACTGGGACCTTGACCAAAAAATCAAGATCACATTATTAGTAGAAATAAAACCTACACAAGTATGAAATAAGATGATTTAAAAAAATCCATCCTGGAAAAAGGAAGGAGATCATCTGGCACATGATCTACCCAGTGTTTTAAATTCTATAAAGGAAATGAAAATTCATAAAAAAACAATTATTTTCACTATTCATTAATAAATTTAGCTTCTTGGAATTTTATCATAAATTCACTATAAGTTAATTTTGAAATTGAGATATTAAAAATGAATTTAATTTTTTCAAATAATTTTTTTAAAATAATTAGAAATTTATTTTAAATAATGTCATAGAATGATATAAAACATTTTTTTAAACAAAATATAATTTATTCACATTAAATTTTAATTATTAGTTTCTGATTCCAAGAAAAAACATCACATGAATGTTAAAAAATCATATTGAATATATAATATATAACATTAATTACAATAAATCATGAAATGTGATTTATTCTATTTTTTGGGGGAAAAATATTCGTTCGAACAAAAAATATATTTTCAGAAAATGAATTTATTTGTTTTCAAAAGAATTTTATTTTCAATTATAATTAATTTGTAAGGAAATAATACATTTTATATATATGTGTGTAAACTATATAATTTCACAATTCAGTTAATCCAATTTATACCTATCATTCCAACATCTAGGTGATAACCATCATATTAACTAATAATATTTTAATTATATTTCACATCTCATTTAAACAAAGTGTTTAATATATTGCATCATAAACTCAGTATTGCATGCAATGAAAAATAAACACAGTGTTTCATGTAATGAAATATTGACTATCGTTTTCATGAAATTCAAAATATTTAAAAAACATTTATCTTGAAAATATAGATTTCATGAAATCTCTAGGTGTTACATTCTAACCCCATAAAAATATATTCTTTACTCAAAAATTGAAATTCTAATCAACAATATATTAAGTCATATTTCAAAATCTTTTTGAGGGAAGTACACATCATAAAAATGGTTAATAAAACATCATTTTCAAATGATGGAAATGTATTTGTGAAGTTCACCTATAATAAAATATAACTAGGTTTCCAGATATTAATACGTTGGTGGGAAGTGAAAACATGTAGATTGAAGTGAAAACTGACACCTAGATACTACTAGGCAGTGATAGTGAACATGGTGGTGATAAAAATAACAACCAATTAACTATAAACCTATTAGAGGTTAAATTTTCATTAATTCATTAGAAATTAAGGTAAATGTTTATCATTTTGCTTCAGTACCTATTTCCTAAAGATGCTGAATTTTCCAAAGAAGGCATAATTTATTTCATTCCATTTTATATGCATTTTCTCATTCTATGGTTTTTCCTAGATCAATTTACAATTCATATATTACTCTAAGATATTAATTCATCATTCATAAATCACTAACTGATAATAAGAACAATAAAATAATGATAACTCATTCCATATATCCCTAGTTATTATCAAAAAATGGTTAGGAATGTTTTTCCAACAAACGTAAATATTTATATGGTGAAATAATATTAATTAATCTCAAAAACATCATCTAAAGTTGAAATTAAAAAAATCCATATAAGTATAACCTTATTACCCTTCTAATATTTAAAATTTTCAAATAAGGTCACCAAATTTCCAAAAATGAACATAATAATAATCCCCCAAAAATCATTATATACCAATTAATGTTCAAAATACAAATATGTGGATACCATTTTATTATTATTTCATTACAAATGATAATAACCAAAATTTTCTTAAAACTCAATTAAAACATTTATTCTTAACCATTACATAAATAATGACATAAATTATCAAATATATTACTTAAATAAAAAAAATTATTTAAACTCCAACAATGATGACATAAACCATATTGTCAATAATTCATTAAATAGTTCTAACGTGATGAATAACATCAAATTTACTTTATCCACATCACTCATATCCTAATCCAAACTAAATACCATTTTTTAAATGACCGGAACCTATTAAATACTATCATACTTTAATCAAGTAATTTCCATAAAATGTTACCTTTATATTAAATCATATTTCTAGGATTTCAATATGATTTAACATATTCTTACAAAACATTAGTGAAAATATTATATAGAAATATTCTTATATATTTCATTATTTATATACATAATTCATGAATTGAAATAAATAAATACTTAAAGAATTCAACATTTTGTAAACCATTAACTCAGCTTAATTATCTCTATCTTCAGAAAATATATCCTATAATAATAACTATTATTACTATCATATAATCGAAAAACCTCATTTTAATCATGTTTTTCATGTTTAACATATAAAATACACTTATAACATCCCATTACATACATATTTATTTTCTGGTCACTTTATCGTCAATAAAAAAAATTACATATACCACCTCACCTATCCTATTCTTAATATTTCCTCACACGACATCAATATCTATAATTCTCATAATTTCAAAATTTATAACATTCAACCATTAATAAAGAATTTTATAAACCATTTTTTTCATCCATTCCATTAACTGAAAATTTTATTTTTCTTCATTTGTCTCATACTCAGTGCCCTTATTATATACACATAATAATTCTTTTCATTCCTTTGAGACATTACCTGGAGTTCTTATTCCCATATTCTCAACATATAGAAAACTAAATCTTAATTCTTTCATGGTCTCCACCACCCATGCTCATCAAACCCCATTATTCTCTTCATTGGTGATTTTGAGGGTTGGTTAAGGTGAATGTTTTTAATCTAATATAATTAAAACTAATTTAGAATAATTAAAATATATTTTACTACCATCATCGTCACATTTGGTTTCGACTCAACACATTATCTGTCACAATCAAAATTATCCCAGTTCCTTCTAGTTTCTATCATTGACTAAACAAAATAAAATTGTATAAGAAACAATATTCATAGTTTAAAACCACATAATCATGAAAAAATAATTGAAATCTAAACAATGACACCATCTTTTTATCCTATGACACCTTAGGATAAACATAGGTAATCCTTAATTATTAGATATTCAAATACTTCATAATTGTTCATGAATAAAATGAGGATTAACCAAAGAATATACTTGAGGAGTTTCGAACAAGGAGCTTAGAGAGGCTTGTTTTCATGTAACACATAATTCTTGAGTAAATACTATGACACCATTTTTTGTGTTATTATCTCATGGTGTATCTATTTTATAACAATTTCTACTTTTAGTATCCATACATGGATGTATTTCTAGTTAAAGCACATATTTTATTCCATACCAAATCATTATGGTGTTATGAGATACCTATTATAACCCTATGGGTTATTAATAATGTTTTTACATCCATGTCTTCAAATGTTAAGTTTTCTTTTGTCCAATACCACTATAAAGACCCAAAATTTACATATATATATGTTATATCTGTTTATATTAATGATCAAAACATTTCCCTAATAATTTCCCAATAACCTTAAAGGTTTTGTGTCTTTGGATACAAGACTCAATATATTTTTATTTCATTAATGATCATTAATGTCTCTCGCATTGAATTTCACATTTAGAACTATTAATAAATAGACCCTACTAAAAACCCTTCTTTATATCCTTTAGAAAAGAAAACATAAGAAAGTGGGAGATTAGTTGCATAGTAAGGGTAAACAAGGGAGCTATTAATATAACATGGGAATATGGGTGTGAGAATATGTGTAAAACATTTAAAATATAATCCATACAGACCATCAAATAAGAACATGGGTTGTATCATAAATCAATTTTGTTTGTAAGACATGGTTCATAATCGAATAAAATTATATATGTTATGAGATAATAAAATTTTCATATGACATAGATTTGTGGTATAAATATAAGAATATATAATCATATGTCAAGGTTATCCTCCATGACAATTATAACATTTTACGCATGGGATAACCACATGTGAACCTCCTTATGGCTTGAGATAACATTCCATGTATTATCTTTTAGGCTAATTATAACCTCACATTTACCCTTTTGGGAATGGGATAACCGTTCATTTTCATTTTTATCTATTTTAACAATAATAATAACCTAATTGATTAAAGGTAAATATTGGTACCAACTATCACATAAAGAAAATTAATCAAATTTTTGATGATGAAAAAAAATTATATCATAACCCATTAAAAGAAATATGATTAATAAATCATTTAATCATCGCATAACACATGGAAAAGAGATGTTATTCATAATCATTTTATCATTTAACAGTTTTATATCCCATGTAAAAAGGGACTAGTTTCATTATCATCTTTTCATCATAGACATAAACCATTTAGTGGGATAATAATAATTCTATCCCTAGATCGCATCCCCGGTAAAGAATAAGTTACATAAAATGATTCCATCTTAAATGGAATTTGATTTTGAAATATCACATGGAACATTTATTGATGAAAATATATTTTTAAATTTCAAAAACACTTATTAAAACAAAAAAATTTCAGAATCCTTTTTATTAAAAATAACCGTGGAATTATATAAAATAATCATTAATAATCAATTAAAACAATTCATGATGAAAATATCCTTTTCACAACAAAAAATATTTTTGAAACATAAAACATTTTTGTAAATTCTTTTATTGATTATAAACATTGAAACCTATAATGTAGACATCAATGAAAATATTGGTGATGATGGGAGGAAATTTTCTTCCTTTAATACAAATTTAAACCATAATTACTTTCAATTTTTGGTAAAATCCAAATAGGACATGAATTTTAAAAGAACATGGTGATTCCTTTTTTAATACACTTTATAAAAATCCAAACATGGGTAAGTGAATTTTTAATAATTTCATTGATGAATGTTATAATATATATGAATGTTTTGGTAACCATGGATATAGAAGAAAATGTGGTGTTAACCAAAGATAGAAATAAAGATGGTTATCTATAAAAAAATATTTTGGAATATTGATTATATAAATAGAAAAAAACGATGGTAAAACATGGATTATCATGAAATAACCAGAGGATAATAACATTTATGAATTTTTTGAGATATAGATCATAATATTTCATCATTATTTGCACAAACAAACCATCTTGATAAATGATTAGATTGAATCATGAAACCATTTCCACTTTGAAACCTTTTAATAATAAGGACCATGAAATAATAATGAATACTGAAAAATAATATAACATGGTAATAAATAAATTATTCATAATACATGAAAATATATTTAATATACTTCTCATAAAATTAGATAGGTACATAGCATAATGTTTTTTTCAAAGAAGAAAAATTGTGCCAAAAATCCATTATCGCTTTAGTAATATTTTACCTATAAACCACATGAAATAAAGACACTAAAATGGATATTTAGATCCCATTAATTTTCATTTTAATCATTTTAAAACACATTTATGGATTTTATATACATGACATAAAATAAACATGTGGTGAATATAGAACGTGTCTCATATAAAATAAAAGTGGGATGAAAATTACTTTTCGTAAGCCTTGACTACCTTCATACACATTTTACACTCATGTATAATAAATATAGATTTATTATAATTATATTAAGTAACTATAAACATGTATATAATAACATATATGATTTAATTATGACAATTTATTTCCCTTTCATTATCAATTTCCTATTAAATTGTTTTTGTGTAATAACTCCATTGTTTTTAATATATGTTTTTTTTTATTTTTAATAATTTTACCATAACCATGGTTCAATAATATATAAATAGTTAAAATTTTATAAATTTCATATATATTAATAATATAATTATTTAGATTATTTCATTAATGATAGAGATAAAAAATTAAATGCATCATTCATGGGGATAGTAGGCCACAGGTACAAACGAAAATTTTTTCCATATATAAAAGTTCAAAAAATATTATTAAATTTATATATCATGCATATTTATTAAATTTATCCTTATTACATTTCATGAAAATAATTAGTGAAAACTGAATCAGGTCGCACCGAGAGGAAGTAGTCCACATTACACACATGTAAAGTTATAGTACCCCCACAAAAAAATATTATAAGGTATATTTGATATTTTTTCAGAAGGTATAATTATGTAACAAATATAATCTATAATCATTAAATATATCCTTATTTACATATATGTAAAAGTAAAATGGAAACAACACATCACATAGGTTCATACAATGGTAATCCTTCATGAAAATGAGCGACCTTATAGTTTTCCAAAGGGATGAATGGTAAAAAGTTATTTGTGATATTATAATTACACAAGTAGAATAATATCGTGTATATATATATATTATATAAACATTAGATCAATAATTATATTCATATTTGTGTAGTGGGGATGGAAAATGAATATCATTATTTCCTGAGGCAGTAGTCTACCGCACACACCATTGATAGATTTGTTTCCCATTTCATAGAAGTGGGGATGTATATAATTTATTACATTATCATAAAAAAACAAATTTATTAAATATACCGGTGTAATATTATTATAATATTTTAATATTATTTATTTATTTTTAATAATAAATACAAAAATCTTGTTTAATAATTTTACCTCACCTTTAGAGAGCCGCTTTAGGTTTAAAGATAACGCCTTATTAGGAGGGATTCATAATAAAAATATGTCCTTTTAGATTAGGGGATAGAATTGATAAATGTATATTTTTTTAATTATGAATGAAAAGGTTTTGGATATTTGAATATAAGAGGATATTGGATGACATTTTATTAGTGGGGGAGAGGGCATGTTTGGAATTTTTGAAATGAATAATGTGGACCCACATTTTTCATTTTGCACATTTCTACAAAGTGGGTAATTTTCAATCATTAGAATTTACATGGTTGAAACAATTCCATACAATGTGAATTAAATTAATGAATATAAAATTGAACAAATTTTACATTTAATTCCATCTTAAAACTATTTTGATATATTTAAATCTTTAAATGAAATTAAAATTCTTAATA
Organism: Viscum album; assembly: GCA_963277665.1. Lineage (NCBI taxonomy): Eukaryota > Viridiplantae > Streptophyta > Magnoliopsida > Santalales > Viscaceae > Viscum > Viscum album. The sequence goes on from OY728134.1 coordinate 1,076,087,886, forward strand.
AAACCCAATATTTTTCATTATTCAATGAAAATATTATCCGCTGAAAAAAGTATCCAATGTTCACCATAAGATAATTTTGAAATTATAATTCCAATAATACATTTAATATTTTTTAATATTTTTTTTATAATTTCTAAAATAAAATTTTAAAAATCTATGTGAAAATTCAGATAAATGTACTTTTTAGAAAAAATTGATGTTGAAGCATAAAATTTTAATATTTCATATCTCTTACATACATAACAAACAATATGAATGTAAAAACATTTTATTTAATATATGATATATAAATTTAATTAAAAAAATGGGAAAAATTAATTTATTTAGTTTTTATAGATATAAAATATTCATGTCAAAAAATAGTTATTTCTAAAAATGATTCATTTCTTTAAAAATGGATTTTATTTTATTTTTTAATTAAAAGGTAACAAAATAATTCAATTTATTTATAGGTGTAAAAATTATTTTTTATAGATATTATTTAATCCTATTAATACAACATTTATAATGACTAGGTGATATCAATCATATTAAATAATAATATTTTAATAACATTTTAGAATTTGTTTAATATAGATGTTGAATGTAACCCAATATAAACTCTGTGTTGCATGCAATGCATGATAAACCCTCTATTTTGTGTCACGCAATATAAAATTGGTGATTCATTTAATGAAAAATACTGAAAATAAAAAGTAATTTTTTTTATAAAAACAATTCATAAAACCATGTGGTGGTATAGAATTCATTTCATCCATATATTAAATCCATGAATGATGAATTGTAAACTAATATAGATTTATGTAAATCATAATATCAATATAAAATCTCCTTTTATTTACCTTTTAATCATGTTTTAAATCTCCCTACCCAATTACAAAAACCTTGATTCATCTATGTACAATTATTTAGATAAATTCATTTTACTTTTATTCATTAATGTTTAGTATTTACCTTCCCTTCAATATATATCAGAAACCAAACACCTTTTTATACATTTATTAAAGTAACACATGTTCATAGGACTTATTTAATAATTTACCAAAACAAATCTGTAAATAAATCATTACAAATAGAAGGAACCCATATTGTAATTTGTGATTACAAAGACATAGATAGAACGTTTTGAAGCTGTCTATCATGTTTTTATTTATATTAATATGATTTTTTATTTTTCCCAGATAAAAAATAGGCATTTAGAAATTTTGAAAAACATCGGTTTGGATCCCAATTTCTCAAACTAATAAAAATAAAATTAATTAATGTAATTATTTTATTAGTTTTGAAACTCTTTTTTATTAGTTTTTTGCAAGTGACTCACTAAAATTTCAATTAATTGATATACATTATGCCTTTTAAATTACGGGTCACATATGTCAATTTTTAATTAAGATTCATTTTCCAATTATCAATAAAGATAATCTGTATTTCATCAATTGAATCATGTCTCCTATATAACATAATGAAAAGATTAATTCATGAATAATAATTTTCTAGTTATCCATTATTCAATGTAAAATAATGGAATTTGGAATGACACACAAAATACTTAAAAAATTGAAAATACCTCACATGTATAATTTAGTACCTATTTTTAGGAAAAAATAGATATACAGTGGTAACTAGTTCTATGGAAACAAAAAACCATGATAAATTACATTTTATAGATCGAGTTAACATCATTATCAATATTCCTACAAATCTAAAACAATAAACATGATACTTTTATTAAAGGAAAAGTAAATAATTAAATAGATATAGAAAATATTACTCATTCATCCCCCAGTGGTGTTATGTTTTTAATTCATATAGCTAGGAATTATATACATAAATATCAATTATAAGGTGTATGGGTATTTTTGATAAGAAAAATACACTTTATTTTTTATAATATATTTAAATTTAAACTAATAGTATAGAGAACCACGTGAAAAGAATGGAATCCAAACCGCTATATTGAGATATGTAAATGGGGAAGTTTGGGAGGAAAGGGTACAAAGGGGTGATATTTTTTATCTTTAGTGACTTCCTCCACTAGTAGATGTTTGAGATGATATTAGGGAGGTATTCATTCCAAAATATGTTCCTAGATATCTTCCTATTTAATCACCACCTATTAGGTGGTATCTTCATCTAACATCCACTTCATCATCTATATGACATATGGTTCTTCCTATTTATATTCATATTTACTACCATATCTAGTATTGGTTCTGATTAAATTTTTCCAAGAAAGTGTACTTTAGTTTCTTATGCATTAGAGAAAAGTAAAAACAATAGAGTGAAAGCTTATGTCGACCTCATTTAATTTATCAGATGACAACATTTTTTCATTTTGGGGGTCTATTTAATGTATTTAATAATTATGTGGGAGGGAAGAGTGTTAAATGTTTCTTCCACCTTCATTATGTCTCATTCAAATGTATAAGTGAATAGAATTTTTTTCATCATACATATGTTGATATATTTCATTAAATAGTACAAGAATTGATTAAATCCATTACCCGAGCTTCATGAAGTGTGTTTTCATGGTATTCTTGAGATTAGAAAGGAGGTATATAAATTCATCCTCTCTAAAACATGAAATTTATACTACAATTTTCAATATTTAAAATAATCAAATTGTTATGTACATGAAATACTAGAATAAATGTCTATGTCCATAGAAATATATCCATCGTCCATTATGATAGTTTCTATAGGATTCATCTTTTTCTTATGAACCTAGTAGGAAAGTTATTTTCCCATGGAATTGTAGTGACAATGATCTTATATACATGGTACAATATTAACATGGATATTGGTCTTAGAAAAGGAACCATGTACCCATTTTCATAGAAGATTGAGGTTATAGGCCTCCCATCCCAAAAATTATAGTCATGGTCACAAATAATGTGGTTATGGTCTACTAAATTCAAACTTTTATCCCCTGTCAAAGAGGATCATAACTATAATCCTACCAACTAAAACATACACCAATGATAAAGTACTATAGTCACTATATGTCTATTAAAATTGATCATAATACCATTATCTTAGAGGTTCATGGTCATACACATCCCACCCTGACCCAATTTCCATATTAAATCATGGATATATTATATATCAATAGTAATTTAATACATTTTTAAAATATTATGTATATTAAAATATATAAAAATATGTGTGAGTGTGTATACGTAAAAGTATCTTTCCATTGTTGGAAAATAATCCAAATTAAATTCATTTTATATGTGTAAAAAATAAGATGAATAATCTTTTTAAAATACCCATGTAGCCATAAGAATCTTTCACATTGATACATTCCTCCCATCTGGAATAATATATTGGCTTGGGCCTCTACCCATTGATATTTGGTGAAAAAATGAACCTAGTCCCACATATAATCTAATTGACATGGTCTATAGACATGGGACATGATCATTGCTATATCCCTGAGGTATATATCTATTTTAATAACCTCCATGACCATCCTAACCATGACTACAATCTATATCCATGGTTTGATGGGACAAATCAATGGCCATGGACTATTTTGATAAAATATTATCCACTAGTTAAGAGAGGGGGAGATAAAGTTGGAGGGAAATTGGGTGGGGGTCAAGAGGTTTTATTTTTGTACTATTAATTTAAAATAAAACAAATTAAATGCGTACATAGTGTTGTATTCATGATAAATAGGCTACTCACCCCTATAATATTCCAAAGTAATGTAAGGCTAATCATTTACCTCAAACAACTAGGATTTTCTAAACCTGTAATAGACAATAGTAGCTTATTAAGATAATATATTTTACGGATCTCTATTACTTACTCATTGTTAAAATTCAGTTATTATATTGTTTAGGGTTGTAATATATATAAAACAATGAAAATCATTTGTAACAAACCAATAATTTATTTCATGTATTTTATTTGGTTTTTGATTTTTCTTTTGACTTTATAAGTGTTTGGGTAATTTAATTCTCATTAGAACTTTTTTATTTTAGTTTATAATTTTTTTTAAATTGAATATAGTGTTTATTGTTAATCATTACCCTTATGCATGGCAAGGGCATTCTATAGTTAAGATCCCATTATTAATACATAGTAGGTGTTTTGTAAAGGTAACTATTGACTTTTATGAACTATTTAAGGATAAAAACTACTTTTTTAAGGGATGTTTGGAAATATAATGCAATTCATATGTGTATTAAATGAGTTATCTACGGGTAACCCACACTAGGAAAGGATAAATTAATAGTTATGTAATAGTAACCCAAAATTTTCATGTGTTATATAAGGGTAAATATTTTCTATCTAAATTTGATCTTTACATGCATATTGTTGGTTAATATTTTTTAGAGGCTGTGTAAGGGAACCTAGGATAAACGTAAATTTAATTAAGTATTTTAAAATTTAATTTAAGAGTAATATCACATTTAATAAGGGTAACTCCCTTTCCCCAATGGTAGGAAGAGAGTACCTCAAGGGTCATGTGAGGGAAATTCACTATTGTGTAAATGTAGGAAAGACTTTCCAAAGGGTATGTGAGGTTAAAACCTATTACCCGTTTATGAAGGATATGATTAGCATAAGGGTAAACCATGTTATCCTTGCAAAAATCCCATTTTCTAGAGAAAATGTATTTTTACCCAATTTCTATTATTCTTCTTGCAGAACACCTGTAATCCCATTTTGAGTACTTCAGAAGCTAGTAAACAAGGAGATTGATTTTTTGTTATGACCCATTGTGGTTTGTAACTCAAATTATAGATTTTATTAAACCCTTATCATTTATGATTCTGTTGGAAAGTAAAAAATTTAATTGTGTTTAAATTTTGGGGTTTTTATTTTTATGAACAAGACCACCTTTGAACTTTAAAAAAAACTTGAACAGATATAGCATCATTTTTATTATCTTATTGAGATGAGTTTGGGGTGACCCACTTCTATGTGATCCATAAAAGAGTTTTATGTAGTTTCTATTTAATCATGGATCCGGGACTTCCTCATGTTTCTTCTTTTCAATCACTCATTATTGTTTTATATTTTTTATAAATAAAGGAAAGAGGTTTTGAAATAAATAACTATAATTTTAAAACTTATCTTATTTATTTAACTAAAATTTATTTAAAATTTATTTTCATATATATTTTTGTATTTGATTAATAATTATAATGTTGAATGGTATGTCATAAATCCTAAATAATAGTGGATATTGAATATTCATTTTTTATTTTAATAAAAATGTTCTCAATATGTGATGAGGATTTATTATAGGTCTTATTGGTTGCAGGAATAGCAGAAGCATGTGATGGGTTGTGCCCCACATTAGGTGTTTTCATGATCGATGATCAATATGATATTTACATAGAAATATACATTATGATCTACAAAATTGGATTTAATAAAACATAAAGGGGATAGAATGTCAAAATCAGAGAGAGGATCTTCAGTTATTATGTGTAAGTAATTTTATTAATTAAAGAATTACCTGTATTTAATTCATTCTTCATTATTGAACTTGAAAACATATCTACATTGTATGGTCATTGTGATATAGGAATATATAAAGATTCCCTCAAGAAGTGATCCATGCATGATCCAAAAATATCCTAACACCATTTTAGTAATCTCCAAGTGCTAGAATTATAGATTACAACGCATGTGTCATCCACCTTTCATCAACTCAAGAACCGCTTCCAAAGTGTTATCCTTGATCACACTTGACATGAAAGTGAGTTTTAGTGGATGACATCACTCCTTTCTTCTGATCGTTCGTAGAGAAGGGATCTCTCTAGGTATGGAGAATTTTTTTGAAATCCATTATGCACAACTAAACAAATGGATTTATGAATAAGAAAAATATTATAATTTGGATTATATATCACTTGGGTTAAAATAAAATAATTTCACATGTGATATTTGTTATTTATTTAGTTTTTTGGAACCCCGTGTCAAATAATATTAATAACAATATTATTTCTCATCATGATATTAACTTGTGAATTAAATTAAATATTATATAATAAAATAAAATTCCAAATTTATTATTTCTCATTTGGACATTAATCTCGTTCCACCATCCAAACATAATATTTATTAGGCCTAAAATAATGACAATTTATTTATTGAATAAATATAACATTATTATTCTAAAATAAATAAATAAATATTATATTCATTAAATTAAAAATATTTATTTAGTAAATATTATAGTCCTATTATATTGTATCAAATAACTAGTGACATAATATATGAAATCAATAAAACATTGTTAATTATTAATCCACCTGTGGAAAAAATATTTTTCTACTTGTTAAATAATAACTAAAAATATATTAATTAACTGTGCTTTTGTATACACATAGTGTGTGACACTCTAGGCCTCTTTCTTAGATGAATTAAGAAATATAACCTAAATTATAAGTTAGTATCTAGAAAAATTGCATCGAATCTAAAGAGAAAGAAATTAATTATGTAATGACATAATATCTCATATGGATTCTGACCGTGTAATATAATCCCATTATCAACATATCTCAAATCATGCAGGTTGCATATTGGTGGCATCACCAAATTTGCTCGATTTATCTTTCTATGAATTCCGGAAAATTGAAAATTCCAATTGTGTACCATTTCCATGGATTTATTTATATTATAAAATTTCCATCAAAGGGCATGAGATATCAAATTATATTAAATAATAGAATTGAAAAAAATCTCATTATTCTTTCATTCAATATTACTCAGGAACCACAAAACATATGCAACCTCACCTTGTACATATTTCATCATGGTTTTCATCAATACATCATTGTATGTGACCCATAATACTAATTTGTAATAATATTGTTTTTTTTGGATCACTACACAAATACGCAGGTTGGAACATCCAATGAAACATATAAATGTCAATTACATACTGGCAGGTTTCATTCTCATAATATCCTACATGATAATACCAATTGACTATACCATGAGAAGGTGGCTCTATGTATTACAAGTAACCACCGCTCACATCATATATCATTTGTGTCCCTCAAATGATATCAACTAACTATACAACATATATTTAAGAATATGATGGTATCAGTTTTAGGTTCTCATCATATTTGGGAACTACTATGACCATTTATGGTGAAAGATACTTTTAGGACATTATAACATTTTATGTTATGCATAAGAACAATCATTATGTGATAAGTATATTAATAATAATCAAAAAAATTAAAAAATGTTAACATTAAGTACGTATAATTTGTTTCTTGGGAACAAACTTCAATTAAATCTATCTTTCACTAGATCCAACTACTAACACCCTTTAGTTTGATAGCACACACATAATACTAATGCCTTAACCAGGATATTCCTATAGTCAACTGGTCTACCATGTTTCCTATTGTTGGTACAATTCTTAGTACAAAATGACCCCTCTGATAAAATTCCATCAAGAGGTGGTACTTATGAAGTATGCGCTTCATCCGTTGGTGTGACCTCAGATCCTTTTCGAGAGACAAAACTGTAGTATTATCATTATAAAATGTGACATGGACCTTACTATTTGGTACCACATCATACTCCTAGACAATTTCCCATATTAAAAACCACTTCATGACTCCATCATATGCCAATATATACTACGAATCCATTTATGATTTAGTGGCAGTTGGATTGTTTGAGCCCTTATATCTCACAGCTCCTCAGTTGGGACATAGAACATATCCTAACTACGATTTCAAATCATTATAATCTTTCTAAATAATATCATCACTATAACACCTGTTGAAAGCCTCTACTTCTCGTCCTTACACTAGGAACATATTTTTAGTTCGTCTTAGATTCATAGGAAACCATTAGTGGTAGTAGTTCTTTGTTCTCTTAGATATTCATGATATCTTCCAACCATTCTAAATACATAGGGAACATCAATTATATTACATAATATGTCACACATTATCTATCCTATTTTTGAACAGTATGATATGTTTCTCATTCCCTCTTTCTATTATTATATCTGAGGGCACCTATTCTTAGAAATATATAAACCATGTGACACTAGAACCAATCCTATCTTTGATTGATCCATATTAAATGTATTTAGTATCCGGACTACATATATACTCCCTTATTTCAAGAATACTCTTGGATATATCATGAATGATCTGTATCCCTAGAATATATGTGGCTTCACCTTATTCCTTCATAGAGAAAAACATGTTTAACCAACCCTTAATAGACTATAATATTGGTATTTCATTAACAATAAGTAATATTTCATTAACATCTACTACTAGGATAATGATTAACATTCCACTAAACCTCTTGTAAACGCATGGATCTCATTAGTTCTTCATGAAACCAAATTCTTTTATCACTTCATCAAATCTATTTTTCTAAGACCTGTATCTTGATTCAATCCATAAATGGATAACTGAAACATGAAAACTATTTTGGCATCATTTGGAGACACAAACCCTCCTGGTTATGTTATATAGACAACTTCATACAGGATCCCATTAGGGAATGAAATTTTGAAATCCATCTACAAAATATCAAATTCATGGAATGATGCTTAACAAGTATAATGATAATTGATTATAATATTGAAACTGGTGAAAATGTTTTATTAATTTCAATTCGATTATTATGGTTTAAGCCTTTATCAAATAGCATTTATTTATAGTATTTACTTTACCTTCCATGTATATTTTCCTCATGAGTACCCATTTTCATCAACTAAGATTTATCTCAATTTTTTTATTGACTAGAATGAAAACATTATTCTTATACATGGAATATATATCATAATTCATCTCTTCTTTCAATCTTTTAGATTTTGAGATTTTTTATTCCTCATTATATGATATAGGTTCGTCATTTTCAACCAATAATGAGTCCCCATCTAGAGTGACTAGAAAACCAAATCACATTTGTTCTCTTACATCTGTTTTTCTCCTATGTAGTACTTGATTTTCAAAAACTGCCTCTTCCATAGGGACCAATTGAACTTATTCCTACTCCAAATCTTGGTATCATGAGCATCAATATCCCCAATGTAAATATTTTTCCAACTATACTTTTTGAGGATGTTTCTATTATTTATAAATATCTTTTGTCTACTGATAGTCACATTCTTATTTAACGGGTTGTGTAGGTAGTGCCCCTTTATTTCTTTAGGATATCTCATTAAAATAAAATTTATTCCCAAGGGTGCTGGTTTGTTTCCTAATAAGGCCTTAAAAAAAACCTCATAACCAAATACATGTGTATGCCACAAAAAAAGTTTCTTTCCACTTAATGACATGAATCGAATTACATTTTCTGAATTTGTTGGAACTCAATTAAATGTGTATGTCACAGTTTGTAATACATATACCAAAATGATAATGGAAGATCATCATTAATCCTCAACAAACATATCATGTATAACAATTTCTCATTCCTATAATCATTAAAACAATTCCACTATGTTGATTAAGGTGGCGTTAGAAGAGATATAATCCAAAACTCCTGTAAAATGTCGATGAACTATTGGCTAAGATATTAATCACTCAATCTGATCAATGCTTATTTATCATAGTTCTATGTTGATTCACTACATCATTATTGAATTCCTTAAATTTATATATAGACTCATACTTATATCTCATCAGTAATACATATCCATATCTACCCAAGTCATTAGTAAATGTTATTATGTAAAAATATCCAGCTATAGATTTTTCTAGAAATGGTCCACACACATCGGTGTTTACCAATAATTGAATCTATATAGCCCATTCACCCTTTCCACTAAATAGTTGGTTGGTCATTTTTTGTTGCAATAAATAATGACATCCTTCAAGTGGATTTAAATCAAAATATTCTAAATAACTATATTGATATTGCTTTATCAAACACATCTCATTTATCTATCCAAGATGGAAATGCCAATGATGGGTGTTATATGAGTCATGTTTCCACTTATTTGTTATATATTTCCAATAAATGGTTTTCATAATTTATTACAAAAATAAATTTATATAAATTTCTCACACCATAACATATGTTGTCTTTATAAAATAATCATTTTTTAATTTCAAATATCAAAATAATCCCATTTGCTTCCGGGAATGATACAAAAATCATGTTCTTCATAACCATAGGTATGTAATAACTATATTTTAAAAATAAAATCATTATATTTGGAAATTAAAGGTGGTAGTCACCAATGGACATGGCTGATATCCTTGTCTGATTAGAATATTATAGATCCTCATCTCCTCTATATATCCTTTAGAATCTACATGGTTCTTGATTTTGGAAATTGATTTTAGCTCCACAAGATGTATCTAATAATAAACTTGTAGATATTGGTATATTACTCTAGATAATGAATGAACCTTTAGATTAACCTTAAATTTGGGGGTAGATCCACTTCTAGTGGCCTGGAATGCCGCATGAAAAACATATACCCTTCAATTACATACATTGTTAGTAGATCATTCTCTTCTTGGAAGGATGGTTCTTTGTATATTTATACATTTTATAAGTCTTGGGCCCATTTTCCTTGTTTCCATTTATTATTTACTATAAGGAACCTGGGTTATCATGCCCCATGTCCTTATCCACTTAATTTACTATTTTGAGAAGTTCCAAAAGATGCTTCTCATTATGACTCACATTATAATTAAAAGTAAAACTAGAGATGGACATGGTTAGTGATGAAAGTGCAATATTTTTACATAACTAATATGTCAATTTAATATATAATATGTCTAATCATTTAATATAGAAAATAATAATTACTATATGAGGTCGGTTGGCATAGAATATCCATTCATCATTGTAATCGAAGAATCAGATATCTCATACCGCTATTTTATTTACTTTTCTCCGTATAGATCCTGATATTGAGGCATCATGCTATATACATCAATGTCCTCATGATTCATTGAAATATCATTAGAAATGGATGATTGCACAACAAATTTTATTTCAATGTAATCATTCAAATGCTTCTCCGAGTGCAGAAACTCTCCATTACTAGCCTTATTACCTAGAACATAATGAATGGGTTATTCCAACACATACAATTTCATTTCTTGGTGTGGGATAACATGTAGGAAACATTTCCACTCGTGGAAATTTTTGATGGTGAAAAGGTTATCCTTATCGTGTATGGATAACATTGATCTGTTTGAGGTAATTTTACTAATTTTTCTACCAATAATATTAGTAGGGATTTTATAAAATTATATTATAATTTTTTTCAAATAAATAAATATTATATATATAAATCTCAGATTATTTTATAGAAACCTAATTTCCCTCTCCATTTTCTTGAGAATATTATTTTTCTTGGATATTAAAGTGTTGATGATATATATTCCCCTTCTCATTACAAAAAATTTGGTTGGTAAAGAAAATTGAATGTTTTTAGATAGGCATTACAAATGCTAACACCATTAACTCACAGTTCCAGGTTCAGTTAATGTTGAATCCGAAATCCTAAAAGAAAAAATTTGGATTTCCTCAACCAGTGCCTCTCATATACACCATGCCTACATTGGAAGTAAACCCTTAATGTGAACTATGTTATGTCTACCCAAACAAATAAAGTTATAATTATCCAATAATTAAAATCACCCCAAAATTTTCTCGTCATTCACTTTGAACTATATTTCTATTTTTACAGAATTTGTGGAAGGTTATACCGACATAATATATATAATTGATGGATTGTTTCATTTTATGAGTAAGTTTAAAATTATTATATTCATCATGTGCCTATTAATATTACGTTGACTTACTTATGTGTGTCACCATGTCATAGATAATATTTATGCATAAGTCAATTTAAATTGGTTTTATCATGTATGCTCTTATCTATCATTAATACATGTGATCATGAAAAAATCCATAATGAAATAATCATGAACTTGACAAAAATAAAACAATTATGTTTCTTGATCATGAGTTTTTAATAATGATTTTTTATCTAGCTATTGATAGACTAACTGTTTACCTATGGGAAAACACCTTGAACCAATAAATTTTTGTGTTACAGCTTTCCACTTATCCAAATATATATCTGTCAATGATTGGTTTCTACCTATCTCTAATCATGAACCACCTCCACTAGCATGTCAACTCCATCATTTACAAATAATTTTACTCACATGCGGGTGAGGGAAACAATGGGTTTACATAAAATTAACCATGGAAATTTAGGCCCTTAAATAATATGTTATGATATGGAAGACATTCTAACAATTTAATTTAGAAAAAATTAAATGAATCCAATCAAATACAATGTCATGTTCTATGATCATGAACATCCACATTCTTGGAATGAATTACGCATTTAATAAAAATATAATTCTATTCTTAAACATCCTTAATTATGATAAATCATGCTTGAATAAATTAATTATCATCTTTAATTAATAAATTATTTAATCTTAATTCTCATTCGAATTATCTTTAGATTCTCATCCAACATAATTATTAAATAATAAAATAATTTTATTTTCAATTCATTATGTACATAAATTTACCTTTGAGGTTACACATTGAATACCCATTTTATTCTACCCAACATGTATTATAATCATATATCATTTACTCTTATGACATATGGCATACATGAATTATCATGTTTAGTCATGATGTGTAGAATCATCTTACTGATTACACAAATTACATGTTTTTTTGGTCATGTGTTATGATTATGTGAATGTAGGATAACAATTATAATACGACACATACATGATATAAAGATATAAACAATATTAAAATATTAATTAAACATTTATATATATATATATATATGTATTAAAACATATCACATGGAGTGTCCTATAAACATAATGACCACACCCAGATAGATGTTACTGAGGTTTTCAAAGCATAATAAATAACATTTAATTATTTTTAATTTTGTATATGTACATGACAAGCACATGGGGATGCAAAACATGTATCTCTCTCACTGTCTATCAAAGGCACACAACTAAATACTCAACGTGTAAACTGTTCCACATAAAATTGAGTACACAACATGTATAATTGACTACATAGAGTGTGGTATTCAAATTACAAACTCACTAGTTAGGTAGGTTGTGTATGGTAATATGCTTCATTTATGTGACTCAATGGGACTAAACATCATGTATGTGGGCTGTACTATGTGTACTGGAGCTAATAGTGTGCCAAGGTAGGCCAGAAAATATGCGTTGTAAGGAATAATTTCACTGTGTTTCATCAATGCACACAGTTTGAATTAATTATAGATGCATTGAACACATGTACATGGAATGTAGCACTAGTTAAATAACCTCCACTAATGTGTTACCTGACCAGAATCCATGGATCCTCTAGATGTGATCTTCAATTTTATTTCCTTCATAAAATTTATGATATTGATTAGCTCTATGAAAAATTAAGGAGAAGGAAACATATATATCCATTATGATTAATAGAACAATTTAAACATCAATTTAAAACTCAATCACAAATTATTAAATCAGTCAATGGTATTTAAATAATTATAAATAATTATGTGACCATTCTAATAACACTTTTATGATCTAGGATAACTAGAGGTATGTGATGGCTTGTTCCCATTTTTTCTTTTTCTCATGATCGATGATCAATCATTGATTTACACTAAAATAAAAATGGTTATATCTAGAATTTAATCAATCAAAACAGAAAATTGATAGAACTCTGGAACCAATGTAGGATCATCAAATTATATTTATAATTAATTATATTAATTAATGAATTAACTTTATGGAATTATTTTTTATTGATAAATCTGATAGCAGATATGTGGTGTGTGTTTATTGAAATGTATGACTCAAAGATGATTCCCTCTAGCGGTGATCCATAGGGGTTCCAAAAATCACTGAACATTGCTATAGGAATATCTCTATTATAGAATGACATATCATATTGCTTGCATCATCAACCGTTGATCACCTTGATAACCTATTACAAAATGTTATCCTTGATCACTCTTGACTTTATAGTTGGATGTTGAGGAAGATCACTCTCCATTCATAGAAATGTTCTCAAAGAAGGGATTTCTCAAGGGTTTGAGAGAATTCTCCAATTCCAGTATGCATAACTAAAAAATGAATAGTATTATTCAGAAAATAATATAATTGGGTTTATATATCTCTATGGTTAAAATAAAATAATTTCACATGGGACCCTTATTATTAATTTAATCCATATGGAACACCATGTCAAATAATAATAATATTATTATTATTTCTCAACAAGTGATTAACTTGTGAATTATATTTAATTTTATTTAATCAAATAAGATTCAATATTTATTATATCTCATCAGACTATTAAACATGATAAACCATTCCAACATAATATTTATTAGGTCTGGAATAATTAATTTTTATTTATTAAATAATAATTATTTAATTTTATCAAATAAAAAAAATAATTATTATATTCACTAAATAAAAAATCAATATTTATTTAATATTATGCTCACATTATATTCTCTTGAATAACTAGTGATATACTATATGAGATCAGAAAAACAAAAATAATTATTAAACTGTGTGCGGGAATAATATTTAACAAACTAGTTAAATAATACATAATAATGTATTATTTAATTGTGATTCTAGAAACACTTATTATGTGACCCACTAGACCCCTTTCTCATTATCATTAGGAGAAGCAGCCTAATGCGGATGGTTAATGTCTAGAAACATGCCAATGCACCCATAGAGAATAAATTTAATGTTGCAATGACATAATACCACATTCAGATGCTTACTATATAATATAATACCTTTATCATAATATCCCAAATAAATCAGGCCGGATGCTGGTGCCATCAACCTATGTGATCAATGTTTCTTTCATTGACATCTACAATAATAAAAATTCCTATATTACATCATGGACACAAATTAATTTTGGATCTATAATTTCCATCAAAGGGAGTATGATATCAAATTCTATTAATGAATAAATGGGAAAAGTCCATCTTCACATTATTCATTAATGGAATATTACTTGTGACACATCCAACATATCATACATCACCACAATCTCTTTTAATAATTGTATTCATCAATAAATCAAAGTTTTTGATTCATAATACTTATTATTAATAATTTTAAGTCCAATGATCAATAAACACATCCAAAAATAGTGTATAATCCCTTGTTTTCTAACCGGACTAATGTACTATGGTTTTTGATCTTTTTCATTTACTAGAAGGTCATTTTTAAAACTGAGTTTAAAAACATAGTAATAAGTGTTGTAACACTTATACATGTTTTTTTCGGACTTGGTTGAAGGCCTGATGAGTCTCCTATATATATTGAGAGGTTTCAGGAGTGTCAGACTCGAGAAAATAATAAGTGGTTTAAGAAGCGGTAGAGGGTGCACAGTTTGCGCACGATCTACCAAATTGTGCAGTCCACTGCAAGTAACCGTGAAACACCTTTTTAAGGGGGGAAATGAATTTTCACATGGGATACACAAGGTTTCTAGAAATTTACTCCTAGAAAATGTGGGGTGCATCTTGGAGGAAGTAGACTCCACATAGTTTGCACATGGTTTGGCAGATCATACGTGTTAAACCGTGCACGACACACAATTTGTAAATATAAATTATTTTAATTTAATTAAACTAAATTAAAAAAAACAAAACATTAACACTCCCCCATATTCCTCAAATCTCAATGCACCAAGGTGTTCTCCCCTTCACCTCGCACTCGGACCACCTCTCGGCTTCCCCTTCAACCACCTTTTTCGTTCGATTTCTTCACAATTCTTCCTCAAATCATCAACGTACAGTCTTATACCCATATTTCTTCCTTTTCATGATCGAGTTTGGCCACTTCTTTAACCCAAACGATTCAATAGAACCCTAGGGCTTTGGGGGTGATTTCATTTTCATTTTTTTTGGTGCTAGGTTGGTGTAAATGGTTTCATAGGACTCGTGGGTGTGTGTTCTGATAACCACCGCCAAAGGTGAGGAGGTTTGGGTGTATTTGGTTCGTTGAAAACATTTTTGGGTAAGGTTTATACATTCTCCATTGCTTCTAACCAATTGAATTAATATATTTATGTGTCCCTACATGTATTTGGATGTGTGTATGCTCCGTGGGAAAACAACAGATGCTTTTAGTTAGAATAATCTAAAATCCGAAGTGGACTACTCGGTTCCACCCTGACGTAGGGTCCCTTTCCAAGTCCTCTAAATTCAATAATGGATTAATAAATTATTTAATACACTTTAGTTTGAGTTTAAATTTATGTAATGATGTATCTATATTGAATTCTCTTAAATGTGCTTTAATATCTTTCATATTTAAAATGCTAAAGGTGATAAATGATTGAGTGATAAGTAATATCACGAATTTCTAATAAAACCCATCCAACGGAGGTGTGTTTACTTCAAGATAAAAAGTATTGGTTAACCCTTTCCTTTTAGAATTTTTGTGTTTCCAATTATTATTCCTTGATACTATATTGAAATACAGTGTGTCTAGGACATGTCAATAATGGATTTAGAGAAATAGAGTTCCCTTTTCTATATAATAAAAATGGCCCAGGAACAACCTAAGTGTTTTGACTAGTTTTTAATTAGATTAAACAATGTGTTACATTTTACATATTTTTTATTTAGTGTATTGACACATTCAGACCATCGTTTGGGTGTGAATTGGCATGATATTTAAAAATGGAATACTTTGTATGTATAAATCGTTATGTTATCCTATTAATTACATCATGGAACATACCATGTATTCTCATCACTTTACCCCCCAAAGATAAGTACATTGAATTGAAAATTAAAATGTAAAATTTGAATTGAAATGTATAATGAGTATATTACTTAGCCTTATTAGGAGTGATTGAATAAAGGTTTCATGTCCTTATCTCCCCTTTCAATTTTGATGTAAGGTAGTGAAGTGAACCTTAATTAATGAATATAACTTAATGGATTTTACTATATAAATGGTGTCAATGATATATGACCTTTCTACGCTGATGGAAGGCAAGGAATGAAACAATAAATAAGTGGTTTCAACTTTACTTGACCTATCTACACTAATTTAAAGAAATACATGAACCAAATGAATCATTACATTACTTATTTCTTAAATAGGAATGGTTGGACTCGAGCTTTTCATGGTTTCTGATTGGAGAATACCATGAGCCATTTTTTACCCCATTCCAAATTCAAGGACATGTTTCTAAGGTTTAGACCCTCCATGATTTCATTCCTTGTCTTATCTTTGGATACCTAGTATACTATTATTGGCTCCACTATGTAGTAATATAAGATGACTTGGATTCACTCCATGGATCCATCGATGACAAGTAGGTTCCTTGGATACACTCCTAGAACCCAGTCCATGCTTAGCCCCGTTTTACCATGGAAGCATTCAATGGACTCATTAGGCATATTATTGTGTAATGACTTGGGTTACACTCCATGGAATACAGTCTTACCACATTGATACAATTAGATACTACTGAGTGAGCTTTCCGTGAGATTTACATTACCTTGGTTTTTACCCTGGAACTCCCTCACTAGATATCTTTCCTTGTTTCCTTGTTACATCTTGCAACTGTCACTACTTATACTATCATAAGATGTATTGGATACACTCCTTGGGTCTAACATTGGTAAGTAGGTTCCACGGTTAAAGCCCAATGGGCCCAGTCATTTCTTAGACTCGTTTTACCTTAAAGGAAACTCCTTGGACTCAATTGGGGATGTACTCACATGTGACTTTTGAATAAAATGGTAATACTCAATTAATGAACTGGTTAGTTGTCCAGATACTATCCAAAGGATGAATATGATACTTGGTTTTTTAGTTAAAATTTACTTCTTACATTATTTACGCATGCTTGCACCCTATTTATTTTTATATTACACTGTCAATATTGTGTTAGACACTGGTGGTGTCGACCTACTGAGATTTATATATTACATCCTACTCAGGATGCCATTGTAGTGGGGTACCCTACTAGAACTTTCTGGTTTTCCAAACCTTGGACCTTTCTTGTTGCGATTTTCTTATACCCATGAGATATGAGAAATGTAATGAGCTGTAGTATAGGATTATCAAGGAGATCATAGTTGGTATTTTAGTTATTTTCTTTACCAGAGTCCTACATTGTATTGTATTGAAAATAATGTTGTATTATTTACTGATTTCCATCCTGTATCAATGCCATATCATGAATTCATTTCTTTCATAAACTAGTTTTGGGCACTTTTGTTCATTTATATGAAATATTCCTTCCATTGTATTGTCAATTATGTATTACTACTTCCTTTTTTGATTATTATTCACTCTTTATACCTTTGCGCAACTCTAATAAGAGGGTATAGTCTCCCTACTATCTATTCTTATAGGTATGCAGCTCGTCTGTAGCCTCTGGCGTTTGGGGAGTGGCACATGAGGTCATGTGGCGACCAGTCCGACCATGTTTTTAGTATTGATTCATGTAGGGATGTTACAAAGTGGTATCAAAGGTGGTTTTTCCTTTTATTTTACTAATTTGGGTTTGTATATCGAAGACTATGAAAGTGTCTGCACTTGAAAAATAGTCGTGCATGGGACTGATCACCCCACGTATGGGGGGATGAGCAGGTGTCCCAGGATGGGACTATTTTTTATTCTAATTGTTATTACAATTGATATGATTTCACCTAGAGTGACTGGTGTACATTCTGCTTCTTATGATTTTTGGAAATTTGGAATCATTCCATGGCCGGATTGGGCAAGGAAGTTTCATAAAATGCATCATATTTGGAACATTTATATTAACAAGCCCTGCATAAACTCCATTCCATGTAGTTTCATTTCTAGGTTTCCTACTAAGTATGATTATGTGCCTTATTAATATTTCATTCTAAGATTTATACCTTTTTAGGAAATACTCTTGAATTCATTCTTTGCTTACTTCTTGTTATAGCATGATTTTATGATTAAAATACCATGCTTCAGTGGTTTAATCTTGTTTCTCTGTGTTAGCTATTTATAGTGACATGGCATGATATATTACATTGATATATGTACATGATTCCATTATATATGTTTACCGGTGTCGGTTATAATGGGATCCAATTTTTAATTATAAGGTGTTTGAGAAGCTTATAGTTGGGAAAAGTAACTCGTGTAATTAAACCATTATAAAAAGGAATCAAAATTCAATTGTTATGTGGTGATGGTATTGACTAAAGGGAGAAAAATGCAAAAAATTAAATTTTACTGGCACTTTTCAGTTTGGTAGATAGACACACATATAATTTGGAAAACTATGTTTGACCATTTAAAATTCTAAATTGACATTGGAATCATTTAAAAAGATAGAATATTCAATCCATGATGTTTATGGGTGTTTCATGAATTGGGAAATGGAAACATGTATTAAATGAAAGGGAAAGATTCTTTGTAAAATTCTATAAGTGTTAAAGATGTTTAATGTTGATCTAAAATCAAATTGCTAGCTCTCAAAATGCAACTGGACCCAAGTAGGTCAGTTGAGAAATGTTTTTAGGATATGAACCATTTGGGGGTTTAAAATTTTAAAAAAAAATCTTTTATTTTTGGGTTGAATTTAAAAGAACCTAGGTTGGATAAAATGGGACACTCATAGGTCACCTTATCTGTTTAATGGAATTTATATTGATAATTCTCCTAAAAATGACTGAATTACAACTAATGCAATTTTTTTTAAAAGGTAGTTTTATACAACTTTTCAATTTTTCCCTAGTGTCATTACATAAAAACAAGTACCTAGTTTTATGTTTTGAAAATTATAATTTATGTATTGATTAAATCTTTTGATGATTAAATATTAAATGTTATTAAATGTAAGAGACCTATAAATTGAACCTATAGTGTTTTCCACTATTTAAAACCCTCATGTAAGGGTGGATCAGTCTTCTCTTTTTGTGGCCTTGTAATGGAAGAGTGAGTACTTTCTGTAGGTGTTATTTTCTGCAGCAATGGCTTTATGATCGACTTTTCCACCTCGTGACATTTGTTTGATGTTACCCAGTGTAAGGATTTTACATTATTCTTTATAAGGTGATAACATTGGTTGGTAGCACCCTTAAAACATAAGTGTCTTTTTAGTGCTGTGACTTTTCTCACTTTCGAAGCCATTTTGGAGCAGTTGTCCCAAGTAGGACTTTCAGTTTTCAAGTGAAACCCTTTATTGGATGGGTGGTCATTTATTTATTGAAATTTTTATGGGATCGAGCATCAATTAATTCTCTTTTTACATTGGTTAGACATGCCTCAGGCATGGTTGGCTTTGTTTTTGATCGTTTGACCCATTCTACTTTTTAGCAATGCACGACATGCTATGGTGTCATCTAGGAAAATGATCATATGATGAAGTAAAACTCCATAATAAATCTTCTTTTACTGTTGAGTAGGGTCTTGGGTCATCTACATTTGGAGTGACTAGACTGTTAAAGAATCAGTTTCATCCAAATACCCAGACTGGTTTTGAGAGTCTTGGGAGTTTTGACATGCTGGTCTAGTTGTTATAATCTAGCACGCTTATGAGCAGTTATTTTTCTTTCCTTTTATGGCTAGGACAATCGTAAGGTTCGTAGTGTCATCTTGAACCAAATAAAATTTTCCTTCCATATAGAAGGATCACAACCTAAGGGGCCATTGTTAATTGGTCAGGTTTCTTGAATGCCTTTAAGGTTTTCTAGTGTTGTATATGTCGGTGCTTTCTCAGTAGTGTGAGTTTGTTTTGGTTGAACTAGTTGACCTTCATGTTTGTGGGTGTGTTTGACTACAAACCCAATCTCAAATCATCATAGTGTACTCTTCTTATGATATGATCATGTCCCTATCATGATGTTGTCCTCGATACACAAAGAGAGCATTGTTCATACGCCGTGCTAAAAAATTAAATGTTGTGAAGCTTGTTGGTTTATCTTTGACAGTGTTGCATGCTAAGCATTGTTCTCCTTCAAGATATGGAAAGTCCTGCATGATTTTTGTGTTCACAAGTAGGAATTCATTTTTTTGATTCATGGAATCCAACCATTTATTTTGAATTTTTCTGGCAACCTACATTATAATTCTATGAGTTATGTCGGCCAAGTGGCTCGACTCGCCATCTCTTCCTTTAGTTCAATGTTCATATTTGTAAGGGATCCATTTTAAAGCATGTTTTCAGGTGAAGAAATGTATGATTTTATGTTCAGTAGTTTCTTCTGAGATAGCTTGCTCGACCAGTTCTGTTAGGTCGATCAGAAATTGACAGTTTCCTTTTGACAAAATCATTTCAGGAGTGTCAATGTAAAACTTAGAGTTTCGACTTGTAAAAAAATACCAATGGTGGATGTATCGTGGCTTGGAATTTTCCCCTCATTAGGTTATGACCTAAGGTGGTGAGAACAATAAATCAAATTTCTATCAAGATGTGGTTGTGTTTCTCTCTCTATCAAAACGGGCTCATGTAAGCTCTCTTTCTATGGTTAAGTTGAACTTTGAGTGTTTGATCAGGTTCTAAGGGATGAAGTGCTAAATTCCTGAGAAATTCTTAAGGATTGTTGGGTGTTGGTAACATAATGAAACCATTTTAATAAAACTTCACATACTGTGTTGGTTGGGTGATGTATACCTTGTTCACGAAGGCTTCTCAAGGATGAGATGTTTTTAATGTGGGTAGATTGTAGAATCCCTTTTTTTTTAACTGAACTAAATTACGGAGGTTTTTGAACTTTTTTTACTGGACATGTTGTTTTTAAAACTGAGTTTCGAATCATAATTCTAAGTGTTGGAACACTTATACGTATTGTTTTTGGAATTGGTTGAAGGTCCGGGAATCCTCCAAAGTGGATTGAGTGGTTTCGGGAGTGTCGAACTCAAAAACCTACTATGTTTTTAAGAAGCAGTAGAGGAAGCCCAGTTTGTGCATGATCTTTCAATCAATGTGACCCACTGGAGGTATCCATGAAAACCATTTTAAGAGGGGAAGTGGCTTTGCAGATGGGTTGTTCACGATTTCCTAAACTATGCGCCTAGCCCATGTGGGTTGCGTCTTGGAGAATGTAGAGTCTACACTGTTTGCGCACGATTTTGAAAATCGAGTGGGTTAAACTATGCACGAATCCCGGTTTTTAAAATTTAAATTGTTGTAATTAAATTAAATTAATTTAATTTAAATAAAACATAAACATTAACCTCTCCCCCTCAAATCGCGACGCACCATGGGTGTTCTCCACTTCTCCTTGCACTCTTATCCTCTCTGAGCTCCTCCGTCGACCACCGTTTCCGTTCTTTTTCTTCACAATTATTCCTAGAATCATCAATGTATGGTATTATGCCCCATATTCCTTCCTTTTAATGGCAAATTTTGGCCTCTTCTTAGACCCACATGTTTCGGCCAAACCCCAGGTCTTTGGGGGTGATTCTATTTTTGGTTTTCTCTTTTGTAGGATTGTTCAAGTGGTTCTTTTGGACCTGTGGGTGAGCGTTCCGACAACCGCCGTGAAAGGAGAGGCGGTTTGGGTGTTTTCAATTTGTCGAAAACATTTTGGGGTAAGGATTATACATTATACTTTTTTTGACCACTTTAATTAATATCTTTATGTGTCCCCACATTTATGTGGATTTTTGTATGCTCAGAAAGAGAATAGTGGCTGGTTTGAGTTAGAATGCTCTATGATCCGAAGTGGACAACTGAGTCCCACCCTGTGGTAGGGTCCCTTTCCATGATCTCTAAATTCAATAATGCATAAATTAATTATTTAATTCAATTTGGATAGAGATTAAATTCATGTAGTGATGTATCTATATATAATTCTCTTAAATTTTGTTTAACATGTTTCATATTTAAAATGGTAAAGGTGATAAATGATTGATTGATAAGTAATATCATGATTTTATAATATAACCCCTCCAATGGATTTGGGCTACCTTCAAGATAAAAAGAAAAAGTTATCCGTTGATCTCTTGAATTGTTGTGTTTATAATAATTATTCCTTGATATTATGTTGATATACAAAATGTTTAGAACATGGCCCTAATGGAATTATAGAAACAGAGTTGCTTTATTGATATAATAAAAGGGCCAAGGCAGAACCTAAGTGATTGGCCCAGTTTTGAATTGGATTGAACCTTGTGTTACGTTTTCCATATTTTTCATTTGGTGTTTTGACACATCAGGACACCATTAGGGAATTCCTTTGTTTGACCTTTATAAAGGTAAGACCTTGTATGTATCAATGGTTAAGTTATCCTATTAATTGAATCATGTCACATACCATGTATGCTTATCACTTTACCCACCTAAGATAAGTACTTTTAATTTAAAATTTAAATGTGAAATGTGAATTGGTAAGTATAATGGGTATATAACATAGCCTTATTAAGATTGACTGTATAAAAGTTGTATATCCATATCACCCCTTTCTATGTTGATTGAAAGTAGTAGAGTGAAAATTAATTAATGAATATACTGTAATGGATTTTACTAAATAAATTATTTCATTGGTAGTTGACCATTCCACACTAATTTAAGGCAAGTATTGAACAAATAAATAAATGGTTTCAACTCTAAATAACAAATATACACTAATGGAAGGAAATAATTGAACCAAATGAATCATTTCATGACTAGTTTCTTAAATAAGAATGGTCAGATTCGATCATGTCATGGTTTCTGAGCTGAGAATACCACGATCCCTCATGTACCACAATCTAAATTCAATGAAGGGTTGCTAAGGTTCATACCCTCACAAGTATCATCCCTTTTCTTACCTTTTGATGCTTGATATACAGCTGTTGGGTCCCCCTGGTAGTACTACTGGATTCTGTGGATACACTCCCTGGATCCAACAATGACAGGTATTTGTCATGGAAATACTCCTTTGACCTAGTCCATGAATAACCTCCTTTTACCTTGGATTAACTCCATAGACTCAATAGGATCTTTATTGTGTAATGTGTTGGATTACTCTCCTTGGATTACACTCATAACCCTTTTCTAGACTCAGATACTACTAAGTTATCTTTCTGTGAGATTTACGTTACCACGGTTTTTACCCTGAAACTCCTAAACTAGATATCTTGTATTGTTGACTTGTTATGTTTTGAAACCTACACTACTTATACTATCACAGGATCCCATGGATACACTCCTTGGGTCCAGAATTGACAAGTAGGCTCCATGGTAAAATCCCATTGGGCCCGATCATTGCTTCACCCTATTTTACCTTGGAAGAAACTCCTTGGACTCTGTAGGTGACTTAGGGACATGTGAGTTATGAATAAAATGATAATACTCAATTAATGAACTAGTTACTTCTCCAGACACTAGCCGAGGGATGAAGCTGGTACTTGGTTATTTAGTTAAACTGTACTACTTACTTTATTTATGCATGCTTTCCACCTGTTTAATTTATATTACACATTCGGGATTGGGTTAAACAACGGTGGTTCTGGCATGCTGATATTTATATCTCACACCCAACTTAGGTCTCCATTCACAGGGGTACTCAAGTAGACCTTTCTTGATCTCAAGGCCTTGGACCTTGCTTGTTGCTATTTTATTTACATCAGAGTTAGGAGAAAGGTACTGAGTTGGAGCTTAGGATGCTCATGGATATCATCGTTGGGCTTTTAGTTCATTTCTATACTTGAGTACTAAATTGTATTGTATTAGATAACACGTGGTGCTATTTACTACAATCTGTCCTATATCAGTACCATGTCATGCATTCATTTATTGTATAAACTGTTGTTGGAAACTTTTGTTCTCTTATATGAAATCTATCTTCTACTGCTTTTTCAATTATGTATTACTACTTCTGCTGTTGATTATTATTCACTCTATTATACAGTTTCACAACTCTGATAAAAGGGTATAGTCTCCCCACTGACTATTCGTACAACCTCGTTGCTAGTCAGCAACCTCTGGCATTTGGGGAGGTGCGCTTAAGGTCATATAGAGACTATCGTGGACACAATTTTAGTGGTGATCAATATTGGGACGTTACAAATAGGGACATATAATGACACATAAAAACGTGGATTTCCTATGGGCAGGTCTCATTCTCATAATATCATTCTACATATTACAAATGTTTTACACCATGAGAAGGATCCTAAACGTCCTATGAGTCTCCACCCCAAATGTATTTTATCATTTATAACCCACAAATGATATCATAAAAATATATAATATATATTTAAAAATGGTTTCATACCACATTCGGATTCCCATTGCAGCATGGAATTCTCTCTGACCATTTAGTGCGAGAACTAATTTTAAGACATTATCAGATACTATATATTGGAGGAAAACAATCATGCTATGATAAGAGGTTTACTAACATTCAAAAATATTAATACACGTTATCATAAAGTACACATATGTTAATAAAAGGGAACAAAATCTAACCTGGATTTTTTGAAATTAAAATTCATGGGATACTTTATGTATTGAAAAAATTTGATATGATGATTTAAGAAATTGTTTATTATTTGATTTTGAAATAAATTTCTTGAGTTTTTATTAAAACCCATTATTATTAGATTATGAAAATAATTGCATGTATTTATCATAAAAATCCACTATTGTTTGTTATTGAATTGGATGTAATGTTTTGTATATGAAATTAGGGATGTATAAAACAATTTATGTTAATCTTTTTATCCTCAATCCATTATTATATAGAGATAATACATTACTTGTTTGTTTTTTCCGTCTCAACAACCCAATCCCAGATGTGATTCAATGTAGATCATAATTATACAAGGATATATCATTAATCATGGTTAATTAATTTAAATTCATGTTTTGAAACATATAATTAGGGACAAATGAAATGACGATTCAACTGATTTTTGAATAAATGATAAATACATAAATAGTATTAATTTACAATGAATATTAAGGGATACTGTATAGTTAGGTGGGACAAACATACACTAGGAATGTATAAGCTTTACCTAGAAATGGATTGATGACGAAAACACTAAAAAAACATATTAAGGGTGTAGATATTTCTCTTTATGGTTGTTCTCCTTTTCAACCTTATGGATGGTCCTTTTCCAAAGGTCCTTAGTCTTTGAATGTTTGCATAATGATATTCATACATCACATAGATCTATGAGAGTCCATAAATAACTTACACTGAGGTTTCTTAACCATTGTGATGTGATTGTAAATGTACATAAATACTTAATATTATATAATTATTTACTTGTGTTATTCATTATAGAAATTATTATCCATGTCTAATTTGATAAAATGTTATAGTCAAGACTCCTTTTTTAAAAAATTCTCTCAATTCAAGTTTTATACTAACTTTTGAAATGTTTTATAGAGTATATTTTAATATTAAGTATAAACATGTTTACATGCTATGTTTTATTTTAAATTAAAAATAAATTGTTTATTTTATTATGGATTTATTTGGAAATATTTTTTGAAATCACAATTGAATTTTTTCATCACTTCCAACATTTTCTTTTTAATGTTTTCAAATAATCATATTCTAGTTTCTATGAAAGGGTGGTCTCCCATAAAATGTGGTGGGTATGCCTGAATTGTACGATATTTGGGAGTTTTCAAAAAAATATTGTACTTTTGATCTTCCAGTTCCAGTTGTTTAGCCATGTGATAGGGTTTTTTTGAATCATTGCTCTTATCGATAATTTTGGTATACCAAATTATTTATTCAATATTATTTTCAATATTATTTTACTTATTACTCTTGTAAAGAAACCATTACATGTTTAATATTTTTGATTCCATGACACAATTCTCTATCCTATTGGGTATTAGAAACACCTTTCATGTCATTTCAAGGATTTATCAGGTAGAATTTAGGTGGGTTATCTGGGAAGGTTTGGGAAAAATCATATAGAATTCCGATTCAATATCCAATTTTGTATCAATATTTTGTTTAGGGTTAGATTATTATAATATAAGGGGTATGTTAGAAGTAAGATCCTAAAAATATCACTTCCTAACAAGCCTTCAAATTCTATTAGTTATTGGTAGAAATTACTTTTAGTTAATTTTTTGATATGACTAAATACGTTTTATAGGATTTGATCTATGTTTTGTGTATCCGTTTTGATTTATTCTTCATAGAGATGATGATATGAAATATCTTGACAAACATTTCATTCCAATATATACATGTTATGAAGTATCATGCACCTTTGAATAATTTTTTAAAAGACCAAAGGAGGATTCTACCAATGAAAAACAAAAACCGAACACTACAGTGGAAAGAAACCATGTAGAGGTTGACTTACTAGTGGTTTGTGCTCTATAATAGGTACTAGTACATTAACCCACTGTGGTTTAATGGGTAGTAACCTAATGTAATGATAAATTTATCATTCTTAATAGATTTAGCATATCAAACCCCCATTTTTCTAGAGTAAATGTAACCCTATGATGGTAGAGGTTTTGTTAAATAATGTTTAGTAGATATTTGAGTTATTCTAGAGACACGAATTTATTATGGTGAAATGTTATTATTACAATATTTAAGGGCCTAAAATAATAATTTGATACATTATAGTTAATATAGTGAAGATGTTGGGTTTGGAATGGAAATACATCAGGTCTCTTTTCAAAGAATATTTCTATCAGGAGTTTAGTGTGTTAGATAGATTGATGGAGTTCTTTATGCAGTAGGAAGGAAATTGAACTGTGAATTAGTATGAAAATTATGTCTCAAATATTTTTCACATATCACCTTATATATTTTCAAATGATAATCCTAAATATAATATATTTGATATTTTAATTTTACCATATATTATATCTCAGGTTTTTATACTTAATGTCACATTTTAGGTTGATTTTCAAAAAATATATTTGATGGTGGAATATGACTTGGTTGGGAATTTAGGACTGGGGGTATCATTTAATACTCCAGAGGGTTGTTTTGTGGTACTATTAAAGGGAATATATATTGATATTGTTATCATAGTATAAAAATTATTGGTGGATATCATCCTCAGTCCTCTACTAACTCATATATGGTACCTAGAGAATGAAGTCTTACCTTTTTCAGAATTTCATGATTTGACACATGAAGCACACGTTATTGAATGAACCATTTTAAATACATTATTATGTATTATAATGATATTTATGGGGTTTTTCTCATGTTCACACCCCAAATTTTAGTGGTGTGGCCTTTTTAATAGCAAGAGGCTCTATAACATATTTAGATACTTCAAGAAAAAGGGGTTCAAGACACACGAATTATGAATAAATCTCTCTAACATAGTGGATGAGTCTCTATTGGTAGTTAAGGTGGATCTTATTATTGTAAGATGTACCATTACTATTTATTCATAATCAGGTAATGATTTATTGGATTGTTATGCCTCTCATTCCATTAAATTTATCCATATAATGTCATTGTTAAATATTCCAAGGGATCTCATGCCTTATGTTATTATGATTACTACACCTATAAGGATTAAGAGATTACAATGTATGTAATGCACTTATATTACATTCCATCTATCATATTTTGATAATTATTGGGAATTATTGCCTCTTCATATAAAACCTATCGAATTCATTGTCATGTTCGATTGGATGATTTCTCACAAAATCTCATATTGATTATTATCTATGACGGGAATCCATAGATGGCCCTGATGTGATGGTTCATATCATTCATAGATAATGAAACCTGAGGTTAATCTGATCTAGAACTTCACATCTTCAATTTTGTAATATGATAAAAAAAATTAAATTAAATTGGCGAATGAACCATCATATGGTGAAATTTTTCTAGATCTCATTGATTTTCGTGGTGTTTTTCCATCTAAATTTTCTATTTTTTCACCAGTGGGGGATTTATATTTATCCATTGATGTGGTGATATATACCCATCATATTTCAGTTCCAAATTATCTTTAAGGCACCAAATAAACTAAATGAGTTTAAAATTCATTTGGACGGACTTTTTTCAATAATTTTAACTAATCAATGGTGTCTCCTAAGGAAGAACTTATTCTTTTACTATGAATGACTATGGGACTTTCTTCCTATGTGTTGACGATCAATTTAGAAAACCCAACCCCCATTTCCCAGATCAAGTATATAATTTATTACATTGATATAAGAAACAAGGAGTCACATCCCGAAGGATCAAATAAGTCAGTATTGTTGGTAAACTACTTATATACATGATATTATTTTTACATTCTAAAATATAAAATTCATGAATTATTTTAATCAATAAGCCTATTATTCACTATATCGTATACTGATATATGAATAAAAAACACAAGTTGGTATGCTGGGAAAAAGAAAACATAATAAAGGGGTGATATCATTTGCTTAATAAGTGTAAGTGTATAATGGATTCTATGAATAAATAAGTCATAATTAGCATGTAAACGTAAATAATTGAACCCATTTTATTTAATCAATAACATCCCTGTAATATGGTTGAAATAACTAATTATCAAATAATGACATAAGATAACAACTTTATATTTAAACTATAACCATACATATTCATTATATTTGAATAACAACATGGATTATTGATAAAATAATTCATAATGGTGGAATTCATAATGTCAAACATCTAGAAAATACCATTGAGTACTTGTTCCATTAAATCTAAATAAATATGTAAGGCCTTGGCCAAAACCAAATTAATGTTTTCTCATGTGACCTATTAATGAATAAAGGGACTATTGGAGGCCTCACCCATCACATATTATGTCTAATTAATTACATATATGAAATGGATGAAACATAATCAATATAAAAAATCATATTTAAAAATATATTAGATAAAATGTTAATACTTACCCTAATCTATAAACATAATCATAAACCATTCAGAGTAAAATGGTGAATGGTAATAACATTTTATATCCCTAGTCAAACTAATCATAAATCATTGTAAGAAATAATTAATATTGTATCAATACAATGTATCACTAATGGATCATATGTAAAATTGAGGTATTAAATTGTTGATGAATATGAACACCCTGAAAATGACGATAAATACATTTATGGGTAAAATAACCGTTGAATTTTGAAAATCACCTTTTAAAAAAAGTTCAAAAAACATTTTCAAATTAATTATCATTAAAAATAACCTTTTAAAATTTATTATATAATCATTAAAACAATTAGTATTCATGATGTTGGTCAATTATTTTCATTATTTAACCTTTAGTAAAAATATTCCTTTCGCATTTTTTGGTGAAATCCAATACAATTTCTTTTTTGAAAAATATTAAAGACAACATTGATGATTTTTTTTTGAAATGTTTAAATGCCAAAAAAATCAAATGTTTTTTGAAAATTTTAAAAACATTTTTATAAATCATGAGGTTTTTTGAAAAATGATTTTTGATCGAATAGTAAACAATTTAAAATATCATTAAAAACAATTTATAAAAGTATGTTTCTACCAAAGAGTAGAGAAATGGTACTATAATATGAAAATGAACATGAATAACCAAAGTATGAAAAATATTTTTATTTTAGGATATAAATATCATTTAATTACCCCAATGGAGACTTAGACATAAATAATCCTCAATAATGATGCGATTGTAAAATAAACCCTTACCACCTTGGTATATTTTGAATATTAAACCCCATTAATGAAGTGAAATTATTTCAAAAAAGAAATACAATGAATAAAAATTAATTCTTGATATAACATATAAAAAGGGGAATTATATACACCAAAAAAATGATTATGTGGTGAATATGGTGTATGTATCACAGAAGTAAAAGTGAGACAAGAAACCATTACCTCATGTCTAATTCCTTCACGCATCTATGAAACTACTATATTGTGGGTTTAATAATGTTTTAAACTTATAAAATTACCATAACAATATTTATAATTATACATATATTCTACTTATTACATTTTAGCACCCATTTGATTATAATATTTAATTATATTCAAAATTTATAGTGGTAATTGACGTGTTCTGTCATGTGTATTTTGGGATGATGGATCTGAGTCCTAATTACTGGATATATATATAATCTATATAATTATAATAATTTTATAAATATCATATTTTCTCATTATATACATGTTTGGAAACATTAATTACAGTTGTACATGGAAATTGAGTCGCATCGCTTCGTGGAGATGGTAGGCCACAAGTACGTCTGAGCGATGACATTATTCCACTAACGAGTGAATGGGAAAGGATGGGGATGATATATTATTTTAATGAAAAAATATCATATTATATTTATCATATAAATAATAATTAATTTTATCCTTATTTCATTCAGTTTTAATCCTTTGTGAAAAACAAATCATATCGCCTCGGATGGTAGTAGTCCTCCTTATACACGAGGGACACTATCATATTTGAAATGTAATGGAACATGGAAATTTATATTTGAAATTAAAATTACATAATTATAATAATATCATAAATATAATATATTATAGGTAAATTAATCATTATATCTATCCTTGAAATGTGTTTATAGAAAACAAACTACATCGGTTCACGAGGTTTAGTACATTATACACATGATTGATGATTTTGTTTTCTATATGAAAAAAGTATATATCAATTAATATATTTAAATCTATATAATAACATTTAATGATATAGGAGATATTTTTTTATTATATTTTATGTTTGAAGAAACAAATTTTTATGAAAATGATGAAAGAAACCAAATGAGATTTATTAATATTATTACATTCTCTAATGGAACCATCCATTGAATCTCATCTCAATGAACATAGGAATAGTACTTCAGAAACAAAATCATCTCAATATGTATAAGGATGTTGGAGAAATATCTTTTCAGTTTTTCTAAACCATAGGTATTTATGTGTGTGAAGAAGATAGGGTAGGGAGTTCCATTTTATATGTGGGTAAACAGAACACTCTTGGAAATTAGTTGGAAGTTTCCAAAAAATTCCTAAATGTTAATTTCAATCACATTAAAAATGAATCCAAATAAACTTGTTTTAGATTTTTTTTATTGTATAAGGTTGAAATATTTCCAGAAAATAATACCTTTACAAGTTTTTAGTTCACTTCAACCTTTATCATCTTAATTTAATCCCATGGAAAACCCATTTTTACAGTAACCAGGTAATTAATTTTTACATTTTCACTATTCCTTATGGAAAAGAAAATTGTTGAACATATTATATTATATAATATATCATTATTTCAAATATTGAGTCAATTTTTAAAAATTCAATAAATATAATTGGATTAATTCCATTTAAAATAATAACCAAAATGTAATGAAAAATAGGGGTTTCAAAAAGAAAATTCCCATAAGTATAAAAGGGTTTAATATAAAAAATAAAATTTATACGGATTACAATGAAAAATTATATAAAATTTTATATAGTAGAGATAATTTTACATTAAATAAAATTATTAATAAAATTTATCATTTTAATAAAATTATACTAAAAATTTGTTTTTAGTAAAAAATATTATTTTCACTATTTATTCGAATAATGAAACATTTTTTGGAAAATAATAAAATATAAATATGGTAATTTTTTTATTTTTTATTCAAAAATAAATGTTTTTATTTAAAATAAATCTTATAATAATTGTATAAATTAATTATAATTTATGTTCAGAAAGAACGACTAAACCACCTTTTAGAAAATATAGTTTTTCACAAAATGAACTTATCTTTTACTTTCATATTATTCTTATTTTATATCTTATAAATATATAGCCATTGATCATTTTTAGAAATTATTAAAACATAAAATTTTTATAATCTATTTTTTCTAATGGTACTCACCAACATAATTGCTAGGTTATAATGGTCATGTCAAAATAATAAAATTTTAATAGAGTATTATGTTTCATTTAAACTAGATGTCGCATGAATCTAAATATATCAATGTAATTGAATTTATATAAAAATAATTTTATCATAATTTCATGGGATGTAAGATTATCTTCTAATATTGGTGTTGTGTTCCATACAATCTTTCAAACATGATGTTCCAATTTTTAAAATCATATGGTGTTATATCCCCTTCAACCATTAATTAATTATATCCTGTTAAATAAATCTTGATCATGATAATTAGGGGTTTAAAATTAAAAAATACCATTATTGAAATACATATCATACAAAGGTTTAATAAATCATACTATCTCAAATAAGGAATGTAAAATATGTATTCCATCTTTAATAACACATTCTATGTTTCAATATAGATGAACATTCATGGAAAGTGATGATATAGGCATGGACGAAAATACTAACACCCACGGGTTAATAGTGTAACATACCAGGTAAATAAATAATATTACATTCTAAGGTTTGTCAATATTTGTGTATAAAATGTTAATATTACTTTTAAGGGAATGCTATGCTCGATGGCGTACCCAATACGCAACAACGAGTTTCTTTGAATCTTACGTTCCACACTAATAATATAATAATAATATTATAGTTAAGTCATAGCCGTTGTAATGGTTGGAATGAATAGAAATAACTAAACAAATTTTACATATGTTTTTTTAAATATTTTTTACATTTATCCAATAAATGTTAGAGGCTTAGAATCCAAATGAATCCAATTTTAAGAATAAATACTCTAATATTTTTAAAAGATTGTTTTACCACCTTTTTATGGTGAACCATCATTAAATGTAACTTTTGACAATTTTATAATCTCTATTTGTCAAAATAAAGTTATTATTTATGATTGGAAAATTTAAATTTACTTTGGTTATATTTTTGGTATGTTTCTGACGTTGTTCATTTTTTAATGAATAGTGAAAAAATACTGCATTTTAAATCAAAAATTCTTCTTCATCTAATTTAACTATATGGCTAGATTTTATTTTTAATTAGTATCAAAGTGTAATTAGAATATAGTTTTACCATTTAATTCAATGGTGGTCATTATAATTAATTTCACTTTGAAAATGGATAGAAACCAGTGCCATACTTTTCATAGATATTGCTTCAAAAAAACCCACTATTTGTTTTGACAACATGAAATATTTTTTAAATTAATTACTAAAATTTAGTTGTTTGTAATTTGGTAAAATTGATTCCATATTCTGAATCAGAGGGTCCAAATTATGTAATTAATACACTTGTTTTTGGACATTATAAATAGTAACGATGGTAATTATCTTTAATTATCGTGATTAATTAGTAATCGGGTAGTTAAGGACAATAAAATAATATCATAATAATAAAAAATGACCCCAAAATGTGTCATACTACTAATTTTTGTGTCATTTCTGACCATGTTATGCCTTGTTCCAAACATTGGGACCCCATGGAATCACTTTTGTGTGATAGTGACACTTTATCATTTTATTTTTTTAAAGACTAGAAAATATAAAAAAAGTATGTATCACCCAAGTAAAAAATTCATAGTTTTGACTGTGTAAATTAACTCTTAGACTATAAATATTCATTGGAAAGATAAAAATATTTCCTACATCATAGTTTTTTTTATAATTTTTAGACATTAAATAAATTTAATTAATTCTGACATCATGATGATGCAGCGATTACCTCATTAATGAACGATTTAAATAAAATGAAAAGATTATGTAAAACCTAAGAATTAAACTTTTAAAAACCTATTGGATGAGTATATTTAGAACCATTATCACCTTATCTGAGAAATATTCAATTTGGGACCTTTAAAATCCGAATATCATTTTAAAATAAAGTAACATTTCATGAGTTTCCATGAGAGCCCCTCCTCTCCTCTTATAAAAGGCCCTCACCTCTACCTCCTTAACCACACCTCTCAAGACTCTTTATCGGCCAACCACTGCCCATTTAATCTCTTCACATCACTCTCTTCATCATTGAAGCCTCACCTTAGGCAGAAAGATCTTCAAGAAACCCTTTTGGTTCAAACCAAAGGGAGTTACCCGATTTAAAGGTAATGTCTTCTCTTATGTTCTTTTGTTTCATTTTTCTTCTGCAACCCCCTAAAATCTTTTATTACTTTACTTTGTAACAAAAGAAGTATATTAAATATACTAGGATGTTGTTATAAGATGGATTCGAGCTACACTTACACACACATCCGTCTAATGGTTAAAGAACATATTGTTTTTGTGGATGGAGAATTAATGCCTCACGAAACGATGAATGTTCAATATTCTTTTAACACATTTAATGGTGGCCATTACGATGTCACTGTATTATATATATTATATATATGATATTTATTTTTTATATATGCTTTTGTATTTTATATTTAAATCATACCTTTATTCTTTTCATGTTGTGGTAATGCGATAATTTCATATGGGGAACTGCGGACTACCACCCCCTCAAGTGATGTGACTCGTTCATGCAATACATGGAATGAAAAAAGAATGAAATTAATGAAAATAGGTGACCTATATAACATTTATATTTTACTGGAATTATAATATATATATCTATCAATTATTTTTAATTCCATAAATATGACAAAGAAATGAAGGTAGCGTTCATGCATACGTACGGCGTACTGTCTCCATGAACGATGCATTTCATTTCTTTTTATCTCCAAATGTTATGGAAAAAAATAAAATGAGTATGTACTGGATATATATGATATTTAAAACATTAATACTATTCTGGAGATGATGTATATATAACTACATGGACGATTCTTTTCAAACAATTTCATTTTTGACTCATGTACAAAACATCGACAAAAACCTCTAATACGAACTCGCATTATTAACCTATTATTATAACATTATAATATGTGATATAAACTGAATAATAATATTTAATGGAAATACTTAAGCAATTAAAAAATGACCAAATTTTATTATTCAGGAATACAAAGAAAAATGAACAAGACAAGTCGGACTTGAGGTAAGGGATCCTACCTCTCTCTTTCTTTTTATGTACTCTCTTTATGTCATTTATTTTAAGATCATCATTCTTATGTTTGGGGATGTTCTATAATATTCCTCATACTTTATATTTTATTTTAATATTGTTATAGACCCTATTTGACCTCATAAATCCATTTTTGGAAGTATTAAGCGGCGTCGTTAGGCTGCCGAGTTTTCGTAAGGGATTTTTCACCTCACTTTTATTCCTGTGAGATTTATGCTAAATTTGACACTATTTCCTTTTAGTGGTGTATGTACTACCCATTATTATACTATTTGTGTAATATACTTTCTTTTATATATATTTAAATCAACATTGTATAATCCTTCTTTCATGGGGTGTACATTTCGAAAGTTTCCCAAATCGGTAAGGGAACCTTTCACACTCCTATTTTTAAAAGACTTATTTTGTTATGTCATTTAATTTACATATTTTTGTGATGGGATATGTTCTTATATATCCTTATTGATGTAAATTTTATGTCCAATTGATGAGATACCATTTTATCTCTCATCAACTAATTTTATGAATTTTAAAGTGACACCGTTAGGCTGTCGAATTTTACCAAGGGAACTTCTTAACTGAATTTCGATTTCTTTGGCTTCAACATGTAGTTATTAAATATGTCATCCTTTTAATATTTTTGAATGACCTTTGACTTTTTTACACTTAATATCCACTTATATTTGGTGTATTTATATTTTTCACACATAATTATGAGATTGATTTATCCTTAATTTAAGGATACCTTCTTTATAAGGGATTTCATCTCATTTTACATTTCTATTGAGACTTCATTGTTGTTATGAACCAATTCACTCTTATATGATGTACATACTTTCCTTTGGAATATTATATCATGAATCCCTTTATTCTCATGATATTATAAAGTTATGATTACATTTTATTACTCAATAATTGTATTCAAGTGTCTCTCATTTTGTTAAAAACCCTTTACCTAAAATAACGTTTTAAATGTTTTAATGATTTATTCTTATAAATATTTCTCAATAATATCCATGTTTTCAAAATGATTTTATGTATTTATTTATATCGATATTAATGGTTTAAAATGTTAACAGCTTCAAAGTGGTATGAGACACTTTGATTTAAAAATATATTTATTAAATGATTTAAATGGTTTTGAAAATGGTTTTTAAAATGGATTCGTTATTTCAATATCTTAAAATGTTATATTATTATTTCAATGTGGGATTGTTATATTTATTTTATGATCATGTTATGTGGTATGATTATGTTATGGTTCTTGGTCATTGTTTCTGAAGATGGTTGGTTTCGTGATAAACTACGTGCGGGTGAGACCGATATAGCAAGCCAATGCATTGGGTAACATGAAGGAGTTAAAATCTAAGGTTTCTCCGAAGAGATTTAGGGAATATACTGTGATGGGTATTCCAAACATAACCATGAGGGTTACTCCCAACGTAAGAATGTTATGAATTCCTCAAGTTACCTTTATGCCTTATGATTTCTATTGAGTTATGCATAAATCTTATGATTTCATGAGGTATGTCAAATTGCTTATGTTTTATGAGTAAAGTATGATTTCATTGATTCTTATGTATACATGGACTGTTGTTTTCATTCCGTACTGTTATAACCCTTACTGAGCTGTTTATGGTCATCCCATTTTTTTTAAATGTTTTCACAGGACATAAAGTAGAATAGGGTCATGGATGGGATCAAGGAAATGTCAGGCTATCTAAAACAAGGAACTAGACATGTCTCTTTGTCCAAGAGTTTTTATTTTGTGGAAATAATGGCAACTGAGTAGATTTTTCTACTTTGTAATCTTTGATATGTAATATCTATGTCCTAATTTTCTATAACTCTAATCCTTAAAATATACTCAATGTGATTTATTCAATTTAATTCAATATTAAGTATGGTTTAAGGATGGGTCCTTATAGTCGAAATCAAAGGTCGGTTTAGATAACTTTAGAGGTTAGAGTGTTGTTTAAGAAAAAGTGAAAACTTGTGTATAACCATAATGGTTAGTATATTAGATGGTGTCATTGTTTTTTTGAATGTTAGAATGAGTCTGAGATAACTTGGATAAGTATATCTTGGTGTTTATCTCCATATTTATTATATGATAATTTTACTGATATACTGACACTGACCTTTTTGGTTTTAGTAAATGGATGGATATAGCAGGCACTAAAGTAATAGTGGATTTGAAGAAAACTGTGACGGTTTTATGAGAGAAACACTGAATGATATGGGAGCTACAATGAGAACTATTGTGGTTATCCTCAACCAACTATCTGGAGTCATGATTGACCACCTGAACCATAGTGATTTTTATAAGGCATCGTATATGTGAGAAACAAATCCCTATGGAAGTTCATGTAATAATCATAAAAGTAAGAATGTTAAAATTCTTATGTGCCAAATATGTGGAAAGAAACACATAGGAAAATGTTTCAAAGGGACATAAAGATGCTATATATGTGGAAATGAAGGTCATAAATAAAGAGCCTTCTATGGAAAAAGGAAGCATCTAGTTGGCTCTAAGAAAGGGAATGAAGTTCTTTCTAAAGGATCAATTGACTGTTTTAAATGTGGTGTGCAAGGTCATAATGCAAACACTTCTCCTACGAAGAAGTTTTGGGAATGGGGTCACTAAGATCTTACAAATATTCATTTACCAATACCTAATTCCATTCTGATTGACGATGAAGAAACTGACAATGACCAATGAAAGGTATGGATTATTTCTTAACATATGTTTTCCTATTATTGGAATATTAAGATATTATTCATGATTTTTTTGTAGGAAAGAAGTATATCAAAATAAGTTAAAAAGGAATGGTTAGTGAATCATTAAGAATGTTGAATGAGCAAGAAGTCAACATATAAGGGATTCAAGAGTTATGGTAGATTTTAGGATGGTGAAATTCTTAGATGTATTAAGTCTCTTATGATGCTAGGGTTACATTAAAAGAATTTTTATAGTATATATAACCCTAATGTTTGATATACAAAATTTTAATTCAAGGAATAATTATCCTTTCTTTTGTGGATATTGTCATAAAGAACCATTTGGGTATATATGATCCTTGAATTTGAGGCAATTACTGGTTAATACATTTTGGGTTGCAAAATGGAAGTTATTAGATAACCTTTGTAGTTAAAATATGTTATGGTTATTTTTGAAGATTTATCTCTTTTTGGGGGATGGTTTAAGAATTATATAGTTTTGGAAAAAGGACAACACGCAGACCGTGTGACAACCCGTCGCGTCGGACGAATCTGTGGAAATCGAACCCACAGCCAAAGTGTAACTGGTATTTATCGCCTACCACCGAACTATGTGAAGTCCCTAGATATTTTGAATGATTTTTTTAGTTAGATTATTTTATGAATTAAGAGTAAGTTGATTTTGAGTTATCAATGGAAATGATTAGACTATCATGGAGGATATGTGATTAGGTTAATTACTTTTCAGTATGAGACTGTAAGAGTAACTGAGGATATTTCAGAGAAAAATGTTAAAATTTATCTTAGGAGACTATGTGACTATATCCTTCAGAGATTTGGGTTTCAATATTAGTTTGGTTTACTTTTAATAATTTTATGAATAGATGTTCATTGAATGGTCATTTTTGAACTTTGGGTTTTTTTGGCAAATTTTGGAGATTATGAGAAGTTTTTCTTTATGTAAAAAAAATATCCTTTTTGGGTAATATCTAATCACGTACTAAACTTTTTGGTTTGTTTTTGGTTGAGATATAAAGACATGGGGAATATATAGTTCTCTTTTGTGGGTTAGGCGATTCTCAATAAGTTGATTATAGTACTCTTAATGAGAAAAAGTCTTCCTAAATACTCATCATTTAGAGAAAATATCAGTTTGATTAAGGAATCTAATAAAAGTTAAAAGTCTATGTGACAAGTAAGTATGTTTCATTATGATATAGTTAAGCTCAAAAATAAATTCCTCAATTAAATTTAACTTAAGGAAAAAATGTTTTCTGTTAACTTTTCCTACTAGGGAATCAAATACCGTTTAACCAATCACAAGTTTGTGATTTTCTTGTGGTTAACTTTATCCTAGACATTTTAATTATCACTCTCCATCAGAACACGACCCTTTGTTTCTCATCCATATCCATATATTACTACTTGGAATCCTAGTATGGGTTAACTCGGGTGACCTTTGTAATTCTATCCCTTCCTTTTAAAGTGAAAGTTTTACTGACTCTTGTTCCAATGTGGGACTTTCAATGAAGTTTCCAAGCCCAATTTCGAAATTACGAGGACGCAATTACCAAAAGGGGGGAAGGATGTAACATTACAGGTAAATAAATAATATTTCATTCAGAGGATAACCAATATTTGTAAATAAAATGTTAATATTACTTTAAAGGGAATGCTATGCTCGATGGGGTACCCAATACGCAACACCGAGTTTCTTTGATATCTTACGTTGCACACTAATAATATATTAATATTATAATAGTTAAAGCCTAGCCGTTGTAATGGTGGGAATAAACAGAAATAACTAAAAAATGAATATATATGTTTTTTTAAATATTTTTACATTTATCCAATAAATTATATAGTCTTAAAATCTAATTGAATCCAATTTTATGAATAAATACTCTAATATGTTTAAAAGATTGTTTTACAGCCTTTTGATGGAAAACCTTATTTTAATATAAATTTTGACAATTTTATAAGATCTATTTTTCAAAATAAACATATTCTTTT
The DNA here is from genome assembly GCA_963277665.1 of Viscum album. Lineage (NCBI taxonomy): Eukaryota > Viridiplantae > Streptophyta > Magnoliopsida > Santalales > Viscaceae > Viscum > Viscum album. The sequence continues at coordinate 1,076,128,494 of OY728134.1, forward strand.
GGATTGGAAAATTGAAATTTACTTTGGTTATATTTTTGTATGTTTCTGATATTGTTCATTTTTTAATGAATAGTGAAAAAATACTGCATTTTACATCAAAACTGCTTTATCATCTAATTTAAATATATTTCTAGATTATATTTTTAATTGGTTTTAAAGTCTAATTAGAATATATTTTTACCATTTAATTCAATGGTGTACATTATAATTAATTTCACTTTGAAAATGGACATAAACAAGTGCCAAACCTTTCATAGATATTGCCTAAAAAAACCCGCTACTTGTTTTGACAACGGGAATTTTTTTTAAATTAATTATTTAAATTTCTGTCTTTGGAATATAGTAAAATAGATTACATATTTTTAATCAGAAGGTCCAACTTATTGAATTAATAATCTTTTGTTTTTGGACATTATGAATATTAACGATTGAAATTATCATTAATTATCGTGATTAATTAGTAATCGAGTAGTTAAGGATAATAAAATAATATCATAATAATAAAAAATGACCCTAAAATGTGTCCTAATGCTACTGGTTGTGTCATGTCCGACCATGGAATGCCTTATGACAAACTTTGTGACCCCATGGAATCACTTTTGTGTGATAGTGACACTTTATCATTTTATTTTTTTAAAGAAAAGAAAATATAACAAAAGTATGTATCACCCAAGTAAAACAATTTTAGTTTGTCTGTGTAAATGATCACTTAGAATATAAATATTTATTGGAAAGCTAATAATATTTCCTACATCATATTATTTTTTTTATAATTTTTAGACATTAAATAAATTAAATTTTTTATGACATCATGATGATACAGCGATTACCTCATTGATGAACGATTTAAATAAGATGAAAATATAATGTAAAGTCTATGAATTACACATGGAAAAATCTTATTGTATGAGTATATTTAGAACCATTATCACCTTATACTAGAAATATTCAATGTCCAACCTTTAAAATCCGAAAATCTTTTTAAAATAAAGTAACATTTTTTGACTTTCCATGAGTGCCCCTCCTCTCCTCCTATAAAAGGCCCCCACATCTACCTATTTACCCACACCTCTCAAGCCTTTGGCTCGCCCAATACCTACCCACTTAATCTCTCCACATCACTCTCTTCATCATTGAAGCCTCACCTTAGGCAGAAAGCTCTTCAAGAAACCCTTTTGTTTCAACCAAAGGGAGTTACCCGATTTAAAGGTAATATCTTCTCTTATGTTCTTTTGTTTTATTTTGCTTCTGCAACCCACTAAACTATTTTATTACTTTTTTTTGTAAAAACACCAGTATATTCAATATAATATGATTTTTTTATAATAATAATTTGAGCTACACTTACACCCACATCCGTCTAATGGTTAAATAACATACCGTTTCTGTGGATGGAGAATTAATGCCTCACGAAACGATGATTGTTCAATATTATTTTTAAACCTTTAATGGTGGCCATTATGATGCCACTATATTTTATATATTATATATATGGTATTTATGTTTTATATATTCTTCTGTAGTTTATATTTAAAACATACCTTTATTCTTTGCATGTTGTGAAAATGCGATAATTTCACATGAGGAAGTGCGGACTACCGCCCCCTCAAGTGATGTGACTCGTTCATGCAATACATGGAATGTAATAATATTGAAATTAATGAACTTATGTGACCTATATAACATTTATATTATACTTTAATTATAATATATATATCTCATTTATTTTTAATTCCATTAATATGACAAAGAAATGAAGGTAGCGTTCATGCATACGTACGGCCTACCGTCTCCATTAACGGTTCATTTCATTTATTTTTATCTCTAGATGTTATGGAATAGTATAAAATTAAAATTTACTGAATATATATTATATTTAAAACATTAATATTTTTCTGGAGATGATTTATATATAACTACATGGATGATTCTTTTTAAACAAGTTTATTTTTGACTCATGTACCAAACATTGACAAAAATGTCTAATATGAACTCGCATTATTAAACAATTATTATATCATTATAATATGTGATATGAACTGAATAATAATATTTAACGGATATCCTTATGCAATTATAAATTGAACATATTTTATTATTTAGGAATATAAAGAAACGAACAAGACAAGTCGGACTTGAGGATAGGGATCCTACCTCTCTCTTTCTTTTTAAGAACTCTCTTTTATGTCATTTATTTTAAGATCATATTTCTTATGTTTAGGGGTGTTATTTAATATTCATAATAATTTAAATTTCATTTTAATATTATTAGAGACCCTATTTGATCTCATAAATCCATTTTTGGATGTTTTAAGCTGCGTCGTTAGGCTGCCGAGTTTTCGTAAGGGATTTTTCATCTCACTTCTATTCCTTCAAGATTTATGCTACATTTGACACTATTTCCTTCGAGTGGTGTATGTACTACCCATTATTCTACTCTTTGTGTAATATAATTTCTTTTATGTGTATTTACATGAAAGTTGTATAGTCCTTCTTTCATGGGGTGTACGTTTCGAAAGTTGCCCAAATTGGTAAGAGAACCTTTCACACTCCTCTTTTTAAAAGACTTATTTTTCTATGTAATTTAATTTACATATTTTTATGATTGGATATGTTCTTTTATATCCATATTGATGTAAATTTTATGTCTAAGTGATGAGATACCATTTTCTCTCTCATCAACTAATTTTATGAATTTTAAAGTGACGCCGTTAGGGTGTAGAATTTTACCAAGGTAACTTCTTAACTGAATTTCAATTTATTTGGGTTCAACATGTAGTTATTGAATATTCCATCCTTTGAATATGTTTAAATGACCTTTTATTGTTTTAAATTTAATAACCACTTATATTTGGTGTATTTTTATTTGTCGCACACAATTATGAGATTGATTTATCATTAATTTAAGGATACCTTCTTTATAATGGATATCATCTCATTTTACATTTCTATTGAGACTTCATTTTTGTTATGCACCAATTCACTATTATATGGTGTATATAATGTCTTTTGGAATATTATATCATGAATCCCTTTATTCTCATGATATTATAAAGTTTTGATTAAATGTTATTCCTCAATTATTGTATTCAAGTGACTCTCATTTTGATAAAAACCCTTTAACTAAAATATCGTTTTAAATGATTCAATGATTTATTCCCATAAATATTTCTCATTAATATCCATGTTTTCAAAATGGATTTAAATATTTATTTATATCGATATTAATGGTTTAAAATGTTAAAATATTCAAAGTGGTATGGGAAACTTTGATTGAAAAATATCTTTATTAAATGTTTTAAATGGTTTTGAAAATGGTTTTTAGAATGGATTCGTTATTTCAATATCTTAAAATGTTATATTGTTATTGCAATGTGGGAATGTTATCTTTCTTTTATTCTAAAGTTATGTGCTATGATTATGTAATGGTTCATGGGAATTGTTTATGAATATGGGTGGTTCTATGATAAACTAAGGGCGGGTGAGCCCGATATAGCTCTCCAATGCATTGGGTAACATGAAGGAGTTAAATTCTAAGGTTTATCTGAAGAGATTTAGGTAATATACTGTGATGGGTATTCAAAACGTAACCATGAGGGTTAATCCCAACGTAAAAATGTTATGAATGCCTCAAGTTACCTTTATGCCTTATGATTTATATTGAGTTATGAATAAATATTATGATTTCATGAGGTATGTCAAATTGATTATGTTTTATTAGTAAAGTATGATTTCATTGATTCTTATGTATACATGGACTGATGATTTCTTTCTGTACTATTATAACCCTTACTGAGATTTTTATGCTCATCCCATGTTTTTGAAATGTTTTCACAGGACATAAAGATGAATAGGGTCAAGGATGGGATCAAGGAAATGTCAGGCTATCTAAATCAAGGAACTAGACATGTCTCTTTGTTCAAGAGTTTTTATTTTGTGGAAAAAATGGCAACTGAGTAGATTTTTCTACTTTTTAATCTTTGAGATGTAATAGCTATGTCCTAATTATCTATAACTATAATCCTTAAAAGATCCTCAATGTGATTTATTCAATTTAATTCAAGATTAAGTAAGGTTTAAGGACAGGTCCTTCTAGTTGGTATCAAAGGTTGGTTTAGATAACTTTAGAGGTTAGAGTGTTGTTTAAGAAAAAGTGACAAGTTGTGTATAACCACAATGGTTAGTATATTAGATGGATTCAATTTTTTTTTGAAAGTTATAATGAGTTTGAGATAACTTGGATAAGTTTATCTTGGTGTTTATCTCCCTCTTTATTATATGATGATTTTACTGATATACTGACATCGAACTTTTTGGTTTTAGTAAATGGATGGATCTAGCAGGCACCAAAGTAATAGTGGATTTGAAAAAAACTGTGACAGTTTTATGAGAGAAAAATTGAATGATATGGGAGATGCAATGAAAAATATTGTGGTTATCCTCAACCAACTATCTGGAGTCATGATTGACCAACTGAACCATAGTGATTTTTATAAGGCATCGTATATGTGAGAAACAAATCCCTATGGATGTTCAGGTAATAATAATAAAGGTAAGTATGTTCAAAATCCTATTTGTCAAATATGTGGAAATAAACACATAGGAAATTTTTTCAAAGGGACATAAAGATGCTATAGATGTGGAAATGAAGGTCATAAAGCATGAAACTTCCATGAAAAAAGGAAGCAACTAGTTGGCTCTAAGAAAGGGAAAGAATTTCTTTCTGAAGGATCAATTGAATGTTTTAAATGTGGTGTGCATGGTCATTATGCAAACACTTGTCCTACGAAGAACGTTCGGGAATGGGGTCACCAAGATTGTAAAAATATTCATTTACCAATACCTAATTCCATTCCGATTGAGGATGAAGAAACTGAAAATGACCAACGAAAGGTATGGATTATTTTTTAACATATTTTTTCATATTATTGGAATATTAGGATATGATTCATGATTTTTATTGTAGGAAAGAAGTATTTCAGAATAAGTTGAAAAGGAATGGTTAATGGATCATGAAGAATGTTGAATGAGTAAGAAGTCAACATATAAGGGATTCAAGAGTTATGGTAGATTTTTGGATGGTGAAATTCTTAGATGTGTTAAGTCTCTTTTGATTATGGGGTTACATTAGATGACTTTTTATAGAACATGTAACCCTAATGTTTGATATACAAAAAATTTTATTCAAGGAATAATTATCCTTTCTTTTGTGGATATAGTTATAAAGAACCATTTGGGTTTCTATGATCATTGAATTTGAGGCAATTACTCGTTAATACATTTTGGGTTGCACAATAGAAGTTATTAGATAACCTTTGTGGTTAAAATATTTTATGGTTATTTTAGAAGATTTATCTCTTTTTGAGGGATATTTTAAGAATTTTATAGTTTTGGAAAAAGGACAACACACAGACCATGTGACAACCTGTCGTGTCGGATGAAGCTGCGGAAATCGAACCCACAACCAAAGTGAAACTGGTATTTATCACCTACCACTGAACTACGTGAAGTCCCTGGTTAGTTTGAATGATTATTTTTAGTTAGATGATTTTATGAGTTAAGAGTAAGTTGATTTTGGGTTATCAATGGAAATTATTAGCCTATGGTGGATGATATGTGATTAGGTTAATTACTTTTCAGTATGAGACTGTAAGAGTAACTGATGATATTTCAGAGAAAAATGTTAATATTTATCTTAGGTGACTATGTGACTATATCCTTCAAAGATTTGGGTTTCAATATTAGTTTGGTTTACTTTTAAGAATTTTATGGATAGATGTTTATTGAATGGGTATTTTTTAACTTTGGGTTTATTTTGACAAATTTTGGAGATTAGGAGAAGTTTTTCTTTTTGTAAGAAAATATCCTCTTGGGTATTATCTAATCTTGTACTAAAATTTTTGGTTGGTTTTGGTTGAGATATAAAGACACGGGAAATATATATTTCTCTTTTGTGGGTTAGGTGATTCTCAAGAAGTTGATTATAGTACTCTTAATGAGAACAAGTCTTCCTAAATACTCGTCATTTGGAGAAAATATGAGTTTGATTAAGGAATATAATAAAATTTGAAAGTCTACGTGACAAGTAAGTATGATTAATTATGATATAGTTAAGCTCAAAAATAAATTCCTAAATGAAAAGTAACATAAAAAAAATGTTGTATGTTAACTTTTCCTACTGGGGAATCAAATACCGTTTAACCCATCACATGTTTGTGATTTTCTTGTGGTTAACTTTCTCCTAGACATGTTTATTATCACTCTCCATCAAAACATGACCCTTTGTTTTCACCTCCATATCCATATATTACTACTTGGAATACTTTTATGGGTTAACTCGGGTGACCTTTGTAATTCTCTCCCATCCTTTTAAAGTGATAGTTTTACTGACTCTTATTCTGACGTGGGACTTTCAATGAAATTTCCAAGACCAATTTTGAAATTGCGAGGACGCAATTCCCAAAAGGGGGGAAGGATGTAACATTCCAAGTAAATAAATAATATTAAATTATAAGGATTATCAATATTTGTGAATACAATTTTAATATTACTTTAATTGGAATTCTATGCTCTATGGCGTACCCAATACGCAACAACGAGTTTCGTTGAAATCTTACGTTGCACACTAATAATATAATAATATAATAATAGTTAACGCCTACCTGTTGTAATAGCGGGAATGAAAAGAAATAACTAAAAAATGATAACATATGTTTTATTAAATATTTTTACATTTATACAATAAATGTTAGAGGCTTAAAATCCAAATGAATCCAATTTTAAAAATAAATACTCTAATATTTTTAAAAGATTTTTTTACCGCATTTTGATGGTGAACCTTATTTAAATATAACAGTTGATAATTTTAGAAGCTCTATTTGTCAAAATAAACTTATTATTTATGATTGGAAAATTGAAATTTTCATTGGTTATATTTTTGGAATGTTTATGACATTGTTCATTTTTTTAATGAATAGTGAAAAATATTGCATTTTACATCAGAACTGCATTTTCATCTAATTTAAATATATGGTTAGATTATATTTTTAATTGGTTTTAAAGTGTAATTATAATATATGTTTACCATTTAATTCAATGGTGTTCATTAGAATTAATTTAACTTTGAAAATGGACATAAACAAGTGCCAATCGTTTCATAGATATTGCTTCAAAAAAACCCGCTATTTGTTTTGACAACGGGAAATATTTTTTAAATTAATTATTTCAATTTCTGTGTTTGGAATTTTGTAAAATGGATTCCATATTTAAAATCAAAAGGTCCGAATTATTTAATTAATACTCTTTTGTTTTTGGACATTATGAATAGTAATGATGGTAATTATCTTTAATTATCGTGATTAATTAGTAGTCGAGTAGTTAAGGATAATAAAATAATATCATAATAATAAAAAATTACCCCAACATGTGTCCTAATACTACTGGTAGTGTCACAGACGATCATGGTATGCCTTGTGACAAACTTTGGGACCCCATGGAATCACGTTTGTGTGATAGTGACACTTTATCATCTTATTTTTTTAAAGAAAGGAAAATATAACAAAAGTATGTATCACCCAAGAATAACAATTTTATTTTTGCCTGTGTAAATTATCTCTTAGACTATAAATATTCATTGGAAACCTAAAAATATTTCCTAAAAAATAGTATTTGTTATCATTTTTAGACATTAAATAAATTAAATTATTTATGACATCATGATGATGCAGCGATTACCTCATTAATGAATGATTTAAATAAAATGAGAATAAAATGTAAAATATAAGACTTACACTTGGAAAAAACCTATTGGATGAGTATGATTCCAACCCTTATCACCTTATCCTAGAGATATATCAATGTGAGACCTTAAAAATCCGAAAATCTTTTTAAAATAAAGTAACATTTCTTGACTTTCCATGAGTGCCCCACCTCTCCTTTTATAAAAGGCCCCGACCTCTACCTCCATACACACACCTATCAAGACTTTGGCTCGGGAACACCCTGACCATTTCATCTCTCCACATCCCTCTATTCATCATTTAAGCCTCACCTTAGGCTGAAAGCTTTTCAAGAAACCCTTTTGGTTCAATCCAAAAGGATTTACCCGATTTAAAGGTAATCTCTTATCTTATGTTCTTTTGTTTTATTTTGCTTATCCAACCCCCTAAACTCTTTTATTACATTCTTTTGTAACAAAAAAATATATTCAATATACTATGATGTTTTTATAAGAAGTATTCTTGATACACTTACACACATATCCGTCTAATGGTTAAAGAACATAGTCTTTCTGTGGATGGCGAATTAATGCCTCATGAAACGATGATTATTCAATATTCTTTTAACACCTTTAATGGTGGCCATTATGATGTCACTGTATTTTATATATTATATATATGTTATTTATGTTTTATATATTCTTCTTTATTTTATATTTAAAATGTACCTTTATTCTTTTCATGTTGTGCAAATGCGATAATTTCTTATGAGGAAGTGCGGACTACCGCCCCCTCAAGTGATGCAACTCGTTCATGCAATACTTGGAATGTATAAAGAATGAAATTAATCAAATTATGTGACCTATAAAACATTTATATTATACTATAATTATAATATATATATCTCTCAATTATTTTAAATTCCATTAATATGACAAAGAAATGAAGGTAGCGTTCATGCTTACGTATGGCCTACTGTCTCCATGAACGGTGCATTTCATTTCTTTTTATATCCAGATGTTATGGAATAGTATAAAATGAATATTTATTGGATATATATGATATTTAAATCAATAATACTATTCTGGAGATGATGTACTTATAACTACATGGACGATTCTTTTCAAACAAGTTCATTTTTGACTCATGTACCAAACATCGACAAAAACATCTGATATGAACTCGCATTATTAACAAATTATTATGACATTATAATATGCAATATGAACTGTATAATAATATTTAAAGGATATCCTTAAGAAATTATAAATTGAACAATTTTTATTATTCAGGAATATAATGAAACGAACAAGACAAGTCGGACTTGAGGTAAGGGATCCAACCACTCTCTTTCTTTTTAAGTACCCTCTTTTAGGACATTTCTTTTAAGATCATATTTCTTATGTTTGGAGATGTTATTTAATATTAATAATAATTTAACTTTTATGTTAATATTATGAGAGATCCTATTTGATCTCATAAATCCATTTTTGGATGTTTTAAGCGGCGTTGTTAGGCTGCCGAGTTTTAGTAATGGATTTTTCAACTCACTTTTATTCCTGTGAGATTTATGCTACATTTGCCACTATTTTCTTTGAGTGGTGTATGTACTACCCATTATTCAACTCTTTGTGGAATATAATTTCTTTTATGTGTATTTACATCATCTTTGTATAGTCCTTCTTTCATTGGGTGTACGTTTCGAAATATGCCAAAATCGGTAAGGGAACCTTTCACACTCCTCTTTTTAAAAGACTTATTTTGTTATGTCATTTAATTTAAATCTTTTTATGATGGGATATGTTTTTATATATCCTTATTGATTTAAAATTTATGTCCATGTGATGAGTTACCATTTTCTCTCTCATCAACTAATTTTATGAATTTTAATGTGACACCATTAGGATGTCGAATTTTACCAAGGGAACTTCTTAACCGAATTTCAATTTCTTTGTGTTCAACAACTAGTTATTGAATATGTTATCCTTTGAGTATGTGTGAATGACCTTTGATTGTTTTACACATAATATCCACTTATATTTGGTGTATTTATATTTTTCACACATAATTATGAGATTGATATATCCTTAATTTAAGGATACCTTCTTTATAATGGATTTCATCTCATTTTACATTTCTATTGAGACTTCATTGTTTTTATGCACCAATTCACTCTTATATGGTGTATATTCTTTCCTTTGAAATATTATATCATTAATCCCTTTATTCTCATGATATTATAATGTTCTGATTACATGTTATTCCGCAATTATTGTATTCAAGTGTCTCTCATTTTGTTAAAAACCCTTTAAATAAAATATCGTTTTAAATGTTTTAATGCTTTATTCATATAAATATTTCTCATTTAGATCCATATTTTCAAAATGGTTTTAAGGATTTATTTATTTTAATATTAATGGTTTAAAATTTTAAATTCATCAAAGTGATATGGGACACTTTGATTGAAAAATATCTTTATTAAATGTTTTAAATGGTTTTGAAAATGGTTTTTATAATGGATTTGTTATTTCAATATCTTAAAATTTTATATTGTTATTAAAATGTGGGAATGTTATCTTTCCTTTATTCTCAAGTTATTTGCTATGATTTTGTTATGTTTCCTGGGTATTGTTTATAAATAAAGGTGGTTCCGTGATAAACTAAGGGCGGGTGAGCTAGATATAGCTCTGCAATGCATTGGGTAATGTGAACGGGTAAAACACTAAGGTTCCTTCGAAGAGATTTAGGGAATATACTGTGATGGGTATTCCAAACATAACCATGAGGGTTACTCCCTACGTAATAATGTTATGAATGCCTCAAGTTACCTTTATGCCTTATTATTTCTATTGAGTTATGCATAAATCTTATGATTTCATGAGGTATGTTAAATTGCTTATGTTTTATGAGTAAAGTATGATTTCATTGGTTCTTAGGTATACAGGGACTGTTGTTTTCTTTCCGTACTGTTATAAACCTTACTGAGCTTTTTATGTTCATCACATGTTTTTGAAATTTTATCACTGGACATAAAGTTGAATAGGTTCAAGGATGGGATCAAGGAAATGTCAGGCTGTCTAAAACAAGGAACTAGCCATGTCTCTTTGTTCAAGAGTTTTTATTTTGTGGAAAAAATGGAAACTGAGTAGATTTTTCTACTTTTTAATCTTTGAGATGTAATATCAATGTCCTAATTCTCTAAAAATATAAACTTGAAAAGATCCTCAATGTGAATTATTCGATTTAATTCAATATTAAGTAATGTTTAAGGCTGGGTCCTTATTAAAAGAGAGTGATAGGGATTATTTATTATAAGACAGTGGGTGACCCAAATAAGGGTTATGATCACAAAACAATAAATCTATGATAAGTTTAGTGATGATTTGATTCATCAGATATAAATATAATAAGATAATATTTTTGTTTCAAGAACCACTTATGTGTGTTAAGGAATTACATTACCATTATGATATAGAACACCATAAACTATAATTAAAATTTAATCATTTTTTTGTTATTTATTCAATTCCCAATTAATTTTTAGTCCCATAAATTAATATATATATATATAATGTATTTTTATTCCCAAAGAACATTTAATATATTATTAGAATAAAAATTAATTCCTTATATCTATAGATATTTTTTAGAACAAAAATATTTATCCCAAGTTACCCAATAATAATCAATTTTTAACATAATCTATAATTTATCAAATAAAATTAAAATTCATAAAAAATTTGTTTTCCCAAATTAAATGTCAAATTTTTTTTGGATGGGTGCTAAATTAGAATTATATTCCAGAAACAATATAATGTATCTCTTAATGTCACAATAAAAAAATTTGAATAACTTGATACAGAAAAAACCATAATGAAAAAATAATGTCTTGTAAAAATAAAATCCAAGGTTGATGATTAGATTCTATAAATCCAACCATTTTGTAAACTCTAGTAAACATAACATAAACCTTCAAATCAATAAAAATATTCTTGTTTAAATACAAAATCCCAGTAAAATATAATTATAATTATTATATAAAAATGAATAAAATATTAAGTGCTAAACTCACTAGATCATGTGTTTTATAAGAGGGTTAACTTTTCATTTAATTAATTTCATTTGTAATCGATAACATTTAATATATTCCCACAAATCCAATATGAAATTAAACTACAATACAATCCTTAATCATTTCATTATTATTATAAAAAGAATATAATTAATAAATTACTTCTACAACATAATTATATAATCCAAAAATAACATTAATCATTCCAATTTATTTCTATCAATAAGATAAGTTTTACCTTAATTTTTTTGTGTCATCTTAGGTATATTACTTTTAAGATTGGATAGCTTGTGCGAACATTGCCCCAGATCTTTATAGTTTAAGAACATTATTTTTATTTTCTCTCCCTTACCCTTTCAACCATGGTAATAATTTCCTTTTTATCCACACTTGATTAAATCTATTTTTTACTTTTATTCATGTACCAAGGTGTTTCATTCTATAATTATCACAGGTGGGAAAACCATTATTTCCCTTCTTCAAATTTTCAATTTTCTGTCTACCATCCTCATTTTCTGTGGAATCCCTTTTAAAGTCATAATACTTATAAGATTATCTCACTCTCTTTATATCACATGATTCTATGACTTCATATGATTAGAATGTCTGTGAGACTTCTTCCATTCTAAATATTTGATTCAACCCATAAATGAAATGATCATTATTATTATTTGTATTATATACTTTGATACGGTTTTCATTCCATCCATTGTGATCCATTTCAAAATAATAGAACACACTAGATTAGATCTTAATATTATGAACTATATTAGTTAATCCCCAAACAAGTTAAATTCATAATATAAATTGAAAAAATTATGCATAGATACTCTCCTAATAATTAACAAGGATTCTATGTAGATATCATTATTACGATGTCCTTCATAATGGTTTATAAACAAAATGTTTTTCCTCTAAAGCATATACCATGATTTTTTATAATATAGATACATAGTTATCCATGTTTTCATACACATTAATATGATCAAGAAAATCCCAATGTGACATTGTGGAGTTATTACCCCTAGGTACATATTTCCCAAAATCACGTCCCTTTATAGTATCCATACATGGATACATTTTCTTAGAAGAGAACATTATATATTTATTAAAAAAACATTATTTTGTTAGTATATTCAAGTATACTAAATATCTTCCATAGGGTAAGGTTCCTTGGTCTATGTTTTACTAAATCAAGTTGCCACAGTTTTTTCAAAACTTTTTTTAATACCAACTATAGTGAATAAGAACCCAATAGCCAAATCTATTGTCTAGATTATTATAGTAGAATAATATAAAATGAATTTAATCTCAAAATACTAAATAGTTTATTCGACATGGTTAACTATATTCTTAGTTGAAATTATTATTACAACTGATAACAAAATCTACACAAAGTATTTTCTTTGAGAAGACAATTATTCCTCATATCATATCCCTACATATCAATCACACAAAACATTGTGAGATCATATGGAAACTACTAACTAATAAAGGTTTTTGCTCATATATATGGTAAGGAAACGACTAATTCATAACATATGAATAAATTTGTTAAAAAAATTAGGATTGTTTAATTAATGAAACACTTTCCATTTTGTCAATAACATTAGCATAATATGTAACGAATAAAATATGATCAAATAATTACATATAAATAACCAAATGAAATTGAAAAAGATACCATGGATAGTATAACTGTAACACCCCAAGCTTCCAAAGTACTCTTATCTTTGAATAATACAGTATCGCGTGTTGTATGCAACTTCAAGATTCTAACAGGCTGCGACCAATCAAAGTAGCCGTTATGAATAGTAATACCCACATTTTGAAATTTTATAAATTTTATCATTAAAAATGGACATAATTTATGGATTTATAATATTGAAATTATCCTAGGATAAAATTTTGGTACTTTTCAGATAACTTTTATATTTTGATGAATAGTGAAAATTACAAAAATTTTATTAAAAACAACTTTTTTGTTCGAAATAATTAATAGTGATAAAATTATGATTTTTGGTGGTTATAATGTATATTTAGAATATATTTTTACCATTTAATACGATGTTGTTCATTGAACATAATTTCACAATTAAACCAGACATAAACAAGCGTCAATCTTTTGATAGTTATTATCTCTTAAAAACACGCTTTTTGTTTTAATGATAGGAATTAATTTTAAATTAATTTCTACCACTTTTGTGTTTTGAATATGGAAAAATGGATTCCATATTTGGAATCAGGATGTCAAAATTTTGTAAATCGGTAAATTTCATTTTTAGACATTTTGAATAATTAATTTGGTAAATATTTTATTTATCATGGTTAAAGGGTAAATCCGGTAAATAAGGGTCAATAATAATATTATAACAATAATAAATTACCCTAAAATGTTTCCTAACCATATTGGTTGATAATTTACAACCATTCGCATCTTTGGTTCGATTTTGGGACCCCATGGAGCCACATGTTGGTGATAAGGACACTTTATATTAATTAAGTTAAAATAAATACAAAAAAGACATAAGCATATATCTTTTAGAAAAACAATTTTTACATAGGGTTATATATGTGGAAATTTAGACTATAAATATTTATTAGAAAGATAAGATGATATTATACATAATGGTATTTTATTTATAATTTTTAGACATTAAATTATTTAGTTTATTTATGACACAATGATGATGCAGTAATTACTTTCTTAATGAAAGATTACGATAATTGATATTATAAATACCCAAATAAATGTAATTTGAGACTTTTTATAAATAAAAAAATTTTCATGGTTAATATGACATATTATTATTATTTATATAATTTTTTTTGAATTAATAATGATGTTTTATATTTATCAAATACAAAATAACCAATAGTGTCAAAATTGACATAAAAGTGTTTTTAAAACAAATATTATATTATTAATTAATATTAAATTCCTAAAAATCTAAGGATCAGCCAAGAGACTTATATCATGATAGGTGTATAATTAATGGACCACTTGGGGGTCTCTTGGAGGTATATAGTATGTTCATTAACTATATAATATAAAAATACAAAGTGACATGGTAAGTGTCATAATAATTAACTAAGAGTAAAAAATAAACGATAAGGTTAATATAATGACCCTAACCTGTCTAAATTCTATTGGTTGAGTGGTTTGAGACCCATCCCCACATTAACATTTAAATAATCCACTTTGGTGTCATTAGAAACAAAATATGAATTTATTATAAAATAATATTTCTAAATTTTCCTAAGTTGCCCCTCCTCCCCCTTATAAAAGAACAACACTTCTATCCAATTATCCACACCTTCAAAGAATTTTGGTTTCTCCATCCCCTTCCCAAATACTCTCTCAACTACCATCAATACAACCTAGAAGCCTTATTTTGATCATAAATACAACCTAATGAGCCCTTTTGATCATATAAATAGGAAGAACCCGAAGAAGAGGCAATGTTTTCACCAACCTTTTTCAAATTCATTTCTTCTTCAACTTATTCATTCTCTATTACTCCCATTCTAAAATAATAAATCCAGTATCTACTATATACTGTGATATTATTATGAATATGTTTCAACCATATTCAATATTATATCCATCCTTTGAATGACATGTCACTATATGTGCTTACGTACGGCTTATCGTCTCCACATCGTGGTGTAATTGTTATTCAACATATTATTATTTCGATGGGTATAATATTGATGTGTAATTCATGTAAATAATAAATATAACATGATAATTATTCTTTATATATGATATACCATCCAATTATATATTATTTTAATATCAAAAGAATGATATTGTCGCCCGTGCGTACGTACGGACTACCGTCTCCACGAACGCGATGGGATTCATTCCCCATCGTATCCATTCAAGACTAATTATCATTTGAAGATTAAAAGTAATTTTTATGAACTTTATATCATTATGAATTTGAATAAGGTACAAACAATCCATAACAAACATGACTTATGTAACAAAATATATAAAAGAAAATGAGTAAATTCACACCCGAAACAATGATAATATTAAGATATTATTAACAAATCAATGTTAAAAGATCATATATGATATCGTAATAATGTATATGGTTCTTTTATAATTTAATATAATGTTTTAAATATTATACAAGAGGTTAACATAAAATAGACTAAGGAAAAGTATAATGTAAGGATTTATTTCACAATCTCTTCATTATTCGAGGTTGTTTATACGTGATTATCTACTCGGACCTCTTTATCATCCAAATCCATGTTTCTTAAAAATTTATTTCAAATAATGATTAATATTTTAAATACTATGGTATAAATTCATTTATACCCTTTTTGAATTTTTATAAAATGTTTATAAAGGAATCTTTCTGTCGTTTTCCAAATAAGGACCTTTTTAACCATTTCAACAGAATTAAGGTAAGAATGTCTTTTTTAACTTATACGGCGGGTGCGGCTATTTTCCGCCGTTATAAAATCGTTAAAGCTTCCCTTGCAAGCATATAATATTTTTTTCAAAGTAAATGTTTTCTTTTATAATTATGTGGATTTTAAATGATTTAAAAAAAATAGATATTTCTATCAAATGGTTTTGATTTCATCGATGTCAACATCCTTTGATGGATTTTATGCTTATTTGATGTTGATTTATTATGAATTTTTTTTCCATATTATATTGAAGTTTTTGTGATATGTTTGACTGTGGATGTGTTATTTTTATACCATTCATGGTTTATGGAGAAAGTATTGACAATTCGTATGCTTGTTTTAATAAGAATGTCTATGTTATGTTTAAAACTGTTCATATGAGGAATGCATTGGGATTCATAAGTGACGGGTGGAGCCCGCTATAGCTCCTCGATGCATCGGTAGGTCTCATGAGAAAAACTAGTGTCATGGAACAAGGCCTTGACAAAATCGTATTTGTAGTCTTGGCACGAGGCCTTGGCTATGTGGTTATGATACTCTGACATTATGCATTCCATTATTATGAAAGTGGTTATTGATATTTCTTATGATTATTTGACTATTATAATATCCATGTGAATAAGTAAATGACATTATTTAGTTTTATCTTTCCCATATTATTTTGAAGTTCAAGTTTAAAAGGCTTTTTTAGCTATACATTTCCTTAAATGTTTCTGTTTATTTATGAATGTTTTTTCTATATTGTTATACTTACTGAGAATCTGAGCTCACCCCTTTCAATGTTTTATTTTTCCCAGGATGTGATGAAGTAATTTATGAATCACCTATAGGGATAATATGAGGGGATATAAAGACAATATGTTTTTTAGAAGTTTTCACTTTATGATATAATTTAAACTTTATGAATGTATCTAGTTATTCCAAGGCTACTAAACTAATCGGTCTTTCGAGACTTGATCATTCTTATGATCATTTCAATGATATGTAATAATGCATCGAATCTAGGTAACTGGGGTCAGGGCATTACAGTTGGTATCAGAGTAAGTTTAGTACAAACCTTGGAAGCTAGATTTAGATAAACTCTGATTAGAGCACATAGACCAAAGATGGACTTTGAGGATTAGTATAGAAGAAATTACTAGAATTTTGGTATTGTCGAGATTTTGTGAGTTTTTCGAGAAATACATACCTGTCTAGATACGAGCAGGTAGAGTCGGCTCTGGAACAGATGTACCTAGGGGTAAAACCCGACAACACCACTTTGAGGTATACTTGAATGGGAACTGGTGCACAATAACGGGCCTTGCTGCACTCTTGGTTACAACACACCCAGGGGATGTGCATAGGATTACTCTCATTTTCGTTACAAATCATTATGAAGGGTTTATGAGTATATACTTCCTCAAATAAAACATTTTTATTATTATGGATTATATCCATAAATAGTTCAATTTATGTTAAGTGTTTTATAAGTATGAAATTATGTATTTTGATTCATAAACTAATCTAGTTTATTTCATTGTTTAGAAATGGCACCTACTGGAAGAAATGGAAACCGTATCAATGCATGCACTCAATGTAGGGATTTCTCACCTGATCAAGATAATTATATTGGAGCTGGTGATACAACTGGTGCTGATTAGCTTATCACCATACTAGGACAACTCACTCTGGTTATAAATAATAACCTTACCCGTATGGAGCACCCTGATCCACAGCATGGAGTATCAATGTTAGATTGCTTCATGAGGCAGAAACCACCAACATTC
Source organism: Viscum album (assembly GCA_963277665.1). NCBI lineage: Eukaryota > Viridiplantae > Streptophyta > Magnoliopsida > Santalales > Viscaceae > Viscum > Viscum album. The sequence goes on from OY728134.1 coordinate 1,076,146,484, forward strand.
AATGGGAGTAAAAATCCATTAGTATCTGATCAATGGATAAGTTCCTTAGAGAAATATATTTCAGGATTTGGAGAGTAGTGAAAGGCAAAAAGTTGTCATGGCAGTTTATCGCCTCACTGGAGATGCTGATCAATGGTGGTCATTGATTAAAAACACAAAGGAAGATGATAAAGTATCAAATATGGAATGGATAGAGTTCAAAGATCTCTTTTTAAAATAATAATTTCCTTGTGACCATCGAGCATATATGGAATGTCAATTTCAGAGTCTGAGACAAAAGGAGGATGAGAATGTCACAAAGTATGAGGCTAACATTACAAGGTTAGCAAGGTATTCTAGAGATTATATACATAACCCAATAAGTAAGATTTATCATTTCTTTGATGGGTTAAAACTATTTCTCCATCCAGCATTAGTCTCAAAGTCCTTCTTATCGTACGAAGACATTGTCTCATGTGCTATCAAGACAGAAAAGTAATTCTCTAAGTCTTATGACTTTAAAGAAAAACAAGAGAAGAAGATATCTACTGATCAATCTAGGAATGGAAATAAGGGGAAGAAGGTAAAGGTTTAATATCCATCCTATGGTAAATGTGGGAAAAAACACCCAGGTACTTGCTTAAAAGGAATGGGAGTCTGTTACAAGTGTGGTGAAAAAGGCCACCAAGCTTGTGATTTCAAGGGGAAGAAGGAATCTACCAATGTCCAATGCTACAATTGCAGGGAGATGGGACATTTTTCAAATGAATGTCCTAAGAGTCAGGGGAACTTAACATATAAAAGTCCAAGGGATCAAGGCCAAGCTTATATTATCACTACTGCTGAGGTAGAAGCTCTGAAAGATGTGGTGGAAGGTAATTTAATGGTTTCCTCAAGTTTAGAAAATGCTTTATTTGATTCTGGATCATCTCATTGTTTCATATCATCCTAGTTTTCTATGAAAATTAGATATTTCCAATTTGATTTAACAAGGGATTTGTCAGTTAAAACTCCTAAGGGAAGTATCGTTGCATCAAAGTTTTGTAAATCACTCCCCATTAGAGCACATAAATGTTCTTTATCTGCTGATATCATCATCATCCCTATGGTTGAATTTCATATAATCCTCGGTATGCATTGGATTTCAGGACATGATGCAAAGATTTATTTTAAGAAGAAGGAGGTTAGGATTCTTGATGATGATGATAAGGAACACCTTATCTTTAGAGCAGAATCGTCGCCACCTAATTTGTATCTAGATCCACCCCCAGCAGCTCAACTAAATTAATTAATTGGGGAGGAAGAGAATGAAATGAATATGGGTTAGGAAAATAATGTTCAAATAGAGGATGTAACTTTTGTTAAAGAATATGTAGATTTTTTTCTGGAAGGTTTACCTGGACATCATCCAGAATGATAAGTTGAGTTTTCAATTGATTTAATTCCTGAATCAATGCCTATATTGAAGAACCCTTATAGAATGGCCACTATGGAATTAGTTGAGCTACAGAAACAACTATATTAATTGAGTAATAAGGGATTTATTCTCCCTAGTGTTTCTCCATGGGGATCCCCCGTCCTTTTTGTAAAGAAGAAAGATGGATCTATGAAGTTGTGCATTGACTACAAGAAGATTAATGCTATAACAAGAAAGAACATGTATCCCCTACCTCGCATTGATGATTTATTTAACCAATTAGATGGAGCTCAATAATTTTCAACCATTGACCTTCGATCTGGATACCATCAGTTTTGTGTGAAGAAGGAAGACATTCTGAAGACAGCATTTCGAACCAGGTACGGGCATTATGAGTTTACACTAATGCCTTTTGGATGGACTAATTCGCCCTCTGTATTCATGGATCTAATGAATAGAGTTTTCAAGAAATATCTCGATGAATTTGTGGTGGTATTTATTGAAGATATCTTGGTATAATCCAAAAGAAACTAAGATCATGAAAATCACGTGCGCATTATTCTGAAGACTCTTAGATGACATGAATTATATGGGAAGTTTAGCAAGTCTGAATTCGGGCTTCAGGAGATTTCTTTTCTTGTCCATATTTTATATAAGGATGGAATCTCTGTTGATCCTTCTAATACCAAGGCAATCCAATAATGGCCAGCACTGACGAGTATAACTGAGGTATGAATTTTTATTGGTTTGGCAGGTTATTATCGACATTTCGTCCAGAATTTTGCCCGATTAGCTAACCCATTAACGAAGCTCACGCGTAAAGGGATTAAATTTGTCTAGAAAATAGAGTGTGAAGAATGTTTTTAAGAACTAAAGAGAAGATTAGTCAATGCTTTTATATTGACTCTACCATTGGGGAATGATGAGTTTGTTATTTATAGTGATGCATCAAAGAAAGGACTTGGTTGTGTCCTTATGCAGAATGATAGGGTTATTGCCTATGAATCACGACATCTGAAATTTTTTGAGCAAAACTATCCTACTCATGATCTTGAGTTAGCCACTGTAATATTTTCTATGAAGATTTGGAGACAATATCTCTACGGTGAAAAATGTGAGATTAATACTAATCACAAGAGTTTGAAGTATATTTTCTCATAGAAAGAACTCAACATGAGGAAAAGGAGATGACTTGAACTACTCAAGGATTAGGATTGTATGATACACTACCACCCAGGGAAGGCAAATAAGGTGGCATATGATTTGAGCATAAAAGATCATGGATTTTTGAACAAGATGAGGGTTGAAAAGGATCCAATATACATGGATCTAGTAAAGATGGATATGGGAATAACCATGGAAGGTGAAACATCGACACTTTTTCAAATGGTTGCCAAACCATCTTTACTAGAAAGGATAAAGAGTTCTCCAACCAATGATAAAGCGTTTAAAAAGATAATTAAAGCTGTGAATGATGGGAGATTGAGTGACTTTGTGTATGAAGATGGAATTTTGAAATTTGGGAGGAGACTCTGTGTTCCTGAAATACCTGATTTAAAAAGGGAATTGTTGGAAGATGCTCATAGTTCCAATATCTCTATACACCCTGGGAGCACCAAAATGTATAGAGATTTAAAGGAACATTTTTGGTGGGACAACAAGAATAGCGAGATTGCTGATTTTGTGTCAAGATGTATTGTTTTTCAACAAGTGAAAGATGGGAGGAAACATCCTGGAGGAGTTATGTAACCTCTTCCCATACCTGAGTGAAAATGAGATAATATCACGATGGACTTTTTCATGGGACTTCCAAAGACTCCTAGAAGGAACGATGCAATATGGGTCATTGTTGATTGTCTTACCAAGTCAGCACATTTCTTTCATATAAGGGAGGATTTAACACTTGAACATCTAGCAAGAATATATATTAATGATGTTGTGAGACTTCATTGAGTAACCATATCGATTGTATTGGATCGTGATCACCGTTTTACATCAAGATTCTGGAAAAGTATTCAAAAGACCTTGGATACTAAACTTCGTTTCAGAACTTCTTACCACCCTCAAACCGATGGACAATCAGAACGGACTATTCAAACCATAGAAGACATGTTGAGATCATGCTCACTTGACTTTCAGGGTATGTGGGATAAATATTTACCTCTGGTGGAATTTTCCTATAACAATAGCTTCCATTCATGTATTAGAATGACACCATATGAAGCGTTGTATGGAAAGAGATGTCGCACAACAACCTGTTGGGATGATATTGGTGAAAGAAAACTTGTTGGCCTGGAACTAGTGGAGGAAACGATGGAAAAGGTAATGGTAATCTAAAACCACATCAAAGCAGCTCAAATTAGGCAGAAGAGCTATGCCGATAATCAAAGGAAGGATTTGGAATTTCATGTAGGAGATCATGTTTTCTTGAAGGTATCTCCATGGAAGGGAGTAATACATTTCAGTAAGAAAGGTAAATTGAGTCCCAGGCACATCGGACCTTTCGAAATTCTAGAATGAATTTGGGATGTAGCTTATCATTTGGAAATACTGCCAAATCTCTCCAAAGTTTTCGATGTTTTCCACGTATCACTGTTGAGAAAATACATGCCCGACCCAATGCATGTACTCACCTATGAGGAATTAGAACTAGAACCCGATCTCTCTTATTGCGAAAAGCCTGTCAAGATTCTTGATACGAGAGAACAAGTGCTCAAAAAACTGATGACTAGTCTGGTACAAGTTCTTTGGAGAAACCATAAAATGGAAGAGGCAACGTGGGAACCCAAGGAACTTATGAAGAAGAAACACCCGAGTCTTTTTATGTAATAATTTTCTTGAAATTTTGAGGATGAAATTATTTGAAGGAGGAGAGAATGTAACACCCCAAGCTTCCATGATACGCTTTTCTTTGAATAATACAGTAGTGTGTGTTGTACGCAACTTCATGATTCTAACACGCCGCGACCAGTCAAAGTAGCCATTATGAATAGTATTACCCAATTTTTAAAATTTTATACATTATATCATTCAAAATGGAATTCATTATTGGATTCAGAATATTGAAATTATCCCAAGATGAAATTTTGGTACTTTTAGGATAACTTTTATATTTTGATGAATAATGAAAATTACTAAATTGTTATTAAAAACAACTTTTTTAATCGAAATAATTAATAGTGATAAATTATGAATTTTAGTTGTTTTAATGTATATTTAGAATATATTTTTACCATTTAATAAGATCTTGGTAATTGGACATAATTTCACAATTAAACCGAACATAAACAAGCATCATTCTTTTGATATTTATTATCTCTAAAAAACAATCCTTTTGTCTTAATGACGGGAATTAATTTTAAATTAATTTCTGCCACTTATGTGTTTTGAATTTGAAAAAATGTATTCCATATTTGGAATCAGGATGTACAAATTGTGTAAATAGGTAACTTTCCTTTTTAGACATTTTGAATAATTACTTTGGTAAATATTTTATTTACCATGGTTAAAGGGTAAATCCGGTAAAAAAGGGTAAACAAATAATATTATAATAATACTAAATTACCTTAAAACGTGTCCTAACCTTATTTGTTGATACATTTTCGACCATTGGCATCTTTGGGTCTATTTTGGGACCCCATGGAGCCACTTGTTGGTGATAAGGACACTTTATGGTAACTGTCAAACTAATTAACTAAGAGTCAAAACTAAACGATAAGGTTAATATAATGACCCAAACCTTTATAAATTCTATTGGTTGAGTGGTTTTCGACCCATACCCACCTTAAAATTTAAATAATCCACTTTTAGTTGACTATAAACCGAATATTAATTAATTATAAAATAATATTTCTATATTTTCCTAAGGTGCCCCTCCTCCCCCTTAAAAAAGGACACCACTTCTAACAAATTTTCAACACCTTCAAAGACCTTTGGTTTGGAAATACCCTGCCCAAATACTCTATTAACATCCCTAACTACAATCCTATAGGCATTCATTTGATCAGAAAGCCAACCTAAGGAGCCCTTTTGATCAAATCAATAGGAAGAACCCGAAGAAGAGGTAATGTTTTCACCACCCTTTTTCAAATTCATTTCTTCTTAAACTTCTTCTTTCTTTGTTATTATCATTATAAAATAATAAATATAGTATCTCCTATATACTGTGATATTATTATAAATACGGTACAACCATATTCAGTATTCTATCCATCCTTTGAATGACATGTCACCATACGTGCGTACGTACGGCTTACCGTCTTCACGTCGTGGTGTAATTGTTATTCAATATATTGTTATTTGGATGGGTATAATAATGATGTGTAATTCATGTAAATAATTAATATAACAAGATAATGATTATGTATATATGATATAACATCCAATTATATATTATTTTAATATCAAAAGAATGACATTGTCGCTCGTGCGTACGTACGGACTACTATCTCCATGAATGCGATGAGATTCATTCCACATCGTATCCATTCAAGAAAAATTCTCATTTGATGATTAAAAGTAATGTTTAATAACTTTATATCATTATGAATATGAATAAGGTACAACCTATCCATAACAAACACGACTTATGTAATAAAACATATAAAAAAATGAGTAAGTTAACCCCCGAAACAATGATAATACTACGATATTATTAACAAATCAATGTTAAAAGATCATATATGATATAATAATTATGTATATGGTTCTTGTATAATTTAATAAAATTTTTTTTAACTATTTTACATCAGTTTAACATACCATCGACTAAGGAAAAGTACAAGTTAAGGGTTTATTTCACAATCTCTTCATTATCCGAGGTTGTTTATACATGATTATCTACTGGGACCTCTTTATCATCTACATCCATGTTTCATAAAAATGCATTTCAAATCATTATTACTATTTTAAAGACTATTTGATAAAGTCATTTATACCCTTTTTGACTTTTTATAAGATGTTTATAAAGTAATCTTTCTGTCATTTTCCAAATAAGGTCCTTTTTAACCTTTTCGACAGAATTAAGGTAAGAATATCTTCTTTAACTTATACGACAGGTGCGGTTATTTTAAGCTTTTATAAAATCATTGATGCTTCTCTTACAAGCTTATAAGAATATTTTCAAAGTAAATTTCTTCTTTTATAATTATATGACTATGAAATGATTTCAAAAAATAGATATTTCTCTCAAATGGCTTTGATTTCATCTATGTCAACATCCTTTGATGGGTTTTAATCTTATTTGATGTTGATTTGTTATGAAACAAAAATTCCATATTGTATTGAAGTTTTTGAGATATGTTTGACTATGGATGTGTTATTGTTTTACGATTCATGGTTTCTAGAGAATTTATTGACAATTCTTATCCTAGTTTTAATACGAATGTTTATGTTATGTTTACAACTATTCATATGAAGAATACATTGGACTTAATAAGTGATAGGTGGAGCCCGCTATAGCTCCTCGATGAATCGGTTGGTATCATGAGACAAACTAGTGTCTTGACATAAGGCCTTGACAAATTCTTATTTGTAGTCATGGCACGACGCCTTTTCTATGTGGTTATGATAGTATGGCTTTATGCATTCCATCATTATGAAAGTGGTTATTGATATTTCATGTGATTATTCGACTAGTAGAATATCCATGTGAATAAGTAAATGGAATTATTTCATTTTATCTTTTCCATATTATGCTGATGTTCATGTATGAATGGCTTTTGTTTTATCTATACATTGCCTTAAATGTTTCTGTTTATTTATGAATGTTTCCGCTATATTGTTATCCTTACTGAGCATCTGAGCTCACCCGTTTCAATGTTTTATTTTTCCCAGGATGTGAAGAAGTAATTTATGAATGACCTACGGGGATAATATGAGGGGATATGAAGACAAGATGTTTTTTTAGTAGTGTTCACTTTATGATATAATGTAAACTTTATGAATGTATCTAGTTATTCTAAGGTGACTAAACTAATCGGTCTTTCGAGACTTGTTCTTTCTTGTGACCATGCCAATGATATGTAACAATTCACCGACTCTAGGTAACTAGGGTCAGGGCGTTACAATAAAAAATAAAATAATCTCATGTAATGTCTCTAAATAAATTCATATTGATAAAATTAAAAATCTCAGACATAAAAAACATTCTATCAAGTCCTTTTTCAATACCTATAAATAAACAGGTAAGTGATCATCAAAAAAATAATCTAGTATGTCTTATGAGACCTACCGATTCATCGAGTTTCTATAGTGTTCCCAACATATCACATAATTATTCAAATGAATTCTAGATATGGAAGGTGAAATACATAATTATCATAAATAATTGTATAGAAAAAATAACATGTGACAAGTTAATACATTCCCTAGTTAATAAACATAATCATAAACCATCTACAGTAAAATAATGAATTGTAATAAAATTATAAATCCCCAATTAAATTAATAATAATCCATTATGATTTGTAATAATCATTGTATTAATACAATATATCCTCAGTGGATCATAAGTAAAATATGGGGTAGATATCATTGATGAATTGCAATTCCATAAAAGGACCCTTAAAGATTGTTTTGAGAAACATAACGTTTACATTACTAAAATAATTTTTTTAAAAGGGCACATAACATTTTGATAATAACATTTTAATTATTATAATATACGAATTAAAACATTTATTGTTAATGATGGTGTGAAACTACATTCAATTCATTCATGTTAAAACAATGACTCAGTTCAAATTTTCGGAAAATTCCGAACAAGTATTATTTTAAAAAAGGATTGAAGATTAAATTAAAAGAAATTAAGGTAAAAAACAAAAAAACCATTCTATAATTAATAATGTTTAAAACTTAAATTTTTATCTAAAATTACTTTTTAGAGAAAAATGTCTTTTGATAAAAGTAAATTTTGGATTGAATAGAAAAATAAATTCAAAATTTTATAAAACTATTTTATCAGTCATTTTAAGAAACAATAGTATAAAACTGGTACTATAACATGAAAAGTTTCATCAATTGAAAAATGAGAGGAAAATATATTTATTTTAGGTTAGATTTTCATATTACATGAATTTACCTCTTATATAAGACTTTTATGAATTTTATTAATTTATTACCAATAGATATTCATATTTATAATATAATATAAGATCCTAATATAACATTTTACAAACCATTTATTAACAAAAATTCATTATTTTCATCGATTAGGGTGTTAATTACATTAGTTTTTCATATGAATTTTGTCAGGAAATATCTTTTTCCTTTCCATAATATATATATGTAATATATAATTATGATAAATTTTAAATAAAGTATTATATTATTATATACTTATCATAAACATTTATAAAATTTGGACATGGAAAAAGAATCAAATGCCATTGTTGATAGGGTAGGTCGTGTGTACGCTTGAGAGATGTTATCAGTAACATAATGAGTGAAAGGGTAATGAAGTTGTAAAATATTAATACTATATAACCAATATAATATAATATATATAAAATATTTTAAATAATATAATCCTCATAACATTTCATTAAATATTATATGAAAATCAAATCATGTCACTTCCTGAGAATGTTGTCCTCCGTACGCATGAGCGATATTATCATATTTTAAACAGAATGGAACTTAAAAAAGAATATTTGATATTAAAATTTAATAAATATAATAATATTAACATCAAAATTTTTGGGTGTTAAATACATCATTAAATCCATCAGTGAACGGTGGTGATTGAAATCGAACTACATCGCTTCTCGGGGAGGTAGTATGTCATACACACTATAAATGGGTTCAGTTCCAATTTGATGTATGTAGGGATGTATAAATATTATGAAAAATAATAAAATATTAGTATATTGTAGGTAATTTTTTAATATATTTTAAGTGTTAATACATAATCTAATGAGTAAAAAGAATATACAAAATGAAATTTCTTTGTTAAGATAATTACCTTCTCAAATATAGACCTCCTTTAGATCTCTTCTTAAGAACCATAGGGAGGATATTTTGGGAGAGTAAAAAAGGATTATAAAATTTATAAGGTTGTAGGGGAGATATTTTTTAGGGGATTTTTTCCAAAGGGCTATATGGGTGTGAATTAGTGAGGGGAGGGAGTGCAGTTTTATATGTTGGGAAATGGAAGCCAGTTTGAAATTATAAAAATGTTTTCTAAAAGTTTCAAAAATGATAAATTAATTTACATGAACAAATATAGAAAAAATAATATATTAGAATATAGTATAGTTTTATATGTAAATATTTCCATCCAATAATAGGTTTAATATTTGGTAGGCCTTTTCAACCCTTGTTGTATTAGATGGATGCCCTTAAAAAACCCAATTTTTCTTTAACTGTAGTCATTAATTTGGTCTTTTTCACTATTAATTTTGGTCAAAAGTTAAGATGAACTTATTAGATAATATAAATTATGATGACTAAAAATATTTAATTTATTCTGAAAAATTCAACTCCAATATTATTTAGAATTAAATTTAAAATTATTCCCAAAACATTATAAAAAACTTGTTTTAAAAGAAAAACCTCTCATAAGTATATAAGGTTTTAAAATCAAAATTCAATATGAAATTGAATCAAATGAACTAAATTATTTAAATTATAATATAACTAAACTATTTTTACATTTCATCAATTTAAAATATAATTTTTCTAACAAAATGACCTGAATACCCTCCCAAAACTATCACTCGACATGATCCACCCCATAACTGAAGTCTGTTTTCAATCCCCATGGGCTTATGTCTAGAAACCAGGTATCAACCAAATACAAGTTTTAATGATTTATCCTATCATGAAGTATACAACATTAAATATATACACATGTACAGAAAAAAGTGTAATAATACATGAATATATATATATCATAAAAGAAACAAAATATGAGAAGTGACACAACTAAAAATGTTGAAATTTCAATCTTTAGTAGACAAGTACAATTGAAAAATGATGAAAAAAACTAAAAAAACAACTTCAATAGTATCCAAAAGATAAAATAGAAAAAACCTAATCATCTCAACTTCTAGAAACCAAAACACAGCTGAAATATACCATCACAACCTCACTACATCGCCCTGCCATTCACTCCATCGAAAGACACCCCAATGTCTATGAAAGTTAAAGGGGTATGCAATGTGTTAGATAATGATATAAAATGGTTATCACCTAAGTGTTCTATAAAATTTTAATAAACTACAATCCAATATTTTTAAACATTAATTAAAAAAAGTAATGATACAATTTAAAAGTTTTTATACCAAAATCATGGAGAAGGAATTTAATTTCCACCTTTCCCACATATACAAATAATGAATCTATATCAGTTTCAAAAAAATTCGTATCCATGTATCCAATATATTTAAAAAATAAAACCAAAACATGAATAAGATATCATATCATATCCATAGAAGTAAAATAAAAATAATACAAACAAAAAAAATCACCAAATCAACTATGAATAAGCACATATAACTTCATGCTCGGGATTCTAGTAGGTCGGGATAACTAGGAATGTCATAAAATACATAAGTAATTGTTTACCTATCAATCATATAGACATATTTATTGAGCCTAACGTGGAGGGGATCACCTTAGAAATTGAACCCCCACATCTAGTATAATAAGTCCCTAGAACAATAGTCCTATATAGTATAGGAAATCCCCCCGAGAAATCCCTCTAACAGAGGATGATACCTATTACTATACAATACACCTAAGTACCAATAGATTCCCTTGTACTCTACTTTCCAAAATATCTATCCATTTCAGGATTTTAAAACCATTTATTAGAACTATTTTATAATACCATTTCACATTAGTATTTCACAAATATAAGAAAAACAAATTCTATTTAACAAAACTATGGGAAACCCGTATTTTGTAATAACTCATTTCCAAATTCTGAAAAAAAATAATTCTTATCAATGAATTTCATTTAAAAAACAATATTTCAAAAAAAAATTAGGTAGTGATGTTTACAAACATGAGCTATAGGTGGATCCACCAACCTGAATACATTGATCGCACATGAAAATAACATAATCTTCCAATATGGATAAACAAACAACAACAAAGGAGGACTAAAATTCAATCTACACATCTTAAAATTGAATCAATTTAACAAAATTGTCATCAGAGAAGAGGAATCTACACATACCTCTAGAACTCACAATCCTAGTGTGATAACTAATATTGAAACAACCCCTGAAATGAGAATCATCCATAGATCTAGAAATAATTAAGAATAATCAGCATCGTGGGTCAATGAATCCCATAATAAAATATAATATTTATATATTGATCAATTGAAACAATGATTTAGAAAGTATTTCTCTCTTGAAGATATGAAACACAACCATAATGGTTATCAAATTCTATAAGACTCAATTTGAAATAAATTGAGGGTTCCAAAATCATTATAGAAGAGCTATTAGTCTAGAGGGTATAGAGATGTAGAAGAAAGAATAATCATTTTAGTTGAGTAACACTGTAAAAGCCTTATCCATGATAGTTACATAATTTTTAATCCCTCTACACATCATGTAATACTCTGTACTATAATATGACGAAAATACCACTACCTTTTTATTAAAACATGATTTCTAGTACTACACAGTGTGTAATCCTTATATATTGTGTTTTCTTTCTTTTTTCATACGCAACTCATGACATGAATCAATTAGTTATTACACCTCATGTAATCCAATTACACGAAATGTAAATTTCCATCAAATAGAAAAAACTACTAATTCATTTCAAAAACACAAAACCAACTCTATATTTCACTGAAGATAGGAAGAACCCCACCATGAGTTTAGCACATTTATACCTAAAATCCATTAGTTCAAACTAACATATATCCCTGAAGATTAGGTCATTTTCATAAAAACATTCAACATCCTAGAGATTTCCATGTTGCACCCAATTAAAGAGTAAAATAATAAATGATATGAAAAACAATATACAGTGGGTAACATGATGCTATAAATTTACCATGATAATACATTCCAACCCTAATAAGTTGTGTGTAAGAATGATATATAGTAAATAGGTGAGGCCACAACTCCCACATAATGGGATCACAGTCCAAAGTCTAGTGAGAATATTATTTCTTCCACCATAACACTGTGATCATGAAATACATTCACTTCATGGTCAGGGATATCAATGAAAAAGTACATTATAGAAACAAATCGATCAAACACATTATATTCGCATCATAGAATGTAAGAGGGTTCAGGATGGTACTTTCATAGTTGTGATTGTGGAAACAACATGAATTCCAATCAACTAAACTAGATGTCCCAAAATATAAAAAACCAACCCAAGACCTTCAGTGACCTCAAATGGTATAATTAATCTCATATCCATCATTCCCTATTTTAGTGATTATAGTGAACAAAATATTGATAAAAATTCAAGAAAACCCAGTCACCTACTGAATGATCTAGATTACAACGTCACTAATCCACATAATATTCATGTCATCTCTACACAATAACCAGATGTCGAAGTATATATTGAACATCAACGTTTTCTCTAGAACCAAACTCAGTCCCACCAAATAACCATCATGCATATCTACCCAACAAAGAGGTGATCTGCATGAGTGAATATACAAAGACTCCAAATAATACATTTTTATCAAAGAACTAATAATTTTAGTAATAATAAATCTTAACTAGTTCAAAATGTCTATCCAAATATCAACTAATATCTAAGACAAAATCATGGAGTATATCATCATAAAATTGAATGCCACGGTCTGTTTGACCATCAATCTTTGGATGGTATGGTGTAGTCACTCTAAACTATGTCCCCATCACCTCTTGGAGACTTTTCTAAAACCTTGATGAAAGCCTCGGGTCCCTATCTGAAACAATGGCTAAATTAATCACTTGTTATTCACAATTTTTTACATGTACAACATACCCATATCATAAACATTAACGATCTCCCTAATCATTATGAAATGATCTGAGTTTTCCAATCGATAAATGACCACCTATATATAATTCTTCCCTTAGGGAGTTTGTGGAAATCCAACCATGAAATCCAGGTATACCCCATCCCATTTTTAAACCGACACCAGAAGAGGCTGGTGCAAACCTGAATGTTTCAGATTTTATACCTTTATCGGTTTTAAAATGTAATAGATGGACACATAATCAGCAAGGTTGTGATTCATACGCAGCCATCAGAATCATTATATCATATCATAATACATATGAATAGTACATGCATGACTAAACCATGCATAACTATGAAAATGAAAAAAATGAGTTCCTCACAGGTGTTGGGATGAAAGAAATATCCCCAAAACCAAGAATACCATCTGAATATAGATACCAACTAGTAATAGTCTCCCCATAATATAGGTATTTTTGAATTCCTCTATACTAATCATCCTGCTACTAACACTATAGAATTAACTCATGGAGAGATTATGATTAATGAACGCTATCAATGTAATGACCCAATTTTTAAACTGAATTAAACCCCAAAGGAATTTGAACCTTTTCAATTACAGAACAGGTTTTCTTAAAAACAATATTTGGAACGGAATTCCGATAGTTGAAACACTTTTTTGTTTTGTTTCTGATCTTGGGAGAAGGCCCGAGGAGTTTTCCAAGGGACTCAAGAAATTTTAGAAGCGCCGAACATGAGTTTTTAAGGTACTGTAGATGGTGCACGGTTGGCGAACGGGTTTACAAAACCATGTGGCCCAAACCGTGAGGCCTAAATCAGTTGCGAAGTGGCTTGCACACGCGCTTCCCATGGTTTTCCAAACCATACGCCTAGCCCATGCAACAGTTGTATAGGAGGTAATAGACTCTGTATGGTTTTCGCACGGTTTGGAAAACCGTGCTGGTCAAACAGTGCGCTTGGGTGAGTTTAGGATTTTAATTAAAATTAAAATTAAATAAAATATAAACATAAAACTAAACTCTCCCTCTATCCTCTCGGCCAGAACCCATGCAAGACACCCCCCCCCCTCTTATACCCAGTGAGCCGTGCGACACCCTCAATCTGGCCTCCTCTCGTTAGCCGATTGTCACTGGTTTTCTACCAGTTTTTTGTTCAAATCATCATGGTAGGCCTCTCTATCGCTTCTCCTCCTTTATTCCATCCATATTTCGGCCTATCTATCGACCTGTGGGATTCGACCGAACCCTAGGTATTGGGAATTTCTTGATTCTTGTTTTTCCATTGTGCTAGGGTTGTACCGAGGTTGTCTTGGGACCCTTGGGTTCGAGTTTTGGGCATCTAACACCAAAGGAGAGGCGGATATGGGCGGTTTTGGTTTCCAGGTTGATTTTGAGGTAATGGTTTTACCCGTGGAATGTTTTTGCAGCTTCTAAATTAATGCCTCAGTTGTTTTAAATGGTCGTGGTATGTTTTTCTTAGTGATTTGGCGTGTTCAGGTTGGAATATCTTTGCAGGAGCTTAGGTGACTCAACTGTGTAGGCATAGGTCATATGTGAAATGACATATGCCTCATGGGGGAGCAATAGCAGCTCTTAGTTAGAAATCTCCAAGAGCCGGAGTAGATGGATGGATCCACCTGGAGGTAGGGTCCCTCTCCTTGCCATTTAATTTAAAGTAATGTAGTAAGTAGTTATTTCGGCATGATCTAAGTATTTTAATTCTTCAAGTTAGTCTTTAATAAATGATTCTGTGAAAATAGTGTGAATTGCAGGAATAAGATAAGAATGGTTTCCTGCTAAATAAACATAGGATTTAATAATAAAACCCCTCAATCAGAGGTGAGTTTTCTTCAAGATAAAAATTAGTGATATGAGTTTTATGCTTTCTTGCTAAATTGTTGTGGTTCCTCTTTGTTGCTTGTATGTGAACTTTATTTTTTGATAAAAAAGTAATGAAATTGTTGTGATACTTTTGTTCTGGTCAATTTTCCAAGTTTAGTAAAATTGTGTAAGATGATAACCATAGTGGGATGATTTAAGACCAAATGACTTGTTACCTCTAGAAGTTATCAAAGCGTTAAGGAATGATAAACGTATCCTTTAAGATGGAATGGTGAAACAAGGATGGTGCATACTAGGGTGGTATGACTACGCTTTGGGATAACGTGATGAGGACATATTATGTTAGTAAAATGAATACATGAATATCTTGATTTAGATATTTAAGATGGGTTTCCTTAATTATGAACATGAATGTGTTTTCTTATGTGTATGTTGTATGATTATTTGAATGCTTATGAGGCGATTCCATAAGCATTATGCTGTAGACATGTCTGTTTTGTGAGGGCACATATGTTGATGCCACATAATGAATTATAATAAAGGTGAGTTCATGCTAAGGCAACATAGTGACAGATACGTGGTTGGATGGGAGGCAGTTATACCCCATACTAGTGTGATAGTGCATGTCTAGGAGGGAGGCATTCTTATCCCTTTCCAGTTGACTTCTGTAGATGATTACATGTATGGAAGGGAGGAATTCTTACCCCTTTCTAGTTGACTTCTGTTGATGATTACATGTCTGGATGGGAGGAAATTATAACCCATAAAATTATTATGAATGTGATAGAAGGGAGGCATTCTTACCCCTTTCTTGTTGACTTCTATTGATGATTACATGTCTATAAGGGAGGCATTCTTACCCCTTGACATGTGACTTCTGTTGATGATTACATGTCTGGATGGGTGGCAGTTATACCCCATGCCAATATTATGAATGTGATGGAAGGGAGGCATTTTTACCCTTTTCCAGTGACTTATTTTGATGATTATATGTCTAGAAGGGAGTCATTCTTACCCCTTTCCAGTTTACTTATAGGGATGAGAGGCATTCATTCCTCGTGCCCGCTAGTCTCGATTGATGGAAGGGAGGCATTCTTACCCCTCTGTAGTTGACCTATAGGGATGAGTGGAATTCCTACCTCATGCTGATGTTCTTTATTAATGGGTTGGAGTCATTATTACCCCATTCCATCTATGATCTATATTAATTTATATAAATATATATGGTGACATGATTAGGTTACTTTACTGGAAATGAGCTGAAGTTGGTATAACCGTCAGGTGTCCCTTGGGAACCTAGACAGGCGTTATTTAATTATGTAATTCTTTTTACGTATTTCTACTTACCTTCTCACTGTTTAATTATTATACACTATCTGGATTGGGATAGACACCGGTGGTACTGACCGACAAGGATTTATATCTCACACCCTACTCGGGCCGCCATTACACTGGGGTACCAGAGTAGACCTTCTTGCTTGTGGGACCTATGTTGTGTGTTGTGTTGTTTGTACCATAGGGGTTAGGAGAAAATGACCAAGCGGGAGCTTGGGATGCTCAGGGGATCACCTTTGGGCTTTGCTACCCTTTCTTTTTGTGATGTTTGTAGAGCATGCTGTATTGATTCCTGCTTTCATAACTGTATCGTCATCTGTACAAGCATGCATTGTAAACTGGATTTTTTCGCCTTTTATAAAATGGTTATTACATGCCTTTTGATTCTTCCTTTCAATTGTTTACTGATTCCTCTATTGAATATTATTTACACTGATAATACCGATGTGTTACTCTGATACGAGGTTATAGTCTTCCCACTATCACCTCTTGAGACCCTATCCTCTAGTCAACAGCCTCTGGTGTACGGGTAGACGCGCTTCAGGCCATATAACCTACCGGTCCGGCCACTGGTTAGGTGGTATGTGGGGACAAGGTGTTACAAAGTGGCATTAGAGGTGTTTCTTTTCTTTTTCCTTACTGTTTTTGGTTCTTAGATAAGAGATTAGGAAAGTTTCAGCGCTTCGCTAATAGTCATTCTTGGGACTGATCACCCCACGTATGGGAAATGACCAAGTGACCAGGGCTGGGAATTATTGTTCATATTGATTGCTTTTACTGTTGATATGATTTCACTTTGAGTGACTGTTGTATTTTCTATTTCTTATGGTTTATGAAATTCCCTAAATTTTACCCTTGGCTAGATATGGAAAGAAATATTCATTCCATGCATCATATTAGGCACATAAGAATTAACTTGTCATGCATGTGTCATGCCATGTAGTTGCATCTTATCTTGCATGTATAATATGCTTAAGTGATTATATTCCATTTTTATGTGTTATAATATGCTTCTGTGATATAACATGTTCTTTGTTTACTACATATGATGGCATGTCTTTCTTTGGTTGTACATAGGTTGTGAATGACAGGGAAGGGGTAACCCGTATATTAAAACCATTATGAGCATGATATAAATATGTTCGTAGACATTTTGATGAAAATGTAAAAGTGAGGAAATTAAAATGCTAAATTAAATTGTTTTTGATTAAAAAGGGGATCCAAATTCAAATTATTAAAGTCTATAGGTGCTTTATAGGTTTGTAGATGGCCACCCATATAGTTGGGCCATTGCATGTGATCATGTTAAATTCTGGGTTGGAATCTGGTTTTGATAAAAAGGGGAGTCAATTTTAATTCCCTGAAGTGTATGGGCGCTTCATGAATTATGAAATGGAAACCTTTATTAAATGTAAAGTCTTGTTGTATTGTGAAATGATTAAATTGAAAATGTTGCCTAATTTAGAAAGTTATAGGTTTTGGCTAATTGTTAAATGTGCAAATATACCCGAGTAGGTTAGTTGGAAAGTGTTCTATGAGATAACATAGTTGAGATGTTTTTTAAAGGAATTGAGTAACTACTTTGGGGTTGCTTTTTAGAGAACACATGAAGGATAAAATGGGACCCTCGTAGGTCAACCTTTGTTTAAATGGTTTTTTTCTTAGTTGATTGATAAAGAGAAGATTTATGTGAATGATTGATGTTCCTAAAATGATGTTTTTTGGAATTTTTTCTATTTTCATGATGCGAGGTTTGAGTTTTTAAATGGATAGAGTTTAAATGGGGTAAAATATTAAGGGCTTGGTAATGGAAACTGTGGTAGTGCATTGAAACCCTAGTGTAAGGGGTAGTATTGAGTTTATCTTTGAGTTTTGTTGGAACGAGACCATAGGTGTTTCCCATGGGCGTTGTTTCCTTAGTGGTTTTTGATGATTGGATTTTTAGCCAGGAAACTTTTGGTGTGACCTGTCGTTAGGGTCGACGTTTTATCTTCGTAAGGGGCTAGCCCGTGGTTGGTAGCCCCTTATCATTTTAATGCCTTTTTTGTACCATGGATTTTCTGACGTGAGGAGTTTTTCAGGTTCAATTGTCCCTAGTTAGAATCTTGTTTTTCTAATGACACCCATGTTTGGATGGGTGGATATTGGGTTTTGACTCTAGTTGCGGATTTTTTCATCTCCTTATTAGAGTGGCTCAATGTTAAATAATTTTTTTGTCCTAATGTTCATGATGGATTTCGAATGACTCATGTGTTTTGACATGCTGGTTTCCCTGTTATGGTTCTTTTTAGTTTTTTTGGTGATGTTATTATGGTGGAGGAGTGTCACACGATCATTTCTGGTGTTTGTGTACTAGCACACTTGTGCTGGGCTAGGTTATCACCTTTCCCTTAGGCGACTAGGACACTCCTAAGGTTGGGAGCACGTCGCGTCGAATATGGTAAATGTGTCCTTTCACATGGAATGTATGCTTCATGGAATGCCTTCGGAAATGGGTTGGTCATGTTTGAATGCATGTGATACATGTGAGTTTAAGATGTGTGGATGTGTCGGCAGGTGAAGCCGAGTTCCATCCTTGAAGTCGACCAATTGAGGTTCGATTGTTCTTCCTTCCTGTAGTCTGGTATGATTAGCTGGAATCCGTTTAAACCCTCTTGGTGTGTTCTTCTTAGAGACAAACATTTCCCCTATCTTGTCCTCATTCTGGATGCACTAAGTGGGTGTCGGTCTTATCCGAGCTAATTATTAGAAGCCGTTGGGCTTAATTGGATGGTCCTCATTTGATGTTGCACTCAAGATGTGGGGTTTCCCTTATGGTTTAATCTTAGAAACATCATTGGAAGTCAGGTGTATGCTTTGGTGCACGTGTTTGTTCTAAACGTAAAGTAACATAGAGAAAGGAATTGTGGTTCTGTTTGAAATACGTCAGCCGTTTAGGCCGAGTGTTTTTGTAAATAGACAGTTGGTGATGGATTGACTTGGGGTTCTTGTTTAATTTCTGCGGTCGGTGAAATACCATTCTCTGGCAAGTCTTCAGTTAGAGGCGAGTGCGGTGTTTGTCTGCCTGTGCATAATATGAACAATAGGCTCGACTTGGTCCTTGAGTTCAATGGGGAATCGACAGTTTGATCTATTTAAAATCTTTCTAGGAGCATCGAGGGAACTCTTGGGGAGTGCTTTGAAAGTTAATTCCAACAGTTTTCCAAACCGTAGTTTGGAGTTGGTTTCTTAACGTTAAAAATCTAAGGTGGGAAGTACATGTGGCTGGATACTTGGTGAGACGACGATGGGTCCGTGTCTCTGGGAAGATGGGATCAGCAAGATCCATCTTGGTGTTTCGTTTGGGAAATGAGCATTGGCTCGAGTTTTGGTGGCTTAATCACCATAGGGTTTAATGGGTGCTTAAGGGTGCGATGGACGTTTTTGGATGCAACATAATCATTTGAACGAAGATTCACGACCCTTATAGGTTGGGTGATGTATATGTTGTTCCCGAAGGCTTCTCAGGGATGAGAAGTTCTATGGTGGGAAGGTTGTAATGACCCTCATTTTGAACTTGATTAAAACCCAAAGGAATTTGAACATTTTCGATTACTGAACGGGATGTTTTTAAAACTGAGAATTAGAATGGAATTTTGTGAGGTGAAATGATTTGTTGTTTTGGTTTTGTTCTTGGGAGAAGGACTGCGGAGTTTTCCACGTGACTTGGCATGTTTTGGAAGTGTCGGACACAAGTTTTTGAGGGACTATTTAGGGTTCACGGTAGGTGCACGGGTTGACCAAACTGTGCGGCCCAAACCGTGCAGCTTAAATCAGGTGGGTAGTGGATTGCACATGGGTTGTGCATGGTTTCCCAAACCATATTCCTAGCTCATGCAATTGGTGTCTTGGAGGCAGTAGACTCCACACAGTTTGCGCACGGTTTGGAAAACCATGCGTGTCAAATCGTGCGCTTAGGTGGGTTTTGGTTTTTAATTAAAATCTAAATAAAAGAAAATAAAAACATAAAACTAAACTCTCCCACACTTTTATCAACCAAAAACCATGTGATGCACCCCCCTCTTCTCCCCTGTGAGCCGCGTGAGACCTTCCATCCGTCCTCCTATCATTTTCAGATTTTCATTGGATTTCTACCGGTTTTTGTTTCGAATCATCACAGTAAGCCTCTCTCTCACTTCTCCACCTTTCTTCCAGCCATATTTCGGCCTATCTGTTGAACCGCGATATTCGATCAAGCCCTATGTATTGGGGGTTTCTTTATTCTTGTTTTTCCTTCGTTCTATGGTTCTTCCAAGGTTGTCTTGGGACCCTTGGGTTTGAGTTTGGGAATTCTTCGCCGAAGGCGAGGCAGATATGGGTGGTTTTGGTTTCCGGGTTGATTCCGAGGTAAGGGTTTTACTAGTGGCTTGTTTTCACAGCATCTAAATTAATGACTTAGTTGTTCTAAGGGGTCCTAGTATGTTTTTCTTAGTGTTTTGGTAGTTTCCGGTTGGATTCACTTGGCCAGAGCTTAGGAATCTCACCTTTGTAGGCATAGGTCGTATGTGAAATCACATATGCCTCGTGGGGGAGCAGCAATGACTCTTAGTTAGAAAGTGCCAAGATCCAGAGTGGACGGATGGATCCACCTGGAGGTAGGGTCCCTCTCCTTTACCTTTAATATAAAGTAAATTATTAAGGATTGATTTCTGCACGATCTTAGTATTTGAATTCTGCAAGTTAGTATTGAATAAATACTTCTGTGAAAATAGTGTGAATTACAAGAATAATATAAGAATGGTTACCTGCTAACTAAACTCACGATTTGAAAATAAAACCCCTCAATTAGAGGTGTGATGTCTTCAAGATAAAAAGTAGTGATAGAATTTTTATGCTTGCCTACAAGATTGTTGTGGTGCCTCTTTGTTTCTTGTATGTGAACCTGATTTTTTGAGACAAAAGGAATGAAATGGCAGTGATAATTTTGGTTGGTTCAATTTTCCATGTTTTGGAGAATTGAGTAAGATGATAACCCCAGTTGGATGATTTAATACTAAATGAATTGTTTCCCCTAGAATGTATCAAAGGGATAAAGAATGTTTAATGCATCCTTTAAGATGTAATGGTAAAACTAGGAAGGAGCAGACTAGGGTGGTACGACCATGCCTTGGGATAATGTAATGAGCATGAAATATGTTAGTAAAATGAATATGTGAATATCTTGATTCAGATATTTAAGATGGTTTTCATGAAGTAAGATCATTAATCTGTTCTCTTATGTGTATGTGATATGATTCTTTGAATTATTATGAGGTAATACCATAAGCAGTATACTATATACATGGTTGTATTGTGAGGGCGCACATGATGATGCCACATAATGAATGACAGTAATGGTCAGTGCATGTTGAGGACACCTAGAGACAGATACATGGTTGGATGGGAGGTAGTGATACCACATGCTAGTGTGACAATACATGTCTAGAAGGGAGGCATTATTACCCCTTTCCAGTTGACTTCTGTAGATGATTACATGTCTGGAAGGGAGGAATTCTTACCCCTTTCCAGATGACTTCTATTGATTATTACATTTCTAGATGGGAGGCAGTTATACCCCATGCCATTATTGTGAATGTGATGGAAGGGAGGCATTCTTACACCTTGCCAGTTGACTTCTATTTATGATTACATGTCTGGATGGGAGGCAGTTACACCACATGCTAGTATTATGAATGTGAGGGAAGGGAGGAATTCTTACCGCTTTCCAGTTGACTTATATTGATGATTACATGTCTAGAAGAGAGGTGTTCTTACCCCTTTCTAGTTGACTTATAGGGACAAGTGGCATTCTTACCTCATGCCCGCTAATCTCGATTGATGGACGGGAGGCATTCTTACCCCTTTCCAGTTGACCTATAGGGACGACATGCATTCGAACCTCATGTCGCTGTTCTTTATTAATGGGCGGGAGACATTCTTACCCCATTCCATATATGATCTAAATTCATTTATATGTATACATGGTGACATGATCTGGTTACTTTACCATCAATGAGGCGAAGCTGGTATAACCGTCAGGTGTCCCTTGGGAACCTGGATGGGTGTTATTTACTTATGTAATTCTGTTTACTTATTTCTCCATACCTGCTCAATGTTTAATTATTATACACTGTCTCTATTGGGTTAGACACAGGTGGTACCAGCCTACTAAGACTTATATCTCACACCCTACTCGGGTAGCCATTGCACTGGAGTACCCGAGTAGACTTTCTTTCTTGCAGGACCTAGGTTGTGTGCTGTGTTGTTTGTACCTGAGGAGTTAGGAGAAAAGGACCAAGCGAGAGCTTGGGATTATCAGGGGATCATTTTTGGGCTTTATAGTCCTTTCTTTTTGTATTTTTTGTAAAGCATACTGTATTGATTCTTGATTTCATAAATGTATCGTCATCTGTACATGCATGCATTGTTAACTAGCATTTGACAACTTTTATAAAATGGTTATTACCTATATTTTTCTTCATACTTTAAAGTAATTATTGCTTCCTCTATTGATTATTATTTACTCTGAAAATAACGTTTTATTACTCTGATATGATGGTATAGTCTCCCAACTATCACCTGCTGAGACCCTCGCTGCTAGTCAGAACCCTCTAGTATACGGTGAGAAGTGCTTGAGGCCATGTGACCTACCTGTCCAGCCACCAGTTCAATGGTAAGCTGTGCTGGGATGTTACAGTCAAGAAAAAATCATGAGATACCATCATGAGAATTCATATGAAACTGAGAAAAAAAATCCCCATATGATTAAACTCATCCTTAGATTCTGTAATATCTTTTGATGGCACTTTCTAACTAAGATCATCTTCAACAATATTCCCCTTCACCAAGGTATAGTTTAGGTTGATTTCAATCATCTAAAGGTCTTTCACAAATCACATTTATTTGAGAATCATGTATTCCTTATTAAATATATATCTCAAACTATGATAGACACAAAAGAGTGTGAATAATTCCCTAAAAACATAATACTGTCAACACATAAGTTCATTCATAACTACGGAAAACTATAATTAATGAATGTGGTAATGTTTATTAGGTTTTTAAAGTTGAAAAGATTAATATTCTACCACATTATTACGTTTAATGAGCACAAAAACCCAACTAAAAGTATAAGAAACATAAAAAAACATACACCTTTCCCGGTGTAGGTTGAATCATAATAGGTGCCGATATCAAAATTCATTATAACTCGATATAGGAAGATTGACAATAATAATTCATTATGAATTTAACTACTTTCCGGGTAAGAGATGAAAAATGTAACACCAAATTCATTAAATCCTTGATTAACCATCAATAATATCTAGTATGACAAAGAAAGCTCTAAATTTAAAATACCCTCCCTAGTTTTTCCCATGATGAAATCAAATTAACCTTCCCAGGATCATCTAATACTCCCCGATCAAAAATCATATTATCTATAATATTCACTTCATGGATCCATATATTTCATTTCAAAACAGTTCAATATGAAAAGTGACTTCTATAGAATTCTAGAACCCAACCCATATGATTCTCGTAATTATGCTCTGATCATTTGTTAACTGATATTTCCTAGATGAACAATACCAATAAAGTTTTATGATCCTGATGGGATAACTGATTAATCAATTTCATAAAATTATAAGAGAATTTTTCAGTACAAACAGTATCACAAGATGTTAATAAATGACATACCATATCTTATAAGTCATCTTTATTATATCATGCTATTGATATGGGATCTAGTAATAACCCGATGGAAGGTCAATCATTTAAAACAAATTTTCCCCCATTAACTGATCAAAAAAATCATCCACCTGAGTAAAATGATACTTTTCATTAACTATTACTCATTTTGAATTTTTATAATCCATGAATAGTCAGTGTGAACTATCTACTATCATTGAAAATAACAGTCAGGATTCCCAATTTGAAATAATCGGGAAAACAAAATGCATCACCGATGGATTTTCTAAGTTAATATTGACCTATTTTAGCTACAATGGTTCCTTAAAATAATAACCTATTGAAATAAAATGCATAATTAGCACTAGGTCTATTATAAAATCTACCTACCTTAATAGAGGGATCCAGGAGATATCATCAGGGAAAATGTAAAGGAAACTCCAAAAATATGAGGAAGATCAACAATAGAAGAAACATCATCGAGAACAACTGTTATAGTAGACAAAAAACTCTCAAGATATATGTGGGGAGGTCTTTCATTACCAGTACTTAGATCCCACTCTCCCCGAAAAAATGGTGAGCTCCCATTCCCTAGAATGAGTGAGACAGAACATTGATAAAAATCAATGTCATCGTGAAAAACCACAAGCTAATACATCTGTGTAATAATGCCAAATAGATCCAAATCATGAATGAGAAAATCATAGAATAACTTAACATCATCTATCGATAGAGATTATTTAGGACATAAAAACCCCTTGATCTATCCACTTCCCAAAAGGTTTCACTGACTCCATAACAATTGAAATGATCTCAACTAGAAGGTTAGTCATATTAAAAAAATATCCAACTAGAACTAACTGGGAAGCACCATTATCAAATAAATAATCCACTACAAAATATGCAATATAGATGGAACATATCATTGTCGTTGGACCATCATATACACATTTTATGAACTCAACTAATGTTTGAAGGTGCTTCACTTGGGAGACCAATGGACACATCCCTATTGTCTTTAACGAATAATAACACCCTATAGTAGCCTTTACAGTCGATGATCCCTAAACATATAGACGTGTAGACATACCATATCAAAAATTTTGTACATGACCATAATTTCCAAACTTGTTACACATATTTTTATTTTTAGGGAACAATTGTTGTGTGTGTATGAGCTTTCTACATTGATAAAAATTTATTGTAATACAACTAGATACAACTAAAGGTACCAAAGAGGCTTGTGTTTGAGAACCACCAACACCACTCCTATGATGATCTTACTGCATCCATTTTTTCCCGGTGCACCACTAATGCTTTCACTAGATAGAAGATAATGGAGAATAATATTCCAAAATATCGTATATATACATATATTCCATTATATACCTATCTACTATCTATACAATTATCCAAATCATTATTATAAATAACTATTATATAATATCAAGTCACAAAACCTATAGTTACTTCCTATTTTGAGATGGTAATTATTCACAACCTATGGTGAAAAACATTCCATCTCTCCAAACCGATTGGTGTATTTCAAAAATTAATAGCCTCTTAATATGAATAAAATAACTCTATATACATCACCATCATAAATGACACTAGAAAAAACTTATATATGACGAGTGTCTTAAAACCCTTATAGTTTAAGCCCACATTTCAATCTTCTTATACAATAGAATCTCGCCAATGCTTGCTAGGACCATCATGTATAAACATTTGGAATATTAGCTTTTTACTCCATAGTGTATCAAGGAATTAGAATATCCAATTTATCATGTGAATCCATCCCAATACCTTTTTAGGTTTATATGTAAATTTAGAAGATGGTGGCTTCTCAAATAATAATTACCGTGATCAATCCCTGTCTCCAAAAACAATTGGTTATAACTTAAAATATTCATTACAAACATGCCTTACATATTGGTAAATAGAAAAAACTACCCTTATGTTTTCCTTGATAAAATTATGATCATTGGGTGGATTACCATATGAAGCATCAACTACACCCGCCTAAGTAACTCATGAAACACATCTCAAAGGAATAGTGTTTCACACCAAAATAGAAGATGTAATCATACACAAAATAATTTCAACTCAATCCAAAAACAATATAATCAAAAGGTGATATTAACATCAAAAACTCTAAATAAGAGCCATGGATACCAAAATTCTATTGTAACATGAGTCTAATCACATCAATATCTTGATATAAATTCACTACGACCTCTCTCTAAAGTCCCAAAAATCCTATGTCCATTCTATCAAACATTCCAAGAAAAGAACCCTTAAGGAAAAAACCCCTAATAAAATGCAACGATACCAACAAATAATGGACCATCCAATATAGGCTCTCAATACTGGAACCCTAACTAATCTACATCATAATTGAAGGGAATTCTCAATCACCATTGGCCGACATAAGGAACCTAGGAATCAACATAAAACATAGGGAACTATTTATGCCAACATGATGCAGAAAACATGACATATATACACATGTATATAATGAAATAGTATAATAATTAATGAATATAAATATATCATAATATAATGAAGACATTTTAAGGGATGCAACTAAAAAGTTGTTAATAAAAATCTCCAAGAGACAAGCCCAACAACAAAGGATGAAAAAACTAAAACAGTATCTCCAATAGTATCCATGTGATAGAATAGAAAAACCTTCACCATATCACTTTCCATCAACCCAAATCCAGCTAATATAAAACCTTTCTATCTCACTGTTTCAACTTTTCATTCAATAAGTCAATTGATATATCATGTTTTATACACCATCGAAGGGGTATGCAGGGTGTAAGCTAACAAGCTTGGTGGGGGTCTCATCTAGGTGTTCCATCATAAGTCTTTATTCATTAATCCAAGAATAATTAAAATTAAATATTTTAAGACATGATACTATTTAGTATTTTTTATACAAAAAGCTTGGAAGCGAAATAAATTTCCCTTTTCCCCAAATTTCCAAATAAAGTAGGTAAGTTAGTTTCAAATCATTTCATAATCATATATCAAATAGATATATAAAATAAAACCAAAGTATACATAAAAAATCATAGAAAATCGATGGTAGGAAAATAAAAATAGTACACACCAAACTAGCCCAAAAGAACAATGAAGCATCACACATAACATCACTCTAGTGATCACATCATGTTTGGATAGCTATGAAATTCACACCTAACATAGAAAAGAGAATAATAATAAAGCCTCTATACATATGAATTCGGTCTATAGAGTAGAGGAGCTCCCAACTAGTTGAACCCCAAATAGGTCTAAAAAGTTCTTAAAACAATAGGCCTAGGTTGTAGATGAAATCACAATGATAAAGACCCCTTAGATTGGATGATACCTATTACAATAACTTTAAAATGACTACCCAAGGCTTCCAATGTGATATATTTTCCAAAACATTTCCAATTTTCATTTTCTAAAATCCATTTCACAAATTTCAGTTTAAAATTTTTTGAAATCCCTTTTCTGTTTAAAAAACTATGGGAAAACATTATTTTTCTAAAAAAATATTTCTGTAAAACCAAAATTAATCAGTCATATCATTCCATTTTATTTAATATATGAATCCTTCAAAAATAGGAGCAATGCAGTTCACCAATATAGGAAAACAAATGAAAGGACTTTCCTCAAAGCATCATTCAGACATTGCAATATCAAAATAAACCAGTAAGTATAACCAAAAAATGACAACATATGTATTGCAATAAATCTACACATCATACAATTGACTCAAATTAACGAAAGTGTCAGCCAATAAGAGGAAACAACACAAACCCCAAGAATAGACACCTACCGCCCAACAACCAATAAGGGAACAACACCTAGAATGAGATGACACCTAATATCTATAAGGAATAAATAATAATCACCACCATTAGTCAATAAATATAAGGACTCAATGGAATGATACTACCCTGATAAAAAATAAATAATGATTCATTAAACATTACTTACCCAATGAAATGAAACCCAACCACAATGGTTATAAAACATATCAACAATCAATATTGAATTAATGGAGTCTCTCAATATTGTTCGAGAAGATATCTTGTCAGATAGGGGAGAGTTATATAGAATAATGAATAAACACATCATTTGGGAAAGACAATAAAATTCATGTTTGGGATATTAACTCAATGTGTAATACATTAACACATTATGAAATAATTGGGGCTCAGATATTCTAAAAACCGATTCCATTTTTATTAAAAACACATTTCATTAAAATTAAACAGTATGTAATCCTTACATGGTGTGTATTCCTTCAAAAATTTTCCATGCCCATAACATGAGTTTGACCACTATTACCATTCATGTACTCCCCTTCCACGATGTTTTCAATTTCTAGAGGATAGTAAAAACTAAATATTATTTTAAAAAACTCCAGATAAACTTTTTCAAAACCCCAAAAAGACACTAACATAATGATACATATAATCCATTAATTCAAATGAACATATATCCCTAAACTTTAGGTCATTTTGATCAAAAAATGTTCTTCATCCACTATAGTCCAAACACCAAGACAACTAAAGAGGAAAAAAAATAAGATAATGAAAATTCATGGAAAATGTTTTCATGATGTTAAAATTTAACATTTTAAATATTTTAAATGAAAAGTTAGAATTTTTTAAAAATAACTAATTTTCACTATTCAAGGAAAAATGAAACATTTCATTAAAATCCCAAAAATTCACTCTAAGATGATTTTAATAATATGATTTAAAAAATTATGTTTATATTTTCAATTGTATTTCTAAAAGTATGAATTTTTTTTGTAAATTATGTTCGGAAAGAATGACTAAATCTTATTTTAGAAAATTATAGTTTTTCAGACATCATTTTCATTACTTTTAAATGATGACTATTTTATTTATAATAATTATCTAATAATAGAATTTATTTTATACATGTGTAAACCATTAAATATCCATATTTTGTTTTTTTATTTGTAATCACCCACATAATAGCTAGGTTATAATGGTCATGTTTAAATAATAATATTTTGATAGGGTATCATCTTTTAATCTAACCCAGTTTTGTGTGCATTAATGCATATCAAAGAGATTGAATTTATTTAATAAAATGAATAATAAATTATCAAGATATCATATTCCATTATATTATTGGGGTTGTGATTCATACATTTATATCAAACATGATTTTCCTATTTAAAAATTATTTGAGTATCACAATCGATTGATCTACTCGGCTATAACTAAGAACATGTATATTTTTCCATAGATCGAAGATTATTTTGACCAGTAAAAATGGGTGAAATTGTTCTAAAAGATTGATCATGGGCCTGGTTATCACCATCTCAATTTCTAGGAGGCTTGCATTACTAAGAAATACCTTAAGAGAAATTATAACCATCACAAGTACTATTTTATACCTTTTTCTCAAACGAATGATCCTATTCTATTTATGGAATTTATGAACAATATTTTCCCAGAGTACCATGATTATTTTGTGGTGGTATATGTGGATGACATTTTGAATTTAATTAAGTCTATGGAGGACTATGTACATCATCTAAGAGAAAAACTTTTTATCATGATAAATCTCAATATTTGAAAAAATTATTATTAATTGATATTTTGGATACATAAGTTGAAATTATTGTGACAAATAGTTTTTGAACATGGTTTGTTGGTAGATCCTAGGATTGGGAAATCATTTATGCCTAGGGAGGAAAAATGTAATTTCCTTGAGAATTGGTGATTCTTGGGGTTAGAAAGATATTATAACAATTTTTTAAGTATTTTTCTAATTTGAATTCTCCAATGACCTCTCTTACTTGGATTTCGTGCCTAAATTGATGATCTTATAAATCTACTAACTTAAAATCTGGTTTTGACTCTTTTATAATACAATCATCATTATGTAGTCTTCTTATGATGCATAAAGCTAAATATTTAGTGTTACTATTATATATGGAGATCATGTGTTGGCATATTGTTCTTTTTTAGCTGCATTCTCTAGAAATATACCATCTCATACCAGGTCATGAACACATATTCATGATGGAAACTCTAAATATTTGGTGTAATTACCTTATTAGTGAAATGTTTTTTGCTACTATGATCATAAAAATTGAGTTATATTTTTTTAAAAAAGGTTTTCAACCTTTAGAAGAGATGTCATTTGGAGTACCTGAAATCTATTTATTTTAACAATTTCCAAGATAATTGATAAGTGGAATGTTATTACCTATTCATTGAGAAGGAAACATCCATCCCAGAACATGAAATAACATTTTAATGAGTATAAATGAATGGACCTCTTTTCTTGTATGTATTTGGAAGTCCTATAGGATGAATGTGGGACCACATTGAACAATGATTTGTTGAAATTATCACTCCTAGATATGATTCTTAAAGAAAATATCTTCATTAATGATCTAGGAAATTAGGAATTTTTTATATAGTGGAAACAACATCATTGATTGTTCTATATATTTAGATGGTATTTTTCTTTTCTGAGATGATATGTCATTCCAAGACCTTTGAGGATTGCTATGATGGGGGATTTCTATAAATCATAGGGGGAGGTAGACTATAGAACCTAAAATATGAATTATGATATAAGGAGATGTTTCTAGAGGATAGGTATAAAATGGGAAATTTCATATTATGTTTAAGGATCTCATTATTATCACAATGTAATGTCTATGAATTAAAATCATACGAGGTTACTTTAGCCACATCCATTACTGACTTGGAAGTGGGATGATATAGCAATGGGATTTAGGGTTTGGTTTCCATGTAAAAATTAATGATGCAATGAAATATTGGTGTTGATTTAAGAATTTCCAAATTAATTCACTTTATTCATATTTTTGATACCGTAAAAGTTAAAGACATTAGAAATCTATATATCCATGAGATCATTAAATAACATGGATTTCCATATCTTATCATTTCTGATAGGGATCCAAAGTATTGTTATTGTCTTTGTGGATGACTCAAAGATGTGATGGGATCCATGGTATCATTGGGTGTGCTATAAAATATTCAATCAGACCATCATAAGGAAAAGATGATTCAGATTTGTGAGCATGTGTTGCATGCTTGGGTCTATAACTTTTGGGGAGATTGGGATTTCCCTTTGGGACTATTTGAGTTGTCTTATAATAAAAAATACGAGACATCCATCAGGATAAAACCCTTTAAATATATGTATAGACAAAATATTAAATATATTCTTTATTAATCATGGTTTAATGATGATTCCCATGAATAATTAGTTTGTTCTATGAGATGATCACAAAGATTCAGTTTTTTCTTCATAGAATGGTGATAAAACTAAGCTGAAACAAATGCTATGATGATATCCATTTATTCCCCTTACAGATTTTATTAAATTATTAGGTTTCATTGAGAGTTAATCTATAGGTAGGTCACCTATAATAGTGACCTAGGGTTTTCATACATAAATATCACATATTTTTCAAAGAATGGTTAATAAATTTTATAAAAACATGCAGGATGACCATAATTTTATAGTGTCTTTGGAAGGTAGAAAAACTATCCTCTTAGTTTTTAATGATATTAAAAATCTTCCCCAACGATATTATTAGATAGTATGTGTTTTATTCATACCCTACCTAAACCATTATTCCTAACCTAGGGAAGGAAACATAAGAAATGGTAAGATAAAATATTCATTAAGGGTAAAAATAAGAGATATCAATCTATGACCAGATGGAATTATATGATAATAATAAGGGTATTTATTGAATAACATAACAAAAAAAATTCATAATAAAACATTAATAGATCATAATCATGAGTCATGTCATAAAAGAGCATCATTTCAGAAAATATTGGTCATATGATTAAAAAAGAATCATTAATAACTCATGAAACACAAGAACATGTCATAAAAGTGTGGCACCTTCATAAATATAGAAAACTATTTCAGATGTCAGTTTTAACTACCAAGACAATCTTCAGAGTGGATTACCACTTATCACATGATTCCCATTGTTGATTGGTATGAACATGTTTCCCACAGTGGATCAGGATGCACATATTTTCCATAGTGGATAAGTTCAATGTCCCTCCTTATCATCATTTCTTTGTGAAGGCAGAGGAATGTGACTTGGCCTTAAGCGACATCCCAATGAGGCCAAAGGCTAGAAATAATGTTGAAGTGCTTCATTAATAGGTGGGGTATAATTTTTACCTAAATAATAAAACAACAAACCAACATGTAATAACAAAACAAACTATATATGATACATAAAAAATGGAATCAAACTAAAAAATTTCATTTATATCAAAACCAAACTAAAACAAAGTTCCATAGTGGAAGAGTACAATATCAATGTATACAATGGAAGACAATAAACCCCACAGTACTTGAGGAAAACTATAACTCCAAGGCTTCATAATCTCCATGTTCTAACTTCATCAAACATACCAAGTATAATGATTTAGTTCTAATGAAGTTTGGTACATTATGATTTCTTATATACCAGTATATGATATCTGAAAAGGCATCAAAGTGATAAAGCATGAGTGGTTACTGAAACATATTAGTTTGTCTTCGATGATATCCATACCCACACCACTAGGATAGAAATATTTTAATTATTTATCAAAAATAGTTTATATAAAACAATTTATAAAACAATTTATTACAAAATATAAGCAAATCTCATACCAAACATTTATCCAAAAAAATACCTTTTTTAAATTATGCAACCAAACAATGCATTAAACTCATTTAAGATGATCCCTTTAGTAGAACCATTACATTAAAAATATCCACACCACTATCCATTGATGAATTTCTATAACAGTTCCATAATTAGGAGTGGTTTCTCATAGATATACCATGACATCATAAGGAAATTTTATCCCATCTTCCACTACACCATAGGCACCAGGATCAATGTCATATTTCAACACCACCTCATAAATGAAATATGAAAACCCAGGAAATATACACCCAAAAACCATGCCAAACCCATTTCAATAAAACAAATTTTGTGTTGAAAACCCTTTCCCCATAAACCAAATCAAATAATTATTTTCCGATCGTTATTTTAAAACCATTTCACAAAGCACATTGCACATCCAAATACCTCAATTCCATAATTACACAAAAATCCTAAATCATCACTTAAGTTGATTTAAAAATGATTTAAACAAAAATATCACAATAAATTTCATACAATTATATAAATTTTAAACTATTAAAATATGTTATACCAAAATTAGTCTAGTGTAAAATAACATATCTCAGGAGGTTTTTCAAAAATGATAAACTGTAAAAAAAACTTCAAAAAATGGGTTCAAACTTCATAAACCTTCCTTAGATATATTCTCCAATCGTATTCCAGAACAAATATATTCATATTTGGAATCCACAACCATATATCAACATAAAAGGTGTGTATATCTATGAATCCGAGAGAGAGAATGAAGTGTATCTGAGAAAAGCATCATGAATGACCAAGAATTATGAGTTACCATTAGGAATTGAATTCTAATCATGGAGGGAAGCCTTAAAATCACCTCTAGATCAATGGTAGAACCTCCCATTAAATTTGAGAGTGAAAACCCCCAATTTAGAGCCACATAAGAGGAAATAATAGTGAGTTAGAGGGGATAACGTGTGAGATCCTCTTTTTAAGGAAGTAGTTTCATATTGTGCATGGTTTAGTTGCATTGTTTGGCCAACCATGAATTAACCGTGAAATATCCATTTCCTCGAGGATAAACCTCACATTTTCATCTTGTATAGCCTCCAAACCGTGCAACAATAATGCTGAATACAATACATCAAAATAACTAAATAAAATCTTCAAAGCTCCTAGATTGTCTTATGTGGACGCACAGTTTGGAAAAACCATGCGCCACTCATACAACTTCACTTTTTCCCATATCTCAATTTTCATTACTTCCATGAAGTCATGAAAGGTTTTACCAATATGTGAACCAACCTTTAACTTATATAAAACACCCAAAATCACTACAAAAGTTCTCCAAACTCTCCCTAACATTTCCCATATACTTTATTTTCTTATGAAAGATAATTAAAGGGTTACGTAGTAGAAACCATGGGGTAAAAAATAAGTATTAAAACTATTTCCCATATTAGATCATAGACATCAAATTTTTTCCCATTTTTATTGCATATCGTAGAATTTTTATCCAATGAATTTGAGGTAGATATAGGTCCCGCTTATCACATAATGAAAACCCCGCTTATGTGTTCCACAATAGCATAGAAGTTTCATCAAATTACAAAATCATAACCAATGTAATGAAAAAAGGTTTCATTGAAACATCATTATTTAATCATAGGGTAACCAATTAAAAAAAAGAAATTTATAGATATTTGATAATATTAACATTAAATGTCCTGTTAAATAATAAGGATGGTATCATTCAATAATATACTTAGTAATGAATAAGTTACATCAAAGGATGTCACATGATATAGAAAATGAATTTGAATTATCACTTGGGACATTTGTGGAAGAATATATCATTTCAAATTTAGAAAACACCTTTTAAAACATAAAAAATATCAAAATATATTTCTTTAAAAATAACCTTATAACATTATAATGTGAACATTAAATTTCATTTTAAACAATTCTTGACTAAAATATCCTTTCAATTTTAAAAATCAATTTATAAAAAATAAAACATTTTGAATATAAATTTCATTAAAAATAACCTTCAGACCATATAGAAGATGATTAAAATAAAATAATGATCAGGATAATGGGAAATATCAATCATGTCATATATTTGAAAAGAAGTATTCCTTTCACATTCTCAATAAAATCTAGGAAGAAAAATTATTGAAAATGACACGATGATTCAATTATTTTTTTTAAATACCAAAATGGTTAAAAATTACATAAATAAATCGATTGAATAATATTGAAAACATTTCTAAAAAACATTGTTCTATATAGAAAAGGGTTATCGACCAAATACAGTAATAAAGACAATTTTTTATAAAAATATTATTTTTTACTCTTGAGCACAAAAAGAGAGGGAAATTAATGGAATACATTTATTCTCATCAGATAACTATAGGAGAAGGATATTAATTTATTTTCTGATATATGGATCATAATAATACATCATTGGAAGCATTATCTGAAACAATCCTGATAATAAATTATATTATAAATTAAATCTCTTACTACTTTGGTAATATTGAATCATAATCCCAGTGAAATAATTAAAATAAATTAAATATATAATATCAATAAATTAATTATATTCATATTATAAAATTTAAATGGGGTATTATATTAAACTCGTAGAATAATATGGGATTATTACATAACTTACATCCCAAAAGGAAATTTGAGACAAAAAAACACTTTACCACTTTTGTATCTTTTAAATTGTGAACAATGCAAAAGGGAGTTCCAAAAATGGATTTTTAAAACCCATA
Organism: Viscum album; assembly: GCA_963277665.1. Taxonomy (NCBI): domain Eukaryota; kingdom Viridiplantae; phylum Streptophyta; class Magnoliopsida; order Santalales; family Viscaceae; genus Viscum; species Viscum album. Next base: position 1,076,182,190 of record OY728134.1, read on the forward strand.
AAAGTAAAATATAATAATCATAAAATAATTTAATGGTTATTATATACAAAAAATAATATAAACATGTGGTTAATATGTAATGTGTCTCATAGAAAAATATTGGTGAGAATGATGTCCCTTGCCATAAGTCTTGACTTCTTTCATACACATTTGAAATTCCAATATTATAAATTTATGTTTATTATACATATATTATAAAAACGTACATATATATACATATATCATACCATTTATGATTTATTTATTACAATTTATGACCCTCTTCATAACAATTCTATTTTAATGCCACATTTTGGGCAATAACGTCTTTTGGTGTTTGTTTTGATTTTTTATTTTTGGTTCTCAAATTTTGATCATGGTTTTATAATATCAAAATAATTTAAAATAATATAAATATAATATAAAATTAGTGTAAATTAACATATTTTTATATATATAATTTATTAGTATAAAATCAAATCCAACATTAATAGAGACAGTAGGTCATATGTACGCATGAATGTTGTTTCAAATTTTTTTAGAAAAAGAAATAAATAATTTTAAATACTATCATACTATTATAGAATAATTGTTATGTCATATATATAAATATTTACATTAAACCCATACTTATTACCTTCTTTTGAAAGTTTCAATGATTCACATCTCTTCATGTGGCGGTTTTCTACTGTACACAAGATCAGTTTTATAGTATCTCGCCGGAATTAAAAGTAACAATACACTTGTTATTTAATGAATCCATAAGAATAATAATATCAAATATATATTATTTAAAAAATAAATCCATCATTTTTTCTATCCATTATACATGTATTTAGAAAATAAATAACATCGATTAACAAGGTGGTAGTCTGTCGTACACAGGAATGGTGATTTCGTTACCCATTTGATTATAGAGGAGAAGGCTTTGGTTATTCCATTAACATAATAACATATCAGTGTATGAAATATTATATAGATATTATATCATCTTGGTTTGAAAATCCTTGAAGGATGTGTAATAACAAAAAAATAATATGATTCTTCATTAGGGATGTTACATCTTTTTTCAACCACCAAATTTTAATTTTCACCATAAGGATTTGTAGGTATGATTTTTCATGAAAAATAAGTATTATTGGATAATATAATGAAATTAAAAAATTTATTTGGGTAGATATTTACCAAACATAATGGTTTTTTAATAGTTATGTGTAGAGGGTATAGGGTGGCCTTTATAATTGATGTGACTGGAACACTTGTACTTTTTTAAAAGAAAAATGAGTTCCAAATTTTTTTAAATGATATAAATTATAAATAAATGATCAATTACAGAACCTATAAGTGAAATTGTAGAAATATTTCCTTCTAATGATTTTTTGGTAATGTTTTGAGTCATTTTTAACTCTAATATTTTTTTTATAATACCATAGTAAACTCATCTTTTCTGAACCATGGTAAATAATATTTATTCTTTTTATTATTCATTATTGTAAAAAATTAATTTGAATATATTATATATTATAAACTGTGTTTTCAATGTAAAAATTTTAAGAAGTTTAAATTATTTTTGTGTCAAAAACAATTTAAAAATATTTCAATGAACTAAATTTTATTTATAAATATATAATAGAACTAATTTTATTTTAGACCCATCATAAAACAAATTTTTGGTTTTAAAATCATTAAAAGAAATGAAAATTCTTAATAAAAAAGTATTTTTCATTATTCAACCAAACATCTATCTTCTAAATAAGTTATCAAGAATTATACATAAATTTCATCCTCATAATTTGAAATTGTGCTCAGTATGCATGGATATAACATTTGAATATCCCATTGTGGGAAACAACCATCATAAAATATTTTAATGAAACATCCTCTCTAAATGAGAGAAAGGGATCTGTGATGTCCATATTGAATAAAACATAAAAGGCTTCAAAATAACCGATAATAGTTCGGAAGTGAAATCATATAAATTAAATAGAAATATAACACCTAAATTCTAATGTAAAGTTATAGATATCACAGTCAGTCAAATGTTATCTATAGTAAATACATAAACAAAATTGGTGTGAAAAATGTCATTGATATCATCAAGAACGACAATAATAGGATAAAATTTTATTTCAATATCCTTTTACTATTGTTAGGATATTTTTATGAGAATATATAATTACATGATTTCATTCAATGTCATATGCACAATCACGTCCTTTGTTTGGGCTTTGATCAATTTCATTTTCATCTCTTACAATTAGAAATTAAATTTTCCTGTCTGAAGCACTAAATAATATCTATTAATGAATGATAATTCATTCATTCTATCTCAAGATGTCTTAAAAAATAAAAATTTTACCATAAGTAAATCATAAGACTTCAGATGATGAAATTATATATTAATCACTAAAACCACAAGCAAAAATAAACTTATACAATTCTATAAATGGATGAACTTATAATATTTCCAAAATTAAAAAATTATAACGAAGTTCACTAAATTTCATAACATTGATTACCAAAATATTAGAAGTTCAGTCTTAATTTTAAAATAACAAATATGTTAATAACATGGTCATATATTTTCTTAAATCATGTTAATAAAAAGGATTACCCTAAAACATTAATGAAAACATAAAAACTTCTTCATTCCAAGAATAAATCCAATGATTAATGAATATATTCCATAAATCCAATAATTTTGTATAATCCGTTGATGATAACATAAAATAATTTTTCTCTAAGGAGTTACTCAATTCCATGATCGTCAATACTAACAAATATAATTTATTCACATCTATCATCACTTTATCCAAACTGAACACCATTTTCTCTATGTTAGCAAAATATAAAGGTGCCTCTTCTCTTATTTAAAAAATCACAAGGTAATTAAATGAACTTTTATGGTAATCTTCACCATGCAATACATTTTTTTAAAACATAACAGGGAAATTATACTGAATAATTATTATATATTTTATTATTCATATAACATAATTCATGAATTCGAATACATAAACACTTCAATCATCCAACATCATTCTCAAACCTTTAACTGGGAATAACCATCTTATTACTTAATAACTATTTCCAAAAAATGAAATATTATCATGTATTAACATTCATTAACCTCAATTTAATCATTATTATCTTGTTTTATAGAAAACATAATATTTGAAAAATCATTAAAATTTATATTTCATTTGTATTGTCCCCATAATTAGTAGTATAACCATTTATTATACCACATTTCTGATTCTATTCGTAATATTTACCCCTAGGAGATCAATTTGGGTAATTTTGGTGAATTCCACATTTGAAAAATTCAACACTCAATTATTTATTTGGGAGCCTAGTATTATTATCAATTGTGTAACTGAACTTTTCATTTTCCCATTAAAATTACATGTTCTGTGTCAATATTTTCCATACCCAAAAAATCTTCCCATTCCAATGATACATACATTTGGGTGCTTCATCCCACATTCTCGAAATATATATAATTGAATCTTCATTCCCATATGGTCTCCACCATCTGAAATCTCAAAGAATCCATCCTTATCTTCTACAGTGAGAATAAGATTAAGTTAAGGTTCAGGTAATTAATCATGTAACATAACAGATAATTAAGAATAATTACAATATACTTCAATCAAGTTTTCATTGAATTTCATATCTTTGTAATACATAATCTATCACATCCAATGTTTATCGAGTTTCTTCTGGTTCCCATCATTTTCTAAAACCAAAATGTATAGGTTGATCAATAACAACTATAATGGGGAAGCACATAATAAATTAAAATTCACATACTATGTCTAAATTATGTCACCTTATTTTAAATCTATTATACCTTATGTTTATTCTTTGTCATTCAGGGGAATTATTTAATTCTTTCATTGTGGTTCACAAAATTTTGTGAATTTCAACTGAATATACCATATGAGATTCAATACATTTGTGACTCAAGGACCGTTTCCTTTCACCATGTCATGATCCTGTCCAACTCAATACTCCCATTATTGAGTTATGACACTATGTTTCCACTGTGAAAAAGATATATCCATTTATTGTATCTAGATTGGGATGTAATTTCTTGGAATCCAATTTCACAATCCTTTACCAAAATTCAAATACATTTTCATATACATAGAAAAATCATTAGAAACATCGTTATAGAAATTCACATTGATAATAATATAAATATTACAAGGTCTATCATTAAATTATTCTAATCACATTTTCTAATTTTTAACAAAACAAATTCCTCTAATACCAACCATAGTGTCAAATGCATTTCATACATAAATTTCACATCCTCTTAGATTAATACTCAGTGAATTTCATAAATACAAGACCAAGGACCATAAATATTTATTATCGTTGGAAATTGAAAACAGTATTATATTTTTTCATGAAATATCATCTACATATCAAAAAAATATACTATCACATAGTAATCAGCATATGCATACCCTACATAAGTTGTTCATCATAACATTTGGAAGTATAAATAAGAAAGGATGAGAAAAGATTATCAAAAAGAGAAAACATTAGGGATATCAATATAAGATCTTATGAAATTAAAAGATATTAATAAGTGTATATGATCATGATTACAAATTGTAAAGTTCATAACCAAACTATCATAGATGATTAACATGAGTAATGGCATAAAATATTATTTTTTATAAAACATATACCATATGGGGGATAAATAGTCATAAATAAATATTGAATCCTATGCTCAGGTTAAGAGTCCGTGGAACCATAATAATTATAGAAAAAAATTATACATGATGTTTAACTACACAGTTTACTAAAATAGTTGATCATGACTTATCACTTATTTCCCATAGTGGATCAGGGAGCATCATTTTTTGAAAGTGGATCAAGATGCAACTATATCCCATACTGGAACATGAATCACTTTTTACAATATGGACAAATACCATAATAATTTTCCCATTTTTATCTCATTATATATAAAGTATTACACAATGAAATAGATGGATATATAGGTCCCACCCATCGTATTATAAAAACCATACATATGAGTGCAATAATATTATAAAAAATTCATCATATCCTCACATAATAACCCATGTATAAAAAATTGATTCATAAACGTGGAATAAATTCACCATAGAAAAACCATTGAAACAAATGGGTTTCATAATAATTTTATCAACATAATTATTAACCATATAGAAAATAAATAATTATGATATTAATTAGTAATATCCTTAGTGAGTCATAAGTAGCATAAAAGGATATATTCTTGGATGGAAACTTATTTTAAAAGATCACTTGGAACATTTCATGAGGAATATACCCTTTCAACTTTTAAAAACACTCTTTAAAATATGACACATTTTTTATATACTTTAATTTAAAAATAATTTTTATAACTTTTAATGGAAGATTCAAAAATCATTTTAAACATTTCTTGATGAAAATAACCTCCCCATTAAGAGAATATATTTTCATAATATATTAAAATTTGAAAGTAATTTGATTTTGAATAATTTTGAAATAATATAAATTAATATTCAAATAAAACAGTTGACATGATATCGGTAATTTCAATTCAGGTCATAAATTTTAAAACAAATATTCCTTTAGCATTTTTTGTAATAGTAAAATATGATTTTTTAGAAAATAACATGATGATTACTTCCAAATAAATTTTTAAAAATTAAAACATGTTTAGTAATTTCATTAATAAATCATTCAAATAATGTTAAAAATAATTTGGACCACATTTTATGAAATCATTATTATAGAAGAAATTGTATTTTCAAATGTAGAGATAAATAAAGACTGTTTTCCATAAAAACGTTATTTTGAAATGTTGAGTACATAGAGAGAGAGAGAAATTAATGTAAATTGATATTATAAAGTAATAATAATATAAGAAGAAACATATTGAGTTTATTGATAGATTTATTATACTATTTCTTCATTGGAGTCATAATCAAAATCATAATCAATCATGATAAATGATGTGGTTGGACATAAAATTCTTACCTCTTTGGTAACATGGAATCATAATCATCATGAAAGAGTAATATTAAATGAAATTTATAATATCATAGAATTAATTATATTAATGATATATGATTTTAAAGGGGAAGTATAGTCACCTCATATAAGAAGATAGCTTCATGATATATTTTCAGTCCCAAAGACAGTAATTTGAGACCAAATATTACTTACCTCTTTAGAATATTTTTAAATATAAACCCCATTAAATAGTGAAAACCAAATTGATATGTAAATACCAAAATTTTTATATATAATAATCATAAAATACATCCATGTGATGTATATACACCATATAAAAGAATCTTGTGGTGAATATGGCACCTGTCACACAAAAAAATATAATTGTGGCGGAAATCCCTTACCATAAGTCTCGACATCCTTAGTACTGATTTGAACCTCCAGTATAATAAATATAATTTAATTATTAATATAATAAATAACCATAAATACATACATATATATTAATATATCATACCATATATGATTCACTTATTACCTTTTATTACCCCTTTATTAACAATTCCATGTTATAGACACATTTTGGGCAATAACAGCTTTGGTTTTCATGTGCTTTTTGGTTTTTTATTTTTAGTACCATCAAAATTTTCATGGTTAACTAATTTATAGAATTTTACCCATGATATTAATATAATATATATTCATTATACATGTTTTTAGAGTGACCCACAAAAGATAGAGATAAAAATGAAATACATCATTCATGGAGTAGGTATGTTATACGTATGCCTAAACATTGTTTTAATTTTCTCAATGAAAAGAAATAAAAGAAAGGTAAATGATATATTATCACTACATAATATGTGTTATTTCATATTTCATAACCCATCCAAGTGGGTCCCACACCGGGACTCCCCAAACCTGCCTACAATAGGTCAGGTTCTGGGGACTTGCACCAAGTAGGCGTATCATTAACATGGGATGCATTACCAAAGTACATGTACACACACACACATATACAAGTCCAAAAATACTAAAATGAAGAAAACCACTAAGGTACAAAATTCATGCATATCACTAAAACGAACGAATAGAGTACAATGGATTGTAATGTGCAGAATGTAAACTAGTCCAGAATAAAGGCCCTCCAAAAACAAGAGTCTGCAAACTACAAAGTACATCTGGTAAGCACAAAGAGGTACTGGGACTACATCTCATAGCCATAGGAACACCTCGGCTAGTATGGAACTCAGAAATCTCTGTGTTGTCCAAGTCCTCCCTGGAATCCACCAAAAGGACGCTCTTCTTTACAAGACCTGACACATGCGGGAAAGCCCGTGCATTGGTGAGTATGACAATACTAAGTAGAAGACCCCAACAACCACAAAACATTACTCAATGTGAAGTTACAATCAGTTCTACATAGTATATGTCTACTAAAAATATAACAATAGAAACACATCCCAGTATACTCAAACACCAGACCCTCTGTCTGGAGACAAATCACATAACCACATATCAAAGCTAGGGATTTAGTTCGAAGGTTTCAAGAAACAATCATCCTGAAGAACCCACGTAAAGAGTCTAATATCCCTGATGAGGTCCGTCCTAGAAGTAATGTTCATTGGGAAAATACAAGAGAGATAGATAAACTCATTCAGGGAGAACACTCTCCTGAGTGGGGAAAGACCACGACACCTAGATAAGGATCACTACGAGGGCCTTGGAATGTACCATGACTCATCTGGATTAACCTTCTATGTATAGGATAGGTGTCGTGTATTATTATTTATGTCAATACCTTACTCTACCAAGGTTCATGAATTGATAGAGGATCTCAATATGGGCCTCTCAAAGGGATACTAGACTCTATCATGGAAAGTCCGTCGGAAGGGATCATACTCTTGTGAATGGAAATGATAGATGAACTTCATGGGAATGAGAAAAAGGGGTACTAACCCAATATAATCTTATCCATGGAATGGTGGAAAAAAGGATGAAGTTATGTTCCAGGATATATATTGTGTGTATAAGGGGTCACATGTTGTGTCACATGACTCCGGTTACTCCCCATATGTATCGGCCCAAGTCAGAGGGGACATGCTGTGTAGAAAGGTAAGTACACCACTTGTAGGATAGAGCATATGTCATGTCTAAGTAACCTGGTTTCTCTCCGTGTATGGGACCGTGTGCCCGTACAGGGCTTCGACCCATGTGTCTCATCCAATGTAACTTTTACACATGGTAACACATGAAGCCATCCTGGTTTGGCAGTGTGGCAGAGTAAACGACATTGTACTCCACCATGCGTCTGTGTATCGCCTGAGAAACACATCATGTCCCATGTAATGAAACAAACAATTGGTTCTTTGGATAACATTTCGTGTCATCCCTTTGGAAATTGAAAAACCATAGTCACTACTGATCAGGTCCGACATGGCGTGTTCTTTGGGATACAGGTCACGTGTTCTGAAAATTTATAGAATCACTATTCTCCATCGATACACCTCCCATGATGCTGCATTCATTGATATGGAAATCTGATCTCCATTAAACTCATGGGTTTAGGTCCCCCCGACATCAAGAAGATGATTCTGTCGGTTTCAGGCCACTGATCGGCCCTAAAAACACATCTTGATTCACCTGCATGAAGAACTCCCGAAGAACGAGAACTCCTGAACCATGTTGATTCATTAGTAACAATCGCTCTCTCACCTCCGCTAGGTCATCAGGATGTCATATCTCTATTTTTGTATTGTTGTGCCAATAAATGGATGTGTAATTATTCCTCATTTGTATCCCCACAATAAATGCAATGAATGTGGGGAATAGGTAGGAAGAAAAGAAAACAACCAAGGAGGAAAGAACCTCTTCTTTTATTCATCACGACAATTATCTGCTCACATTAGAAGTTTTAAACAGGAAAAATTAAAAACAACCATACATGATAAAAGAAATACCAAGAATTAAACTGATAGAGAAAATTCCTCCTGCAAGAATGATGATGTGAGGGTCAACCAGTTCATGGGGTAATTCGCGTTCATCATTTAATTTAACAAATAGGGGATGAAATTAAAACATAACCCATACCTTGATAAGAGATCTATCACTGATGAAGGGATTTCACTTCTACCATCACTGATATCCTAAAACTCTGTTGGATCAATTATTCTTACATTGGATTATTCGTCATTCATTGTCGAGAGTTCTATCCAAATCTTTAATAATTCTCCATAGTTTTTATTAATTTTTCACTAACAACCAAAATTACATTAACGCATTAAAAGGAGGGAACATGTTTCAGCATTTCACAATGCTACGACATTAATGGGGTAGTATTTATATTTCAGATTCATTATACCATTTAATTAATTATCAAAACAATTTCCCATTCATTACGTTACAACGAACAATTTCAATTAAAATAAAATCATAAATCCAAATTATTTTATTTTATTTTATTTTACTAGAAATTTCTGAAAATTAACATTTTCCGTTGATCCACGCTGGTCGAGGTTAGGCTCGTTCTGAGGTAAAGTATTCATCCCAAATGTAATGTTTCCGTCATATTTTTAATCCGGGAATCTGTTTGGAATCTAGTGCAACAATTCACACATTCCAACTCACTTGACTTAAAAAAAGTTCAAACCACCATTTCGGGCTCACCGGGCCTCGAAATGACATATCGTATCTTCCCATGGTCTCAAAATAATTCCACATAATATTTAAACTCAATACATGAAAAATATGAGACCTTAAATTATCCCCACCTTGTGGATTTGGGTCCCTGAATATATAAACCAAGAGATACTCAAAAAGTTGTGGCTACTGGGCACAGATCTAAGCCTCCCGCTCCCACGTTCTCTTCTAAAGGCTCTCATGCTACCACCAGTTGCGCAAAAAAGGGAATCGATCACCCAATAAGGATTCTCCACTACTGATCCCCGATCTCCACAGGGTACTCAGCAAATGTTGCTACATATTTTATGTTCAGCTCCCCTAGTCTATGTCGTGTGATGGTTCTTGCATGTACCTCCTCAGCTACAACATGTTGAAGAAATCATGTACCCTATGGAACTACAACGTTAGAGCTAACTGGTACACCACATTGCCTACTCTACGGAGTATATGGAAAGATCCTATGAACATCTGATACAATTTTCCACCCTGTCCAAATCTATGCAACCCTCAATGGGGTGAGACCCAATGGAAGACATGGTCTCCCTCCTTAAACTTCAGAGGTCTTCATCGTCTATCAACATATTACTTTTTCTGTCTATGTGAAGTCTTCATCTGCTCATGGATGATATGAACCTTCTCAGTGGTAGCTCGCACCAATGATGGACCCGTGATTGCTGACTCTATGGGGTAGGACCAACAAAGTGGTGACTAGTATGGTCACCCGTGTAAGACCTCAAACATTGTCTTTCCGAATTGTGGAGTGGTAGATGTTATTGTATAAAAACTCCACCAGTGGTATGTGGTCCTCACAAGAACGACAGAAGTCCAAGATATAGGACTGCAACATATCCTCCAGAACCTCAATAGTTCACTCTGTCTAACTATCGTTCTGGAGATGGAATGTCATGCACAAGTGTAGATGAGTCCTAAAAAACTCCTACTATCCCTTACACAACCAAGAGGTTAAACGAGCATTTCTATATGAGACTATCGTCGAAGGGATTCCCTGAATCCAATCTATCTCTTACATGTATAGGCATCACAAACTCTCTACGGAACTCTTCTCCCTGATAGCTAGGAAGTGGGCCGACTTGGTGAATCGTTCAATGATCACCCATATGGAATCGTGTACCTTGGACGTTTATGGTAATCCCATCATGAAGTATATTTATATCCCATCCCACATTGACTCTGGATCTTCCTGGGGTGAGTAAATCCTGCTGGAACATGGTTCCCAACCTTTACCTGCTGGAATGTTAGGCATCGATAAATAAACTCTGCTACTGCCTTATTCATACATGTCCACCATAATAGACATCAGAGGTCCTGGTACATTCTCACCACTCAACGATGTACCACCAAGGGGTGTGTGTGATGCTCCTTCTTAACCTCCTACTGCAACACCACTAGCATGACATTTCATCCTATGAAAAGAACCATATGCTCCCCACCATGAGAATATACATCAAGAGCATGTCAAGTGAATATGTGGGCACACAATGTCTCATACTATACATCCCATAGATGGTCCTTCCTAACTCGTTATATGAGTGGAGGGGTAATGAAAATCGACTACAGGTTAGCATCATCATCTTTTTCTACGAAGGATAACTGAAATGAGGCCAACTTCTCTGTTTCATCAATCAAAAGTTGTGGGTTCGATCTCTCGCTAACAACATCTTCCACTTTGTTACCCTTCTAAGGAGTATAGATGATCTCAAAATAGTATTTTTTGAGGATCTCAATCCAATTCTTCTGTCTCCAATTCAGATCATTGTGGGAGAAGATGTATATCACGCTCTTGTGGTTGTTGACACCCCATAAAGGGATTCAAAAAGTTCAACGGAAAGATCAACCAAACTCCAAAAGCTTCATGAAAGAGCTAATCAGCCTAGATGTGCGATAGAGCTTCACGACCATGCTGCGTGACAGGGCTACGCATCTGAGATGCGTGATACGGCTACGTGTCCGAACTATGCATGAGAGGATTTGGGATGCCTCTGGGTGGAGCACCTGCATGGTGGGGCTATGAGGCATATCTGGACGACCCATGTTTTTTTCAGCCAGGCCCATCAATGCCTATAAATAGGACCCTTGGGCTCCCCATTTCCAAACTGAATTTGTTTGAAAGACTTTCTGAAGCTCCCATTGAGTATCTCTTTCTACTAGATCTCTCAAATTGTCTCAGTTAGTTCTCTCAACTCCGATAGAATGGATTATTAAAGGGAATAGGCATGTTTTTGAAGTTCTTAAAATTCATTAGTCACCATTCATACTTATGCAGTGTACCTGCGCACCATACCTATGCAGTACAACTCTGCGGTACATTTGTGTGCCATACCTGCGCAATTGAGCAACGTGGGGTACCTACGCGGCATAGCTGCGCGAGGTAACTATAGGAAAACCTCAAATAACCTTTGAAGCCTTTCATGGTGGGGTATTTCTTTCTTTGGTTCTCTTATTCAAAAGGGGCTAAGTTGAAACCTCCACCAAAACCTCCTGACCTCTTAGTCCTTTAGGTAAGGCACATAAGTGTGTCTCCAATTTGGGTTTGTATTTCTGTTGTCAGAGGTTTCCCAAATTTGTTTCACAATGGGGTTAAGATTCATGGGATGCTTGTGGGTTTGTATATCCACAGTCACATGGAATTTTCTCCCAGAAACAATGTTGGGAAGTTCCCAGTTTGGAAGATGGTGGGATTCTGGCCTATCCCTTTTCAAAGAGGTGACCCGGGACCACAGTTCTCTGGTAGGGAAGGTAAACGTAAAACTTTCCATTCCACAGAAGTATAGGGGAAGTCTCCCTCCCAAAACATAACCAATATCAGGGCAACCATCCTAGTATAACCCCCTCACCTTCACCTCTTCTTCATTATATTGGACCCTTGTCCAATCTAAATATAATAGAGGGATAATCCGTCACCTCTCCCTCTTCCACGGTCTACGTGCCCTCTTCCATCAGCGGAGGAGGAATAGTGTGAAGTGTCATTGTTGAATCTTTCACATCCTCTTGTTTCTCACACCGAGCATGACTCACGTTGGCTTAGAGATACATGATGATTATAATATATGAAAAAACACTCACCAGAAGGAACTACGAGAACTCTAATTCCTGTTCAAACCAGTATACATAGGAAGCTCTTTCAGATGCCAAGCTCATTAGATATACTCCATAAGAATCCAACCCCAATTCCACCAATTTAGGCATCCTTTTTCACAAATTAAGGACAAAATCATCTTTCTCAGAGGACTATACACTTTTATGTGATTCATCTAACTACATAGTCTTTGATTACAATCCATATGGGATATGTAGGAAGCCTCCTTGAGGTTAAAACCCAACACTTCAAATCAACCCTGTTCTATTTGGGCCATACTCCCATTAGGGTTTGATCATATTTGGAAACATATATCCTTTACAAAGTTCCTTTGGATATTTTAACATAATTCCCACAATATGTTGTAACTAAGAACCTTCCGCTTAGGGTTCCTTATCACATTACTGTAAAATTTATTATGTGTCCCATTAAGTGGTAACGAACTATGAGGGTTCTGATTCCTTTCATAAGGATACATTGGTAGCTCATTTTATATGCATGATCTCAAGGTCAAAACAATCCTTTGTGTCCCTGGATGACAATAATCTCCAGAGTGCCCCACCGAGGGGCTTAAAAAACCAGTATCCTCATAAATAGTGATTAAAAGAATCTCTAATCTGTGTATTAGAGGATACCATTAGTGGAAAACCTCCAATAAATACTAATAATTATAAAACTTTTATACATGTTAAATAAGTGATTTTAAATTCCTAGGGATACATATGAAATACTTGGTGAATTAATAAGGATTCATGAAAATATTTTAATATCATAGAGATTCCCGGAGAATACAATAACTCCCCCCAAAAGGGTGTGATGATTCCGACCTCCCATCCTCTCTACCAATTCATGATTTTTAAGTATCGTAAAGTTAAAAACATAAACAAATGCCTGCCTTTGGAAAGAAGGCCATCTTTGGATAATTAAATGTTGGAAGTTTCAGGTTCCAAGAATAAATCCAATGGAAACCGTCTAGAAACAAGTATTATTAAATCTAGAATATCACGTTTCAAGGACCTACGAAACAAAAATAGAGAACCGGACGTGAATCCTTAACCAAGTTAATAATGTTACCCACGTGTTTGGCCCCTATAAATTGATAAAGGAAGGCCAGAAAAAGGAATTAATCATGCATGTATCTATCTGAAAAGATGTCACTTTAATATAATTTATTATTGTTCTCAGTTTTCTATAGAATTCCCTTCAATCCAAAGAATGGATTTCTCAGGGACAACAACTGTGAACATCCCGACTACTACCCAAGTTGGGTATCCATCCACAGGAAGGAAATTATCACAAACCCAGAGTCTTCAACATTGGGTCTCCAATGCGCGAATAAAGGAATATTTCCAACATGGTACAATTACGACTTTGGAGGCTGCTCGACAGTCCCTCCAGGTCAACATTAATCCTTGATCATCTAGCTAACAATGACCAATGATCAAGAAGAATATAGTTCCATCCACCGTTTCCAACCGTTTCAGGTCATTATCCCTGGAACGCAATGATAAATCTTTCCCATACTATAGAGAGGTATATCAAGAGGTCACTGAAATCCTCACTTCAAGAATATAGATGTCTGTCTTGAGGAAGCCCTCCAGAAATAACCTCCACAATCATGTGGTATTATATCGGAAAAATGATGGTGATGTTTCCTCTGGACATTTGGACCAGGTCTCTTAGATACGGGCATGCGAGACAAAACACCAGGGATGAAATCCGATTAACAGGAAGTAGGTTATCACCTCTACCTCCCCCGGAGAATTCCATCAATCTAACTTGATTGAAAACAACGAATGGTCATATACACCCTTCCGTCCTGATTTCACTGCTCAACAGACTCATCTAGTAGTAACACACTAATCCAGCCAGGCTATTTCGGTGGAGAACTATAGGAAGGAACATACACCTGTTAATAATTCATTATCCAGTCAGAAGGCTCATCTGACTGCAACCAATGATGTTTACCAATCAAATATGGTGGGAACTGGTAAAAAATAACATAAACCTATTTACAATCACCAATTTGTTTAGCAGTCTCGTATGCTAGTATTGAAGGAAACCCAGAGAATATCCAGTAGGCATATACACCTACCAGTGTTCATCAATCCTTCCAACAATATCGTTTGGTAGAATCCGGAGAAGTCAGTCGGAAAGCTCTGATGACAAATCTGGAGCAGACTCAACTCTCTGCCCCTATGAATAAGTATTTTCAATATCTATTTACAGTAAAAAGAGGACATGAACCGACACATACACATACAACAGATAAGAAATGGACTTATATTCCCGTTATGGCCGCTAAATTCACTAAACATATCTTGTAAATGGTGAAAGGGTAGACTCATATCCCTACCCATATTGTAGAAAAATGTCAGGATATTTTAACAACTACTTCAGTAGTATTAGGGGAACATACACATAAATATGTCCCCACACATGGAATGACACAACAGCATTCCATCCCAGAGAAGATACACACCTCTGTTCTAGTCTATGAAGGTCATAGGGAATACTCCCCCATATCACATGGACAACAAGTCCAGGAACATACACCCTTTCCAATTGGAGGTAAACGGTTTGTTCTGGTAACTAATCCAAGATAGGCACATATACCTATCCATGATAAAAACTTTTCCCAGTAAGTGGCCCCAATTAAGTATAAGAATACATCCAATATGAAATCTCACTAACTACCATTGGAAAATCAAGATTCAAGCTGTAATTTATCTCCTCTTAATGCTGGAGATCATGAATCACTCAGACATTTAACTGTTGCTTATCTAGAGGATACCCTCACATTACCAAATTTTGGGAGTTATAGTTGTAATTTTGAAGATTCTCATCAGAAAATTCATCATGAATACATGATTCATAAATATTCAGTCAATCCATAGTGCATATCTATGGATGAGAGCCACGAAAACCCTCCCTTTGGACAGAAGACCAAGGAGAAAGAAGATTTATCCAGTGCTATAATCCACCATGGTGATCTCCCCATCATGGCTTTCGCTGCGAAAGTCCTCTCCGCGGTAGTATTTTCCCTTATCTAAACAATTCTATAATTGACAATGTAATAACAATAAATCCCTCCTATCTTTAGGCACTTTCAAACAAAATGCCAGTCATGTCTGATGCCTTGTCATTTACGGGTGAAACACTCTCTCAGTCAAAAGACATCTTAAGGGAACATTCATTCTCCAAACCTCCATTGAGTCGTTTATCCTCAAATGCAGAGCATCCTATTTGGTCAGACAAAGTGGAGAATCCTCTAGTAGAAGATGAATAAGTTGTGTTGAACATGAGGAAACAATTAGCTAAAGGATAAATAACAGTCCTGTTCTGGCCTTCAGCAATTTCTCAGTTTGATATTCCAGAATTGATGACAGAAGATTGTATACCTGAAATTCGATTCAACTTATGGAAAACACTTCATCAATTAAAAACCAAAGTCTTACCATATGATGAATATAATAATCATATAAATATAATAAAAGGGTTACAGTGCCAGATTGACTTGGAATCTCTTTCAGTTTCCCAACATCCAAGTGTTGAAAAACAATAAAGAACCTGTCAGCGTGCATGTCTCATAGCTCAGAAAAGGCAACACCAATTAATTTGGGATTCCCCATCTAACGTTCGCATCAGAGGATGTGGTGAATATGGGGAATTTCATTTCACAGCACTCCAAAATCAGAAAATTCATCCAAAAGTGGTTTCATTCAATGTTATTGCCCACAACTGGCCTTAATCAATAGGTTTTGTATATAATCAAATGTATGCTCAATAAAAAGCCACAACTAGTTCTCATTAGAATTAGTCTCAAGGAAAATAAGTTATTGTGCTAATTTTACATAAATATTATGAGAATCTTGAGGAGGCATCTCGTTTAGAGGATGTCAGGCATTAGAGGATGATAATTTCCGAAATAGCACAACGACCTTTTGAAATAGGTGCTATAAATGATGGTCTGTTAATGCCCCCAACTAATGTCCGAACCAAAATCCGAAAAATCAGAAGAGTAATTGGATAGATTTCAGCTATATCAGTTCAAGAATCCCCCAGCTTGCGAGGCTGTGGGATCATCTAAATCATTCATTGAAATCATTAAACAATGCTAAAAGACTAGAACAAGAATAACAAAAACAACCCCAGCCTAAAAAGCTGGGGGATTTTCTGATTTTCAATCCCCTCATCTGGGGAAGTCAGTTTTCTCTAGATTAGGGAAAAATCGACAAGGAAAGAGTATAACTGAATTATCCAATGATTCCCTTCAGATTACTGTCTTCCAAACTATTCCATTGATTTACTTATATAGGAGAACATAGTCTCATAGAAGACACAAATGGCGACAATATAGAATAAGAACTGACATAATGCCATAAATGCATTATGCATTGATAAATATCATCAATGTCATTGTCATTAATCCCCTAGAATGTGAGGCTCACTCAGAGGGATCCGATGAATATGTTCATGTTCAAGAGGCTGTACATGCAGAAACAAATCAAGGAGGTCTGCATACCAGAAGCCAGAAGGTTTCTTAGAAGCAAGACATTCCTTCGGGTAATGCCCTTCCATACTATAGAAAGGCAAATGCCAAGGGAATATGTAAAAGTCAGGTTATATCCCACCCTGCCTCTGGAGAAGGCCAATAACAATCATTAGAGGAATGGTTCGCACAATAAAAATAAGAAATGAATGAGTTAAAGAGGTTAAATGCAGAACTAATTCAACAACATCTTCCTCCTAAGCATGCTGCAGTTTATCAATCAAGGGAATTTGTTTCAGAAAATTGGCTGGATCAATAATATCACTCTTTACATGTACACCCTCATAGGTCCAATCCCATGGGTCATATGCAATAGAAATAACCAATACTATAATCATAGGCAGTACCACTCACCACACCCATCCAAACTCCAGTTATTGAACCTTCTCATGTCCAAGATCAACCATATGTTTCTAAAAAATTAATGACTACCATTGAGAAATTAACATATCGGTTGGAAGATATAGAAGGAAAAAATGCACATGTTCAACCAGAAAAAGAGCTTTCCGTGAATGGGTGGACGCAATTATTCCCCCATCAAATTCATTGAATACTACATTCCAAATTTTTAATCGTTCGAGAGATCCAGAAAAACACTTTACACATTTTGTTTCTCATTCTGATCCTATGATAGAAAATATTCAACAATAAGAAGTAGTTAAGCTCACGTGTTTTGTGCAGTCATTAAAAGGACATGCTTTTGTATGGTATACGAGTTTACAATATCTGTCAATTACTAGGTGGGAAGATCCTCGTCAAAGGATCCTTCTTCAATTTAGCTCAAAATTACCAAATAAGACAATTTTTTATCTTACCAATTGTAAAAAAGGGAGAATGAAAGAGTTTCAGATTTCATTTCTCACCGGAAAGGTTTAACATATTCCTTATATTTAGCACTCCCTCTAGAATAATTTTTTCCAATTTGAATGGGAAATCTACGTGAGTAATTAGGCACACCGTTGATCCCTGTGAAATACACAGGAGGGTTTCAAGACCTTACTTCAATTGTTCAATAGATAAAAGACTCTCTTATAAATTCTAAGGCTAAAAATCATGTAATTCCATCATTTATAGGAAGGAGAATAGGGAAATCAAAAACTACTACAGTTACACTTAAACAAGAACATGTAACTGCTTCTACATAAAAGCCTTCATCGTATCGAAGGGATCCACATCTTGAGTGTCAACAACAATATTCGCGTCATCGAAATGATCAAAAAAATCTAAGGTGGAAATGGTTTGAGGATTTAAAGAACAAAGTTTATTCTTTTCGGAATGAACATGTTTCTGGTTACTTCATATCAGCTTTGGAAAACAATCTGTTTTAGTTTCCAAGGCCTAAAAGGCTGAATAAGGAAGGAGATTAAGACCTACCCAACTATTGCCTGTTTCATCATATGTTGGGGCATCCCGTTCAAGGGTGTTTTTTCTTCAAAGTCCTCCTGTAAAAGATGGTGGACTCTGGACAGGTAAAACTGAAAGGTTCTTCAACCCAGGTAGCATGTGTTACTACTACTAACCCATAGGAAGAAGGCAAGTGGCATGAAGTCAAAAGTAAAAATGCGCAGAAATATAGTGATTGGATGGTCAAGAAAAACAATCAACCGAACTCATGCCATTTTATGAACACCATTGAATCAACCAATTGTGTCTTCTGCTATTTATTACACATAAAAAAACCTTTCATCAAAAGAAAGATCCTCAAGGAAGCTACATAATTTGAAGAAAGAAGAGTAGTCAGAATAATTCAAGCTCGTGTCAAAGCCTAATTTGTCTTTGAATCTGGAAGATTTTATTCCATTTGCTTCAAAATCATGGGCAACATCCCACCAAACGGTACAACCTGAACTGGTTCCCCAGGAAGAGTCTTCATATGATGAAGAATTGATCTTTGGTTCTGTTAACATGATTCATTTAATGGATACCTATGCCAACGAAAGTTTAAAATCATGATGAGTCCAAATTCCCTGTATCTAACAGAGGAGCTAGTAGAAGAGACAGAGGTCTAGGATATAGGGGATGAAGTGTATATTAAAGAAGCCATTATTTCAATTCTACCCCTGCCAGAACTGTATATGTAGTAGAAACTCATGGAAAATTCCTTCATCGGGCTCAATAAGAACAAGAAGTTTCTTCCACAAATGGTAGATTTGGTCCTGACATAGTTATTTTGGAAGATCGGTTAGAGGTTACACCTTTTTCTTCTCAGAAAATAGATAGACTTAGTCGGTCTAATCTACCAAATCCATGAGTGTTTCCAATTCCTGCCCCGATACATGATACATCTACTACCAAAGCATCATCTTCCAAGGTACTTGTAAAACAACATTTTCATTATGGGAAATGCAGACCTTTAGACCAAATGTACAATTTCCTAAAACATTTTTCCCACGTACATTCCAAGTTATCAATTATGGATGCCTTGAATCTATCAAAACATCTTCGGGAAGTGCTTATGGAGGCTTTGTCAAGTCCTTAATAATTCGAAACTGAAATTGTTGCGGCTAAAGACTACTATATAGAGAATGATCCTACAGAATTCCAGGTATTGATATCTTTTACAGATCAAGATGAAGATGATGTTGTACATGAGCATATTAGACCTTTGTATCTATATAGAAAATTCAATTATATAGACATCCAGCGAGCTTTCCTTGATAATGGTTCTTGAGTCAACTTCATCCCTATTCGTACACTTCATCGATTGGGCCTCACAGAATCAGATTTATCTCTTTCTACTTTGATGTTTCAAGGATATGATAAAAATGAACAAGAACCTATAGGTGAGATTACACTCAGAAATCAGTTTAGAGACCTTGTGTCTAATTTATATATCATGGTTGTTCATCATGACACAACCTTCAACATTTTGATTGGAAGACCCTGGCTACATAAACATGCGGCCATACCTTCATCATATAATCAATGTCTCAAATATTGTTCCAATGGTCAAATTGGGACATTGTATGGTGATAAAGCCCCATTCAAAACATGTGAATCTCAATTAATTGAGCCATAATTCTATCACATGGAAGGAATGGAAAAATCCACGGAAAAAGAGGTTACCAAAATTAATTCTCCAAATGGTTTGGAAAAGATTCTAGTAAACCCATTCATACAAGTGAGAACAGACTATGTGTTTCCTATCAGTCAAATTGACAGGATAGACCTAAATCAAAACACTCTTATAGAAACTTCCATAATGTCAATTACGGCAACCAAGCCAGACATCATGAGAGAAATTGTTGATTTACCAAGTAGTGATGAAAGCTTAAGTGGAGATGTCTTCATTTCACCCACTAAAATCCAGAAATTCTATACATCATCAAACAAACAAGAAGAACTTATATAAATACCAGAGGAAAACGATGATGTCAATTATCAATCCATCATATCCTCTCTATAACCCCAGGAAGACCCTTCATCATTAATAGGGTCAGAAATGGCAGCCTCTTATTCAAGATGTTCAAATTTTAACTTCTCCCCTAACCATGGAAATTTTGCATCGTCATATACTATGAAAGTAGAAAATAAAGAGGTAACACATATTAAATAATAGAAGGAAGATCTCAAGGGTGCTCCTCCAGCATTTGAAGAGGGTATATCTACCACTGTGGATGAACTCAGAGAAATAAATATGGGTACAAAAGAAGATCCACACCCCACTTTAATTAGTACAGCCATGAATCTTGAAGTGAAATAAATGTATGCATCATTTATAAAGAAATATGAAGATGTATTTGTTTGGAATTATATAGAAATTTTGGGTCTTGATCCCGATGTTTCCACTCATCTTTGGGGTTTTCCAGATGAACATCGAGGATTCAATCAAGAAGAAAGAAGAACACGCCCAACTTATTCATTCAAAATTGAAGCTAATGTTGATATGCTTATCAAGTCTAACTTCGTTAGAGAAGTTCAATATCCCAAATGGCAGGCTAATTGTAACACCCCAATATTCCACGGTACGCTTCTTATTAAATCATACAGTAGCATGTGTTGTACGCCACTTCAAGTTCTTACAGACACCTCGACTAATCAAACTAGCCATTATGAATAGTAATACCTTATTTTTAAAAAAATTATAAATTTTATCATTTAAAATGGAATTCATTTTTTAATTTGGAATATCAATATTAGATTCGGGTGAATTTTTGGTATTTTTATAAAAACATTCATTTTTTGATGAATTGTGAAAAACACTAAGTTATAGTTTAAAACCGAATATTTATTTAAATAATTAGTTCTTTTATTTAAATTTATATTGTATAAAAAATAGATACATAATACCTATATAAGTTCAATGTGATTCATTGGGGGTCAGTTTAAAATAATTTTAAATATATTAAAATTTTATTGAACTTTTACCATCTTTTAACCATCTCCTATGAGAATTTTCAAATTCACATAAAACATAATTTTACTGCTTCTGTGAGTGGAATTTCAAAAATATTAGAGACACGGTTGATATTAGAATGAAAAATGTGGTTCAATAATATGAAAATATTTTTTGGTTAATAGTAACTTTTTACTTTTATTTACCACTGTTAAAAGTAAATAGGGTAATTAAGGGTAAAAATGATATTATTATTACCCTAACACATGTCTTAATTGTATTAGATAAGTATAATTCGACCAAAAACATCTTTAGAAATAAACTATGAACCTATTTGGTCCACATGGATTAGATTATGACACTTATAATTATTTTATTTAATGAAAAGTTAAAAGAGTTAAATTCAATGTTTAATAACTAAAACATTTTTAATATAGGGTTATACAAAAGATAAATTCAACTATAAAAATTAATTATAAATCTATAAATATTTCCTACATATTGGTATTTTATTTATATTTTTTATACAATAAATAATTTAATATATTTATGAAACAATTATGATGTAGTAATTACCTAATTAATGAAATATTAAAATAATTTATAATATAAATATCCTATTAAATGTTATTTGAGACATTATATGAATTAATATAATTTTATATATTAATATGACATATTATAGTTAGTTAAAAGATTTGTTTTCTAAGTAATAATTCTGTTATGAATTTAGAAAAAACAAAATACCAAATAATGTCAAAATTGAAATAAAAGTGTTTTTAAAACAAATATTATATTATTCATTGATACTATATTCCTAAAAATCTAAGAGTCGGCCAAAAGAATTATATTATGATAGGTGTATCATTAATTAACCACATGTGGTTATATTGGAAGTATATAATATGATTATTAACCATATAATATACAAATACAAATAGACTTGGTAAATGTCAAACTATTTAACTAAGAGTTAAATCTAAAAGATAAAGTTAATATATTGACCCAAACCAGTTTAAAACCTATTGGTTGAGTTTTTTTGGACCAATACCCACCTTATCCTTTAAATAATCCATCTTGGAGACATTATAAACCGAAAATTAGTTTATTATAAAGTAATATTTCTATCTTTTCCTAAGGTTCCCCTAACCCCTCTGATAAAATAGCACTCCCCATTATATCTAATTCACACCATAAAGGCCATTTGGCTCGACCAAACCCAGACCAAATACTCTCTCAACTATCCTCCCTTCATCTTATAGTCCTTCCTTTAGTCATAATTCCAACCTATGGATCCCTTTTGATCAAATCATAAGGAAGAACCTGAAGAAGAGGTAAATATTTCATCACCTCTTTCAAGATCCTTTCTTCTTCCACTTCCTTTTTCTTTGTTGTTTCCAATCTAAAATAGTAACCTCAGTATTTTATATATAATTTAATATTATTATAAATATGGCTAAACCAAATTCATTATTCTATCCATTCTTTGAATTACATGTCACCATACGTGCGTACACACGACTAACCATTTCGACGTCGTGGTGTAATTGTTCTTCAATACATTATTATTTGGATGGTTAATATAATGATGTTTAATTGATTTAAATAATAAATATAACATGCTAATGATTATTTATATATGATATAGCATCCAATTATATATTATTTTAATATCAAAAGATTGATATTTTGCACGTGTGTACATACGGATTACCATCTCCACGAATGCGATGTGATTCATTCCCCATCATGTCCATTCAGTACTAATATTCATTAGATGATTAAAAATAATGTTTAATGACTTGATATAATTCTGGAGATGAATATGATACATCCCACCAATAACAAATATGTCTCACATAACAATGAATATAAAAAAAAGGAATCTATTAACACCCGAAACGACAATAATACTTAGATATTATTAACAAAACAATGTTAAAAGATCATATATGATATCATATTAATATATATGATTGTTGTATAATTTAATAAAAATTATTTAACCATTATAAAGGATGTTAAACTACCCTCTACTAAGGAAAATTTCAATGTAAGGGTTTATTTCACAATCTCTTTATTATCCTAGGTTGTTTTTATGTAAATATCTACTAGGACGTCTTTATCATCCACATCCACTTTTCATAAAAATGTATTTAAAAACATTATTATTATATTATAAACTACGGGTTAAATTCATTTATACCCTTTTATGACTTTTTATAAGATGTTTTTCAAGGAATCATTTCGTCGTTTTCCAAACAAGGTCCTTTTTATCCATTTTGACAAAATTAAGGTAAGAATGTTTTTTTTAACTTATACGGCGAGTGCGGCAATTTTTCTACCATTATAAAATTGTCGAAGCATCACTTACAATCTTATAAGAATATTTTAAATGTAAATGTTTTCTTTTATAATTATGTGTCTTTTAAATTATTTCAAAAAAATGAGATATTTTTGTCAAATAGTTTTGATTTCATCTTTGTCAACATCCTTTGATGGATTTTAAGCTTATTTGATGTTGATTTATTATGATACAAAACTTCCTTATTATATTGAAGGTTTTGTGATTTGTTTGACTATGGATGTGTTATTTTAATACCATTCATGGTTTATGGAGAATGTATTGACATTTTATATGCCAGTTTTAATATGAATGTTTATGTTATGTTTAAACCTATTCATATGAGGAATGCATTGGGCTTATTATGTGACGGGTGGAGCATGCTATAGATCCTCGATGCATCGGTAGGTCTCATGAGACAAACTAGTGTCTCGGCACAAGGCCTTGAAAAAATATTATTTGTAGTCTTGGGACATGTTCATGACTATGTGGTTATGATAGTCTATAATTATTCATTCCATTATTATGAAAGTGGTTATTGATATTGCATGTAATTATTCAACGAGAAGATTATCAATGTGAATATGTAATTGGAATTATTTCATTTTATTTTTGCGATATGATTCTGAAGTTCAATTTTAAAAGGATTTAGTTTTAGTTATACATTGCCTTAAATTTTTATGCTTATTTATGAAAGTTTTCGATATATTGTTATCCTTAGTGATCATCTGAGATCACCCCTTTCTAGGTTTTATTTTTCCTAGGATGTGAATACGTATTATATGACTGACCTATATGGATATTTTGAGGGGATATGAGTTCTGAATATGGAGACTTTGTTGTTGTAATTTTCTATTTTATCATGTAATGTAAGACTTATGAATGCATCTAGGGTTTCCAAGGCTACTAAACTAATTGGTAATTCGAGACTTGATCTTTTGTGATCATGCCTATTTTTTGTAATAATTCACCAACTCTGGGTAACTAGGGTGGGGAATTATAGTTGCTATCAGAAAATTTTTAGTACAACCCTTGTATGCTAGATTTAGATAAACCCTGATTACAACACATAGCCCTAAGATAGACTTTGAAGATTAATATAGAAGAACTTCCTAGAATTTTGGTATTATAGATATTTTGTGTGTTTTCCGAGAAATAAATCCCTGTCTGGATATGATCGGGTAGAGGCCACTATGGCACAAATATACCTAGGGGTAAAACCTGAAAACACCACTTTAAGCTAGACTCGAATGGGAACTGGTGCCTGAAAACGGGCCTTGCTGCACTCATGGTTATGACACTCCTTGGGGATATGATAAGGATAATTCTCATTTTCATTAAAAACCATTATGGAGGGTTTATGAGTATATACATCCAAAAAGAAAACATTTTTATGATTATGGATTATATCCATAAACTGTTCAATTTATGTTAAGTGTTTTATAAGTTTTGATTTATGTATTGCGATTCACAAACTAATCTAGTGTATGCCATTGTTTAGGAATCATGTTTAGTGGAAGGAATGGAAACCGTATCAATTCATGGACTCCATATAATAATTCCCCTCATTATAAAGATAATTATAGTGGAGCTGGTGATGCAACTGGTTCTGATCAGCTAATCACCATTCTAGGAAAACTCACTCAGGTTATGAATAATAACATTACCCATATTTAGCACCCTGATCCGAAGTGTGGAGGATCAATGTTAGATCGCTTAATCAGGAAACAAAAACCAACATTCAATGGGGGGTACAAATCCACTAACAACTAAGAAATGGATAAGTTCCTTATAGAAAATATTCCACGTCTTGGGGAGTAGCGAAAGGTAAAAAGTTGTCATGGCCGTTTACTGCCTCACTAGAGATGCTGATCAGTGGTTGTCATGTATTCTAAACACGAAGAAAGAAGATGAAGTATAACATATGTAATGGAGGGATTTAAAAGATATTTTCTAGGAAAAATACTTCCCTCATGACCATTGAGCGGATATGGAAAGATAGTTTCTGAGTCTGTGGCAAAAGGAGGATGAGAATGTTACAAAGTAAAAGACTAACATTACCAGGATAGAAAGGCATGATACAAATTATATACGTAACCCACAAAGAAATATTGATCATTTCTTTAATGGGTGAAAACCATTTCTCCATTGAGAATTAGTCTCACAATCCATCTCGTCATACGAAGATATTGTCTCATGTTCTATCAAGACAAAAAAATGAATTCTCTAAGTCTTACAACTTTAATGAAAATCAAGAGAATAAGTGATTTACTGATCACTCTGGAAATGTAAATAAGGGGAAGAAGGGAAAAGTTGAATTTCCTTCATATAATAAATGTGGAAAGAAACACCCCAATACTTTCTTGAATTGAATGGGAGTCTGTTACAAGTGTGGTGAAAAAGGCCACCAAGAATGTGATTGCAAGGGGATGAAGGAAGCTACTGATGTTCAATAATAAAATTACAGGGATATGGGACATTATGAAAATGAATTTCCAAAGTGTAAGTGAAACTTAACTCAGAAAAGGCCAAGAGATCAAGGCCCAACTTATGCGATCACTACTGCTGAGGTTGAAGCTCCGAAAGATAGGGTGGTAGGTAATTTAATGGTTTCCTCAAGTTTAGCCAATGCTTTATTTGATTTTGGATCATTGCATTGTTTTATATCATACATGTTTTCTATGAAAATTACATATTTCCTATTTTCTTTAACAATAGAGTTGTTAGTCAAAACTCTTAATGAAAGTATCCTTGCTACAAAGTTCAGTGAATCGGTTTTCATTAGGGTATAAAAATGTTCTTTATCTATTGATCTCATCATCATACCCATGATTGAATTTGATATAATCCTAGGTATGGATTGGAATTTGGACCATGATGAAAAAATTTATTGTAAGAAGAAGGATGTTACTATTTTTGATAATGATGATAAAGAACACCTTATATTTTGAGTGTAATTGTCACCACCTAATTCTTATCCAGATCCACCCCCAGTACCTCAACTAAATTCAATTATTGGGGAAGAAGGGAATGAAATAACTGTGGGTTAGGAAAGGAATATTCAAATAGAGGATGTACCTATTGTGAATGAATATGTTGATGTGTTTCCAGAAGATTTATCTGGACATCCTCCAGGACAAAAAAATTGAGTTTTCCATTGATTTAATTTCTGGATCAAGGCCCATATTGAAGACCCCTTATACAATGGCAATAATGGAATTATTGGAACTAAAGAAACATATAAAATAATTGAGTAATAAGTGATTTATTCTCCCAAGTTTTTCTCCATGGGGAGCCCATGTTCTTTTAGTTTAGAATAATGATGGATTTATAAGGTTGTGAATTAACTACGGGGGATCAATGCTATAACAATAAAGGACAAGTATCCCCAACCTCCCATTGATTATTTATTTGACCAAGTTCATGGAGCTCAATATTTATCAAATATTAACCTTCGATTTGGATGTCATCAGTTGTGTGTGAAGAAGGAAGACATTCCGAAAATAGCATTATGAACCAGGTACAGGCATTATGAGTTTACAGTAATGCCTTTTGGGCTGACTAATGAACCATTTGTTTTCATGGATGTAATGGACATATTTTTTAAGGAATATCTTCATGAATTTGTAGTGGTATTTATTGATGTTATCTTGGTATACTCCAAATGCTATGAGGATCATGAAAATCACATGTGTATTTTCTTGAAGACTTTGAGAAGACATGAATTATATGGGAAGTTTAACAAGTGTAAATTCTATATTCCAAAGATTTAATTTCATGGCCATATTGTCTCTAAGGATGGAATATCTGTTGATCCTTCTAAGACAAGATCAATCCAATAATGTCCATCACCAACGAGTATAACTGAGGTACGCGGTTTTATTGGGTTAGCAGGTTATTATTGACGTTTCATCTTGAATTTTTCCAAACTGGCTAACCCATTAACGAAGCTCATGCGTAAAGGGGTTTAATTTTTATTGGACAATAGATTTTGAAGAATGATTAGAAGAAATGATGAAAATATTCGTCAATTATCCTATATTGACTCTACCGTCGGGGAATGACGGGTTTGTTATTTATTGTGATGCTTCAAAGAAAGGATATGGTTGTGTCCTTATGAAAAATGATAGGGTTATTGCCTATGAATCACGACAGCTAAAAATTCATGATGAAAACTATCCTAGTAATGATCTTGAGTTAGCTGCTGTAATCATTGATTTGATGATATGGAGACATTATCTCTATGGTGAAAATGTGAGATATATACTGATCACAAGAGTTTGAAGTATATTTTCTCATAGAAAGAACTCAAAATGAGGAAAATGTGATGGATTGAACAGCTTAAGCATTATGATTGCACGATACACTACCACCAGAGGAAGGAAAATAATGTAGAAGATGCTTTGAGCAGAAATGATCATGGTGTTTTGAACAAGATGAGAGTTGAAAGGGATCCAATTTTCATGGATCTAGTAAAGATTGATATGGGAATAACCATGGAAGGTGAAACATCAATTCTTTTTTCGAATGATTGAAAAACCATCTTTAATATAAAGGATAAAAAGTTCTCAGGTTGATCATGAGGAGTTTCAAATGAAGATTAAAGCTGTGAATGTTGAGAGATTTAGTGACTTCGTATATGAAGATGGAATTTTAAAATTTGGAAGAGACTTTGTGTTCTCGATATACTTGACCTAAAAAGGGAATTGTTGGATGATGCTCATAGTTCTAATTTCTTTATACACCCTGGAAGCACTACGATGTATAGAAATTTCAACGAACATTTTTGGTAGGACAACATGAAGATGGAGATTACTGATTTTGTGTCAAGATCCATGGTTTGTCAACAAGTGAATGCTGGAAGGCAACAACCTGGAAAAGTATTGTAACCCCTTCCCATAACTGAGTGGAAATGGGACAATATCATGGTGCACATTGTCATGGGACTACCAAAGACTCCTAGAAGGAACAATTATATATGGTTCTTTATTGATCATCTTACCAATTCAGCACATTTTCTTGCTATAAGAGAAGATTTACTACTTGAAAGCCTAACAAGACAATATATTAATGAAGTAGTGAGGCTTCATGGAGTACCCCTATCGATTGATTCTGATCGGGATCCATGTTTTACTTCAAGATTCTTGAAAAGTATTTAGAAACCCCTGGATACTGAACTTCATTTGAGCACTGCCTACCACCCAAAAACTGATGGAAAATCAGAAAAAACTTTTAAAACCATCAAAGACATGCTGTGATCCTGCTCACTTGACTTTCATGATATGTGGGATCAATATTTACCTTTGGTAGAATTTTCCAAGAACAATAGCTTCCATTCAAGTATTCAGATGGCACCATATGAAGCATTATATGGAAAGAGATGTCACACACCAACATGTTGGGTTGATGTTAGTGAAAAGAAACTAGTAGGCCCAGAACTTGTTGAGTAAATGATAGTAAAGGTAAATGTAATCCAAACCCACATCAATGCAGCTCAAAGTAGGCATAAGAGCTAGCCGATAACTGAAGAAAGGATTTGTAATTTCTGGTCGGAGATCATGTTTTATTGAAAGTATCTCCATGGAAGAAAGTTATATGTTTTGGTAAGAAATGTAAATTGAGTCCCAGGTATATATGACCTTTCTAAATTCTATAACGAAATGGGGATACAAATTATCATTTTCCAATGCTGCCAAATATATCCAAAGTTCACGATGTGTTCCACGTATCGCTGTTGAGAGAATACATACCCGACCCAATGAATGTACTCACCTATGAGGAATTAGAACTAGAACCCGAACTGTCTTATTTAGAAGATCCTGTCATAATTCTGGATACAAGGGAACAAGTGCTGAGAAACTAGACAACTCATCTAGTAAAAATTCTATGGAGAAACCATAAGATGGAAGAGGCAATGTGGGAACCCGAGGAACTTTTGAAGAAGAACCACCTGAGTCTTTTTATGCAGTAATATTCTAGAAATTTCAAGGGAGAAATTATTTTAATGAGGGGATAATGTTACACCCCAAGCTTCCACAATACACTTCTCTTTCAATAATATAGTAGTGTGTGTTGTACGCAACTTCGAGTTCTAACCCACACCAAAACCAATCAAACTAGATGTTATTAATACTAGTACCCACTATTTGAAATTTTATAAATTTTATGTTTCAAAATGGACTTAATTTCTGGATTTTGAATATAAAAATTTTCTTAGGGTGAATTGTTTGTATTTTTCAGAAAACTTTCAATTTTTGATGAATAGTGGAAAACACTCATTTATAGTTTAAAACCGGATTTTTATTTAAATAATTTTTTTATTTTAATTAAATTTATTTTAGGTCAAAATAGATACATAATACCTATATGTGTTCAATTCAATTCATTGGATTCAGTTTATAATAATTTTAGATATATAAAAATTTTATAGAACTTTTCACCGTTTTTACCCATCTCCTAGGAGAATTTGCAAATTTACATAAAACTTAATTTTACCACTTCTATGAGTGTAATTTTAAAAATACAAAAGAAAAAGTTGATATCATTACAAAAAATGTTGTTTAATATGTTGAAAATAATTTTTGGTGAATTGAAAATTTTTACATTTATTTACCACAGTTAAAAGTAAATAGGGTAATTATGGGTATAAATGATATTATTATTACCCTAACACATGTCCTAATTTTATTGGATAAGTGTAATTCGATGAAACAAACCCTTAGGAATAAATTATGAACGTCTTTGGTATACATGGATTAGATTAGGACACTTATAATTATTTTATTTAAACAAGAGATAAAAGAGTTGAAATCAATGCTTAATAACTAAAGAATTTTTAATATAGGGTTATAAATAAGATATATTCGACTATAATTATTCATTATAATGGTAAAAATATTTCTTACATAATAGTATTTTGTTTATATTTTTTATAAATTATATAATTTAGTTTATTTATGACACAATGATGATGCAGTAATTACCTAATTTATGAAATATTAATATAATTGATATTATATAAATCCAATTATATGTAATTTAAAACTCTTTAGGAATTAAAATAATTTTATAGATTAATATGACATATTATGGTTTGTTAGATGAATTTTTTTCGAAATAATATTGCTGTTATGAATTTAGAAAAAACAAAATACCAAATAATGTCAAAATTGAAATAAAATTGGCTTTAAAACTATTATTATATTATTAATTGATATTGTATTCCTAAAAATATAATGTTTTGAAAAAGGACCTATATAATTATAGTTGTATCATTAATGAACCACTTGGGGTTCCTTTGTAAGTATATTGTATGCTTATTAACTATATAATATAAAAATACAAAGAGACTTGGTAAATGTCAAACTATTTTACTAAGAATTAAATCTAAAAGATAAAGTTAATATAGTGAATCAAACCTTTTTAAAACCTATTGGTTGAGTGGTTTTCAACCAAAACCCACCTTATCCTTTAAATAACACATTTTGGAGCTATTATAAACTGAAATTGATTTTATTGAAAAATAATATTTCTAGCTTTTCCTAAGGTGCCCCTCACCCCTCTTATAAAAGGGCACTCCCCATTATCTCAAATTCACACCTTCAAAGCCATTTTGATCGTACAACCCCAGACCAAATACTCTCTAAACTAACCTCCCCTTATACTAGCGTCCTTCCTTTAGTCAGAAACCAACCTAAGGAGTCATTTTGATTAAATCAAAAGGAAGAACCCGAAGAAGAGGTAAATATTTCATCACCTCTTTCAAGTTCCTTTCTTCTTACAATTATTTTTCATTGTTGCTTCCATTATAAAATAATAACTCTAGTATATTTTATATAATGTGATGTTATTATAAATATGGTACAACCAAATTCATTATTCTATCCATCCTTTGAATGACATGTCCCCATACGTGCATACATACGGCTCACCGTCTCCATGTCGTGGTGTAATTGTTATTCAATACATTATTATTTGGATGGTTATAATAATGATGTTTAATTGATGTTAATAATAAATATAACATGATAATGATTCATTATATATGATATACCATACAATTTTATATTATTTTAATATCCAAAGAATTATATTGTCGCTCGTGCGTACGTATGGATTACCGTCTCTACGAACGCGATGAGATTCATTCCCCATCGTATCCATTCAAGAGTGTTTTTCATTAAATGATTAAAAATAATGTTTAAAGACTTAATATCATTTTGTATAGGAATATGATTCATCCCATACATAACAAATATGTCTCACATAATAAATAATATTAATGAAAATGAATCTGGTAACACCAAAAACGACAATAATATTATGATATTATTAACAAAACAATGTTAAAAGAACATATATGATATCTTATAAAGGTATATCATTCTTGTATAATTTAATAACAATTATTTCACCATTATACATGAGTTTAACCTACCTTATACCAAAGAATGTACAATGTAAGGGTTAATTTTACAATCTCTTTATCATCTAAGGTTGTTTTTACGTAAGTATCTATTGGGTCCTCTTTATCATCTACATCCATGTTTTTTAAAAATGTATTTAAAAAAATTCTTAAAATTTTATAGACTATGTGTTAAATTCATTTATACAGTTTTTTGACCTTTTATATGATGTTTATACTGGAATCTTTCCATTTTTTCCAAACAAGGTCATTTTTAACCTTTTCGACAGAATTAAGGATGGAATGTCTTTTTTAACATATATGGTGGGTGCGGCTATTTTGCTGCAATTATAAAATCGTCAAAGATTTAATTAAAAGAATATAAGAATATTTCCAATGTAAATGTTCAATTTTATAATTATGTGACTTTTAATTATTTTAAAAAAGAAATATTTCTCGCAAATAGTTTTGATTTCATCTATGTCAGTATCCTTTGATGGCTTTTAAGATTATTTGAAGTTGATTTATTATGATACAAAACATCCATATAGTATTGAAGGTTTTGTGATATGTTTGACTATGGATGTGTTATTTTTATACCATTCATAGTTTATGGAGAAAGTATAAACGTTTTTATGCTAGTTTTAACACGAATGTTTATGTTAGGTTTAAGCCTGTTCATATGAGGAATGCATTGGTCTTAGTAAGAGAAATGTAAAGCCCACAATAGCTCCTCGATGAATCGGTAGGTCTCATGAGATAAACTAGTGTCTTTGCACAAGGCCTTATCAAAATAATATTTGTGTTCTTGGCACAAGGCTTTGACTATGTGGTTATGATAGTTTGGCATTATGAATTCCATCATTATGAAAGTGGTTATTGATATTGCATGTGATTATTGGACTAGTAGAATATCCATATGAATAAGTAAATGGAATTATTTCATTTTATTTTTTCTATATTATGATGAAGTTCATGTTTAAAAGGATTTTGTTTTATTTATACATTTCCCTAAATATTTATTCTTATTTATGAAAGTTTTTGCAATATTTTTATCCTTACAGAGCATCTGAGCTCACCCCTTTCTATGTTTTATTTTTCCTAGGATGTGTAGAATTATTTTATGACTAACATGTAGGGATATTCTGTGAGGATATTATTATGGACTATGGAGACTATGTTGTTGTAGTTTTCCATTTTATCATTTAATGTAAGACTTATAAATGTATCTAGTGTTTCAAAGGCTACTAAACTAACTGGTCTTTCGAGACATGACCTTTTGTGACCATGCCAATGTTATGTAATAATGGACCAACTCTGGGTAACTGGGGTCAGGGTGTTACACTAATATTGTCTCAGTGAAAAAGTTGAATGGAAAAATTAGAGTTTACATTGACTTCTAAGATCATAATCCGCATTGTACCAAGGATGATTTTCCAGTTCCGATCACAGAACTGTAAATTGTTGTAAACAACTTGCTATGAAGTACTTTCCTTAATGGATAGATATTCTTGGTATAGTCAAATCTGAATGGATCCATAAGATGAAGAATCTACAACCGTCAAAGCCCCTCAATGTGTGTTTTGCTATCGGGTAAGGCCCTTTGGCCTAAAGAATATAGGTGCAATGTATCAACCTTCCATGCAAAATATCATCAAACCCTTTTTATGAATATTTATTGAATGTTATGTGGATGATTTGGTGGTAAATTCCAGACAATGTTCTGATCACTTGGTCTATCTGAAAATCATATCCAACAATCTTTGACAATAGAATTTGAAGATGAACTTCTTGAAATGTGCTTTCAGGTAACCTCAGGAAAATATCTTGGCTTTGTTGTACGCAATTGTGGTATTGAAGTTGATCCTGAGAAAAAAAATCAATCCATGATATGTCACCTCCTAGAAATTTGAATTAATTAAGAGGAATTCAAGGACACTTGTCCTATATTCAGAGCTTTATCGCTAATTTGGTAGGAAAATGTTTACCAATCACCAGATTAATAAAGAAGGGAGTTACCTACCAATGGACCGAAGACTTCCAAGAGGCATTTGACACCCTTAAGAAATATCTATTGATTCGATCAGTATTAATGACTTCTATTGAAGGAAGACCACTTATTTTCTATGTGACAGCTTTAAAGCGATCACTAGGAGCATTCCTTGCCCAAAAGAATGATGTCAGGAGTGAAACAAGCCTTTACTATCTCAGTAGCACTGTGCTTGATGTGTAAGCTCGATATTCAAATATTGGAAAGTGCTTCATAGCATTAATCGTTGCAGTTCAGAAATTGAGGCATTATCTAAAACATCATGAGGTCCAATTGGTATCTCATAATAACCCACTAGAATTTACCCTGAGTCACCCTATGCTTACTGGACGTGTAGCACAGTGGGTGGTTATTTTGCAGCAGTTTGATATCCAGTTTGTGCCTCAAAAGGAAATAATGGGTCATACCCTGGATGATTTCCTTGTTGATCATCCATCTGTGGAAGATACATCATTTAATACTGAAAATCATGATTAAGAGGTCTTCTTTATTCATGATAATTCCTAGACTTGGGAAATGTATTTTGATGGTGCTTCTAGAAGTCCAATAGGGAAGAGATTGGAAAATCTTAAAATCAAAAACATTGGATTAGGAATAGTCTTTATTTTCCCAGAAAAGGCAGTATTTCCTTATTCTTTTCTATTATCAGAAGGTGGTACCAATAATGAGGTAGAATATCAAGCTCTCATTATAGGTTAGGAATTGTCCCTTTAGGTGAGAATGGATCATTTAATGATAACGGTGATTCAGAATTGGTAATCAAACAAATCAATGGGGAATAATCTATCAAAAAAGAAGAGTTAATACCATTTTGTGATTATGTCAGAGAATTAATGGCTGAATTTCCTTCAGATCCAACATTGTCCTATTTCCAATGACCATGAAATGCCCAAGAAGATGTACTAGCTAATGTAGCTACATCCTTGGCATATCCAAATCAGGATGGTACCATTATCATCATAGCCCATCGCCTCATTGTTTCACCTTTTGTGCAAACCATGAGGGAGGGAATCAATGAAATTTTCCCTATTTCTGAACCGTATGGTCATATCACGGGATGGGGAACATCCATCACATAATATCTTCAAAATGGGATACTTCCACCAAATAGGGGTGAGAAGGAGTAGATCCCGCGATGAGCGGATAATTTTAATCTTTATGATGGTCTAAATCACCAAAAGATCTTATATAAATGGGTCATTGATGGGATTATCATCAGATGTATTTATGGAGAAGAAAATGAGACTATCATGAAATAAGTTCATTCAAGATCTTATGGTGCCCACCAATCTGGGCACAGACTCTCCGATCAGATTCGAAGGCTTGGATATTTTTGGCCTTCAATAATACAAGATTGTACTGAATTCACAATAAAAATTCATCACTATCAAGTGCATGCCAACTTCATTCATCAAATCCCAGGGTTACTACATACATCTTAATACTCATGGCTATTTTCCGCATGGGGAATGGATATAGTAGTGCCTTATCATCCATCCACGACTAAACAGTTCAAATATATTCTCACTGCTAATGATTTCTTCTCTATGTGGGATGAGGCAATACCTCTCAAGGATGTTGGAGCTAAAAACATCATTAGTTTTGTCAAAACTAATATAATCAACAGATTTGGCATCCCTCAGACTATTTTGATGGACAATAGTACCAATTATTGTTCTACTAAAATAAAAAATTTATATCAAGAATATAATATCAAATCCAACCATTCATCTCGCTATCATGCGCTGGCAAATGGAAAGATAGAGTCTTTCAATAAAACCCTATCAAATATACTCTATAAGATGGTGGATAAAGATAACAAATCATGGCCTGATAAACTTTTGAATGCTTTATGGGCTTATTAGAAAACTATTTGTACTACCACGCAAGCAACTCCTTATTCATTGGTATATGGAAATGAAGTGGTTTTACCAATTGAAATGCAATTTCCTTCACTAAGATTTGCAATATTTGATCACTTATCTATAGATGAAAGGTCCCAGAAATGGTTCAATGAGTTAGAACGATTAGATTAGAAAATATTTCATACTTTACATCATCTGGAAGTCTATCAGAACAAATTTGAATGAGATTTTAATAGGAAAGTGCATCTTCGTTCATTCCTTCAGGGAGAATTTTTATTGGTCCTTAGAACTCCATTTATACTAGGAATGAATCATCCAAAACATGAGCCAATGTGGGAAGGACCATATTCCATAAATAAGTTTTATTCAAATGGAGCATATGATTTAATCTCAATGGATGGAGAGCTCATCACAACCCCAACCAATGAAATATTTTTGAATAAATACTTTGTATAGTTTCGCATAATTAATCCTCACTGCAAGACTTTAAATTGAACAGTACCACATCCTTCCTACAAGACTTAATACTACACAACCCCCATGTCCTAGTTCCAAGACATGAAACTACATAACAACCATAAGCGTCTAAGCTGCATGATGGTAAAGTGCAT
Source organism: Viscum album (assembly GCA_963277665.1). NCBI lineage: Eukaryota > Viridiplantae > Streptophyta > Magnoliopsida > Santalales > Viscaceae > Viscum > Viscum album. The sequence goes on from OY728134.1 coordinate 1,076,219,115, forward strand.
GGCATTTTTGTCCTCGTCGCATGACGTTAAACTGCATGAAATCTTTGGTACAACTAATATTTTCTATATAAGAAGATAAAAGTTCCAATATGTAAATATTGTTGAAATCATCACTAATCCTCAGTAGTACAAGAGTCCCTCTCTTTCCTTTGACAGAGTGAGAACTTCATAGAGACCACGTTTTAAAGAACATTGTACGACTGTATTTTCATTTTTTCCAATAAGATACATAGAGATGCCTGAATCTCCAATTCGGGGCCCAGCCACAGTCACACAATTTTCATATTTTCTTTTCTCATATTGTATATGAATCACATGTATACGGATTGTTTCCTTAAGATTTATGATTTGGTATGTATACCATTTTATGTCTTAAGATTTACCATTATCTAAGAATGTGTTAAAAGACCCCATTTTTCATTTCAAATCTGATTAACATGCGGAATGATTGTTTCAAGAACTACGTACAGCTTGATTCACATTTTTTTCATTACAATGAGATACGTAGAGACACCTAAGTCTCCAATTTTGGGAACTTCCATGATAAACACAACAACAACAAAACCCTTTTTATGGTATAAGAATCAAATCCACATAAGAAATGTTTTAAGAACTATGCATGAATTGATTCTTTATCCTGCAAGACACATAATGACATTTAGCTTTTATCCCATAATCTAGTTATAATGTGTCTTTTATTTCATATTGGTTCATTCTTGTCCTTACCACATGACATTAAACTTCATGGAAATTTAACACCCCTATTTCTCACGTGGATTACCTTTATATTATAAATGGAACCCTTATTCCTCCTTGTTTATCACATTGATAATAGTTCACGTTGGCTATGGAATTGAGGAAATGGATTATTTACATAAATAGGGTGTTTTCAATTTCGTATGGGTTTATCAATGTACTCACTCCATGACTCAAAACTAGATAGTATAATATCCTCACTACATGACTCAAAACTGCATAGTATAATGTCCTCACTACATGAATTAAAACTGCATATTACCATATTCATTCAAAGGAAACAGAGAAAACCTCCATTTTATATATGAGTCATATCTATGTAAGGGACATCAATTTTATGGAGAATATTCATTAAAATATTTCTTATATACATTGGGCATAACCCCCTTCCTTATTTCACACTCATAATCTTGAATTTTTATTTCATATTTTCATAATAATTATTATGGTTTCTGGTAGAAAGGGTTTCAATAGTTGAGAGCTCTTTTTTATGACTATACAGCATGTGCCATTAGGCATCCTTGCATAATTTTCCTACATAATAGGCCTGTTAGTCAAGAGATGCCACTATATGACTCTGCAGCATATGCCCTAGTTGGCCCTGCATAATGTAGCCCCCATAATGGGTTTTTCAAGTAATGGTCACTTTGTTCATGGTTATAATATCTTTGTCCCCTTTAATCTTTGATGAAAATATACAATAATCTGTATTTTAAAATAGTCATTCAAGTATACTTGTCCCGTTATCTATCTCACAATCTGAAAATCTTCAAGACCATGGTTTACACATTTCCCTCATCATGTTCTCGGTACACTATGAAATAATCTTGAAATCACTTGATTACATGTTTTATATTGTTTCCATTGGTGGTCCTAGTTGTATGAACTAAAACTATAGACACCATATCTTTTACATTTGGGTCAGACCATTGTAAAATAATTATTCCTCTGATTCTGTCGATATATTTATTTGAGATACCCTTTCCATATTCAGGTTCCTTTCTCCACAAACCAAACTATATGATTTTGAAAATCTGAATCTCTATAAACATTCTTTGACTTTTAATAATAGAACGTCAAACTATTGAGAGCTCTTTTTCCTGACTATGCAGCACGTGCCCTTAGGCAGCCTTGCAAATGTTGCCTACATAACAGGCCTGTCAGTCAAAAGATCCCACTATTTGACTATGCAGCATATGCTCTAGTTATCCCTCCATAATTTAGACCCCATAAACTGTTTTTCAAGTAATGGTAACTTCTTTCCTGGAAAAGTCACACATTATGGTGATGCAGGCTTTAAGATTTGGTATCCATAAAAAATCGTGGCCCAATTTTTTTTGTTAAAGCAATACGTAGCCTTAATGTTTTGTTTGGGTTCTAATTCAAAATATTTTGTCAAATCTATTAGACCATAAATATTATCACATTATAGTCCAATATACATGACTTTAAACTTCGAATAACAAAAACCATGATACTCACAAGGCTAAGAACCCAAAATGGGATCTTTGAACAAAAGTCGAGTCCCAGCTCACTAAATACACCTTTTTGTATGATTTAGGTAATATTGAGAAATGAAAATTAAAAAGATACACAATTTGTGGGGTTATCCATGTAAGCCTATCAATAATCATATTATCCTCCTTCAATCACTATGCTTAAAAAAAATTTAATCACCTCATTCTTATTATTATAATGATTATTGTTTAACATAAATGAATCCTTATCATCATTTATCTTTTATATTGTAATCATGATAGAAGAAAAGGAATGAAGTAATGTATATGATTGGATACAAAATTTCTTTCATTTAGGGGAAAATGGAGGGCCATCCACAAACTGGATCTTCTCTATCATGTTTCAAATTAAACTTTCAACATGAATTTTCATTTTTTGATCCACTTCATAAGCTTCATCAGCTACCTATTGATGTTGAGATAATTGAGAAACTCTAGCCTCCTATGCCTAAAGAAGTGCTTCTTTAGATATTCAAATGGAAGTTTACCCCAATAATTGGGTTTATCCTAATGTCTGATTTAGATTCCCAAGACTATTATGAATAGCATCCAATTGATGTTGAAGAGATAATAACTCCTTGATGGCTTATTTTATTTGTTGGCTAATCTCGAGTTGTTTCTTTTTATGATTTTCCACCGCCTCAACTACTACAGCTTGAAAGCCCTTAATATTGACGATTAATTTTAGCCTCTTAAAAATATTGTTGCAGTTTATGATTCTTCTCTCATTGGTGGGTAGTCTATTTCATTGCATCATAGACCGACCGGTAATTGAATCCACCAAATCCCAAAAAAAATAATAATGTGGGGAGTTTTAGAAAATGGTATGATAATTCATCTAAAGGATTTTTATTAATTATGTTCCAGTTCTACCTCCATGCCTTCTTACATGCCATTCCAAAATCATATTGCATCTCTAAATCTAAATCAATGTCACTACCATGAGGTAAAATTTACAATGGAAATAGGTTGGTTAAATAATTGTTTCATTCTACTTCTCTTGGGACGGTAGAGGATTCACCCTCTAATCTGAGAGATGATAACCCTAAATAATAAATCAAGGTAATTATTAGTATCAAATGGAGGATAAAAATATGACTTAGACGGATGACTATATTTAACCAACAATAAGTCAGCTACTTGGTTGGATTCATCCCCTGTAATTTCAGCTCCGGTGTTTTGAGCTGGTGTTTCTTGAGGAGGGGGTGAATTTTTTCAGATATGACATTTGAATGCTCCGGAGCGTCTCCTGATCAAGGATCCTCAGTATGTTTTTATTTATCCCCAGTAGAAGGATAAATAGGAACACCATGTTCCTGAAGGGATTTTGTATCATTTTTTGAAGATAAAGCTGTATTAGATGAATTATGATTTAAAGAATCAAGTTGAAGAACAAATTATTTATGGAAAATGCAGGAATATGAACTTAAATCCTTGCAATTACACATGGAAATCTACAAATTCTATGATGGAACCTAGAATATCAATATTTGGATTTAGGGTGTCCATCATTTCAGTATATATAGCCTGAAATGTTTCTGCATCATCACCATTTAAGGTATCAACAAATTTTGGATGATTCCCATGTTGGCTCCAGTGACATTTTGTTCTGATGAATCTTCAATTGGTATTCTAGCATCAGATGGGTTATTTTTAGCATTGGTTTCAGATTTCCCCGTATCTTTAGTCCTTTATTATGAAGGAATAGGAATATCAGTATTGATTATTTTCAAGATCCTTTTAAAAAAATAACAGGGAAATTTATTTAATCTTACCATGGACTTCCTCTCTCTCAATAGAGACAAGAGCATGTATAGCTGAATATTTTGATGGTATAGATACGTCTTCATGAACCTGGTATTCCCCTGGGATTTATTTTTTTGTTTTTGGAGCCTCAGCTCTTAATCACTTGAGATAGTAAAAAGACATTGATCCTCAAAGATGATAAAACATGGTTACCAGAACATCCTGAGAAAATTGTATGCTCTGAAGATTCTATAAATACTTTCTCTTTCGGTGAACGCTTCGAAGAAATATCATTTAACTTTTGTGTTTCTGTTCAAAATAGTGTGGAGAGATTGAAACACTTCTCTTAGTAGGGGAAACATGAGGTAATGGTTGAGGATTATCTGTTGTCATTACCCCAGTCATGATTCTTGCTCCTGGAAAAAGTCTTGGTGACTTAGGAGGATTATTTGTTGTGAAAATGGAAGAACCTGCAGAACTATACTGAGGCAATTCAAGAATTTTTCCATATCTTCCTCCTATACATTCAAGCTGCAGAGATACAATTTCATCATGATTACTAATTTCAAATGATAAATCAGAGTTGAGATGAAAGAAAAAAGGGAAATACATTCTCAATATTAACATAAATATCCCACTCTTCTTTATTTTCGATAATTACCCTTTTGCGGACTCCTAAGTCCAGAAAATAAGATACACGTTTAGAAGCATAGATTTTTTCATTATTTTCATATATAAAAGTCTCTAGCTCCGCAATACACTTTTGTACATCAGCAATGTTATTTTCCGTATTGAAATCAAAAGGAGCTTTGATATCACAAATATCTGGTATTCAAATGCCATTTTGAAGAAATGCCCAGGCACCCATGAAATCACGGCTTATATTCTCCTACTAATGAATGGTCGAAGGTCACACATAATTTGACTTTGGCCTGGTTGACTATGGAAGGGGTTCGACACCTTCCGATTGATGATATTCTGCAGAACTTTCTTCCTCAGAAAATTTTACAGGTGGAATAGGAATCTCTATTTGATGGTGGAGACTGGATCGCTATGGTGTTGGAGGTATTTCTTCTTTATCCTTGGTCTTCCTAATGTTCTTCTTGTGACGAGGCTTTGAGGGCTCTAAAACCTATGAAATTACTATATCATCTTTGGCCTTGGACTTCTTGTCATGATTTTCACATGCAACAGTCATTGTAGCCACAACTCGATATACTCCATTTGTTAGAGCCCCTTGTGGATATGAAGAAACCCATGATTTGGCATACCCAGCTTCCAATCCGATTAATGTATCAGGTGGAGGTAATTTAATTTATAGTTTGGATACCTCTAAATCTGTGAGAATCCATAATTGTCATGATACCAATGGGTGCTTCCTCATGTCTGACAAGTGTGGGTGGAAATTTTCGTGACTGTTGGAGACACAAAAAATGACGAGCAAACTTGTAGGGAACATAATCCTCATAGACAATTTCACCATTAATCCTGATTGATAGTACACCATCAATAAATACCATCATATAAGATCTCATTTTATTCTCTCCATTACCATCATCAATAAATGTTCATGTTGGTGGATTACCAAAAGGAATGGAGTTGAATTCTCCTATGATATTCGATACCTTTAGTACCTCGTCAGGTCTCAAGCATAGAGGATTAATAAAACAAACTTTCAGTAAAATGGGGTGAATCAGCCATTAGGAACTCTGAAGGAGTTCAATACTGAGTATGAAGAAAAATGTGCCAAAATCAATCCCCACAATAGTTGAAATGTCCCTTCATTTCAAAATGGAGCCTTCCCATTTTATTAATGCAGCAGGAGATTGTGAATTTTTGACAAAACTAAGGTTTCTAGCCCAATATACTTCCCCTCAACCAATTTATCAGCAATTACAAAAGTCCCTGATGTTACACCACCCCAAGATTCGTAAACTGGAAGAAAATAAACACTTATCCACACAGCAAGAAGGAAGCTAAGAGTACTTTTTCGTCTATATCAGCTTTGACATTATAACCCCAGTACTAGTAATTTCCTCTTTCCAGTGTATGCCAATATGTTCCTGAACTGCCTCGGTTATCCATGGAAGGAGAAATAGTAGGACATCCACATGTTGGAACTTTCTCTTTAGTTGGTTATAAGAAAGTTTCTATCCACACTTTGGCATGAATATCTTTCTTATCTTTGGGTATATTCTTCACTATCTTCAATAATTCACGGGCCAGTGGTGGTGTCCTGGTAACATCACCCCATATTGAATTAGGCGGGATGAATTCATCATACATTTCCCCAAGAATAGGAATTCTATATATTTGGTAAATATCCTAGAGACTAAAACCATCTTTGTCAAGCGTTAGATGAAAGGAGTTTGTTTGTGGGCTCCATCGGCTTCGTAATTTAGGAATGAGTTCATTTTTATAAACATATGTTTTCTCCATTCAAATAGCTTCATAAATTTTAATGTCTCATTATTCTTTTCTAAATTCTACACAAGTCCGATGTACCCATGATTCCCACATCCACTTCGGTTTCGTGCCCCCTCTAGAATGAAGGACCCAATCTCTTTTCCAACAATTCGATTGATCTGTTTTGGATGCTCGGAAAGTAGAATCCTAACAATGTTGTCTCGGTTCTATAACATGATCCTTCATATCTAGATCACAACCACTATTACGAAGGATGAAACTAATAGAAACTGTTCCTTCTTATATTGTAACCCCCTTCCATTAATATTCATGTAGTTACAGTTGGAATACTGAAGAAACCAATTCTTTGGAAAGTACTTCTTAATAGATGGAAGATGGGCGTCTTGCAAAAGTCCATGCCCATACAGAGGTAAGTAAGGAAATTGAGAATAGTCAGGTAGGTATGGAATTAGACCCTTCCATAGCCCAGGAAGAGTACTCTAAAAAATATCATAATAATCTGGCTTGACAATCCTCATCATTTCATTTTGGCGAGCGATAGCTTCCTTGGTATGGGACATCAAATGAGTCATTCATTCCTGCAAAAGAATGACCAAAATTAATGATCATTTTTCTAAAGAAGAAAGTAATAAAATTGGAAAAGGACACTTGTCTCATAGGTCCTTTTCCAAGGTCCTTCGACAAGGTCCTTCAACAAGGTCCTTCGATGAGGTCCTTCGACGAGTCCTTCGACGATGTCCTTCGATGAGGTCATTTGACGGGGTCCTTCGATAAGGTCCTTCGCCGAGGTCCTCCAACGGGGTACTTTGATGGGGTCCTTCGATGAGGTCTAACGACGGGGTCCTTTGATGTGGTCCTTCGACAAAGTCCTTCGAAGAGGTCCTTCGATGAGGTCCCTCGACGAGGTCCTTCGACAAGGTCCTTCGACGAGGTCCTTCGATGAGGTCCTTCGACAATGTCAGTCGTGTATGTCCTTCAAAAAAGATCATAGCGAAACTCCATTGGTGAAGACCTTTTGGTCTAGATATATCACATAAATAATCTTACCTTGAAGAAATATCAAGAGAATTACGGGAGAGCACAATGCGATGCAGCTGATCGAACGAGCTACGCAACTAGAGATCCAAACTTTTGAAAGCACAGGTGAAGAAAAAAACGCGAATGGTTGAAACCTATTTATTGGAAAAAAAGACCCATGTGGAATAGATGAGTGGCATAGTGACGAAACCTTTCTACGCGATATAACTGGGTGAAATTTCATCAGGACTTGACTATCGTTTTAATATTTTAAGATCCTATCCTGAGGGGGGATTTTGTTAAAACCCCTTAAAGAGATTCAAAAAGTTAAAAGGAAGCATCAACCAATTTCCAGAAGCTTCACAAAAGTGCTACTCGGCCCATGTGCGTGAAAGAGACCCACGTCCGAGCTATGAGATAGGGCTACTCAGCTGAGCTGTGCGATACGACTACACATCTGAAATACTCGCAAGAGTATTTGGGATGCCTCCAACCAGAGAACCTGTGCAGTGGAGCTACACATCATATCTATGTGACCCAAGTTTTTTACGGCCAGGCCCACCCATGCCTATAAATAGGACTCTTGGGCTCCCCATATCTGGACTGAAGTTTTTTTAAATACCCTCTAAAGCTCCCATTGCATAGCTCTTTCGCCTAGATCTCTCAAATTGTCTCAGGTAGTTCTCTCAACTCTGAGAGAAGGGAAACATAAATTGAATAGGAATTTTTTTGATGTTCTTCAAATTATTGAGTCACCATTCATACCTATGTGATGTACCTATGCACCATACATATGCATTACAACTACCCAGTAAATTTTCGCGCCATACCTACGCGATTGAGCAGTGCGGAGTACCTACTCGGCGCACCTGCGCGAGGTACCTACAGGACAAACTCAAATACCCTTTGAAGACTTTCATAGAAGGGTATCTCTATCATTGGTTCCATTATTCAAAAGTGGTTATGTTGAAACCTCAGCCAAAACCTCCTAACTTCTCTGACCATTCGGTAAGGCACATCATTGTGTCTCCAATTTGGGTTTTAATTTCCCCTATCAGAGGTATCCCACAATTGTTTCACAATTGGGTTAAGATTTATGGGATGCATGTGGGTTTGTGTATCCACAATCACATGGAAATTTCTCCCAAAAACAATTTTTGTAAGTTCATGGTTTGGAAGATGGTGGTCTTCCGACCTCTCCCTTTTCAATGAGGTGACCCGGGACCTCATGTCTCCGGTAGATAAGGTACATTTCAAACATTTCATTCCGTGCAAGTATAGGTGAAGTCGCCCTCCCCTACTAGAACCAATTTCAGGGCATCCATCAGGGTATATTCCACTCACCTTCACCCCTTTTCCTTACATTGGACCCTTTTCCAATGTAAATAGAATAGAGCGATGGTTCTTCACCTCTCTCTCTTCCATGTTCGACGTTCCCTCTTTCATCCACAGAGGAGGAAAAGTGTGATGTGTAACTATTGAATCTTTAACATCCTCTTGTTTCCCACACATACCATGACTCGCGTGGTCTTAGAGATTCATGATGATTACAACATATGCATAAACACTCGTCAGTAGGAACTATGAGAACTCTGATTCCTATTCAAACCAGGATATATAGGAATCGCTTTTAGAGCCTGATCTCACTAGATATCCTCCTTAGGAAGCCAACCCAAATTACCCCAATTTAGGCATCCTTTTTGAGTAAGTAAACCCAAACTCATCTTTCTCAGAGGACTATACTCTCCTATGAGATTCATCGAACTACATAGGATTTGATTCCCATCTATATGGGATACGTAAGAAGCCTCCTTGAGGTTCAAACCCAACACTTCAAATCAACCCGTTCGCTTTAGGCTATACTCCCAATAAGGGTTGATTATATTTGGAAACCTATATCCTTTCCATAGTTCCATGGGTTGTTTTAGCATAATTCTTACTCTATGTTGTAACAAATTACATTCTCCTTAGGGATCCTTATCACAAGACCTTAAAAGGAATGATGTGTCCCATTAAGTGGAACTGAACTACAAGGGTTCTGATTAATTTAACAAGGATATGTAGGTACCTCGTTTTATGAGCACAATCCCAAGATTAAAAAAACCTTTGTCTCCCTGGATGACAATAAACTCTAGAGTGCCCCACTGAGTGGCTTAAAAAACATGTTTCATCATAAATAGTGATTAAAAGAATCTCTAATCAGTATATTAGATGATACCATTGATGTAAAACTTCGAATACATACAGACAATTCTAAAAAATTTATACATGTTAAATAAGTGATTTTAAATTCCAAGCGATACTTATGATATACTTGGTGAATTAATAAAGAAGCCTGAAAATATTTTAATTTCAAAGAGAGTCCCTGAGTAGGCAATAATTCCCACCAAAAGGGTGTGATGAGTCTGACTTCCCATCCTCTCCACCAATGAATTTTTTAAGTATCGTAAAGTTTAAAACTTAAACGTACTCATGCCTTTGGAAAGAAGGTCCTATTTGGATAGAGTACTGTTGGAAATTTTCAGTTCCATGAATAAATGTAATGGAAACCGCCTGGAAAAAAGTATTCTGAAATCTAGAATGTCACATTGCAAGGACCTATGAAACAGTCGTAATAATAGATGATAAACCTCTTTCCCAAAAGGTAGTGTCACCACATATTCAACGTGAATAATACCACTGCCAACTCAATATCATCGGTTGCATAGTTCTTCTCGTGTTGTATTAGCTGGTGCGAACCATAAGAAATCATGTTATGTCCCTGTATTAGGACATAACCATGCAAGTTCCCTAATGTGTCGTAGAAAACTATGTACTCGACACCCACCTCTAGAAATCTTAAGATCATGGGGCCTGCCAAACTCTGTATGAACTGATTGAAAGCTTTCTGGAAATTCTCCATCCACATGATGGGTTTCCCCTTCATTGTAAAGACTTTCATCAGTGCTTACATCTATAAGAAATTGGAAATGAATCTCTAGTAATATCCTACAATCCCAAGGATTCTACACACCTCCAGTATGCTCTGAGGATTCCCCCATTCTAACAATGCCTCCAAATTGGATGGGTCCACAAATACACCATCTATTTAGATGAAAAGTCCATGAATGTAGAACTCATGAATATAGAAAAGGAACTTCGAGAGATCCCTATTAAATTTGTGCTCTCGGAGAACGTCTAGAACCATCTGTAGGTACCTCGTGTGTTCCTATTCTAATGCTGAGTACACAAGGATGTTCTCATTGAAAATCACTCTAAACAAGTCTAAATATGACTATAAGATCCATTATATATGTATCATGAACACTATGGGGGTGTTCGTCATGACGAAATGCATCACCAAGTTCTCATAGTGATAGTTGCGGCATATGAATGTTATCTTCTGTATATCCTCATCTCATACATGTAAATGGTGGAAACCTGATCGAAGCTCATCCTTCAAGAACCACTGTACCCCTCTTACCTAATTGAAGAGGTCTTTGATCCATAGTAGTGGATACTTGTTCATTACCATCACTTGGTTTGAACACCTATAATCCACGCAAAGCCTCAAACTCCCATATACCTTAATGGAAAACAAAACAAGGTCCGCCCAGGGTGAAATGGAAGGTATCAAAAACCCCTTCCTCTATAAGTCCTCTAGTTTTACCCTCAGATGACGCAGCTCTGTGGGAGCCATTCGATATAAAGGTGAGGATATCAGTGTCATACCTAGCTAAAAGTCGATGCAAATGTCGATCTCTCAGTGGGGAGGTAGTCCCAAAACATCTTCAAGAAATATGTTCCCATACCCCGTGACCACTGCAGGGAACTAGAAGCTCAGAACATATACTTCCCGAGAGTAAGGCTAGAAAAAACATGAGTGATCGGCTGTACCCACCAATGCATGCACCCATAGAGTGCTTCCTAGGTCTCAAATTCATTGAAAAAGGAAAACCGCATACCATTTCTGCAGACAAACCGTAATCTTCGACTAAAGTAGTCAATCTGGGTAGGGAAAAAAAGAAAATTAATCCATAACGTGAATGAAGTTATAAGACCTGGATAATGCCACTAACAGGTTCCAACTAAAACTCTCACCTATAAGGGTAAGATCACATTGTCTACAAATGGGTTCAATCATCGATTCACCTCCTGTTGGTGCCTCTAAGCATAAGGGTTTAGTCAAAGACTCTACTAGAATCTCACGGTTTAACTCAAGAAATGTGGTGAGGATGGAATTACTATCACCTATCTCTATAAGTATGACAACTATGGTATGGAAGAAACAGATCGCAGATCAGATCATCCATGTAGTCCCTAGGTCATACGCCTCGACCGCATGCAGTTTTCACCGCCCCTATCCCCCAGCTCCCTGAGCCTATTGTTGACCACCAGGGGTGGTGTTGGATGTATATCGAAGTGTATGACACAACATGTAGATCTATTAGCTCCTCTACCATGTATTCCTCCTGGCGGGTCTACCATCTCTACTCTCTACCTCTACCTTGGTGGTGTATACATCACCTCTCTGTCAGTAGCTCGATGCTCCGGACAGTCACTTGGGAGATTTACCCTACCATATCATGAGTTGCATCACCTATCCATAGGATCACTAGATCCATCATGAGATCCTTAAATTTTCAATCCCATGTCATGATCCCTCTATGATTTTTCCCATGTCTCAAACTCTGTTGCTGACGTTGGTTCCCTACTGCCAAGGTCTCTATACCTATCTGCATATTGTTGACTTCCATCAAATGCCTTTGTTCCTCATAGAGGCTCTCAATCACTAATGTTCGCTCGAGCACTGCAACATAATTTGAAAGGTATAGATTCATGAAACTATCTCGTATTTCCCTTCGTAGAAAATGCTCAAAAGTCAGTTCTCTAAAGTATATATCCTTGAATATATCCATAGAGTACCTAATGAGGATGGTGAACCTCAATGAGCAGTCATCCACCACCAAAATAACCTGCTGGAGCTGATGACGCTCCTGGATTTTCACTTCCCCCAGCGAAACCAGAGGGAACTACTATCTAAATAGTTGCTCAAACCCCATCCATGAAAGTGTATCCTCGTTGTGAGTATATGTGGTAAGACTCCACCATCGTCCCTCTGAATCCTAAAGAAGGATCACTCATAAGAACACCATTTGGTATGTTGGTGTCCTCACAATATTGAAAACTCTGGTCACTCCCTCAAGCTAGTCTACAGTTGCACGAGGGTCGGGCTCACCTCAGAACCTAAGCGGTCTCTATCTCTGGAACTCATTGAGTACGCCCAGCCTGCACCTTTGACTGTCGGTACTGCAGGAACCACATGATATTCCACTGGTGGTGGTATATTAGGTGAACCACCTAGAGGTAACGCTTGGGAGAACTAGTCCCTGTATCGAAGCCTCGTCACTAAGAGGGTCATCATCATTATTGTGCATTTAAATCCTAGTGGGTATTCATCGTAGATGCATCCTATATGAAAACAAGATGTACCATGGTCAACAAGTATATATGGATAGCTGAAACAAATGAAATTGAAAACACAAACCATTCTTATATAATATATGTACAATTATTTTACATCCCCAAAACTAGTGTTTCCATGTACCGAGTTGAGAACCAGGTTATCATAATCCTGGTATTTAGATATGTTGGCCTCCTGTCCAAACACTAGAGTCACTGGCTTGAATTCTGAACACGAAACACTTAACACTATTTCCCCAAAACAGTATCACAGACTCATGGTCATAATGTAGAACTGACCATCTCTGATACCACTCATTCTCGACCCGTCCCAGTGTGGCGCACGTCGTGAATCCCCTTGCCCACCTCTAATAGGCTAGGGTCTGGTGACATGCATCGAGTAGGCATTTCACTAACCTGGGAGTCCTTTCCTAAGTACCTATACAAATAGACACATCACCAGGCCCACAAATGCTTAAATGAAAAAAAACCACTAGGAAACAAAATGCATGCATACAACTAACCAAACAATAGATTAAAATTAAAGATAATGTGTAGAAAGTAAACTGTACCAGAATACAAGCCACCTAAAAAAAGAGTCTACAAACTACAATGTACAACCAGTATGCACAAAGTGGTACAAGGAATACATCTTGTAGCTGTAAGAATAGTTTGACCTATAGAAATCTTAGAAATCTCGGTCTGGTCATGGTCAACCCTAGACTTCGTCAAAAGGTTGTTCATCTGAACAAGACACAAAAATATAGGAAAAACTCATGCTGGGGTGAGTATAATAATACTCAGTAGAAGTACTAGAGATCCACAATGAAATACACTATGTAAAGGTGATATTATCTCCACAGTGTGTATTTAGACTGAACATATAACAAGAGAAACACATCCAGATATACTCGAAACATAGACTCGTAGTCTAGAGAAAAATCACACGACCACATACCCATTGTAGGGATTCAATTCAAAGGATCCATGAAACACTCTTCCAGGATAACTTAGTCCACGAGTCTGAGAGCTCTGGTGATGTCCGCTCAAGAAGTACCATTCATTAGGAAAATCAATGTGTGATAGATACACTGATTCTAGGAGCACAGACTCATGAGTGGGGAATGATCACGATACACAGATATGGATCACTTCCTGGTCCTTGACGGAATCCACAACTCATCCAGATTCACCTACTATGTAGAGGATCGACATACTGTTCGATTAGTCATGTCGATACTTTACACTACCTAGTGTCAAGAGTGGATAAGGGATCTCCCTCCGAGCCTCTCGGTGGGATACTTGACTCTATCATAGAAATTCCTACTGAAGGGATCATACTCGTGTGGATGAAAACGATACATGAACTTTAGTGGAACAAGAAAAAGTGGGACTAAACCAAATGAATATTGTCCAATGAATTCTTTAAAAGTGGATAATTGCATGTCCTAGGATATACATGGTTTGTAGAAAGGGTCACATGCCATGTATGATGACTGTGGTTACTACCCATGTGTATCATCCCGAGTCATAGTGGACATGTCGTTTTGAATGGTAAGTACACAACGTGTAGGATGTACTACACGCTGTGTCCGAGTAATCATGGTTCCCTCCATGTATGTGGTCATGTGCCCGTACATGGATTCAAAACCTGTTTGCCATCCCATGTAACTGGTACATGAGGTAACCCGTGTAGCTGTCCTGGTCTGGCCATGTAGAGGAGTACCTGACTTTTTACTCTACCACATGTCCGTGTATCGCCGGAGATACACACTGAGTCCCGTGTATGGACCCACATGGTGTTTTCATTGGATAACATGGTGTTTCATCGCTTCCTATATTGTGGAACCCAATACACCACTAAGCTGGTCCCACACTACATGTTCATCGGGTTATAAGCCGTGTCTTCTAGAAATTTACAGAATTTCTATTCTCCACTAGGGTGCCTCCCGAGATACTCTGTTATTCGGTCTAGCCATCCGATCACCATGAAACTCAACATTTTAGGTCAACCTAACATTATAAAGCCTATTAAGTTGGTTTCATGTCTCTTATTGGCCCCAAAAACTTGTTGTAATTCACCCACACGAATAATGCTCAAAGAACAAGAACACTTGAATTTGGTCAATTCATCTACAACTATCGATGTCGCACCTCAGCTAGGTCATCATGATGTCGGATCTCTATTATTGAATCATTGAACCAAGAAATAGGCATGTAACAATTCCTTGATCGCATCTCCATGAAGAGTGTGATGAACTCGAGGAAGTATGACGAAGAAAAAAAACCACAAAGGAAGAACGATCCTCCTCTGTCATTCATCATGACATTAATCCGCTCACGTTAGAAGGTTTAAAGGAGGAAAACTAAAAACATCAAACCAAGATAAAATAATCCCTAGGAACAAATCTGATAAGGAAAATCCCTCCTGTAATAACGTCGATGTGTGGGATAACTAGTTCATTGGTTGATTCGATGTTGTCCTTTAATTTAATGAACGGGGAAGAAACATTTTAAAACACAACGTCTACCTCTAAAAGGGATCAATTGCTACTAAAGGGATTGATCTGCCATCATCACCTAGATCCTTCAACTCTGTTGGCACAACAATTCACACTTTTTATTTGTCTTCATTCGTTGTCCAGAAGAACCAATAATTTTCTAGAGTTTTTTCAATTTTCAGAAAACGACGAACATTCGATTAACCCATTAAAAGGAGGGAACACATATTAGCATCCCATTATGATGCGACATCAATGAGTCAGTGTTTCTATTTTGTATTAATTATGTTGTGTAATTAATTCTCAAAAAATATTCCATGTCGTTGCGCTGTAATGATTTTTTCCAAATAAAATAAAATAAACATTTCATATTATTTAATTTATTTTATTTTACTAAAAACGTCTGAAAATTAACATTTTCCCTCGACCCAATCCAGTTTAGGTTAGGAACATTCATAGGTAAAGTGGTCATACCAAATACAATGGTGCCCTCAGATTTTAAATTGGTCATTCATTTGGAAACTTCCACAATCATTCACACACGCTGAGTCACTTAACAAAAAAAAATGTGAAACCACCATTCTTGTCTCACTAGGCCTCTAAATGACATTTCATCTTTATGCTTGGTCTCAAAATAATTTCATATAATATTTCAAAACAATATATGGAAATTATGAGACATTAAATCATATATATAACAAATTTTAGATAAAAATATTCTTTTTAACTGCTATGAAAAGTTTGAATGAATCATATCACATCGCGTGGTGGTATTACATTTTACAAAAAAACGATAATATTCTATTCCCACGAAAGGGAATTTAAGAAGGAGCATGTGATATAATAATTAAAAAATAACAATAATATCATAAACATCATATATAAATAATAAATCTTTCATTATATACACCTGTGTGATGTGTTGGCAGATAATGAATTACATCATCTTGGGAGGAGGTAGTTCATCATACACATGAATGATGATTTCATAACACATTTAATGGAAAAATAGATGGATTAAGGTTATTACATTAAAATAATTAAATCTTAATATATTTATTTTATTTTTAGTTTATTATATCATCCTGTTATAAAAAAAATTAAATTAGGTGGAGGATGAAATAAAATAAAATGCATAATAAGGGACGTTCCCTCTTATTCAGAAAACATATGTTAGCCTTCATTAGAAGGATTCTTAGGTAGTATTTATGAAAAAATTAATCCCTTTAAGAGGTTATGACATAATTAATGATGTTATTTGGGATGTTATTGGATTAACCAAAGGGGTTTTATGTGAGAAGATTGTATGGTCTTTTAGAAGTGATGTAAGTGACACCCATGTAATTTTTAGAAGGAAAACGTATTACCCATGTTTCTCAAATGAATCAATGGAAAAATTGTCCATTAAAGAAAATATAATATAAATGGATAAAATATGGAAATACATGGGTTTTTTAGAAGTTATGATTTATTTTTTACCTATATATTTTTAGTTTAACCTAAGTAAACCCATGATCACATTAACTAAGAAATATAATTTTTTTTGCTAATCATTATGGTAAAATATTAAATTGACAAAATTATTTAATATTAATTATGATTATTAGAAATATGTAATCTATTTTTTCAAATTCCATTCATATAATGTGGAATATTTAATTTGAAATCAGTCTTGCAGTTGTGATGATAAAGTGTCTTTTCAATGAGAAAATGTTGAAGAGATTAAAAAGAATATATATCAAAATATAATATGAAAATGATTCCAATGAAATAAATTTTATTAATATATATTATAAAAATATATTTTTTCTTTTAAAACATTCTAAAAAAAATTATGTTTTTAATATCTTTAAACAAAATGGAAATTCAAAAAAAATATATTTCACTATTCATTGAAAAATTTATCATCACAGAAAATTTACCAAAAATCATCTTAATATATTTTTGACACAATAAATTAAAAAAAATAAATTTATTTTTTAAAATATATTTATAAACATTCCAAAAAATAGTTTCAAAATATAATTAGAAAATGTGAAAAGTTTTATTTTGTAAAAAAATTTAGTTTTTAAGAATAAATTTGGATTAAATCTAATATTTTGTATAGGAAAAACATTATATGAATGTTAAGACATTGATTGAATAATATATATATATATATATATTATTAAAATCAATCAAAAAAATTGGTTTTTTTATTTTATTTATGTAAATCATGTTTTTTTCATAAGAAATATTTTTTCATAAAAAGATTTCCTTTATTTTAAAATAGAATTTATTTTAATTTATAATTAATTGGACACTAAAGAATTAATTTTATATAAATTTGTAAAAAATATATTTTAAAAAAAATATCGTGTTCATACCCGTCATACTAAGGGAAAGTTTATAACTGTCATATAAAAAATAATATCTTGATAGTATTGAATGTTCTGATAAAACATAGTATTGAATGAAATGTAATTTATCAAAAATAATAAATTTATTTGAGAGAATATTTCAAGAAAATATAGGGCTGTTATACAGATGCATTAGAAAAAATGAAAATCCATCACTATGATATATGGGTTTGTTTGAAACAGTTGTTTGTATTCAATATATGGCCAATTATTTTTATTTACCAACATAGATGACATTAATCCACAATGGTTTCCATGTGTCACAAATCAAAAATGTTTCCCTATAATCTAGATAATAAATATAGATTGGGGGATTGTTATTTTGAAAATAATTTGTCTTTTACCATGTAGGTGTTATAGAATGTTGGTTATTATGTATATTTCTTTTGGAAAAATCTATTTCCTTAGTAATAGTATTATAGAAAAATTATTCTGATTCACATGAGACTTGGGAGCATGAGGCACTAATAATATCAGATTGGCCGCATATTTTTGTTATACGTTCTTGGTAATTTGATTTCATAAAGAATAATTTATTTATGGTGGGGATAATTGTGGAATACTAATATTTTATTTTAGGCAGTTTCTTTGGTTTGTGATGTTTCTTTTGTTTTTGGATGTGTTAGGGGTTTCCATGATCATTAGAACCCTGATTGGTTTTTTAATGTTTTTTATTGTTTGTATAATATATTTTAAGTTAATACTTCACCTAAATCTAGGTAATGGGGTTTAAAATTGTAAATGTCCCTCTATCCATATGTAGGTGTGTTCTGTAATGGTAAACTTGTAATATCAACAGTTTTCTTAGAGTAAAACACTTATGTGTAATGGTAAGGTAAAATTTATAATTACTATATAATAATACATTATGAGTCATATAATTAAAATTTTCACTATCTATGGGTACATTATTAGTTATGTTAGGGTAACCCTAAATTTCCAATGGTTACATAAGGTTAATGCTAGTGTTTGTAATGGTAACAATGACTTCCATAAATGTATCAGTGAGTTGAAAAAGTCTTCATAAGGGTACCTAGGATCTACATAAGGGTACATTAGTTTTTTAAAGTCTGTTTAAGGGTACATTATACATTTTTATGGGTTTATCCATTTATATAAAATGTGTGAATGGGGGGCTCGAGGGTTTTATAAGGGTAATCTGCCACTATGTAAGGGTATGATGGAGTTTCTAAAGGATAAATAAGGGTAAAAAGTATTACACATACACGGAGACTATGACCTGAAATAATGATATCAATGTAACCATTAGAAAATTCCAATTAAATGTAAAACATGTCTTTAAACCTGATTTGATTTTTTCTTCTTCCAAAACACTTGTAATTCAATTTTGTGTAAGTTAAAAGATCTAAAACATGTTAATTGATTTCATTTTACCCAGAAAGATTGTTACTCATATTTTTGTGTCTTTAATCCCTTTTCATATAACATTTAGTGAAAAAATAGAAAATAAAATAGTTTTTTAATTTGGGTGCTTTCATTCTATAAATGATAGTTCTTTTGGTATTTTTAAAAAATACCTAAACCTGTGTTATGCCATTTTTATTATATTATAGAAATATTATTGGGTTACCAACTACTAGATGATCGATAGAATTATGTTTCTATATTTTCCTTTGATCCTGTGTCGTGGAATTCCTCTATGGTATTTTAACAAATCACTCATTAGGGTTATGTTGTTTTTTTAATAAAGGTATGCGATTTAAAAAATCTATATCATTTTATGCCTTCACTGATTCCTTTAACTGACATGCATTCCCAATTTATTTTTTAGGATAAATTTATGACTTCAATAAATAATTTTAATTTTTATTGTTATATCGTGAAACCACATTGATAATTTCCTTTGAAAATTCATTATATATATTAATAAAAATGATCATCAATTATAATGATGATTTATAATAGGCTGTTGATGAAATGAAAAGACACAGGGTATTTTTTCTAGTTAAATTAGGATATTTGATATGTTTAGCTTCAAAAAAACCCATTTTAGCTTTGGTTATTGACATAAAATTAATTGGTTATCTTTAATACCAATTAATTTTAGTTTTTATAAGATAATGAATAATTTTCACGATAAAAATTGATTTAGGATTGTTATTTAAATGGATGGTATGTCTTTATATTTGAAATTAGGGATGAATTAAGTGATGATTGATTTGTTTTTAAAACAAAATATATCCTATTGTTAAATTTTTATTTACATTGAATAACATGGGATGCATGGTAATTAGGGATGAAGAATACAAATAAATAAATAATTTCTTTTAACTAAAAATGGATTTATAATAACAAAATATATCAATACTACTTCAGGCTAGGGAGAATAGTCTTTATAGACCTACTCTTTTCATCCATAGGAATGTTACTTTTTTATTATTCCTTGGACCCAAAACGTGTTTACATTGGATGTCATACTACCTTAATATGTTATATAGTACCTAAATAACCTACCACTTGGTTGGTTAACTATGTTTTTATGATTTTAAAATAATTTACATGCTTGGTGATATGAACTTTTTTACTCATGTCGGTTTTCATACACATACTGATTCATGAATTTTTGGAAAAGATTTTATATCCATATCTACGTGGTTGGAAATTCACATTGTAACTATGTTGTACTAGAAATTATGATATTTTAGAGTTCATGTTTTAATATTGACAATGAAAGCATTTCCATTCCCAGATTTTTTTATAAATTAACTATAAATTGAATAATTTATATGGATTTATTATAATATATATGATTAAATCCTGTATGTATTTGTTACTCACACCCAACCTATTCCATTGGGTTTATGTAGATTTTATTATTTTAGATCTAGGAAAAGTGATGGTTCCACTCGAAAGACGTGTGTTTACATTACAATTAGGATATTTTGGAATTTGTAGTAATTGATGGAGTTTTTAATATGCATGTCACTAGTTACGATACATGTCACATGGTGTTTTCAGATCCTCTAGTTATGATGAGTATTTATTCATACCAACAATTTTATTATTTATTTTCTACTTCAATACAATGAATTATAACTATTATAGATATATTATTTCTTATGTACTCTTATTGATGTCATGGAGCTTATCACCAAACCATGGGGATTGAGAATTTCATTTGGGTCATTTCAGGGTTGGGAATACTAAAATTTATGTTAGTTATTCACGTTTATTTATAAAAATATGTTGGGATTGTGGTGTAATACTAGGAATGTGGAACGAAAACTATATTTTAGATTCATTTGATAGTAGGAAAAATTAAGACTCCTGGGATTTTTTGTATGATATCTATCACTATCAATTCATGTTTCTAAAAATCAAATAATAATAAAGACAAAAAATTCATGAATTTCTATCCTCTACATAAATTTTAAAACCCAATTCACATATTTATATTTCTTATGTACTCAAAGTTCCCCATTGTAAATTGTAGATTGATCGAAAAACATGTCCAAGGCCTACCTTAAAACTCCACTTAACACCATTGAAAGTTGTTCATGCCTCAATCCCACTCATTACATATAATATTTGGTAAAATAAGATATTGTAGGGATAAAATATTTGGTAAAGGTTGGAGTGATACATAGTTAATGATATAAAAAATAGAAAACCAGCACACCAAACCAAAACACACCCTATACCCCATCAAAAATATAATGACATCATTTCAAATTAAAATTGAGGATTCAAGAATATTATTAACCTTCCCTTTGCATCACAAACTTGAGTTAATTTCTCAAAATCATGGAAAATTATATGAATAGATGGGGGAAACCAATGAATGTAGTGGAAAAACAATGTCCCAATATAAAAATTTAGAGAATAAATTATTTTAAATACAAAATTATTTATATAATGGTTAAATATAATTTATCAAATAACCTTGAACATCCCCCCAACTCGGG
This sequence comes from Viscum album, assembly GCA_963277665.1. Lineage (NCBI taxonomy): Eukaryota > Viridiplantae > Streptophyta > Magnoliopsida > Santalales > Viscaceae > Viscum > Viscum album. The sequence goes on from OY728134.1 coordinate 1,076,240,846, forward strand.
TGTGAGAGTGTCTATATAGGTAGTGGATAATAATCAACATGCCCGAGAATGATTCTATGTAGAGATGGATGATAGTAAGACTCATACATGTACTTGTACTCTCGATTCTTCTCATTGATTGGTAACTCCTATTAATTACTCCAAAATCCATTTTTTGAATCACTATTTAAGATGAAACTTTTTTCAATTATGATTCAAGTATTTCATGATTTCTCCAAATAAAATTAATGGAATATAATTTTTTGTATGACCATGCATGCATGACTACCCTGTCCATTTTAGCTCAATCTCAATCTCAAAGATTGTATTTATAAATTTTATTATCAATCTCGAAGTTCCATTGAGCTATTAATGGGTTCTTATAATTTTTATTGGTGGCTAGGAGCCTAGTATAATATTCTTGGGGTGATGAAAGACACTTTCTATATTTAGAAAGATTTTATATCTAATAAAGACTCTATTGGAAGAAGAAAGTACATATGGGGATAATAACAACTATATTCGGGCTTTGTAAAACTATTCTATATAGATAATTGACATTGACTCAAACTCATGATTCTATTAGAGTGATGAAAAACATTAATTGGGTTGTGGAGGATGAGAATCCCTTTCTATAATTTCATTGGTGTCATAGTGGGTGGGGTTACCCAAAATATTTTATCATAATGGTTATTATCTTATGATTTTCATGTAGTATAAGTTAGGTTATTGGGATTATGTTATGGTCTAACCGATGTTTTGTTGTAGATCAAAGATATGTTTATTATATAACATAGACTATATAATCTCCCAAGATTTCATTGTGCTGTACGAGTTATCTTAGTTAGTAGAAACAACATCAATTAGATGTTTTATATTCCTAGGATGTTTAGGTGGAATAATTAGTATGTATGAATAATATGGGGGACTTCCATTTGGAATATCTTTGTGGACAAAAAACCATAAAAACCACTATAGTATTATTTTTTAGGGTGAAACCTTTTTAGGGTAATTTTTCAAGTTACTCCCATGAGATGATGGATGTTCTGTCATCCCAAATTTCCCAAAAATCCAATAAAAATTGTTTTTTAGTAAGATGTTTTATATCCTAAACATATAATAGAGAATATATCATTAAAAATACAAATTTAATCTATTATAAAAATAAAATAAATTATTACCATATAATAGATAATTTTTATTATACCCTATATTAAGTAAATATAGGGTTTATTTTCAAGGTAAATATATACTAAATGGGAATCAAAAAATTAGATAAATGACCCATCCACAATGAGAATGTTTTGTGAGATATATTTTTCTCTAATATCTAAATTTTTATACGATCTCGGTGAAAGACTCTAGTCATTGTTTAATATAGAATGATAAAGTTCACCTTTCATTAATATTAATATGATATACATTATAATTTATTTCTCTATATAAGAATTATACATTTGTGATAGGAAGGACCTATAATCATACTTTACCCAAATATATATTTTACTTTTATTATAATTTTTATCAAAAACAATAATATTTTAATTTGGTTGTTTCTTATGTTTTATAAAATATATTTTTATGGGAATAAGAACGTATCATGTTATATGTGTTACAGGATGAAAAATAATTAAATTTTCAAACAATTTAGATTATATCAAAAATTTTATACATTTTAATTTTTCGAAACTATTAATATTTAAAGTATAGGAAATCATTTTTCTCAAAAAATATTTACATGGGGATAGTTTTATTATTTACATGTCTTATTAATGAGTAAATATGACCAAACATTTTAAGGAATCATAAAATATTCTACCACAATTTATTTTGAGTCAAAAACACAAAATATTTCTATTATTCTAATTAAATATCTTGTAAAAATTAATTTTAAAATAGAAAACTGTAGTTTTTTTACAATCAAATGTTTATATGGGGTTTTATGAAAATGGGGAAAAACTACTCTATTTAACACATAGTATAAAATCAATGATTATTGTATAAAAATGAACATAAAATAAACATATCATTTTAATACAGTGTAACCTATTTCTTGTTGAGTTTTGTGTCACTAATAAATAATAATTTTTTATTATATTTTATGTGAAAAAATAATTCATTAGAAAAAATTCAATCATAAATTCTCAAACAAGATATTTTCATACTTGCTACCGTGATCAATAATAATAAAATTTAGAATAAAAATATTTTTATGTTTCTATCATCTAAAAGTGGATAAATTAATTGAAAGAACATATTTTTAGAGTATTTAATAGAATTCAGGTAAACCCTATTTAGTCATCCATAATTTCAATGGAATAGATTTTCCCAAAGGTTTTTTATATTACATTAAAAAAACACATCTTTATAGACCAAATATAATGGGTTTATTGTATTCTAAAAATATTATATTAAATTAAGAACTTTTTTTCTCATTTACGTAACTCTCATATACACATATTTATTATAAAATGATATTTTTATATTTTTTGAAATATTGATTCCAAAATTATTATTAAAGTATCTTGGAAGTAATACCTAAATTACTTATTTCACATCCATTTATCGTGTTTATTATTTTTATTTCATTTCATATTTTATTATCTAACATATTTAAATAAAAATCCCTAATATTAACATTTATTTTTGTAGTATAAAATATAAATCATTATTATCATGAATAATAGATACCATTTTACCAAAAAAGGAATTTAATATATTGATCGTTCAACTTACTGATAATATAAATTTAAATTGTAAACTATACAAACAAAAATTATTAAATTTTTATATTCTAGTGATATTACCTAACCAATACACATTTTTTCTACATCAATCAATCATAATGAGTAATCTTCGCTCTTTAAATTTTATATAATATCTATTAGTTAGTTATATTTAACAAAATTTCACATTATAGAAGAATTTTTTATATTAATAATTTGACTTTTATTTTGATTATATAAGATTCATCGTTACTTTTATTTACCAAATTGTTATTATTTAATGGTTCACAGAATAACACCAGATTTTTAGAGTGAAAATATGTAATTTTTTTTATTAAAAACAAGTTCCCTTGAAGAAAAATTGAAATGGAACATAATATTTAAATTACATTAACATAGTATAAATCAATTTAATTAGTTTCTCATTTAGTGGTAATGTTTAATATTTTCTAATTTTGAACCCATGTTTTTCCAATTTCATCATTAAGTATATACCCCCCCAAAATTAAACCTTTAAGTCATTTCAAAGAATGAAAATTATTTGGGAATCTCTAGGGAGAGATGTTGGTAACCCTGAAGTAGGATTGATAAAAAAATGATCTTCTTTATGTATTACAAATAATCGTTTATGGAATAGTTATTATAATCATTAAATATTCTGTATTTAATTATATTTTTATTCTTAAATGAATATATCTAATATATATTGTTCATATCTACATATAATGGCTAGTGATACCATATATATATCTCATAAGGAGTTGTAGTAATTATTGGTCAAACATATTTATGGAGCTCGTTGAGTCTCTCTACATGTTCACTATAGTAAGAAGTGATAAAAATTTGTGTAATGGAATATATCTGAATCTAATTATTGAGATATTTTGGGAAAAATATCGCTGAAAAAATATTTAGAAATATAAATTTTCAAAATAATATGTTTTCTATCAGAGCACAACGATCCAATCTGATCCTAGTGACTGACATGCTAGTGGGTGAGGTGATTACCAATAAATGTTATATTCCCGAAATAGATCTTTCTAATGAATTTTAATATATAAGATGACTAGGTTATATAATAATGATATTAATTTTTTCCTTTCAAATAGTTTATTTTATATTTGAGTAATTCATATCAGAAAATTATACATCAACAACATGATTCTAAATACTCATGTTTTTCTCATTAGTCATGAAAACCTTCTTTGTTGGTTTTCATATAGACATAAACCAAAAACATCTTTTATTATGATATATGATTATGTTAAAATTTCAATATATAAAAAACCACTCACTTATTAATAATTATTATAAATTGTTTGTAATTTATTAAACTGAAGTTTGTGTAGGGAAGATTTTTTTCTTTGGAATATGACCAAGAAACTTCTAGTAAATATAATATAATTATTATCTTAACATAGAGGATGTGTGTGTGTGTCATCTCACTAATTTTTTATCAACTATTCCCTTAACCTCATCATGTATTCCTCTACTCTTATATTGGGATGATATCTATAATAGTGAAGTGAGAGATCTTTTGGACTTTCAAATTTAACCATCTATATCCAGAAGATGGAGAAGGATATCACGACGTGTAACTGGGTTATATGCCATGTAATTATTGATGGGTATATGATGATAAAGGGGTTTTTTTTGAAAGCTTACATGTCATAAATTGTGACTTCAAATTGAAAATGTTATAAATAATTAATTTTTATTCCGAGGTGAAATAATTTTCAACATATTTGTACACCATAGTATTCATTTCCTATAACTATATTACATGTCTATAAGAAGCCTATGCCCAGTTTTGAAAAATGGGAACAATAGGTTTTTCTCATATCTCTTCTCTAGGATTCTTTACCCTCGACCTACTTATCTAACCAATCATTTTTTAGAGACTCTACTCGTAAATCAATCTGTTCAGTGTTGGATATCAATTGTAATTGTGGTGCATCTCTCTGGGTAAGTGATATTTTTGTATATTCATTTCATGTGATTTATATAGTACCCTAACATTACAGTATCAGATCCCATGATCTATTTTTGATGTTCCATCTCATATTCTACTATATCTCTTTTGATATCTTGTTCTGGAGGCTGTTTCTTGGTTAGTTGTGGTGCAACGAGCATCAATCTTGAGGTATGCAGTGTTTTCCTTTTCTTTTGACCCCATGTATTCTAAATTGGATTAATCCTAAGAATTGGGTATTTTATTCGAGGTCCTTCACTGACTTCATTGGGTTTCATTGATTTTGGTTTCTATTACCGGTGTGTGAAACCAGAGTTTTGACGAAGGTGGTTCAATCTATAGCCTATGATAACATATATTATTTTTTTTTATTACAGTCTGATTCAAAATGAAATATTGGAATGATTATTTTATGTGTGTTGAGAATATTCTTCAATGAAAATTGGGTTTTACTTGGTTATTGATAAATTTAATGAAAAATGGGCATTTTTAGAGCATTGAAATGAAATTTGAATTTTTGTTTAAATGGTTATCAAAGAATTTAAATGAATTGGGAAATATAACAAATGGGTTAACTTGGGTACATAAGTGTAAGGTTTATATTGTGTCCATTTCAATTGTTTTGGGATTATAAAGGTGGTTTTTTAAGGTCTTTTTTCTATTTCCTAGTTCCGTTGTTCTTGGGGACCTATATTGAATTTTTTTGGGATTACTCATGGGATATTCCTCTACTTCATGGGCCCATTGTTCTTGGAATTGGGTTGCTCACTTGATTATTTTATTATGAGTAGTATATGGCCTAGAACTATAGTATTCCTTGGTGTAGTGATACCTGTTCTGCTATTCTTTAATGGTTGTATTTCTGAGTTATCCATGATATGCATGTTTATGATTGTGAAAATATATATTGAAAATGTTCTTCGAAATTGATATACATGATTTTTTTATAAATGTGAAAAAATGTAAATTCTTACCATGATTTCTATAAAACTAAATTTCACTTATCATGCCATATTTTTAATTAAAATAAACATATATGAATTTTTATATGGAGGCTTATTATGGAACACCTATATAGGAACCCACTGAGCTTTTATTTCATGCCATGCACACCTCTTTAGTGGTGCATAGACCTTTTTCTCTTCCAGTGTAGGGAATGGAAAGGTGTCATAGTAAAGTGATGAGGTTTGTGTCACCTAGATGGGTTGGTGGTGGTGATATGGTTTGAGTTTTTCAATTCCATCATTTAGAGTAGCTATTTGGTTGGGTTCTTTTGCAGTTGTAATTGTCCCTTGTGGGTTTTATCTAATTTTTCTACTGAATATTTCCATTTTTTTCATACAGTTATAATATATATATATATATATTTAATGTGTATTTTTTGGGTGAAATTGCTCCCTATGGTTTGTAGTTTGATGCCCAGTTGCTATTACCTACCTGTAGGGATTCAGAACACCCTTCAGGTATGTGAAAGATCTGGTTGGGTGCTAGATTTTATGGTACCCTGGTTTGGTTTGATACAAATTGGTATCAAAGGATAGTCTATCCTCAAGAGTCCTTGACCTGGGAAAACTATTAGTCTGAAGATAGGATTCTAGGGAATTGAGAGTAATATTGTGATAAGTTCCTTTCCCACTCAAATTGTGATGAGACTCAAGTTTTGATATGATATTGGGATACATGTCTCTAGAATTCTTTTTTGTTTTAAATATTAGTTTCTACTTATGTGTGTTCTAGTTTGAACCAAGAATTATACTGTTGTCTAACAGTTTTTATAATTTTTTGAGCGGAATAATGCCTCAAACACGTCTTCCAAGACTTCAGTAGGAGGATGCAGCTGATTCCCCTTAAGTGAATCCTTCGATAAATCAAAATATTATCGAGACTATCATACATTAATTTTATCCTATCGATTAGGGTGTACCTAATTTGAGAACACAGTTGGTAAGGTATAGCCATGTACTGGGGGAAAAATAGATTGATCCAAGGAATACATTCATGAGAGGATGCCATCCATTAAAGGGACTACTGATCCTCAGGAGGCAGAGGACTGGACGAACCAGATCGATCTGATCTTCGAATTTCTAGAATCACCTATGAATATTACAGTAAACTATGTAGTATTTAAGCTTGAAGGTGCATGAATGTGATAGGGTGATTATTTTTTCCTAGAATATATGTACATGGAATTGGATTAAATGTGGTTCAAACCCATTTTCATTCAAATTTCTTATCTAGAGTCCTTGATGTTGGAAAGGTATATTGAGTTCATGTATTTACAGTAGGGAAAATATTTGGTTTGAGAATACACCAATTATTTTTCTGATATTTTCAATTTTCCCCAGGGATAGTGAAGAAAGACTAGATAAAGTTTCTGATGTACGTATAGGTTTTGAAGCGAAATATTAGATCTTATGTGTCCATGTTGAAATTTTCTACCTATGCATAAAAAGTTGAAAGATTTATGATTTATGAAATTAATACGGAAGGTGATTTTGGATTTTACACCTCTTATCTTCCATTGGGTGGAAACATTAGTTGCCCACATGGGGATAAGAGGAACTTGAAATATCCTCACTAGAATAGTGGAGGTGGGTCATAGTAGAAAGCTTCATATGAACCCTATATTACATTGTGTAATGTGCCTAGTAATTTCTATCAGTGAGGAAATGTCAGACACCCCAAATGTTTGTGTCATATTCCCATGAAGATGTGAATCAATATTGGATGTTATGTTCATCTATAATGCTTTTCTAGGTGATGACTATGTCGAGTTATGGATAAGGTTAGTCAGCTCAAAATGCTTCTATGGTGTATTCGGAAGCATCAATGACAACAAGTCTCTAGCCACAGGCCTCAGGGGTGAAGAATTTTCGTGTATTATATTAGTGTGTAGTAGAAGTTGACACATTCACAAAAATAGTGAGTGGTAAAATACTTATTTCATTTTCAGTAGTAATTTCTATATTTCATATTAGTGCCTACAATTCATTTATATATTTATGTTTTTTATATCATTAAACTTCCAACAGAACATATATCCTTATAATTGGAGATAGTGAGACCTCTTGGTAAGAGGAAAGAGTAGGGGTTTTGGTGTCCTTATTCATTAATGATTTCTGATACAGAGTTGGTCTGGGATTTTCTCATTCTTCATCTTGCTCTGTCTGATGTTATCACTAGTATGGATTTGCCTTCCACACTTCATGATGAGGTTGATTGTTATCATTGGAATGTTTCATTTCTTGTTTCTAATGGGAAATCTCATGTGTATTAAGGGGATTGAGACCTTATATCTAGTCATGTAGGACCTTTTCACTCATATCCCATGAGTTTTTTTGTTGTTGTTGTGTTTGAGCCTAATGATGTCTACTCTATTGTTGATCTTCCCCTTGTTGTTTGAGACAGATGATATTTATCTTCTTTCTCCATAGGGATAGGTATTTTTTATGATGAATTCAGTGTCATGTATGATTACAATATTGATACCTTCTTATGATATAGAACAAGCAGAGCTGAAAGCGCTCATGATTCAGTTGGATGACCTATTGGAAAAATGGGTTGTTCTCCTTATTTTTCACCTTGGGTAACCCCATTTCTCTTTTGAAAGAAATCAGATGGTTCAATTTGGTTGTGTGTGGACTATCCGAAGTTGAAATGTGTAAATGTTAAGAAAAACTATCATTTCCCCACATGGATGATTTTTTTATAAGTTAATGGCGAAAAGAGGATTTTGATGATTTATCTTTAGTTGGGAAATCATCTGCTCAATGTTTGGGATTCTAATATACCAAAGACTTGTTTTAGAAGCAGGTATCACTTTTTTAAATATTTTATGGTGACTTTTGGTCTGACTAACTCTCCTATAGTTTTTATATCATTGATGAATAAGATATTTCATCAATATGTTGACACTTTTTTGGTAGTATTCGTGGATTATATTTAGGTATAATTGAAATATGAGTGTGATCATGAGAACCATATGAGATTCATTATAGATATTTTGAGAAGAAACCATTGGTATGGAAATCATTCAAAATATAGGTTCTTGATTGAGGAAGAAATGTTATTGGGCTCTAGAATTTCTAGGTATGGCATATCCGTTGATCCAAAGAATGTAAGTGATCTTTTATCTTGGAAGGAACCACTGAATCACTTTGAGATACAAAGCATCATTGGCCAAGGGGGAAACTACATATGGATTTTCAATGACTTCTCAATGTTGGTGTCCACATTTAATACCATTACCAACAGTTAATTAAAATTCACCTGGGATTCGATGTGTCAGAATTCTTTTGATGAAATGACAAGGATTCTGACATCATCTACTATTTTGATCTTATATGAGCCTGGTAAGTGGTATGTGGTGTTTTTTTTGTTATGGTTCTCTTTTGGGATGCATTCTTAAGCAAGATGACCATGTGACAGCTTAAGACCCTTATTATCTTCGACTACATGAAAAGGATTTACACACTCATGATTTGGAGCTTGTCATAGTCATTCGTGTGCTTAAATATTGGTGATGATATCTTTTTATGGAATGGTACATGGTCTTTTCTTATCCTAAATGGCTGATCAATATCTTTTCTCAGAAACACAAAAAAAATCATATAGAGATGGTGGGAATAATATCTTTATATTTTTTGACATCGATATCGCCTACACCCTATGAAAGTAATATGTCATTGAAAAAACACTCAGTAGGAAAGTACCATCACATATTGTTATGGAATCGAAGGACGAGTGTACCCTTAAAGAAATTTTTACTCAGTTACACCTTGATACTCAAGAAGATGTTTCATGTATGGTATTGTTCAGTCATAAGTTATCATCATCTCTCCTAATGTCTATTTATGATAGATAGTAGTCGGATGATGAGTTTCATAACACATGAGAAAGCATTTATGTTGCGATGTCTATTTTGGGTTGGTCTCTCTCTTCAGATGGTATGATTCACTTTTAAAAAAGTATTATTATATCAGAAACTATGAGTATTTTAGTCTTTTTCAATTGTCAAATATCATAATAGGATATTCATCAATTTGTTACGAAGATGTATTATGATATGAGGCAGTATTTTTGGGGACTGGGTGTAAAGAAAGAAATTCCAAAGTTTGTGTCTTGCTCTTACACCTGCCAGCGAATAATGTAAAAGAAATTGAAACATTGCGGTTCACATCATCCTCTTTTAGTGATGAAATTTAAATGGGATGTGGTATCCATGGATTTTCTTATTGGATTACAACATAATCCATTAGGGATGAATTCAATATGGGTTATTGTTGATCAGTTGATGAAGTCTCCTCATTTCATTCTGATCAACAATACCACTACAGTTGATGATTTTGTTAAGATTGATGCACAATTACATGGGGGTCCTTTTTCTTGTGTTTCGGATAGGGATCCTAGGTTTAACATGAGATTCTAGATGAGTCTACAAGAGGAAATGGGAACTTAGGATAAAATTAAAAAAATCATACCATCCACCGACACATGGTAAGATGGAGTGAGTGATTGTGATCATGGAAGATAGGATTCGTGCCTATGTCTTTCATTTTGGTGGATCGTGGGATAACCATATAGGACTAGTTTTGTTTGTTTACAAAATATTTATTAGTATTCAATAAGAATTTACCCATTCTAGGATTTTTATGGGTTCCCATATAGATCACATCTTTTTTAGGAAGAGGTGAGAGAAGTATCTCTAGTTTAGCCATGTTTGGTTTAGTATATTCCTATTAAGATTCAGGATGTACATCTTCATATGATAATATCCCAGAGTCGACAAAAATCATATACAGAATTGCATCATTGGCCTATGGAGTTTTCTATTCATCACTTGGTTTTCATGAAAGTTTCTCCTCTAATGGCTCTTTTTCGACTTAGAAAGTTGGGAAAATTGGCTCCATTGTATATTAGAATGTATGACGTCACAAGCAGCTCAAGAAGGTTCCTTATTAGTATGTATTTCCATTTAAGTTGATTTGAATTCATGATGTTTTCCACATGTCTCATCTTAGGATTTGTCACCCTGATCTTGATGACATTTAGAGTTGGGATGAAATTGAGTTAGAGATATATGATTATGATTTAGAGAAACCAGTTGAGATCATTGACTCTCAGATTAAAATATTTTGTGGTAAGATGATTCTGTTGGTTGGAGTTTTAAGTAAACTAGGATTTGATTCTCATGATACATTGGAACATGAATCATTGATGAGGGAGTTGGGGCCTTATCTTTTCCTATGGATTACATCTTCCACTAAACATCTTAGGGACAAAATGTCTTTATGGTGGGGAGTTTGTAAGACCTCATTACTATTTTATTAGGTACTTTATTAACATTATCATGGTTTACCTCTCCTTTTATATTATAAGGATACCAATCATGGTGAATTCAGAGATTTTTCAAACATTCAACATTATGTTGTTATTTTCATAGGATGAAGAAAATTTTTACAAAGTGTCACCAGCTTACATACAGTGTAACTGTGTTACATGTTGTGTAATTTTTTTTGGGTAAAATCCCTGAAAATGGATTCATGTTTTGAAATATTATGCATCATGAATGGTGGTTTCATGTCTTCAGTGCTTTAAATAACCTATTTTTAATCCGAGGTAATGGATTTATCCATGTATTTTTACACCGTGGATTTTACGGCGTGTAACTATATTACAAGTCATCAAACAACCCACGTCCAGTTTTAAAACACGTGCACATTAGTTTTGTATCAGTTAGTTTCTACACACATCTTCACCCACAACCTAGATCTCTCCCCATGTATTTTTTAGAGACTATACTCCATCTAAATCAATCCATTTGATGTTGGATATCTATTGGAGTTGCGGTGTGTCTCTCCAAGTAAGTGATGTTTTTGTTTCTACATTTCATGTGATTATGGAATAACCATATATTTATGATATCAGATCCATTTATCTATATTGTTTTTTCCATACTTTATTCTTCTCTATTAATTATATAATGTTATTTTGAAGGTCGTTTCCTAGTATGTTATGGTGCAGTAGGCATTCACTTTTGAGGTATGTGGACCTTTCCTTTTCCACAGAACCCATGTTTTGAAATTAAATCAATAATGAGATGTGGGAATTTTATTCTAGGTACTGCATTGATGTTAATGGGTTTTACTGATTTTATATTTCATTATGGTCATGTGTGAACCACGTTTTGAGGTAGGTGGTTCCATATCTAGCATATGAAAATGGATCATTTTTTTCATTATAAACCAATTCAAAATGAAAGATTGGAATGATTGTTTTCTGTTTGTTGAGAAGAGTTATAAATGAAAAATGGGTTTTCCCTAGTTATTGATAAATTAAATGAAAAATGTGTATTTTTTAATCATTGGATTGAGATTTTAAAAGGTTTTAAAATGGTTTTCAAATCATTGATATGAATTGTGAAAAATAGAACATGGTTTAGCTTGTATATCTAGGTGTATGGTTCAACAAGATGTCATCCTCCATTATTTTGTGATTATCAAGGGGTGTTTGCTATGTCTTTCCTCTGCTTAATAGGCATGTTGTTCTAGGGTGCTGATATTGACATTGTTGGGTGTTTACTCATGGGGTATTCCTCTGCTTCCTAGTCCTACTATTCATGGAACTAGTCTGGGCACTTCATTATTGTGGTATAAGTATTACATGGAATGAACATGTAGTATTCCTTATTTTTGATATCTATTCTTCTATTTTTAATTAATTGTATACATTATTTATCCAAGATAGGTATGTTAATCCTTATGAAAAAAGATATGGAAAATATTCCATGAAATTCATATACCTTATTTGGATTAAAACTCTCTAAAAAGGAAAATGTTTACCATGTTTTCTATAAAACGTATCTACTTATTATCATTATTTTTTTTACGTAAAATGATAATATATTAATTTTTATACAGAGCCTTTTTTATGGAACACCTAGGTGGTATCCTACTGAGCCTATTCACACACACCCTGTGAACCTCTTCGGTGGAGTTTGGACCATTGTTTGTCTTCTGGTTAAGGGAAAGGCAAGGCACCATATTGAGGCGGTGAGGTTTGTGTCAGTTGGTTGGGTTGCTGGTGGTGAGATCGTGGGACATTTTCCATTCCATAATTTGGAGTAGCTATTTTTTTGGGTCTTTTTTTAGTTATACTTGCCCCTTGGATTTTTTAGATAGATGGGTTATTGTATATTTCTTTTTTTTTCTTAAAGTTATGGCATTTATATCTTGTTTTCATTCCATTGTTCCTTTTTATTAGTATATATATTCCATGTCGTAGTTTTTTTGGTTGAAATAGTTCCCTCTAACTTTTTTTACGATCCTTGGGATCTTATTTCAAACCCATGGGGATCGGGAAATCCCTTCGAGTATGTGATAGATTGGGTCGTGTGTCAGGTTTGAGGGTACACTAGGTTGAATCATTACAGTTTGTATCTTACACTACAAATTAACATTCAATAAATAGTGTCACCATTTTTTGTGGAAAATGGTAGTTTTCCCTATTTATATTTTTAATTTTTATATAAATTATAAAAAAATTATTGATAACATATAATATACCTATATTAATCTGTCTTTATCAAAATTAAGTCATTAATACACTTATTTAAATTATATGCGTATTTGAAATAGATTATATCTTATTAGTGATTTAATTAATTAAATTCCTTATATATAAATTATTGATAATTTTCTAAAAAATATAGTAAAGGAAATGTCTCATGATCCAGCTTGGGTACCCTGGTATCGCGATAACTAAGACATCCCTAACATAGCCCGAAGGGCATTCCCAATCCCCACAGGTCGGAGAATAGCACCTGGCATCGTACAACATACAAGTGGGAATGATTTTTCCACAAGAATTTGGAATCAAGAGTAAAACTAACAGTATGCATAATTAAAGAAGTTCTACTTGGAGTAGTGTACCAGAATACAAAGAGGCATAATATGCCAAAGTACTACAACCCAAGTGCTAAAAAGGAAAACAGCCTCAAGGTCCCTAAGGACACAACTCACTAAGTCCAAATATCAATAACTGGATCCTCCTCCAAGATATCCCTTCCCTTTGCTCAAACTTGGAAGGAGAAAGTCTACAAACACCCGAAGCCAAAAGAAGGGTGTGAGCCTAAGCCTAGTAGGATACCACCAGAGATTCCATAATAGATGCCAAATATAGATTATCTAAATAAATGCTTTCAATTTTCAATCAAACATTTTTAGAAATTTGAAAGGATATTTTAACAAATCATTCTATAGATTTTCAAATGATGTAAAATTCATCAAGATAGGCATTATAATGATAGAATATTTCTAAAACAATGGATTAAATATAAACAGGAACATAAAACAGTTTATGTAAATTCACCAGGCATGTAAGTAGTTCAAAAGTGTGGTTATACATTTATATCCCATATATAAATAAACAAGCGAGCAACATGGTCATCTGCCAAATGTGTATACACACGTCCCTCTGAATATTTCCAAAGGAGACTCGTCCCCAACCCGTCGGGGATGTGACCCGCAACAAGTATGTTTTAGAACATTGTCGTAGTGTAGAGTGTGTCCAAATAACTCACTAACTTCCTAAGGCATGCATGGTCTCTTACATGATAGGCGAACTATTTTAAGAATGATTAAAATATGATCATTCCCATTCTTCCATTTCAAAAGTGCCGATCTCAATATATTTAAAACCAAAATAGGTTTTATTCAGAAACATGAATTTTTCACAAGATAAAACCAATGGGTTTCTATCAAATCATTTTAAGCCATTTTCACCTGTTTGAAATCCATTCGAAACAAATTCAATCATTTCACAATTCATCTCCACAATTAAATTCAACAATTTAATTGAAATCATTTCCATCAAACCCAACAATTATATTAAACAATTTAAATCATCCAATTTCGATAAACACACCCAATTCAATGGAATTTGGGTTTCCCAAATATTCATTCCTAAACCATTTTAAAAATCTCGATTCACTAGAATCGATTTTTATCAATTTAATTGAAATAAAATATGATCATTTTAATTTAAATCAAAAATTGAAATAAATCAAGAAAATACAAAGATAATCAATTTGGCATGATGAGATGAAACTACCTACCTCGATTTATTGACGGGAGTTAGCCCAATGATAAACCCCAAAAACAGAGCGGCACAACGATATCGATCAAAATATGGAAAGAAATACCTAAAACCAAAATTAAGATCAAAGGATCAAGATCTTGCAAAACTAGATCAAGATTCACAATCGTAGATCTATACCTCAACTCATAGGTTTAGATCCATGGAAACAAAGGAAGTATCCCATGAAAAGATCATGGAAATATAGAGGAATAAACAAGAAACACAACTAGATGAATTACACTTACCAGGAGGAGACCTGATCTTCAATCTGAGCCTTCAATCTCGATGAAAGATGATCAGATCACCTTGGAATATCTGTAGTAGGCTTTGGAAAAACCTAAAAAGAGTCAACCTTGAGCCAAGGTCGAAATTATGGAAGTCCCGGGGGGTTGGTTGGTTTTAAAAAGAATTTTCGGAATTATAATTCGTGCGCATGGTTTACCTGGGCAGAGGCACACCGTTTTTCAAACCGTGCACACATCGTGTGGCACTTACTATCCAGAGATGCTCAGTCTACACGGTTTGGTCACACTGTTTGTCAAACAGTACACACACCGTGCGTACCTCTCTATCAAGTGCTGCATGGTTGGCACGGTTTGGTCACACGGTCTGTCCAACCGTGCACAAACCGTCAACAATCCATTTACCTTTTTATTTACTTAAACATTCTTCCAAATGCACCCCCAAGTCACTACTCCAAAATAGTGGTACATAGAAACATCAAAAGATACATGAAAACATAAAATTATGTTACAACCTCCTCACCATAACTCCTTTCTGTCCCCAGAAAGTTTATGGAGAAACCTCCATGTCAAAAATATGAGGCCACTGCTCTCTCATTAGTGCCTCCCATTCCCACGTCTCATGAAAATATAAACCATGCGGCCGAAGTATACAGACCAAAGGTATTCTTCTCCCATGAAGTACCTTGGTCTCAAGAATCAACAAACCTGACTTCTCATTTAGTCATAAATAAATTTGGTTCAATTTCAAGATCACTCCAACTCACAACATGAGATGCATCAGAGAGATACTTTTGCAGCTGCAAAACATAGAACTTGTTGTGTATCGATGTCAGTTGTGGTGGTAGAGCTAGACGGTAAGCAACTTTCACCATAAGAACACCAACCTCAAATGGTCCCACAAAACAAGGTGCAAGATTCCCTTGCCTCCTAAGCCTTCGATGATCTAATCGGGGTGAAAATTTCAAGAACACCTGGTCACCAACAAAGAATTATAATGTTCTATGGTGAAAATCAGCATAAGACTTGTACCAAATCTGTGTTGTCAACATTCTCTAACGAATCAACTGGATCTTAGCTATCATCTCTTTGACCAAACTCGTTCCTACCAAAGATATTTCACTAACCTCCAACCAAAATAAAGGACATTTACAATGACGGCCATAAAAATCCTCAAAAAGAGCCATTTTGATCGCAGATTGATAACTGTTGTTATAAGAAAACTCAACTATCCCTAGATGATCATCCCAAGACCCACCAAAGTCAAGAACACAAGCACAGAGAATATCCTCAAGCATCTGAATAGATCTTTATATCTATCCATCTGGGTGTGGATGGTTGGATGTGCTCAAACGGACCAGAGATCCCAGTGCCTCTTGAAGTAATTTCCAAAAGAGAGATGTAAACCGAGGATCCCTATCAGAGACTATATCAGACAAAACTCCATGGAAACGAACAACTTCTTTCACATAGATATTTCCCAACTGCTCAAATTTGGTTATATCTCAAATAGGTATAAAGTGAGCCAACTTGGTCAGCCTGTTGATCAAAAACCATATCGCATTCTTCTACCTCTGGGATTGTGGTAACCCAACCACAAGGTCTATATAGATTTCATCCCACTTCCATGTAGGTACTGTAAGTGGTTGATGAACACCCAAAGGATTCTGGTGCTCGGCTTTCACCTGCGGTCATGTATAGAAATGAGATACAAACATAGAAATGTCTCATCTCATACCTGGACACCAGAACTATCCCCACATGTCATAGAAAATCTTCATGGTTCCTGGGTTTACGACCCACTGAGAGTTATGGAAACCCACCATCACATTCTTCCTTGCTCCTAACAGCACAACGTAATGGTTTAGATAACACAAAATACCCTCTTTGGAGAACGACCACATAGTGTTGGTCTTCCCACCCTAAAGAGAGTCCCTAATGCTATAAAATTCATCATCCTATTGTTCTTCCTGAAGAATTAACTTGAGAAGAGAAGAAGTCGAGTGAACATTGGATAAAGAAACTTCATTCGCCTTCCACGGAACTCCAATATGAAACTGAGCAAAAATAGCCATCAAACTACACTCTTCTGAAGATTCTTTCACATCATGTGCTGGAATTTTCTTGCTTAACGCATCATCAACTACATTCATTTTCCTTGGGGCATAGGCAATTCCAAATTCGAAGGATTGCAGGTACTCCACCCAACGCCTTTAACGATGATTCAAATATTTTTTAGAGAAGAAATAACTCAAGATCTTGTGGTATGAATACAAAGAAATCCTTTCTCCATAAAGGTAAGGACTCCAGCACTTAAGTGAATGCATTACAGCTGCAAGATCAAGGTCATAGGTAGGATAGTTCTTCTCATGAGGCTTAAGCTGACAAGACCCATTGGCAAAAACATGATTACCCTGCATGAGTACACATCCCAAAACTAATCCCAATGCATCAAAGAAGACCACACAACCTATCCCAGCCTTAGGAAGAGTTAACACCGGTGCAGTACTTAAGAGATGTTTTAGCTCAACAAAAGAACTTTGACATCTATCATTCCAAGAAAAAATCACTCACTTTCGAGACAGAGTAGTCATTGGAGTATGTAACTTTGAGAAGACTTTAACAACCCGGTGATAATATCCTCCTAAGCCCAAGAAGATCCTAATCTAGAAAAAATTTCTTTGTTGTTCCCAATTCATAACATCCTTCACCTTATCTAGATCAAATGATAGTCTTTGTTCAGATAGAACATGCCCCATGAATTTCGCTTCTTGAATCTAGAAATCTCACTTTGAATGCTTTCCATAAAGTCGGTGATTCCATAAAGGACATAGAACTATTCTCAGATGATGCACATGATCCTCCTCAGACTTGGAGTAGACAAGAATTCCATCCACAAAGACTACCACGAATGTATCCAGATACTCACGGAAAACTATGTTCATCAAAGCCATGAAAACTGTAGGAGCATTTGTTAGTCCGAAGGGCATAACAAGGCACTCATTATGGCCATACTTACTCCGAAATGCGATCTTAGGAATATCATATTCCTTTATCCTCAACTGATGGTAACCAGATCGATGATCAATTTTTGAAACCACTTTTCC
Source organism: Viscum album (assembly GCA_963277665.1). Lineage (NCBI taxonomy): Eukaryota > Viridiplantae > Streptophyta > Magnoliopsida > Santalales > Viscaceae > Viscum > Viscum album. The sequence continues at coordinate 1,076,259,009 of OY728134.1, forward strand.
CATTTCAATTGATCAAACAAATCATCAACTCATTGTAATAGATATTTGTTCTTTATCGTAACTCGATTGAGGTTTCGATAATCAACACATAAGCAAAGTGATCTATCATCCTTCTTAGAGATGAGAACAGGTGCTGCCGAAGGTGATAAACTCGGGCGTATAAAACCTTTCTCAAGAAGATCATCTAACTGAGACTTCAGTTCTTTTAGTTCTTCTAGAGACATTCAGTAAGAGGGAATAAAAACTGGTTGAGTACCATGCATTAAGTCAATAAAGAAATCAACATCCCTTACTGGTGGAAATACAGAGAATTAAAAAGGAAACACATCGGTAAACTCTGCGATGATTGGAGGAAGATCAGCACACATTGAATCTCTCTCCAGATCAAAAGAAAACATTGATATAGCTTTCCCCAAATCTAGATAAGAGGGTGTAGCTCTTCTTGACCTTGTGTCAACTTCTCCCTGAAAAACAAGAGGAACACCACTGGGTGTAGTAAGGTAGACCTGATGAAGATAAAAATCGATTTGGGCATTATTGGCAATGAGCCAATCAATACCAAATATAACGTCAAAATATTTCATGTCAAGAACCAAGAAAATCCAAACATGATCAACATCTGATAGAGGGAAGACATAAGCAGGACTATGGGGACCCTTCTCTCTCACTGTACCATGGGGTGTAGTAATATCCATCACACAAGATAAATGTTCCATATTCATATTTATAAGATTTACTAGATGGTTTGAAAGAAAAGAGTGAGATGCACCAGTATCAAGAAGATTGTCACTAAAGACAAAGATATAGTAACGGTACCTATCACAGTTGTAGGGCTTGTATCAACTACCTCTAGGGACTCTACCACTGTATAAAGAAGCTTCATTCTGGATGCCTGTGGCTGGAACCATTTTCGATGTGAAGCATTTGATTGCCCCATAGAATCTGTAGGTGCTAATGATCCTGTTCCACCACGTGGAGTAGAGAAGTGATGGAAGAATCTCTGTAGGTGACCTAAACGTCTTCAAGAGCTACAGTTATTGGGAGCCTCAATGCAATCCCCTAAGAAATTCCCAGCATTCCACAGTGATAGCAAGTCAATGAATCCCCTCCTAGTTCTACCAGAGGTCTGGAATGACTCTAATGCTGAGAAACAACATGAGAAAAGTCAAGCTTCCGTTTTTCTTTAAAGGAACCCACACTGCCACTAGGAGGGAAATGAACCTCCTTCAACCCTGACTTTCCTGCCAAGTCCATCTCAACCATCATTTCCCTATCCAGCACATCCTAAAATGTGGGTAGCTTTAGTAGGAAAACCTGAGAATGGATATCTAATCGAAGTCCCAACTCAAAAGTTGAGCCTTCATCCTCTCATTAGATACAATATCAGGAGCAAACAGTACCAGCTCAAAAAATCAATTTGAGTACTCAGTCATGGTTTTGTTGACCTGCCCATGCTTGAAGAATCCCATAGCATTGGCCAACACCATTGATTCTGGATAGAACTGGTTAGTGAAAATAACCCTAATTTCTTTCCACTCGAAAACCTCATGTTTCCCAGTCGTCACCATCATGTCCCACCATCTCCTACTTGGTCCTTAAAGTACGAAGGTAGAACACTTCACCTTGATCACATCAGGCGTCTCCAAGAACCCAAACAGACATTCAATCTTACTAAACAATTCCGTATCATGTTGTGGGTTAGTGGAGCCTTTGAAAACTATTGTCTTCTAGCATAGGAACTCTTGAGAATGACCTAAAAGAAAATCACTATGAGGATCTATAGCTGGATCCTAAATAAGAACTAGAGGTGGTGCATGTCCCAGAGCATGGACAGTGCGAACAATCACCTTAACCAGACTCGGATCCACAGTATGACTTGCATACTCAGATTCAGCATCATCCACTTTTTGGATCTGATTCCCACGTCTTCTCGGAGGCATGATGCTACACAGCATAAAAAGACATATATTACCACCCAAACTGAGTAACAAGGAAAACTATTCATAAAATAATGAATAACAAGATTTAGATTCCACTCTATCCAAATCAAAATAGGGAAATTACTAGAACTAATCCACAAGTTGTATTTCCCTAACCAACCCTGGTGACATAAGGTTCATTATGGTGAGAGATAGATAGACACTCAATCACAACTACCTCCTATGTCCTGTCAAGAAAACTCAAATGCATACTGTCATCAAGGAAATATACTTAATCTACCCTCTAATACCACTTTGTCACAAACCAGCCCAGGTACCCTGGTAACCCGATAACAGAGCCGGCCCTGACATTTCCTGAAGGGCGTTCCCGATCTCCACGAGTCGGCGACTAGCACCTAGAATCATATAACATACATGTGTGAACGTTTTTTCCACAAGAATGAAGAAGAAAGAGTTAAAAAAAGTATGCATAAAAAAGGAAACTCCACTGGGAGTAGTGTACCAGAATACAAAGAGGCATAATATTCCAAAGTACTGTAACCCAAGTACCAAAATGGAAAACATCCCCAAGGTCCCTACGGAAACAACTCACTATGTCCAAAGATCAACAACTGGATCAACCTCCAAGATATCCCTTCCCTTTTCTCACACCTGGAAGGAGAAAGTCTACAAACACCCGAAGAAAAAATTAGGGTGTGAGCCTAAGTGCTGTAGGATACGACCAAAGATTATATAATAGATTCCAAATACAAATTATCTAAAGAAAATCTTCCAATTTTCAAATAAATAGGTTTGGAAATTCGAAAGAATATTTTAAAAAATAATGTTTTACATTTTCAAATGATGGAAATTTCATCAAGAAAGGCTTTACAATGATGGAATATTTCTAAAACAATGGCTTAAATAAAAATAGTTACATAAAAAAGTTTATGTAAATTCAGCAGACATGTAAGCAGTTCAAAAGCATTGGCATAAATTTATATCTCATATATAAATAAACAAGCGAGAAACATGGTCATCTACCAAAAGGTACTATAGCATTAACCAGCTATATGATTCCGAACTCTCTATGTGAACTCAGTAAAATGTGTATACACACGTCCCGATGACACTGACCAGTGGAGACTCGTCACCAACCTGTCAGGGATGTGACCCACCACACGTATGTTTTATAATGTTGTCATAGCGTAGAGTGTATCAAAATAACTCACTAACTACCTAAGGCTTGCATGGGCTCTTACATAATGGGGAACTATTTTAAGAATGCTTAAAATATGATCATTCCCATTCATCCATTTCAAAAGTTCCAATCTCATTCCATTTAAAACCAAAATAGTTTTTATTCAGAAACCTGCCTTTTTCAGTAGATAAAACCAATGGGTTTCTCTCAAATCATTTTAAGCCATTTTCACCAGTTTGAAATCCATTCAAAACCAATTCTACCATTTCAAAATTCATTTCCTCAATTAAATTCGAAATTTAATTGAAACCATTTCCATCAAATCCACCCATGAAATTAAACAATTTAAATAGGCCAATTTTGATAAACACACCCAATTCAATGGAATTGGGGTTTTCCAAATATTCATGCCAAAACCATTTCAAATATCTTGATTCACTAGAATCTATTTTTCATCAATTTAATTGAACGAAAATATGAGAATTTGAATTTAAATTACCAATTGAAATAAATCAATAAAATACAATTATAATCAATTTTAAAAGTCAGGATGGAACCACCTACCTCAATTTATTGACGGTAGTTAGCCCAACAAGAAACCACAAAAACCGAGCGGCACAACGATGTCAATGAAAATCTAGATCTAAATCCTTAAAACCAAAATTAAGATCAAAGGAATAAAGATATTGAAAAACTAGATCTATATTCACAATCATAGATCTATACCTCAACTCATGATCCATGTAAACAAAGGAAATCTCCCATGAAAAGATCAAGGAAGTATAAAGGAATAAATAAGAAATGCAACTGGATGAAATCCACTTACCGGGAAGAGAGTGGATCTTCAATCAGAGCCTTCAAACTCGAAGAAAGACAATCAGATTGCATTGGAATCTCTCTAGGAGGATTTGAAAAAACTTAAAAAGAGTCAAGCCCGAGCCAAGGTTTAATGTATAGAAGTATCAGGGATTTGATGGGTTTTAAAAAGAATTTTTGGAATTAGAAACTACGCGCACAGTTTACCGGGGCAGAGGAAATCAGTTTGTCAAAACGTGCGCACATCATGCAGCCCTCACTACCTAGAGATACTCAGTCTTCATGGTTTGGTCGCACGGTTTGACAAACCGTGCACACATCGTGCATACCTCTCTATCCAGTGCTGCTTGGTTGGTATGTTTTGGTCGCACAATTTGTCAAACCGTGCACAAACTGTGTACAAGAAAATTCCTTTTTTTTACTTAAAAGTACACCCAAACACACCCCCAAGTCACTACTCCCAAACAGAGGTACTTAGAAAAATCAAAAGATACATGAAAACAAAATGTGATGTTACAACATTGATGTACATAATACAATAATTTTACTATCAGATATTGAAATTGATTTACATCTATATTTAATAATTAAAACATCAAATGTATTACCCTAACTAAGTAATATATTTGTTACAAGAATATTTGGAAATCATTCATGCATTAGGATGAATTCAAATGAAAGAAAATATGTTCTGAAACTATTTATAGTACTTTCCAATTTTCATTGAAATTCAATCTGATGGATTTTCCAAAAAAAAATTCAATAAAATATTAAATTATATTTTATGTCATATATTATTATAATATTAAGAAATATTATGATATTTCTATTTTTACATTAATGGAAAATAAATAAATTTATTTGTTTTAATAGGAAGAAAACATATTGAAAACATGAGGGCTTATAAACTTTATTTATCAAAATATTTTTTCCTACTTAGATAACAATTGAATTAATCACAATGTTTTCAAAATTTAAACAAAAATAACAAGAACAATTCTATGATGAATGAAATATATTAAGAAAATACTACCAAAAATGACTCCATAATCATTTCCTTCCTTCATTGTTGATACAGTTCCCTTATTAATTATTCAATTCGATTTGACAGACAATTTTTGATTCAGTAGTAATTGGAAATTATTTGGATTATCCATCTAATTAATTTAATCACATATTAAACATCCTAAAAAAATTTGAAAATAAAATTGTTAGATGATGTATATTCTTTTATAATTATGTCACAATCACATATGATTTAGAATCACATGATAAAAGAATAAGGGATTAAAAGAATATTTCACTCCTTATGGAATGTCTGGATGAAATGCTATTCACTGCATGAATTTGGACATTACAGAATCATATAGACTATAATATAACGTGTAAGAATAATGATACATTAAAAATTATAGGATATAAACTATAAGGGATAACTCAATCTTTTTTAAATATGACCTTAGATAAAATAATCATCATAATGTTTCCCAGAAGGATGAATTAAAATTTAAAAATGTTGGGTCTCCAATGTATAATGTTCCATAATAATATATATTTCCTGGGAGGATTGAATAAATATCATATTTACACTAAGATTTACATTCATATAAATTTGTTAAAGGGGATAAAAAATTATGGGGGAATTATAGTGAAAGACAAAAAATAATATAAGAATGATTCCTTTTTCAATGCACGAATTCAAAATTCACATGGTTATATCAAATTATTCCAGAACATTGAGGAAAAATTAATAATATATAATTTTATGTTGAAAATGTTTTAATAAACCCCCCCCCCCCAAAATTTAAATAAATTTTTTCATGTACACCTTAATGAAATTCTCAAGAATCACAAATAGAAATTTTAATCATAGGAGGTTAAATAATTAATGGGAGGATAAAAAAAATGGCAGAAAATGATTAATTATAACTAAAAGATAGTATAGTTATTCTAAATGGATGATAAATGTTAGAAATTAGTTAGTTTTATAGGAGAACACTGAGAATTTTGATACATAGAAGAAGGGAGTGGAAAAAAATTAAAAGGGGCTTGTTGAAAATTTCAAAGTGGAGTGAATTTATATAATCCAACTTCATAGACATTAGATGTAAATTTATAATTTTAAATGAAGAGATATAATTATTTCAATATATTAATCCAAATTATTTTTTAAAATAAATTTGGGTATGCCATTTGTTGTGGTATTTTCTATGATTCCTTTATACCCAATTTTTTAAAAGAACACCATTTCCAAAAAATCAATATAAAATTTCTATAGGGATTAATTAACTAAATAATTAATTTATTTCATTTAATGGAATATGTAATGGAATTATAACGAACCAATGAGTTACATAATTCCTATGGGATTTTAATGAAAACATACTATTCACATGTTCGGTGGAATTACCATCTAGTATTAAACCAATTATTTTAATAAATTTCAAGGAATTTGAAATTTGGGAGTTAAAAAATTAGTATAATTAGAGATTATATATAGTTCAATTAAATATAACAAAGGATTTATGGTTGTCTTTTGGTGACAATTAAGACGTATATATTAACTAACACTTTTAGTAGTTAATATATTAATTGTTTGGAACTGCCTATCATATTATATAGACCATTCTTATCAAATATTGGAGTTATTATTAGAGTTACATAAGATAAATTAAAATATCATATTGGATATGGCATGTAAATACTAAATTTATTTTATTATTGGAAACATGAAAACATGTTGGATAAAATTTTCTTTGTCAAAATTATCGATGATGAGGTAGATAATGAAGTATAAAATTATATGAGTTCTAAGGTGCGAAAAAATATTAAATATTTTATGATTTATAAAATAAATAAGTTATTATCTTGTTATATGGTTCATATATTCACAGAAAACCAGGGATGAATTGGGAGAAATAAAAAGAGTTAAATAAATCTCTTTAATGGACACATATTCTGTAGTTTCATAATATTCACAAAAAAATAAATATGTATTATTTTTAATCAAAAAACAATTTAGTAATTTTTATAGTTTCCATAAAAGGTGAACTATGATATATTTCACTAGAATTATTGATGATAACAATTCACACATAGCCTAAGAAGTTTTATATTTAAAGGGGGTTAATATTTCTACCTATTTGTATAAAATATTGAAGTTATATGTGTTAAAAAAAACTACAAAGTTCCAAAAATAAGTTAAATAAAAACATTAAATAATGTTCAATGGTTGAGAAAATTTTGTTGATTGATGGTGGACTAATATATCAAATTGTAGGCAGTGCATCAATAAGTCCAATTCATGTTATACATAAGAAGGGTTAAATTATAATGATGAATAATGAAAACTATAAAATTATTTTTTTAAGAAAAATTATTGTTTTAAGAGTGTGTTTTGACTATATGAAGATCAATTTATGATCAAGAAATGATAATTTCTATAATCCTTATATTGAGAAAATACTAGAGGGGAAAAATTGTAAAAGAATTACTCGTTCATTTATTGTTACATAGAAGACTGAATTTTAGGATATGTGGTTCCCTGACAAAATTTCAATGGTTCATGATTGAAAAATTATTTGATATTATGGATAGTAAAATTGAAATATATTTTTTTCTAATCTATTGTTTTATTTTTATTTGAAGAATTCTTGGAAAATCTATCCAATGTGCCTGAAATTTGGGAAGAGAAAAATCTGATACTAAATTATGGATAATTATATTTTATACATGATGAAGTAATTTTAATTTGGCATTGAATATATAATGATGGGATTCATGTATTAAAATACATTATTGAGGTTATATATACATAACCAATATAAATTCTTTTAAATTAATTGTTATTCTTCTAGGGGTATGCAGGTTTTTATAGATGAATCATTAATGATTTTTTATATATTCAAAAACTAAAATATCCACTTATGGATTTTTTTAAATTAATGTTTACAAAAATTAGAGGAATATTATCGAATCCAATATGTTTTAATTTTTTATCTAATCATCATAGCACAATTTTATAGTTCACATTTTAAAATCACTTATGGTGAAATTGATTTCACATTAAGGTCTAATATTTCCAATATAATGAAAAATATGTATCATATGATATGTTGTGCTTGTAAAATAATTAATGAAGTTCAATTAAATTATTCCACCATTATATACAAAATAATTGTTGTGATACATAAAATTGATCATCCTATACCATTCAATATTTGACTCATGTGGACTTTATATAGAAAACAATCATTATTAAAGTATTTTATCTCAATGAAGTAATCTAAAACATTTAATCTAATGACTTAAATGATTATAATAGTTTTAATTATAAATTTCATTTATTTATGAATCAAAATATCTTGTTTAATTTCATTGTTTAGAATGAAATGTTTCAGAGAAGATCATTTTTATTACACCGATGATGAATTCCTGAGTGCAAAATTATTCACAATAAAAACTATAAAAATGACTTTGTAATTTATGAATAAAAATTATAGTACTATTAGATAGATAATAAGAGTAATTTCTTGAAATGAATAGGGTATTCTTATTGGTGTTGAAATGTTTTATCAATATTATAAGGATTACGTTTAAAAAGGAGAGGTTAATGAATTATTAGAATATATGTACCGGATGAAGATTTGTCATACATTTTGAATCACATCTATAAGTTCCATGTTTTGGTGTATTATTAGAGTGTAAAGATTTTTTTAACATATTTAATTTATAATTATATCGTTAAATATTCCAATTGAACCTAATGTGTCACCTATGATGGTCCAGATCAAGGCTTGGGATACATTTCCGACCACTCTGATCTAGAAAGTAGTGCCATGAAACCAAACACAATCACGTGGGGTATATTTTATCCAATATACAATAATGGGGGAACCATATATTCTATCCATGAATTGGTTGTGTTTCGTAAATACATTAGATCCTCATGATAAGAAAATAAGAATATTTTGAAAAATGGATTGATAAATTAAGTGAAATCTATAATGAAAATATACTAAGGAAAGACCAATGTGGACATCATAACATATATCTCTCAATACCATGAAACATGAAACAAAATAAGACCATCTCTTTATGTCCTCAATACACAACCTCTTAACATATCGATCTGTAATATGTGATAAATATGAATATTAAAAATCTAGGATATCATCCAAAGGATCATTGAAAAGAAAATAATTATTTTATACAAATGTTATATATATAATGTTTGAGATAAATTAACCTAGTAGGATTTTACATTAGTATAAAAAATTACATATATAATAAGAACCATTATTCCTAATTTGAAATATAATTTTAATAGATATTTTTTTTAATATTTTCATGTGGAAAATAAAATTATTATTCCCAAAAATCTTCTTTTAAAAAATTCAGTTAGGTTTTGATGATAGAATCCATGTTTCCCTAAAACCCCCAACATGAAAAACAATTATTTGAAAAGTAAATAGTGATAAATAATATCATGGGTATTGTTATTAAAAAAATCATTTATTACATTACACTATCCAAAATACCCGTTTAAATAGGTACAAATTCATCAATATAATAAATATTATCTAAATATAAAGTAAAAAATAAGAATAATTGTTATTATATAAAAGAATAAAGAAAAAATAATGATGAAATAAATATATAAAAAGTTAATTTAAAAAATTTATGTGAAACTAATGCCAATGTGATTATATAATCAAATTTACTTATAAAAGGGGAATAAGGATTACATAAGTTAAAACAAGTAAATTTTCATTGAAGAAAAATCTAAAAAAATAGACATAATAAAAATGCATCAATTAAAAATTGATGTCAAATAATTAATGTTTTTGTAAGCTCCATATGTCGTAGAATGATATTCCAAGATAAATATGGTGGACCAATCTATTTGACTATAAATTAATTCTTAATTAAATAAAACAAACCAGACATATAATTTCACTAGCATTATTGGGAACCACTCCATCTAGGTAGAGTAACCTAATTGACTAAATGATATAAGATAGTGTGTAAACATAACTAGTATATCTACTATATATCAATTAAAAACCAGTAATGCAACCATATCTTGAGTTTAAAACCCATAAGTGATGAAACATGTCATATTCAAATATAAAAATCATTAAAATGTTTTTGAGTAAAATCATAATCTCAGATCCCAAAAACACCTTTTAAGTGACAACCCATTTCTCATTTAAATCCAATGATAACACATTTATGTCAAAAAATATCATTTCCTATATATATATTCACACAAAGGTTCTACAATATCAATAGTGTTAGGTATTCCCTGAAAAGCATTTATTATATTTCCAAAAGTCTGAAGAATCATAAATGAAAATTTATTTCATTAAAGAAATCCACAATAAAAAATTCTCTATCAAATATCTAAATATAAACATTTTATAGAAAAATATAAAGTAAATACATGACATAAATATCAATAAAAAATTAAATCTATATACCAAATACTCGTAATATATTAAAACATTCCTAACAAAATTTTATTTTTAAACTGAAATCACTAGAATAAAAAAAGTACCCTTAAATCAAATAAAACTCATTGAAAACATGAATTACCCTGTTTATTAGATCATTTAAGAACATGATCATCACCCAAAATGTAAATTTCATTTATAATCATATTTTGTGCATTATTAAAAACCCATGGAGTATATAAAACCATATTTTATAATCAGAAGTCTTCAAAAAACATTGAAATATCCCTTTGGAAGAAACAGTAAACAAAACAATAAGAGGGGAAATTTTATATTTATTCAAAACATAATATATATATATTTAATGTATATGATAAGTGTTTTAAAATCAAATTCATCACATTATATGACAATGAAATTGGATTTTAAAGAAACACATACAAAAAAATGATAATTCTGTCCCGACTTGATTTTATTCGACATATTCATGAAATATCTGGTTCTAATAAAATCAATTAGATTCCCGAAAATATATAAACCAAAATTTAAATGATAATAATTGAAACCTTCTATCACCATGACCTTTAGTTTGAAGAGATGGTGGTTTGAAATTAAAGTAAATTCCTAGATAAGAAGAGATGAAGAGAAATGAGGCCCTAACCTTTGATATATAGGAGGAATCACCAAATATCCCAAAATAATCCTACATACGAGGAGGTGGAGGGAGAGAGTGACACCCTTGGGTTCTTCTAGGTCGATTCATCAAACCAATAAAATGTAATTAAAACAAAAATAGAGAAAATAATGATTAAAACATAAAAAATAATTTCTATACATTTTTATAGACCCACCATACAGGATCCTAACCCATAATATATTCTCATAAAACAATCCTCCACTGAATGGAGCCATCCAATTCTATATTCAACTTCCCCAGATTCTACAAAAGTGTTTATCCTACTGTTGAAACCTGTAAATAACTCTAAAACTCAAAATTATAACATGAGACACCAAATAGAAAACATTCCCAATAATGAAGAAATTAAACACTCAAAATATTCATCACGTATGTCAAAATTATCCCCTCTAAAACACTTTGAAATATCTAAAAGAAACTCTTCAATCATGAAACTAATGACAATACAAGTTTATCATGTAAATCTAAAATTTTTACGAAATTTTGTTATTCAGAAATTTGGAATTTTATTTGATTATCATGTAGAGAAAACAATCAATCTATATCCCAAATTACAATTTAGTAATATATGAAAACCCAACAAAAATATGCATCATTATTTGGATACACAATGAAAGTGGAATACATTCTATAATATCACCATTTATATAACACTTTTATCTCCTTAAATCTATATCATGTGAGACCCATAAAGAAAACACAAAATACCTATGTATTTAACTCAATATAAGATAGATACCACATATTGGTCTCCCCAACATATGAACTTATTCTTACGATATTGAAATAACAATGTACAAGAACATCTATAATCATATTTTCCCCAAATCCAAATCATGATCAGGGTAATGTAATGAAAATAATTTGGACCTATTGTAACCAAATTATTCAATATGGGATATAGAATATAATGAATATCGGTAAACATAACATCTAAAAAGGTAAAAATATAACATAATCATATCGTTAATATTTTGTAAAATAAAAATGATAAATGTAATTATATTAATAAAGGGAATATCTAAATTAATACACTAATAATGTGACATTAAAGATGTTCCAGTTCAAACTAAGGGACTTAATATACACAGTTAAAAAAGGTTGGGATATACTAGATATATATTCTTTTATAAAAAAATAAACATATTGAATTTTGGAAGATGATTTAATTATCCACATTAATCACCGGTTTTGGGATATTTGATGCAAGATTTATTGGGATAAGTAAACCCTTCATACAAGAATCAAAAAAGGGATAATATCTTCACTAATTTAGTACGAATGGAATAATAGGGTTAATTATGACTAACTATACCTTTAGGCTCAAGGAAATATTAAAACCTATTACAATTGCAAGGATTAGCTTTAAATTAACTAGATATCAAGGAATCAAGGACACAAGTTGGTTATCCTTCGATATTAAATTCTAATAACATGTCCTTATTAAAAAATTCTATATACATGGTCAATCCAACCATAGAAATATCGTAAATTATGTTCAGAAAATTATTACTTCAAATACATGAGATTTCCAGAGGCCATCAATGATTTTATCAAGATAGAAAGGAATTAGATCACTGAAATGTTCTATGTACTCTTTTACCATATGTTCAACTTGTTTGAGACTAATCAGTTGCACTACCTTATCCACATTTACATGTTCATGATAAATCCACTAAATAGATATGTTCATGAAGTATTCCCTTAACATGTCTTTAAGGGGATGTGATTTAGTAATTATTTTCAATCATTTCATCTTTTCCATCAAATGTAAATGTGCTGGCCTCAACATTATAGGATGTTGGATTATAGAAAAAAATATTCCCTATACCATATTAAGAAACTAAATAAACTCATATATACTTAGATATCCATGGAATATAGGGGATCATTCTTAAAAAACTCTCAAATAAGATTTATAAATTGTAATTCATTTAATCATGACAACCTATACAATGTATATGTGAAACTAATAACAAGATGAACCATATCTAGATTATTATAATGACAATAACACAAGAAATTTCAAAAAATATTCTTCCACTTGTTTTACAAATAATTTCATATTGGATTACTTTTAAAATATCCTAAAACATAAATTGACTTCAAATTATATTACAAGACCAAAATGACACACCAAAATGAAACTAGATAGTATAAAATAAATGTAACATGAAAATGAATATAATGGAAACACAAAATCATATTATCATCCACCATCATGAGAAACATGAAATAACACTCCCAATAATTTTATAAATACAATAACATAACATTATTTCTATAAAACAATTAGAGATAGATTAACATTCAAAAAAATTAATTTAATAATATTTATATTTTAACAATAAACCCCTATTATAGTAATAGACAACCACAACATTATTATCTTTTCTAATAAAAAATATATATTATATATGGTCAATTATTTTATAAACACATAATAAGAATAGTAGTCTATGATAATAAATTTGGTAATTCATTTATGAAATGGCATATTATTAAGAAATATAAAATCTCACAAAATCATCCCTTATACATTACATATACCCCCATAATTTATTTCATAATACTAAAAGGATTTTTTATACATTACTTATGAAATAACAAACTAAAATTAATAGTAACACACATTATAAAAAAATTAATATAAAAAGAATTTTTCAATTAAATTATAAAATTCTTTCTCATAACCATTATGTAGCCCTTTAAACACTCATTTAAATGAATTAAAAATAATGAAAATATTTTTTTCAATTAATAAACTAAACCATAATATTGAATAATAATAATCAATATAAATAACATAAAATATGAAAAAAGTATAAAAAATCAAATAAATCTCATTACACATTTCTATTTGATGAATAAAAAGTATTAAAAACAATGTTAAATTAATATTTATTCATAAATACAATAAAAAACTCTAATGAAAATTTGTAATGTGAAAACATGAAAACATCAAAAAAATAACCATGGTGAACGATATCTGTGAATGGTCTATATCCCATGCATACTATTCATAAAACCTATAGGTTACCTTTCCATGTTCGTTTATAGACAATTTTCTACAAAACATTATGGGGAGATTAAACCCAAAAAAAATTATAATTTTCTCAATTACCATTGAATATATCAGTTCGATAATAAAAGGGTTTCTCATAAAATTCTTCATATTAACCTCCCATTTCTATAACATCCCTCCTCAAGTTTACCTAATACCCTAAATATAAAAAAATGGGATCTTATACCATTTTTTCATGGAACAACCCACATAAACCAACTATGTCACCCATTTCATCTAATGATAATTCTAAAGGAATATTATCGATTATCTGAGGAAAACAACATGTTCTATGAAATCAAACAAAACCATGTTTGATTAATTTTAGCAGTTAATTTTAATGAATAACCCATATATTTCTACCTCGAATCTGTAATGATGCACATATATATATATATTGGATTCTCATTCAAGAAAAATAAAAAAATAAAAAAATATAACCAAACTAATTAGGAATAACGAAAAACAAATTTATACAACCCATGTAAAATTCTAAACAAAGTTAACAATACAATACACAAAATATATAAAAAAATTCTAATGAAATATTATTGATGTTTCTATAAGATACATCCTATAACACTGTGAAAGATTAAACAACACATGAGAATATATTTGTAACATGATTTCTATAATATGGATACTCGAAATTTTAATACATAAATATTACATCTTTTTAATCAATATTCATTACACAAATTAATTATCCACACCAGATTATTTGTGTAATAGTATGTTTAGAAATGTTGATACATATAAAATTGATCAATGATATATATATCATCTCCGAATTAGTTCTTTAGTATGACAAACATTTTATGAAAAAACATATCTAAAAAATATATTCATAACCTAGGGAAAGGAAACATGGTAATTGGTGACATCGATTTCTCTATAAGGGTATACAGTGGATATATCATCATAACAGGGTTATAGGGGTCTGATACTATGATAATAACATTTCAAAGTCCATACCATTCTTATCATGGATCATAATCCTAAAAACCTGACATTATTATCGGTAGTTTATAAGACATGAATCACAAAGAAATCAAATAACATGATCCATTAGAGACTAACTCTTCCACAATACATAGATTTGTGTCATAAATATAATCTTATAACATTTTCAACATGTTTAGAAAGAGAATATCACTCATTATGTTATGTGATTAAAATAAGTCCCTCACATTATAGAAGGTCCTAAAAGTAGGTCCACACATAACATTATACACAATAAATCTATCTCTATATATAAAAAAATGTACATTAAATCAAGTTAAAAATGAATAATTGTGAACATGATATATTTTTCACTCATAGTACAAGTAACTCATGACTAACCCAACATTACCCAATTCATTGGACTACTATAATGGGCTCACCCTTCCTTGGTTTATAAGGGAACCACTCATCATCAGTTAATAATGTAATCGCTTATCCATGGTTTATATAGAAATTACACATAAAATTATAAAAACCATTCATATTTGTTTCATAAGATCATAAATGATTCATCATCTCATCTCATCGTAACTTGTTAAAATAAATTTGGTTTCATAAAATTTTTATTATAGTATAACCCATAGAAAATAAGTGGTGTTAAATAAAATATTATCATCTTAATTATAAACAAAAAATTACTAATAAATAATACGTATGGTATCATTGTATTATATCCCCCATAAAAAATAATTTATACTAAATTATAATGTGATTTATAAAATGAAATAACATAAAAATACCATTAAAAAATATTGAGGAAAATAACCATTCCATAATAAAATCACATTTAAAAATAATAATATTTAAAAAAATATTAGGGAAACCCATTTTATTTAAAACAAACATGGAAACATGTAGAGGAAATGTCATGACCCCGACCACAGTGGTCTAGAATCTGTGCCTGGAATTAGGTGTGCAATTTTTTCATAAATACATGTATTAAAAAATTACACATCTTGTTCCAATATAGAGGATCAATTCAGTTTATGTTCTAGAAAAATAGATGATGCTAAAACAATTTTTTCAAAAACATGAAAATGTTAAGCTTCATATTTATTTCATTACATTAATGTACTCAAAACATTGAATAATATACCAAACCATGTAAAACATAAATTAAAATGTAGGGTGTGAATACAAATTCCCATTAAGGGGTTTTAAAATAATTTAGAAATTCTTTTTTTAAAACAACAATCGTTGAAATAATCATAAAATTTTTTCTTAAGAGGAAAACATTACTTCTTGTGGGACGTCATTAATCATTTAAAAGTTTACTTGAATTTTTTTTTTGAAAAACCTTTTACATAATATTCCTATGTGTTTACTTAAAAGCATATATTAGAGCATAAATAAGGTTTCATATAGGTGTAAAAGAAATTCATGAAATGTGCATAATTCATAAATTGATCAATCCAAATCTAAATGCATAGTTATTAACATGAGAATTCATATCATGATTCATTAGAACTTAAATGAAATTTATATGACCTTAAATTTAGATACCTTTTCCTTGTATAACATTCTATTTGCATAGTTAATTACTCTTTATATATTTATCACCATTATCATATTATATTGTTAGCCAAGGGATATTATATTAGTCGAATAATCCCTTGGTTGATCATTTACCAACACTTATTGAGGGAATATACAATTATAGACACTATCAAGACCATGCTCCAATACCATAAAAAATGACCTAGTATAGGTTAAGGCATACCTCCAATCCCATTTCCCATAGTATTACAGGTCAGGGATAACCACAAATCCTATTTCCCATAGCTTCATAGGACAAGTCTAACTACCAAGAACGTCACACATGACTTCTCATGAGTCTCAACATTACCAATGCATTGGAGCGCTATCTAAGCACACCAATCTTCTCATTTTAGTCTAATAAATTTCTTATATGTCCAGTATGGTCTAATTTATTGTTCTGTCCCATATTACATTGAATACATACATACTTGTTTGGTAACACTTTTTTCCATGTATGTTCATAACTGAAATGGATTATGTAATAATATAAAAAGAACTATCCTTGTTGGCTTCTGTTTGAATAGTGACATTCATGAACAAAAAAAATACTCTTTCAGATGTGTTAAAAACGAGTACAGTTAAAAATAATGGGTTTTCACATGAAGTAACAACTCTTACATTAAACCCTTGAGAATGAGACATTTTTCAATCCATTTTTACATGTATTGACATTGAGATACTCATTTAATACATGAAATGTAATTCTTTTTTATAAAAAATATTAAAACGTAACTTAAATAATAATAATAATAATTTCTTGTAACAATTTCAAATAAAAATTATGTATCATTTCATGTGAAGTGTTCATTCATAAATTAATCACGTGTGCTCATGCATGAATGTATGTCTATACTTAAACACTAAAAACATCATACAATTCACTTGAAGAAACAAGTTTGAAATTCATATATTTTTTCATATGGGTTTTAAAAACATGTGAAAACCTTATATATGTTTATATATATACAAAGTGTATTCTTGTGATCTACATAGCCCAAACCAGGGTTTAATAAAATATTTCAACAATTGTATTCTTCATAAACATGGTTTATTCATAAAGGATAGGTTATGTGAAAACATAGTTGTAATCAAACCTATGTATATATATATATACTTTTACACATAACCATACATACATGAATCATAAATAAGGGGTTTTCATATTTAAATCAAGTTGAACTAAAACCCTACATGTATTTAATCACTTAAAAACAAATGATCACTTTTCAAAAACCCGAAATGGTTTTATATATAGAGAAATCTTATATAGATAAGTATACAAACAAATTTTTTTGAAATTCAAAAATGGGATAAGAAAAAATTATATATACATATGACTGTGAAACATTAAAATTGATGATAAGGGTTCGCATATAGAAATTGAAGCATGAAATCCCATTCATGTGTTACATACTCAAAAAGACATTTAGAGAGCCCAACGTGAGTTATGGTATGAAATTGTATGTATATATATATATATGGATCAGTATATACACAAATATATAAGAGTATTAAAAAAATTATTACATAGAAAATTGATCCCTTACCTCACATCATGTGTGCTGCCAGGTTTTCCAGGGAATGTTCGCACGACGAGGAGAAGAAACTCGGTGAAATTATGGGTTCAATAAGGTTTACACATGTTCTATATATATATATATTATAAAACATTTCATACCTAGAAAATAAAAAATGACTCAAAACATGATCGAAAAAAATCAATATTTTACTTAAAGGAAGAACTCAAAATCAATTACTGATTACATTATATATATAGAAAAATAAAGCATGAAGAAACATGAATGTGGAGAAAATAAAAATAATAAGATCAACCGAGACTTACAGTAGATATATTTGTCCAATACTAATAAAAAGTTAGGGAATATCGATGCAGAAGAAAAAGAATAAGAAGAAGGGATAAATAGTGGGAGAGTCACTGGATGGCGCGGGGAAGAATAAGGAACACAGAGAAGAGAACTGGAAAAGAAATGGACTATCCAGATCAAGTGGGATCTAACTGGACAGCTAGGATAGATCAGTGGTTTTAAAAAAATTATGGGTAAAATTAGATCACAAATATGATCAAACAGATACCATGCAATATAGATCATTAAAAGGGTCAGACTGATGAGATTAAAACTCGGTTTGATAAGGTGACTGAGGGAATTATGGAGATAAAGCCACGGTTGTGGAGATTCGAAGGTCAGACTGATCGGATGGTACAGATCACTCACTGCATGATGAGTCAAATTGGATTATTTTTCAATTAAAAATACTCGTCCCACATCGAAACAGGTTGGGTATCGCAGCTCCCTTATAATCCTGGAGGTCTCGTGACTTAGTGAGAAATCTCCCTCCCCCTCCTAGTACCGCCCCATACCGGTGTTCTATGTGTGCACTTCTGTACCCACCCATTCCAATGTGCTAACTCGAATGGTGGCATGCTACACGGTTCTTCAATACATCTTGAGGTGCATTCACATGCCCATGGGCTATCCTATTCTATGGAGAAAGATCATAGGCTCAGCTGCCTACTCATGTAGTAGCGTGTACTGCCTCCTTTGGCCCAGCTAGTTTGGGATAAGAGTAATAAACACCTAGGGAGGCATGTAAATTCGTGAAATAAAATTATAATCCTATATTTTATAGTGGAAAAATTATAGGATCTATGAAATTTATGATAAACTTTATTGACTATTATATACCACTCCTCATGGTTCAAGTGTTTGTTTAGATTTCTCAAGATGGTTGGTGATGAAATGAGATGACCCACCCATTAACAACAAAAATAATTTTCAATTTTATATAAATTAAAAATATATATCATGATAAAGAACTCCCATGAACAATTAGATCCGGTGACATTAGAAATTAGCTTCATTCACTTCTTCTTTTATAAGAATGATTCATTATTTGTAACAAAATTATCCACAATATATATCCTTATAGTTATATTACACATAATATTTGTGTATATTACTATGGGAAAGTGAATATAAAATTAAGGTGATATTGGATACTAATTAATTGTAAATATAATAGATATTACTTTATGTTCATAAGTGATTGTAAGATAATTTATTTATTATGAGAATGAAATCAAGTTGCATCAACATATCATAATGAAATCATATCAGATAAAATATGGATTGTAAATAATGAACTTTGACATATGGATTTTGGAATAACATAATTATGGAGTCATATGAATCTAGAACGTGATTCAATAATCCTTATCCACAAAAAAGATAGGAATGTGGCATAACATTGAAAATTGACAAAAACATAATGATATAATATCATTTCTTATTCCAAGGATCATTTATAAGACTATAATCACATAGTATAAAGAGTCTAATAACATATTGAATTATGTTTACTCCATAACACCCCAATTAATGTGCACCTTTTAATCTATCTAGTCCCATTCATGTCATTTCAATGGATATAAATCTTTACCCATTTAACTAGTAAACAATAAAAATTTAGGCCCACCTGTGACAAAATGAAAATTCATACATATGTGTT
Organism: Viscum album; assembly: GCA_963277665.1. Taxonomy (NCBI): domain Eukaryota; kingdom Viridiplantae; phylum Streptophyta; class Magnoliopsida; order Santalales; family Viscaceae; genus Viscum; species Viscum album. Next base: position 1,076,279,233 of record OY728134.1, read on the forward strand.
CCACAAGAAACAAGAATAAATAAAAAATCTATCATAACATAACTCACCCATGGTAATGTAAAAAAATCATAATAACTTTGCAATTTTATAAAAATTAATCATCTAGAAAAATAAATCTTACGGATCCATTGAAACATATACCCTGTGAAACATAAGAAAATTAAAAAGAAAACCCTGAAGGTTCTTAGAAAATAAATAAAAAACATACCCTTTACATTTTAATAAATAATAAAAAATAGATAATTTATAAATAAATGATTTTAATAATTTAAATAATGTAATTAAAAATTATTTAATGAATTATGATAACATGGAATGGAAGCATCATAATGAAAACAGAAGAAACCTATGGGTGATTGATTCTATAGGAAAAATAATAAAAAAGTATTCTTGTCACACTTTTATAAATAAAATGAATCTCCATAGGATATTACCTTAATAAAAAATATATTTTAGGATAATTGAATTCATAAAATCAAATTAAATATATGTGTACGGAAAACAATATTACCAACTGTAAAGAGGAAATAAGGTCATTTAAACGTACAAGGATTATTTCAATTCAATTTTTAACCAACGAGAGGTGAAATGGTGATTATAATTGAAAACATAGAAATAAACAATGGAGAATAAAATGGACGTTTTTAATATTGAATATATATAAAATTTAAATTAATTTAAATTTATAAATTGAATTTTTTTTAAAGGGACGTGGGAAAATTAACCCTTACCTTAAATTTCTTTTTTGTCAGTCATTTTCAATATCCTGATATAATAATTTTTTTTAAAATTTTCTTATATAATAACATTATTCATAATTATTTTATTCAAAAGAATTTATTTACAATTCATTATTTCCCACATATTAATTTTCTCTTTTGAAAATATTTATTTTTGTGTCAACTGTTTCATTTTTTCGTATATACTTTAGTTTCATACTACTGATTCATGCCTCGTGACCATGTATTATTCACCAAAATAATATTCATGAATATATAATTTTTTATACAGTTATAGAGTCCCATGGATGTTCAATATATGTTATGGGAATCAATCAATAAGAATTCTTAAATATGTTTTTTTGTGATTACTAAATCACCAAAGTATATTATATAAACAACAACACATTATAACGATGGAATAAATAATATAATGTTATTTTATATTAATAATATCACATTCAATGAATTTTAATGATTCTAATTTTTTTTTATAAAAGCGGTAAATTATATTTAAGAAGATTGTTTGATGAGTATTAAAAAGAACCCATATTTCGAACATTAGAACCTTATATTATACAACCTCTTAGAAATGACGGATTTTACCCTTGTTATGATAAAAGGATCACAATCATGTGATAGTTTTTTTGGAGATTATTTTTTATAAATACAATACTTGAGTGATGTTATGGAATGAATTGGGAAGAGGAGTGACCCTTCTAGAGGAGATACTGCGTGATATTTTTACAAATACTCATTTTTTATTAAGTCTGAAATATAATTTATATTATAATGTTGAAAAATAATTGAAAAAGGTTGAAGTGAGTTTGATAATTCCTTCAAAATAAAATTTATATATATATATATTAGTTATATTTTATGAATTTATGACTAATTTAACCATTTTACAACATTTTACTCTTAGTTATGGTAACTCACTTTTACCTAGGTACCGTATTTTTTTCAAAAATGATATTGAACTTATATTTTAATTTCAATAAAAATATTAAAAAAATAAAATAAAAATTATAAAATTTAGTTTCTAAAATTTATGAAAATTATTATTATATAATAAATTTGAAACATATAAAATTTATTTTTATAAAATTATTCTTCAAGCATAAAATGACATTATTAAGAATATATAAAATTTGATAATCATTAAATAAGTTTTTTAATAAATAATAAATAAATTTAATTAAATAATATTCATTAAATATGATAAATGTATCATTTATATAAATTAATATAATAAATAATAAAAAAGTTTTAAAATAATGTAATTTTCATTGACCATAAATAAAAAAAGTCATTCATCGTAACATCATAATTATGTATTAGATTTTGTTTGAATATTTATAAATCATATCATTAATTATCTAAAAAATTAATTAAAAGATTATTTTAAATATATAATTAAATTTAAAATACATTATGTACCAAAAATAATTTCTTTAAATAAAAAGATATTTTTCAAATGTATAAGCTTATTTTAATTTTTTCCAATGTTATTTATAATCATTATATGTTAAATATTATATACAACTATATATATATTTAAATATTAACTAATAATTATAAAATACTCAATATACATTTTTTATTCATGTATACCAACAACCACATTTCAAACAGACATATATCTAATGACAATATATCCAACGATTATATAAGAAACTACAATATATATAAGACAGACATTACTCTCATATGCATAACTTTAAACAATTAAATAATATAATTCATCAAGTAATCTAATATTATTTTTATCATGTTTATCAAATTTATAACATGATCTAATTTTTCTATAGTTATAATTAGTAGTTTGATCTTCATAAAATATCATGATGCTGATAATTTCAACCTTGTAGTATTTTTATTTATGCGTGGTTTCATGATTTTATTAATTATACAATGTATGTTTAGTTTAGATATATTATAATGAATTTCAACTTTTATTTAAGTATTCTACCAAATTTAAATAAGGAATTTTTCATTTTAGTTTTTTGTTGTGTTTATCACATGTTATCAAATAAGAAAAATTGATTTTAATGTAATTCCTTAATAAAATAATGTGGTGTTACGTGAGCTTATTAGGAATCATTCATAAGAACTTCAATTACTATAGGAGATCCATAAAATGATCTGACCACACGATAATATTTTGGGTTTAAAGATGATAGATCAAGATCAATATCATCTTAGTGGTGAATATATTGAAAATAGAATTGTTTCAATTTTTTATTTATCAAAAATAATTTGGAAGATAAATAATAAAAATTTTCCTATATGAAAATGTGATAGTATGATACTAAGACAAGATTAATTGACTAATCTATTGTTGTACTATGATGATCAAATAATTATTTAACAAGAAGAATATGTTATCATATTAATGATAGAATATGTTCTATAGTATAGTAGTGTACCACAATAAACCTATGTTGATGTAAAAAGGAATTACCTCAGGATACAACTTAAAATAATTTATTATGTTGTAAACTAGATAATAATTAATGATTTTCATTATTAAATATTGTAATAAAGACGTAAAATATGTGTGTCATTCATAGTGACTAGATCTAGTGCATGATTACCATTTAAATTTTACAATTCAACTAATATTAAAATTAATTTTAAGGAAATAGAACTTATAAATAGGTATTGAATATAGAAAAATGTTTTGAAACATATGTGAATGAAAATTCATAGATAGTGTACTTATGTTAAGAATATTAACTTATTTTGTAAATAATTTCACTCATAAAGAGTTCAAATATAAAAACCTATATCAATCGTAAAAAGACGTACATTGTTTTTACAAAATACTCAAAACATTAAACAAATAGTTCCCCAAAGACCATATTTTTATAGTTCCTTTGGAAGCATGTATTCATATACACTAGTATATAAGATATCTAAATTATCTCTTACTAGGTTATCTGACACTAGAAACCCCATATACATATTATACATGAAATAAATCTTCATAACCCATAGAAGGGAAAATAAAAATTGGTGAGATCAGATGCTAAGTAGGGGTAAAAAGGAAAGAAGTTTAAGCATAAACATGAGTATAATGGTATGAGAACATGGTCAAAACATAAATGAACTTACCCATCATATCATAAGATCAGAAACATAAATCATGGAAAAAATCATGGTAGCCCATAAGATAATACTCATAAGGAAAAAAGAACATCCTCCATAATATCATAGCATAAGAAAATTAATTTGAGTTGTGGAATATATAAACATGTGATATCATCTACAATAAGTCAAGGCACATTTCTAGAATATCTCGAGCCACTTAATGGGAACTACACATACTGGGAGGGTCACACCACCATCCCTTGTTGAAATCCATTTCTTTTAAGGGATTGGGTTTCTTAATCTTCACACAGTGGATAGGATTTCCACATATTCTATCTTCATGGTGACTACATCTACTTGGTATGACACACCTCCATCCCCAGTTATAGTCCTTTACTTGTAAGGGATCGGGTTTACCCAACTACCCATAGTGGATCATGTTTCTCCATAAACCCATATTGGATCAATCCAATTGACATCATTCCCATCATTATCATATGAGATATAAATACTTACCCAATTCATTGGAGGGATATATACTCCCCACCAATATCATAAAAAATAATTCATATATGTCCCACAAGATAATAAATCATTCATTATTTCATGAACCATAGAAAGATATGAGTTTTTTAAACATTTTATCAGAATACCATGATATGAAATGGGGTTCATAAACATTTAATAATATCCTAACCTATATAAAAATACAGTTTTGTAATCATTTCATAAAAACCTAACACGTGAAAAGAAGTAGGTTTCACATTGAAAACCCCATGGAAGAGTATAATCGATGAATGTTGAACTTGTTTCATAAATATTATTCCATAAAAACATAAACTATTCTGATAAATAATTTTAATGGATACTTTTGATCATTTCACAAAAGGGAATAAGTAACATTACCAGATGTCAACTCAAATAGAATTTATTTTGTAATATAATTCAAAAACATTTCTGCCGGAAAATATCTTTTCTTACTAGAAAAATTATTTCTTAAAAATATAAACTTTTGAAAAAAAAATTCATTTAAAATTACTTTATAACATATAAAGAAGGCGTTAAATAATTTTTAAATCCATTTTCCATTAAAACCTATAAATAAGGTTGAAACAATTTTGGAAAAGGGTATTCCAAAAAGTATATAAAAGATGTTTGAAAAAATTTCAAAAAAAATCCTTAAGAAAATATAAAACAAACATTAGAATATATTAAAAAAAATTTATTTGAAAAAACATTGAAAAAATAAGAAAATCATAGAAATAATTTGAAATCCATTTCATTAAAAATATGTTAAAAAATTATAGAGAAAAATTGAGTATTATTTGAAACCCATTTAATTGAAAATATATTGAAAACATGGCTTTGAATAGCTTTGAAACCAATTTTTTTGAATATAATTTTAGGACATATAAATAGAGCTTGAATACATATTCAAAATTTGTTTACGTGAGAACTTATGAAAGTATCTTGAAAATGTTATCAAATATATTTCTTTGAAAACCAATTTACGGTAATCAATTTACAGAATATTAAGATAACTATTTTTATGAAAATTTTCATCTTTCAAATATTATTAAGGTATATTCAATAGAATTTATGTGTGTAAATATGTACATGCACAAAATTCCTATTGTACTATAAAATGATTATAATGGTGTATCAACCAAAAAATGATAAAAATATTCATTTTTTGACCCCTTGTTTTGAGAAAGGAAAAACATGCATAAATATTTATTCTACGGATTATAGAATAATATTATAATATTTTTAGAATCCTTCTTGAAAACAAGTTTTTGAAGGAACACATATTTCCGACCAAAGAAAGAGGTAAAGTCAGACATTCTTAAAAACACTTTCTTGATAATCTTATATGACAAATAGTATAAAAATCATACCATAACATTGATATAGAATTAATAACAAAAGGGTAATAAACTTTATAATATTTCGTTTGATATGGATCATAATATTTAATCAATGGTATCATAATCATAAACAATCTTGATAAATAATGATATTGTATTGTAGTAATGAATTGTTGCCATTTTGGTAAAATTAATTCACAATGGAAAAAATAACATTACATGAAGCTTAAAAATAAAAATAAAATATATATATTAATGACATAAAATAAAAAAATGTATTATATACAAGTTATATAAAAATATGGGTTCATGACATGACAGGTGTCTCAAAGTAGGAAAATTGAGACAAATTACTTTAAAATATGGTATATTTGGAAAAATAACTCCCATGAAGTAAATATAATCAAATTTCTATGAAAATACTGAAGCAAATAAAAATAATAAACTAATAATTTATCTATGGGAAATATACACATCACCCAAATGAACTGAGATGTGAATAAGGCATGTATCTCACAAATATAAAAACTGAGATGAAATCCCCTTACCTAGTGTCTTGATGCTCATCGTACTTTCTTAATACACATGAATATTAAATAAAAGTTTATAATAAATATATAAAAAACAATATTATGATATATAATACCATATAATGTTTTATTATGACATTATATTACTCTCTTATAAATAAAACTATGTTAAGGTTTCACTTTGGGCAATATTCACCTTGTTTTTCTCATGTGCCCCAATGTTTTGTGTCTTAGATCTTTATACATTTATCATGACTTCTTGTATCTAAAAAATATATGAATATAATATATATTCATTACAATTGTATTTTTATAATTTATATATTATGAAAGTATTAAATTAAATACACTATTCATAGAGACTATAGGTCCTATGTACGCGTAAACATTGTTTCCATTTAAGTATTGTATTGAATGAAAGAAAAAGAAAGAAAAAAAGTATATAATATCATTAAATATTTAGTATTATATCATATACTTCATATATGTTCAGTAAATAAAATCATTAATATATTCCACATAGTGTTTGAACGAATCACATCGCTTCGAGTGGGTGGTAGTCCACACTTCCCCAATGGAAACTCTCGAATTTACACAAAACAATATAATGATATGTGTTAAAAAAGAATTATATAATCTTATTAAAATTATAAATATCATATATATTATATATAAATATATTCTCCATCATAATTCCCACCATGAGAGGCGGTAAAGGAATAACGAGAAATCATAGATTTGTGAGGTGATTGTTTGTCGTACAAATAAACATTTTGTTCATTACTCAAATTTGAGTCTCTATTTTTATATGAGTTATCCCACTCAATCATAAAATAATGGTCCTATGTCATACTTGAAACCATTATCAGTGATTTCTTGTCGATTACCTGTGTGTTATGGCCTCCCAAATAGGGTGTGATTAAGATTAATTGGGTAAAAACTAAATGGGTTACATGAATAACTGTTAAATACAATGCAGCAACATGTTATATATAAGAATAAATAAATAAAACTCAAAATAACACTAATATAAATCATTGTCAATCCTAAGGTTCTATGGTCACCCTAATAATTTTCAATAACTACATTTTCTAATGAAATCAAGTCTCTAATAATGATATGAAACATAGGGGGAATACATGTCCTCCCCCAAAATCTCATGAATTCAATCAATAATGTGGTGGAAAGGTTTCCCACCTAGACAATATTTAGGAAAAATGTGGAGGGATAGTATCCACCCAGAAGTATCAATAAATATGATGGGTAATTATCCACATGGAAGAATCATATAACAATCATAGGTGACCAACATCTTCCGAGTAATATTTGATAATTGATGGGGGCGTAATCCAACATTAAGTATCAGATAATCAGTACAAGGGGACCAAATCAACTTGTTGATGTTTCCTAATAATGGGGTCCAACATCCACTCAAAATTATCAAAATGTAGCGGGTTCCGACATTCAAATGATTGTATCACATAGACAATGGGTTCTAGGATCCACCCAATAGTGTCTCATAATAGTTAGGGCCATGATACACAATATAATATCACTAAAAAATTATTTAATACCATCCACATACTTATAAAATCAATAAATTGTGGTGGATGATATCAACCTGGATGTATTACATAACAATCATTCAGGGTCAATATCTTCCCTTCGATTTTTTATAACAATGTGGGCCAACATCAACCAGAAAGTAAAAGATAAATATAATGTGATATAATACACTCGATAATCTCTCATAACAATAGGGATTTGTTTCCACATGAGGATAACTCATAATATATTTAGGGTACCAGTATTCATTTGGTGATGGCTCATGAAATAATAATAATAATAATAACCAAATAAATATTTTACATCTCATAAATGATCATTGCTAGATACCATCTACCCCGTGATCTCTCATGAAATTGTTATAATAAGAATAATAATTAATGGTGGATCTACCCTATACATTACATATAATAATAACTATAAGAGGCATCCAAATATCGATCTTGTCATGTATATCTATGATTGATCTCTCAAAAGTAAAACATATACCATCCCTAATAATATCTATGTTCTAAGGTTCCACATAGAATTGTTGATGAAACACCTCTTCACTGCCCACTCTACTATAAATCTAAATTTGGGGAATCTAGTAACATCCCCTGGGCCATGTCACAGTTTTATCACACTAATTGTATTCCTCTATTTCATTCTAATCTCACTATACTATACTATAACATCGAGGTAATTGTGTCCCTCATTTCATCATTATCACATCTTGGAATCACTGGCCTTATACGATAATGCCTACTACAACCACTCTATTATGATTTCATAATTCCAATCCCATATCCCAGACCATCGTAGATCAATATACTCACCCAACATATCCTAAATCTATTGCAGGATAACCCTCTTAGGATCCCATATGCTTTTGGTTGAGGAACACTCTCCCTATACAATATTAATCTATCCTAATAACTCTACAGAATCTCCCATTACATTTGTTGCCTACACTGTCCAAGTATCCTAACACAGTGGTCAAACATGTATAAGGGAACTAAAGAACCTATATGAGTCCAATTCATTAACATAATTCATTTAATTTACAACTTTCCATGTTATGAGTATCTGAATTTTCAATGTTTTACCCAAGGTATGTTCCATTGGAAGTTAAGGCTCTAAAATAGTTCTCAAGGGTCCCTCTTCACCATTAAAAATTTCCCATTCAATTTTGGAAATTAATTTTAATTTAAAATATTATTTATTTTAAAAATTATTGTCACTTCTAGTGGAGACACTACATATCAGATGATATATAAAACGATTTCATAATTCCACAAGAAATTGTAACGAAATCACCTACCACACTAGAGTTATTTTCCACTAATAATTGAATGTAATCACTCAGAAATGTCTATCCAAGATCATACCATCACTTGAGTACCTTCCTCAATCCATGAAAATTATAAAAATTGATCGCAAAAATTTATAATTAATTTGATTGTTGTATTTAATTTCATTTATGTAGTCATAAATGTAGAAATCCTCATGGAACTATATACACTCATCGAAACCTTTATTATTAGGGTGTGATCTAATCTCATTACACACCAATAAATAAGACACATGAGATCCCCAATTTAAATAAATGATTTGATGAAAAATTATAAATAATTTCTGAAATAATAATATTAATTCTTACTATGGGACATTCCATCTTTATAATGGTATAAAATGACATATTTTTATCACCATAGGGCATCCACAATCAATATTAATCAAAATCTATATTATATCAAATGTTTTCTTCCATCCTAAATTCGAAATTCTTAGAAAACACAATTAAAATAGTACTAAATAGGATAGAAACGAGATGGGAGAATAAAATATAAGGCCTTATCTCAAATAATCGAATAAATCACCAATAAAATAACATTATTTAAAGTGGATTGAATGGGAATAAGGGGTAGGTAATCCATATAGTCCATGAATGTTTGGGTAATAGAAATAGGGGATATGAATTCAAAATATATGTGAAAAAATAGTTAAATTCACAACATTAATCAAAATCTATGCATCTTAATGGTTACTGTATGTTTTTCCAAGACATGTTCAAACCAAATTCTCATTTCTTTCTCAATCCACCCTCTTCAATAAATTGGTCGACATTTTTTTCAATCATGGTTTTTCCAACCATTTTTGAATCATGAAAAATACATTGAAACTAAATTGTAGATTATATCAAAATTTATTTGAAACTATTAACCAATTATGTTCCATATACTATGGTAAAACCATATTGTACTATTAGACAATATGATTCTCCATACCGATGTGAAAACCATGAATAATGAAACCACATTTTTTAAATATCAAAATCCAATACGAATATCTTGGAACACACTTGGGAAGGTGAGAATCCTCATGTTCCTCAATCCATATTAAAAAATATCCACCCAAGATACTGCAACTCATGGAATTATTATTTGAATCTCAACTATAAAAACAAAAAAATCCCAAGAAAACAATAAAATAAAATTCCCTATAAAATTACCAACCTAAAAAGACATGGGATTCCAGAAATTCCACTCCATAAAACTACTCATCCTTGAGAATAATTTTTCTTTCTTAATGATTTGTCATAAACTACCTCATTCATCAATTCATGATGAATTCATTGGGGTTTTATATTAGATCATTGAATGAGGTTATACTATAAGATTATAAACATAATGTCCATGATTCACTAATTTCATATAAAAAATTCATATCAAAAACAAAAATTCCATGAAAATAATAACCCATTCATGTATATTCCATGACACTACACTATAATCTTTAAATTCATTCCTGATATTATATTTCTACCCACCTCATGAATTGACTCATAAATTCCAATTTGAAACCATGGTGAAACCAACCATCATAATATAAAGATGAAACATATTCTAGATGTTCTAAAAATATTCAATGTGTGGTTTCAAACTCACCAGACCCAATTTTCTGCAAGAAAAACATTTGGTCCTCCAATGGCTATAAATTCCAAAAAAACACATTATTTCACCTATCGACGCACCATCAAACTATCCAATTAACATGGATTAATTCCGAAATACATCATAAGACATTCCAATAAGAAAATTTAAGTACATAACTAACACTCAATTTAATTCAATGGTTAGATCACCCACCACATGCGTCATATTCCATGCTCTCAATCTGAGTATTGAGACGTCATTGATCCAACTGACCCATAGCTTACATTAATTCCACTCTAAGCATGTGGTTAATGTTGAGACTCCATAATACACAATTTGAAAATTGAAATCCAACTATTCTCTAAGAAACTATAATAAATAAGATTCACCTATACACTACCATTGAAATTCATCCTCAACCATCCAATGACTAGTCTCAAAACAACTGTGACCCTACCCATATTTTGGTCGTTCCTCCACTACCAATTCTTTATTATTAAATACATGAAATTACATGATGTTTTCATCAATCAAATACCTTATAACTAACATGAATTATCATGTGATACCGATTCCCAAAATCACTAAATAAGTTATCATATGTAACTAAGGAAATACCATTCATAATAATGTACACAACATCAAATGACTAATGTTGTGTTCGCCACCATATGTATTCTATTATAAAGATCCTCTAGTTTGAATTCAATAGGTACCAACAACAAGAATCTATGAAAATCCATTTTATGAAAAAAAAACATGGGTCAACCATGCCATGGTTCCCCGATCCATTCTCAGTATTCCATTCAGTGTAGGAGGTAAAATTCCACGCTCTGATAAAAAATATAGGCCACCATGCCCACAAGAGTTGCATCAAAATAATTGTCCCTCTACCCAAACATGACCACTCCATAATCTAGTTCCCAAAAAATAAACCACACATATACATCACTTGATATGAACTATAACAATGAGTTCATGCTTTTATTCAATCTTAAAGAACCACCCAAACCATGATCTCATCAGTCTTGCATCATCGAACTTCAGATAACACATCTAAACATCCCACCATGATCCTCATTCATTTTAGTCACATATAACCAGAGGTAGCCATATTTTATTTTTTAATGAACCTAACATCATACTCATTCTATGGAGTATCAAACAATTAACATCCACTCTATGAATTGTCTCCAAATCAGTAGTATATACCCATGCTCTATCAGTCCTACATAAAACCATCAAATAACATAATATATTATATGCCTAGGAACAAAAATTGAAATAAATATGTGCAGGTACAAAACCATTATTTCCCTTGGAATATATAGACAATTTAATATACTGTGGATGGATATCCTAATCCATAATAAGAAATTAATATCAATTCAAATATGAGATACCTACATGTACATCACATGAAATTATCTCATAATCAATGTGTATACCCATGCTTTAAATTTCAGAGACACAATAAATCCCAGAAACCCCCCTCTATTTGGTCACCTTCATATATCACACTTCATCCTAAAGGCACTAGGATCTCTCACATATACTATAAATCAACTCTCACAAAGGTAACCACCCCATAGAATATATCCCAAATTCTATGTCCAAAAAGAAAAGGAAACTCACATGCCAAGACTTCTACATTAGGGTTCTTATATGAAAATATTTAAATTTATCAGCCATAATATTACTATTCATATGCTAATCCATGAAAATTATAATAATCAATCAACTTTATGAGAGTATACCTCCCCAAACTCCATGATAAATATCTTATCCAAACATATATAATGGAATCAACATATGATTAGTAGTTTCAAGTATTAAATAGTTATATTATTTCTTAAAAATAATTCCATCTATAATCTTTTTTGGAAAAAACCATACTATATTATTTTAACAAATTAAATAACCAAACCTATTTTGTTTTAGAACTCATAACAAGTCATATAATGCCTATACACACCCCGTAGAGGACACTATTCATCCATTCATAGAGGGAACACATATTCATCATCTTGGGTCATCCCATCATAAAATACACTTAAACTATTATAAAAAAAAAATTATAGTCCAAATAGGTATAATTACAAGAACCCATTATATAAAAATATTCAAAATACATTGCTTCTGATACATCAAAATATTTAACCCTTGTTCATTACTAATATCAAACACAAAAAATAATGTATATTTCATTTGGGAATTATTTATCAATGTTATTCTTGTACATATGACTATTGTAGAAAGAAAATGGGTAAAAAACAATAATAATTAAATGTGAACCCCATGTGTGTTACACAAGGAGAAATTATACAACCCTAAATGTGAAAACCATGAATAATAATCTTATATTCCTGGTAACCAAAAATTCTATTAAAATAAGCTATTCATGATGAATTTTTTTTGTTCCCAACACAAAATCTAACACATACCAATTACCTATATCCTATATCAATAAAATGCTAGAAATTGTAAGATGATTCTAAAATCCAATTATTTACTGTTCCTAGGTCAAATAATACTATAAATTTTCATGGATGAAATTTTATTACGACCTCTGGTGCACCTCCATAAATTTTAAAGGCTGGTGAGATGTATTGAGGGTCGTGGTATGTATAATTGGGATTTTATATCATCACATGTAACCAAAACACATTATAAATAACTAAACACCAACTTTCAAAAATAATCATAGTACACATAATAAAGTAAAATCAAAATTCTATACCAAAATATAAAATGGAAGCATAAAATCAAACATACACATGTTTATAATAGTATATATCAACTAAAAAGCCAATAGTATATTATAAATTACAAATAAATGAAATTATACAATTCATGAGGCTCTACCACCATCACCAAGCACCATCACATCCTGATCTCCACTCTTATTTAATTATGTTACTCGATCATGAAACAATGTTTATCCCTATAGAGTGGATGCCCATGATTAATTCTTAATATAAATGAATAAAAATGGATGGAAAATACTATAAATAATTAGTATCCCTAAGATTCTATAGGGATAGCCAGGATCGACCAAACCTACTTTGGCCAGTTTCAGAGTGTCTTTTAGAATGATACATATCCAAGGGGTATATAATTATTTCTTTGGAATCTTCAGAATATAATAGATCACTCAGGGGAAATATGACCCACTTGAATCATCTCATGAAAAATGTTTGGGACCAATATACACCTATTTGTTTCAATAAATAGTTGTATATTTCGTTCACCTAAATGTATCACATAACAATCATTGATGGCTAATATCTTCATGGGGAAATTTTATATATTGTGGGGACATTATCCATCAAAACGTTTCACATAACAATAATCAGGGGACATCATCATCCTAGTGTTTTTTTATTAAAAGTGGGGGAGAAATCATAAGAATGTTTCAACTAATAGTGGGGGTCATCACCATGCCAAAAGTGTCAAAAAATAATCATTGGGGCAATCATCCTCTTGTTGTATTTTCATAAATATGGGGGCCCGAATCCACCCAAAAGAATCACATAAATAGTAAGGGAAAATTTTTATCTTATTATATATCAAAATATTATGGTATTTCATCAACCTAATGATATCTCATAACAAATCACTAGTGAACAGCATCATCACAAAAAAAATCAGTAAATATTAGGGAAAATTTCCCAACCATAAGTATCACAAAACTATCATAGAGGATAGTATCCAAATGATGTTGTTTAATAATTTATGGGGATAAAATAATCCTAACTGTATCATATAAATAGACTAGGAATACATCCATATGATAATATATCGTAATAGGGGGTGTAAGTAACCACCTGGTTGTATATAAAAAAATATCCCTGGGGTTCGTCATCTGTTTGATGATGTATCATGAAATAATAATAATACTAATAATAATAATAATAATAATAATAATCATCATCATCATCATCACGGGTGAGTCCACCCTGTATATCTCATAAGAGATCACCAAGGTATAGCTTTCTCCCTATAATATATCGTACATTAGTAATAATAAGACTAATAGGGGGTCTGTATCCACATCCTATATCTCATGTACTTATTTCTACAAGGGAAAAATTTTGAACACATCAAAAATTTCCTAGGTTTTCATCTCATATGAAAACTCAACACCATCACTATTAATTTCTCAGTTCAATATTTCCCCCAGAATTGATGATAGAACCCCTCTACAATACCCCTCTCTTTGTAAAAAACAATATCGGGGTTCCCGATAAAATCCCCTAGTCCATTTCAAAGTGTTAACACAAGACATGGGTTCTTATATCTCATTCTAATCTCTCATGGAAAGACCATCACGCTGAGGGAATAATGGTTCTTAGAATCATTATGATCACATTTGGACCTAACTAATCTCATTGAATAAGTCCCGCATTCACCACTCCATAGTGATTTTATAAATCAAATCTCACATCCCAAGTCATCATATGTTAAGAAAACCTCAGAACATATCATCATTCTACCCAATTCCTTCCTTATTGGGTTCTCACTTGATTTTGTGCGTGGATCACTCTCCCCATTCCTCAATTATCTAAAATATTTTATGCAATCCATTTCATAGATCATTAATGTATTACATGGGCAATTAATCAGAATTATGTTTTCATCCCGTCTCAAGGTAAATCAGGAAATCATACTGCTCTATTATGTTCACTTCATTCATATAATTGAGACCCAACAAGGGTAAAAGTACATCCATGATCATATTTATAATAAAGACCTATTTCTCTAATTCTTTGGGCTCTACGATAGTGATAAATTGTCTATTATGGACCTTAATACATATCCATTACTATAGTAGGAATTTATGGAAATTATCATATTTTGATAATTTTAAAAGGTCATTCTTCCACATTGGTGATACTATATATCACATTCTATATAAACATAGTGCATAATAATATAATGAAATTCATAGGGACCACCTACCACATACAATGTCATTTCCCTCTAATAAAAACCTTATAACTCTCATCCAATCCTATCTATGATCAAAAAATCAAATGAGTATCTAGTTATGGATATGAAATTTAACCTTATTTATTATTAAAATTTATAATTAATTTTGAAATTTAATTTACAATAATATAAATAAGAATTATTCCCTAAAATTTCACCAAAATGTATCATCTATCCAAAACCATCTGCAATGGGGTCTATCCACTCCCAACATTAACTCATATTCTTGACACATAAAATCCCGAATTTAAATACCTAAATAAATGGGAAATTCCATCTGATTTCACTATATACTAAATGAAAATTCATCGTGTGACATACCTTAAAATGAAACGGCATGTGACGACATGTGTTCATCATATTAGTATATGATCTATAAATGCCTAGAAAAATATAAACCAGTTCATACTATTTTCACTATAATCATGTAGAAATAATACAAAAACACTAAAATAATATTTTGAAATTTAAGGTAAAATAAAGGGGAATAATAATGATGGAGAAAGAGAGTGGGTCTAGCCATTAATTCCAAAAGAAAATGCTAAGAAAATCCCTCCAATTAAGAGTTACTAAAGGTGTGGAAGGGGAGGTCATCCCCCTAGCTCATGTGAATAAGGGATAAGAGAAATAATTGATATTATGTTAAAATACCAATGGGTAAATAGGTAAATTAAAAAAAATTAATAAATATTTGGGAACCCAAATATTTTTCCGAGTCATTCAAAAACTTTGTGGTTGGAATTATCTCAAGACATCCCCATTGTATGATTTGGCCACATGATTTTTCATAACTTGTGTGACATACCTATAAACCCAAAATTAATTTTTTTGCATATTTGATATACAGAAACTCATAAATAATATGACATGTCCCATGGTAATATTGCATTTCAAAAATTTACCACATAGGTTTCTCTAATCATGATGAAAATATGCGTAATGAAAAAGTGGTTTTTGAAATTTCAAAGTCCATTATTATCCTCTAGAGACTAACATGAGCACTTGAGACACCACTTAGGCCTCGATACATATCCAAAAATGACTCATAGTAATTATTTTACTCCAAAAATTGTGATTGTAATCTCAATTCCTTAAATGAACCTATCTCCATAACTCAAGAAAATTCAAATTCCTTCATTTGTTTCCTACATGAAAGGTAACTGGGGTATACAATATGATTAAATTCATAGAAACACAAGAAGTTCCAAAAAGATTCACTCTGATAATGGGTCCATTATTGTGGTTTTACAAGAATTAAATACCATCTATTCAATTCTCATTTAATGTATTATTTCTCCATATTCATTTTCCTTACAAGTAACTATCATATTGTGTGACTGGAGGGGAATTCCACCAAATTATTGTTTGATTCATTTCAAATTATGGATACACCCATTATGAAAAATTCATAATTTATTATGATAAGAATCACTATAAAACATGAGTTTATAAAATGAGGATCAATAATCTTCAGTTTAAGGCCCACCCATCAGTTTTTCCTATTTTTTATACACAGTTTCAGTTTCATAAAATGGTGACCTTAGGTTGTGGTGTATTATTATATTTTCTTTATTCAAAAATTATTTTATAATATTAATAAATTAGTTAATGGTATGAAATCCTGATCATGATTCATTGACTATATTAATTTGGTTTATGTTGGGCACCCAAGGTTTTCCCAATTATGTATTATTGGTTTCGAAATTTATTTTCCTTTGATTTATAGATATTGTACTCCATATTATATAATAATACATAAAATTTATATTTTTTCTTGAATTAATATATATGATACATGATATAGAGGCATTTAATTTAGGGGAATATTTCATTTTCCCAAATATCATAACATACAATATGGGTAATCATGGCGTATAATGGAGCCAATGTGCATAGTACAAAATAGATCATCATATCACTTTAATGATATTGATGCTTGTCATAAAATATGATAGATAATACATGATTCTTTTTTCATATGACGTACTAGTCTAATTATAGTTTAGGATATGAATATGTACCATATAATGGATTATGATTTAGAAAATATCATTAAATATGGTATATACAAACAAAACTATTTTTATTATTTTTCAACTATAAATTAATTTATATAATTTTTAAATTCTATATAAATTATTAAAAATTTTATTTTTAGATATTAAATTGATTTATAATTTTTTTTATAATTAATTTCTTATAAATTTAATATACATGTTAAAGAATTATGAAACATTTAAAAAATAACTTATATTATATTAAATTAAAATATTAAATAACTTTGATTTAATGGTTTGATAGATAATTTTTATATAAATAGATTATATACAAATTATAGTGTCATTTTTTATGTATTTATTAATTATATAAATAGATAAAATATTATAAAATATATAATTTATTTCTAATTGAGAATAATAGTTTCTTTAAAATTTTAAATTAAAATGAATTATTATAGACTTTTTTTCAAAAATATGATATATTTTTTAATAAATTATATGATTGAGTAATAAATAATATTAAATATTTGACAATTTGATTATATACAATGTTAATATAATAGATATGAAATATAAAATATTTATATTTAAATTATCATATAATTAAGAAAAATTCCATGTAAATGTTAATATTAAGGAATTCATAATGAAAAAAATATAATATTTATTTATGTATTTATTTATGAATTTTTCTATAATGAATATATAAATTATACATAGATTATAATTTTATTATTTAATAATTGTTTATAAATTTTTATCTCAGGAATTGACTAATTAATTATCCATTTATTTAGCTGTATTCGCTACATATTTTAATAACTTAAATATTATATTTTGAATGGATTTACTATTAGTATAACGTGTTCAAAAATTTCTATATAGTATCATAATTGATTCTAATGGGTTTTAATTTTGGTATTGTAATTTATTATGTTTTATTCTTCATTACGTTGGTTTGAACTAGATTATTAACTAGAATTAAGAGGTCAATTATAGTTTAAACATATTTATTGTTATAATTATGTTGAAATTGTTGTCTCTATAAAGTAAATAGCAATGGGTAGGGATACATTCAATAGGACCAGACAGTAGCCTACATTATTAGGATCTATCAAGAAATGTGGGGTTTAGATACTTATCATCCCATGCTTACTCTTGTGGGAATTTTGGATTTCATATTATTCTAAGATTTTATAGGATTTTGTTTAATGTACATTATAGATAGGATGTATTTAGATATTTGTAAATATAATTTCCATTTAATTGAGTATATTAATACATGTGTTGGGTTGTGTAATTATTTCCACATCAATATGGTTAAAACATATTGATTTTTTAGAGGGAATAAAATTTAAAAAATCAATAATAGAATGGATACATTGAAAAGGAAATATATGAGATAATATGTTAAGATATGTAAAAACCCATTAAAATGATATGTTATATATTCCCCACAAAGTTACAATTTTCAATACATCGATCATCATACTTTGTGGGTTTATGTTAAATATGGTTTCAAATGGATTGTGGTATATTAAGAAAGAGAGTTATGGAATACCATAATTAGATTAGATTTCTGTATTAGGTTTATTTTTGGGGTTATATTTACCTGTGAAACTGAAAAGATTATAATACCTAATGAACATTTTAGATTATCAATATAATTGATTGGAAAAAGTGTTTCTCGCTCAAATGTCAAATATTAATATAGGATATTATTGGCAAGATGGAAAACCAAAATAATTATATTATTATAGAAATAATAAATTGGACTCATTAATAAATAATTATTAATAATTTCCAATAAATGGATATGGTTTATTTCAAAATGGATTCATTATTTTCATGGGATAATAATTAATAAAATTCCATATTGAATGAATAAAAAATATGACACGCATATGATAAAAGATTCTGTTGAATAAAAAACATTGACATCACCATAAAATAATAAGTTGACATCTATCCTTGAGATGGGATATGCATAATATAAGCTGCTTAGTTACCTATCAAAGAAAAAAAGAATCATTCATAAGAATGAAGGAAAAATTTATTGTGTTTGAAAAATTTCATCATGAGTAACAAAATATTGATTTTAGGAGATTAATGAAGGCTATGAATAGCAAAGATGAATTAAATTGTGACTTCATAGGAATTGTTTAAATTCATGTTGACGGAAGGAACATTATAATCTAGTCATTTACTCTATGTTATTGAGTAAATTAATGACTCAGAGAGACTGTCAAATTACTTTATTGCTTTATCATTGTAGATAATCCATTCAGAAATTATTTTTGTAAGGGTTTCAATATGATGAATAGATATAGGAAGTGTTTTCCTTATCTCCTTAGTGATTTGTGGATATCCAAACTAATAATGATATTTTTTAGGTTTTACTGATTTATTTTTAATACCATAAGGTAGATGATCAAATTAGAATAAGGAAAAAAATTAAATCACAAACTCTAACAATGTTTCTTTAAGATGTGAGTCAATTTATTTATACTAAAATTTAGTTTTAGGATTGTGGGATACTTATTCCATAAGATGGAATTATATAATATACATAAATGGGATTATGCATATCTATGAAGAGTCTATATCAGGTATAGTTGTCCAAGAAATAAATTCATTGATTTTTGAGGGTTTATGATAAAACAATTATGTGTAATCGTTGATGGATCTTGCAAATTTTACTCAAATAAAAATAAAAATTTTTATATTTAAAATTTTTGTTAATAAAGAAATTATTTAGAGAATAAATTATTTTAAATAATGGATATATTTTATTAAATCATTTATCTACTATGAAAAGTGAAGTTAATTTTTCTCAAAAAGTTTTTTTGAATAAAATGGTATGATGTTTTGATACAAATTGTTTATGTTTAATAAAAATATATGGCATGTGCTTAACAGGATAGAAGAATAAAAGGAGTTTTATCTTGGATAACAATGATTATCCAAGGATTTTTTGAAATATAATAAATCCAATTCCACCATCCATCATTAATAATCATATTTTTAGAATAATTATTTAATCACATAGAATACCATATATGATATAGTTATGATATAATTTATTTGTTAATAATTCCCACTAAAAGAAATAATTTTTATCTATAATTTTAAATGAGGATATGTTTTTTAGTATGATATTATATATCTAATAATGTTTTGTCAAGTCTAGTGGGTGTATATTTAGACTTATATATGTTAACATGTTTAAAAACATATATGGTTCACCTTTAAATTTGATGTCACATGATGTCCTTATGTATTTTTTGTGTGTTGGTATTGTATCAAAATTTTAAAAATAACTTTTATTCATAAAAAATCTCAAATAAAAGGATTTTTTTCAAAGATTAAAATATTTTGGTAACGAAATTATAAAGAGTTTTGATTAGATAATAAAACATATTAAATTCATAAAATGAGTTTAAATACTCATTTAATTAATTCATATATATTTCATTAGAGATATTTCCAAATAAAGTATATTTCTAGTAGTATTTTATCATAAAGTCATATAGAGATGTGATAGGAATTACAAAAATGTGTAACAAGTTTAAAAAACCTTAAAGGCATCAAACATTAGCAATTATAGTATTATTTAATATATGATATGAAATTATAAATTACGTATTGTTCTTTGGGGACATTCATTAATTTTATAATGAATATAATTAAATCATTCATGTTCTATATAATAAATTTCCACATTACCTTTAATACATATTAGTTTCTTCTAAAAAAAGTAAATTAATAATTTACCACTAAAATAATATGATTGAGTTGTATCTGAAAGATATTCATTTGATAGAATTATATTTTGTGGTGAAATTTTACGATTAGAAGGAGTAGTATTGATTATCGATATATTGACTATAATAGTCAAATACGTAAGACATTTTTTGTCAGGTGTGACCCAAGTAGTATGCCACATAAAGTGATATACACTATGTATTTTTGAATTCTAGGGGTGAAAGTTTAATATTTAAATTTCCATATTACCTATTGTTAAATGTGGTTCCTAGAATAATAACCTATATACATGGATACGTTTTTAAACCATATGAGATATTGAGATAATAATAGAGTATCTGGGTTTGTTTTTTAACATTTAATTGGTGCGATTTAATCAAAATGGGATTTATCATCTTGTATAAAGAGAATGGAATCTAGGGCCTCAATTTAGATACACTGATGTAGTGTATGGTTGTACATCTGAAGAACTTATATATTGAATATGGGGATTGTGATGTGCCCAAGAATCAATGTCTATGAAATGTTATGTGTCCATCTGGCTAGCTAGACTATTCATTGATAGTCACAAATTTTGGTGTTGTAAAAGGGGATTGACATACCCCATGACTCTTGGATAGTTAATGTCATAGATAAATGTTTCAAATAAAAATTCCTTCTAATATATGATATTGCTAGTAGAAATAGGTATCAGGATAACTGTGTTTGATGGAGATCACGTCATATCCATTTTGTAGCTTGAATTGAATTGATTATTTGGTATAGTTTACCATTTTAATTATTTTCTGAATTCAGGAATATGAATTTATCTTTAAGAAAAAATGTTCCATTAGGCCACATTTTTAGATAACTGAATGGGGATTTATTTTTTAAATAATATAGAGAGATACTATAAATGTTTTTATAGTTTATACTAAAAAATATTTCATGGGTATTCATGAGTTATTTTATAGGATGTGAAATAATATTTACAACCCATTATTTTTCTTATTTAATATTATTTAAATTAATTTCATCTTTCATGATTTACTGGGTGTTTTTAATAAAAATATTCATAAGATATTTATTATTTTATAGGGTCACATGGTTTTCTTGACTAATTAGTAAACCATGTACTGACAGTGTGTTTGGGCCTATCTTGAGATTATTATTTTATAATATTTTTCATATAGATCTGTAGAACATAAAATCTCCTAGGAGTATCATTTTGATTGGTTTTTAGCCATCCAATTAGTGTCACATTTTTATTGAAATGTTCTGAAACCAATTCAGGTAAACCAATAGGTTCCCAACAAAAAATGCTATTTTCTCGTATTTCTTTTATTTATTTTTTACCATAAATCTACTCTCCCTCATCCTCCCCAGTTTCATATAACCCATATCTCAGCACCCTCCAATGTTACAAAATAACCTCCAACATACACCTATATTCCTCATGATTTAATGTGATTTCTATGTGGTTTATGATTGATTTTCATGGTAAGTTTTTATCTCCCCTCCTTTTATCCATTTCCTCATTGTTTATCTTTCAACTCAGTACTTGTTGATTTAGATAAAACCTATGGGTTTTGGTTTAAATGAAATTTTTGTTTTATTTTTCTCAATGGTGTTCAATATCTTCATTGAGATTATTCTCATCCCATATTTGAGCTCTGTAACACCTTCCATTGATTTAATGTAGGATATCACATTCATAACATTTTAATATTTAAATAGTTGATTTAATAGTTTATGAATTTACAAATTAAATTGTCATATGATATTGTTAATAATACATGTTGAGTTTAAAATATGAACATTGTATATCAAGTTGGTTTCTGTATAATTTGATCAAAGTTAATATTTTTTGTTATTTTATAAAAATGTTATTGTTTTTTATGCATATACATCTTGGTTTTATTTCATGAATATCTCATTAAAATAGTAATTCTAATTTAAAAATATTTTTTCCACATCTGATAAATTATTAAAAAAAATCTCTTTTCATTTTACATGGTACATAAAATGACATGTATTAATAAATTATTTCTAGAAATTATTAAATTAAAACGTAATGGTTATTACCAATTTAACACCATTTGGATATTGGGTTGAATAAAATTATTGTTGTATAATATTTTAAAATAGTTTTTAAAAATAGGGGAATTGATTAATAAACTATATTTGAAGTGTGATTTCATGTTCAATGTTTTAATGGAATGTTTTTTAAATATATTTAAATCCTTTTAAAAAGGATCAAAATATTGAGTGGATTTTATGAATAAGTATTTGGATCTCTATAATGGTTATTCATATGTGTGGATAAAATAGTCCGTCATCATCCACTTAATTTTTTTAGTCAGTAGATGTTGATTGATGTATGTGGTCCCTCATTCACATATTTATTGGTAATTGAATTCTGGGTAAATGTGTGTATGGTCGAGATTTATCTGTCAATAGATATCTAATAAAATATGGTGTCCACTCTAGTATGTGATAGGACTAGAAAGGGTGGTTTATTCTAATGAGGTTGGTCGTATGCTAATTGGGTGGCTTGTGTTAGGATGAAAATTGTGTTGATATGATGGTCCCTTTGATTAATGTCTAAAAATATCACACTTTGGTGCCTAGTATAGATTCCTTGAAACATATTCATCGGTTATTAGATTGAGTTAGGTGATTTCATTGTCATATATTGTTGTACACTAATTGTTTCATATGTGTGGAAACTTGGTTGATTTAACTTTATTGTATGTGTTTTTTTTTTCAACATAAATCATTTCATAACTCTCTTTATATATTTTATTAGTGTGATTTTCTAAAGAAATGTCCACATTATTTGAGAAAGGGTTCTATAATTAAAATGTCTTATTTAAATGAATGGTGTCTATTATGGAATTTTTTTAAAGAAAATCTTTCCAAGTGACCATATTCATTATATAAAATCAAATCAGAAATCGTAAATAAACATTCCAATGGGTTAATAGTTTGGAATATAGTTAGTATTGACAATCCATTTATTAATTAATGTATTTCAAACTTGCTTGAGAAGGTTTTATAATAAAAATTTTGTAATTTGAAAAGATTCAGGTATCCTATTAATAAATTTTGTGCTCACTTATTCATTATATTTAACTTTCTGGCCTTCATTTATCTCATGGTTTATCCTTTTAATACTCTTGGGTTGATGATTGATTTAAGGATTTTGAGTTTAGGTGACTATTTTATATTTATTAAACCAACCATTTAGGATGTTACTTCATTTAGTTTTAGTAATTTATGGATTATACTATGTATATTATAGATTTGTGTGATATAGTGGTGATGATATCTATAGACATAGTGAATAGTTCCAAAAACATTATTTTAAATATTTTGAATGGTTAATTATATTTTTTGTGTCACTAAACTCTCCCAACATTCATGGATTTTGGTCTCGAACTGAACAACATACTTGAGAATATGATGGTATTGAACCCACATCTTATTCTCACACTCCAATGAGCTCTTTTGATGGCTCTTGGTCTACCAAAGGACATAAAACAGTGGAATATATCACCCTCGATGCGTAATATTCATCCAATACTAAATTTACTTATTATACACTAATAATGTTCCGTCATCCATGAAGTCAACCACACTCCAATAAAAATCATATGATCGGTCATTCACTTTTATAATCAACCAGATATGTTAAACATGATGTGAAACTTCTCCAATTGTGAGGGAAATTCTATATATTAGGAAACCTCTCCCACTCAAAATTGGAGTTGGAATTGACCTATAAATCTTATGGAAAATCATCAAACCTAACCAAACCTCTATTAACCACATCATGTAGAAACCATTAACAACACATGTTCTCCCTCCTCAAACGATAATGGACTTTGATTTTAGTAAATATAAGACTTAAAATGGGTCTAGATATACCTCATCAAATCACAAATCACATACACCTTCTCCATTTTCTCTCAAAACAACTCTAACCCCATCAATAATGATACTCTATTCTATATCTATCATATGGTTGACCTGTAAGGTCACTCATATGGGGACTTAAAAGATTACAAATTAATAGTGGAGTAATATTTGTTGTCTTATAGGAACTAAAATAGTTTTATGTTATCTTACCATGTTGGGAAAAAATAAGAAATACATGCCTAAATATATCAATAATAAAATGAATAGTTTTCTTAGTATGGCCTTCAGTTAGGGGTGGAATGTTGTATTCATTTAAATTATGTCTTGAATGAATTATATAATATTCTATTCAACTAATACATGAATCTATTATCTCATTTGGAGGTGATTATTCATGGTATCCTTTACAACTATATGATATACTCCACATAAATGTAAACCAAGATCTCAATTGAACTAAAATTTTAGAAGAATAGATGTTGATTTATATGGTCAGTTAGTTGATGATAGCACAAATAGTGTTGTGTTGTCTATTGAATCAAGGAAACCTGATCTTGAGATTCAATGACATACATAACTATATGATCATTTAATCTCTAGAGGTTACTTAAAACCATCAAGAAAATGTTTCTCTTCCATCACATTCTAATAGATGAGGAACCACTATCCAAACTCTTTAAAACAGTGCTTTATACCTATCCTCCCAAACTGATGTCTAGGGACCTTTTACATCTTTACAACTTTCGGATTTCCTCATAAGGGAATAATAATTAACATTAGAATCACCTCATTACACATTAAAAAAGGTTCTATTGGCTATCCTCAAAAGGGGATTACATGGTCCACAACATCATGAAACCCATTTGGTACATTTCCAAATAATATCCAATCTTAAAAAAACATTAAAAACAATATCTCCCAACATGGCCTCTAATATGCATTGAAGAAGTATAGGGTCCACCACCATCAATCAGGGATAATCCTCTTATTCAAAATCCATAAGGGCAATTTATAGTCATTTTATATACTCTAATTCCTCTCTTATAAATTGAAAATGGGACTTATTATTAATGGAGTCATCTTTTATGTTACCCTTACTTGTTGTATAGACTGTATTGACGTCATAATTCTTTAGAAACCTCATCCAACACCATTCTCTTCAGTTAAGATATCTCTGATTAATGAAATTCCACATACTCTTATTTTCTGTATTGACTATTAAACACCCACCATGAATAAAAAACATCAATTTTTTAATGTAAAAACAATCATCAAAAAAATATTTCATTATTTTATCATTTTGATCAAGAGGTCTCAATAGTCAGGACCCTTGGGTAATCAACACTAACCTCTACACCTGTACACAACCAATCCTAGATCTAGATGCATCATGTAACAACATGTAATCCACTAAACCCTCAAAAATCATAATAATAAGTTAACTCATCCATCACTACATGAAGCCCATATAAGCTCTCTCGAATAACTGATGATAAAAAAATTGATTCCCCTTTGCATTTAGGTAATTATGGGGCCTGAAATCCTATAAATGTATTAAATTAATATTCAATATGGCCCTACCTACGAAAGATAAATCTACCCCTTGAGCATACTCTTTGGTGTATTCTCAAATAGAACTAAATTAATTTTTTTGAGGTCTATAGCTACCCCCCATTGCGATTTAATTCCACTATAAATTCACCCCATGAATCCAAAACTAACACTCTGAGAGCATCCCACACATTTGGTGACCCGAAGTATTCTGGGACAATCCACATATGCATAGTGTTTTAATCCTTTGATGATGAATATAATATGATATTCTCAATGAATACCATTATGAATCGATAAAATAAAGGTTAAAAATCATGCTTATTTTATACATAATCCCATTCGGTGTGTTTGTGGCACTAACTGGAATTACTAATAGCTCATAGAGTCCATAGAGATATCTGAAATCTGTCTTTTACTTATCATATTCCTGAACCTGATGATGGTGATAGCTAGACCTAATATTAATCTTCAAAAAAACTTTACTTCATTTAGTTGGTCGAAGAGGTTAACGGCCCTCAGAAATTGGTACTTTTTCTTTATAGTTATATAATTTAGGTAGTGATAGTCATTACTGGACCTAGAGATCCCATTATCCTTATAAGTGAATAAAATTAGAGAAACTGAGGGGAAAAAATATATAGTGCATCCATTCATTATTAGACACTCCAAAAATACCCTAAACTCCAATAACTCATATAGTAATATATGATAGGATGTAGAAGATATGAAATATTACACACATACATTATTTAACCCAAACACACATTATTTATAATACATATTACAGTTTCTTACATTTCTATGACTTTTTATGTTTACATTTTAAGAGTATTAGATAGAAAATTACATAACAAGTCAAAAATTCCAAAAATAATACATTTTTATACAAAAAATTTATTAATATGGACACCATTTTATCATTCAAGGTAACACCCATATACAAAACTCATACATTATTAAAATTTATACACATCCTTAAGACCTATGAATAATCATTTGAAAATGTGGTATAAGAAAAAAAATCTTTGTGTGGTGCATAATATATTTTGACCATGTTAGTCCATTTGTAAACAAGAAAGAGAAATAATAATGATTTTATTTTCAAAATAAACATTAGACCTAAAAAATAATTCTATTTTCCATAAAAAAAATTTAATTGGGTAATAACTTTCATAAAACCTTTTATATGGATTCATGATGGAAAAATCATAATCAAAAAAATTTCTTGTAAAACCAATATAATCATGAATAATTTTTCATGAAAAACAATCCTTCCACCTTTAGATAAAAGATGGTAATAAAATTTCCATTAAAATGTATGATCATTTTTACCTTTTGAAATTAAAATATTTTATATAAGAACCATTAAAATTTTATCATATATATAACTAGGGACCTTATCCTTACATTCATGCTTATAGAAACCCTTGAAATAGAATCATCTAATAAAATAATTACCAAATCTTTTAGGTGTATCCTATACCCATTAAACACTATCAAATTACCAAATGAAATATAGATATATATCAATATCACCCATCATCATATCTATATAAAGATCGCACACTATTCTAATAAAATTTTTACGGTCCCTAGCTTGAATTAAATACATATATCTTTCACATGAATAATGAATGCCATTTTTATTTTTAATAAATATCATACACCCATAAATATTAATTTATATCATAATGATGAGAAAAAGGATTGATTTTGGAAGAATATTTTTTAACAAATATCAAGGAATATTGATAGAAAGATTTTTTTTGATAAAATTGTAAAACATTAGTTTTTTATATTATTAAACTACAATTCAAGCTGGTGGAAATATCTATTCATGTAATATATTATAAAATAGAACATTATTTTGACACTATTCTAAAAAATAAAATTTGAGTCATTTGGAAACCATTTAAAAATATTTATTTTTATCATTAGAAAAGAAACTGAAAAGTTTTGGATTTGGTTCCCTATAGCATAATTCTATTTACTTTATGATAACATGTATTCATATTTTTGAAAATTAATATACCTTTTATCACATCATGATTATTCTTTTTTATCGCATAGTATGTGACTATTTCCTAAGAGTATATGATTTATTGAATGTTTATAGATGTTCCTCTATATTATGGGAACCCATTATTGAAAAAATGTTTTATTAAATATAGTAATATAGGTGGATAAAATCATTTTATGAACACAAATGATGAAAGAAATTAGGTGTGGAAACTCATAAGAATTTAAGGTACCTTCTCATGGTATACACCCTTGGTAATATCCAGTGTAGGATATTTTGATAAAGAAACTTGATAGTAGGATATACAAATTTATATGTTAAATTGGATATTCTTATATAAGAATGTATATTTTGAAACATAGATATTGTTAGTTTTAATTGTGAGTATTGTATGTTTTTTACTTGATGTAATGATGAAAATCATGATGACATATGTTTGTGGCAAGATAGGATGTGTTGGATGCACAGTGACTAATATTTCATTAATGAATAATACCTGAAAATTTTTTTCCCTTAAATTATTTAATGGAATTTGGTATCTCATGCCCTTTAATGGAAATGATGTAGCCTTAATAAATCCATATACATATTATTCCATAGGAAAGTTAAATGTCTAAAAAGCAAAACAAAGATACATAGAGCATATAGGTTGATGACACCAACCTACAACCTAATTGATAATAGATATATTGGTAAGTGGATTGTATTACATATTCACTATCCACATGAGTTAATATATTATTGTTGCATTAAAATCATTATTTATGGGTTTTGTGGAGTGTTTCTAGATGTTAACATTCATATTGGACATCTACGCCCAATGACACTGAAAACCGGCATATAGTGTCACACACTATGTGTGTCCGGAATCAGAAATAGAAAATAATAATAAGCAATAAGTTGAAAAAAATATTATTCTCACGCATGGTATAGTAATTATTCATGTAAGAACCCAGACATTCATTTTAGGTATGTTTTTCTTTTATCTGGAGTTTTTGAGAAAGGTGGAGTTTCTTGACATTTTTGAATTACATGCCATGTACTTTATGAGTACACGCCATGTACTTCGTTGGCATGTGAGGCCATTTTCTGGCCATGTAAGGGCCACACACATGGTCGTGTTGGGTGACGTGGAGGCCGCCTAAAGCATTGTACTGAACTCGTAATTAAATTTTGTGTACTCTAAAAGTACACGCTGTGTATTTTATATTTTCATTAACTGTACTGGGGTTGCATCTATTCGCTAGAAACACCTCCTCTTAGGTCTCGTTCGGACAAGGGATCCCGAATGGCCGTGGATCTTTGATGAACCCCCGAGCAATTGTCTGTCCTCGGAATCGAACTCCGTTGATTGCGTTGGAACCACATCAGTGAGTTCTCTCTTCAGCTGGAACCTCATTTACCAATTCCATTTCTTTTCCAGGTTATCTTGGGTTGAACATTTAAGTCATTTTTGTAGATTTTAAATGTTATAAGGTGATTCAAGCCCAGTGGCTCATGTATATCGATCTCCTAGCATCGAGGATGGTGGCTTGTGCCTTTCTGTAGAAAGTCTTTGATTATTTTTTTAAAATTCCACTAATACCCTTGAATGGGGTATTGTGTGTTTCATGTTTTTCCCTTATTGTTTTCCTTCTTTGCTTATATTCCTGAGTAGAGGTTACTATTTGTGAATAGGGTAATTCACTGTGCTTTTGATGTTTTTCCATGCATGATTTTCCTATTTATAACTGTTTGGTCTAGTTTTCCCTGTTAATATTTTTCCAGTTTCCATGCCTAGTATTGTAGGATGGAGTGTCCTTTTTTTGACATATTTTTAAGTTGTATACTGCAAGACAAGTATTTCTAGAGGTTCACTTTGGCTGTTACACGATGTGATTCCTTCTTGACTTTACACAGGGCTGTGGGATCCTACTTTTGTAGACCATAGAGAGAATGGACATAAGGGATTCTCCAGAGTGTCTTTATAACACGATGTGAGACCAAATGGGGAATTGACGTTGAGTGCTTCATCAGAGTGTTATTAGTTCCTCGAAGTAGGCCACATGGGGAATGAGACGTTGAGTTCTTTCCAAGAGCTCCTTTAGTATGATACGAGACTATATGGGGAATTGATAGAGAGTGCTTACCCAGAGAGTCTATTCTTTAGCTGAACCAGAGGGGGGAGATTTTGTGTGCCTCCCAGTGGGTTTCTAGTACTTTTTGGTCGAACTAACAGGGTTAGGATGCGAGAACTACCCAGAGGGTTACCTGTTTGTTCTACTTGTTTGAGTGGCTTCTCACTTGTTTGTAAATTATATGCTACAAACTGTGGATTGTTTCCTGCTGAGTACTTTTATGTTTACCGATTTTCTATACTTTTACCTGCCATATATTCACTGAATTTTTGGCATAGATCTTCAAGAGGTTGCCTATAAGAATTTTGTCTTACACCATGTTTGGGTCATGATTTTGGGCCCAAACAGATTATATTGTTGTAGTTATTGATAAGTGCAAGTGCACTTCAACTTTTGGTTCTTGATTTTTGTGGAGTTGGAGAGCATGGGACAAATCTATGGCTTGCGATGCTAGGGAGTTTATCTGCATTGTTTTGAACTTTTGTTTAGAACTGTTGTATTCCATCATTGGGACTTGTTTGGCTGTTTTCATAAACATATATGTATCATGCATCATTTATATATATCTTCTCCAGTTGTTTAATTTAAATGTCTTTCACTGTTACTCTTGGTGGGTATTTACTATTTCCACTAATGTATATATTTATGTATTTCTGCTATGTACTTTTCCAATTAGGGAATAGTTTCCCAACTATCACTCCCAAGGCCCGCACTACTAGTCAGCAGCCTGTGGCTTTTGGGGAAATGCACTTGAGGCCATGTGACCAACTGGGTACGAGACGCCTCTAGGTGGCTTCTGTAACTAGGACGTTACAAAGTGGTATGAGAGGAATTTATTTTCTCTTTAAATACTGTTTAGTGCCTATATCTAGGGATAGGATGGACTAGGTACTTAGTAATAAGTTGTTCCAGGGATTAGCTAACCCGTGTACAGGGAAAAGCCATACTACCTTGTTTATTGTAATTTTACTGGTTCAAAATTTTACAGTTGAATTGATTTCACCATTGGGTGATTCACATGATTTTTGTTGTTACCGTTGTTGTTATTTTGGTTCTATTTCTGTCGCAACTTGATGATATGAGGGTATGCCATCTCATGCATCATATAGGCACTTTTTAGAAATCACTTTCCATGAATCCTTACCATTCCATCTTGGATGCATTGGCGATCACATTTTGTTGTGATAGACGTTGTTTAGATTTTTCATTCTATTATGATATATGCTTTTATAGAATCCATTCTGGTTGATAGAGAATTTTTTTGTAAACTTATTTTCTTAGATGGATGCCAAACTTTGGTTATTGAGGGGTTATGGGCCCTCATAGACCCAAATTTGGTGGTTCATTCCTTGTTTTCCTTGTTATAACTTGTATAAGATGACAATATTTGATTTGCGAGGATTATGGGCCCTCACAGACCAGAATTTGGCTCTATAATGTTGGTTTTCTTCGTTTTCTTGGCATCTGAGGAGTTTATGAGGATACTACCCCAGAAAAACCCAGAATACACGGTGTCTACATTATGAATACACGCAGTGTAGTTTTTAATCGTGTCACCGACTGTGTATGCAGGTACACTAGGTTATGAAAAATCTTCCAAGAACATGTCGTGTACGGTACTTACATGCCGTGTTGTAGTGAACCGTGTAATCAGTCATGTCACTAACAACATGGGTCGGGGAAATCTTTCAGGTACACGCTGTATACACATGGAGCATGCCATGTTGAGTGAACCGCGTACCCAACCTTGTAACTAACAAAAAGGGTCAGTTGGGACTTCGGAGTACATGCGTTGTTCATCTGGAACATGCCGTGTAGTGTAACCTGGGCACACAGTCCATGTCACTAACAACACAGGCCAGTGAAGCTTGTTGATTACATGCGATGTCTACCTCGAACAGGCTGTGTAGTCTTGCCTTAAGATGGTCGTGTGGCTTGATCGTGTAGAAGGACTCGGGCTGGGGAAGAGGATTCAAGTACATTCCATGTGTTTTCAGAACACTCCGTGTGTTTGGGGTGTTATGAGACCTGTTTAAACTGAGATACATTCCCATGTGAATGACCTCAAGGAACACATCGTGTAGGTATTGTACATATGATATAGTCATGTTTTTTAAAACTTGAATTCTTTCTTCCTCTTTTTCTCTTCTTACAATCTGTGTTTCTAGTTATTGATAATTTCGATCTAATGTGTGCATCTGACCTTGTAGAGTCATGGAACCAAGATTTCCTCTGGTTGCACGCCAACTTCCAGGCGGTGATCAGACACCATATATAGCTGATCAGGGACTTCCCTTAGTTCATCCTATTGGGCCAGCCCTGACACCAACAGGGATACCGGTTACAGGTTCCGATGCACAGTTTAGGGAAGAATTTTTGAGGATGATGCAGACCTTCCAGGGAGCTCTGCCTCCTGCCTTGATAATGGAAGACATGACATGGGTTTTCTGGTAGTATTGTCATCCTACCTTCTCTGGGGAAGAAGGACCTTAGGCTGTAGAGTCATGGCTAGAAGCCCTGCTGACGATCTTTGAGCATCGGGAGACTCCTCCAGAATGGCAGGTCAAGCTCACTACCTACATGCACTGAGAATCTTCCAAGAGGTGGTTGGACGTGATCTCACATGCAGGTTATCAGCAGGTTATTGTGTCGGAGGAGTTTCAGCGCGTATTTTACGACTACTTCTATCCAGAGAACCAAAGGGCCTATTGAGCCCGGTAGTTCATGAGCCTAGAGTAGGGTACTCTTTCTGTCGTGGAGTATTCTTCTCGTTTCACTAAGCTTCAACATTTCACACCCATCCACCATAAAGATGGGTTGTTCTTGGCATGGATGTTTGAGGATGGTCTCATAAGGGAGGTCCGCTCAAAGGTGAATATCTTAAGGCTGACTTCCATTACATCCATCATCAACAAGGCACTGATTGCGGAGTGCAATCTGAGAGATTATGGAGCTGAGGGCCAGGGCGGTACCACTTATAAAGTTAGCGCTTTACCAGTTGATAGCAGGAAGCGCTGTTGGGAGTCTACATGCAGAGATCCGAGGCAGCGAGACACATCATTAGGTAGCTAGGTGGTATACTACCAGTGTGGAAGGGCTGGGCATACAAGGCCACAGTGCCAGAGAGACCCATTGAAGCGCTGATATTATAGCAAGATAGGTCACCTTCAACGCTTCTATCAGGATTTATTACAAGTAGTTGGTGACAGGGGTTCATCCATGACTCCTCGTTCAAGAGCAGTGCCAACAGTTTCTCACTGGTCTTGGAACTGGAGTTTTTCAGGCCGTTCGGGCTGAGGTGGAGGTTGAGGCTGTGGTGTTTAGTCACTGGTCTTTCAACGATATCAAGCTAGATTAGCTTAGAGTGGTCAGGCAGGGTCACATGGCGATGGTACAGGTCAGGGTTTTATAGTGGAGAAGACCTAGTAAGAGCTGGATCTGAGACCCTCTACAGTTCGAGGTATGATCTTGGTAGCCTCAATTTTATCTTCTGCACTTTTTGATATAAGGGATTCCAATAGCATTAGCTCTATTTCTATTATGGAGAGCCTTGGGCTCTAAATATATTCCTCTATAGATAATTTGACTATAGAAACACCATTGGGGACTAAGAAAACTTGTGTACATCAGTGCAAGGAGTGCCCTCTAGAGGTGGTTGTGTATCACTTTATATGAGATCTCTATGTTCTTGAGATGATATGATATGATGTCATTCTCGAAATGGACTGGCTCATTTCCTTCCAGGAATTTGTCGATTGTTATCATCACAGGATGAGTTTCATATCACGAGTGGGTGGATCTTTTCTTCATCTGGGTGAGAGGGATGTCCAGGCAAGTAGAGAAGGACCCGAGCATCATGGGCTAGGTAGAAAAACAACTCAGATTTCCAGTCTGTATCTGGATAACCTAGGGACTTCGTAGTTAGACTATCCTCCAGTTTTGGATCGTTTCAGGGATGTCTTTCTAGAGGACCTTTCAGGATTGCCTCCGGAGCGTCAGGTAGACTTTTCTATTGAGCTCTTGCCAGGAGCAACACCTGTGTTAATTCCTCCTTATATGATGGGTACACCTGAGTTGCAGGAGCTCACGAAGTAGTTAGAGGAATTTCAAGAAAATGGTTTCATCTAACCCGGTACTTTTCCAGGGGGTTTTCTTGTGCTGTTTGTGAAGAAGGAAGACCACACCCTTAGGCTTTGTGTGGATTATCGGAAGCTGAACCAGTTGACGGTCAAGAACCGATATCCTTTTCCTAGAATTGATGACCTATTTGATCAACTTCGAGGAGCCCAGGTGTTCATGAGGATCAGTTTGAGGTTTGGTTATCATCATTTGTGCATTAGACTATCTGATATACCTATCACAGCCTTCAAGAGTAGGTATGGTCTATATGAGTATATGTTTATGCCGTTCGGCCTCACGAACGTTCCGACAGTTTTCATGGCACTGATGAACCGGGTGTTTCATCCATACATTGATTCCTTCATGGTGGTTTTCTTGGATGACATATTTTTGTACACTCACACTCGACACGACCATGCTACCCATCTTGGGATCATTGTGAGTACACTTAGAGAGCATCAATTATATGATACGATCTTGAAATGCCACGTATGGATGGATCAGATTCACTTCTTCGGTCATGTTATCTCAGAGATAGGAGTATCAGTAGACCCAGATAAACTGAGATCAGTAGTTTCCTAGAATCAACTGAAGAACATATTTTAGTTATGGAGTTTTCTAGGGCTGGATGGATACTACAGATGCTTCATACAAGACATTTCACATTTATCAACACCGCTGACTGGTCTAAATAAGAATGGTTATAAGCTCTTATGGTCAGATTCTTGTCATCCATTCAGGAGTTGAAAGGGAGGTTGAATTTAGCACCTATAATAGTCTTGCTAGAGTCGTGAAAGAGGTGCACTATCTACTATGAAACTTCAGATATCAGGATAGGAGTTGTGCTTATTCATGGAAATGTAGACGTTGCATACGGGTCTCGTTAGTTGAGGCCACATGAGAGGAACTACCCGACGACCAATCTGGAGTTAGAAGCTGTTGTTCATGCCTTATTTTGTTGGAGACATTATCTTCTTGGAGAGCATTTTTTCATTTTCACTGACCACAAAAATCTCAAGTACATCTTCACTCACAATGATCTAAATCTGAGACACCACAGGTGGGTTTAGTATCTTCATACAATTTACTTTGAGCATGCCTATATACCCAGAAAGGGAAACATAGTGGCTGATGTGTTGAGAAGGAGGACTCAAATACATGCAGTTCGAGGGTCCAGCAGTGAGTGGCAGCTTATGGATATTTTATCTGAGATTCATCTGGAAGTACACGAAAGACATGTGTAGACATTTCTTTTATTCTATAGTTGTTACCTCAACTCTTCTTGATCGGGTTCGAATGAGGCAACTATTATATTCTGGAGACCTTGTCCTATGGGAAAGCATGTCAGGAGAGGACCCTATTCTTATGTGGACCATAGGAGAGGATGAGATCCTGGGATTATAGGGACATGTATGGGTACCAGCAGACATACACGAGGAGCTGATGAGGGATTTTAATTCCTCAGTTTGGGCAGTTCATCATAGCGTCACCAAGATGTATCATGATATACCCCACCCATATAGGTGGCCAGGTATGAAGAGAGTCATTGAAGGTTTTTTCATGAGGTTTTCCACTTATCAGAAATTGAAAGGGGAGAATCAGCGACCAGAAGGTCTTTTGAAGGAGTTACCAATACTCAAGTGGAAGTGGAACGATGTTGCGATGGACTTCGTGACAGGGTTTCTAAGATCACCTTGTGGGAATGATGATGTATGGGTCATCATGGATAGGCTAACGATGGTCGCTCACTTCATGCTGATCAAGGAGACCTTCAGCGTTGATGAGATGGGGTGGTTGTACATCTGATAAACTGTATGTCTGCATGGGGTTCCACACTCCATTTTTTCAGACAGGGATGTGTGTTTTACATATCGGGTCTGGAAGGGGCTTTATAAGGCTTTGGGTACATTGGTACATTGGAGTACAACATACCATCCCCAAATAGATGCTGAGTCTGAGCGTACGATTCAGGTGCTTGAGAATATGCTCTGAGCTTACATTGTTGACATTGGATGTTCTTGGGAGAAGCATATCCCTCTTGTGGAGTTCTCCTAAAATAATATTTTTCAAGAAACTATTAAGATGGAAACTTATGAGTCATTGTATGGTAGGCCATTCCGATCACCCTTGTGTTGGCTGGAGGAAGGAGAGGCACCTTTGCTGGTACCTCGTCTTGTCCAGGAGACCACAGAGCAGATAAAGCTGATTCAAAAGAGGATGGATATGGCATAGTCTCGACAGAAGTCTTATGCTGATCAGCGGAGACAATATCTGGAGTTCGAGGATGGGGATCATGTTTTCCTATGTGTCACACCGATGTTGGGATACAAGAGGATTCAGAGATAGTTTAATCATTCACCATGGTATGTCGTGCCGTTTGAGGTGTTGGTGAGAGTTGGGCTGGTTTCCTATCGGTTACAGTAACCTAAGCGGTACCGGGCTAACACGACCTCTACTACGTTTCTCATATCTGACGTTACATTTCAGGCTCATATCATGTCTTTCAACCTGATAAGGTTGATATCAAAGAAGATGAATCGTTTGGGGAGCATCCTATCTGGATTGTCAATCGTAGTACAGAGGTTCTCCATGGTCGGTCTGTTCCTCTGGTATGAGTTCTATGGAAGCACGAGCGAGTACCGGATGAGACGTAGGAGAGGGAGGCCGATGGATGATCACAATGGCTAGATCTATTCAGGGTTTCTTCTTCTACGCCTCTCAAGGGAAATTAGGGGATGAATATCTTTAAGGGAAGATGTTTGTAAGAACTCGAACTTTCTTTTCAGGATTTATTTTCCTTTTACTGGAGATTTTGAGAAAAGATGAATTTCATGAAATTTTTTAATTACACGCTGTGTACTTTATGAGTACACGCCGTGTTCTTCGTTTCCATGCAAGGTCGTGTGCTGGCCATGTAAGGGCCACACACACGGTTGTGTGGGGTGACGTGGAGGCTGCTTAAAGCGTAGTATGGAAAAAGTTACTACACACTGTGTACTACAAAAGTACATGCCGTGTATTTTATGTTTTTCATTAAATGCACTGGTGGTCATGTCTAATGGCCAGAAACACATCCTTTTAGGTCTCGTTCGGTAGAGAGATCCTGAACAGCCATGGATCTTCAACGAACCCCTGAGCGATCATCCATCCTCTAAATCGAAATTTGTCTATTTCCATGGAACTGCATCGGTGAGATCTCTCCTCTTCTAAAACCTCGTTTCCAAATTCCTTCTCTTTTCTAGGTTATCAGGGGTTGAACATTTTAGACTTTTTTTTAGATCTTCGACATAAAAAGGAAATTCAAGCCCTGTGGCTCAAGTATATCGATCACTTAGCATCTAGGTAGGTGGTTTGTGCCTTTCTGTAGAAATTTAGGAGTAATTTGTGAAAATTCCACCAATACCCTTGGACGGGGGAATGCGTGTTTCTTGCTTTGCCCGTGTTGTTTTCCTGCATTGCTTATATGCCAGAGTATAGGTTATTGTCTGAGAATAGGGTAATTCACTATTCTTTGGATGTTTTTACGTGCATGATTTTCTTGTTTATGACCGTTTGGTCTAGTTTTTCCTAGTAGGATTTTTCTCGTTTCAATGCCTAGTATTATAGGATGGGGTGTCCTTTTTTGACATACTGTTATGTTGTATACTGCAAGATAAGTAGTTCTTGAGGTTCAATTTGGCCGTTACACGATGAGATACTTACTGACATTATATAGGGATGTGGGAACCTAGTCTAGTAGACCGTAGAGAGAATGGAAGTATTGGATTCTCCAGAGTGTCTTTATAATACGACGTGAGACCACTGGGGGAATTGACGTTGAGTTCTTCCTCATAGTGTATGTAGTTCCTCGACATGGGCCACATGGGGAATGAGACATTGGGTGCTTTCCAAGAGCACCTTTAGTACGATACGAGACTATAGGGGGAATTTATTGTGAGTGCTTCCCCTGAGAGTCTATTTTTTATCTGAACAAGAGGGGTGAGACTGTGCGTGCCTCCCAGAAGGTTGTATGTACTTGCTAGTTAAACCATTGGAGTTAAGCTGTGAGAACAACCCAGAGGGTTACCTGTTTTTTCTACTTACTTGAGTGGATTCTCTATTATTTTTAAATTATATGCTACAAACTGTGGATTGTTTACTACTGAGTACTTTTTTATTTACTGCTTTTCGGTACTTTTACCTGTCATATATTCACTTACTATTAACCACAGATCTTAGGGTGGTTGCCTACTGGGATTTTGTCTCACAACCTATTTGGGTCACGATTTTGTGGCCAAACAAATTATATTGTTTCATGTATTGATAAGGGAAAGTGCCTTTCAACTTCAGGTTCTTGATTGTTGTGGAGCTTGAGAGCATGGGAATAAGCTATAGATTGCGATGATGAGGAGTTTATCTGCTTTCTTTTTCACATTTGTTTATCATTGTTGTATTCCAGCATTGTGACTTGTTTGGAAGTTTTTCTATACACATATGTATCATGCATCATTTATATATATATATACACCAGTTGTTTCCTTTATCAGTCTTTCTATGTTACTGTTGTTAGGTATTTACTGATTCCGATTTTACATGTATTTGTGTATTTCTGCTGTGTACATTGCCAATGAGGGCCTAGTTTCCCCACTATCACACCCAATGCCCTCGCTACTTTTCGGTAGATTATGGCGTGTGGGGAAATGCGCTTGAGGCCATGTGACCAACCGGTTATGGGGTACCTTTGGGTGGCTTTCAGAACCGGGATGTTACAATTCATGTTTTCTTTATTGTATATATTTTGTCTCCATTAATTCAGTATAAGATATTATGAGGAGAAAATTTTATAAATATTTATTATTTATTTATTCAGTATACTCACTACTGAAAATCAGGCCATTAGCGACCGCCAATGGCGGTCGCTGAAGGCCCTCTGCCGGGCACCCTAGAGCGACCGCCTATGGCGGTCGCTACTATAAATTTTTTTTTAAACATTGTTTTATTGAATTGAATATATAAATATAAATATATATATATATATATATATAAATATTCATATATATACTATTAAATACAATATTTTAAATATATATATATATATATATATAATATTTTAAATGTTTTAATATATATATATATATATAATATCAAATCATTGTGCTATAATAATTTAAAAACATCGATTCAAGAAATAATCTCATTTCAGGTCTTTCGGAGCACGTTTGCTCCGAATGGGACCGCCACGCGCCGTTTTGGTGTTTTATGGCGCCGGAAACGCGTTTCCGGCCGCCGCGGTCAAACGACACCTCCGAATGAGGTGCCGTCTGGCCGACCATTTCACAATTCACGCCCCGGATGTTGTCGTACAGTTTCGTGGCATTCGGAGGTCGTTCGGGTGGTTTTGACCCCCCAACGCGCCATTTCAGCGCGCGCCGCGCTGCTGAAAAGACACAATCGGACGTGTCGCGCGCACCGCACGTCCGATGGACGTGCGGCCTCATCCTGCATCTCAGGAATAATATTTCTATCGTTCTCGTGCGGTTTCAGGTCTTTCAGAGCACGTTTGCTCCGAATGGGACCGCCGGACGCCGTTTTCGTGTTTTATGGCGCCAGAAACGCGTTTCCGGCCGCCGCGGTCAAACGGCACCTCCGAATGAGGTGCCGTCTGGCCGACCATTTCACAATTCATGCCCCGGATGTTTTCGTACGGTTTCGAGGCATTAGGAGGTCGTTCGGGTGATTTTGATCCCCCAACGCGCCATTTCAGCGCGCGCCGCGCTGCTGAAAAAGACACAATCGGACGTGCCGCATGCACCGCACGTCCGATGGACGTGCGGCCTCCTCCTGCATCTCAGGAATAATACTTCTATCGTTCCCGTGCGGTTTCAGGTCGTTCGGAGCATGTTTGCTCCGAATTGGACCGCCGCACGCCGTTTTGGTGTTTAATGGCACTGGAAACGCGTTTCCGGCCGCCGCGGTCAAACGACACCTCCGAATGAGGTGCCGTATGGCCGACCATTTCACAACTCACGCCCCGAATGTTGTACGGGGGTGCGGGGGGTTTTACGGGGGTGCGGGGGGGGGGGGGGGGGGCTGTACGGGGGTGCAGGGGGCTGTACGGGGGTGGCGGGGGGCAGTACGGGGGTGCAGGGGGCAGTACGGGGGTGCGGGGGGCTGTACGGGGGTGCGGGGGGATGTACGGGGGTGTGGGGGGGCTGTACGGGGGTGCGGGGGGGTAGTACGGGGGTGCGGGGGGGCTGTACGTGGGTGAGGGGGGCTGTATGGGGGTGTGGGGGGCTGTATGGGGGTGGCGTGGGGCAGTACGGGGGTGCGGGGGGCAGTACGGGGGTGCGGGGGGCTGTACGGGGGTGCGGGGGGCAGTACGGGGGTGCGGGGGGGCAGTACGGGGGTGCGGGGGGCAGTACGAGGGTGCGGGGGGATTGTACGGGGGTGCGGGGGGGGGGGGGGGCAGTACGGGGGTGCGGGGGTGCAGGGGGGGGGGGGGGGGGGGCTGTACGGGGGTGCGGGGGGGCTGTACGGGGGTGCGGGGGGGGGGGGGGGGGCTGTACGGGGGTGCGGGGTGGGGTGGGGGGTACGGGGGTGCGCGAGGCTGTACGAGGGTGCGGGGGGGCAGTACGGGGGTGCGGGGGGGGGGGGGGGGGTGTACGGGGGTGCGGGGGGGGGGGGGGGGGGGCTGTACGGGGGTGCGGGGGGCTGTACGAGGGTGCGGGGGGCTGTACGGGGGTGCGGGGGGGCTGTACGGGGGTGCGGGGGGGGGGGGGGGGGGGCAGTACGGGGGTGTGGGGGGCTGTACGGGGGTGCGGGGGGCTGTACGGGGGTGCGGGGGGGGGGGGGGGGGGGGGGGCTGTACGGGGGTGCGGGGGGCTGTATGGGGGTGCGGAGGGCTGTACGGGGGTGCGGGGGGGGGGGGGGGGTGTTGTACGGGGGTGCGGGGGGCTGTACGAGGGTGCGGGGGGGGGGGTGTTGGAATTAGTTCGACTTTTTCAAATGTAAAATCATTCAAGATTATCTGATCAAAAACTCAATATGTGTATAAAATATTTAAAAGACCACCATGGATGGTAATAATGCATTACTTAAATGAATAAATATAGTACATCAATGTCAACCTTACCAGTAAAAACAAAAAACATATCTCGTGAATATATGGTGCGTCACGCATTGTCATCACTGCTACCTCCTTCTGGTGGGCCAGGTGCCTGCAACAAATAAACATTATAAATATTTTAATAAAAAAATAATTTAAATTAAATAAATAAATACAGTATATACCTGTGTCGTATGATCCCCTGTACCATCAGCTCGACGCACATATTCCCGCAGTGCTGTAACCTCAGCTGTCAATTGCGCATTTGTCTCCTCGGAAGCGCGCAGCCGTGCCTCAAAATCTGACATCTGCTGTGTCATATGAGCAACATCAGAACCGACAACCGCAGCGCGTGACACTACAGAATGAGGAATCCCTGCTCCATAGGTCAAACTATAGCCATGCCCGTCCCGACCAATAATGCGATGAAATATCTCATCCCGTCGCATGGGAAGCTGTCGCTGGTCCTCTGGAAGATGCTCTAACTCAGCTTCAAATTGAGCCTGTGAAATATTTAAATATATAT
Source organism: Viscum album (assembly GCA_963277665.1). Lineage (NCBI taxonomy): Eukaryota > Viridiplantae > Streptophyta > Magnoliopsida > Santalales > Viscaceae > Viscum > Viscum album. The sequence goes on from OY728134.1 coordinate 1,076,322,004, forward strand.
AAATATATATATGTTAATTTATAGATTTATGTAATTATTGGTAAGTACAGACACTTACTATCAATGTTGCAACCTCTGGATCATTGCGATCACGAGTCCTTATCCACACCGACATTTTATCAGTTGCTGCACCTTGCCCTCGCAACTGTATATTAAAAGAATATAAATACAAAACCATATTAATTAATAAATTAAAAAATGAATAATATATACCTCATGTCGGATCTGAGACACGTGACGAGTCCCAAGCCTGTGAGCTGGTCCCTGCAACGCTCGATTCTCCGAATGGCGTGTTGACACCTCCTACATTCAATTCATTCAAATTTCAAACAAATCACATATTATTGAAAATATATATACAGAAAAATAATTAATATACAAACCGCAACACCCTCAGTAGACCAATATGCAACCAAGTCATGCCACTGAGCCGGAAGGACACCTCTCGGGACTTTTTCCAAAATGTCAAGGGCACCCACATTTGGTACCCAGTGGTCCCTCTTCACTTTGCCTTTATAATCTTTCCACATCTTATGGAATTTGCTCATACACACGGGCCGAAACTCTTCAGGGCATACTTTCAAATTTTGCTATAAAGAAAATAATCAAACATATTAGTATTCTTTATAAATAGAAAATAAAGTAAAATTATTTTATTACCTGAACCTCCCTCCATAGACGATCTAATGTGTCTTGAGGGATAGAAGCCCAATCAGGCCTGGTCAATGGAAATCGATGTGGGTCACGTATGATATGACCCAGCTGACGAATAAATGCCGGGGCATTCGGTCCCATGGGATGAAATACCTCATCAAATGAAACATCTATCGTTGTGTCGGAATTCCATGATAATATGCCACGACCAGGGCCTCTCCTGCGAGAGGAAGAAGCAGCCGAGTCTGATCCTGTTGAAAAAAATTTTATATATAAATTGACAAATGTTATATATATATATATATGTCAATTACATAAAAAATATAGACAATGACATTCAAACATACCTTGACCCTGAGACGTAGATGCCTCAGATGGATGATGTGGATCTTCTGCCTCTTCCCCTGACATGTCTGCAGTCATAGAAAATATCAGTAATAAGTCCAAAGTGTTTAAAAGATAAATTAGATTTTTCTTAATAAATCAAACTTTTACAACTGTTAATCAAACAAAAAATGGATTGAATAATTAGTTGTGAATGAATTTTAAAAAATCAGAAAGTTAATCAACCTAAATATTTATGACTGAATTAACTTACAAAAGTGAGGATTAAAACTTATAAGGATTTATAAAATGATTAGATAATTTATGATATCCTAGGACATTCTACTGAATAGCGGGAAAACAATTATACCTTTCATTAAGCATGCAAATCGACCGTTTCTCCTTCAACAGCCGCTCTGACCCAATTAATATCTTCTTCATGTTGAACTACGGTATGTTGATCAAGTTGTTGGTAAACAAACAGAATAGTCTCGGGTTCATCTTCTTCAAATAAAAACACTCCTCGCCGAGACATTTTGACAACAACATGCCAACTTGGATCCGAAGGCAAAGTAACGAAGAATACTTGTTCCGCTTGTGATGTCAAAATTAAAGGTTCATTCTCAACTCGTTCATTATTTCTGTATAACATATAGTTAAAATTCACCAATGAAAACTGATATTGATCGACTTTACATCCATGCACTGGATCAACCCAATTACACTTTAACAATATGTACTTCAAACTGTGTGTGTATACAACTTCAATGATGTCTATCAATTGACCATAGTAATAACCAGAATCGACAAAGGGACAACCGATGCGACTGTTTTGTGTTGCTCGTTTGTCGTCAACATCTTTAATGCGAAATCGAAAACCATTAGCATCAATAGATTTATAACGACGAGCCGTTATAGATGGACCCTCACCCAGTTGGATAAATACTTCAGGTAGCATGGGGTCTCCTAACTCCCCCAGCTTACGAACCTACATAATTTATAAAAATCAATACTGATATATGCAGAAAGAATTAGTTTAATACTTCACTCATAATGAAAATCAATTTATACATACATAATCCTTGAACCAATCATGAAATGCCGCATAATGAGATTGTTGAATTTGCAAATCAGTCGCACGATGCATCTCTTCTTTTATCTCATTAATGTGTTTCCTGCAAATGAATACGCGATGTTTAAAAGATCAACTTATGAAAACAAAACATGTAAAAGTTATACAAGCACATTGATAAGATACTTACTGCATTAATGGTGCAAATGATGGAGTATTGAACAAGATATATCGATGTGCTTGTATCCACTCGATGTTGTCCATATCAAATGTGGTTCCTTCTCCAACTGGACCATCATGAATCCGAGAGGGCTTATCTAATTTTGTTTCAACATCTGTAAGATATTCTGCACAAAAGGTAGTACACTCATCCATCAAATAACCATTGGCTATTGATGCCTCTGGACAAGCTCTGTTGCGTACAAATCATTTCAATGTACTCAAATACCGTTCAATAGGATACATCCACCTGAATTGCACTGGACCAGCAGCCATTACTTCATCAGTTAGGTGCACTGTCAAGTGGACCATAACATCGAAAAATGAGGGGGGGGGGGAAAGTTTCTCAAAGTGACAAAGCGTAAGTACAATTCGGTCCTGCAAACTTTTTAAATCACTCATTCGTTGATTTCTTAAACAAAGTTGTCTAAAAAAATTACTCATCTCAATCAAGGGCTGAACAACATTGGGGGATAAACAATCACAAATTGCGATTGGAATCAACTGCTGAAGTAATATGTGATTGTCATGACTTTTCAACCCTTGCAATGTCTTGCTCGTCAGATTAACACACTATGAAATATTAGAAGAGTAACCATCAGGCACCTTGACCATCTTCAAAATGGAAAGAAATGTCTCTTTCTCCTCTGTAGTCATCGAATACTGTGCAGCAGGCATATATTCCTTGTTTCCCTCAGCTAACTGTAAATGCAACTGTTTCCTTAAACCCATTTCTTCCAAATCACGGCGTGCATTAACATGGTCCTTTGACTTTCCAATGACACCTAAAATGGTCCACAATATGTTATCAAAAACATTTTTTTTCAAAGTGCATGACATCCAAATTATGCCTCAACATTTTAGTTTTCCAATACGGAAGACTATAAAAAATACTTTTCTTTTTCCAATTGTGACTGCGCTGCCTACCCGCAGCGTGAATATTACGTACTGGAGGAGCCACCAAATCCTGAATTTCATATACCGTGCGGATATTTTCTTCCTCAATCTGCGATAAAATTTCGACTCCTGTCATGATCTTTGGTGCTGGGCTGAACTCTCTAGAACCATCAAATTCCACTCTGTCCTTTCTGAACCTGTGCTGGGGAGGGAGAAAACGCCTGTGAACCATGTATGCCCATTTTTTGGAATGTTTAAGCCATACATATTTTTTACTTTTATTGCAACAAGGGCAAGAAAATTCCCCTTTCGTACTCCAGCCTGATAAATTTGCATAAGCTGGGAAGTCATTGATTTTCCACAATAAAGCAGCATGCAGTTTGAACATTTCATTCGTTTCGCAGTCATAAGTCATCACACCATCGCCCCAAAATTCATTCAACTCATCAATCAATGGTTGAAGGTAAACATCAATCTTATCCCCCGGACTTTTAGGTCCAACAATAAGAGTGGAAAGTAATATAAATTGTTGCTTCATACAAAGCCACGGAGGAAGATTATATGGAACCAACACCACGGGCCATGTGCTATGAGTTGCACCAACCATAGACTTGAATGGATTGAAACCATCTGCTGCCAATCCCAATCGGACATTACGAACATCTTTAGCAAAGTCGGGATGTCTCTTATCAAAATCCTTCCATGCATGAGAGTCTGCCGGGTGGGTTAATATGTCACTTTCATGAACTCTTTCTGCATTCCATCTCATTAAATTAGAAACTTTAGATGACATAAAAAATCTTTTCAACCTCAGTTTAAGGGGAAAGTAACGCATTTGCTTTACGGCAATCGGTTTCCCCTGTATCACAATCTGACTTTGATGAGTCTTATTTCCCCTGTTCTCTTTCCACCTGGAAGCGCCACAAACCGTAAAAATATCCAAATGAGAAGTTTCATTTCTAAACAACATACAATTGTTTGCGCATGCATCTATAGTCTCATATGTAAAACCTAAGTTCTCTGTCAACTTACGAGCATAGTAATACGACTCAGGAATCTTAGCGTCGACAGGAAGAACTTTTTTCAATAAAACCAAAAGCATGTCGAATGATGTGTCTGACCAATTATTCAAAGTCTTCAAATGCAACAACTCCACGATAAACGACAGTTTATTGTAAGACGTACATCCAGGATATAATTCTATTTTCGCAACATCAAGTACTTCATAAAACCTCCTCGAATCACGATCTGCACCAGAGCGAAGATTTATCTCACCGGTCTCCAGATTCTGGATGTCAATGCCTTCAGGATCAAACCCACGTACCATTTCAGTAGGCATTTCATGCATTGGATCAATCCTCCTTGCATCAACATCCATCTGAGCTGCATCTGTATTTTGACAACGAACATATTCTTCTCCATGACGAGTCCAACTCTTATAATTTTTCAGAAATCCATTAAAGAAAAGGTGTTCCCTCACGATATCTCGTGTGAATTGATATCTGTTAGCACATTTGCTACATGGAAAACTAATATAGTCACTTTCAAATCCTCTCGTGAAGTCAATAAACTGCATAATGCCATTGAAATATTCTCTAGACGTTCGATTTGGAAGATCAATCCAACTCTTATCCATAATAATATCTGTATAACAAACATTTACACAATACTTATTACATTTACATTTTTAAAATCAACTATATTCAAAATAAATATTAACCATTTGTTTATGAACCATTGATAAAATAATAATGTAACTGAAAGCTCATGTAACCTGATTGAGCTACAAACCTGAAAGGGAGGGGAGCCGAAGGCGGTGCTGCGAGGGAGAGGAGGCAGCGAAGGGGAGCCGGAGCCAAAGGCGGTGCGGCAAGGGAGGGGACGGGCGGCGGCGGCGGCGGAGAGCTGGAGTAGAGGAGGCGGTGAGGGGACGGGGGACGGGCAGCGAGGGGGGGGTGTCTGGGGTCGGAGGGGGGGGGGGGGGGGGGGGGGCTGTCCGAGGTGCGGGGAGGGGTGTCCGGGGTGCAGGCAGGGGTGTTCGGGGTGCGGGGGTGTCCGGGGTGGGGGGGGGGGGCTGTTTGGGGTGTAGGGGGGCTGTCGGGGGTGCGGGGTGGGGTGTCCGGGGTGCGGGGGGCCTGTCCGGGGTGCGGGGGGGGGGGGGGGGGGGGTCTGTCCGGGTTCGGAGGGGGGGTGTCCGAGTGTGGGGGGGGGATGTCCGGGGTGCGAGGGGGCTGTCCGGGTTCGGAGGGGGGTGTCCGAGTGCAGGGGGGGCTGTCCGGGGTGCAGGGAGGCGTCCAGGGTGCGGGGGGCGGTCCGGAGTTCGCGCGGGGGGGGGGGGGGGGTGTCCGGGTGCGGGGAGGCATCCAGGGTGCGGGGGGCGGTCCGGAGTGCGCGGCGGGGGCTGTCCGGGGTGCGGGTGCCGTCCGCGGTGGGGTGGGGGGGGGAGGGCCGAGAGGCCGAAGGGCGGCGGCCGGAGGCCCGAGGGCGGCGGCCGGAGGGCGGGCGGCGGGGGAGGCCGGGCGGCGGGGGAGGGGAGGGCGGCGAGGGAGGGCAGCGAGGGAGGGCGGTGAGGGAGGGAGGGGTTAGGGCGGCGATCGGGGTCGTGGGAGCGCGGGGGGGGGGGGGGGGGGCGCAGAAGCCCTCCGTTTTTTTTATGTAGGTTAGCGACTGCCATTGGCGGTCACCCGAGTCTGGGGGGCTTCAATGCCCCCTTTTCTAGTAGTGACTAATTATCTATTTATTGATTAATGCTACAATGATATTTAATTATCAAACAAATAGCCATTATTCAAGGATAGATAATATTATGGTGGAATAGTGGTTCGAGTATAATGGTTTGGTGATAAATAATATATATTATATATAATTAAAATCAGTAATATTTAATTAAATTCGTGAGATTAGTGCATGATAATATAAGATAATAATGTTATTATTATTACTAAAGATATGAGGTTCCATATGTTTTATGGAAATTATGAGGGCTCAGGTGAAATTATTACTTTCTTACTCTTGTGGTATTAGAATCCAATTATTTTATTTTCTTATTATAGTAAAATTTATTTGTTGTGTTTAACAAGAATGTGAAGAATCCTATCAAATACCTAGACAGCACCTTCTCTATTTGTTCTTTCAAGAATAGATTTTAATCCTCCTCGACCACAACTATCAAATATAGGGAGATAGAAGATAACTCTTCCTTGAAGTAATTATTGATGAGATTAAAGGTGAATAATACAATCAATATCATATTCAATTTTACCACATGGATATTTATATGGTGACTTTGGATTTTCCTGGAACACATTTGGATCACTATTGGAGGGAATCTATTCTTCATTCTTATGACACAAGGATGATATGACATAGAGATGTTTTCATATCCAAAAATGAAGAAAAAATTCCTCCCAATGCGATTCATTAATATTAAAATAATTATATATAATATGTGATGATCCTACAATTTTTCTTGGATTTTCTAGTCTCTATATACATTGATTCAAATCCATTGATCATGGAGTTGATGATCATGTAAATCTAATATTATTCATCGAAAATTAAAATATATGAGTTGGCAATGACCTATCTACCACTTCTACTACTCTCAGAACCTTCCAATTGTATCAGAGTGGTCAAATAATTATTTATAATTTTTAATGATCATTCATTGGTTTACATAATTCTTTATTATTTTAAAATTATATTTTAATTGTTATATATTATAAATTTTCAGTTTTTTTATTATATTCATTTCTTATAAATATAATCAAATTGATTAATTTTATGAATGTAATCCATTCAAAGAACACATCTAAAGTATCAAAGGAGTATAGTCGCACCACATAAGTGTACACATTGAGTAACACAGAGGTTCATGCCCGGTACTAGTGTATACTACACAATAAATTAATTCAAAATTAATTCAATTCATGTGCATTTATTGGACAATGTTAATTTAATTTTAAATTTTGTATTGATCATGCCATCCAGGTGCTTGGATAGTATGATTGAACACAGTGTAACTTCCATATATGATGTGCAGTAATTTAGACACAGACAAACACAATATCATCTTACATGTCATACATGACTGGTGACCATGTAACTTAGATACTACATGTTATCTACCCATGTACATTCCTTGTAGTGTTGAATTTTCTAGGGCACAATTATACATGGATTCCCTATAAATGATCCATAGTTAAATGGGTAAAATAATTCATGATTTATAGATTGAATATACACACCATGTAATTTTTTAAAATTACACAGAATAAAAAACTAATTTATTATACAGATTACACATTATCAACATGTTTTATGTGTGGTCATTAATTTGAAATTACATGACATGTGACAGGTTTTATATACATGAATTATCTAATTAATTTTATGCATAATGTTTTGAATTTCATATCATGTATATATCTTAATAAATTTATTACTCTACGTGTACCAAAACATTTTATTCTATGTAAATTTGATGCATTCAATGTTTTCATTAAGTTTATATTACACATTATAAAATAATGTGACAATTTATTTATATTATATGTTTTTTGTGTAAATATTATATGAATATAATGAACATTTGGTAGTTCAGACATGTACTCCCTGTGTCAACACCAATGTATGTTTGTTTACATAAATAAATTTAAATAAATTAATTTATTTTTAAAAAAATAATGATAGGTGATAATATCATAAAAATTTGGAAGATAATTAAGAGAAAATAATTGATTAATTGAAAAGATATTTAATTGATTCTAGAATTATTTATCTTAAATAAAAACTATTAGAATTGAATGATTATTTTATTAAATGGGTAATTCATTGCATGTATATCAATGATCATGAGAATAGACCATACCTTTGTATCTGATTGGTTTTTTTTATTTGTTCATAAATTAAATTTTTGGAATGTTTTCCATCATTTCTCTAATTATGTAAGGTTAAGTGTTCCTAGGTTTTTGTTTTTGAAAACCCATTAACTAATTCATTGGATCCCCTCTCCTATGTGTGAGTAAAAGAATATATAATTAATGGAGCTCCCATGCTCGTGGAGGCAGTTCGTGTATTGAGATGAGGTGAAACCAATCTAATAATTATATATGGGGGGACATCTTCAAAGTTATAACATAAACCATAAATTTATCAAGGCGTTTTTTCCATAGTTTTTGATGACTAGTTTATCATCTACTAGGAAATTAATCCCTTAGTAAAATCACATTATCATACCACTTTATTAGTTTTCTTATTTCAAGATTATGGGTTATTTTTTATGGATGTTTCTGCATGATTACATGAATTACGTATTTAAAAATATGAAATATAGAACTAAAGTAAATAAGATTATGCTTAATCATTATCGAAGACATTATCAATATCATAATTAACTCAAATTAATATTAATAAGCATCTAATAATTATAATAAATTTTTAATTTATGAATATATTTATAATCCTAGAATTATATATATTAAGCCTTTATAGACTAATTCTAGTAATTTTAAAATAAAACCATATTATGTCGTGCATCACTAGACAAAGTAAAGACTATTCCAATTATCTTGGAATTATATCATCATATTTTAGGTTGATTTAACTTAGTTTCCATCATAGGTTTACTAAAAAATCCTGACTTGGTGTAACAAAGTGGAAAATTATATAGAGATCCATTTTAAGTATTTTAATATTAGGGAAACCACTCAAAATATCAATGAACTATGAGTTAATTCCATTGGAATTTGGAATGCCTGCCTAAAACCCTTCAAATTGCTTGTTTGAAAAAATTCATGGTGATTAGAAGGGAAATATGGATCCTTACCACTAGAAGTTCCAATAAATAGGATATTCTGAAGCTAATGGTGAGGGTTTTTATTTTTCAAATAAAATTATGGGAGATTTTTAAATATAATAATAATTTATTTGTCTAAATTTTATCAGATAAAGTAATAAAAAACATATCATATTAATTGTTAGAAACTGAAATAAACATGAATTCAAACATATCATTATAATTAATGCATGAAAATGATAAATTTTTCATCTGTAAAAATTTACAAGATTGCTAATGAAGATTATGACATATCCTATTATATGAAAGTAAATTGTGTGAGCTAGAAAAACATTTTAAATAAAATCTTTATAAAGAGGCTGGTTAGGAAGAGTTGTTTCTCTTTGAGAAACATTTGAATGACTCTTTAGGTGTTCAATGTTTCATGCTATCTTCTATAACCAATGATCTTCAAAAGCTACATGAGGGCTTAAATGGGAATAGAATGATGTCTCTCCATCAGGATCTCTATCAGGACAAGGTGTGAAAAGTGATATATAACAACTCTATTGATTTTTTTACAATTATTCATCAAGAATCATCACTAGAAATATCTCATATAGTCAAGCTAATTTGAGACATTGAAATCATAGACATCATTGGGATTTAATTACATGATATGTTGCTTATAAATCTCACACATTTATTAATACCCATGTTCTTTTGTAGTTTTATTTTTAATTATAACATGAGAAATAATGAAAAGACTCTTTTGGAACTTCTTAACGATATTATCCAAGTGCAAAAGGACTTGGGGTGTGAAAAACTCACATTCCTTATGGTGAATAAGAAAATGAAGAAAAGATAAAAGTTTTCCAAGACTTGTAATAAGTCTAAAACACTAAATAATTGTCTTTCCAGGAAGAATGGGATCTATATAATGTGTAAGGAAAAGGAACTATTATGGTTTTTATATGTAAAGAAAGTCCACTAGAAATGGAAATCCACCATGAAGAATGTGGAATCTAAAGGTTTTTTTATCATGTTTATTCTTTTAATATCTACACATTGGTTATTATATAAATCCTATCATTCTTATATATGTATCCAAATTTATAAACTATGTATATTCTAAATGATTTCTTGAGGAGAGGTGGAAATAAGAGTCTCCAATAGTGTGAGGCTCACTGCTCTAGATAGTGTAGACTACCAACATTCATTGACTAAATAAATGATATTGCTTTTTAGAATTTTTATTATGTACTAACCATTACCGAGAAAATAATTTCTATATCATTCTATGATACATATTATCTTATTTTAAAATTTGGAAATAAATTTTCATTATATTATGAAAAAAATATATTTTATTCTATAGAAAATTTAAATAATGATCTTTATGTATTAAATTAATAAAAACATGTTTTGGTAATAGATAAAAAATTTTGTTCACATGACTTATATAACACCCTTCTATGGAATCACTTTCATGGGAATGTAAACCAACAGTGTTTGAAAATTATCAGTCAAGATGGTTATATAGACTATTTTGGGATAAAACCAATGGAAATGTGTGAGTCTTTTTTATATGGAAAAATCATCAAACCAAACTTTTATGGATATGGTGAAAGGGACACAGAGATTTTAGGATTAGTACACACTAATGTATGTAGACAATTTCTAATAAAAGCTACAACCAGTTATTCTTATGTTATTAATTATAATAATGACTTGAGTAGAAATGGATATATCTACTTGATGAGGTATAAGTATGATCCCTTTGATAAATTCAAATAATTCAAGATGAAAGTATAGAATAAAAATGGAGATAAGATAATGATGATTTGATAGGATGGAGGTGGTTAATATCTTAAACAGGAGTTAATAAAATTTCTACACTGGTTTAGGATTCTATTTCAACTAAAATCACAACACATAACATAGTGGAATAGATTTATTGATTAGAGAAACCATTCCTTTATATACATGGAAAGGTTGATGAGGAATCATGGAGATCTTCGGTTATCCTTTTAGGGATATTCATTAAAAATTGTGGAATGCACACTAATCCACATATCAAATAAAGTGTAGGATGGGATTATCTTCAAGTTATAGAGTGGAATGAAACCAATTTTTTTGCATATAGGTTCTTTGGGTTAATATATTCTTGTTGAGGTCACATAAAAAAATAGAGAAACATTGGGAATATATTTCATATTTATATTGAATACAATGGAAAAAAATTGATACTAACTACACAACCCCTCATACAAGATATTTAATTTCACTTAAAAACCCCCTTTTCATGGGAGGGAGAACATTATCAAGAAGGATAGTGTGAGAATGATTGATTGTGATGTAGTATATGCTCAAGATACAAAATTGTTTTATAGGAATATTGTAACACTCCAAGCTTCTACGGTACGCTTCTCTTTGAATAATGTGATAGCGTGTGTTGTACGCAACACCGAGTTCTAACACACCATAACCAATCAAACTAGCCGTTATGAATAGTAATAACTACTTTTTGAAATTATATATATTTTATATTTCAAAATGGACATCATTTTTGGATTTGGAATATCGAATTTAGCCTAAGGTGAAATTTTGGTACATTTCAGATAACTTTCATATTTTGATGAATAGTGAAAATTACTAAATTTTAATTAAAAAAAACATTTTTAATCAAAATAATTAATAATGATAAATTATGAATTTTAGTAGTTTTAAAGTATATTTATAATATATTTTTACCATTTAATATAATTTTTGTCATTGGACATAATTTTACAATTAAACCGAACATAAACAAGTGTCAATCTTTTGATAGTTATTATCTCTTAAAAACACGCTTTTTGTTTTGACAGCGGGAATTAATTTTAAATTAATTTCTGCCACTTCTGTGTTTTGAATTTAAGAAAATGGATTCCATATTTGGAATCAGGATGTTAAAATTTTTTAAATAGGTAACTTTTATTTTTAGACATTTTGAATAATTACTGCGGTAAATATTTTATTTACCATGGTTAAGGGTAAATCCGGTAAATAAGGGTTAAACAATAATATTATAATAATACTAAATTACCCTAAAACGTGTCTTAACCCTATTGGTTGATACATGGTCGACCATGGACATCTTTGGGTCGATTTTGGGAACCCATGGATCCACTTGTAAGTGATAATGACACTTTATTTTAATTAAGTTAAAATTAATACAAAAATGACACAAGCATATATCGTTTAGAAAAACAATTGTTACATAGGGTTATATATGTTTGATTTTAGATTATAAATATTAATTAGAAAGATAAAAATAGTTCCTACATAATGATATTTTATTTATAATTTTTAGAGATTAAATAATTATTTTATTTATGACACAATGATGATGCAGTAATTACTATAATAGTGAAAAATTAAAATAATTGATATTATAAATACCCAAATAAATATAATATGAAACTTTTAATGAATTAAACCAATTTTCTAGGATAATATAATATATTAGGATTGATATAATGGACTTTGTTTGAAGTAATCAATCTGTTATGAGTTTCACAAAAATCAACTATAGAATAGTGTCAAAATTGACATAAAAGAGTTCTTAAAACAAATATTATATTATTAATTGATATTAAATTCCTAAAAAATCTAAGGTTCGGCCAAGAGACTTATATAATGATAGGTTCCTCATTAATGGACCACTTGGTGGTCGTTTGGATGTATATAGTATGTTTATTAACCATATTATATAAAAATACAAAGAGACATTGTAAAAGTGAAACTAATTAACTTAGAGTTAATACTTAAAGATAACGTTAATATAAGTACCCAAACCTGTCTAAATTCTATTGGTTGAGTGGTTTTCGACCTATCCCCACATTAACCTTTGAATAATCAACTTTTTAGCCATTATAAACCGAATATGAATTTATTATAAATTAATATTTCTAGCTTTTCCAAAGTTGCCCCTCACCCCTCTTATAAAAGGGCACTCTTCCTTCTCATTTCTTCACACCTTCAAAGCCTTTTGGTTCGGCCAAACTCTGCCCAAATACTCTCCCAACTTCCCTCAATACAACCTAGGGGCATTAGTTTTATCATAAAGCCAACCTAAAGAGCCCTTTTGATCAAATCAAAAGGAAGAACCCGAAGAAGAGGTAATGATTTCACCACCCTTCTCCAAGTTCATTTTTTCTTCCACTTCTTCTTCCTTTGTTCTTACCATTCTAAAATAATAACTCCAGTATATCAAATATACTATGATTTTATTATAAATATGGTACAACCATATTCAGTATTCTATCCACCCTTTGAATAACATGTCACCCTACGTGCGTACGTACGGCTTACCGTCTCCACGTCGTGGTGTAATTGTTATTCAATATATTATTATTTTGGATGGGTATAATAATGATGTGTAACTCATGTAAATAATAAATATAACATGTTAATGATTCTGTATATATGATATACCATCTATTTATATATTATTTTAATATCAAAAGAATGATATTGTCGCTCGTGCGTACGTACGGACTACCGTCTCCACGAACGCGATGAGATTCATTCTCCATCGTATCCATTCAAGTATAATTATCATTTGATGATTTAAAAATGATGTTTAAGGACTTGATATAATTATGGATATGAATAAGATAAAACAAACATGGCTTATGTAACAAAACATATAAAAGAAATTGAGTAAGTTAACACCCGAAACGACGATAATTCTAAGATATTATTAACAAATCAATGTTAAAAGATCATATATGATATCATATTAATATATATGATTCTTGTATAATTTAAAAACAATTATTTCACCATTATACAGGAGGTTAACCTACCCCAACCAAGGAAAAGTACAAGGTAAGGGTTATTTCACAATCTCTTCATTATCCGAGGTTGTTTATACGTAATAATCTACTGGGATTTCTTTATCATCCACATCCATGTTTCTTCGAAATGTATTTCAAATCATATTTATTATTTACAAGAATATGGGTTAAAGTCATTTATACCCTTATTTGACTTTTTATAAGTGGTTTATAAAGGAATCTTTCCTTCGTTTTCAAAACAAGGTCTTTTTTATCCTTTTCGACAGAATTAAGGTAAGAATGTTTTTTTAACTTATACGGCGGGTGCAGCTATTTTCCACCGTTATAAAATCTTCAAAGCTTCCCTTACAAGCTTATAAGATTATTTTCAAAGAAAATGTTTTATTTTATATGGGTCTTAAATGATTTCAAAAATAAAAGGAGATATTTCTTTAAAAAGAATTTTGATTTCATCTATGTCAACATCCTTTGATGGATTTTAAGATTATTTGAAGTTGATTTATTATGATACAAAACTTCTATATTGTATTGAAGTTTTTGTAATATGTTTGACTGTGTATGTGCTATTTTTATACCATTCATAGTTTATGGTGAAAGTATTGACATTTCGTATGCTAGTTTTAATACGAATGTTTACGTTATGTTTAAACCTTTTCATATGGGAATGCATTGGACTTAATATGTGACGGGTGGAGCCCGCTATAGCTCCTCGATGCATCGGTAGGTCTCATGAGACAAACTAGTGTCTTGGAACAAGGCCTTGACAAAATCTTATTTGTAGTCTTGGCACGAGGCCTTGGCTATGTGGTTATGATAGTCTGGCATTATGCATTACATCATTATGAAAGTGGTTATTGATTTTTCATGTGATTATTCGATTAGTAGAATAACCATGTGAATAAGTAAATGGAATTATTTCATTTTATTTATGCCATACTATGTTAAATGTTCATGTTTAAAAGGCTTTTGTTTTAGTTATACATTGCCTTAAATGTTTATTCTTATTTATGAAAGTTTCCACTATATTGTTATCCTTACTGGGCATTTGAGCTCATCCCTTTTCTATGTTTTATTTTTCCCAGGAAGTGAAGAAGTAAATTATGAATGACCTACAGGGATATTATGTGGGGATATGAGTGTGGATTATGGAGACAATATGTTTTTTTAGTATTTTTTCATTTTATGATGTAATGTAAGACTTATGAATATATCTAGTGTTTCCAAGACTACTAAACCAATCGGTCTTTCGAGATTTGATCTTTCTTGTGATCATACCAATGTTATGTAATAATGCACCGACTCTGGGTAACTGGGGTCGGGGCGTTACAAATAGATTTCATATCTCACCATGTAAAAATTAGTTACTAAAACACAATTACAACTTGGGATCACTAGAGACGTAAGATAACCTAAGAGATATGGTTCTCTATTCAATAAAGATTGTGAATCATTATTTGTTGGAAATGTTGAACCTCAATCCTAAAAAGAGTAAGTGGGGAGATCATAAACTATAAGACAGTAAGAATCCATGAAACCTAAAATGGATTCAATGTATCATAAACATTTTAAGCTCTTTTTGATGGGATAGTTGATATAAATCGCATAAGGGGAAAAGGTTATTTAAGTAAAAATTGGATATGGAAGGTAATGTAAAAAGCTATAAAGAACGAATAGAGGCTAAAATGGTTTACGAAATATCACAGAATTCACTATGATGAAAACAATACACCATTTTACACATCTAAATCCATCAAAATAATATTTTATGTAGAATCATATCGTGTCTATGAAATTTTGAATCTAGAAATAAAAAAATCTTTCTTTATTAGGAACCTTCATGAAGATTTATTTATGGAACAATAAAAATATTTCATTACTCTAGGTGATGCCAAAAACATTTTCAAGTTGCAATGTTCCATTTCTGGATTGAATCAATTATCCAAGTCAGGTAATGTTTGATTCAATAATGCTTTAAAATAATCTGGTTTCATTAATAACTAATGTGATCCATGTTTTTATAAACGGTTTAATGGGAATTCAGTCAATATTCTAGATGTATATTCTGATGACATATTACATACATGAAATGAAATTCCAATCTTATATTATATTAATTACTGGTTAAACAATTTTTTCTCCATAAAGGGCTTTGGTGATGAACATATATTCTGGGGAGAAAATTATTCATATATCTAAGAGGCTTCTTAGACTATTTCAAAGTGAATATATTTGACTAGATACTAAAGAGATTAGTATCGAATAATCCAAGAAGGTATTGCTTCCATTGCCACATTGTATACATCATTCTATGAAAATGCGTCCTAAGACACAATATGATAAATAGATAATGAGTAAGATCTCAAATGATTTAGAAATATAAGAAATCATGTCTTCCATACTATTTACTAGACACGATGTTTCCTATGCATTTAGCATGGTAATAAGATATCAATATGATATAGGATAATTGAATTTTTATACAATTATGGGAATATGAATGTATCTAAGAATAACTAAGTTTATGTTACTTGTGTCTAGAGGAAGGATAATATTTTCCTGAGGGGTTATACTTATATTAGTTTTCAAATATATTATAATGAAATGAAGTTATTGTGAAGATATTTTTTCTATCTCAATTAAAGTGATGTGAGATGGAAGAGTTTGAAACAGTAATTTTTCACTGATTATGTAGTAGATATTGAGTATTTTGTGGATTATTATTTCTCCAAGGAATCTATTTGGATTCAAAACATTTTCCATGATTTTGATGTCCTACCTAGCAGTAAGGACCAAATAAAATTTTGTTGTGACAATACTGCAATGGTGGGTCTTCAAAAATGTTCAAGGTCGCACCAAAGGATAAAGAACATACACTGAAATTATCACCTCTTGAGTGAATTTTATAAGAAGATTGATGTTCAAAAAAGTAGAGTTTCTTCTGAAAAAAAATGAAGGACACCATTAATAAAGGATTATCTAAAATGAAGCATGAGTATCATGTGAGAACTAGCAGACAAAAGGTTGAAAGTAAATGGATCTAGAGAAATTGGGACTCTATTGGAGTTGGTTTCATAGAAAACACTTATATGTAATTTATAATAATATATATACATCGTTATAAATATTAATAAAATCATTATCATGTCATGATTTTCCATCTTCATGACATATTATTTGATAATGTCATATGGGTCATTGTTACACCAAATGGTTATAGTAGTTCCCAGATTTGATGATAAACCAAATGTTCATCAAAATTTTTCTTAAATATAGGTCATATGTCAAGATGAAATATTTTTAAAAATGAAATTGATGCAGGATATTAGGGGTGAAGACTCATTAACCTTTGATTCAACTTCTCATGGTGTAAACACTTGATAAAATCGAGTGTAGGATATTATGAGAAAAAAGACATTCTAGAAGTAAATAAACCTATATTTAAAACATTGGATGTTCCAATATATATACATGCATATTGATCAATATAATTTAATATTATTATTAATTTTTATTATAATTAAAATATAGTGATGTATTTATAACAACTGTATCGACAATTGTTTGCAGTGTGGTAGGATTCGTTGGGTGCATCAAGAGAAATATTTTCATAATGAATATTATGATAAAATTTTGTTTTACTTTTTTTTTAATTTTTGATACATTAGGAACTATGATGGAAATTTTATAGCCTAAAAAAGACCAGGGGCATGGTTGTCTATTTGAAAGTTCAATTTCTGAAATTTTAATTAAAGAGACATCAAACACATAAGTTGATGGATGTAACATGAAACCTATGTGATTGGAGATATCATGATTAATGTATTATATTATATAATTATTATTATTATGAGTTATTATATTGTTTTATAATTAATTTCATTCTCTATTAGTTCTTTAATAGGCCCCTAAATTATATCATTTTACATTGGGATGATTCTCAAAATTCTACTATGAAAGTGGACTAGATATTCACACACTAAGTGTATCCATAATTTTACTTAAATAATATTATTATTGAAAATATTGAATAAATACCATTCTCTCATGTGGGTTAAAAATTATTCATGTATTTTTGATCACATATATTTTATCACTAGTAATTAGAAAAATATTATGTGGGGAGAGTATTAAATATTTATTAATATCTATTTAGTGAATACAATATTTATTTTTATATTTTAGAATAATGTAGTGATATTAATTTATTAAATAAACAAAAATTATTTAAGGACCAAAAAATATTAATGTGTAATAGTAGATCGAGATTTATAGTTTGTTGAGAAATAATATATATTTAATATTATTTAAATGTAAAATATTTAATTTAATTTTTCAGTTCAGAGAATGTCAATAAATAATAATAAAAATATTATTGTTATTATAGACATGAGATTCCATGGGAATTTGTGAAATAATAATGGGTCATGGGTAATTATTATTTTTTAAACCCTATTTTATATAAACCAAATTATATTATTTTCTTAATATAAAGGATTTTATTATTTTTGAAAATGAGATCCAGAAAGAATCCTCTCATATCCCTAGAGAGGTCCCTTTTAATGAACACTCTCAAGAGTATAGGTATATCCTCTACCTCCACTACTCTCCAGTATAGATATTTCAATGAGAACACTTCATTTAATTGAATTTCCAGAAAATAAAAAGAATATTACACATGAATTAGGATTTGTCGTGCTAGAACTTTGATATTCATATGGAAACATTAAAACAATTATGGAACAAATGTGGAACACCACATGATAGAATCTATTCATTATTAATACAACACAACAATGGTATGTGGTACATATGATTACAGATCGATCAATGAAGAAATAATTCCTTATAAGATAATTATTTAATTTTCTAATATAATTATAAATAATATCTGAGTATCCGGTACTTTGGATGTGTCATTTTCCTATATTATTTATTCTTTGATTTAATTTTTATTTCTCACAAAATGTTTTCTGTTATTAATCCCATACTAATCATCAATCATATAAAAAAAGAGTTGACCATACCCCATCCCCCATTTCCGCTATGACCGTAAATTTCAAAAAAGTAGTTGAAATAGATATTAAAAAATATTTAAACATAAATGAGATTTTTATTAATACGTTTTATGTACATGGATAAATTGGGGATTTATTTTCAATGGAAAAATTAAAAAAATTAAATGAAAATATCTTACCTCATCTCCTAACTAGCCACGTACATTATTTTACTCCACTAATTGAAAAATATTAATTTATTTACATTCCTAATAAAATTTATCATTATTATTTACTTATCATAGTCTCTTTTATTTTATTTATTTCCATTTCTTATATAGTAACTAAATAGATTAATCTCATGTCATATGTTTTGAGTATTTTCTGTTTCTAATCACCCAAAAAACATTTGTAGGATGACCATTGTTAGAGGTATCATTGTTCCATCATCTCAATAATGTTAACAATTGTATGGTTATTATTTTTATACATTAAATACAATTTTATAATCATATATTAATGGAATACATGAGAGATGAATTAAAACAGTATATAGAGGTGGTATTCTACACATTTTCACAAATTACGTTATCATTTTTCAGTTGATGGAATGGTAAGATGGTAGATGATATATTTTCATTAAAAATAATAATTAGTTAATTATTTTCTTACATGTTAATAAATTATATAATAATAACCATCCTTTTATTGTGGTTCTAAAAAATGAAACCCATCTCTTTTTGGAGATGGTGATTCACATTTATTTATAAGCGATGTTTTAATTTCCCATGGAATAAAATTTGGGATGAAAAAGGATTTTAGTATAATAATAACAAACATTTATTTTATTTAATATAATGATGTTATTTTTTATCATTTTTAACTAATATTTTATGAAGTTAGAATAATAAATAAACTTCAAATATTTCGTTTAGGACTTATAACTTCTCCTCTGATATCTCTTATTTGCTTACATAATCCTTATACGACTGGACTATGGGTGAGACTAATATCTCTAGAATTTGGAGATCCATTTTAGGGAGATATATTTGTACGAGACTTCCCAAACTATAGTGGTAAAATGCTATGAGGAATAAAAGATAGGAGGTCTCATTTTATAAGTGAGGCATGGAGTGCCATTTGAATTTAATAACGTATTAAATTAAAAAACATTATGTTTCATGTTATTTCATATTCAACTAGAACAAAATTGAAATATTTATAACATATAATTATTTTGATTATACATCATAAAATCCAATAAGTTCATTGAAAATTTTATGTTATCTTTCACCAATATCTCCTAGTTTTAACCCTCTTCTAACCCTTTTCATGATCACTATAGAATCCATTTTTTTTACTTTATGAGAGTAAATGTATTTAATGAAAATGAAAAGTGGACCAAAATTAAACAGTTGTATATATGAGCAACCATATATAATTCACATGTCCCACAAAAATATTTTTATGAATTTTAAATCAATAAATAAAATAATATTTAACATAATATATCACGAAAGTTATTCTTTAAACTATTCACTTAGTTTGAATTTATTGAAAAAAATATAGTAACTTAATTCAAATATGAAAATTTTGAAACAGAAATAATATTTTATATTTATGTAAAAAATAATTATATCATAATAATGCATCCAAATATTATTACATTCATTAGTTTTAAAATATGTTTTGAATTTTCTATTACATATACAACCAATATGATAGTGTTACAAAGAATTTAAGGTAATTATTCAACCACTTAAAATATAAAATAAATTAAAATAATAAAATTAATAACTTAATTTTAAAATAACAAAATACAACAAAAAATAACATTTTTTATTCCTATGATAAAATATTATTGATATTGAAATAATGAGTTTGATTGTTCTTTTTGTTGTTTAATTAAAATCATATTATGGTCATTATAAAATGTAAAGACCATACCCCAGTTACCTAGAGACACTGCATTATTACAAAATAATGGAATGATCATAGGAGATAATGTCATGAAATACCAATCTGTTTAGTATCCATGGAAGTACTAGATACATATATAAGTTTTACATTACATTATGAAATGAAAAGAGCAACATTGTCTATCATTTTTACACACTAATATCCATTAGAATATCTTTATAGGTTAGTTATAATATACTTTATCTGATCCTGGGAAAATTAAACATAAGAATGGGGTGAGCTCAGATGCTCAGTAAGGATATATAAATAGAGGAAACTATCATAAATATGAATAAACATTTATACCAATGTATAAGACTAAAACAAAAGCCTTTTAATTATAAACTTTAGCATAATATGGAATTGATACATAAAATAACACAATTTACTTATTCATAAGGATACTCTTCTAGTAGAATAATCACATGTAATAACTATATATATTATCATAATGATGGAATTTATAATTCCGGACATCTTATCCACAATGTAAGGGCCTCGTTCCAAGACCCTAAATAAATATTTTGTTAAGGAATTGTGCCATGACAGTAGTTTGTCTCATGTGACCTATAAATTCATTGATTGGATATAGAATGCCCCAACTATAACTTACTAATTCCAATTAATTCCTCATATTAAATGGATGAAACATAATCTAAACATTCTTATTAAAACTTGTATATTAAATTTCAATACATTAACCAAAATCTATGAATGGTATAAAAATAGAACTTCCACAGTCATACATAACTCATTCAATAAAACATGTATGTTTGTGTTACAATAAATAATCCTCAATCAAGAATAAATTTCAATTATGGATATTGAAATATATGAAAATAATCAGTAAAAATATTTCAGAGAAATATCCCCTTTTTCTTGAAAACATATTAAAGTTGCACTATTTATCAAAGAAGTAATTTAAAATATATTTTTGAATCAAAGTGCCCCAAACAACATTGAAGAATTTAAAAGTAATTTTAATTTCATACATTCATGTCCATATAAAAAAATTCTTAAAAGCTTTTTTAAAACATGGACATTAATGACAATGATATAGATGAATAAATCTTTAAAATGATATTTTAGTTAAGGAGTTCCTAAAGAAATGAGAGACACTTGAATAAAAATAATTGAGGACTAAAATTTAATCAAAACATTATAATATCATTAGAATAATGGTATTCATGATAAAATATTACAATGTAATGTATATACACCATATAAAAGTGAATTGCCGAATAACAACAATGAAGTCTCAATAGAATGTAAATTGAAATGAAATCATTATAAAGACTGTATCCTAAGATTAAGGATAATTCAATGACCTAATTATGTGTAAAATGTATAAATACACTCAATAATATTGGAAAGTCAGTGTAAATCAATCACATGACATTCAAAAATGTTCTGGTAAAAACAATACTAATAACATGAATGTTCACCTCAATGAATGAAAATTGAGTTAAGATTACCCTTATCAAGTCAATATCAATGACTTGAGAATTAATAAATTGAGGTATTATGTGTATCATAAGTATATCCACACAAATGGGAGTTTAAATTATTAAATAAATAAGTAAATAGTTATTTCACACATAATCTAGGAGTAAAATAATCAACGAAGTATGCGTAAAACCCAATGAATAGAAATTGAAATTTGAAATTCACTTAACGATTTGGTAACTTAAGAAACATAAACACCATGAAAAAAATATCATACAATGAAAATGTAGATTCGCATAAATTATATTATATTACCAAACAAATAAAATCATGGAAATTATATACATCACACAAAAAGAAATAGTGTCAAATATAACATTAATCTCACATGAAGAAAATGTGAGATGAATACCCCTTACCTTGTACATTTCCTTAGTCTAGGGTATGTTAACATCCTTTATAATGGTTAAATAATTATCATTAAATTATAAAATAACCACAGACATAAATATTATATCATATATGGTCGTCTAATATTGCTTTGTTAATAATATTTAAGTGGTATCATTGTTCCGATTGTTAACTGATTCATTTTCCTTCATATTTTTTGTTACTTAAGTCATGTTCGTTATGGATAGGATGTATTTTATTCATATACAGAATGATATTAACTTCTTAAACATTATTTTTAATCATCAAAAGAAAATTCTTCTTGAATGGTTATGATGGGGAATGAAATCTCATCGGGTCGTGGAGACGGCATGTCGTACATATGAACGAGCGACAATATCATTCTACTCATGGTGAAATCATATTTAATTGGATGATATATTATATATAAATAATCATTAACAATTTATACTGGTTATTTACATCATGTATACAATTTATTATATCCATCCAAAAAATTAAGTGTCTAATTACAAACACCACAATATGGAGACGGTAAGTTGTACTCACGCACGTATGGTGACTTTGTCATTCATAGGATAGAGCGAATAACGAATATTGTTGTCGCATATTTATAATAACATATAATTATGTATGAGTAACTGGAGATGTTATTTTAGTAAGGAAACAACAAAGAATGTTGAAGTAGTAGAATAAAACAACTTTGAAAGAGGTGATGAAATAATTACCTTTTATTTGGTTGCTTCATATTGATTTGAACAAAAGGGAACCTTAAGATGGATTTATGATCAATGATAGGCCACTAGGTTAAATTTAGGGATGTTTGGAAGGATATTTGAGAAAGTTTTGCCGAGAAATATGGCATTATAGTTATGTATTAGAGAGTAGGGGAAGTCCCTTTTATAAGAGAGGAGAGCCGCACTATAGAAATAGCATTAAATATTAATATATTAAAAACTTATTTTCGTTTTCTAGTAGCTCAAAAAGTAATTATTTCTAGGATAAGGTGGGTATGGGTATAAATCATCTAAACCAATAAATTTTAGACATGTTTAGGTCACCACATTAACCTTATCATTCATATTTAACCCTCTGTTAAATAGTTTAACTTTTACAACATCTTCTTGTATTATTATACTACATGGTTAATATTGAAACAATAAAATGACAAGAGAACCTCAAGTGGTTCATTAATGAAATATATAACATTATATAATTCCTTTTACCAAATTTTAGATTTGTAGGACTATTATATAATTTAATAAAATAGTATTTGTTTAAAAACACATTTATGTAAATTTTGACACTATTTAATATATGGTCTTTATTAAAGTCATCAAAACAAATTTATTTCCAAAAAAATATGTTGAATCGACCCTAACATGTCATATTGACCATTAAATTTCATGGATGATATCAAAAGATTCAATTTACATTTATTTAAATATTTATAACATAATTTTTTTAAATCATTCATTAATAAGGTAACTAATGCATCATTATTGTGTGATAAATAAATTTAATTATTTAATGTATACAATAAATAAATAAATTACCATGATTTATGATCTCTTATTATATTTATAATTAAAATTTATAGTCTAATTTATCTTATGTATAACTCTATATTAAAAATGGTTTACTTAATAAAATTTGAATTTAACACTTTTAACACTTCTTTAAATAAAAATTTATTTAATTTCCTAATCTAACCCAAATGGATCAAAAATGATTTTTTTCTCGTAAGAATGATGTTGTAGTAAAATAATTATCCAATTTAATTAGGAATTTTTTAGGGTAATTTTATATTATTATAATATTATTTTAACCTTTAATTGCATTATTTACCTTTAACCGTGGTTGATATAATTCAAAAGTTACTATTTACCAAATATTATTTTCATCCTATTAAAACACATTGTAAATGATTATTACAACCATGTTTATCGAATTTTTGATATTAAATTCCCATAAGTGGTAAAATTCCATTTTATTCAAATGTGAAAATTAGCCTAGATGGTCGGCAAAAGACGTTAAAAAGTTGAATAAAATTCAATATATCTGATCTTATTATAAAATGACTAAAATAGATATAGTTGGA
The DNA here is from genome assembly GCA_963277665.1 of Viscum album. Taxonomy (NCBI): domain Eukaryota; kingdom Viridiplantae; phylum Streptophyta; class Magnoliopsida; order Santalales; family Viscaceae; genus Viscum; species Viscum album. The sequence continues at coordinate 1,076,346,698 of OY728134.1, forward strand.
TTAAAATAGGTATTATGTAAATATTGTGAATTTTAAATAAATTTAAATTTAAAAATTAATTATTTAAATAAAAAGTCGGGTTTAAACAATAACACAGTGTTTTTCACTGTTCATCAAAAATTGAAATATTTCAGAAAAATACCAAAACCTCACCCTAAGGTAATTCTGATTTTCTGAATTCAAAAATGAAGTCTATTTTACAAAATTCAATTTTTAGTAGTGTCCAAAATTTATTTTATTATTATTCCTTGAAGGCCATAAAAAGTAGTTCTTTTAAAAAATTAATTTTCCTAAATATATAACTATTTTAACAAATATTACACATTTCATTATAAATATGTTTTATTTTTTTGGAAACACTATTAAAAAAATTTATATTTTAATTTTTACTATTCATGTTACAATATTTAATTTATAAATAAATATATAATTTTTAAATAGTTATAATACTAATGTGTTGTTTCGCAAAAACTCAATCTTGCATATAACACAAGCCAAGTCAGTGTTTTGTGCAATATAAACTATTAAAATACTTTATAGAGATAATTTAAAATGAAATATTGGAAAGTTACATTCTCCCCTCCTTCAATAAATTGTGTTCTCACAATTTTTATTAGAGATTGAAAAATAGGGGTTTGACATTTCGAAATATCTTAATTGAAATCACACAATGAAAATGGATTAATGAGGCCTCTATTATAAAATAGCAAAATGTAAGTTTGAAGGTTACTATAAATAACACATACTAGGGATCCATGTAGGAAGACATGTATAAGAAAGAGAAAACTAAACATGATGTTCTGATGAGGATTTATGGATAAAATTATTATGAGAAAGTTAAAAAATTTGAAATCCATAAAGTTATTATGGGTTAAACAAAATTTGATTACCGAGTAGGAAGAGTAAACAGACAATATTTTTATTTTATGTTCCTTTTCATAATATTGTGGAATTTATTTATGATATTGACTATGAACATAAGGTTATATACTTAAATTACCTATAGATTTTCATCCATAAATATATTTCAACCACAAACTTATCATTTCTCCAAACGAGGAGTATTCATGATGGCTTGGTCACACCTGAAGTGCTAGAATCAAATTATAGAGAGTAACCAAATCTAAAAAAGATGAACAATATATTTCCCTTGCCTTTACACATTAACAAAAACCAAATATTTTAGTACAAGATCAGATGACCCCAATGATTATAATCCTTTAGAGAAAGAAATACTACTCTTAATCTCCAAAATTAAACAAAAAATACCCAAAGTTACTCAAAGACAATTTAATAAAAACTTTCCATAAACTTATAAAAAATAGTCCAATATATGATTTAATTCCCAAATTATGAAGGATTTTATTACATAGTATTTCATGAAAAATATTATCATTAATCTCCAAATAAGATCTACTACTCTTAAATTCACATACTTAAATGTAATTATCCTAATCAATTATTCTCTATAACAGGTTAATCATTCCATAAATAACCCAAATGGACATAAGTACCCAATAAAAATATAAATTCATCCAAAATAAAATCCCACGATTACTCCTCAAATGAAATCCCACAGTATTCTATTTTCCTAAGGCATATTGTGTTCCCAAAAGAGAGAACGTCTTCCAAAAAAACATTTATCACTTAATCACTAAATAATTTTACTATTAAATGTATATCAATTTGATAAATCAGAAGTTCCAAAAATCAAAATGTTCTCGATCCATAAAATCATTTAACTAAAAATAAATTTTTGTACTAACCAAGGACTTATCATAGTCCAGTGTCAGGCGATAAAACCTCGTCACACTTTGGTTGTGGGTTCAATTCCTGTAGATTCATGTGACACAAATGGTTGTCACACGATCTATGTGTTGTCCTTTTTCATAAACTATATAATATTATAACATTAAAAAAATTATATGAATTCATCAAAAAATAACCACAAAATATTTTAACCACAAATGTTATAAAAAAACTCGCATTTTTATTACAAAAGGTAATAATCTATAATTTCATCAAATTCAAGGATAATATAAATCCGAATGGTTATTTAAAATTATATCCTCATCATAAAAGATAATTCTTCCTCAAATATAATTTTCACATAACAAACATTAGGGTTACATATACAAGATAAAAGTCTTCCAATGTAATCTCGTCAACAAAGAGCATTAATAATTTTCAACATTTCTCCATCCAATTATCTCCACATAGGTTCTTCTGTGACCTAGAGATGTCCTATAGAATAGGGAATTGACATTGGTAATTCCCATGTCACCTATATTTATTTCAAATTACTGTAAATGGATTCATATGATAATTTTTATTTTCTTCCATAGTACTTATTCATTTTTACTTGACAATTCATTACTTTTTGACCTTCTTTCCTAAACATAAAGAATTTCACTGTTGTGTTGAGACACATTCCTATGTGTCTAATTCCATATTCCCTACATGATGGAAATTGAGCTTTCTTTTCACAATGGTATCCACTTCTAGAGCACTTATCATTATCTTCCTTTCTCTTATTTTTTGAGTTCGGGAGTTAGTAAATGTATCTATTATTGATCATTTGTTTTGGAAAACTGGTTTGGGGTGAACAAGATATCTTTTACACCTATCAACAATAGAATTAGTTTCTCATTTCCACCATCATTCAGACCTTTTACATCATGTTAAATGTTACTATGAATTCCTTGAAATCCATCAACTGACTCAAACAATAATGCATAGTTTGAGTAAAAATAGTCATTAAATCATTTAGATAATATCATGACACATTATTTTTAATCTAAAACACCTTATTATTTGACCAATGTTATTTAATCTCATCTTATAATAAAATACTTTAAATAGGTTTGTAAATAAAATTTGAATTATCCTAAGAAAAACCCCATTGAGTGTAAAACAAGATGTGCAGTAAGGCCAGTTTTCGTGTACCAAGATACCCCAGGTTAGGCCTGAAACTCCTTATTGGATTATTCATTCTTAGGTACATCAATGACAGAACAAGATCCATTTTTAGTATTCATACAGGGATTCATTTCTTTTAAAACTCAAAAAATCTATACATTATCAAAATTCTAGGATTTTATTTCATATCAATCCTCAAATAATATCTTAGGTTAATGTCCTCTAATTATAGTTTCTCTAAATCTAGTTTCTAGGGTTTTTACTAAACTTCCTATGATACCAACTATAACCCCCTGACCCCAATTACCTAGAGTCAATTCATTATTACATAACATTGTAATTATTAGAAGATATCATGCCCCTATAGGATGACCACTTTAGTAGCCCTGGAAGTAATAGATAAATAAATAAGTTTTACATTACATTATAAAAATGAAAAGGCAACATTGTTTCTACTTCAAATTCACTCATATCCCTTAGAATATCCCTACAGGTCATTCATAACACACTTCTTCACATCTTGGAAAAAATTAAACATAAGAAATGGATGATCATAGATTCTTAGAAAGGATAACAATATAATTTAAAATATCATAAATAAGCATAAACATTTATGTAAACGTATAAGACAAAAACAAAATACTTTTAAACATATAATTCAACATTATATGGGTAAGATAAATCAAACAATTCAATTTAATTATTCAAATTTTTATTCTACTGGTCAAATAATCACATGTAATGTCAATGCCAAATCTCATAATGACAGAATGTATAATTCTATACATCTTAACCATAATGTCAATGCCTCGTGAAAAGACCCTAAATATAAATTTTCTCAAGGAATTACGCCAAGAAACTAGTTTGTCTCATGGGACCAATCGATGAAAATACGGGATCTAGTGGACCCCTACCTTCATTTACTTAGTCCAATGCATTCCTGATATTAAAATGGTGTAACATAATCTAAACATTCGTATTTAAAATAGCATACAAAATATAAATATTTAACCAAAAACCACGAATGGTATAAAAATAGAACATCCAAAGTAAAACATAACACATTTAATAAAACATAACAGATTTTATTAAAATAAATCAACCTAAATCAAGAATAAAATTTAATTAAGAATATTGACATGGATGAAAATAATTAGTAAAATTATTTTAGAGAAATATCCCTATTTTCTTAAAAACATTTAAAAATCCCACTATTTATGAATGAAGTCATTTAGATATGATTTTTGAATCAAAGTGTCTCACACAAAATTGATGATTTTGAAAAGAATTTTAATTTCAATCATTCATGTCTATATAAATAAATAGTTAAAACCATTTTTAAAACATTGAAATTAATGATAATGATTTAGAAAAATAAATATTTAAAAAAATATTTTAGTTAAGGAGTTCCTAACCAAATGATAGATGCATGAATTAAAATAATTGAGTTATTACACTTAATCAAAACATTATAAAATCTCGAGAATAAAAGTATTCATGATATAATATACCAAAGGAAAGTATATACACTATATAAAAATGAACTGTTTCATAAGAACAATGAAGTCTTAATGGAATGTAAATTGAGATGAAATCTCGTATAAAGACCATATCCACATGTTAATGATAAATAAATGACCTAGTTAATTGTAAAAAATATAAATACACTCAATATGATTGGATATTAAATTTAAATCAATCAGATATCATTCACACATTTTCTTGTAAAAAGAAAACCAACAACTTTGATGTTTAAATCCATGAATGAAAATAGAGCTAAGATTGCCCTTATCATGTTCATATCAATGAATTGGGAATTTATAAATAGAGTTATTTTGTGTATAAACAGCAATCACACACAAAGTGGAGTGGAAATTACTACATAAATAAATAAATAGTGAAACCAGTAATAATATTGGAGTACAATAATCAAGGATGTATGCGTAAGACCCAATGAGTGAAAATTGACATTTTAAATTCCCATTCTATTTTGGTAACATACAAAACATAAAACCCATGAAAAAAATTCAATGAATATTTAAATAAACATAAATTAAATTATTTTTAAAAAATAATTCAATCATGGGTAGTACATACACCAAACAAAAGGAAATAGTGTGAAATATAACATGAATATCATGGGAATAAAAAGTGATATGAAAACCCTTTACCGTGTACTTTTCCATAGTTAAGAGTATGATAACCTCATGTATAATCGTTAAATAATTTTTATTAAATTATTAAATAACCATATACATAAATATGATATCATATATGATCTTATAATCTTTCTTTTTTAATAATATTTCAGTAGTATTATTGTTTCAGGTGTTAACAGATTCATTTTCCTTCATATGGTTTGTTATGTAAGTCATGTTAATTGCAATAGGATGTATTTTATTCTTATCTAGAATTATATTATGTTATTTCTAATTATTTTTATTCATGAAATGAAAATTATTCTTTAATGTTTTCGATGGGGAATGAAATCTCATCGTGTCGTGGAGATGGTAAGTCATATATATGCACAAGAGACAATATCATTACCCAAAAAAGTCTAGAAACCTGTCAAAACTGGACCCAAGTAAAAATTATTAAGCATAAGAAAAAATGTGTGAGACAACAAAGGGATTATTACAGTACCAAGAATACATAACACCACACATATCCGCCTCCAGCAGTGAAGAGGAATACTCAGGAGCCGTAAATGACAATGTCATATCCTTCACCATGATTTCATTCTTGGAGAAAGAATCCACCACCTAATTGGACTCCCTATAGGCATGCGAGAAAATCAAATTTAGATGATTTAAGTGATTGAGACATTCAACCCATTTTAAGAGTATCTTCCAAGGCACATTCCTGGTTCTTATTTGCAAAGATTGGATCACAAAAAATGACGGTGAAATCATATGTAATTGGATGGTATATTTTATATAAATAATGATTAATATGTTATATAAATTAAATAAATCAATTATAATCATTTCTATACCCATCCAAATAATGATGTGTTGAATAAAAAAACTACACCACGACGTGGAGACGGTAAGTAGCACACACTAAAATATAGAGGGTTTTTCATTCATAGGATAGACAGAATAATGAATATGGGTTTTCCACATTTATAATAACATAAAAGGTTGGATAAGGTATTATAAGTATTAATTTAGTTTTGAAACAACTAAAAAATAGGAAGTATAAGAATAAAACCACTTCGAAAGAGGTGATGAAATAATTACAACTTATTCAGGTGATTCCTTTTCATTTTGAATAAAAGGGATCCTTAGGGTGACTTTATGATCAATGTACAGTCACTATGTTGATTTGAGGGATGTTGGAAGGAAATCTGAGCAGGGTTTGGCAGAGCGAAATGGATTTTGAGGTGTGTATTTGAGAGAAGGAAAAGTACATGTTTATAAGAGAGGTGAGGGGCACTTTTGGAAGAGTTTGAAATAATAATTTATTGTATAATTGTTTTGGGTTTGTAATAGCACCAAATGGATTTATTTCGAGGATATGGTTGGGATGGGTCAAAATCCTCTTAACCAACAGGATTTTAAAAATTGTTGGTCACTATATTAACCTTATCTTTTAGACTTGACCCTTAGTAAAATAGTTTAACTTTTAAAATGTCTTCTTGTATTATTTTAATATAGGGTTAATATATTTACTATAAAATGAAAAGAGAACCTAAAGTGCTAAATTAATGACATATATAACATTACATAAGTCCTTTTCTCTAATAATAGATTTTTAGGACAATTATATAATTTAATAAAATATTATTTGTTTTAAAAAATAATTTATACTAATTTTGAAACTATTTAATATTTGGTTTCTGTTAATGTCATCATAACATTATTACTTAAAAAACATTGAACCAACCATAACATGTCATATTCACCTATAAAATTCTTTTTTGACATAAAAAGTTTCAATTTAATTTTTTTTTAATATTTATAACATCAATTATTGTAATCATTCATTAATAAGGTAATTATTGCATCATCATTGAGTCATAAATAAATTTAACTATTTAAAGTATAAAATTTATAAATTAAATTCCATGATGTATGAAATATTTTTAGTTATCTAATGAATATATATAGTCGAATTTAACTTATGTATAACTCTATATTAAAATTTTTTTAGTTAATAAAATTTGAATTTAACACTTTTAACACTTCTTTAAATAAAATTTAATAAATTTCCTAATCTAACCCAAATAGATCAAAAATACTTTTTTTGTCCTGTGGTTTATTTTTTTTATAAAAATATTTCCCAATATAATTAGGACATTTGTTGGGGTATTTTGATATTATTATAATATTATCTATTCAATTAATTACCCTATTTAATTTTAACCAAGCTAAATGAAAATTCAATAGTTACTATTCATGAAAAATTAATTTCATCATATTGAACCACATTTTACTTAATAATGACTAATTTTTCTATTATATTTTTGAAATTAAATTCACATAAGCGATTAAATTACTTTTTATTCAAATTTTCAAATGTTCCTCGAAGGTGGGTAAAAGACGTCGGATCAATAAAATTTTGTGTATCTAATTTTATTATAAAATGACTCAAAAACTTTAAATTGAATTAATATAGGTAATAAGTATCTATTTTTACATTAAAATAAACCCAAATATTAAATATAAAAATTTAAATAAAAATTTGGTTTTAACTAATAACTTAGTGTTTCTCACTATTCATATAAATTGAAATATTTCAGAAAAATACCTAAAATATAACCTAAGGTAATTCTGATATTGAGAATTCAAAAATCAATTATATTTTACTAAATCCAAGTTTTAGTAGTTTCTAAAATATATTTTATTATTCCTCACAAAAGGACATAATAAGTAGTACTTTTTAGAAAATAGTTTTTCTAAATATATACCTATTTTTACAAAACATTTACATTTCATTATAAATATGTTATATTTATGTGAAAACATTATAAATAACATTTAAAATATATTTTTTATTTTTAAAATTACATTATTTAATTGAAAAATAAACATATCATTTAAATAATTATAAATCTAATGCATTGTTTTTCAGAAACTCAATCTGGCATAGACCACAAGCCAAGTCGGCGTTGGGTAAAATATATGTTATTAAATTTACATTATAGAGATAACATACTATGAAATCTTGTGATTTTACATCAAAGTAATGTTAAAATAAATTTTTATTTAAAAAAACTGTTCTTTGTGGTCTACAAAATCACATCAAATAAAATAAATAAACATTTTATTATACTGTAAGGCGTTACTCCATAGTTTTAACCATAATTTACCAGTTTTACCATTACTAATATGACAAAAATTTATTATGATTACTATTCATAATGACAAAATATATAGTGGATCTGTTTACACTATTTGTACATTTTGATTAAAAATATGTAATCTATTTCTTAAATATTCAGTTTCTAAATATTTCATTATTCAATTTTAATGTAGATTCATAAAATCAAATGAAAATTAGTATTTTGAAAAATGAATTTTAAATCCTAAAAATGAATTTATACCAAAATCAAGTATAATATCAACTCTTACATAATTGAATAGATTAAATGTATTTAATGAATAAATATTTTGATTAAGGATCAAATTCAAAAAAAAATGGTGAATTTGAATTACACCATTAAATGGATTGATATTATATATTGAAAAAATTTATTATTTTTCACTATTGAAATTAAAATAAATCCTTTCAGAAAATTAAAAACAATCACTCGAAGAAAACATTTAAAGTATATTTTTAAAAATGATATTAATTTAATCAAATTCAGTTTTTAAATTATTTATAAATTAATTATAATTTCCATTCATAAAATAAAAAAATCTCTTCTGTAGAAAACTTATATTTAAAAAATTGAATGATTTTATTGAAAAATTGAGTGATTATGAATTAATTGAGATATTATATATAAAATTTAGAATGTTTTTCATAATTAGTTTAATACTATTCATATATCTAATTTAACCACTATGATATAATGATCACATTTAATTATTTTTATTTTTATTTAATTTCATAATTAGAATGATGCTCGATGTTGATTTTTAAGAAATCTATTGAGCATAGCATTCTTTTAATATAAATTTTTATAGTGTTACATTCTGACTCCTTAATGTAATTTTATACTTAAAATATTATAATTTTCCTCTTCAAAATGAGATTAATTTTTTTCCAAAATATATTACATTGAGTGGAGTATGAACCATATGAATATTAAAGGAAACATTTTACCAATATTTAACAACACCTTATTTAAAAACCTCTTTATATAAAGGAATAACAAAATATTATTTTGAAAATATGAGAATGGAAATATGATGTTCACTTTTAATAACACATAAGTGGGTTCCCACATAAGTAGAACACTTATGGGAAGTGATGATATTGACATGGAAGATAAATATACCATTGAAGGAATAACATATACTGATGGAGAACATGTCCATGAAAAAGTTAATGACCAAACGAATATAAATAATTACAGTATAAAGAATCCCATATAATAATCTGAAATTAATATAAAGGATAACGTTTTTAGTTTAAGATCTATTTTCAATATTTTTGTAATTATTTTGCATAAAAGATTGAGAACAAAAAGAAATATAATTAATTTAATTCATCCCATTTAATAATAAAAACACTATCATTTCATTATGATTTGATCAATTTACACTTCTATATTACCTCTTCCTTTGAGATATTAAAATTTAAAATGATATTTTTTCACTGATAAAAAAATATAATTAACTTCTATGGGATCTAACGAGTTACAAAAGGATGAAAATATATTTATCTTGTTTCTATATGTTAATCAAATCCAAAAAAATATTAGTGAAATATATGAACATATCTAACATTAATAATCCTATATTTAAATAAATACTGCATTAATCTCTTCAATCCTATTAAATAACTCCCAAATTTAATATTTTAACACTTCATAGATAAATAACCTTAAAACACTTAAATGTTTGTTTGACTAAGTTCAAAAACAAAAAATTAAAATTATTTGATCATATAATCTTCCTTGATAAACATAATATTAATCTCTAAATAATGTCAGTCACTGATAAAATCATAGGCCAAATTTGTATACACCTTTATTATATAATCTATAAAATAATTTTATCTTTCCCATAAATATCATAAATTTCTATAAATCAATAATAATAAAGAGAACATTCACCCGTTGTTCCAAAAATAGACTCTTATCATATCCAAACAATTATATTTGACTTATTAATAAAATATTCCAAAAATATTGATATAATATAATACTATCTGTAATCATTTAGTTGTTAAATAAATTCTCAATACCAAGGTTATTAAAGTGATAAATAATTTGTTTTCAAAATGTAATAACCCTTTTATTCCAACTCACCATAATTACCTCAACATCAATGATCATATTAACCCTAAATTTCATTAATACATTCCAAAATATTTCCACAACATATAAAATAAATATTCCTCAAATAACATATTTGAAAACAATATAAACACAACCCAAGAGTTTTATTACAAAAAATGTATCCCAAAATAACCTTAATCATCTTAAACTCTGATAACATAAAACCACAAAAAAGGTATATATGAAATAAATATTATGGTAACACTAATATACATTAACCCATAGTGTAATCTAAAACTCTAAAAATATCCTCAACCAAAAATCAAAACATCTTAAGTAATCTAAATATTTTCTCTAATACAAACTGTAAAACTCATCCATTAATCAATTCCAAAATAAAAGATTTATAACAAGGGTTTCACATTCATATATTTCTATGTTCTTTTGAATTTTAGTTCTATAGGACTAGCTAATATGAAACATAAAATATGTATATTTCAAAAAAGTATCCATTTTCCCCCAAAACATGTTCTTTATAATGAAAATAATGGTTTTTTTAAAAGTAACTCTCATATCATTAACCTGGACATTATTAATTATTTTAATGATTCTTAAGACATGTGAAAAATCATTTACAAATATGGAATGAGAAAACAAATGTTAAGGGACATTAATTAAAATAAACCTGTTATTCCATTTGAAAACCTAAAAAATAGATAATAGGTCATTCTTTATCACAATTAATATGAGATCTCAAATATCTAATTACATTCACATAAATAATATTTTACATCCATATATAATTCAAAAAAAAATTAATATACAATAAATAGTAAAAAATGATCATAACGGTTTCTTGGAATACATGGAAAATCCTGAATAACTTTCCATAAAAACAATCCTTCCAAATTAATTTTTTAAACAAACTCATAATCATTTTTTAAAACATTTTCTCACATTGTTAACATTTGAAAGAAAAAAATCATTTACAAAACATTGGAAGAATATCATATTGGTACCTTATAATAGTATATATTCATTTACCCTTAGACATTTCCTTACAATGGAATCCCCTATTGGATAATTTTCATATATTTTAGGAGTAACCTATAACCAGAAAACACTATCACATTTCCTAATGCATTGGATAGATATATTGTTCTCACCCACCATCAGTGATATGTTAGTCTCACCTATCATTAATATAAAATACACATGAACCATATAATTAAATAAACAAATATATATTTCAAAATAATTATAAAACCAATTTGAATCAGAATACAATTGCATAAGAAAAATCACTATTAGTTATCTACTAAACAAGTTAACACGTTTATGATTCCTTAGAGGAATTTTTAAAAAATAAAAAATTCACAAAATATTGAGTTATTTATTTAATTCAAAAATAAATAAATATACATGTATTGTAAGATTAAAAAAATAATGTTAATTCCAATGGTAATATACATTCATGATGTGTTGGTTAAAAGAGAACATTATTTGACAACTTTTTAAGTGAAAATTATGAGTCTTATAGAAAACATTTCAAAAAATTTCTTTTTATTCATTAGTAAAAAATAAAAGTTGTTGAATATTAAATTTTAAAATGATTGTAACAAAAAAATATTCATAAAAGTTTTCATTAACATGGATATAAAATATTTATAGTTTAAAATGTTATCATTAACGTAGTCTTTTAAATGAAAATCTCAAACCTCATCTCTTGAATTTTCATGTACATTATATAACTTATATAATGAACACATATTAAATATTTACATTACTATGAATATTTTATATGTATATTTCCTTTTAATAAAATAGTTTATTTCATTTAATACCATGTATTATGATGATAATAAATTGATTATATTAATTCGAATGTTTTGATTATGTTTAATTCATAATCCGTAGAAAAAATTTTCTCAGTTGAATATGGACAAAAGGATTATTTTTAAATAAAAAAACCAAAAATCATGATCACAATATAATTTTATTGTTAAAAAATTAAATTATATTTGTGTATGATCCATGTAAGGTTGCATGAAAAATTAATCTGATCTATTCGTGAACATGGTGGTCCAGATATAAATACGAATGATGTTATCAAATTTCAATGGATGTAATGATAATAAAATAGATTATATATTATCATTAAATTATGATAATATTTTCCTGATCATAAAATATATTAATAAAATATTTCATAATAATCATCCTTCCATAGTGGTGATGAAAAATGAAACACATCACTTCATTATGGTGGCAATCCGCATGTACCACCAAGAGATGTTTTCATTAATCATGGAATAGAAAAATTAGTTAAATAAGTGTTTTAGTGTTATAATATCAACATTATCATCTTTATATATTTGTTTTATTATTTCATCATGGTAAAAAAAAATTGAGCAAGTTATAAGGATAAATTATCTTAAAATATATTTGGTAAGACATATACATTATCCTCGCATATATACCTTTGGAATTCACATTATGCCCTATAAGTTTGGTATTTTTGTAAGATTAGAACATTTAGTAAATTTTTATGGATTTAGGGTTCATAATTTATTAGGTATTGGTATAACTAGAGTGATGAAATAGTGTAAGTAATATAGGAGAAGAGGTTCCCTTTTATAAGTGATGGGAGGAGCACCGATAGAATTACATAAGTATTAAGTTAATATGGATGTGACATAGACCATACCATAGATCAGTTCAATAGTTTTTTAGACATAACCCCCCATATCCTACATCTAGTAATATCCCAGACTGGACACACTCTTAGCATAGTGTAGAATACCTCGGGGCGGCGTCAGCAGTAGCGTATTATATCCTCTTCCTCCTCTATTTCCTACACCGGATGTACTGATATATTTAGTTCCAAATACACCACCCTAGTTACAATATTGAATTAATATTAATGTTATATATTCATTTTTCTACCTCAAATGTGATGTTACATAAATAAATTGACATCCCTATTCTGTATAGTGGGTTTGTAAGTCACATGAAAGATAATGTTTCCTTTATATACATTGACAATACTATCCCTAATATGATGAGATCCTCATTTTAAACATTTAATTGGTGATCCATGGGTTAAATATGACATTGTGCATTCCTCTTGCATCGTGAATTCAACAATTTATGTGAGATCCACACAGCCAACAAATATACTCATAGATTATAGCTACCATGACTTCTTGCATGTTTCCCCTCTACCAAGAAGCTCTTCATCACTATGGATCACTATATAACTCTAAAATATGTGTGGATATAGGGTAAACCACACCTTATATAATATATCTATATAAGTAATTCTCAAAAATCAATGATCAGTATAAAACATCAGGAATATCATAATATAATTACCTTGTGGGATTGATGAAAAACTATTCATTATAAGTAACTAACATATTTCCCTAATATAACATTGATAGATCTAGGTTATGAATTAACTTAAATAACACCAATTAGTAATCTTCTCATAAATGATTCTAAAACTATATCGAAGTAATTATGACTTTTTAAAGATTCTATTCAATTATGGACCGCCAAAAAATAACTATTTTGTGGAGAATACTAGCTCGAAGGACAACTATCATATTGGTAAATGACTTTGAGAAGATGTATACTCAAACTATTACAGCAATCCAATCCTTAGTTACCCAATATTCAGGATCATGATGGAACTTGGGTGGTATCTATCACTAGATATTATGATATACAATATTCATCCATGAATAATTATCCTATAATACTAGAATAATTTTTTATACTATAGGTGGGATAATGGCATCATAAATAACAGGAGGTGGGACTATTCACTACACAGTTGAAAATAAAATCTTCACATAATTCCTAATTAAAAAACATCATGGGATTACATATGAACATAATACTCTTTTATCAAATGTAAACTAATATGAGGATCAATCACTAGAATTAGAAAGTCACAACCCTGACTCAGTAGAGCGACACAAGATAAACATATCTTTACTTTATATAATATTTATTATTTAAATAATAAATATCAAAAATATATACAAAATCAATAAAATGAACTCTTTAGTGCCTTTGAGTACTGGTACATTGGAATGTTATTTTACATAACATGAGATTATTTATCTATAATCAAAAAACACTATACCCCTTCTTGAATTCTCATATATTGCACTCACGTTCATAACATATAGGGTAAAAATATAATAATGGACTAATCACATATTATTTTAATGTGTAAAGATAAAAAATAATAATAAATGACTATAAGTTATAAAAAAAATAATAAAATGGGTATCACCAAGACACATATGAAAAGAATACCCAAATCAAAATAGAATATAAATCATGGGTCATGTTATAAGGCTGGAAAATCATAATGTGTGATACAAAAGAGTGTGGAAACATTATTAAATAAAAATTAGTTGTGTGATAATAACATATGCATAAGAATATATGTAAGATTGTGGAATAACCATAGTCATAAGAACATATATCATTAAGAATCAAATATAACCAATATTATGTAAATTCAAAGATATGTGATCATAGATTAACCACAATTATACTCATGGACATATTGGTGGGAATCACTTAACCACAATTATACCAACAAACAACATTGAGAATATCAATAGACCATAATTTTACCAATTAAATTCCTTATGAGGATAGATAAACTTCAAATATACCCATGTATAACCGTATAACCATAGCTAAACTACAATTATACCCACACAAAACCATCTTGGCATACCTAAACAACAATTATACCCATGCAATAACATTAGAGAATATCTAAATAATAATTATTCCCATGTTATAAATCATCTTCAAATGAGATATAAAATCATAACCAATTCATTTTTTGGTGATATAGGACCCCACCTATATTCATATATACATATGGGTGCCACATAAAATTATATTGTTCATATAATTATAAAATACCCATGCGAATAAAATGGGTTTCATATGCTTTCCAAATAATATAAAAAACTTGTTCATCTCATAGAAAAATCATAATATACCAAAATTATCATTTAATAAGAGAAAATATGTGGTGATTTATGATCCATATCTATATTTGAGAATACTCCTTTTAGAATTGAATAGAAATAAAAAATTGATTTTTTCCTGAAAAGGATTTCTTAATAACATCTTAAAATTATGTGATTTTCAAGTTACTTTCCAAAAACCATTATTTCTAGGTTGAAGAGAAAACATATTGAAAAAATAGTTCAAATAAGATATCAATATAAACTATGATATATGATAAATCACATTTCAAAATGTCAAGTAGAATAAAATAATATAATATCTTTATAAAGAAAATCATTTTAACGATTTTAAAATTCCATTGTTGAATCTTTATATCATTAAAGTATAAGAGAACCATTATTTTAAAATTATTGAATTATAATATAAAAATAATTTTAAATTAAAACATTGTATATTCTAATGGGTAAATGATAATGTTGGTGGCATTAAAAGTATGAGATATTGATAAAAAATACATTAAAATAGATAAAAATTACTCATGACCAAATTAATTTTTTTATAAGATAATGGATTCATCAAGGAAGAAGACTTCATGTGAAACATGGATTCCTTATAAAATATGATGTTAATACAACATACCATCATCATAGTGTCCAATAGTTCAATATTTAATGATCAAAATATATGCGCATTAATTATTAAACAATAAAAATATTTGAGCCAAGAAAACCATTTACCTTTATTATATCTTAGGTTAATGTTCTCTAACTTCATTGAAAACATTGGATTACTCTTGATATATACCCTGTAAAATAAGGTAATTAGATAAAAACTTTTGAATATAATCTTATAATAGTGAAATAGGATGTTATAGTAAGGAATGAGGGTGGATTTTTAGGAAGAAACATTATTTTTAGAGGGGTATCAAACGGGTGTTGAGAGACCCCTTTTATATATGGTGATAAGGATCTTTTTGTAAATATTTAAAATGTATCATATAGTGAGAACAAGCTAAAAATTTCAATTGGATCAAATAAAAAAAAATTTATTGGATGGTGATATAATTTTTATCATCTATCAATCACTGAATTAGAAACATGTTTTAAATGTTTTCCAGACCATTATCCATTGAATTATTACTTTTTCATTTAAGCTTTTATCATGTTTACTATTTTGTTCAAAAGGTCAAAAAATATTTATTCATAAAAAAGGTGGACCTTTTTAGATTATTTTAAACAAATAAATACAAATTTTCAATCAAAATAATCTAATTTAATTTCTAAAAGTGTTAAAAATTATTTTTATATAATAAATGTATAATGTATTAAAACTGTTTGGAGGAAAATATTATTTGAGTTCAAAAATAACTATCATAGGTTTGTATCCTATAATTAATATTTTCACAGGATTACTTTAATTTATTAAATTAATATTCAATAAATTAAAATATCTCATTAATTTTAAATTCATAATTATATACTAATAACGTCATAAAAGTTGTAATATTAGTAAAATCACTATATTTCTTTATTAACATAAATGATATTTTTTAGAAAAAAATAAAAAAAAATTATAATAAGATATTATTTAAATGATATACTAAATTTTTTTTCATATTTTCAAATTCTAATCCATTAATTTATACCCTTTATATTAAATTACATTCAAAAAATATAGTTAAAATCAGTTTTTATTAGAAAACAATATATTGTGTATCAACTATTATTTCTCTATAAATTAATATTAATTTTTGTATTGAATTATTATTCATATATTCTATATATTAACTTTTTATTCAATTATAATAAACATATTTCCATGAGATAAAATTCAAATTTTGGAAAATATATTTTTTAACCATAAAGTGAAATGAGGAAACATGGCATTTCAAAGATAATAAAAAATCATGATAAATCTATACATATATATATATATCATTATTTATTTATTTAATAATAATTTATACATATATAACCACTTATAATATTTATGTAATATATAGGTATTATATATACTTTGGTTACTGTGTTTGGTGGTGGCTCTACTAGCATGGATCTTGTGAAAATCTCCATGAGCTTTGACTTCTCTTGTATATAGTTTTCAAAATACTATAATTTCTAGAGATTGGATTTGGATTGGTCTAGGGAATACCCAAGTGAATATAACACCCATATTATCTTATATTAATGGTATTTATTAGGATGAATTCTACATCTAGATTTTGTTTCATCCTACTTCATGATTTGATTTTACAATATGGTTTCTTAAATTTATACCCACTAATTTCACAACAATATTTTAATGGACATATTTTATTTTAAAAATATATCTAGGTTCTTCATTTTCAGTTGAAATTTTGTGCTGAACATTCTATTTAATATATTATTTATTTAATAGGAATTTATAGTAAATTATCATGTCATTAAACTTAAGATCCTAACTAATTGTATGTATGGAAACATCCTATAACTTAACATGATAGACCATGGTTAATATATAATTCCATGGGATATAATTCAATAACACTATTATAGAAAATATTTAAGGATATTTTCTCACATCATTTATATGTAATAGATGTTATAATGTTTTTTGAAATCGATTATCTAATAACCAACATGAAAAATTGTCAATGATTATTTTCAATATCAGTGTATCTAATAATCCATGTGAAAAAAATATTTTTTCAAAACATTTATTTATAAAATACATGATACACATTAAAAATTCTTTTCAAACATAAAAATGATCATTTCATGTTCGTTCCTTCTTTTAATGGTTTCTTCTTTTCTCTCACACGTGGAACCCTAAACCTGTATTCCTTGATCTGGTGGCCTCTAATCTTATTCAATTATAATTACCACCACCATCTAACCTCATCTTTCATTGTTCACCGATTTCACTCTACCTATTTCATATTTTTGTTATCATTGAATTCTCATTCACACCCCATTTGGGATATATTAGAGGTTTATGTTAATTTCATTGATGTTATGGGTATCAAGGTATGTTTTAACTAACTAATTTTATTTTTTCCTTATTTTTTGGAAAGATATATATCACCACTAATATATCTAATATCCTAATATTTTCTATTCTTATTATTCACACATATAAACTATTTTTTAATTTATGTATGATTTTTTTAACCTTATGGATTGATGAAATTATTAATTCCTAAATTCTTGTTATAAAAATGTTAATTTTATAGTTAATATGTTTATGAGATTTGTTTCATCTTTATTGAAAACATAGGTTTTGAAGGTATCGTGGATTATGATGTTTGAGTACAAATTATTGTTAATAAATATTTATATGATCAGGAAAATTAAAATATATTTTTCATTTTTTAATAAAATAATAAGAATTTAATATATTAATGTGATTCTTTTATTTATAAAATATGTTTACTTTCTTTTATTTGTGAAAAAAATAAATTTATTTTTTATTTTTATTATAAAAATAAATGTGATATTAAATTTCATAATATACTAACTTATTTTCAATTCGTGATATTACATTAGAGTATAATGGGAAAGAACTTATAATTGACCATTTATAAAGTGATATTAAAAACCATTGAACATAGATTGTAAAAAATTTATTGGTTTGACAATGGTTTTAGGATTGACTAACTTCAAGGTGCAAGATGGATGTAGTTTCAATAGTTTTACAGGTTTTTTTATAGTTGTTGAACACATACTTCTTAATGACATTGAACATCCATATTAAAATTATAATGTGAAGGAAATATTATTCTTGATGGGTTCAGGTTATAAAAAGTGAGTTGAATATCCAAATGACTATGTAATATATAGGATAGAAGAATATGTTCTGTCATAGTTTCCCAAAAGTTGGAAAACACAGTATAAATTGAATAAAAAATCATTATCTAATCTATAAGTTGTAGATAATATTACCAATTAAATTTCATATCATCATTTAATTGTTTTTTTGATATATTAATTTCCAAATTGAAATGTTGAAAACAATTTATAAGGATTTTTTTGAGTTTATATCTTATGGAAAATCAAATCATGCAAATAATTTTATGTAGTGGATAAATGTTTATCAATATTTATTTTGTTTTTTGAAATGATGTTACAAATCATTGACATGGACTGTGCATAGATAGAATCTATCCAAATCGAAACCTTAGTAAATGGATTTATTTTATTTTTAGTTTACAACATATCTCTGTAATTTTTTATGAAGATGAAATATATTTTATTGAGATTAATTTTTTCTAGACCAATACATCTTGGAAATGAAATTGATGTTTTCTTATCACCATTAAATGATGATATGAAACTTTTATTGGTGTAATATAATAATGTGAATGATTAATATAATAAGGAAACTTTATAACTATATCCACTAATTATGGTCACCATAATTAACCACACAACATAAGGAATTGTTTCATGATACAATGTTATCTTGAATCAATCTTATTCAACTTATGAACAAAATAATTCATATTACCAATTACAACAAGGGAGAAAAATTTATACATTGTTCATCATAGGTGTTTTATATGTATCGACCTTATCAATAATTAAAAAATTAATTTAATGGCATAAAAATATTTTATATTGATCCAAATATGATGTCCATTACTCAATATTTAGAGTGACTAAAAAACATTGATGTCACATTCTAAAAGAAAAAAATGTTACTACTGATTGATTTTGAATATTTTTTAAGAATATTTATTGGATATATCAAGTGGTAAAATAAAACATTGATTCCATGTATATAGAAAATAAAATATTGGATTGACTTATTATAATAATGTTATATATTAAATAAAATACTAAGGATTGGTTGAATGTAATATTGGAATTACACTCAGTGTGAAAATGTTTGTAGATAATTTCCACTCCTAATGGAAGAGAAACAAACTGGGCTCCATCTCATTAGACATTTTCTTATAAGAAGAATGTTATATTTTTAATGTGTATCAATTCAATGAAATTATCTCATGGTTATTATTTCGAATGAATACATTTTTTATAATGTCAATATTTTATATTGATAGGTATGAAATCTCATGAATTTCTTATCACAATACAACAACTCATACCAGTCCTATTGCATGGATTATTTCCCATTGTTGTCAAAATGTCTATCATAATGGTTTTTTTTCGATTCATTTGTAAAAATTTTATTGAGTTTAATTCATTGAAAAATTTGTGGAACTATGCATCTTCCATACTTAGGAAACTTCAAATGTATATTCTTATATATTGTTTTTGACATCATGGTGAATTTAATGGATTATTCGAGGAAAAATAAATATTTTTAGACACTTATATCTAAATTGGATGTTTAATTTTGAAAGGTATATGATGATATTGTAGGGGTAAATTAGAAATCCATATCAACAAGATGCCTCTATTTCTGAGAAGTTTATTTATGAGGCGGTTATATAATTTTGTACAATATATTTTTTTGTAGTGGACCAAATTAGGTTGCCTATAAAGTTTGCTAAATGATTCAATTATGAGGGAAAGAGGATTCATGGATTAAAAGTAAAATAATTGATAGATTAATATATAATGAATATACATTAATGCATATTATAATGCCTCGACCCCAGTTACCTAGAGTTGGTGCATTATTACATATCATTATCATGATCACAAGAAAGATCAATTCTCGAAAGACCGATGAGTTTAGTAGCCTTGGAATAACTAGAAACATTCGTAAGGTTTACATTACATCATAAAGTGAAAACTACTAAAAAACATCTTGTCTTCATATCCCCTCATATTATCCCTATAGGTCATTCATAAATTACTTCTTCACATCCTGGAAAAAATAAAACATTGAAATGGTTGAGCTCAGATGCTCAGTAAGGATAACAATATAGAGGAAATATTCATAAATAAACAGAAACATTTAAGGCAATGTATAGATAAATAAGAAGCCATTTAAACTTGAACTTCAGCATAATATGTAAAAGATAAAATGAAATAATTCCATTTACTTATTCACATATATATTCTACTAGTCGAATAATCACATTCAATATCAATAACCACTTTTATAATGATGTAATTCATAATGCCAGACTATCATAATCGTATAGCCAAGGACTCATGCCAAGACTACAAATAAGATTTCGTCAAGGCCTTGTGCCAAGACACTATTTTGCCTCATGAGACCTACCGATGAATCGAGGAGCTATAGAGGGCTCCACCCGTCACTTATTAAGTCCAATGCATTCCTCATATGAACAGGTTTAAACATAACATAAACATTCGTATTAAAACTAGCATACAAACTGTCAATACATTCTCCATAAACCATGATTGGTATAAAAATACCACATCCACATTCAAACATATCAAAAAAACATCAATACAATTTGGAAGTATTGTTTCATAATAAAAAAACATCAAATAAGCTTAAAATCCATCAAAGGATGTTGACATAGATGAAATCAAAACCATTTGAGACAAATATCTCTTTTTTTGATATCATTTAAAAGTCACATAATTATAAAAGAAGAAATTTACTTTGAAAATATTCTTATAAGAATTTTATTGATGCTTCAATGATTTTATAACGGACAAAAATAGCCTCACCCACCGTATAAGTTAAAAAAGACATTCTAACCTTAATTCTGTCGAAAAGGTTACAAAGGACCTTGTTTGGAAAACGACAGAAATATTCCATTATAAAAATCTTATAAAAAGTCCAAAAGGCTATAAATTACTTTATCCTATAGTATTTACAATATTAATAATTATTTGAAATACATTTTTATGAAACATGGATGTGGATGATAAAGAGGTCTCAGTAGATAATCACGTATAAACAACCTCTAATAATGAAGAGATTGTGAAATAAACCCTTACCTTGTACTTTTCCTTAGTCGATGGTATGTTAAACTCTTTTATAATAGATAAAGCATTGTTATTAAATTATAAAAGAACCATATACATAATTATGATATCATATATGATCTTTTATCATTGATTTGTTAATAATATCTTAGTATTATCATTGTTTCGGGTGTTAACTTACTCGTTTTTTTTATATTTTTTGTTAAATAAGTCGTGTTTGTAATGGATAGGTTGTATCTTATTCACATAGAGAATGATATATAGTTTTTAAACATTAATTTTAATCATCAAATTAGAATTAGTCTTGAATGGATACGATGGGGAATTAATCTCATCGCGTTCGTGGAGACTGTAGTCCATACGTATGCACGAGCGACAATATCATTATTTTGATATTAAAATAATATATAATTGGATGGTATATCATATATACAGGATCATTATCATGTTATATTTATTATTCACATGAATTACACATCATTATTATACCCATCCAAATAATAATATATTGAATAACAATTACCCCCACGACGTGGAGACGGCAAGCCGTACGTACGCACATATGGTGACATGTCATTCAATGGATGGATAGAATACTGAATATGGGTGTACCCTATTTATAATAATATCAAAATATATCGGAGATACTAGATTTATTATTTTATAATGGGAATAACAATGAAAGAAGAAGTTGAATAAGAAATGAATCTGAAAAAGGGTGGTGAAAATATTACCTCTTCTTCGGGTTCTTCCTTTTTATTTGATCAAAAGGGCTCCATAGGATGGTTTTATGATCAAACTAAGGCCTCTAGGTTGTTTTTAGGGAAGTTTAGAGAGTATTCGGGTAGGTTTTGGCCGAACCGAACGACTTTGAAGGTGTGGATAATTGGTTATAAGTACTGTCCTTTTATAAGGGGGAGGAGGGGCACAATAGGAAAATATAGAAATATTATTTTATAATAAATTCATATTAGGTTTATAATTGCTCTAAAATGGATTATTTAAAGGCTAAGGTGGGTATGGGTCGAAAACCTCTCAACAAATAATATTTAGACAGGTTTGGGGCATTATATTAATCTTATATTTTAGTTTTGACTCTTAGTTAATTAGTTTGACATTTACCATGTCACTTTGTATTTTTATATTATATATTTAATGAACATACTATATACCTCCAAGCGACCCCCTAGTGGTCCATTAATGATACACCTATCATGATATAAGTCTATTGGATGAACCTTAGATTTTTAAAAATTGAATATCATTTAATAATATAATATTTTTTTGAAAAACTCTTTTACGTCAATTTTGACACTATTGGGTATTTTGTTTTTGATAAATTCATAATAGCATTATTCCATTGAAATTAATTTATATAAATACTCATAATATGTAATATTAACCTATAAAACTATTGGAATTTATAAAAAGTCTCAAATTACATTTTTTTGGGTATTTATAATATCAATTATCTTAATCTTTCATTAATACGGTAATTACTACACCATCATTGTGTCATAAATAAATAAAATTATTTAATTTATAAAAATTATAACTAAAATACCAATATGTAGAAAATTGTTTTATCTTTCTAATGAATATTTATAGTCGAAATTAAAACATATATAACCCTATGTAAAATTTTTTTTTCTAAAATACATATGCTTATGTCTTTTTTGTATTTATTTTAACTTAATTAATATAAAGTGACCTTATCACCAAAAAGTGGATCCATGGGGTCCCAAAATCTACCCAAATATGCCCATGGTCGGAAATGTATCAACCAATAAGATTAGGACACATTTTAGGGTAATTTACTAATATTATAATATTATTTGTTTACCCTTATTTGCCGGATTTACCCTTTAATCATGGTAAATAAAATATTTACCGAAGTAATTATTCAAAATGTCTCAAAATGAAAGATTCCTATTTAAAAAATTGTGAAATCCTGATTCCAAATATATAATCCATTTTTCCAAATTCACAACACAAAAGTGGCAGAAATTAATTTAAAATTAATTCCCGTCTTTAAAACAAAAAGCGTGTTTTTAAGAGATAATAACTATCAAAAGATTGACGCTTATTTATGTCCGGTTTAATTGTGAAATTATGTTCAATGACCAAAATTTTATTAAATGGTAAAAATATAGTCTAAATATACATTAAAATAACTCAAATTCATAATTTATTACTTCTAATTATTTTGACTAAAAAAGTTGTTTTTATTAAAAATTTAGTAATTTTCACTAGTCATCAAAATATAAAAGGTATCCGAAAAGTACAAAAATTTCATCCTAGGATAATTTCGATATTCCGAATCAAAAAATGAAGTCAATTTTGAAGGAAAAAATGTATATAATTTTGAAAATTGGGTATTACTATTCATAACGGCTACTTTGATTGGTCGCTATGTGCTAGAATCTTGAAGGTGAGTACAACACACGCTACTGTATTGTTCAAAGAGAAGCGTATTGTGGATGCTTGGGGTGTTACATTCTCCCCTCCAAATAATTTCATCCTCGGAATTTCTAGAATATTACTGCATAAAAAGACTCTGGTGGTTCTTCTTCATAATTTCCGCGGGTTCTCACATTGCCTCTTCCATTTTATGGTTTCTCCATAGAACTTTTACCAGATGAGTCGTCCGGTTTCTGAGCACTTGTTCTCTCGTATCAAGAATCATGACAGGCTCTTCACAGTAAGAGTGATTGGGTTCCAGTTCCAATTCTTCATAGGTGAGTACATGTGTGGGGTCGGGCATGTATTTTCTCAACAGTGATACGTGGAACACATCGTGAACTTTGAGAGAGATTTCGCAGTATTTCCAAATGGTAAACTACAGCCCCAATTCGTTCTAGAATTTTGAAAGGTCCAATGTACCTGAGACTCAATTTACCTTTCTTACCGAAACATATGACTCCGTTCCATGGTGATACCATCATGAAAACATGATCTCCTACATGAAATTCCAAATCCTTCCTTAGATTATCGGCATAGATCTTCTGCCTACTTTGAGCTGCTTTGATGTGGTTTTGGATTACCATTACCTTTTCCACTGTTTCCTCCACTAGTTCTGGGCCAACAAGTTTTCTTTCACCAACATCATCCAAACAGGTTGGTGTGTGACATCTCTTTCCATACAATGCTTCATATGGTGCCATCCGAATACTTGAATGGAAGCTATTGTTATAGGAAAGTTCCACTAGAGGTAAATTTTGATCCAACATACCCTGAAAGTAAAGTGAGCATGATCTCAACATGTATTCTAAGGATGGAATAGTCCGTTCTGATTGTCCATCTATTTGAGGGTTGTAACCAGTGCTCAAACGAAGTTCAGTATCCAAGGCATTCTGAAGACTTTTCCAGAATCTTTATGTAAAACAAGGATCACGATCCGAGACAATCGATAGGGGTAATCCATTAAGTCTCACAACATCATTAATATATATTCTCGCTAGACGTTCAAGTGGTAAATCCTCCCTTATATAAAGGAAATGTGCTGACTTGGTAAGACGATCAACAATGACCCATATTGTGTCATTCCTTCTAGGAGGATTTTTTAGTCCCATGACAAATTCCATCATGATATTATCCCATTTCCACTCAGGTATGGGAAGAGGTTTCATGACTCCTATAGGTAGTTTTCTCTCAGCCTTCACTTGTTGACAAACTATACATCTTGAAACAAAATTACCAATCTCCCTCTTCATGTTGTCCCACCAAAAATGATCCTTTAAATCTCTATACATTTTTGTGATCCCAGGGTGTATAGGGAAATTAGAACTATGATCATCTTCCAAAAATTACCTTTATAAATTAGGTATATCTGGAACACAATGTCCCCTCCCAAATTTCAAAATTACATCTACATACACAAAGTCACTCAAGCTCCCATCATTCACACCTTTAATCTTCTTTTTAAACACTTCATCATCAGCTTGAGAGCTCTATATCATTTCTAGTAAAGATAGTTTAGCAACCTTTTGAAAATGTGTCAATGATTCACATTCCATGGTTATTCCCATATCCATCTTTACTATATCCATGTATATAAGATTTTTTTCAACTCTCATCTTGTTCAAAACTCCATGATCCATTCTGCTCAAAAATCTGCCACCTCATTTGCCTTCCCCGGGTGGTAGTGTATCCTACAATCATAATCCTTGACTAGTTCAAGCCATCTCCATTGCCTCATTTTGAGTTTTTTCTCTGATAAAATATACTTCCAACTTTTGTGATCAATATAAATATCACATTTTTCACCGTAGAGAGAGTGTCTCCAAATATTCAGAGCAAATATTACAATGGCTAACTCAAGATCATGAGTATGATAGTTTTGATCATGAATTTTCAGCTGTCGTGATGCATATGGAATAACCCTATCATTCTGCATAAGGACACAACCAAGTCCTTTCATCGATGCATCACTATAAATAACGAACCCATCATTCCACGATGGTAGAGTCAATATAGGAGAATTGACTAATCTTCTCTTCATTTCTTCAAATCATTTTTCACACTATTTTGTCCAAAATAATTTAACCCCTTTATGGTTGAGCTTCGTTAATGGGTTATCTAATCATGAAACATTATGGAAGAAACGTCGATAATAACCGGCCAAACCAATAAAATTGTGTACCTCAGTTATACTCATCGGTGCTAGCCATTCTTGGATTTCCTTGGTCTTAGAAGGATCAACAAATATTCAATCCTTAGAGAAAATATGGCCAAGAAAAGAAATCTATTGAATCTAGAATTCACACTTGCTAAACTTCCCATATAATTCTTGTCTTCTTAGAGTCTTCAGGATAATGCGCTCGTGATTTTCATGATCTTCATAGATTTTGGAGTATACAAAGATGTAATAAATAAATACCACCACAAAATCATCGATATATTCCATGAAAACTTGATTCATTAGATCCATGAATACAGAGGGTGCATTAGTCATTCCAAAAGGCATTACTGTAAACTAGTAATGCTCGTACCTGGTTCGAAATGCTGTCTTCAAAATGTCTTCCTTATTCACACACAACTGATGGTATCCAGATTGAAGTTAAATCTTTGAAAAGTATTTATATCCATGCATATGGTCAAATAAATCATCAATGCGAGGTAGGGGATACTTGTTCTTTATTGTTATAGAATTGATCTCCCTGTAGTCAATGCACAACCTCATAGATCCATCTTTCTTCTTAACAAAAAGGACAAGTGCTCCCCATGGTGAAACACTAGGGAAAATAAATTCTTTATTAATCAATTCCTCCCGTTGATTCTTTAGTTCAAAAAATTCCCTAGTGGCCATTCTATATGGGGTCTTTGATATTGGCCTTGATCCATGAATTAAATTAATGGAAAACACAAATTCTCGTTCTGGAGGATATCCCGAAAAATAATCCAAAAACCCATCTACAAATTCTTTCACAATAGGTACATCCTCTATTTGAACATTTCTTTCCTCACCCATAGTCATTTCATTATCTTCCTCCCCAATAATTTAACTTAGTTGAGCTACTGTAGGTGGATCTAGATAAGAATTTGGTGGCGACGATTCTACTCTAAAGATAAGGTGTTCCTTATCATCATCATCAAGAATCGTAACCTCATTATTCTTACAATAAATCTTCGATTCATGGTCCAAAAGCCAATCCATACTGAGGATTATATCAAATTAAATCATATGTATGACGATGAGATCAGTGGATAAAGAATAGTTATGTGCTCTAATGGGGACTGATTCACAAAACATCAATGCAATGATACTTCCCTTAGAAGTTTTAACTGACAACTCCCTTGTTAAATCAAATTGGAAATATCTAATTTTATTAGAAAACTGGGAATATATGAAACAATGAAATGATCCAGAATCAAATAATGCATTTTCTAAACTTGAAAAAACCATTAAATTACCTGCCACCATGTCTTTCTGAGCTTCAACCTCACTACTAGTGATAGCATAATCTTGGCCTTGATCCCTTGGATTTTTCTGAGGTAAGTTACCCTGACACTTATGACATTCATTTGCATAATGGCCCATCTCCCTATAATTATAGAATTGGAAATTGGTAGCTTCCTTCTTCCCCTTGCAATCACGAGCTTTGTGGCCTTTTTCACCACACTTGTAATAGAATCCCATTCATTTTAAGCAAGTACCAGGGTATTTCTTCCCACATTTACCATAGGATGGATATTCAACCTTTACCTTCTTCCCCTTATTTCTATTCCC
Source organism: Viscum album (assembly GCA_963277665.1). NCBI lineage: Eukaryota > Viridiplantae > Streptophyta > Magnoliopsida > Santalales > Viscaceae > Viscum > Viscum album. Next base: position 1,076,375,100 of record OY728134.1, read on the forward strand.
ATATTGATTGACAGATCTCTTATTCTCTTGATTTTCTTTAAAGTTATAAGACTTAAATAAATCCTTTTTTGTCTTGATAGCACATGATACAATGTCTTCGTACAATGAGAAGATTGTGAGACTAATGCTCGATAGAGAAATGGTCTTAACCCATCAAAGAAATGATCAATATTACTTCTTGGGTTATGTATAGAATCTCTAGCATACCTTTTTAACCTTGTAATGTTAGACTCATACATTGTGATTTCTCATCCTCCTTTTTTCTCAGACTCAGAAATTGCCCTTCCATATCTGGTCGATGGTTGCAAGGAAAGTATTTTTCTAAAAACAGATCTTTGAACTCCCTCCATTCCATATTTGATAATTCATCATCTTCTTTCGTGTTTTGAATCAATGACCACCATTGATCAGCATCTCCAGTGAGGCAATAAACTGCAATGACATCTTTTTCCCTTTCACTACTCCCCAAAGCCTGAAATATTTTCTCTAGGGAACTTATCCATTGATCAGCTACTAATGGATTTGTACTCCCATTTAATGTTGGTGGTTGCTTCCTCATGAAGTGATCTAACATTGATCCTTCATGCTATAGATTAGGGTGCTCCATACAGGTAAGGTTATTATTCATAACCAGAGTGAGTTGTCCTAGTATGGTGATAAGATGATCAGCACCAGTTGTATCACCACCTCCACTATAATTATATTGAGTAGGCAGGAAATCCCAACATGGAGTACGTGCATTGATACGGTTTCCATTTCTTCCACTAGGCACCATTTCTAAACAATGGCATAAACTAGATTAGTCTATGAATCAAAATACATAATTCTATATTTATAAAACACATAACATAAATTGAACTATTTATGGATATAATCCATAATCATAAAAAAGTTTTCTTTGAGGAAGTATATACTCATATACCCTTCATAATGATTTGTAAGGAAAATGATAGTTATCCTAAGCATATCACCTGGGAGTGTCGTAACCAAGAGTGCAGCAAGGCCCGTTGTCGTGCACCAGTTCTCGTTCGAGTCTAGCTCAAAACGGTGTTTTCGGGTTTTACCTGTAGGGACATCTGTGCCAGAGCTGCCTCTACCTTCTCGTATCCAGGAAGCGATGTATTTCTCAGAAAACTAACAAAATATCTAAACACCAAAATTCTAGGAATTTCTTCTGTACTAATCCTCAAAGTCCATATTAGGTGTATGTTCTCTAATCAGAGTTTATCTAAATCTAGCTTCCAAGGTTTGTACTAAACTTCCTCTTATACCAACTGTAATTCCCCGACCCCAGTTACCAAGAGTCTGTGCATTATTACATATCATTGGCATGATCACAAGAAAGATCAAGTCTCTAAAGACCTATTAGTTTAGTATCCTTGGAATAACTAGATACATTCATAAAGTTTACATTACATCATAAAGGGAAAACTACTACAAAAACATCTTGTCTTTATATCCCCTCATATTATCCCTGCAGGTCATTCATAAATTACTTCTTCACATCTTGGGAAAAATAAAACCTTGAAAGGGATGACCTCAGATTCGCAGTAAGGATAACAATATAGCGGAAACATTCATAAATAAATAGAAACATTTAAGACAATGTATATATAAAAAAAGCTGTTTAAACTTGAACTTCAGCATAATATAGAAAAGGTAAAACAAAATAATGCCATTTACTTATTCACATGGATATTCTAATAGTCTAATAATCACATGCAATATCAATAACCACTTTCATAATGATGGAATGCATAATTCCAGACTATTATAACCACATAGCCAAGGCCTTGTGCAAAGACTACAAATAAGATTTTTTCAAAACCTTGTGAAAAGACACTAGTTTGTCTCATGAGACCTACCGATGCATTAGGGAGACATAACGGGCTCCACCCGTCACTTATTACGCCCAATGCATTTCTCATATGAACAGGTTTAAACATAACATAAACATTCATATTAAAACTAGCATACGAATTGTCAATAATTTCTCCATAAACCATGAATAGTATAAAAATAAAACATCCGCAGTCAAACATATCACAAAAACAAAAATACAATATGGAAGTTTTGTTTCATAATAAATCAACTTCAAATAAGCTTAAAATCCATCAAAGGATGTTGACATAGATGAAATCAAAACCATCTGAGAGAAATATCTCTTTTTTTGAAATCATTTAAAATTCACATAATTATAAAATAATAAATTTAATTTGAAAATATTATTATAATCTTTTAAGGGAAGCTTCAATGATTTTATAATGGCGGAAAATTTCCGCACCCGATGTATAAGTTAAAAAAGACATTCTTACCTTAATTCTGTCGAAAAGGTTAAAAAGGACCTTATTTGGAAAACAACATAAAGATTCCTTTATAAAATTCTTATAAAAAGTAAAAAAGGGTATAAATGACTTTATCCCATATTATTTAAAATAGTATCAATGATTTGAAATACCTATTTAGGAAACATGGATGTGGATGATAAAGCGGTCCCGGAAGATAATCACGTATAAACAACCTCGGATAATGAAGAGATTGTGAAATAAAACCTTACCTTGTACTTTTCCTTAGTAAATGGAATGTTAAACTACTTTATAATAGTTAAAACATTGTTATTAAATTATAAAAAACCAAATAAATAATTATGATATCATATAAGTTCTTTTAACATTGATTTGTTAATAATATCTTAGCATTATCATTGTTTCGGGTGTTAACTTACTCATTTTCTTTTATATGTTTTGTTACATAAGCCATGTCTGTTATGGATAGGTTGTGCCTTATTCATATAAATAATGAAATAAAGTTCTTAAAAATTACTTTTAATCTTCAAATGAGAATTATTCTTGAATGGATACAATGGGGAATGAATCTCATCACATTCGTGGAGACGGTAGTCCGTACGTACGCACGAGCGACAATATCATTCTTTTCATATTAATATAATATATAATTGGATGGAATATCATATATAAAGAATAGTTATCATGTAATATTTATTATTTACATGAATTACACATCATTATTATACCCATCCAAATAATAATATATTGAATAACAATTACTCCACGACATGGAGACGGTAAGACGTACGTACGCACATATAGTGACATGTCATTCAAATGATGGATAGAATATTGAATATGGTTTTACCATATTTATAATAATATCACAGTATATAGTAGATATTGGATTTATTATTTTAGAAGGGGAATAACAAATAAAGAAGAAGTTGAAGAAAAAATGAATTTGAAAAAGGGTGGTGAAAACATTACCTCTTCTTCAGGTTCTTCCTTTTGATTTGATCAAAAGGGATCTTTAGGTTGGCATTCAGATCAAACTAATCCCTCTTTGTTGTAATGAGGGAAGTTTAAAGAGTATTTGGGAAGGTTTTAGTGGGTCCAAAGGGCTTTAAAGGTGTGGATAATTGGTTAGAAATTGTGTCCTTTTATAAGGGGGAGGAGGGGCACCTTAGGAAAATCTAGAAATATTATTTTATAATAAATTCATATTCGGTTTCTAATGGCTCCAAAGTGGATAATTTAAATTTTAAGGTGGTTATGGGTCGAAAACCACTCAGCCAATATAATTTAGACTGGTTTGGGTCATTATATTAACCTTATCTTTTAGTTTTTACACATATTTATTATTTTGACACTTACCATGTCACTTTGTATTTTTATTTTATATAGTTAATAAACATACTATATACCACCAAGAGACCCCCAAGTGGTCCATTAATGATAAAAATATCATTATATATGTCTCTTGGCCAAACCATGGATTTTTAGGAATTGAATATCAATTAATAATATAATTTTTTTTTTAAAAACCCTTTTATCTCAATTTTGACACTATTGGGTATTTTGTTTTTGATAAATTCATAAATGCATTATTACATAGAAAACAATTTATATAAATACTCCTAATAAGTCATATTAACCTTGAAAATTATTATAATTTATAAAAAGTCTTATATTACATTTTTTTGGATATTTATAATATCAAGTATATTAATCTTTCATTAATAAGGTAATTACTACATCATCATTGTGTCATTAATAAATTACATTATTTAATGTCTAAAAATTATAAGTAAAATACCATTATGTTGGAAATAGTTTTAACTTTATAATGAATATTTATAGTAGAAATTGAAACATATGTAACCCTATATAAAAATTGTTTTTCTAAAAGATATATTCTTATGTCTTTTTGTATTTATTTTAACATAATTAATATAAAGTGTACTTATCACCAACAAGTGGCTCCATGGGGTCCCAAAATCGACCAAAATATTTCCATGGTCGGACATGTATTAAAAAATAAGGTTAGGATACATTTTATTGTAATTTATTATTATTATAATATTATTTTGTTACCCTTATTTACCGGATTTACCCTTTAACAATGGTAAAGAAAATATATACCGAAGTAATTATTCAAAATATCTAAAAATAAAAGTTACCTATTTACAGAATTTGGAAATCCTTATTCCAAATATGGTATCCATTTTTCCAAATTCAAAACATAGAAGGGGAAGAAATTAATTTCTAATTAATTTGCGTCGATAAATCAAAAAGCGTGTTTTTAAGAGACAATAACTATCAAAATATTGATGCTTGTTTGTGTCCGGTTTAATTGTGAAATTCTGTTCAATGGACAACATTGTATTAAATGGTAAAAATATATTCTAAATATACATTAAAACCACTAAAATTCATAATTTATCACTATTAATTATTTCAATTAAAAAATTTGTTTTTAATAAAAATTTAGTAATTTTCAACTTTTCATCAAAATATACAAGTTATCCCAAAAGTACAAAAATTTCATCCTAAGATAATTTTGATATTCCAAATCAAAAAATGAAGTCCATTTTGAAAGATAAAATTTATAAAATTTCAAAAAGTGGGTATTACTATTCATAACGGCTACTTTGATTGGTCGCGGCGTGTTAGAATCCTGAAGTTGCGTACAACACACGCTACTGTATTATTCAAAGAGAAGTGTACCGTGGAATCTTGGAGTGTTACACATATTAAATAAAATATATGATACTATTACATATAAAACATTTCCCATTATAATTTTAAAAAAATTATCCAAACAAGTATGATATGTGTATTTTGAATGATTATAAAAAAACATTGTTTCAATGGATTACATCTATTTTTTACGGTAGATAAGATGTATCAAAAATATTGTGACGGTGAGGAGGTAGATTGAGTATAAATTAGATAACATTTTCTAGGCCTGAAATTAATGGATATAAATTTTATATGAAGGATAAGGATAAGATAAGTATAGATTAAAATAGTAGTTTATTGATGTTTATAGAAGCAATTCAAGTTTCATGTTTCAAAGAAAAAACCCAATATCTAGGTACAGTTAGTAATATGGATCCATTAAAGAATTATGAGAGGATTGTTTTATTATATTTTCAGTTCAAATGTTTAACTTAAAATGGATAATTTTTAAAAAAAATCAGAACTGATGAATTTGGTATGACAATAGTTAATCAGAATATATCTGAATACCCAGTTCATCCTTATAACAATTAATCACATGAAAAATAACTTTTATATTATAGTAATGAATCCAATATGTAGTGGTTTATCATTTTACAATTAAAAAATAGAATGTTGGTGATTTAAAAAAAGATGAAGATGTTAATGTTTTTGAGTTCTCTATTATATAGGAAAATTAATATAGAATATTGATGATAAAATTGTATACATAGATTGTTATATATAGAATAATCATTTAAATTGAATTGGGGAAAAATAATGAAGAAATTTATTAATATTATAGGTATTATATATTTATCTCTTGTTTACTTTTTAAAATTTAAAAAATGTTAAATTTTTTAATACAACTCATATTGTATCAAATAAGATTATTTTTAAAAAATATACAATTTTTTTATTTATCATTTGTCTTTTTTATTTTTTTATTTTGTTTCATCACATAGTAATGTTTTTTTATATTAGTTAACAACTATAGAAGATATGAATCAAAATGGGATTATCATAATTTAGTACTTTTTTCATATTTCATTTATCATTTTCTATTTAACTGGATTTTTAATTATTGGATTTGTATACTTTTATACTTATTGATTTTTATATTGATTTTTTGGAAAATGATAGATCAAACATCGGCTTCACCATGATATTTTGGGGAGGGCCCTACAAATACTTATGTGGAGGATTGTACACATACTCTTATTAAGGATCATGCTCATCAATGTTCATATATGCTATCTACCTACACAGGGGAAGAGAAGACATTAGGGGCTAATAAATCTTATTGAACATGGTTACCTAAATTATCAGTTCATTACGGCCATGAATAGATTATTCCATTTTATGTTGATCCTAATGATATTCCTAGTATTAAAATCTCAAAACAATGTAACAAATCTATAATAGTGCCAGCTTGAGGAAAAGTTAATATTTTTATTTATTATTAGAGAACTCGTGACATGGTGATAATATATCAATTATGGGAGAAAAATGTGGTAATATTATTTCTTATTATTTTACCTATAATGAGATATTTTTAATAATATAGGTTTTACCCTTCATATATGAAGACATGTGATGTACCTAACATTAGAGGAATCTAGAAGAAATGCTTATATTTTACTGCTTTGAGGTAGAGGGATTATAAATCAACCCTCCATAAAATTTTATTTTGGGGAGGGGGAGAAAATAATAATCCATGCCATACATATCAATTTCTCAATGAGGTTATATGGTACCAGTTCATTGAAATTAGATGACAATAACTATTATTTGGTATGTTTGATGTTTGATTTAGTTTTTTTTATAATTATTATCACATTAATTAGTTTTTAATAAAAATTTATAATAAATGGGGAACCCTCATCTGTGGATCCAAACCAAAAACATACACCACCACACATTATCAAATTAAGGATGTATGTTATTAGTGGAAAAATGATATCAGTAAATTTTCAAAAAACATGATAGCTAAGGATTCCGTATCCCGAAATAATGACCATATTTCCCCCAAATATATTTTAAAATTGAAGAGGGACCATATGTGAAAATTTGGAAATTATCTTATTGAATAATTGAGGGATATAGTAGAAAATATCGTAAAATGATTTATAACTTATTATATTATTTAAAAAAATCAAATATTTATATATTTTTTCAATATTGAATTTTTCAAATATTTTATTCATAAATACCTTGAGGAGATTAGAATATAAGGTACCTTCACAGATGAGAGTAGGAAGGTAATTTTATCTGCTGTATTGTGAAAACTTGAACACCCTATTCATGTATGAGGAGAAATAAAAGGTGTATCAGTAAGAAAAGTGTTTATTCCTTCTAAATATTATTCAAAAGTGTATTTATATAATAGAAAAATATAATCATTAGAAAATAAATTTCATGATATGGGTGAGATGATGGGGGAAGTATCAGAGCATTGGTAAAGTCATTGTTTCCAGACATGCAAATTTAGTTTAAGGCTACAAATCCCACTACTCCACTTCCACCTCTATATGACACTCCTCCTCCTCTTCTAGAAGATCTCACTACTCAACCCCATCCTACTTATCAAAATCATACACCACCTCCACTAAAACCTCCCATTTATTATGAGATAAATGTTGTGGATCCCCAATATCATTTTTTCATATGGGATTATATATTATATTTTGTATACCTTTCTACATAAACATATAGATATAATGAATCATAGGGTTACTTTATATGATATGGTAGATATATTAGTAAGAATACTATTTTTAATATATTATGTCACTAAATTTGGAGACAGTATCTTTCCTTTTTTAGTTTGTCCATCTATAATTTTTCAAAAAAATTACCTTTGTGGTATGTGTACAATATATAATTTATTTAATATTGGTGTTAATTTTTTTTTGTCATTTTTAAATATATATATCTAACTTTTTTAAGTAAAACATTAATGGTAAATACTGAATTTATAGACAACATCAATTGTATGATGTAATGACTTCAAATTAATCTTCCTTTGGACATAATAGATCATCAAAATATATAAATCTATTGTGGGAAGTTTATGAACTTCCAATGGATTCTTAAATAATTATGTATGAAATAAAAGTGTTGAATTTAATATAATATATAATGTTGCATGTAATTGGTGATCAATTGGAACTCAATGTGATGCATGTATTTTCCATTTAAGTTGATTATCACAAATCATTTGGTAATTTTAATTTATTGAAACTAAATAACTATGATTTTGTATTATTTATCATTATATAATTTATATGTTGCATGATATGACATCAGTATATGGATATATGGAAAATAATTTATTTCAACTACAGAAATGATAATGAAAGATAGATAAGGAATATATTACATTAATAAACATTTTGAAATGAATTAATAGAGTGCTGGATAATTCATTTTCTTCACGATTATAGAATATATCATTCCTAATTTATTAAATCTCTTAGTGGAATAACAACTCAAATTATATTTTCTTGTATATTAATGTTTATTTGGATATCGTATGTTTTTTTCCAAGATAGAATGTGGTTTGATTGCTATTCTCTCCAAACATGATTACATAAGGGATAATTTTAGGGAAGTATTAAAAACGAATCATTATTTAAATACATTTATATATTATAATTCAATTTAAATTTATTTCATATGTATTATTTTAAAACCAATAATGTTATAACATTATTTGGTTAATATGATATACTTTATTAAATAACAAATATGTAAAAAATACAAGGGTTTTTTCTTCATTATAATTGCTAAATTTTGGATAGAAGTACATAAATTATTGTTTTTATTTTAAAAAGTAATTTAAAATAGAAATTTAATTTTAAAAAAGGAGAAATGGAATGTGTATTCAATGGTATTTGATTTATGTTGAAAAAAATTCAACTAGTATAGTTATAAAATTATAGAAGGTTAGCATTTAGTATAACCTATAATTTAATTTTTTTTTCATTATATTAAAATATATGTATAATTATTTCTTTTTAATTTGTAGATTTTTAATGATCCCCATTCTTATATTGGAAAAGATTTAGTACTCAAAAATAAATAGAGTGGGTGGGTTAGTTCATAGTTTATATTTGGTTTTATATTATTTTTAATATACACTGTGAAGTAAACCATTTCAAATTGTAATGTTAAAATTTCAAATTGTAAATTTTAAATAAATTATTTTGTGCGATATTATTTTCCAGTTGTGCTGATGTTGTATTTACCATTATAGTCTAATTATTTACTATAGGGAATGAATAATATAGTAATTTTGATTTAAAAAATAATAATTTACACATCTGTTTTTTATAACCCACATTAAATATATAAAATAAGTTCTTTTCATGTCAAATTTTATAATACCGAAATGAAAAATAACTCCAAATATGTAAATTTAGGATAATTTTTAAGAGGTTTTTAGATAACTAATATTAAAAGAAACATTTATACGATCAATTAATATTAAAAAATGTGAAAACTTATTTAAAAATCACTTGTATCAATGACATGAGGTAAGTGATATTCAAAACTAAAAAACATATTGAGAAACCACTCTTTTGTACTATTAGATGGACATAGATCTTCATTTCCCATTCAAATATGATGGATGTTCTATTTATTTGTTCCTAGAATAATAATCCTGAGTGTACTGAGATGTAATATTTTCTATAGAGTCCTTATGACTACATATTTTATCCTCTTCACCAACCCTATGTTAATTGGCTTAAAATAACAAACATAAGACCCCTTAACATAGTCTCGATAATTTTAAAAACCAATTGTCACTCATAATTTCAGTCCGAACTCCATACCTATGAACAAAATATTTTTAATACCAATTTTTAATGTCCCAACCCCCAAGACCCTCTTATTATATGGTAAGTTCAGTGTTCCATCACAATCATACCTCTAATAAGCCATGGTATAATGAATAACACTGATTATTCCAATTAAAAATGATTGGAGCCCTTATCTGAATATGATTATAAAAAATATACATCTTCACATGGTACATAAAAATAATACATAACACGAGTTAAGGCATGATTTTTCATAAGTGACATGAGACAAACAGATATACTATATTAACATTTTCAAAGTTATCACTAATGTTATCAAATAAAATAATAAATAATAAAGAAAAGATAGGGTTGGATTCATGAAAAAAAATTGGGACCTCATGAGACCATCCCTCTGACATTGCTTAAAGTTGGGGGCATCATGTGAAGACACATGGCTGTGTATAATTATATTTAATTATAGATTAGAGGAGGACACATAATAAGGATGCAATATGACAACATCTTACATGGAAGTGTCATAAATCCACAATATTTGGTATTCACTCATGAATCGATGATAGACATGTTACATGGATACATAAGTAATTCCTTTTATAATAAACATATATGGAACCCTATACCATATCCACACGTGTGATTGGTTTCATATCCTACATCATATGGTTTTATTATGAATACTTGATTTCCATTTCTGGAATGAAGATAGATTGATTGGGTTGGATTGACTAATGAGGATTTATACTGGATATAGAAAGTTATAGAAATCGTTAGATGAATAAAATGAAGTGAAGGGTTGAGCCTCTATATTTGGAATATCCAAAAAAAATATCTATGTAAAACCAGAGCCATAAAACTAATGACTCCAGAAAAAAATAATCCCTTATAAAATATCCATGAGATCCATGCATGAAAAAATAAATTTATGTGATCTAATCAATTTTATACCAACACCATTCATGAATGATTGGTGGATGAATCTTGTGATCAAGTGATGATCCCTTTCTGCATCATGTGATGTCGATATTTCATTGTAGAATGACCTCACCCTTTTATGGTGTCCTTTACATGGATAGCCTTTCTTGGATTCCTTACAAGTTATATACCTTTTTCATGGTATTCCTCCAAATGATATTCCCTCGACTATTCAAGTTATCCATAAACCACATTTTCCATATTTTAGCAGGGTAAAATACCTAGAAATGAATAATTGAAACCTTATCCAAAGAAACCAGACCTACATAATAATTCCATGTATATCAATACACACCCCTTAAATAATTATGTCCCTTAATAAAAATAGGCTCATGTATGTAACCCCAAATTGGTATAAGCCTTGACGGAATCATAATTTTGTATTACCTGGATAATGGACGCCTCTATCAGGAAGAATCTAGAGTTGAGTTTCCTAGCCCATGATTTATTTCTTCTACATTCAAATTGTTTTTTTGTATCATGAAATCCCTCATTGAGTAATCCATTAGTCATTATATCATGATTTTAAATTTTATATCCCTTTATATCATATCCTCTATCCATTAATGGATGGTAGTGTGCTCACCGATTTTTGGGACTCATTTCGTGGTGTATATCTTCATCATTTTCCCCTCCCAATAAATTATTTTATATACCGTGAATAATAAAATGATATGGAAAATATTTTGGTATTACTCTCTAGGTATAAGTCACATATAAATCTAGTTGTGTAATGTTCTCAATTTCCTACAAATATCTTTCCATTCACACCAAAAAAAACCTAGTGTGTTATTAGATATTTAAATTAATTATTCCAAAAACATGATTAGAAATTACCCATTATTGGATTTCATATTAGATGTAATCTCCAAACATCTTTTTTTTTATTCTAGTATGATGACCAACCTTATATATTGGTCTCATCACACAAACACAAATGGTGCCAGTCGAACTATCTAGGATTTTATTCTTAGTATAATAGGATAATGAAGAATCCTCTTTGAGGTTAAAACCAAATTCAATTAACCATCATTTCTAAATATTTTTCCCACATAGAGAGGTATTTTATTTTTGGGTCCCATTATCATTCATACCAAGACATATTCCCACCGAGACTTATTCCTATTAGGATATATCCCCTTCATATCATTATGGAATTCCATCAGGAAATTCTCTTAATAAGAGTTCCCCTTATATAGAGGACCAGATCCCCCTTTAGGTGAATATTCATATTTACACATAAGGATATATTTTCTTTGAGGATTGTCTTGAACTATGTCATATTTGATTCTGGTCCATAATAGGATACGTAAGATGCCTAATGGTGAAATGAAACCAATGTCTAGATATCTAACTTATTTTATAAATGAATATCTCTATTGTATTATAAATTCCATATCAACCCATATTAATAGTGTAACCATAGTTCTTCATTGGTCCGTATCCATTGTCATATCATTTCATATGGTAATTCACTTCATCAAAACATATCCACTGATATGAAAATTCCCCCCGATATGGGGCCTTGTTCTCTTCAAGTGATTCATTATGTTTCTATCATTAATCTATATTTTCCATTAAATTTGTCTTCACACGAACATATTATATTTTATTTCATCCAAAAAGGGTTACTTATGTGTATGTTCCATTCCAACTACTAGTAGGAACGTTTCTCGAAATGTTCCTTAACATATGTGGTTGAACTGCATGTAATGATCATTTTTTAATTCTCTTAAAATATATGACATGTCCTATCAATTATAATAAAACTATTCGGGGTCTTATTCCATTTATAGGGATATGTAGGAATCTAGTTTAATGGTCCAAATCCTATAATGAAACAAATTTATGATACATAAATATTACATCATGAAAGATTAATATTCAATAAATAACATAAAAATCCACACCATAATCATTTTCTCCCAGTGCCATTTTGAACATGGAAATATAGAATTCAAGTCCATAAGTGGGATACGTCATCTCCAACTATTTTATTCATAACTATAACCCTTACTAGACATATCATATATAATAAATTTTTTCATTACCTAGGGAAAAGAGACATCATAATTTTTGTTTCTAATACTCACTAAGGGAAAATAATAGAGATATCAATATATCATGATCACAAGTGTTTGAAAAAATGAGAATAACATTATAAAACTATACCATTTAAATCATATATGATAAACATGTGTCATGGAATAACTTTTTTTAGTTCATAAGGCAAGAAGAATAATATAATTAAAGAACATGAACCCTAAGAATATAACAATAACATAAGACATATATTTGTGAAATACATATATGTATATAAAATCATTTCCTTTTATGTTCAAGGCCTATTTCCAAGACAATCATGATGGAATGGGTTCTCCCATAAAATCATAATGGTATTCAATATTCTCTCCATATACCATCATAGTGGATAGAGTCCCTTACTAAATTTGGTTTATTAACCATTCCATTCCACTTTATATCTTGATATGTCAATATTTATCCAATGCATTGGAAGGAGGTGTAGGTCCCACCCATATTTGTTATAATGTAAACACTATAATTTGTAATAAGATAACCACCGTCTTTGGCTATAATATGATCTGATTGACCTAATAAAAATTATATATATCTATACCATAATAATATAAATCATTCATCATATCAAAAACATGAAAATAAAAATATTTATAAACATATCATCATAAAAAACCTATGGAAAAGAAAACTATTTCATAATAATTTCATCATTTAATCATAGCATAACCCAGTGAAATATATGTGCATTTCAAAATCATGTTATCATTGTATGACCCAGGGAAAATAATATTTTTTAATAAAAAACTTTTCATCATTATCATAAACAATACAAATAAAATAATTAGAATGGTATCCTTGGATAATATCCTCTGTATGGCATAAGTAACATTAAAAGATATCATATTTGAAAGAAAATAATTTTCAAAGATCAATTGGAACATTTTTTAAAGAATAAATCCATTAAAAATTGGAAAACACATTTAAAAATATGAAATATTTTCAAGCTTTTTTCTATAAAAACATGGAAACATAAAACCATATATTTAAAAGCAATTTAAAATATTTATTGAAAAAAATATCATCTTAATTTTGAAAATTTCTTTTTTAAAAGATAAATATTCATAAAAAATCTGGAAATAGTATTATTTCAATATAAAATTTCAAAAATATTTAATATAATACATAAAACAATGATTTGAACATGATAAGGGAAAATATTGTTCATGTAGTATACATTAATATAATGATTTCTTTCAATTTTTTGATAAAAAAATGGATATTTTTTAAAAACAATATGATAATTTCTTTTCATAAGATTTTTAAAATTCAAAAATGTTTTTAAAAATCTATAATAAATTATTTGGAAAATGTTAAATAATTTTTTGAAAACATTTTAAGTAGGCATTGATATCAAAAAATTCCCATTTATACCAAAGAGATATATAATGTTGGTTTACTTTAAAAACATTATTTTTGAATCATTAGTACATAAAGTGACTAAAATGAATAAAAAAACTAATTCAGATGAAATTAAACATTAGATAATAAAATTAATAGTTTCATTGTAGTTGGATTATAATATTTCATCATCGGATGCATAAAGCAAAACAATCTTGATAAATGATGAGATTGAATCATAAAACAATTACCAATCTGGTAATAATGAATGATAAGATTCATTGATGAATAAAATATAATTAAATATAAAATATGAAGAGGATAAATAAATTCATGATATTCAATTTCAATGGGTCTGTAAATTCACCTCATTAAATAATATGAGTGTATTACATGACATGGTTCTCAAAGAACACAATGTGAGATTAAAATACCCTATTATATTAGAAGGTATTAATATTTAAACCCTATTAAAGGAAATCATTAAATTTACTTTTAATTACCAATAATGGTATGGGAAATAATCATATAATAGATTCATGAGAATTGTATACATTATATAAAATAGTGACATGTTTAAGATGACATGTATCTCACAAAAAATAAAAGAGAGACAGAAATTCTTTAACTTAAGTCTCGACATCCCTTTTATATGTATGAACCTCACATATAATAAATATATATCTATCATACATCTATAATTGATCCAAAATTATATATTTATTTCCAAATATTATTTATTATGACCTTTAGTAACCCATTTGTCAACAATTCCATGTTAAAATAATTTCTCAGGTAATGACAGTTTCATTTTTCATGAATGGTTTGGTTGGGTATTTTTTTCATGTTACATTAATAATTGATTATAAATTATAATAATTTTTTCCATGATAAAAATATAATATTTTTTAATTATATATATATAATTTTAATCTATAATTAATAAAGATATAAATTAAATACACAATTCATGTAGAGGACAGGTCGTACGTATAAATGAACATTGTTTCTATTTTCAAAAAAGATAAAAAAATACAAAAAACAATATTCTGACATTAGAGATTATTTTTTATTTCATATATATAATATATTTTCATTAAACCCATCTTTATTACCTTCCAAGTAATGCATTAACTAAATATATCGCTTTGTGAGGTGGCCGTTCCCTATACATAGAACAACGTTATCATATTCTGATAGAATCGAAAATAAGAACATATATGTTATATTATAATTCCATAAATATAATAATATAATATATATATATATATATAATATAACATATATACATTAATACATCATCATATCCAGATGTGATATTTGATGATTGAAAATGAATAACATCGGTTCACGAGGCGACAGTCTACCGTAGACACGCGTGATGATTTTTTTCCCATTTGATGAAGGAGGATTTTTAAATATGTAATTAAATTAAAATGATAAAGTATATGTATATTTTTTATTCTATATTTATTATAATATCAAAATTTATTAGTATTTTATGGTTTTACAAGAATATGTAAAATGAAATTACATACTTCAGAACATTACCTCTCCTTTGAAAACTCCTATTAGATTTGACATAAATCCATCAATATTGGATTTATAATCTCAAAAATTCCTTTATGATGTTTTTATGGAAGTATATAATACATATGGGTTGGTATAGGATGAACCAAATAGTTTTTTTAGTGTGAAATGGAGTTGATACTAGGTGTCATTATATTAGTGAAGTGAGTGGCTCACTTGTAATATTTGAAATGAGAAAGGTGTATTCATGTTATTAAAATGAAAAAAGGATAAAAATTGGGCCATTATAGAACCTTATAGGTTAATAGGTCTAAATATTTCAATAAAATTGGTGTGTTGAAATTTTCTATGTCATTATAACCATTATCTTTTTTATAGTAACACCACAATAAACTTGTTTTAACCATAACTAATTATTAATATTTTAACGGTTAATTATTGTAAAAAATTAATTTGAAATTATATGATAATATAAATTATTATTATTCAAAATATTTAATACATTTTTAAAAATTCCTTTCCATGAAGTTTCAAAATTGAATTGAAAATTAATCACGCAGAAGTAACGAGAGTTTGTTTTTCGAAGAGTAAATTTTTAAAAGATTAAAACATATTTATATCAGAAATCAATATAAAATTGATTTCAATGAATACAATGGGACTAAAATATATATAATTGAAAAATTTTAACATTCAAAACAATGTTAATATTATTTTATAATATAAAATTTCTTAAAATAAATGACAATTCGTAATAAAAACTCATATTTTTAACTATTAATTGAAAAAATTATCTTTTCATAAAATAAAAAAATTATATCAATATTTTGACATATTTATTTAAACAATAATTTTTATTTATTCAATGAAATTTTTATAAATTATAAATAATAAGATTTAAAGTATGTTTCCAAAAGGAAAAAAATTATTTTCATAAAAGTCACAATTCTAATAATATAATTGGCTTTATTCATATAAATTTTCTATAAAAGAGATAATATGAATTTTCAAATTTTGATTTAATATATTAAATATAAATTTAATAATTATAGTTTAAAAACTATGACAGTTTTAATTTATTGAGTTATCACATGATTCTGTGCATAAAAATAGTTTTTTATGTGGAAAATATTTCTTTTATATTCAAATAATTTTTTTATTTCTAATTAATTGGTCACCAAAAAATATAATTAATATTCATGTTTAAACTATTGATTTTCATAATTTATTTAATCCTATTCATACTTACCATTCCAATGTTTGTAGAAAAAATCCATATGAAATAATACTATTTTAATAGCATTTCACATTTTGTTTAAACTTGGTGTTGCGTGGAATGCAAGCTAAACATAGTGTTTCTTGTAATGAAATAAAAACTCAGTGTTTTCTGTAACTCAAGATAAAATTAATGTTTCCTATTATAAAATATGAAATCTGTGATTCATGTAATTAAATATAACGTTTTTGTTTTTTATTTCAAAATCTCAACACACTGTTTCATGTAACAAAAAATATCAAAAACATAAAATTTCTATGAAAAAATATATATCACAAAATCTCATGGGGTTGTATTCTACACCTATAAAATTAATTTCTCCCAAAAATTTGTCAAATTATTACGAAAAATTATGGATGATTCTTCCTTATTATATTCCCATGTTCCCATGTAATATCATCAAGAAGGTGGTTTCACTATAAAACATTTACCAGGTGAGTGGTCTTGTTTCATATAACATTATCTATATGATACAGAATATCCAATGGTTTTTAGTCATACAAAACATCTTATTCTAGCATTATAACCTCTAAGTTCAGTACATGTGATGGATCATGTATGCACATCCTCAGGATAGATACATTGATACATCATGAAATGGAGATAGGTTTTGTGGAAGAACCAAATGATAAATTATAATCATGATATGATAAAGATCATTAAAGGGTTTAATATAACTACGTAATAGTTTTCTTATATTATATAAGAAAAATTTTACCTTTTGGTTTTTCTTTTATTAACATCTATATCTGATTTTACTCCAATAAATTAAGATGGATTTTTTATGTGTGAGGCACTAACATGTCAAAAGATCCAGAATCAAATGATATGTTATTCACTCTATCCATTGTTATCACAAAAATGGATTTCAAAATTTATCAAATATGAATAAAAATTTATTCCGTTAATTAATACATTAATCTCAACAACCAAATCAAATTTTCAACTTAAACCATTCCATAAAAGTATAACCTTATAATGCTTCCAAGCAAAAAATTTGTAATGAAGCTCCCTAAATTTCCAAAAATAATAAAAACATTAAATAATCAAATATCATAAAATAACAATAAATTGTCTCTTGAAAAATATATGAATACCTAAGTCATATATTTTCATGAAACATGGTAATAACAAAAATTACTAAAAAACCTCTATTGAAAAATACAAGATTACTCATTTCTAAAAAAAATTACATATTATTGAATACATTCCATAAATACAAGAATGTTTTAAACTCCACCATTAATAACATATAACACTTTTTAAAAAATAACTATTCCTTTTTGAGGCCATCAAATATTATCATGTTTAATTTCTCAATATCAATAATCCCTTTATCCAAAAAAAACACAATTTTCTCAACATGAATAATATATTAAGGGTTACCATCAATTATTCACGTGTTTTCCATGAAAAATCAAATTTACATTAAATAAACATTCTAATAAATTAGAACGAATCAATATATTATTTTAAATCCATTATGAAATAAATATACCTAATAATCCTCATATATATCCTGATTAATATAACATAATTCTTGATTTACAATACATAGGCACATTAATAATACCACTTTATTCTAGAACCATTAAATATGCATAATCATCTTATTCCTTAATACATATTTCCGAAAATATGAAATATAAATCATTTAATATAATTTATAAAACTCACTTTAATCATTCTCATTACCTTTTAAATAAAGAATACTATTAGAGTAGACTATAAAATTCATTTTCCATTAATGGTCTCTTAATTATCATTATAACCATTAATCATAAAATATTGAGTATTCTCTTCTTCATCATTCCCCCTTGGTAATTTATTTTCAAAATAATCATAGAGTCTACATTTAAAACATTTATCCATTGATAAAACTATAGGGAGACCAAATTTCTCATCCATTACTTTAACCAAAATATTAAATTTATCTCATCAATTTCTAACTCTATCCTCTTCTTATCCACTTATAAAAAATATTCATGAACATTTAGAATGATTATCTTTCATGATTCTTCCCACATGGTCACTACCACCTGAACACATAAAAAACATTATACTAACCTTCTATTTTTTGCCCAGGAATTGGTCAAGGTTGAAGTTTCTAATCATATATCAAGATATCTAGTTAGGAATAATCACAATATCATTAACTCCAGTCATCATCCAATTTGGATTCTCATTAACACATTTTTTATCACATTAAACATTAATCATGTTCTTTATATTTCCCTCTTTGGGCACAAAACAAAAACAGTATAATGGGAAACAAATATTCATAGTGTGAATCCACATAATCATTAAAATTCACTTATTTGATGTCTAAATCATGAAACCTTATTTTAATTCTATGAGATGATAGTCTTATCCTAGATCATTCATAGTCAGTATTTAAATCCATCACAATGGTTCATAATGATTTAATTAATTAAAAATTCATATACCCTGGGAGTGTTAATACAAGTGTGCAGTAATAACTATTTTAATGCATTGAGTGATAATTTAATTTAACTGAATTCTCCCCTTTTTTGTGTTATTACCCCCGACTACCTCTATAGCAGATCCACATCCTGTTGTAGTATCAAAATATGTATGCAATTACATGGAAACCACTTCCTCTATCCTTTAAAAAATTGGAAAATTTTCCCATACTTTGAATCTTCTTCATACTAATCCTTATATTTTTTTGTACATATCCTTATAAATATCCCATTGGATCTCACTAATGTTTTATTATCATAGTTTCCAACTGTTAAATAAATATTACTCTGATACAAACTGTAAAGAATAAAACATCTCATACAGAAATATTACATCCTAATAGATGAATATTCAATAAATAATATAAGGACTGATTCATGAATGGTTTAGCCAAATCCCTGTTCAAGGAGGCAAGAAGGTATCCAGAATTTACCGGTGCGGTGCTTGACAGTACGCAATTCCAGGTGTTCGATATGATCGACCCATCGAATTCCCCAGACCGCTGTGTTTTTACCGCATCGTCCTCGGGCATGTTCTCTGCTAAGGATTACAGGCGGGTGCTCACCAGTGCGTACCAGGTCGACTCATGGGGTCCGATTGTTTGGGTCAAAGCCATCCCTGTGAAATGCAACTTCCTGTTTTGGCGTATCAAGAACAGGGATTTGGGTATGGATGAAAATGTGAAGCGCTCAGGCATCAGATTGGCCTCCTGTTGCCTGTGGTGCACGACTCCTGGGGAGGAAAGCTACGTCCATCTCTTCTTTTGCAGTTAATGGGGTTGCCAGGTGTGGCAGGCGTTTGGTGATTTCACTGGATTTTCTGTAGCGGTGCTAAGGGACCTCCCCTTTCTGGACCATTTGTTCCATGGTGATGGGGGAAGGGGATCGGAGAAGATTGATCGTGCCATGATTCTCATCTCAGGCTGCTGGTGCATTTGGCAGGCTCGGAACCAAGCCATGTTTGAGGGTCTCCACTGCTCTGACAGGACTCTGGTGGACAGGAATTTCTTTCTACTTCTCGAACTGGTTTGTTCCAACAATAAATGGAGTGAGGCCCCTTCACTCCATTGTATTAAAGCTGGCCTGCCACAGCGGAGCCCTCCATTGTCCGGCCACTGGGTCATATGGCATCCCCATCGGTCCGGAGCTCAACTTCGATGGCTCTTGCTCCTCGGATGACATGGAGGGTGTCGGTGTGGTACGAGACCCTAGAGGACATGTCATCCTCGCATTTGCAACCCACTTTGGCAGGGGTCATTTTCTCATGACTGTGTCCATGGCCATCCTCATGGGTCATCAGCTCTTTAGGCAACGAGGGATCACACTAGGAGAAATAGAGACTAATTATCTCATCCTCCATGACTCCGTGCATAATAATCGTAGCACCCCCTCACCGGTTACTTATATTCTAAGCAGATGTAGGAACATCATCAGCAGTGACACTATCTTTTCACACACATGGCGAGAGGGGAACAAAATTTCAGATTATATAGCCTCGATGACGGCGCAAGGTCTTCGTGTTTTTTCTCTTGCGAAGGTGTTTTCTTTTCCTCTTGAAGGGAGGAACCTGATCAGAGGGGATTCTCTAGGTCTCCATTACTTTTAGCCCCAATAACTCTTTCCTCTTGGGGTTCCCTTTTATCCCCCTCTTGCTTGTACCCTTATTTAATCAATAAAGGATTTAATGATGATGATGACATCTAAAAAATATGTCAATAAGTGATCTAGTACATATCTCTTTATGTTCTTAAAAAATAGAACCATGCAAACACATAACATATATAATATCCATTATCCTAATAAAGGGAAATGGAACATAATAAATCTTAAGATAAGATTATTAGTAAGGGTAATCAATTGATATATCGACATATAATGAGCATAAGGGTATGAAAACATGATAATAACATTTGAAACCCATAACCTATGTATTATAGATAATAAACACGATTCATGGAATTAATCATGGATGTTTAAAAGACATGATTCATAAAATAATCAAAAAATGATCCATGGGAATATAACATTGTCATAATACATATATTTTTGGCATACACATAAGCATAAGAAATCATTTCCATAATAGTTCAAGGTTTGAATTCAAGACTATCATAGTGGAATGGGTTCACTAAAAAACCATTATCGTATTTATGGGTCACTCCCAGACTATCATTTTATGTAGAGTTCTTTAATAAACATGGTTCACATCCCATTCTAATCCAGTTAATCTCATGAGATATCAATTTTCATACAATTCCTTCGAGTGATATATTTTTCCCACATATATTGGTTATAATTTAACCACCATCCTTTGTTATAACATAACCACAAACATTAGATATAATAAAACCATCATAAAATAGTGAAAACTGTACATATTTGTTCCAAAAGATAACATAGGATTCATTATATCATAAATCATTAAATAAAATGGGTTTCAAAAACATTTCATAAAAATATAACTTGTAGAAAATAAACAAGGGTCACAATCATTTCATCATTGAAAACCCCATGGAAAAAAGAAGTGGGTTTCATAATCTTTTTATCATGGTATAACCCATGGAAGAGATAATGGTTTTATAAATATAATTTCATTAAAAACTTATACCATGATGTGAAATTA
The DNA here is from genome assembly GCA_963277665.1 of Viscum album. Classification (NCBI taxonomy): domain Eukaryota; kingdom Viridiplantae; phylum Streptophyta; class Magnoliopsida; order Santalales; family Viscaceae; genus Viscum; species Viscum album. The sequence continues at coordinate 1,076,397,263 of OY728134.1, forward strand.
TATTAATGGTAACCTTGGATCATATCCCCAGATACGTATAAGTAAAATAAAAGGATTCTTTCTTATATGGATAGTGATGTTAAAAAATCACATTGAACAGTAATTGAGGAAAAATGACATTCCATGTTGAAAAAAATTAAAACAAAAAACATTTTCAAAATCATTTCCTATAAAAACCATATTTTAATATTATAATGGATGCTTTAAAAATAATATAAAACGTTTCTGGGGAAAAATATCTTTCTCATTTTGAAAATCAATTTTTTTAACAAAAAATTCTTAAAAAATTTATGAAATCATTGTCTTAGAGAATAAACTATGACACATATAAATGAATTATTAAACAATGATTTGGTCATGATGATAGAAAATATTGTTTATTCCATATATGTAAAAATAAATATTCCTTTAACAATATAGGCAAAATTTAAACATGCATTGTTTTTTTATGAAAACGACACAAATATTTAATTGAAAAACATTTTAAAAGTAAAATATGGGTGAAAATACATTATAAATTATTTTTAAAATCTTATAAAAATTAAAATATTTATATAATACATTGAAATGGAAAAAAGGGTTTTTCGATAGAAGATTGAAACAATGATTATTTACTTTTGAATCATCTTTTTGCATCACCTGTACATAAATTGAGTAAAATGAATAGAAAACATGTATTGACATGAAATAACTAGGTGATAAGAAACATTATTATTTTCTAGAGATATTGATCATAATATTTCAACATTGGAAGCATAATCATAAATAATCCTAATAAATGATGAGATTTATTCGTAAAACCATTACCATTATGGTAACATTAAATCATAAGACTAATGAATGATTAACAAGAACTGAAACATAAAATTTCAAGATAATAAATATTTTAATGATATTACATTTCAATGAGGTTTTAAATGAATATCATAAAATAATATAGGTTCATAACATGACATATTTTTCAAAGTTAAAAAATTGAGAAACAAATCACTCACAGCCTTAGTAACATTTGAACTATAAACCACACGAAAGATATATAATCTATTGGATATGTATATCACAATATAATTTAGTATAATAATCATAATATAATTTCATAGGAACTCTATAAACCACATAAATGATACAAATTGTGAAAATTCCTTGGGTTAGACAGAAAATAAAAGTGAAAGAAAAATACATTACCTTCAATAATGAATTCATTTATACTCATTTGAAATTCATATAAAATGAATATAATTTAACTAGAAATATAATAAAGATAAATAATTATAAATATAATACCATATGTTATTTACTTATGACTTTTATTACGAGTGTGTTATCAATTCGTTGTTAAAATTAAATCTCATGTAATAACTAATTCATTTTTTCAAATATGATTTTATGGAATTTTTAGAAATCTTATTATGATATTTTTTCAATAATCTAACATATTTTAACATTTATATAAGTATCACATGTATTTATTATATATTTTTTAATAAAAATACATAAAATCTATAGATATAAGATAAAATGGACTGTTCATGGAGATGACAGACCTTATGTATGAATGAATACCGTTTCTGTTGTCCCTTTGGATAGAAAGAATGAAATGAATATAAAATATATCCCTTATGAAATAATTTTTATGTCTTATATTTTGAAAATTTAAATTAAACCCATCCTTATTACAATCCATGTAAATTTTAAATGAATCACATTGCTTCATAAGACGATATTCAATTGTACACATAAAGAATATTATAGTATTCATATAATATAAATTAATAAGTTATATGTAATCTCTCATTTTTATTACATAACATTACAATACATTTTGTAAACATTGGATCTCTTAATGTTTAGTTTCTTGTAAAAATGTTTAAAATATATGAAAACATAAAACATTAATTTAATCCACTTGAATGGATTCTAATTTTGTTCACCAAATGTCAAATTAATGCATCTCAATACCCAGGGGCATACATTAATGGAAAGGGGGATCATAAGAACTGGTAGTGGAAATAAAATGAACTAGTTTACAATTGATCATGAGAATTGTCAATAAAAATTTTAATAATGTCATAAAGACATGATAAAATGAAAAAAACAACCTGTAATAGTAAAAAGTATATTAATTATAACATGTAAATGTGGATGAAATATTTGATTTATCCATTCATAATCATATCATCACGTTTCATCAGAATGTTGTAATAAAAAATACATTGGTTATTAAACAAGTTATCATAAAACATGTCATTATATAGATTAAATTCATCAACGAATGATTTGGATAAATATCAATGTCCACCGTTTATATGTTTTAATTAATGCGAGTTTCATATATCATAATACAAAATTTCCTAAGTAACCCACATAGAATGAAATAAATGGGTTTCATTTTAAAATAATGTTGTTTTAAAAATAAGTGCTCAAAAACAAGATCAATGTGTCCTTAATAACCCATGGAAATTGATGGTGGGTTTCATGAATGTTAATTAGAAAATATAATTGATAATTTTGACATATAGGTGAATACCCCTAGAAAAAAAATAGGTTTATGTATTCACAAACTATAATAAGATATCATCTTGAGAAAAAGAGAGAAATTTTTAGATTAAAATTTGGCACCATAACGACTATCAAACAAGGTTTTAGAAAAAATTAAAAAGTGGGTGGAAAGGGTATTCCATTCATAAAAGACTCATAATATAGTAAAGAGGTAGAAAAAAATGGATAACATAAATTATTGGTAAAATATCAATACTTATAAAATTAAAATAGAAAATTAAAGTAAAATAGAAATTGATATTTCCCTTACGTTGAAGAGTAACTCCTTACACTCTATGATTAGGACATTGGGGGATTTAGGATACCTTGGGAGTTAAAACTACCAGATGCGTGATGTTTCTTCTTTCAGTGGGGCGAAACAAAAGAATGGTAAATAATAATTCACCTTTATATTTTAATTATTACATAATATATATTAAATAAATCTATACAAATTATCATCCTTGTAATTTATAAATGAAAAATGAATCAAATCACATTGTGTAGGTGGTAGTCCACAGGAACGCATGAGAGATGTTAGTGTTTTCTTACAGATGGTAATGTAATTATGATGGAAATATACTATAATACCATAAGAAATATTATTCCATAAAAATCATATATACACATTAAATACATCATAATATCTAAGCATGATATATAGTGATGAAAAATTAATAATATATATATCTTGAGATAGAAGTCCACACCTACGCATGGGAGATACTTTCATTTCATAGTTGATGTAAAAGGAAAAAAACAAATACTATTACGTCAACAATATAATATATTATTATATTGGATATACTAATGTTATTTTATTTTAATGGTAAATATATAGTTTAAAGAGGTAAAATAATAGATGAACTGTAAGAGATAAGTTAAAATTATTACATTCACTTTTAAGAAACTCCTTTTTATCTCTACTAAAGAATAATTGTTGTTGAATTTTGAGGAAAAAAGATCCTATATGACATGGATAAGTTTTTTATAATATTATTTTGTAGGATCTAGTTGAGCTATGTTGATCAAGGTTGTCTAAACAATAGAGGATGGGTGCTGTATTGTTTATCATGAAGACAGGAAAATACATATAATTACATAAAATATTTAAACATAATAAATTCATATCTATATTTAAGAGGCCCCGAGATTCCATTATTTTAAGTATAATATTTTTCATAGTTAAAATCCATCAAAACAATAAAAACTATAATCTGTTATGTGGAATTTTAATTTCTATCTTTTGGATTAACCCCTTCATTAACCAATTATTCCATAAAATGTAGTGACTTAGACATAACATCCTGGAGATCATGACTCCTTTAATACATTTGAATAATGTACTGGGAATCGCATCCTAAATGAATAAATACTTTATTAGTCTTGGTAATTGAGATTGAAACATAAAATTCAAATTTTATTTTATAATATAAAAGTCACAAATAATTTTCCTTCATAATTCCATTATTCCTCTTGGTTTATCCATACATATCAATGGAAAAATTCATCCTGTTATTTTGGGGAAAAACATTATGTGGTTATATCAGATTCTCATTAAGTGTACATATATATTGGAATCTATAAACAATGAATATGGAAAGGTAAGTAACTAAAACACCTGAAATTTAATCAATAACTTGAGTATAATATTGAAGGAATAAAATATGATCAAATATAATCTTATAAATGATCACCTAAACATGAAACATGACCATAGATATTCTATTTAATTTCATAATCACATGTAATATGAAAAATAGAATTCATAATGATGGAATGCATAATTTTGGAATCTGAAACATATTTTCTTGTCTTTTTCTAAGTCATTTAATTATGTCTAGGATTTTCCTTTGAAAATTAATATTTTGGAGGATTATTCCAAGACATATGTATAAATGGGTATATTCTCAGACAAAAGTGTATCTAATTTTTCTCATGAGACATACTAATGCATTGAGTGGTTATTTCATTACAATCCCATCACATATAAATTTCAATTCATTAATAATATAGAAGGGGTGAAACGTAATGACCATAAAAATTCATATTTAAAAACTATCATATAAACTATTAATTCATACCACCATCAACAAACATAATCATAAACCATTTAGAGTAAAATTGTGAATAGTAAAAAAAAATTCATCTTCAATTAAACTATTCATAAATAATACAATGAATCCCAACAAGGATGATACCAATACAACATATCCTAGGTGCATTATAAGTACATTAAACATTTTATTTCATTAATGAATATGAATACCAAAAAAATATCATTAAAAATGACCTAGAGGAAAATGTCATTTTCATTTTTAATATCAATTTTTAAATCTAAATGTTCAAAAAACATTTTGAAAACACTTTTTACTGTAAATAACCTTTGAATCATGTAAATGAATAATTATTAAATTGAATGGTTATGATGAAATGAAGTTATTTACATGTAGTGTATAATTGAATAAAGATATTTTTTTAATTTTTGGTAAAAGATAAATATGATTTTTTTGAAAAAAACATGAATATTTATTTCAAAAAAAAATTAAAAAATTAATAATGGCAATTTTTTTAATAAATCATTAAGGAATGGTTATAAAACATTCAAATCATCTTTATAAAACATCGATTTTAATGAAAATGGATTTTTGAACAATGTGATAAATAATGTAATATTTTCATAAAAACATTTTCACAATCATTTTAAGTACCAAATAGTAAAACATGGTACTGTTACTTGAATAATATCATGAATAAATAGATAATAAAGAATTATAATTCTTTTAAGATACAAATACCAAATAATTCCCTCATTTTATACTTAATCAAAAATAATCTTGGATAATGATTAGATTTTGAAACAAAGCCTTACCACTTTGGATTCATTTTTATGATAATACCCCATGAAAGGGAAAAAATTAATGTAAAAATTAATTACCATTATGATAAATAATTCATTATAAAAAAGTAAAAATTTAATTAAATTCACCAAGAAAAATAAATGGGTTATGAATATGGTGTATGTCTCATGATGTTAAAGTGAGATTAGAAACCCTTATCTCACGCTTCCTTTGGGATGAATGTGATTTAGCCTCAAGTATAATGGTTTCAAAAAAACTCTTAACTTATAAAAAACTTAAATTAATATTTATAAAATCATATATGATCCTTTTATAACATCTTGTCTCCCTTTCATTTATTATCATTCATTATTTTCATTGTTTTAGGTTTTAGCTGGCTTGCTTTCAAATGAATATATTTTCATGAATGATCCAATTAAAGTTCATATTTTTTTGGTTTATTCATCTAAAAAATAATAATAATTAAATAAATATCATATTTTCAAAGTATTTTTATGTTTAATTTCAATAAAAAATGATGATTTTGAAACAGAAAGATGGTTACGATCATGGAGATCATAGGTCATATATATGCATGAGTAAAGATTCCATTTTAAATTTATCATTAGAGAAGTAATATTTTATATTTCCTTAATTTTGATAATATCATATATATATACTTATATATATCATTATGGTTCTGTGGTGATGAAAAGAGAGACACATCACATTGTAAAGGTGGGAGACCCCACATATACGAATGGTGTTGTAATTTTCCAATGTAACAAGGAAAATGATATTTTATGTTTTAATAATGATAAATATGTATTTAATAAAAAAACTAGGTCATATAAATCGCATATTATTTATAATTTTATCATTATCACCTTCGATGTAAATCCATTGGGAAAGATAAATCGCTTCTGTTTGGAAGGTGATAATCCTCTGTACACACGAGCAACATTATTGCATCCCTAAAGGAATGGAAAGTAAAAAAATTTATATATTATATAATTAATATATATATATATATAATTATGTTATAAATAACATATATTTACTTTCAATCCTTTATCATACCCAACCAGGATAAGTTGAAATGAAAATAATATTGACATTGTTTCGTGACATGGTAGTCTTCCGTACAAAAAAAAATTGATTCCATAAACAATTTGATAAAAGTGATTGTTGTTGAAGTTAATTTCATTAACATAAAAAATAATTATTGTATTTCATATACTTATTTTAATATATAATTTTTTTTAATAAGAAATCAAGGATGTTGAGGAAGAAAAATATAAAAACACACCTTGAAGAATGTTACCTCTTCTTCAGGTATCCTCCATTGGTTTTCACTGAATCCTTCTATAGTTGTATTTATACCAAATATAAGGCTTATAATATTATATAATCTATATTTATAAGTGTTTACATAGGTTAATATTGATCCAAATTGTATTCGGGTTGGGAAGAAGTTGGGGTAGTGAGTGTGCTTGTATAATTGTGGAGTGGGATTTTTGTAAATTCCCAATAGTATTCAATAATGGGAGGTCACTCTCTCAACATGTGGAAAAAAAACTGATACATAATTTTTGGGAGATATTATACAGTCTATATACACCTAATAAATATAAAAATGGTTTCTAAACATGCATTTCTTTATCATTTATGTTTCACTCAGTTTTACAGTTTTAATTTTCACGCAGGTAACTAGTTTTTTCAATCTAGTTAATTTATCCTGTAAGCCTAAAATAAAATTATAATTATTATAAAATTTATACCTACTAATAAAAATATGAAATAAATTTTATTAAATAAAGAACCTACATGTATGTGATATTAATTTTAACATAATCACACATAATGTCAAAAACTATATTTTAACCATGATCGTGGTAATTAATTTTTATTTTATTTACTTATTATTATAAACAACAATTAATTTTAATTTATTAAAAAAATTCATTATTATGGTTCTATATATGTAATAAAATTTATCAAATTAATTTAAATAATTTTTTATAATTGAATGTAGACTTGGTCTTGTAGATAGAATGAGAGAGCTTGTTTTCATAGAGAAAATGCTTAAATGTATATAATGGTTTTATATAAAAAATCATTAGGAAAATATTTCAAATGATCTAAATTTGAGTAATTTATATATATCTGAACTAATTTTACTTAAATAACTATTGGAAATATAATTTAACAATATAAATAATTTACACAAGAGGTAGTTTTCAATTAAACTTTAGTATTATTCATTATTCATCAAAAAATGAAACGTTTCAAAAAAACCCCAAACCATTAACATAAGATAATTTTTATATCATTATTTCAATATAAAATTTAATTTTTTATAATTTAATTTATTAATATGGTAAAAAAAATTAAATTATATGAACAAAGGAAGACTAAAATGTCTTTTAAAACAATACAGTTTGTCAAAAAAAGATTGATTTTCATTTAAATGATTCATTTAGTATTTGGGTAACATGTTCTAAAATATATAAAAGAGATTAATTTTAATGGAATATATTTTTATAGTTGTTTAATATCGTTGTTTTGTGTTCTATAAGATATCGAAGACAACATACAACTTTTAGACTTTTGAGGTTTTGTATTCTCCACACTGTAAATAAATTGTGTCCTCTCAATTTAAATTCCTTTTTGGTAGTCAAGGCTTATACATTTTTAAATACCACTGTTAAAAATCCCAAATAATATAAGTGTAAATAAATAACTTCTTTATATGTGGTAAAAATAATAATGAATATCATATAGAATAACATATAACTAGGTTTCCATATCGGATAAAATAAGTGGTAAATTAAAACATAAAAATATAATAAATGTGTAAATATTTATAGAGATTGATATAAGTCATTGATGAAAAGAAATTTAATTATCAATTTAATATTATGGACCTAAATAATATAAAACTATGAAGAATTAAGATATCATTTAATTCGTCAAATATGATGGTAATAGGATAAATTTTTTATTTTAGGGACCTTTTCTAAAATTTGAGGAATTATTTCAATATATAAAATTTAAAATAGATATAATTTATAGATATTAACCTATTTTAGAACCAAAATATCATCCTTTGGTTTATCTTTTATTAATTTCCAATTAATTTCTTACTAAACCAAATGAATATCAAAAAATGAAATTTTTTTCACCTAGAGGATTAAAAATCACTTTTAATTGATCATAATATCCATAATATATTGAAAATTGATTACATTAATTTATAGTTATTATTATGAAAAAATGGTAATCATAAGTTATCCAATATTCATGAATCTATAAATGGTTAAATAATATATTAATCTCAAAAAACCCATCCAAATATCATTATAAACAATTTTATAAATGGTTTTCTTTATAATAATTCAAAAATATTAAGATATATAAAATAATAACAATGGTCTATGAATTTGTAAAATGAACTTATCAATATTACCAAAAACAACATAAATAAGATCTTAATCTTCATATACTAACCATGTTAATACCTTCGTCATGTATTATATTGATTCATGGAAATAACCTAAAATTCCATAAAATCATATTTATACCATGCATCTTTTCATATTCCTTAAATAAAACATGGATTATTCTGTATATTACCCAAATCCAAAAATTTCATTCGCTCAATCAATAATAGATAAACCAAATTTTTAAATAATATTTATTTATTTATATTGTTTTTAGAAATACCCAATTTACATTATCCAAATGAATTATCTATTTATCCTAATATAATTATCTCAATTTTAGGATCACATTAATTGTAATTGTTTCCCCAATCTTGTGTTTTCCAAGAATTTCAATATAAAATAGAATAATTTTTCTTGGTCACCAGTACCATTTCACATAAAATATAGAATTATTAAGGAAAAGGTATTGTAGTACAATATTTATTAATTTTATAACTCTTATAACCAATATATAATTGATAAAAAACTCAAATGACTTAAATCATCTATAAAAACTCAAGAACATTGATAGTACACATATTTTATAGTAATTGTATATGTTTGACTATGGTCCACTTGTTTCAATTGAGTTATATTCCTTTCAAACTTGGTAATTTCAATTTTTTGTGCCTCATTTCCATACAGCCGAAGTATTAAACATTGGAAAACGTTTTCATTCCCTATAAATCCCAAGAATAGTTTTTTTCCATATACTAACATTCAAAAATATCCCATTTTATTTAAGCAACAATAAGGGTGTTTCATTACAAATTTATCACAGGTTTGAAAATCATTCTTTTCCTACTTCCCTTTATCCATTTTTTCTATGTCAAAATCTTCATCTCTTTCATCCCTTTGAATCCACAAAACATGGAGATTTTTTTCTCAATCCTGATATAACATGATAGACTTTCAATATATTATTATAATTTTTGGGAGACTAGTTCCCTTCAAATAATTGTATGACAACGATCAGTGAAACTGGAAATCTTCCTCTTTTTATTACGCATTTAGTCCACAACATTCCTTATTAACCTTCTAAATTTGAATGCATACATAGAAAAATGTTCCTATTCTTTATGTATTAGACTCATGACATGTCTTTCCATGTCTACTAATTTCTCATGAGGAAAATATTTTTCCATGGATATTATATTAAAACCCTCTTACCCATGTTTTTTATTTCCTCCTTATTCTTAGTATTTGGAATCAATGGCCACAGTTGATCTGTATCTCCTAAAAAAAGATAAAAATACATGTCAAATTTCTTCATTTCACTACTTACCAAAGTTAGAAATATCTTCTCTTATGAACATATCAACTAATCAGCTAAAGCAATATTTTTATTCCCATTAAATGATGGGGGTTGCAAATTCCTAGAGTGGTATAATAATGATATACTTTGTGTTGTATCAATAGTTTTCTCCAAACATGAAGGTTTATTACTTGTAACGTAATTTATAATCCCCAATATGGTTATAAATTGATCAGTTACAGCTAGAACTCCAACTCCGTCATCATTATCTTTCTTAGGTGGTCAATCCATATATGGTTTATGTTCAATGATATGGTTCCCATTATTTATGTTTGGCATCATTTTAAAAAAAATTAATACACTATATTAACATTATGAAAAATAATATCTAATCCCAAAACTAGTGAAACTCTTACCAAAAATTGAAAACATTATGAATATCTAATATCATAATAATAAACCTGGTTTACTTGGGGACAATTTTATTTTCAAAACATTTATAATTTATTGTAAATAATATGTCATTTATTCTTAGCATATACCCCAGGAGTGGAAAAGCATTTGTGTTGTAAGGCTCGTTGTCATGCACTAAGTGATGATTGGGTCAAACCCAATGTTTATTTTTTCGTATTTATTACCCCCTGGAGCATATTTTCTAGGACTATTTCTTCTTTTATTATCCATATAATGATTTATTTGTTAGGAAAAAACACAGAATATATTACCTACCAGAACATTATGATATTGTTATATTCTTATCATTAATGTTCATCATATTATTATGTTCCATAATCAACATTTTGTAAATATATTTCATAATGTTTGTACTAATCATAATCTAATACCAAATATATTGATTCGACTCGAATATCCATAATTCGGTGTGTATGTTTAAGTGTTGGTATAAGATATAAGAAATCACATACTGAAGGGAAAATATTTTTGTAGTCTTAATAAAAGAGATAAAAAATTTAAATTAACATTATATTTTATAACATAAAATAATAATAATAGTTTTATTTGATAAATCCATTATCCCCCTCATAGTACCCCTATTTATCAATCACAAAATACATCATGGTATCCTATGGAAAGTAAAATACAAGAAAGGGGAGAGCTCAAATTCTCTATAAGGGTACCCATACAATTGAATTTATGGATAATCAATATGGAAGGATAAATAACTGAAACAAATTCGATTTAATTAACAAAAAGAGAATTATATGTCTTGAATAAATTATTATCAAATAATTATTAATAAATAACCACATGAGCTTGTAACAAGACCATGGATAAACTAACTAATTAAATAATCACATTGAATATCAATAACTAAATTCATTATCATGGAAATCATAATGATTTAAATTTAAAACATACCTTAAAGGATTCTTCCAAGACATATATTACTATTTAATCTTTTTCCAATACATCTAAAGTCATCAAGGAATGTGAAAATACATCTACATAAATGGGTAAGGTCTTGTCCAAAACTATATCGAGTTTTTCTCAAGAGAACTATTGATGTATCGAGGGGAATAGCATGCCCCACCCATCACATACAATGTCTAATGAATTTATAATATTAAAGGGATGAATCATAATCGACGTAAACATTCATTTTGAAAAACTAGCATATTAAATTTTAATACATACCCTAATCAATAAACATAATAATAAACCATTCAATGATAAAAATGAGAATTTTAATAAAATACTTCATCCTAAATTAAAATGATAGTAATTCATCCAATTAAAAAATTATGTTATAAGTGAGAAAATCCCCAGTGGATCATAAGTATATTAATGTGTTGTTTTCATCGATGAATATAAATACCCTTAAAAATATCTTTAAGAGGAGTTATAAAGAAAATATCCTATTATTTTTTACAATATCCTTTTAAAACTAATTGTTCACAAAAAAAAATTGAAAACACATTTCTTTTAAAATAACATTTGAAGTGAAAATTGAAGCTTAAAAAATTGATTAATGATTATGGAAGGAAATTTTCTATATAAGTATTATTTTTTAGCAAAATTTTACTTTTCATACTAATCCGTAATGATGGTTATGAAAAATAATGTGTATTACAGTCATGGAGACGCTGTGTTGTACATACACATGAGTAAAATTTAAATTTATCAATAATCATTATAAAAATAGGGTAAGTAATATTTTATATTTAAATAATAATAAAAATATCTTATAAAACCTATAATGTATTTAAATAGAATTATATATATCATCCATTTTGTGTGTGGATGCAAGGAGATTCTCATCTTTTCGTGATGGTGGTCGTCCACATATACAAGAACAACATTATCATGATTATGTGTACGAAAGGAAATGAGATATTCGATTTTTTAAAATGATAAATATATAATTAATATCATAATTATTTCATATACATAATATATAATCATTAATCTTATCCTTATCATCTTATAATTAATGTGTTAGTGAAAGATGAATAACATCGCTTCATGAGGCAGTAGTCCACCATACACAGGAGCGACATTTTCATATCCCCTAATAAATGTAATGTAAAAAAATTTATATATGATATAATGACTATGATTGAATAATTATGTTTTAAACATAAAATATGTACTTTATATATATCATCATACGAACTGTGATAGGTGGTAATGAAAAAATGATTGACATCAGTTCATCAGGCAGTGGTCCACTATATATGAGAATAATTTTTTTGTAACCCATTTTATTGAAGTGTTGATGACTTTTGGTAAATACCATAAAATTAAAATATCTTAGTACATGTAATATATTGAGTTTATTTTTTCATCAAGGTATAATAATAATTAAAGGAGGTGGAGGAATAAATAAAAAAAATGCTTGTAAAAGAACATTACTCTACTTCATGTAACCTCCTTAGGTTGTAACCGAAGCCTTCCAAAGATAACTTTATGCCCAAATTAAGATATATAGGGTCATTTAATGGTATTTAGGAAGTTATTAAAGTAGGTTTTTATAAAAATATTAATATTGTTGTGAATCTGTGAGGGAGTGATATACCCTGTTTAATTGAGGATTTGAATTTTCAATAATACCAAAAAGTATTCAATAATGGGATGTCACTCTCAACTATTATATCTAAAAAACTAATTAATAATATAGGGAATATGTTATATGGTTGATAAAAACCTCTTCCATAAAAAATAAATGTTTTAAACATGTAATTTCTTATCAATTAAGTTTTAATCAATTATATTATCTTAATTTTCACTTTAGTAACAAGATTTTTAACCTAGGTAATATATATTTAAAGAATAAAATAAATATTCCTTATTTGAAAATTTACACCAACTAATTATAAATTTGAAATCAAATCTATTATATATAAATCAATTTTTTTTGGAAAATTAATTTTATCACAAGCACATGTTATGCAAAAAACATTATTTTAACCTTAATCATGGTAATTAATTTTTATTATCTTTACTAATTATTTGGAATAAAAATTAAGTTAAAAATATTACCCAATATTAATTATTATGGTTTTTAATATAGAATAAATTTTAAAAAAATACTCACATAAGTGGTAAAAGTTAATTTAAAATTATTCTAACATATGCGATGGGAATGCAGGTTTTCACTAAGAAAATGTTTACAGGTTTATAAATATTTTATATTAAAATTCAATATAAAAATAACTAAAAGGGCCTAATTTGGATTAATTTATATATATATGAACTAATTTAATTTTCAAAATAAATTAATATATATTTTAACATTATAAAAACATTAAAAAAGGTAGTTTTCAATTAAAATTCATTATTTGTCACTATTCATCATAAAATAAAACATTTACGAAAAATCCCAAAAATTAACCCTAAGATAATATTTATATATTGATTTCAATAATGATTTTAATTTTATCCTAGGATATTAATAAAATTCAAAAAATATAATTTTAAAATATATGCAGAAAGTGATATTAAACCATCTTTTAGAATAATAATGTTTTTCAGAAAACATTTATTTTTCATTTAAATGATTTTAACTTTATTTACAATTAATAGATAAACAAATTATAAAAATAATTTTTACTACTCATAACAAAAAGGTAAATGGCTAGGTTATAATGGTACACAATATTAAGATTCATTAAGGTTGGGGTTGCATGCTCTGTGTGCTTTTGAGTAGATTTAATTTATGGAAATATATTTTTAGGGTTATTTAAGCTTGGGGTTTCATGACTCATATGCTATTATATAAATTATTATAATTTTATAATTTTAGGGTGTTACATTAAACATGCTAACATATTTTTCATTCTTAAAGGGATATCAATTTAAATTTATGGAATTAATTAGTTTAAAATGGTTGATCGATACATTTTAGAATTTATTCCATATTTCATTCCTTATTTAAATACATTTATTTTTTTTATTAATTTAATAAAATATTACATAACATAAAATGAAATTAAAATAATTTTAAGAACTATTCACACATATTGACATTAAATGCATGTAATTAGAATATAACATCATTATTCATTAATTAGAAATTATAATTAACCATAAAAATTGTGTGAAAATTTATTTCATCAAAAAAATATTACTTTTTATATTTTTAAAATAATTTATAGTTATTTTTCTATTGCATTATTAAGAACTGTTTCAACATTGTGTAAATATATTGGATAATTATACAGTCATTAAAAATTAAAATAAATAATTAAAATAACTTATTTTTGTTATATATATACTTTCATATTCATTAATATCATATTCATATACCTATATTAACATATATGATAAATTAATTACAAGAATGTGATAATTTGGAATTTTTATTTTTATAAAATATTATATTTTCCTCTCTGAACGAAAAATGGTACCATGATTCCAAATTTTAAAATATATATAGGGGTCATAAAATTACACTTATAAAAAGAAATATAGGCATTTTATTGAAGATTTATAATTGTAATTATATTTTTTTAACCTTGTGTTATAGGATATTCTCCTACCTAGGTTGTTCGATCAAAGAAGAACGTTGCGAAATTAGCGAAGGATTACTGAAGCCCATCTTTATCTAATTTTGAGATGCCTTTACCTTGTTGGGTGATAAATATGAGTATTATTATTTATGTGTTGGTAAATCTTTATATGGTTGGATATAGTGTCAATTTAGGTAGATACTCGATCACTGTATGTGTCATGACTCCAAAAGTTTTAAAGTAATAGAAATTCAAATATCTGACCAAAATGATTACAGAAGTTTGGGGACTATATGAGTGGAACATGACCATGATGGGATAGATGTACAATCATATAGTCTTCCATTCGGATGAATGCAAGACAAGAGTGTAGAGTATGGGTACTATCTCTCTAATGTTTTGTTTTTTGAACATTCATGATTTTGATTGGAATTATGATCCAATGAATGTATGGAAGATGCATTCCAAAATATGGATTCGAGTTCGTTAGTTAAACTTTGTTTATTACCATCCAATGATCATATGGGATTTTGCATCAGCTGTAGGAAATCCCATTCAAATCGATCAATAGATAGAAAACTTGAGGATTGTGCATTATGGTCGAATATTTGTGGAAGAGGACAGGTCTGGAACCCTAGTTGAATTATTAGTTCTCACCCCAAGGAAAGACAATATGATATTTTATATCTTATATGAATGTAAGATGAATTTTTTCTTGGGCTATAGGTTCATTGGTCACCTAGTTACTAAATGTGAAAGAGACAAAGAATGAAGCTTTTGTAAGGTGACAAGGCATGATGATTCCATATGTACAATGAAGAGGGTAACAGATAAGTTTCCCCTAAATCCCAATGGTGATGATAAGGAAGATAAATACAATGTGTAGGAGGGACTGGACATTCCCGGACAAATACACAAGTCCATGGAGGGACCTACTTCTCGACATCCCTCTATTGTTCTTAAAGAGAAAGCATCAGAGAAAGAAGTTAGTAATTCAAGAAAGCATATCCTCAATGAAGCATCTCACATTTCGAAGGTGATTTTTTTTAATGGAATGCAAGGGCTCTCTTTGGAAGTTAAAAAATTTGATAAACTGGTGGATCCCCTCTTTTCCAAAGCCACCACTCCTGTATAAAATGATATAAAAGTTGACATATTGGATAAGGTGGTGGATCCTCCCCTATACAGAGACACTATCCTTGTAAATAATGAAACACAAAATATGTTAGGGCGTACCCCCATGCATTGGGTGTTAATGATGATGTTGGGTCACATTTTTTACCACCTCATGTTACTTGGAACAAAACTGGACATGATCAGGCCTTCGCTTCAACTGATCCAAAGGACACCTTTACGCAGAAAATCCGTTCAAAATCGTCGAGAAGGAATCCAAAAGTGAGCAGTTTCCCTATTCAATTATAATCCACAAACAAGTTCATGACCCTGAGTGCTATATTTTGGTAAGATTATTTTTAGGATACATTTCCCCTGAATCAGCTTCAACCACTATAAGGATATATTCATTCCTTCAAACTACTTCTCTAGTTTAGGATTATCATGCTAGTTCTACTGATTTAATTGGAGTTTCTATTGAATATAACCCCTCACATTTCCTGCCTAATAGAATTGAGAAGCATGTTCACACATCAATGTAGGACACTAAGGGGATTTATGCAATAATTACATCCAACAATGAATCTAAAGAATATATCATCTTGAATTAAATGGAGAAAAAGGTATAGGGATGAAATGAAGAGTCCATGTAAAAATAGAGCAAAAGAGAGTCCCCTAATCAAGGGGAAAATCAAATAAACATTGTAGTTATTTTTATTGTAATTTTCAATGTCTAGAGATTTCCCTAATTACCAAATCACGAAGACATTTCAATATGGCCTACAAACATATGCTTTTTTGTATCTTCAAAAAAATTATTTTTGATAATTGGAAAGGATTTAAGAGGGGATATATTGGATACATGTTTATGTCAAATGATTCTCATGAATCTGACATTAATAATCTATGCGTTTTTAGGATTGAAACAATCTATATTAATTCATATTAAATGGGTCTCAGAGTATTATTTTTTCTTGAAGAATAAATAATTAGGATATATCAATATTGTTCATATATTCTTCCAATTCCTATATTATGTGAGAGGAATTTTGGGAGAATTTCCAATAATCATCACGAAGGATGTACCAAAAATGGTGCAATAGTAGAGACTTCAACACTATATTGAGAACTTAGGAAAATAACTGGATCTAATATTAACATGATTTATTCTTTTGATTTTCGTAACACCTCTGAATGATAAAGCGATTAAGGACTAAATGATATGACTCATGTCAACAATGTGCACCTTACTTTTCAGAAGTATTCCTGATTATAACTCTATAGTTAATTGTTCTTGTCGAGGAGTAGTAATCGGGATGGGTGAACTTCTAGAAGGATTCTCAGGTGTCTGTGAGTGATGAAAAAGTACATTAGAAAGGACATGTGTTGGAATGTGGGGATAATCATTAGTCAGATGACCTATTTTTCACTGTGGGTGGACCCCGGGGTGGGGGCCATGTGTCTGTAGGGATACTGGTGGCACCTGGTGGGTCAGGACCTAACGACCATGTCAAGCAGGGTTGTATGTGTTGTCACTAGGGCCAAGTTGTCACATTTGGTATCAGAGGTGGTACCCAACATTAAAGGTGGTGGACTAACTGGGATGAGGTGTAGGTCCGACAACAATGACGTTGTGATCTAAAGGGGGGTGAATGCAAAACCCTAGAATGATAAAGAGATAAATGATGAAATGATGTGACTCATATCATCATGTTTGAGCTTCCTTTTCAAGAGCCTACCTAATTATAACTCCAAAGATAAGCATTCGTGGCTTGAAATCTTTATCAAGAAGTGTGTATGTGCTGTCATAGGGACCCATTTGTCACTATTTTTCTAAATGCATTGATCATTGCATTATTATTGATGTTAAAATTAACATAGATTAAGTCACATAGTAAATATACACCTAAAATGAGAATAAATAAAGTAAAATAGATATATTTTTCATCCAACTATATGATCAAAGTTCCACCGATGGGATTTCAGGATTTACACTCCCTAAACACAGGTGTATGTGCTGTCACAGGGGCCCAGTTGTCGCAATTTTTCTACATGCCTAAATTATTTTAATGTTGTTGATGTTATAATTACCATATATTACATCCCATAGTGTGTAACACCCCAAGCTTCCATAGTACGTTTCCCATTGAATAATGCAATGGCGTGCATTGTACGCAACTTCGAGATTCTAACACACCACAACCAATCAAACTAGCTGTTATGAATAGAAATACATACTTTTTGAAATTTTATAAATTTTATAATTCTAAAGGGAATTCATTTTTGGATTAGTTATATGGAAATTAGCTTAGGGTGAAATTTTGGTACTTTTCGGATAACATTCATATTTTGATGAATAGTGAAAATTACTAAATTTGAATTAAAAATAACTTTTTTAACCCAAATAATTAGTAGTGATAAATTATTAATTTGAGTGGTTTTAAAGTATATTTAGAAAATAATTTTACCATTTAATAAAATTTTGGTCATTGGATTTAATTTCACATTTAAACCAGACATAAACAAGTGTCAATCTTTTGATAGTTATTATCTCTTAAAAACACGCTATTTGTCTTGATGATGGGAATTAATTATGAAATTAATTAATTCAACTGATATGTTTTGAATTTGGTTAAATAGAAATAATTTTTGAATTCATAATATCAAATATATCTTAGTCCTATTTTTTGGTATTTTTCTGGAAGCTTTCATTTTTTGATTAATAGTGAAACCACTAAGTGGTAGTTAAAAAACTGAATTTGTCATAAAACGCAATTTTACCGCTTCTATGAGTGGAATTTCGAAAATTCGAAAGACGTGGTTAATATAAAGGAGTAAAATTTGGTTCAATGAGATGAAAATAATTTTTTGTGAATAATAACTTTTTACTTTTATTTACCACGGTTAAAAATAAATAGGGTAATTAAGAGGAAAAATGATATTAATATTACCCTAACACATGTCATAATTCTATTGGACAAATGTATCTCGAAAAAAAACAACCTTATGAGTAAAATATTATCATTTAGGTTTACATGTATTATATTAGGACATTTATAATTATTTAATTCAAAGAAGAGTTAAAAGAGTAAAAATCAATGTTTATTTACTAATCCATTTTTAATATAAGGTTATAAATAATATAAATTCAACTGTAAATATTCATTAGAAATATATAATGGTTTTATACATAATGGTATTTTATCTATAATTTTTAGACATTAAATAATTTATTTTATTTATGCCACAATAATGATGACATAATTACCTAATTAATTAAATATTAAAATAATTGATATTATAAATATCAAAATAAATATAATTTGAGACTTTTTATAAATTACAGTAATTTTCTTTGTTAATATGACATATTAGGATTGATTATATAAATTGTGTCCGAAGTAATAATGCTGTTATGAATTTATCAAAAACAAAATACCCAATAGTGTCAAAATTGACATAAAAGAGTTTTTAAAACAAATATTATATTATTAATTTATATTAAATTCCTAAAAATCTAAGGATCAGCCAAGAGACTTATATCATGATATGTGTATCATTAATGGACCACTTGGGGGTCCCTTGAATGTATATAGTATATTTATTAACCATATAATATAAAAATACAAAGAGACATTGTAAAAGTGAAACTAATTAACTACGAGTTAATACTTAACGATAAGGTTAATATAATGACCCAAAACTATCTAAATTATATTGGTTGAGTGATTTTAGACCCATACCCTCCTTAACCTTTAAATAATCCACTTTGGAGACATTAGAAACTGAATATGAATTAATTATAAAATAATATTTTTAGCTTTTCAAAAGGTTCCCCTCACCCCTCTTATAAAAGGGCACTCCCCCTTATCACTAATTCACACATTCAAAGCCTTTTTTCTCAGCCAAACCCTGCACAAATACTCTCTCAACTTCCCTCACTACAACCTAGAGGACTTAGTATGATCAGAAATTCAACCTAATGATCCCTTTTGATCAAATCAAAAGGAAGATCCTGAAGAAGAGTTAATGTTCTCACCACCCTCTTTCAAGTTCCTTTCTACTTCAACTTATTCTTTATTTTTTATTTCTATTCTAAAATAATAACTCCAGTATCATCTATATAATGTGATGTTATTATAAATATCGTACAACCATATTCAGTATTCTATCCATCCTTTAAATGGCATGTCACCATACGTGTGTACGTACGGCTTACCGTCTCCACGGCGTGGTGTAATTGTCATTCAATAAATTATTATTTGGATGGGTACAATAATGATGTGAAATTCATGTAAATAATAAATATAACATGATAATTATATTATCTATATGATATAAAATCCAATTATATATTATTCTAACATCAAAATAATGATATTGTCACTCGTGCGTACGTACAGACTACCTTCTCCACGAACACGATGAGATTCATTCTCCATCGTATCCATTCAAGTATAATTATCATTTTATGATTAAAAATAATTTTTACGGACATGATATAATTCTGGATATTAAAAAGATACAACCTATCCATAAAAAACACAGCTTATTTAACAAAGAATATAAAGGAAAACGAGTAAGTTAACACCCGAAACGACGATAAAACTATGATATTATTAAAAAATCAATGTTAAAAGAAAATATATGATATCATATTAATGTAAATGATTATTTTATAATTCAATAACAATTATTTCACCATTATATAATAGGTTAACATACTGTCGACCATGGAAAATGTACAAAGTAAGGGGTTTTCATCTCACTCTTTATTCCCGTGAGATTCATGTCATATTGCCACTATTACCTTTTTTGTGGTGTATGTACTGCCCATAATTGTATTCTTTGTGTAATACACATTAATTTATTTTTATTTACATATTCATTGTATGGTACCTCTTTCAATTGGTGTATCTTTTCTAAGTTACCAAATTTCTAAGGGTTAATTTCACAATCTCTTTATTATCCGAGGTTGTTTTTATGAGAGTACCTACTTGGACCTCTTTATCATCCATATCCATGTTTTTTAAAAAATTTCTTTCCAAAAATTTTTACTATTTAATATAAAATGGGTTAAAGTAATTTATACCCTTATTTTAATTTATATGTTTTGAAAGGAATACTTCCATCATTTTCGAAACAAGTTACTCTTTAAAATTTTTGACAAAATTATGGCATGAATGTATTTTTTTAACTTATACGGCGAGTGTAGTTATTCTCCGTCGTTATTACACCTTTGAAGCTTCCCACATAAGCATATAAAGACATTTTCAAATTAATGGTTTTCTCTATAATTATGTGACTTTTAAATGATTTAAAAAAAGAGATATTTCTCTCAAATAGTTTTGATTTCATCTATGTCAACATCCTTTGATAAATTTTACACTTGTTTCACATTGATTTATTATGATACAAATCATCCATATTGTCTTGAAGGTTTTGCGATATGTTTGACTACGGATGAGTTATTTTTGTTCCCTTAATAGTTTATGATTAATGTTTTGACATTTCATATGTTATTTTTAATACAAAGTTTTATGTTCTATTTCATCCTCTTATTAAGATGAATGTGTTGGACTTGTATGTTTCGGGTTGGGGACCGGTAAAAGTAACCCCTTCGGGTTGGGGTCTGGTTACCGCAGACCCTCCGGATTGGTGTCTGGTTATTAGAGGCACTCTGGGTTGGAGTCCGGTAACAGAGGATCTCTAGGTTGGGTTCCGGTTATAGTTATCCCTTAGGTCATGGCACGAGGCCTTGACACGGAAATTAAATTTCAGCATTATGCATTCTGTCATTATAAAAGTGGTTATTAATATTTTCATGTGATTATTCATTTAGTAGAATATCCAAGTGAATAAGTAAATGGAATTATTTTAATTTAATCCTTGCCATATTATGTTGAAGTTCACGTTTAAAAGGCTTTTGTTTTAGTTATACATTGCCTTAAATTTTTATGTTTATTTATGAATGTTTCCACTATATTGTTATCTTTACTAAGCATCTGAGCTCACCCCTTTCAATGTTTTATTTTTCCTAGGATGTGAAGATGTATTTTATGAATGACTTGCAGTGATAGTATGAGGGGATATGAAGACAATATGTTATTTTAGTTTTCACTTATTGATGTAATGTAAACATTATGAATATATCTAGTGTTTCCAAGGCTACTAAACTAATCGGCCTTTCGAGACTTGATCATTCTTATGATCATGCCAATGTTATGTAATAATGCACCGACTTTGGGTATCTATGGTCGGGGCATTACAGTTGGTATCAGAGGAAGTTTAGTACAAACCTTGGAAGCTAGATTTAGATAAAATCTGATTAGAGCATGTAGACCTAAGATGAACTTTGAGGATTAGTATATAAGAACTTACTAGAATTTTGGTATTGTAGAGATCTTGTAAGTTTTCCAAGCAATACATCCCTGTCTATATATGAGCACATAGAGGCAGCTCTGACAAAGATGTACCTAGGGGTAAAACACAAAAACACTACTTTGAGCTAGACTCGAATGGGAATTGGTGCACAACAATGGGCCTTGCTGAACTCTTGGTTACGACACTCCCAGGGGATATGCTTAGGATAATTTACATTATCATTACAAATCGATTTGATGTATTATATATATAAGATGATAGTAAGTGACCTTGGTTAATCCGAATTTGTTTCAAATTGATAATATGGTGACATGTTAATCTCTAAATGATTTTTTGACTACTGTTACTCACACAATGCTTTCTAGTTTTAGTCAATGGTTAAATTCCAAGGAAGTCATAGTGACTTTGAGAATGATGTACAAGGTGGGAACGGTGGTGGAAATGAGAAACAAAATGGAATTTTGATAGGCGTAAAAGTTATCATCTTTATACCAAATCAATTTTCCAAAAATATGATCAACAATATATATATTAACAAATTCCCAGACTCAACAGAAAAGAGAAAGGTGATGAATGATAAGAGAACCAGCAGTGGAGACCGTGGGGAAAGGAATCCTCAATTTCCATCATGCTGGAAATGTGGTAGGAGACACCCAGGAAAGTGTCTTAATAGGACAAATAAATGCTTTACGTGGTGGAAGGAAGTACATAAAGTGAGGAATTTCTGAAGAAAAATGAAGAGTACTATGGAAGAAGATAAAAATGGTCCCAAGATTCCATTTATAGTCATTTTCCATAAATGTAGGGTACCTGGCCATTACCCGAGAGAATGACCATATTATATAGGATATTTTCTTGGTCAAAGAATAAGATATGTGTAAATAAATGGTTGGAGAAATGTTTATAAAGTATTAGTGCACCTTGTTGATGGGTTTACTTTGGAATAATTTTCTATTGTATTTTTAACCCTGCAATTTTCCTTTTGAGAATGATATTTGAGGTAGAAATATCTTTTCTCTTGTGGATATAGTTATAAATAACCACTTGGTTTTATATGATCGTTGGGTTTGAGGAAATTATAAGTTATTATAATTTGGGATGAAAATGAAAGGTATGGATAATATTTGTGGTTAAATTATGTTATGGTTATTTTGAGAAATTTATCTCATTTTGGTGATGTTATAAAATATAGTGTTTGATAAAGGAAAACACGCAGACCGTGTGACAACTCGTCGCGTCGGACAAAGCTCTGGGAATCGAACCCACAACCAATGTGATATTGGGATTTATATTCTACCACTGGACTACGTGAAGTCCCTGGTTAGTGTGACTATTTTTTTTGTTAAATGATTTTATTGATCAATAATAATTTGATTTGAGATATTGTGTCTTATAAAATGAATACCCTTCGTATAGGAAAATGATTTGGTGATTAAGTGATAAATGTTATTTTGGATGTTTTTCGCTTTGTTGTGAACACTATATTCCTAAGGAAAATTGAATAGTATGGGATTTCATTTGAGGAGTAATGGTGGATTTTTATCTATGTTTTTATTGTGTATTTATAGTGATTTGGGTTATTTATGGAAGTGATTAGATTAATTACTTTTAAGTATGTGACATTAATAGTAATTAATGTCATTTGGAGATACAATTTAACGTGGAAGACTACATTCTTATAAGTATTGGATTTCAATATTATTTTGGATTATATTGAAGGATTTTAAGGACAATTGAATATTGAATGGTATTTATTTAACTTTGGTGTATTAATGGTTTAATTTTAGAAATTAAGATTAGTGTTTTTTTTCTCTAATGGAATATCCATTTGGGGGATTATCAGATATTATACTAACCATTTTGGTTTTGATTAATCTCTAAAGGCAAGGTAAATATATAGTTTATCTTACATGGATCATGTATTTCTATAGAATTTTATTCTATCTCTTTCATTGTGACTCTTCTTAAATACTCATTGTTCAAAAAAAAATGAGTCAGTGGTAAAAACTTATTAACGAATGAAACTCTAATTAAAAAGTAATTATATCTATTTATGTTCTTAGTCTATATCATAAATTAATTCCTTCTCCTTATGTAATGTAACTTAAAATAAAAAATGTTGTCTGTTTACTTTTCCAACTGGGAGACTAATTACCGTTTGTCCCAACACAAGATTGTGATTTTCTTATTTTTAACTTTCACCTTATCATGTTTTCTATCCCTGTCCATCAAAACATAACACTTATTTTATCATCCATATCCATTTTTTCCTACATTGAATCCTAGTATGGGTTATCTTGGGTGACCTTTATACCTCTCTTCCTTTCTTTTAAAGTGATAGTTTTATTGACTCTTTTTCCAATGTGGGACTTTGCATTATATTATGAAGCCCAATTTTAAAAAAATTACGAGGATGCAATTTATTAAAGGAGGGGAGAATGTTACACCCCAAGCTTCCATAGTGCGTTTCCCTTGGAATAATGCAATTGCGTGCATTGTACGCAACATCGAGATTCTAACACAACACAACCAATCAAACTAGCCGTTATGAATAGCAATACGTAATTTTTGAAATTATATAAATTTTATCATTCAAAATGGACTTAATTTTTGGATTCTTAATATTGAAATTAGCTTAGGGTGAAATTATGGTACTTTTCGGATAACTTTCATATTTTGATGAATAGTGAAAATTACTAAATTTTAATTAAAAACAACTTTTTTAATTGAAATAATTAATAGTGATAAATTATTAATTTGAGTGGTTTTAAAGTATATTTAGAATATATTTTTACCATTTAATATAATGATGATCATTGGATGTAATTTTACATTTAAACCAGACAAAAACAAATGTCAATCTTTTGATAGTTATTATCTCTTCAAAACATGCTATTTATTTTGACGATGGGAATTAATTTTTAAATTCATTAATTCAGATGATATGTTTTGAATTTTGTAAAATAGACATAATTTTTGAATTCATAATATCAAATATATCTTAGGCCTAATTTTTGGTATTTTTCTGGAAACATTCATTTTTTGATGAATAGTGAAACCACTAAGTGGTAGTTAAAAAACTAAATTTTTCATAAAACATAATTTTACCGCTTCTATGAGTGGAATTCAGAAAATCCTAGAGACACGGTTAATATCAAGGAGTAAAATTTGGTTCAATGAGATGAAAATAATTGTTGGTAAATAGTAACTTTTTACTTTTATTTACCACGATTAAAAGTAAATAGTGTAATTAAGGGTAAAAATGATATTAATATTACCCTAACACATGTTATAATTATATTGGACATGTGTATATCGACCATAAACAACCTTAGGAGTAAAATAATATCATTTAGGTCCACATGTATTAGATTAGGACATTTATTATTATTTAATTCAAATAAGAGTTAAAAGTGTTAAAATAAATGATTATTTACTAAACAATTTTTAATATAGGGTTATAAAAAATATAAATTCGAATTTAAATATTCATTAGAAAGATAGAACGATTTACTACATAATTTTATTTTATTTATAATTTTTAAACATTAAATAATTTAATTTATTTATGACACAATGGTGATGCAGTAATTACCTAAGTAATGAAATATTAAAATAACTGATATTATAAATATCAAACTAAATGTAATTTGAGACTTTTTATGAATTCCACTAATTTTATAGTTTAATATGACATATTATTATTGATTGTATAAATTTGTTTCTAAGTAATAATAATTTTATGAATTTATCAAAAACAAAATACCCAATAGTGTCAAAATTGACATAAAAGAGTTTTTAAAACAAATATTATATTATTAATTTATATTCAATTCCTAAAAATCTAAGGTTCGGCCAAGAGACTTATATAATGATAGGTGTATCATTAATGGACCACTTGGGGGTCTCTTGAATGTATATCGTATGTTTATTAACCATATAATATAAAAATACAAAGAGACATTGTAAAAGTGAAACTAATTAACTAAGAGTTAATACTTAAAGATAAGGTTAATATAATGACCCAGACCTGTCTAAATTCTATTGGTTGAGTGGGCTTATACCCATACCCACCTTAACATTTAATGAAGCCACTTTTGATCTCTTATAAACCGAATATGGATTTATTATAAAATAATATTTTTAGCTTTTCCAAAGGTTCCCCTCACCCCTCTTATAAAACGACACTCCCCCTTCTCTCTAATTAACAAATTCAAAGACTTTTGTCTCGGCCAAAACCTGACCAAATACACTCTCAACTTCCCTCACTACAACCTAGAGGCCTTAGATTGATCATAAAGAAAACCTACGGAGCCCTTTTGATCAAATCAAAAGGAAGAACCTGAAGAAGAGGTAATGTTTTCACCACCCTCTTTCAAGTTCCTTTCTTCTTCAACTTCTTCTTTCATTGTTTTTTATATTCTAAAATAGTAACTCCAATATCTTATAAATACTGTGATGTTATTATAAATATGGTACAACCATATTCAGTATTCTATCCAACCTTTGAATGGCATGTCACCATACGTGTGTACGTACGGCTTACCGTCTCCACGTCGTGGTGTAATTGTCATTCAGTAAATTATTATTTGGATGAGTATAATAATGATGTGTAATTCATGTAAATAATAAATATAACCTGATTATTATTATGTCTATATTATATACAACCAATTATATGTTATTTTAACCTCAAAAGAATGATATTGTCGCTCGTGCGTACGTACGGACTACCGTCTCCACGAACACGATGAGATTCATTATCAATCGTATCAATTAAAGTATAATTCTCATTTGATGATTAAAAATAATTATTGAGGACTTGATATAATTCTGGATATGAATAAGATACAACCTATCCTTAACAGACACGGCTTACGTAATGAAGAATATAAAGGAAAACGAGTAAGTTAACACCCGAAATGACGATAATACTAAGATATTATTAACAAATAAATGTTAAAAGATCATACATGATATCATATTAATGTAAATGATTCTTGTATAATTCAATAACAATTATTTATCCATTATATAAGAGGTTAACATACCTTCATCCAAGGAAAATGTACAAAGTAAGGGGTTTTCATCTCACTGTTTATTCCCGTGAGATTCATGCCATATTGCCACTATTACTTTTGTGTGGTGTATGTACTGCCCATAATTGTTTTCTTTGTGTAACACACATTAATTTATGTGTATTTAAATTTTAATTGTATGATACCTCTTTCAAGGTGTGTATTTTTCATAAGTTACCAAATTGGTAATGGTTAATTTCACAATCTCTTTATTATCTGAGGTTGTTATTACGGAAGTATCTACTGGGACCTCTTTGTCATCCACGCCCATATTTTTTAAAAATGTCTTTCAAATTTTTTTTACTATTTAATAGAAAATGGGTTAAAGTCATTTATACCCTTATTTGTATTTATATGTTTTGAAAGAAATCTTTCCATCGTTTTCGAAACAAGTTACTCTGTAACCTTTTAGACAAAATTAAGGCATGAATATTTTTTTTAACTTATACGGTGTGTGCGGTTATTCTCCATCATTATTACTCCTTTGAAGATTACCTCATAATCTTATAAAGATATTTTCAAATTAAAGGTTTTCTCTATAATTATGTGACTTTTAAATGATTTAAAAAAAGAGATATTTTTCTCAAATAGTTTTGATTTCATCTTCGTCAACATCCTTTGATAAATTTTACACTTGTTTCACATTGATTTATTATGATACAAATCATCCATATTGTATTTAAGGTTTTGTGATATGTATGACTATGGATGAGTTATTTTTATGCCATTAATGGTTTATGATTAATGTTTTGACATTTCGTATGTTAGTTTTAATATGAATTTTTATCTTATATTTCATCCACTTCTTAAGATGAATGTGTTGGACATGTATGTTATGGGTTGGGGACCGGTAAAATTAAGCCCTCTGGGTTGGGTTCCGGTTACAGCAGACCCTCTGGGTTGGTGTCCGGTTATTAGAGGCACTTCGGGTTGGTGTCCGGTTGTCATGAACCAGCCTGGGTCGACCCTAAACCGGTCACCCGAGCCGGTCCGCGGAAAGTCCCGAGGGGCATTCCCGATCCCCCTGGGATGGAAACAAGTGTTGGGAATTGAAATTTTAATCATTGGGAATGATTTCAGCCCAAAAAAACATGATCAAAATAAAGAACATAAACTAAACAAAACAAACAAACACTAAGGACAAAAACAAAACTACACCACAAACATACCTCCACGTGACCTCACGGGTCACCACCCAACTAAAAACCAACGTTGCTCCAACACTGAGCGACTAAAACAGGAAAACCCTATACACAAGGGATCCTACAACTGAAAAGATTAAAGATAGGCGTGAGTACAAAAGAATTCAGTAGGTGATCCCAACAACAAATCCCAAAGCACTGCCAGTAAATAAAGAATCTACAAATTCCAGGTTTGAACTACAGTGTATAAAAGTACTCTTTCATAATGTTTCACTTGAAAATCAAAACACGGGACATTTCCCTTATTCCTTTTTGGAAATTTGGATTCCTTTCATTAGTTCTAAACTCATTCTAAAAAGGAAAGAAGTGTTACGTTTTCAAATCTTACACAAATAGAATAAAGTATTTTCATTTGAAAACCATTTTTCCCAAAATATAACAATATAATCTATGAAGGATGACTGAAGGTAAACAAGCAAGGAAAACAAGTTCAAGTAAAGGTAGCTATGAGAAATAACCATGGGTGATCCTAAACATACCGAGAAAATCCCTGGACGTACTCGAGTTCAGACAACCTGCCGACATGGTACTCCACAGTCAATAACCAACTGGCCGCCTTAACAGCCAACCAGTGGCACGCCCTACAAGGCCTACCTACCAAGGGGGGACTAACCCGTCTAATCGGGGTTAGCTAGCAACCATCACTCGAATCTCTAAAAGGCGCCCAGGAACTCATGGTGGTTTTTGATAAACTGTGTAAGGGGGAGGCCCTCGCACGCATGACTCATCTCACCGCACTTTCCAACCCCTTACATAGACACCCCTACATGACAATCCTCGAATGGAAGTCCCCCTGTAGAGATTCCCCATAAGTATATATATATATAGGTAGTCAGTTCACAATCAATAAAGTGCCAACTGGGCCGCCACATCATTCAAATTTTAACCATTTAATACCAAAGAATTTTCCAAAGTATATGACACACACCATTACGTTGAAAACCAGAAACACACATAGAACTTTAATCAAGAAACTCAAATCAGCATATTAAACCTGAAACACATTGGTATCACAAGTAAAATCATTTTCCAATATCCAAACGCACCCCACTTTTATAAAGAGCCAAACGGGCCTTCAATCACTTTTTGAAGGAACATTATTTATCAAATGAAATCCAATATTTTATTAACATGACAAAGGGAATTTTTTTTTTCAAAAACCAAGAACCACACTTAATGTTTCCAAAATCAAGTTTAAAGGTCATACAGGCATTTACTCTAATCAAAGTTCTATGAAAATAAAATTTTCCATAAACAATACACCTGCCATTTTAGACAAACCAAAAACATTTCAAAACACAATTCAACATTACTTTCACATTTCATAAAGAACCCATTTATCAATATCACTAGGAAAGCACACAATTAAAACCAAAAAAATACTTCCAGTGAAATGCTAGAAATAAAAAGAGTAGATCACCACACTATGAATAACTACTTAATAGTACTTTTAGATTTGCTGAAACTCAATAAAAATACACGTAATAAATAAATTCTAAATTTAAGGGAGAGTGCAATGGGAGACCTAATTTGAGTTGCATCTTGTTTACGATGATGCGACACGTCTCACAATTGCGCATAAGAAAACGCCAGCGGGAAAATTACGATAACGTGAAAATACCACGCAACACGCTGCAACAAAAGTAAAATGACTAAAACACGTAAACACTGATTCATAATAGTCCAAAAGAATGAGAACGTAAAGAGAAAACATATATATATACAAATATATATATATATAAACTTTGATATAAAATAATTTAAGTAAGAAACAAATCAAACCTCACCTCGATTCACAACTGAACCTGATGACGGAACACACCTCACGCGGCGCGTACGCACTCGCAAGCCGAAAACCTCTGCATGCAGAATTATTCTGCCAACGCGCTGCAAAAACACCAAACAACTAAAACAGCCAACCACTAAAATAAAAATGTCACAAATAACAAAAATACACCAAAACTACCTCAGCGTAGAGACGCGCTCGACCCACAGGGTCGCACGATAGTCAGAATAAGCGGCACACTCTGGCAGAGAGATCGTCGGGGGTCGCACGCCAATCAAAGGGGCAGTGCGCACTGGCAGGGAGACTGCCAGAGGTCGCGCGCCGACTGCAAATGCGCCACAAGATGGTGCAAGGCGACAGTGGCTGGTCGGGCTACGGATGGTCGCTGGGATGCCCGAACGGGAGGTTGGAGGGGTACAGGCTGAAGGCAGCTCCCTGGAGCTTTGTCGGAGGTCGCTGGAGGGAGTCGGAAGCCGCTGGCCGGTGGCGGGGCTCACCGGAAAATGCGTTCAGCGGGTAATGGGGTTTCTGGAGGTGCGGCTAGCGGCAGCGGAGTCGTCGTAGGTGCGGCCGGTGGTCGGAAAACGGCAGAGGCCGGGGCGCCGGCGAGGCGGCAGGTCAGTGGCTGGTGGGGAAAAACAGGATGGAGGCCGGGTCGAGGGTACGGCAAGGCGAAGTAGGGGCGGTTTGGAGCGGGGTCGGTCCCGGTGGCGTCCGGGACGGCGCGGAGAGGTCGTCAGCAGCGAGGCGGGCGCCAAAGGGAAGAACGGGACCAGGAGCGGGGGTGCTGGAGGTTGGGAGGCCGACGGTAGGCGCGATGACGGGAATCGGTGGTCGGGGATGGCTGTTGATGTAGGGGTGTGCGCGGTGGTTTGCTGTCCGGAAGGAGACTGGCGGGGCGGCGGCCGACGGAGCAGCAGGCCGGCGAGGCAGAAGCCGGAGGAGCGGCAGGCCGGCGAGGCGGAGGCCGGCGTGATGGCGGGCCAGCGAAGCAGAAGGAGGGTGCCTCCAGGGTGTGCTGCGCGAGAGAGCGGCACCAGAGAGGGGGCCGGATGCGGGAGGACGCCGGTGCCAGAGCCGTCAGTGGCGAGGCGAACAGAGGGAGGCGGGGCGGCTCGAGATGGAGGAAGGGGAAAACATGCGGGGAGAGAGGGATAATAGAGAGGGGGGGAGAGGGGTAGGCGGATGGGTAGGGGAAATAGGGTTAGGGTATTCTAAAAAAACATATATATATATATATATATAAGATAATAATAATAATAATAATAATAATAAAATACCATAATCATAATAATAAAATAAAAATACTATACTAATAATAATATTGAAACATAGTATAAGTAATTAAATAAAACAAATTCTAAAAATAATAAAACTTTATAATAATAATAATACTTTATAATAATAAGAAAACCTTATAATAATAATAATAATAATAATAATAATAATAATATCGTAAGTAATAACAATAATGATAATAATAATAATAATAATATAATAATATAATAATAATAATAATATAATATAATGATAATGAAATAAAAATTTGTTAATTATTATTATTATTATAACTGAAATATTTATAATAATAAAACCATTTAAAAAATATCGCGCACAGACACATATATATATAGACATATATACATATATCTAAACATATATAAACATATACACTTATATATATGAACATAATAACATATATATATATATATATATATGCACACATATATAAATATATACACCTAAATAAACATTTATGTAGACATACATACAACAAAAACAACTTCAAAAATAACAATAACAATTTAAATAATAATAATAATAAAATTTCAACTTAACAGTTTTAATATTTAAAACACCGACTGAACACACAGTCACCCGGGCCGAACGCACGGTCACCGCTGACGATGCGGTGAATGCGCACCAGCGTGAAACCGCCAACCCAAATAAACATTGAAAATTTCAGACCGAGACCAGGAAAAGAGTAAAATAAGGGCATCTGCGGTCAGGGTGATAAACCGGTTATTAGAGGCACTCTGGGTTAGTGTCCGGTTATTAGAGGCACTCCGAGTTGGAGTCCAGTTATAGAGGCTCTCTGGGTTGGGTTCCGGTTACAGTTATCCCTTAGGTCTTGGCATGAGGCCTTGACACAGAAATTAAATTTCGTCAATATGCATTCTGTCATTATGGAAGTCGTTATTAATATTTTCATGTGATTATTCGTCTAGTAGAATATCAATGTGAATAAGTAAATTGAATTATTTCATTTTATCCTTTCCATATTATTCTGAAGTTCAAGTTTAAAAGGCTTTTGTTTTAGTTATACATTGCCTGAAATTTTTATGTTTATTTATGAAAGTTTCCGCTATATTGTTATCCTTAATGAGCATCTGAGCTCACCCCTTTCAATGTTTTATTTTTTCCAGGATGTGAAGAAGTATTTTATGAATGACCTGCAGGGATAATATGAGGGGATATGAAGATAATATGTTGTTGTAGTTTTTCCCTTATTTATGTAATGTAAACATTATTAATATATCTAGTGTTTCCAAGAAAACTGAACTGATAGGTCTTTTGAGACATGATCTTTCTTGTGATCATTCCAATTTTATGTAATAATGCACCGACTATGGGTATCTAGGGTCGGGGCATTACATAGTGTAGATACACCTCAAATGGGAATAAGGAATATGAAATTGATAGATGTTTTATCCAAACTGATGTTCAATGTTTCTCCCATGGGATTTCAGGATTCACACTCCCTAAACATCACCCTGATAAAAACCCTATCATTATGGATATGAACACACAATTGACAAGGTCAGCTGCAATTCTATTTCTGCTTAACAATGGAACGATTTTGATTCCTGGATACTGGGAGATTGTACTAGATTCTTGGAAAATTGAGTCTATTGGGATCCCTTTCCATAGTATGGCTAATAAATTAAATCACCAAAATAAAAATTTTCAAGTAATGGAGCAAACTATCATTCTCCAAACAAGATTATGACATTGAGGCTGCTGAGGAGGAGCTTTCTTTCACTCAAATTATGATCCAGCATCAGAATACATCATATAGAGAGGAAATTAAGGCCCACAAGGAGATGATTGATTTATTAATGATCAAGGGAAGGCTATTGAAAATCATCTGAATGTTAGAAGGATAAAATATGGACATAGGGTCTCTAATTTATTTAATATATTTCTGAAAGAGAAGAGAGCATGAGTATGGTATAAGGAAGTAAGAATTCAGGGTTATCATTGTACTTATGAAAATTTAATTTATTTGTATGTTTTGGATTATTTATTATGGTTATACTCTGATGATGGTAAGGTCAATAAACATTAATTGGTTTAAAATATAAGACCGTGGATTGAGGATCATATTAATAAATTTATTATCAGTCCTCTTCTCAATGAGGAAATAAATGAATCTATTCTATCTCTTAATATGAATATTTATCCTAGTTCATATGGGTTTACAAATAAATTTTTAATGTTTTATTCAGGTGTCTTGTAGGATGATATTACTCAAGAAATTAATTAATTCTTTATTCGTTCCTATATATCTTATAGGATGAAATTTCTATTTAAATCCTTGATACCTAAGAAAGAAAAATATCTTGATATAAAGGATTTCATGATAGTATCAATTTTGAAAATGATTCCTAATATCATTAGTAAGATCATTATGAATAGAATGGGAGGAATGGTAAGTGAAATAATCACTACAAATCAGTTTGTATTTTTTACCTAGAATTAAGCATTCAAAATTGTATTTTATATCCTTATAAAGTCTCAACTTGATGAAAAGGGATACAAAAGAAGGAAATGTTTCACATAAAATTGATATCTCAAAGTCCTTTGACACATTAAAATAGAGATTATTATTGGATTTCCATAAAATGTATGGGTTATTCAATGTGTTCATCAAGATGTTCAGTAACATTATTTGTTCTTCAAGGATGTTCATTATTATAAATGTAGCACCAAAAGGTCTATCCCCTTCACCATAGGTGTGGAACAAGGTGATCCAATTAGTGGAATTTTTATTCCCTTGCGGAAGATTATTTATGAATCTGTATAGATGACGATTATCATATAGGACTCTATAAGTAAACTAATACTTCTAATAATGACTTTCCTCCATATAATGTATTTTATGATGATAAAATTATTTTTATTGGAAAAGGATAAAAAGGACCATATCATCTGTCAAGACTCTTTTCAAACATTATGAAGAGGTGGTTGGTTATGAAATTATCTTGGATAAATATTTCATTATGTTTGGTAATAGAATTATGGATGGTAAGAAAAATAGTATAATTAGTCATAATGGGGTGGAAAAGTGATCTATACCATTTCACTATCTTGGGGTTCCGTTATTTTGGGGAAAGGTGAAAATAAAATGGGAAAAAAAGTAATATACTAATGTATTTTTAACCAGCTTTCTAGATGGAAAGAAAATGCTTTGTCTAGGGTTGGGATGGTATGCCTTGTTAATTCAGTGATATCATCAATGTTTTTTACTCTTTTTTCACCATATATCTAGGTTATAGGTATTATCAAGAATCGTCAAAGCATGGTACAGAATTTTATAAGGACATGTTTAGTTCATAATAGGAAGCTGGTCAATATTTCATGGAAATAATGTATCAATCCACTTTAATTAGGAGGTATTGGGGTCTAGTATCTCACTATTTTTAATAATAATCCTATTGGAAAATTCACATGGAGTTAGATCTCCAATGCTGTATATGATCGTTTATTTCAAAATAGATTTACAAGAAGGTTTCTAAATGGATTTAGTCAATCTTTTGCATCATCTATTTGGTAATATCTTATGTATTCATTTGTGAGAATCATTCCTGATAAAAAAGTGGTTGGTGAGTAGGAGTTCTAAAGTCAATTGTTGGAATGTGACATGGCTTGAAATACCTTTTCATGACATCATGAATTTCCCCCCTCAAGCAAGTCATATCTCTATTGTTAATTTTTTATCTCAAATTAATACTTTTGATAGCATGGTCACATATCAAATTGATCATGAAATTAAATATTTTACTTTCATGGAATGTGATTAACTAATATCGATGCATAACAAGAATAGAACATTTACTAATAATATGTACTACCAGTTAGATTGTGGGGGTCCAAATAATTCACCAACCAAGATTATGCAATTCTAGACCTAGTTCATATAGCCATCCATATTTATTAGAATTTAGAGGATCTGGAAAAATCAACTTACTACTCAAGATAATAATAAACTGGTTGGATTTTAGTTTAATTCCTCTTAACATTTATTTATGGGATTAAATGAGAATATTAAAAAAAAATTGAGTGTGATTATTCTGGAAAACTGTGGGATTACAAGGGATTTTTGTTTGGTCTAGACATTTATACAACCCTATAGCTTAATGACATACTCTTAAGGTTATCCAAAACTAGATGTAGCAGATAGGTGTGAAACCTTTTATTGATGTCTTCTTCTTCTATTATCACAACCATATTAACTACCTAAAATTCTATGTTATTTGATAGTAAGATGAATCCTCTGCAGATTCAAATAATAAGTATTCAAAGAGAATATTATTTTTCTTTGTGATAAAAACAGGTGAAATGAATCACAGCCTTTCTGAACTACAATCCCTCAGGTTTCATAAAGATTTTGGTCAACCAATAAAACCAAATGTACTATAATATATTCATTATATACCTCTTATTATCCCATGTAATAATGTGAATGTGGATGAAACTACATCTAGTACACTAAGACTGTCAGGATGTGATGGTGTTTTCCGCACATATCATGGCTTTGTTAAATGATTATTTTTTCCTATATTAATGTTAGGGACACTTATGAAGCTGAATTATGGGTGATAATTCATGATGTTACGTATGTTGTTCAATATAATTGGAACTTTTTGTAAACTGAATCATATTCTCAACTTGTTGTGCATGCATTGAAAATAAGAATATGTAATGTGAATTGGAGAGTTTTACCTCACTAGGTTGACTATCTCAACAAGGCATATTAACTCAATCTTTTAATCTCACATTATTATAAGGAGTACATTTAGTTATAGAATGTTTTGTGAAAGAAATCACTCATGGAGATGAATATGATGTCGTCTTTTATAGGTCCAATTTATTGCATTCCAATGGTGGATGCAGACATATGTGGTGTCATGTACTATAATTTTTGTAATGTTATCTTGTATATCTAACTCATATTCCTCCTTTTTAATAAATGCTTTCACACTAATTTTGTCCTGATCTAGGACTTTTGGGAAATGAAATTTATTTTTTATAAAATTTTGATTTTTAACCATAAAAATGAACATTTACCAAAATAAAATATGTTGTTTATCCTTACAGAATTATTTATTTAATGTTTAATAAAATGGATATTATATTACATTTTTAAAAAATTCAAAATTTAATAGTACTTTTATGTTAATTAATTTAAATAAAATCAATGAAATATTTGCAAAAAATGGTATTTTTCATTACTCACTGATAAATATACTTTTTAATGTATCAAAAAAATCACCCAATATTAAAATTATTATTATTATTCACAAAATGATATGAATTAAATCAAACAAAATAAAAAAAAATTATAAATTATTCTTAATGTTGCACAAAATTAAATAAAAACCAATTTTCAAGAATAAAAATATTTAAACAATAAAATAACATTATAAGAAATTTATTACTTATTTTTTTCTTAATAAAGAAATTTTCATTATATAAAACCATTATATATATTTTTTATCATATTTTGTTCATATTATTAACTCAAATTTAACATCTAGGGTATAATGTTCATATTTAAATAATAAATTATTTATAGTATATCAATGTTCTCTTAAAACTTTTTGTTTCATGATAATATATCTAGAGATAATAGAATCATTTATACTAAAATTACATGTTGTCACATTATCCACCACATAAATAAATATTATCTACATAATGTTTATCATAGTAACCCAGGGTTCAATTTTTGAAAATAAATTTGCTGAATAGCCACATTGTACTAGGGGTAATAAAATTTTATTAGAAAATGGGAAGTGGGAAACAAAAGTATTGACTAAAATATCACATCATCTGGTTTCCAAATGAGTATAACATTATTAGAGTGTGAAAATATAATCATTGTGGATAAATATAATGTACAACTAATAATAGATATTTATCTAGAACATGGTCATGATAAATTTAATAACCACACAACTATCAATTGGTAAGGGATAAACAAGACAATAAATTCATCCAAAATTATAGTAAAAGAATAGAATTTTTATTTCAATATCATTATATTAATGTTGATGGATTATTTCTCTATTAAGTTAAAGAATATGATAAAATAAAATTACTTGAATTCATTCCATTTTGTAATCACAATTTCATCCTTTGGTTGTACTTCAATAAACTTTCACTTCATATATTAAACCAAGAAATGAATTTTCCAGAAGGATTTTCCATGCCTGGGGAACAAAAAGGAAAAATTAATGGATCTTAATATCCATAAAACATTGAAAATTTGTTCCTACTATCTCTATATATTTACCAAAAAAATTTCACATGTTATCCAACATAGAAAAATTTTCAATTCATGAAAAAATACATTAATCTCTAAAATCTAAAAAATAAAACAAACATTTTAAAATAAATTATTATATAAATTTTTGACCTTAAAAATTATCTAAAATATGCTTGAAAAATTATATAACAAAAAAATTAAAAATATTCACTATATTTTGAAAAAAAATTTAACATGAATCCCGAAGCAATATATAGTATCTCCAAATTTCACACACCAAACACAAGAATACCATTTTCATATATTCCGCCAATAATTGAAAATAATTTCCCAAAATATATAAAATTAACATAAAACATCCATTAAAAATTAAATGCTTTAAAAGATTACCTATTTGAATATTCCTTAAATAAATTAACATTCTGTTGAATATATTCAATAAATCCAAAAAATGTTGTGGCCATCATCAAATAAAAAATAAATCACATTTTAATCAAATCACTAATAAATCCAAGATCCTCTATAAAATCCAATTTATGTTATTAATATTAGTCATCTCTTTATCATAAATATGTATTATTAGCTCATAATCAAGAATATTTTAACTTTTATACCTCCCTAAATAACATGTTTTTCCCAAATTAACATCATATAATTAAATGAATTTTCTAGGTTAAAAGTAACATAATTATATGATTGAAAATAAATAATAAAAAACTAATACAGAAGAATCTGTAAATGTTTTATTATTCTTTAACTAGGATATCATTGATAAAATACTTATAGAACATAATTATCATATTACATTATATATAAACATCAATCATTTCACTACAATAAGTATTATATCATTGTCCATTACTTATTATAGTAGGTAGTCCGTAAATTAGGTTATTGGATCAGATAATTCTCATGCTCCAAAAACATAAGACAATAAGATAAGAATGTTAGATTAGGGTGTAATTTATTTACTTCCATTGAACTCTTCCTTTTCCTCTGATAATTACTTTCTATATACCCTTCTTATCTAGACAAAAACATACTGTCGTTCTACTAAGATATTAACCTAGGCCATTCTTTCCACATTGATAACATATTAAAAGTTTAATCATCTTTCACCCATGGTCTTTATGAAACTCAATTTTTCTCTTATTTGGTTCATCTATAAACTTACCTATGTTCAGGTAATTTGTGATATATAAAGGTTTATAGTTGGGCATAATAAAAATATATCTCAATTCATATCCCATTTAATTTGGTTTAGATAGAGGATAATTATTTCATTATCTCTTAAATCTAGTATTAACACGATTCCAACTAGTCCCATCCATTGAATAAAAAAAACTCATAATGTGATAAAAATAAATGATAGTGAGAAATACTACATTCCTGAAAAAAGTTTAATTGGATATCTAAATCATGACACTAAATTTTCAATCTATTACGTCATATTAATAACCTGTTCATTTATGGTCATTATCAACTAAAATCCTACATAATCGGTATTAAATAAAATTTAAATTATCCCAAGAATATCACTCATTAGTGTCTTGATAGGTGGTCAGTCTTAGAGATGATCATCATGCCTCAATGATGATTGAGTAAATACCCAATCCATTTCATTTATTGTATTCTCATATATATTCATATGATACAGAGAAATATCCAAATTATAGTATCCAAACATTTATATATTTACTAGTAAATCCACACTTCATTCTTTACCAAAAAATATTATTTTCATCTATTTTTAGGCTTATCCAAAGAGTGATTATTAAATTATTAAAATCCATGTTTTTAAAAAAAACACCCCCTATTCTAAGAACTAATGAGGTGACCTACACATTACATACCAAAATATTACATAATATTAAAAGAATATTAGTTACATATAATTCTAACCCATTCTAGTCCCATAATGTTTTTTTTGTATTTATAAAATTATATTTCAAAAAAATATAACTCATAAAAGATATACATAATATAACATTAATTTTATTATAACTGTTATCCTAATTAAAAAACCATATATAAAACCTTTCTTCATATCATCAGGAAAAGGAAACATACTAACATGTCAGAAACAAATCTTACTGAGGGTAGAAAAGGGAGATATCAGTGATCATTTAAATATAACATAATCAAAAGGGTACGAGACCATGAGAAAAAAATTTGATATCCATACTAATAAATTCATAGATAAAATTCATGATTCAAGATATAGAAATTATTATTCCACAAGTTCGATGAATCATAAAAAATAAGTCATGATCCATGAGTTAAATTCAATAGCATATCCAC
Source organism: Viscum album (assembly GCA_963277665.1). Taxonomy (NCBI): domain Eukaryota; kingdom Viridiplantae; phylum Streptophyta; class Magnoliopsida; order Santalales; family Viscaceae; genus Viscum; species Viscum album. The sequence goes on from OY728134.1 coordinate 1,076,437,767, forward strand.
ATGTCATAAGAGTGTGGTTCCATCATAGGCATAAAAACCATATAATATGTAAATTAAAACTAGTGAGACCATATTATCCAAGAATATTATCCATAAACACCTATTTTTGATATCATAGTGGATCATGAATCACTAATTGTTTCCCAAAAAATAGTAAAACAGTCATCACAAACTATTTTCTATAGTGGATCAAGCACATAAACCTTTTTCCTATAATTATCTCATGATACAAAAGGAATTACCCCATGCATGGGAGGTATATAGAAGACCCACTCATTAAATCATAAAAAACCACATATATGTTCTAAAAAATAATTCATCATTAATCACATAAATATATCACAACCCATGGAAAATAAATGGGTTTTATTAAGATCTAATCATCACATACTAAACTCATGGGAAAGAAATGTGCTTCCTAGAATCATCATCATCACAAAAAATAAAAAAAAACTGAATAGTATAATGATTCCAAACCCCCAATAAAGAATAATAATCCTCGAATTCAGTTCCATTTTTGAAAAATAGGTTTATTGGATTATTCAAATATTTCATTGAAAACATGATAAAATTAACTTTTCCTTTGACAACATTTATTTTCAATTTCAATGAATATTCAGAAAATGAAATCATTAGAAAATATACATGAATATTTTTAAATTAATATTTAGTAAAAAGAATGTTTATTATGTTATGAAACTATTTTCATGTCGTATATGATAAAAGAATACATTCCTTTCAAACTATTATAAAAAAAATGAAAAGATGACATGTTAAAAAATCATTTAGAAATATTAAATTTTAAAACATTGTAAATAATGTCAAAGGTAGTAAAAATTACAGTAAAAACTTTTTATTTAATGTAAATAATTAATAATTAATCATCCATGATCAGTGAGATTAAGAAAATGTTTATAAACAAAATATAAAACTAATTCAACCTTAAAAAAACTCGATAATTTTAAGTATAATAGAGATGAAACTACTAATGGTACAAAAATATTCAAATAATGACCAAATTAAAATAAAATATATGGTTATTATATGATAATATCCACAACAATTCCCTCAAAGAAAATTTAACACCATCACTATTGATAAGAAATGATCATTTTCTATTAAAACCATAACACTTTTGTATCGTTTCAATCACAAGCCCCTTTAAAATAATAAATTAAAACAAATATTTAAATATCAGGAATATAAATTGATTAACAATATTACATATCAAATTAATGTTAAATATATCACATGAACATAAATAAATACATAAAATCAAACTTGTCGTAGTGAAACAGTCTGAGGGTAAATATCTTTTACATTATGTATTAGTTGATTCATAATCACTTTATCTTATTATATAATAATTTTTTTGATTATAATTATATACCCGAATCATTTAAACACTAATAATTTCATATATTATATACTTATAACCTTTAAAAACTCATTTATTAACTATTATTTAATAAAATCATCATTTGCGGGTGATAACTGTTTCATTTTTGTTTTTTTAATTAACATTTATAATCCCTAAACATTGATCATGGTTTCCTAATCTCTATAATATTTATAATTTACTAGGAATCGTATTTAATTATTAAATATACTTTTATAATTATTTTTATAATTTGTTGTTGAAAAAGTAATTACATCACCTCATGGAGATGGTAATACGTACATACACTCAAATGATGTTTCCACTTTTCGATTGATGGAATCAATGAAAGGTAGACAATATTCAACTTTAAAAAACAATTATTATATCATAAATAACATACATATTCATAAAATCTATACTTATTGGTATCCATATAAAGTGGAAATGAAATATGAATCCCATCAGTTAGTGGAGGTGGTAGTACACACAAATACCACACTGACATTATCACTTTCTATCAGATGTGTAGGTAAGAGGGTAGATAATATATTATAATTATAGAAGAATAAATATATTTTTTAATATAATATATATAAATGTTAAATCAATAATAATAACAAACCATGATTGATGGATATGGAAAATGAATAGTATCGATTTGTGGATGCAGTAGTCCACACGTTTTCATGAGTGAAATGTTCATTTTAAATTTGATGGAAAAGGATATAATTAATTGTTATTACATAAATATAATAAAACAATAGAATATTTATGATAATTATTTTATTATATGGGATTTTGTTGGAATAATTTATTTAGGTAAACGAATAATTAAAATGAAAGGGAGTAATTAAGAAAATTACCTCATCATTGAGAAACCTCATTTGAATCTCTTCCCAATGACCTTAAGGATTGTATTTCGAGTATGAAAGAAACACTATTAAATTTATATGTATTTTTAAAATATTTTTTGGTTGGTTCTGGCTGATCTATGTTTTTCAAGGTTGTGTAAATAATAGAGGATAGGTGGTGTGCTTTTCTAGTTTAGGAAATGAACCACCTAGTTTTAAATAAAAGACATATATATAATAAATTAATTTTCATGGGAAAGAGAAACCAAGTGTTAAAAATTTATATTTTCATTTATTTAATGGTTTAAGAACATTAATCCAATAAAAATTGGACAATTTTCTGGGTCATTTTAATACTAATCTTTCAGTTTAGTCCTTTCCTTAACCAATTTAACATTAATCGTGGTAAACACATTTTCATTTTTAATGTGTTAAAAATTTTATTATAAGGAAAAAATTAACTCACAAATAATTCCTTGAAATGTTATTCCATATATCATCCCATATTTCCTATTTCAATAATTTCATTATTATTTTTTAATTTCGTAAAATAATATTTATTATAATATCACATTAATGTAATTTTATCTACTATACAAATATATTTAATTTTATGTAATCCATACAATAATAAAATTCAAATATAAGCCCTTAAAAGATATATTAAACATTATTTTTAACTAAAAAATTCATTTTAAACCATAATTGATACAAAACATATTACGTTTTTTTAAATAATTTAATTTGATTTTCCATCTGATTAGACACTCCCTATGTCAGTGTTGTGTAAGAATTTAAGGTAATTAAACCATCAATAAAAATTTAAAAAAAACATTTGAAACATTTTATATGTTAAAAAATATTATTTATTCATGAATATCATATTTTTAAGATAATTCCAAAATATATGATAAATTTAATGAAAGAGAGTTACATTGATGATATTTTCATTACTAAAAACAATATAATGGTGTTTATCATTGGAAAATGCGACCATGATGCTATATATTCGAATATATAAATGGTATGGTTGAATTAAAATAATACAATGAAATATACGAATGGTTGTTGATGATTTTTAATCAATATTCTATACTTTTAACCTTGTTTATACTATCTTACCATTTATTGCGGTGATAAATTTTACAACAAATACTATTCATAAGAACTAAAAATAAAAGTTTCATTCTACCAAATTATAACTTAATGAATCAAAATATGGATTCAATTTTCTAGGAATCAGTTTATATAATTGGAATGTTTCAATTGTAATAAAAATCTTTAAAGTTAAAAAAATTCCAATTTTATAATGTTTTTTATGGTTCAAAATGATCTCATACAGAAATAAAAAATAATATTGATTCACTAAGAATTATTAAAATTATCATTAATAAAATGGATATTATTTTTCATTAAAATGAAGTCCATATAAGAATAATATTTTTAAATTACTTTATTAAATTAAATGAAATGATTGTTTTTTAAAAAATTTTAATTTTCACTATTCACTAAAAAGTAATTTTTTTATAAAAAAACCAATAAAATAAAACTATTAAAATATTGAAATTATTATTTAGAAAATGATATTAATTTTTTAAAATATGTTTTCTAAAAGTGTTATAATATTTATTAATTTCCATTCCCAAAATATAGCAAAAACCTTTGTCATTAATACATGTTTTTAATGTATAAAATGAATTTAGTGAAAATTGAGTAATTATTTATTATGTATTAATAAATATATTTGAATTATATAGAACATTTATACATATTTTTAATAATATTTTTATTCCAATTCATGTTTCCCACATAAAATCTATGTTATAATGGTCATATATAAATAGTCATAATTTTATAGTATATCATATTTTTCTTAAAGCTTAGTGTTGCGTGTTAGAAAAGATATTGAGCATAGTATTCAATTAAACTAAATTTTCAGGTTGTTACACTAACATCAAGCGGCTTCCCCAAGGATGATGTGTGTTCAAATATTAATTCCACCATATCATATATTAGATCTATAGAGGTTGAGATACATTCCCACTTAGGTTATGATAATTTCCTAATATATTAAATTTACATCCTTTTTATTACCAAAATTGGTCATCTTGTGCCAACTCATTGAGGTAGAGGCACCCATTTTATTCACATTTGTCAAATCCTTTTTTATTTTCTTTAATGAAGATTCCCCCATTATTTTGGTGATTTCAAACTAATTGGGATTTCAATAGGGAGGGGTGGGGAATATGATGTTGATCTTGGGGATTCCCCTACAACATTTGAGGGAGGTCCTTAACCATGACATATGATATCAAATAGGGAAACATTAGTATAGATGAAGACATGTGACCTACATTGGATAGTGCCACCATGACTCCCAATTAACAAGTGAAATAAATTTCAATTATAAAGTACAACCAATATATTTTCAACTAGAATTACAATTATATTCCCATGTTACACTCAGATATGGACACCCATCGGCTGGTTTTTTATAGTATAAGAACTGTTATAATAAGGCAGTAAGAAAAATTCATGCAACACTTATTGTCCGGGTTGAAGCTGAAGTTCACAGGATCATCAATGATATTTTAATCGAGGAACCCTTATATCATATGTGGCTGGATAAATTTTTCTCAGTCTAGAAAAATAATGTGATGATCAAGTTCTTCATTTATTTTAAATATCTCAACTAATATGACTTTAAATATGATATCTAAATCTCTATCACAGAGTAATTGATCAATTTGACCCCTGATTTCCATGACCATTATATTATAGAAGGATAATTTAGATATAATTATATCTGGATGAAACATAATGAAAAAGAAACTGTACTTTCAAATATCTTCAAGTAGTTTACTAATGCTACGTAATTCCTATTGGTTTTAAGAATAATATCACATGATAAAAACATGTCATGAACCCTATATTCAAGCCCATCATTTGAAATATTTTATACTTTTATGATGATTATTTGGGGGAAAATCTGGAAATATCTATAACCATATGAATGATCATGACATAAAGTTATGAAAGAAACATCAGCATAATTTAAGAATGAACCCCTTGAAATTAACTTTCAGAGTAACATCAATAAAATTAATCAGTTTCATAGTACATAATCATGGTATCGAGGTTGATCCTAAGAAAATATAAGAAATCCTCATTATAAATTCACAAAAAACTGAAAATATTTTAGGGGATTATAAGGATTTCTTTCCCATATCATAAGCATTGTTTCCTATTTAAAAATAAAATTTTTTCTCTTCAAAAAATTGATGAGGAAGGGAATCCCCAATATGTGAGATAAGGATTGTTAGTAGTCCTACAACCACCCCAAGAAATATATTCTATACTTAATAGTATTAATGACACTAGTTAAATGGAATCCACTCGTCTTCTATGTGGTGGATTTGGAGAAATCACTTTTCATACTCCATTCAGTGAATAATGATGCCATATAAAGGCATATATTGAACTATCAATGTAGAATAATGATAGATGATGAGTCACGATATTCTAAAATCAAGAATAACTGCCTTTCTAAAATATTTTCCTTATAGAAGTTCATGAATTATTTGAAGCCCTATAGAGTTCTTATGGTCTTTTGTGTCGACCTGCTCAAATATATCCTCAGCCACCCAATGCTAATGGGGTTATTGGATCATTGGAATGTCATACTAGAATTGTTTTATGTGTATTTTATATATCATAAAGCAGTCAAATATATAGGAATTGGGATACTTTATCAAGGATCATCCTTAATAAAAGGATATGCCAATAGAATGGGGATCCTTGAAGAATAATCCATTCCAATTCCACATATCCAAAATAAGGGATATATACATTGATGGTTCTTATAGGATCCCTAATAGGAATATACTAGATATCCCAAAAGACAATAAAGCTAGTGTCAATTTATTTTTCAACTCCCTAATTATGTTATACATACTGATTTCCTTTCAAATTTCACAGTGAGTCACTAAAAATGAATCATATTATCAATATATCATCACCATATAAGAGATATATATCAAGTTTTTGGTTTAATTAGTACACACTAATGGTTATTAATAGTGTGAAATTAAGAAACTTAAGTAGATTATTCCGTTAACAAGGCAGAGATAATTTCTTTGTTTGATCATGTTCATGAACTAATGGAATATTTCCCTTGGAATCCCAGTTCAACCTATATCCCATGATCAAAAAATGATTCCACTGATGCTTTAGAAGGTTCTACATATAACCTGGAAAATCCATACCATGATGAAATAATTATTAACATCAATCATCATTTGGATATCTCTCTAATAATTTGATATTACATTAAATAGATCAACGACATTAACAGAACTCATGGAAATGTGGAGGTTATGTCATCATCAATTTATTTCACTAATGGATGGAAGTTCATGGTTATAGAATATCATGGAAACATGATATTTCCGTCAGATCAATCCAATTATGAATAGATCTGGTATTGAATAGTGAATTTCATTCTCCATAAAGGCCCAAATATAGAGAGAGACCTCTATAGATTAATTTTTTGCGGAGTAATCCTAAAATTCATTGAGTGAGATGAAATAATTCTCATCATGCAAGATGTTCTTGTTAGATAAAGAGGCATGAATTAATTAGGATCAATTCTCTCCCTTAATATATGGAGGTTGGGATATTTCTAACCAATGATGAAAAAATATTTTGTAGGATTCACCAGAAAGTTCCATTTCTATTAGGTACACTCCATCTTCATCCACGAGCCCCCATATCTATTGCACATTGCTTAATATTCTTGGAGATTTACTGCATGGGTAGTGGATTTCATGTTAATATATCTCATGGAAACAACCAGATAGTTCAAATTCATCGTTATTATTACCAACTTATTCTCAAAATGTGTGAGCATATACCCCTCATAGAGATAGTACCAAAGGTTATAATAATGATAATAAATTCAGATATTATTAAAATAATTTGTGTCCCAAACATAATATTGACAATCAATGGATCCAATTTTTTTTTTCCTCGGTTTGGGGGAATATATCAGTTTTATAACTTCCAATTAAACTATTACTCACACAATCATGCATCAGTATAGGGATATATTTGATCCTTTAATAAAATTATTCCTAATATCATTCAGAATATGGTGGATATAAATAATAAAATCTATCCGAACAAGCTCCTAAATGGTTTGTGGGATTATAATACCACAACCAACCCAACCACGCATGAAAATTGGGCTAATGTTGTTATTCATATAGAACATAAACATCCCTCACTCCCTGTTACTATCTTAATCCATATATCTGAGGATTGGGAATCCTAAAAATTATAGATGATTGGAATGGACTGATGGAAACAGATTGTGTACAATGCACAATCTAGAAATCTATTTGAATTGAGTCAAATGATACATTAATAAGAAAGACTAACTCCATTCATTCCTTTGAGTAGAGATATTAAATTATATATCAATTCCAATGATACTCTATAATAATCCTGTAAAATTGGTGTTGTAGTTGGAAGAACCTAATTTTATATATAAGGAGTCCCCCATCTTTGGATTTACCTTGATAACTATGGATTGGGGGCGTATCATGATTATATATAATGAAAGGATTATCAATAACTAATTTTCCTAAAATTTATCAAATAAAACAATCATTTTCACATGATTATAAATAATATGATTGAAATTCTAGACATTAAATGAAAAACTATAAGATATATTGCTTCTAGAAAAACTATAAACGACATGTAACTGCCCCCATATGTCTGTACCAAATGACTTTAAACTACCTATATATAGACCAAATAATATGACCTTAAAATATGTTATATATCAATTCTTACTACATGCCATTAAACTATGTTATGGGGTAGGATATGTATGTCCCAAATCAAAATGAAAATCCATTTCTTCTTTGAAATAGACTGATCTAAAAAGGAGTTCCTTCTCTTCCACTTAGGTATTCATTAGATGTGGTTATACCAGAATGATATAATGTCATGGTTCAAATAATGCATTATATAACCCCTCCCACCTACATTGAAGATATATTTTAGTGAGGTATTTATTTAATAAATATCTTTTCCCTGATTCCAATACCTATAGGATACATAGTGACACTAGAATCTCTTGTCCAACACACAAAACTAAGTCTCAACAATTAAAAAATTTTATTCCCCTACACATGAGCTCAATTTATATAGTGTGAAACATAAAAAATATATATATTAAATTATTATTATTCATTTAGGATATATAATGACACTTCGATCATTTATCCCAGTCCCATCAATAATTTTTTAAACCAATGATTATCCTCCTGCTGTTAAATCGTTAGATCTGCGTAGGGTTTTTCTATCAGAACTATGTTTTTATAGATTTCTAATATAGTGGTATATGTTGAGATAGTCAAATTAAAAGTCCTATGTGAATAAAAATAATCAAATAATATATATATATACCCTTTTCCACTACACATGAGCCAAATACATGTATGGCGTATATATTTTGGAACTATATGTGGCTTGATTCAAGATTGGTTCAGGATATGTCGTGACTTTTTGTTAATACAATCTTAACCTATCTAAAAATAATTTGTCTTTTCCACTCTTTTTCAATGGATAGATATAGTATTGATAAGATAAATTCAAATTTAGAATGATTTCAACATCTCCCTTAAATATAATTTGAGTTTCTCATATTGTCATGCCATTCATTGGCTATCAATAATGAGTATACCAAACTCCATGGGAATATTTTTTTTGGAAATACATATATTCCTTAATATATCCCTATATATTCTCCACCACTTATTCCTATAAACCATAATCATATCCTTCTAAGTGTAGTTACCCCTACCCTCTATATTCCCTAATAGAATCACCACATAACCCATAATTTGAATATTGTTGGTGGGGATTTTTTGTGTACCTGAATTATATTATCCCTTATGATTTGATATAATAAATTATTTACTTATATTTCCATCATCATCCTCTGTCCCATATATATTATGGTATCCTCAATTTTGGATCAACCATCGAGATATTAATGTTTAAAAATTTCAATGTTATGCTCTATCCATGTTGACCTTAAACTATATTCATTAATGTCAATTATTTTCAACCTTAAATAATAAACATTGATGGTCTAAATAAAATGACCTCATACTAATGGTGAAATAGACTCAAAACATTCAACGATACATACCTAAAAAGGTATACCTAAGAAAAATTCCAGTATCCTCTCTTTAAGCCTTTCATTTTATTGGATTAATAAAATTTTAGGGTGTAAATCTAAAAGGATGTACAAAGCATGTAGTGACACAAGATGTTCATGCATTTAGTCAATATAATTTACATAATTATAAAATATAAATTTTATAGTAAAATCATCAACCTAATAATAAATATCTTTTATACCTCTAGAGAATCATTATATAGGAAACTAATATGATAATAAATTTGATCATATCCCCATAAATATTTTATAATATACTTTCATATAAACATATCACAGGATAAACCCATCCTCAAGACCTGGTAAAAGAATCCATAAGAAAAACGAGTCCTCAAACACATAATAATGGAAAATTAAAAATATCTACGTATTACCAAAGGTGAGAATATATGAATTTGTGGAAACATAAGTATGATTTAAATATATGATTAATATAGCATAAAATAATAAAAAAATATACATTGGTGTGATGGGATAATAAGTAATCACATATTATCAAATGTATAACTTTGTGTAATGACTATGAAAAACATGACACGTAATGAATGATCTATGGAGAATGGAATAGTTTTATATCAAATAATTGTCTTGAAAAAACATGATAATAGTTAACATAACATTGTAGATCAAGCATGACCCTATATTCCTAATAATGGTTCTGACATTCCAATATGCTTCCCATAATGGAACTGACATCCCTACCTATTTCCCATTTCGGATTAAGCGTTTCTACTCATTTCACTATAATATCTTAATATGTAAAGATTTATAAAATACAGTTAAGGTTTCTATATTCCCCCCATTAACTTAAGTAATACTCATACACATGAGTTTTATAAGAAACAATTCACTCGTCACACCAATAAAACCTAGGAATAAGAATGGATTTCACATTATATTTCAAAATGTATCACATAAATAACCCCATAGACTGGATTAAAAGATACAAAATTCAATCACCCAATGTGGAAATTGGTCAATTAATTTATATAGTGGATTTAATACCTAACATAACTAAATATAGACCCCTTATGATAAGGAGGCATATTGAAGTGAAGTCATGAAAAAGTATTTTAGAAAACAATTTTTAAATTTTTCAAAAAGAATGGAGTTAGAGATCATTTTTCAAAATTTATTTAAAATATTTAATGTGAAAGATTTTTAGTGTTTTCCCTTAAAAAATTCCAATAATGGAGAATTTAAAAGGGAGATATTTTTTCCATAGGAATTGTGGAACATAAAATAAAATATCTATTTTTCAAATGAAAAATCACTTTTTTATATTTTGTAGTACCATTATGGAAATCCCATATAAAAAATAGTAAAAAATTTATCTTTTAAAAGTGTTAATTTAAATGATAATAATAATAAAAAAGGATACATACATAGATTTTAAAATATAAATGAGAAAAATAGTTGAATGTGATAACAAGGACTCGAAGCAAAGAGCGAATTGTGATATGGAGGTTTTTTTATAACATCATACTTTTATGTGATAGAACAACTATACAACCGTAATCTATAACCAAGCTTTACTAAATAATTTATAACATAAATTCCCAAAAATAAAATATATTGATATAAATTTATATTTTCTTTATATGATTATACTCAAAAACACATCATCTTAAATACAAACAAAATTGTATTTATTTAAAACTACCCATAGTTCTCCTAAAACCCATAAATAATCTACAACTACATAAGATACCCAGGATAAATGAAATAATTAAAATGGTGAGCTATAAATCCTATTAATTTAATGATCAAATAATGTGATAAAGGCATAAATGTGTTAATAAGCATTACATTTTTCCATAAGGGGTATTCTTAAGCATGTAAACATGGAATACGAGAGTGCGATCATAAGATCAGGGAATAAAAATATTCTAGAAAAATTATACTACATGGAATCGTAATAATATTTCATTTAAATTGACCATGACAACATAATATAGGTTAACAACCATAATAATCATGGTATTCTTTGGCTAACCACTCATGAACCATGTATAGTGTTCATTGTCTTACCACTTATGCACCGTACATTGAATATCATGAGACATTAACATTAACTAATGATTTGGAGGTATATAATAGACCCATCTATAATATAATTCTATACTCATTCGCAATATTTATAAGAATATGTGTTTCACTAGAGGAAAAAAAGAACCCGTACATAAATTATAATCATGATAAAACCCATGAGATGAAAGTGGGTTTCAGAATCGTATCACGAGGAATAAAAAACTATATCATATATATTCTCAATAAAAGAATAATTTAAATCATTTTGGAAGTTAGTTTTTGGCAAAAACATAGGATTTTAACATGTAATTCCAATGAATTAAATGTTTATAATAAAAAAGAGTAATAATAATACAAACATACAACATAAATGAATCATTTTGAAATGAGAAAAATTATTTTAAAGGAATAATTTGTTCCTTTATAAAAAATAATTCTACCATAATGTATTTTCATAACTGTAATATGGATTTAATAAAGTATTAATGGTAAGATAAAAACATTTCAAGGGAAGTTACCTGACATAAAATTAGGTATATGAAATTTCTATTAAATCAAGTTCAATTAAAATAAAATATATTGACGGGAATTTAAAATTGTACATTCACAAAAAAATAAGGGAATATTAAACTAAATATATGTTAAAATATAAAATATATGAATAATATGAATGATATAATATAGAATAAGATAATTTATAGAGAATAAAAAAGAGAACATGTAACCAAATGAAAATGAGGGTGGTTCGTAGGATCCCTTATCTTATATTCAAAATCAGTCTACAATTTCACTAAAAATTATTAATAATAAAATAATGTTGATTAAATATATATCAGTTAAAATTATTGACATTTTTCTTATTTTTCTTAAATACATTTATTATAATTTGTTATTTATTTTTAATATAGTTTTTGATTAGGCCAGTTTCTTCGGTTTGTTCGGTTAATTTCATGAAAACACTTTCAATTTTGTGGTCATGGTAACAATGTTTCAAAATAACTTTATTATCCTTATAATTGTTGTTTTTTATACAATTTATTATAAAATTAGGATAATAAAAATATATTTTTAGTGGTTTTCCAAAAAAAATCCAAATTAGAAAGGCTTCCTTGAAAAGACTATTTATTGCTGTTAAATTAATAAAAACATTTGTTGTTCAAATTACATATAGATTTTCATATATTAAAATATAATAATATTAACACTACATGAAATATAATTTTTACATATAAATACATTTTTAAACTCATCCATGATAGGTGGTCAATGGAAACAGAACATGTCATTTATAGTGGTGGTAGTTCACACATAGGCATGATGACATTTTCATTTTTATCATTGATTTTAGAGAGAAATTATAGGATTTATATTCAATTCATATAATAAAATTTCATCATAGTAACAATTATGCTAATATATTACCTTCATGTATTTATGGTAGATGAGATATATAGAAGAATAAAATAAAATAGAATTGTTTGGTTGAGAGGATTACCTTTCCCATGGAATCTCTAAATTGAGTTACCCCTTAAGATTCATTAGCTTTATATTTTTGTGAGATCAAAATGTGCGAGGATGGTGTTTATAGAGGATAAGGAATATTTTTTATTGTTCATATTATTCAAAAGTGGTGCAGAAATGAGGAGGAGTTAGTTTATTTCTTTATGTGAAGAACTAAGCACTTCTATTGAAACTCATTATTTCTTAATATTATCACTTCTTTATTCCTGGAAGAAGGATCCAAATATTCCTAATAATTGTTTCATGAAATGGAGGATGAAATCACCATATCTATCAAATATTCATTATTTTTTTAAATTTCTTTGACCCTATTCACTATATTAATTATATTTTACGCTAGTTTACAGATTTTGTGGTAACTCCACTTTCACCCTTGGAAATTGAAATTAATGGACAAAATTTAAATTTATATTACTTAATAATTTTATTTTTATTTTATTTTAAACATGTTATTGATTTTATAAGACAACATTTATATGACTTATAGAATGTAAATTTAGTATTATTTTAAAAATATGTGTAAAAACTATTCCCTGGAAAAAGTTTATTTTATAACTAAATTTTAGGTGTGGGATATTATTATCAGTGATGATCAATTTTATTAAAATATATTTCCTTTTTAAAAAACAAATAAATGTTGTCTTTATTTTAAATAAATAAGAAAATAAATTTTACCATAATAATGATTAATTAAATGAAACATCTAAAACAGTTTTTTCTCAGAATTAAAATATTATAGTTATACAAAGGATTTATAAATATAAAACAGTGTCTTTACAATGGAATTTTTTTCCTAAAATACATATTTTATAAATAAAAATATTTTAATAAATATTACAACTCAATTATATAGTGATAAGGTAACAAAAGTCGACATTTTGGAAAAAATGTGTTTTTTCTCTATTAATTTAAAAATTAAATAATTAATAAAAACTAAAAATTAAACCAAAGAATATTTTAACAAGATGAACCAAAAAATTAAATTAATTCTATCGTATTATAATTATATTATTTGTTAATTTTAAAATATTAAATCTATCACATATTAAAAACTTCTCATTTTGAGAAATATAAATTGTTTTTAAAAGCTGATTTTGGGATTGTAAATTAAAAAAATATTAAAACATTAAATAAACTTTTTAAATATATTTATTGTATTATAAAATGTTTTCATAAATTAATAATTCATACTAATACTGTAATAAGGTAATAAAAATCAATTTATTTATAGAAATGTTATTTTTCATTCTATACCTAAAGATCAATATATTAAAAACCCTAAAAAAATAAACCTTAGCTATTTTTGAAGTAATAAATTAAAAAATAAATTCCTTTTCATCATATTATATTGATATACATTAGAATTTGTTTTATTTAATAAAAAAAAATATTAATAAAAATTTTTCTTTCAAATATTTTCTTCTTAACCTTCAATTAACATTAATAAAATTACAAAAAACTTATAAATATCAGAATATTTAGAAATATTTTTCTGAAAAATAATTATAAATATTACCTCCATTAATAACCTTCTAAATATGTATAATTTATTTTGATGTACTATACAATTTTGAATCTTTCTCCATAAGGAACATTTTTTAAAATATTTATAATTGTGAATAATAATATGTAATTATATTAATTTACTAATATCATTTTCTGTACTAATTATTTCATTAAACATGTATTATTAATATCTCTTAGTTTTTTAGTTTGGTCTTATTTCTGTTTTATGTTTTGTTTGATACAACTTATTGAAGATAATATTATCTTATGGGATCTAAAAACTCCGGTCGGTACAACGCTCAAGAAGGAAGAATGAATGAAAAAGATACAATTTACAATAATATAAAAAAATTAATATAAAAAATGAGAATTTTATTATTAAATAGACTATTGAATGCTGAATATCAAAAGAAACCTTATAACTCAAAGGAAAATATTTGAGTTACCGATAACTATTATGGCTCTTGACATTAACAAAAGTATGTTAAGTTCCTGTTTCAAACAAATAAATATCTTAATAACCTATTAAATTACCTTACTCTTACTAATTTCAACTTATATTTTCCATTTTTAATTATTTTATCTCTTTATATTGTTTAGTTTTTATTCATTTTTTCACATCATGTGTTTATAGTTTTGATCATTTGTAATTGTTTCATAGGAGTGGTATCTATATTTTTTTCTCTTAAAAATTTCATCATTAAAATAACATTAATGTTACAATAAATGATGAATTATAATTTAATATGATGTTTCTGTTTCCTTTCATTTGTGCATTATTCTTTATCTGAGTAGATGAAATTAGTAACAACCAAATTCCAGTTATTTTTAGCAAAAAAATGTGTTCCCTTGTTGAATGAGTGAAAATATTAATGAATGCACTATTTAATGAAAGTAATTATTATATAAATATTAAAATAATATTATACAACTAATTAAGTCTTCAAAATCATCCATGGTATAATTTATAAGAATTGTTCAAGTAGGTTGCTGAACTGACCAGAACATGAACATTACATGGTCAATTTACTATTAAGAGTTATTAATTTACAATATCAATATATAGGAACAATAATTATGTAATTAACTTTTAATTAGTGTTATAAATTGTAATTAGAAAAAAATATGATAATAATTAATGGATATTATAGAATTACAGTCTTACAATATTGTTTCTCCTCTGAGTTATCCTCTTCAAAATAATTAATTATATAAATATTTTTTGTCATTCATATCATTAATTTGTTAATAAATTTTTATTAAAAACTTTATTCATGTACCATAAATCTTACATATCCTTTAAAACATCTTATAACCATCTATTAAAGGTGGTAATGTAAAAAAAACTTTTTTACTCATAGAGGTGGTAGTGCACACACAAGCATGATTCATGTTTTCATTATTACTTAATAAAAAAATGGAAAGGTGTTTAATTATTGTAAAATTATTATAATAACATATTGTATAAAATTGATTAATGTTTTATCATATTAATAAGTTTTAATGGAATTTTATGAATGTGTAGGGTAAACAATAATTGAAATGAGAGAGAGAGGTTCAGAACTTATACCTCACATCTTGGTTTATTTCATTTGGAAATGAGGATAAGGCATTTAGGGATTCACATTTGAGATGATAAAAAACTAGTTATTGTGGATATAAATTTAAAGGATGTTTGTTCATACATTTTTTTCAAAATGTGATGGTTATTTTGTGAGTTGTAGTGAGGAGGGGAGATCCTCTTTGATAAATGAATGGGATGACATTTTTCTAAATACGAAAAACAAATTCTATAATGGGAAGTCCTTATCAAGGTATGTGGCTCTAAAATTGAGAAATAATGTATAAGTGATGTGATAAAGGTTATAAAGGTCCTAGACATGCATTCCAATAACTAAAAAAAGTATACCTTATTAGATAATTTGGGCTTAATGATTTGAAATTTTAAATCCATTTAAATTTTCAATTGATACAAGTGTTACAAATTAGTTTTAATAAAATAAATGTATAATCTATTAAAGAAATTTGGAGAGAAATATTACGTGACAACAAAATTAACAAAAATATTTTTTTTAAATTTTATTAAATAATTTAAAGTTCTTAATGTCAATTATAAAATAAATAATTTTTAATAAATAGGGTTTGATAAATTTCAATGTCTTGCGTATATACTAGTAATCGAATACAATTAAAAGTATTTAGAAAAATGATATCTATCATTATTCAACTAAAAAATATTTTCTTATGAAATTTCAATCATTTATTGTAATTTAATATTTTCATGATAATTATAGAAATGATGATTATTTTATTTAATTCACATCCTAAAAGTTATAATTTTACTTTTCAACAATGTCATAAAATAGAGTGAAAATATATTTATACAAAAAATAATTTTTGGTATATTAAATATTTTTATCCTTATTTACTATAAATTATTATCTACCCTAGTGTAAATATACAATTCATACAAAAATATATCATTCTAGATAAATGAAAATTTAAAAAACAAAAAATTAGTCAATTTATTTTATTAGTTTCTTACCTACACTTGGTTTAATCTGCATCAAAAGTGAAAATTATTTCATAAGGTGGTTCTGACTGTTCTGAACCACATATTATCTCACTATCTTATTATTGTTTATATATATTTTAATAAATAAAATCATGCTCCAATTTGTTTTGGTGTATCATGTGATGAATCTAATGAAAATATTCAATATTAATGAAGAAAAATCTGAATAAAACTTAGGCAATTATAAATTTTTTATCGTATAACA
Organism: Viscum album; assembly: GCA_963277665.1. Lineage (NCBI taxonomy): Eukaryota > Viridiplantae > Streptophyta > Magnoliopsida > Santalales > Viscaceae > Viscum > Viscum album. Next base: position 1,076,455,092 of record OY728134.1, read on the forward strand.
TATATCCAAAGAAAAATCATATATGATCTTTCATGTATCCACTAATATATAAAAAATTAGAGATATCATTTATTATATTTCTTTCTACTTGATGATGTGTTCAGTACATGGAAATGTAATTTTGGGAACCCAAACCCTTCTTAAGAACCCTTCTTTTGTAACCAACTTTATTTCCCATGTGTTTGAGTAATTTAAACCTTCCATGGATATCGTTAATGAGTATTCTAGACTTCAAGGGATTGTTTTTTTAATATGAATATTATAATGTTCCACCATTCTAGTACCCCGTTATGTTAATAATATGGGGTTGGTTACTAGATGTCAGGAACACCGCACGTTATACCAGAGGTTGTTGACTAGAAATGATGGTATAATGAAGCTTATTGGGAGACTATTACCCATTTTATAGAGTTTAATCTATATTTAAAATAATAAAATTGTAGAGAAAATTTGTAAAAACATGAATAATCAAATTGAATAAACAACAAAATGAAGAATGAATCAGATAATCTAATAAAAATATAACTATGTAATTCTAGTATAAAATGTAAATATATTACATGCCTAATGTTATAAAAATAAAATAAAATGATATGAAAATAAAATACTCCAAATATAATATAATGAGATTTTATGAAATATTTTTAATTTTTTAATAGCTTGTGTTATACCCAACAGTATGTATAAACGAACGGTGATATGCTATTTTTAAATATCACCTAGCTATTAGATTGAGGGAATTAATAGGACTACTTATTTCATGAAACCTTTATGGTCACATATGTATAAAATTAATTAATTGTTTATCAATTTATTATAAATGAAAATAAAAATATCACATGAAATTAAATAAAATATTTTACTAGAAAAATTGTGTTTATTAACGTAATTTATTTTTATGTTAAAAAATATTTCTACGAAATAATGTTAAACTATTTTAATGATATTTATAAATTATATATTCATTAAATAAAATTTAATAATCCTGTAATATTTTTCCATGCATGGGATTAAGAGAAACCACATTTTATGCTTAAAATTGTATTTTTCAACAAAGAGGTTGTCATCACGTATTGCATGATTATATTAAAATTAGTCTATATAAATTTTAAAACTAAAATTGGATAAAATAAATTCTATATTTATAATTAGTATGTTTATATTTTTCAAATATAACCACTTTATTTTTTGCCAAGATGAATTGTAACTTTGGTAAAATTTGATACATCGGTAGAGGCTAAATCGAGTTAATCTTCATTAAAACTAAGTGATAAGGAAATATATTTTTATCCAAAATTATAATTGGATGAATTTAATTCAATTTTTATTCCCTTAGGATCAAAATTTATTTATTTTATAAATGTGATTTGTTGAAAATGACATATAAAATATTTAAATTGAAAAAATTTACAAAATATCACTCTCGTTGTTTTAAATATCTCTTTTTGTATACCCATAGGTAAAATAAGAAAGATGTCAATTAATACTTGTTTCTATATTGATCGTAATGAATTCATTTTGATGATAGTAATTATTTTATAATTTTTAGTAATAATCTAATGACCTTAAATTCTTATGCATCAACGATATAGTATTTCTTCAATTAATAAAACATTTAAATAAATGATATTAAATATATTAAAAGTTAAAAATTAATGAATTTATATATCCTATGACGTTTTTGGAACTATTTGGCATATAAAAGTGTTTTTAAATAATTATATTTTAATTAACCATTTTTATTTAAGTAATTAATGTCAAATTAAATGTCTAGTGGTAAAAATGAAGTTAATGATATTTTATAATAAATAATATTTTATTAAATGATATAATTTTAAAATATATCATGTTTATGAAAATTAATGGGAAATAGGTTCAAATATCAACAATGGTCCGTTAATTGGTCTTCTTTTATTTTATAGTAACAGTTTTAACCCATAAAGGGTAGAAAACATTAATATTACAATAATTGTAAGAAGGGTTGATAATGGGTTAAAACAAAAAGATAAGGGTAAAAATTTGATCGAAACATACGAAATTTTATTACATGATATTATTTAAATTCATTATTATATTATCTACTAATATTATTAACATAGATTAATTTGGATTTCAAAATTTTATATATTAAATTAATATTTTAACAATTTTTGAAACGTTCCCCTCCCCTAAATCATTAAAGAAAGCATGTCCTTTCTATTATTTACACCATTTTGATCCTCCTATGTCAATTAAAATATGTTAATTTCACTTATTTTCTTAACTAGTGCAACATCTCAAAAAATTAATGAATAATAGATATTATTATCTATGTATATTTATGAATTAGATAGTGTTTTAGAGGCTTAAAATGAGAATAAATCCAATCTTATGCATGGAATACACTAATATTTTTAAAAGATTGTTTTACCGCCTTTTGAAGGAAAACCATTTTTAAATCAAAATTATGACAATTTTATAAGCCCTATTTGTCAAAATAAACTTATTTTTTGTGATTGGGATATTGAAATTTACATTGGAGTATTTTTTGGTATTTTTTCTGACAATGTTTATTTTTTAATGAATAGTGATAAATACTGCATTTTACATCAATACTGATTTTTGATATAATTTAATTATATGGATATATTATCTTTTTAATTGGTCTTAAAGTGTAATTAGAATATATTTTTACCATTTAATCCAATTTTGGTCATTAGAATTAATTTCACTTTTGAATTGGGCATAACCAAGTGCCAAACTTTTCATAGATATTGTTTAAAAAAAACCGCTATTTGTTTTGACAACGGGAAATAATTTTAAATTCATTATTGAAATTTCTATGTTTTTAATTTGGTATAATGGATTCCATATTTTTAATCATAAGGTCCAAATTATGTAATTAATACTCTTTTGTTTTTGGACTTTATGAATAGTAATGACTTTAATTATCTTTAATTATCTTGATTAATTAGTAATCGGGTTGTAAAGGATAATAAAATAATATCATAATAATAACAAATGACCCCAACATGTGTTCTAATGCTACTGGTTGGGTCTTTTACAAACATGTGTTTCCTTGTGCCAAACTTTGGGACCCCATGGAATCACATTTGTGTGATAGTGACTTTTTATCTTTTTATTTTTAAAGAAAGTTAAATATAACAAAGTATGTAACACCTAAGTAAAACAATTTTAATTTTGTCTAAAGAAAATCTATCTTAGACTATAAATATTTATTGGAAAGATAAAAATATTTCCTACAGCATAGTATTTTTTTTATAAATTTTAGACATTAAATAAATTAAATTACTTATGACATCATGATGATGCAACGATTACCTTACTATTTAACGATTTAAATAAAGTGAAAACATAATGTAAAATCTAAGACCTACAATTGTCAAAAACCTATTGGATGGTTATATTTCGAACTCTTATCACCTTATCCTCGAAATATGTCAATGTGGGACCTTTAAAATCTGAAACTCATTTGAAAATAAAGTAACATTTTATACCTTTCCAAGAGTGCCCCTCCTCTCCTCTTATAAAAGGCCCCCACCTCTACCTCCTTACCCACACCACTCAAGCCTTTGGCTTGGATAATCTCTTCTCATTTTGTCTCTCCACATCCCTCTCCTCATCCTAGAATCTTCACCTTAGGCAGGAAGCTCTTCAAGAACCCTTTAGGTTCAAACCAAAGGGAGTTACCTGATTTAAAGGTAATGTCTTCACTAGTGTTCTTTTGTTTTATTTTGCCTCTCAACCCCCTAAACTCTTTTTATTCATTTATTTTGTAAAAAACCAGTATATTAAATATAAAATGATGTTTTTATAAGAAGGATTCGACCTAAACTCACACACACCTACATCTAATGGTTAAAGAACATACGGTTTCTATGGATGTCGAATTTCTGCCTCACGAAACGATGATTGTTCAACACTCATATAACACCTTTAAAGGTGGACATTAAGATGTAACTATATTTATATTTGATATATAATATGTTTATGTTTTACTTATGCTTATTTATTTTTTATTTATGGCATACCATTACGGTTTCCATTATGGGTAAATGCGATATCTTCATTTTAGGAAGTGCGGACTACCGCCACCTCAAAGTGATTTGATTCGTTAATACCATATGTGGTACGTATAAAGGATATATTTAATGATATTATTTATGATTCCATAATGTATTTATAATAATATTATGTATCATTATGTATTAATTCAATTAAATATGAAATATAAATGGAATTAGCATTCATGCGTATGTACGACTTACCATCTCCATGAAAGGTGAATTTCATTTCTTACCTCTAAATGTTATGTAATATTATAAATTCATGTATATACTGGATATATATGATATATATGATATCTAAATATGAGTATAATTTTGGATATAATGGATATATTACCCCATGAACAACTTGTAATTATAAAGAGTTTATTTTTGACTCAAGTACCAATGATGGACAAAATGACCATTATTATTTTAAATAATTACATAGTGTTCATAACATGGTAATAAGTTATATAAAGGGAATAATGAACTTGAAAAAGGTTATTATGAAAGTAGAAATTAACTCATGTTTATTATTCAGGAGGTTAAAAAATGATCGAGTCAAGTCGGACCCAAGGTATGGGACTTCGTCTCAATATCCTTTCATTGAGGCATAGTTTGTTTTATACACAACTTTCTTTTATAAGGTGTATAAACCCCATTGACTTTTACGTTTACTCAAAAGAAATCTTTTTTATACGACGCTTTTACTAAACAACAAATGGGAATGTTTTTTTCCGTATGTATACGGCGACAATTACTTCTCTGCCACCGTGACGATTATTTGAGTTTCGACTTCCTCTACAAGACATAACATTTTAATAAAATGAAATATAAATACCGTGCTTTATTTTTATTTAATTTTGGTATTGAAAATGGTTTTCATAATGTTTTTATTATATCAATGTGTTGTATTGATATCTTGTGATTGAAATGTGGAAATGATATGTTTCCTTTATGCATGTTTTATGTGATACGATTATGTTATAGTTCTTGGGAATTGTTATGAAGATGGGTGGTTAGTGATAAACTAAGGGTGGGTGAGCCCGATATAGCTCTCTAATGCATTGGGTAACGCGAATGGGTTAAACGTTAAGGTTTCTCCTAAGCGATTTAGGGAATATACTATGATGGGTATTCCAAACGTAACCATGAGGGTTACTCCCTACGTAAGAATGTTATGAATGCCTCAATTTACATTTATGTTTTATGATTTCTATGAGTTATTCATAAATATTAGGATTTCATGAGGTATGTAAAAGTGCTTATGTTTTATGAGTAAATTATGATTTCATTGATTCTTATGTATAGATGTACTAATGTTTTCTTTACCTATATTTGTATCCCTTACTGAGCTTTTTATGCTCATCCCAAGTTTTTGAAATGTTTTTCATAGGTCACGGGAAAGGTACATGATATGATGATAGTATCAAGGAAGTGTCAGGAAAGAAACCATGTTTTGTTTTAAAAATGTTTCCGTTGATGGGAAAAAAAGAATACTGACTTTTATGTAACCACATTGTTTAAATGTGGAATGTAATGCGTGATTTAGGATCTAATTCTCTAAAACTCTAGGCCTGAAAAGACCCTCAATGCGTTTTCATAAAATAACTCAAGATTATGTCATGTTTAAGGCTGGGGCCTTATAACAAGACACATTTTTTTAGATATAAGTATTCTGAAAAGACATGACATATATCCTTTAAGAGGATATCTAAATGATTCATTTTAAATAATAGGTAATCACAATACCCATTCATTTTATTTTTAATTCATCTTTTAGCTCCACTAAATATGTTATATTATTCATATAATATTCACTTTAGTGTCCTAAATATATTAAAATTTTATTATGATTTTGAAAATTCCTTTATTTTCCATATTTCAATCAAATTGAATGTGAATGTATCACTAATGAATACGTATGAGTTTCCATCTCCACGCAGTAATACAATTCATTATTTGTCAATATATTTTATGGAAGGTTATTGTGATGGGTTTATATAAAATATTAACATAGATTCCACTATACTGGTAATTTTATTTATTCCACCAAAAGGTCCCAAGAGTGCCTCTCCATACGACAAATGCTACCAACTAACATAAAGTGCCTAAGTTTTGTTTATGGAGAAGCAATGAACTCATATTAGAGTAGACAATAGGGAAAATAACACAAATCATCCAAATAAATAAATTTACATAGTTCATAATTAGTAAATAAACTAAAATAAAATTATGTTGTAATAAAAAATTAAATTTAGTAATGTCATAATCATCAATGTCATATATACAACACTAGTCACCCACATGGTCGACCAAATATAAATGAGTTCATAAAAGAAACAGAGATAATTATACAAGGCCCCACTACTAAATATGAGCCAGACCACATAACTGGTATCTAGAAACTATCAAAATTCTCTATTATGGTCATAATAATTCACTTGATCATCTCTACTAGATTACGCTACCCTAGGTCTCATCCCTACCATCATTTATCTATTATCAACCTGAAAGAAGACATATAGTCATCACACACATCGAGGCTAATGTATAGGGTGTGAGAAATAAATCTATGTAGGTCACCCAAAATGACGAACCTATAATATAATTTCATATGTGAAATAGTATGCAATATGATAGGCCTAGTTGAGAAACATTTCAAAATGATATATAAAATAAGTAATGTTAAACAATAGTCAAACCATATGTCTTTGATCCTGATTAATTGGAAAAAGTGTTATCATGTAAATATATATATATATATACATACGTATTATAAGTAATATATATATATATACATATATATATATATATACATTAGTAAGGTGAAAAACAACATGATCCACAAGACAACTGATCGTTGGGTCTATAATCCAGATTGACCAAGAATCCAATTAATAAGGAATTGACATGGATGTGATTCCGCTCAAGGAATGTATAATTATTTGATCCTTTGGTTTCTGATATTTTTCAAGACACCTACATTATAATTTTCCAGTAATGTCTCAGAGAAATCTACGTCACCATGGGAGGATACAAGTCTAAACCTTGGCATCACTATAATCTCATCCAATCACTATAAATAAAGGATTTGATATAAAAATTAGACACCCTATAGATATGGATCATTTACTTACTAAATAATACTATGACCCTATGCATGAAACCATGGAGTCTGTCTATAATGAAAAACATGCATTAAATAATTCGTTTTCCTTGTGGTTCCATCCGAGGAATTCTTACTTGGGAATCCAAGTATCACTCAATGAATATATAATTCACCTTACCTATGACTCAATCCTGGGAAAACATATATGGGAATCAAAATATAAATCATGTATTTTATTATCCATATTCTTTATGAGTCCATCGATGTAATTACAATAAGGAAATTCAAGTATCACTAAAATTATATATAAACTGCTTTCCCTATGAGACTGTCCAAGGAATTTAGTACAAAGTAGCTTAGTGTAACTCAATGAATATATAATCCACTCAACCTATGATTCTATCCACAGAATTCCATGTAAAGATGATGAGTATCAAGAAATGTGTATTATAATATGTTGAATCCCATGAATTACCTCTTGGAAACCATATCGTATAATAGTCTATCAATAGGGGATCAGAATTTAGATACTAGTATGTACCTATAATCATCCCAAACCAATATTTCATCATTCCATACTCATCATCCAAATACCATGAAGAACCTATCAAATCACATCAATATCATCAATAACCTGTTGAATTCATAAATAAGGGAGTGATCAGGGATGAACGACTCATCCAACCACTAATGTCATATCCCCTTGGGCATACAAGATCAGTATGGGTGATAATGTTACACTTGCTACCATCTATACCAAAACCCGTAATGCACTAGTTCTTGCAAGGCAAAAAATCATGGCACCCAGTGGTTCCCTCATGTCATAACACTGTATAGGAATCCTACTTGGGATCCATAATTTCAATACATTAGAAAAGGTTCCCCTATTGAGATCATATAAGTCATCACATAAGAAGTTTCATCCTATAACGTATCCTTATAAATATTATAAATAGGAAGATGAATCCTATGTGGAATTCCATGAAATATTAAAAAAGTATAGGTATCATACTATATATTCTCTATGTCAGAATAAAGGTGAAGTAATCTTACAGGGGGAACACAGAAAGATTTATAAGTTATATTCATGATATATGGGATCCTCTATGTTATAAGATAGGACATCCACTTGTAATTAATGGTAAATTATTTGAGCATCATACTTGGTAGATGGATCATAGCCCATCTCAGATCAAGGGTCTCACTCTCAGTTTATCCGAATAACCAGCCAATCTATCTCCCTCTTAAGAGATAACAGAATATAGTTATTAGGGAAAGAACCACCCCATTATATCTCATTCTCTTTAAAAAACATTTTACGAGTCCTTAAATCACTCTATGATTTCACCGTTGTGATCTTTATAGATAAAACCTTCAATATTTAAAAATCATGTTCCCAATATTGGCTATGGGGAATGATGTTAAAAAACCATAAAATGGGGATCAAGGTAGGAGTACATAGTGTGTATACCATAGTACATGATTTGTACCCTCAAAGCCTCACCTATGCATATACTCCAGCTGGACATGGAATCTATAACCCATTTACATGGTGTGTATTCCAGGTACATGTCATTTTCCCTTCATGAGGTACCTACTAATGTACCACATATTGCAAGTCCATATATATTGGTTTAGCTTTGTACCTCTACTGTGTGTGTGAACCACTAGAGGTTTGTTTATATAGTTTACCCAACCAAGAGACCTTACATAGGCTTTCTGTCCACATAATGGGCTACCTCTCCATGTAATATTACATGTCATGAACAGCGATTACATGATATATACATCCAAAATAAATCTTCTAGGAATTTTCATAAAAAACGACATTTGTTACAAAACTAAATGTCATGTCATTAGGATTTCATGAATAGAAACCCCTTCAATCGCCCCAAAAGCCTATTGTTTCATCAAATGTTATAGAAAAACTATCTTCAGTGATACGTAATCATAAATAGGTATTGAAACAAGAAATTATAAAATATACATGGATTAATTTCATAAACATAAAAATAACCTACCATTGGGTGGAATGCTCTAAAGCATCATTAGTATCCATGGTCCATGTTTGTCACACAAGGATACATCTCCTCCTAAGCTCTACATTTGGCACTCACTTCCCCTACCTATCCATTTTATCTCTCAGACACATGAAATAATAGGCCCAAGGGGGAATGTGTGAGAATAAAATGGTAGGATAAATATTTAATGAGGGAAAGAAAAAGAAGAAAAAAACTAAAAATAAAATGAACAAGAAAATAGGGCTCAGAACCTAACCCATTTCATGACATGATTTTATGCCTTTCCTCGGAAAATCACACAATTCAAGACTCAATGAATGTTGAATAAACTAAATCCAATGATTTTTTCAAAATATATACTCAAATGATCTTGTACAAATAAATTAATATTTAATTAAACATATATTAAATATTAATTATTCTATGGAAATTAAAATAGGATATATTTACACAAAACTCATATCCTAGGTTAAAATCTCTATTTTGGTATCAATGAAGTTGTATGAATAATTATAAAAGATAATATGATAGGGAAAATCATTCACTATACCCATAACATGAATTTGAAACCAAAAAAGTATATCTTTATGCAAAAAAATCCTATCCAAAAAAACACAGGCCCTTAAAAACTCCCAACCATGACCCTTCTCATCCCTCAGAAGCCTTTTTGGCCAAACATAGTCATGCTATATTCTCAATCAATTGTACAACTATTCCATCTTTAACACCCAATAATATTTCTCTCAATGTTAACAACTCTTCCATAAGGGAAGAATTTTAACCATGACCATTTTGATACTTTCCACGAGAAGGGTATCATTATTATTGCCTCATAACTGACATATAATACAAAACGATTTACCTCCATCCATCACTAAACACATTGAATAGGTTGGAAAAATCCAGTCATACAAGGGAACCAAGGCAGATGCATCAAAACTTCCCGTACTCCCGATTCCGAAGAACATTTTCCACCCAAAATTGAAGATTTCATCTTAAAATGAGGGTATTTACCCTCAAATTGGAAAATAAAAAATCTATAATATATATCTTACCATTTACCACTCATAGATCATGAAATAGATTTTTTTTCTTAATGAAACTAGAAAATATAATTAAAAAGGTCTCTGAAAAGATGATGCTCTCTCAATGTATGTATGGTAATATGTAAATAAATTGAATAATCATCAATAATGGAGAGTATTATAAGATTATATCTCTATGATTGTATTTCCCTATCATTATCCAAAACCTCATAAAATGTTATACATATACCATTAACCTACTCTAGACACCACATCTCCTAACAATGTCTGTAAAAGTCCATAAATAGTTAAACCATATCATTGTCAGTTGATTTATTCTCATGGTCTCATTTACCAAAGTGGAAAATTTACCATTTAATAAATATTATTAACAAACTATCCGAGCATCATTTCATTTAATATATTTTTACTTATCTTAAACATGGATCTTCCCAGATTTATATATAATATGGTACCATGCATAACTGACACATACCAACATCACCCACCTCACATTCTCATAAGTTTTACATAACAAGGTCAATACGACAATACTACATGAGACATCGTTATCATTAAAGAATAACATCCCATGGAACCACTATTAAAAATTGAGAACCTCTCTCATTTTTGGATTACTTACATGATTTCCCATCACATTCGATTGTTTTCTAAAATTTTAGCATCAACCCTTCAACTACAAGTTTCATGGGATAGGAAGATGAATTTTTATGCATGTCCAATCCAATCTCGAAACACAAGAACAATAGGTTCCTTTTTAAAATCATAATTAATCAATATAATTATATCACAAAACATGAGAACCATTCAAGCATTGGTATTATAACAAGAATACAAAAAAGTCATTCATTGAAAAGGCATCTATAAAACTAGGCCAACATAGCTCATAGGTTTCCCTGAAACAAACAATATATATCCCCTTTCAAGGGTTTGAGTTAATAATATTATACTCTAGGTCTTCCCCCAAGCCCTAAAAATCAATACTCATATGAGGGTTACATGTTTCATCCACCTAGAAATAATTTGAAACTTTTCATAAAGGACACATATCATGGGGATTTATCAGAACACACATCTTAGTATAAGGTATCTAACATTCCTGATGACGCTCTCTCTAAAAGTGGTAAATAAAACATCATTCTATAGGGGTAAAAACAATCAAGCATAGAATTTATTAGTCCTTGATCCTCTTCGAGCATCCTCAAAAGATACATCCCCCTTGGATTGTCATGACATGAATGTAGAAATAAAAACAAAATAACACTCACTATAAAAACAAATATGGTAATACCCTATTATGATCTATTACAATATAAATGTCTATGAACCAACCTGAATCAGACATAGAGACCAGAGTATGTCACTATAAACAAAGGAATTAACTACCACAAATGACAAATGCGGGAATTAAGTACTTAAAAAGAATCACCGTAATGATTTGTGTCATATTATAATCACACAATTCAGTTATGTATAATTTTATTCGGAGTTATGATTGAAAAATCAAACATTTTGTTACAGATACATTAAATAACTGATCCTGAGAAACAATGATGTAAGTGTTTAGAACAATTGGAATAATTTTCCCTATAATCCTAATATTATCTCTACTCCCCTAGGACATGAGGAATGAGTCATCATCCTTACCATAAATTGTCTCACTGTAGATCCACAAGACCTTATATCAGAATGATATATATACAAGTGATCACAATTGAGTAGAATGAAAACAATAACCTATATAGGAAAACACCATTTAAGTTATTTATAACAATTTATAAAATTTACCAATAACATCAATAATAATCACATGATATTGGGACTATAATATGTGGTCCCAATGTACCAAATATGATGCATGATATTCCTCCTTCATTTGTTGGACAAGAATAAAAATCAATCATCCGACTCTCTCTAATGGAATAGTAGCTATAAATACATAAATAGAACCTCATTAGTGGATCAATATCCATAAACCCATAATAAAAAAACACAAAACATATGTGTCACACGATGTAAATATCATATTAAAATGTGACATCAAAAATCAAGAACAGTAAATGCATAACCATGGAAATAAAAAATTCCTACTAGAATAGGTGTTCTCAATGACCTAGTAGGATATCCCTCATTTTTTCTGACACATTCATAAAATTTCTATCTACTATATAACAAATAGTAATACATGAGAAATTTAATATCTATGATACCAATTTATAACATCATGACCTAGAAGTCACTAAACTGGTACTCTGATCTGGTTTTCCACGAGGCCTCAAGCGCGCCTCTTCATATGCTAGAGGTAGCTGATTTGTAGTGAGGGTTAAGGTGTGTTCATAGAGAGAATATTCACTCATTCGGTATAAAAAATAATGAAAATAATCATATATCATCCAAATAAAAAAATAAAAAGTGTGAGGAACAATTAAATAAACTGAAATAGAATAATGATTTAATAATAAATTAAATGGTGAAAAGGCATAAACGATCATATCAAACATACAACATTAATCTCCAATTTGTCTAATCACATACACAATAGAACATAAATGAAACTTAAATAAAATAAGGGGGATACACTACTAACTCATACCCGGAACACATACATGATCTCCTAAAACATTAAAACTCCTCCCTCCCAATCCTAAGAATCAATACAAGAATCTTCACTCAATCATGCAACCTTGGCTCTAATAACTACCATCAAGTATAAATGATCAACCTAAAAGAACACATAATATCTTCATGAAAATTGAGTTTCATGTATAGGTGTATGATGTAAATCATATTAGTCCACCCCCAATGGTGAACCATTAATCTATTTTCATAAGTTGTTTCTCAATAAATATATACATCCTTTGTGAGATATAACAAAAAATTCTTAATCAAATAAATAAATGGAACCCACAATTGACCCCTAGGTCTACGGTCCAGATTAATTGGAAAAATATCCATTAGGTATGTATATTTATATGTGTGTACATATATTATCGTAAACATATATATATACATATATACATATATACATACATGAGTAGTGTAAGAAAACATGAAAAACAACACAGTCTATCCTTTGGTCCATAATCCCAATCAACTAGGAACCTTGTGAATATGGAATTGAGCATGACGTTATTCCAATCAATATGTGTATAATCAGTCGATCATAGGGTTTGTAATTCCAATTAATAATTCTTACTTTTCACATTTTTTAAATGTATCTATAAAAGGTATGTCACTACTAGAGAATACATTTCCAAACCCATGTATCACCTATACTTTCCTCTGATCACTATAAATGAAGGATTATGGGTATAAAATTGAAATCATATAGTTTTGGAACTATTACTTATATAAATTAAACAGCAACCATAGGAACATGACCAAGGATTCCATGTATGGAGAAAAAAGCATCATATAATTAATTTTCCTTATGATTTTATCCTAATAATTCCTTCATGGGAATCCAAGTACCACTCAAAGTGTATTTAATCCATCTACACTATGAGTTAGTCCATGTAATTCATTCATGGGAATCCATGTATCACTCAAGGCATATATAATCCATCTTCCTTATGAGTTTTTCCATGGAATTACTACATGGGAATATAAGTATCATTCGAGGATTATATAAACCACTAACCTTATGAGTCTACCCAATCCATTTTGTATAAATAATATGTGTATCACTCAATTTAAATATAAACAATTATCACTTTGAATTATTCAAATTTATTCCATATATAGAATCCATTTGTCAATAAATGTGTAATATAATTCATTAGAACCCATAAATAATCGTTGGGCATCAAAATAGTATAATAGTTTAGCCAAAGTGTCTCAAAAGGCAGATCCTAATAATTACCTTTGGGAATCAAAAATATATATCACATCATACAAAGATCTTAGAAAAAATACTAGAAAGAACATATGGAATCACAATTAAATCATCAATAACTTGGTTAATTCATAAATAATTGAGTGATGGTGGCCGTACTCCTTTGTCCCCAACTACTGTTATATACAATTAGAATTATAAGCTCAGTACATGTTCTAGGGTGTCACCTTCTACCATCTCTACCCAAACCCATAACACACTAAATCAGGTTTAGTCAAACATTGGGGTTCCCCCTAGGACCCTCAGGTCATAACACAGGAGATGAATCCTACTTTTAATCCTCAAATTCTATACATGATATAAGGTTCATCTCTTGGGATATTATATGTTGATATAGTTGAATAAAAAGTCTTTCAATCTACTTTTTATTCACTTATTTATGGAAATAAAAAACTCTTTTTTAAAAAAATATTTCATGAACATCATTTTTCCTCAGTTTTTCATAATGTTTATTTAAATTACCGAATATATAATTTATTCTATTAAAAAATTAAAATGAACTTCTATTATTAAATATGACCCATCAGACTATAGGTGTTCTTGATGCCTCAGAACAACTAATATTATAAATTATTTTTAGAATTATGTCTTTTCTATCAGAATAAAAAAATTCTTGACCATCAGACTGACATTGTTATCAATGCATCAGTCTCACCTTTGTTCAATTTATTATTTTGACAAATAATGATGAAATTACATTGCACTATATATTTTTTATAATCATATTATATGGTTTTTTTAATATAAAAAAGAATAAAAAATATTATTATAACAGTTTTAAACTAAATTACTTCAATACATGATATGTATACATTTCAAGTTCAAGATATAGATCATTATGAGTTTTCAATGTTAAACTTGTTTGGGGCCATTGCTGGTAAATAAAAAATATGACCATTAGGATATTTCCTATAAATAACATGTCACTTTAAGAGTTGGGAGTTGATAAATTTATAACTCAAATTGTCTATGGATTTCTCATCATGAAAACCTTATTCCTATTATTTTTAATTATTTATAGTGTCGAAGTTATAAGGAATCCTTGTAAGGATTTTATATTCCTCAAAATGTTTTTCTTTATTATTCATTGTCAAATAGAGGGAATCGTCCAGGTATTCTAGTTATATGAATATGGTGAACCTGATTCATCTGATCGAGGGATTCCATTTCTAGGAGAACAATGACCAATCATGGTATTCCAATCTTCAGTGGATAAAAATTTGGATCCATGATGATCTTTATATTGATGGGTTTATAGTAAGAAAATAAGGTCTATAAACTAGGTACAAAAATATGGATTTACTTATTCAGGATTTATGACAACCATAGATCTTATGATTAGAGGGTAAATTATCTTATTGTAGATTTTAAGTATTTCTTACATTTATAGAATTTCATATTAATTTTGATAAATGTTTCACATTATTTTATGAATGTGTAATATAATCTTATTTCAATAAATATATTTCTATCAATCTAGTAATCTGTGTACTTTGAGACCCATAACACTACAATATAATCAAACACTTTCTAATTTTGATTCCAAAACTCTGATCATTGGACAATATGTGGGTATGATATTTTTTCCTTAATAGGAATTGTGTATTATTTAGTTTAATTTTTAAACTAAAATTCACCCCCCTATGGTAGAAATCGTAAACTCTTATGATACAATAATTGGTATCATTGGAGTTTCAACAAAATATTTTGTTTTTTACATAAATTATCAACTAATAGATTATTAGTTTTTTTATATACTATTTGTTTATTAATTTGTATTAAACAAATTTACAATTTTAGAAAAGAGTTTATATTATTTATAAGAGGATAGGATTAAATGTTTTAACCATTCTAATTCTGAATCTATGAAGACAACCTATATTTTATGTTACTAATTTTGAGTACCGGAAAGAACAGAAGAAAAATTTTGTTATAAATACTGGTTTTGATAAAAATTTTATATTAACTATTGATTACAAGATTGTTAATAATAAATTTACTACCGCTAATCCTTAAAATATGAAATAATATCAACTAAATTATAGTGTAAGGAATACACTTTTATGTTCTGTTACGAGGAATATATGTTGCCAAATTTATTCATTTGAAAATGAAAATAGAATATGGAAAAATATTTTAATCAATAACTTTGAAACATCCTAATATATTGATTATAGAAGAGTTGTAATGAGATAATACTATCAAGCTTTTGATTTCTTACTAGGAGAATCTTTAGAAAATATTCATCAAAGATTCAAAATTACTTTTAATAGTTTAATATCTCTTGAAGATAAATATCTAAAAGATATATTATTGGTTGAATATAATATAGAAATAATTTGTAATGAGTTAAAACCCAAAAGGATATCTTGGGATGAAACAAGGAATATTTTTAATCTATCTCTAGATGATCTTATTGGAACTCTCTTACAATACGAAGGTTGTTTGAAAAGTGATGCTGAAAAAAATGGAAAATAAGAATGGTGGAGTTTCTTTTACAGTAATGTATAATGAGCATGTTAAACATTAGTCAGCTATGAATTTTGTGAAATATATAAAGAGGATGATTTTGATTTTTTAATCAGAATCTTGTTGTTTAGAGCTGACATGAAATGAGTTAGTAAATCTTTCTAGAAGGATGTCACAAATAGTTAAGAAGAATGGAATTCAAAATATATACCAGGAAAGAAAAATGGATAATAATTATAGTAATGATTCAACAAAATTTATATTTTATACATGTAATATGGTAGTACACATTCCACCAGTTGTTAAACAAGTGAAAATTAATGAAAAGAAATAGATAAATATAGATTGAAATTCTTAGAAGTACACAAAGGAGGAAAGAAAAAAGTTTTGGAATGCTTCTTAAATAATGATTATCAGTGGTGGATACATTAACTAAGATAATTATTTGGATATTGGATCTTTTGGATATAATATTATTGGTCTTTTTTTGAAAATCCCAAAGGTGAATAATTGTTTCATTGAAAGTTACAAACAATTGATTCCCTTAAAAATGTTTATTTAAATAAAAACTATCCAGATAGTGATAATGTGAAAAATTCCACATCATATGATGAAAATTATTCGCCATCTTTTGAGGATAATACTCTAAAAAGATATGAATAAGTATCTAGGTTTTATAAACTATTATAAAATAAAAAATTTAATGTTTTTTAAATAATATTATAATTCCCAAGAAAAACATTTGAATAAAAACTCAATAATAACTACACAAAATAATGTGATATCAAAACATTATATATATCATGATATAGCTAATATTTAAAAATAATTTTTTTAAAGATCATGGAAAATATATTTCTAAGAAAATTTGTTTACAATTAAAAATGTTCTAATATTTACATCTATGAGGATGAATACATAATTGTCATAATAAAGTATAAAATTTATATTTTAAAGTAACATTCATCGAAAGCTTACTACTAGTATATAAAAATATAATAAGAATTATGAAAAATACCTCTTACTTATATTTTTGGAATGATGTTTAACTTATAAAAATCTATTTTTATTAATTATTATTTTGTGCCAAAAAGTGCTCTATTTTTCATAATGTTTTAAAGTGGTAAACATTAAGAAAAATGTGATTTAAAAAAATTAAATCACTAGTTTTTAATAATATATATATTTTGAATAAGTAAAATTTTCTTGTGGAATTAATGCTGGAAAAATGGGGCAACAAAAGATTTTATTTTCTTGTAATACCTAACCAACTAAGGATTGGGTTCCAAAAAACAGATATTTTTATTTTCAGGAAAATAATGAAAGTACAAAGAAAAATAAAATTTGGGAGATAGATAGTGTTTTTATATACATATGACAATAATCAAGGATTTATTTAATAATATTATAGATAAAACATATGGAAAAGTAACTTTTGCAGATAATGAACGATGAGAGATTCTTTGTATAGATAATAGTGCTCTAGTTGGAAAATCCATAATTTCGAATTGTTTATTTATTATAGGATTTAAGAAAAACATTTTCAAAATAAGTCAATTATGTGGTTAGGGTAATATTTTAAAAATTATGAATGAAAAATATAGCATACATAGTTCATAGGATGAATTTATTCTCTCTACCAATCAATTTAAGAATTTTTACACTTTAAATATAAAGACTATAAGAGAAAAGATCAACCTTTCCTTAGCGAAATGAAAGACCAATAGTGGTTATTCCATAGAATTTTCAGACATTTTAACCTTATAACATTAGATATGTTGACTATGAAATGATATTCTATGGATTTACAATAATATTGGTTTGATTCTTCAAAATATTTTGACCATTTTTTATTTTATAAGAAACCTATGTCGCATTTTAAATCTATTAGTGAAGTATCAACATATCATTCTTTAAATTCAGTGCACATTGAATTACTTTATCCTAGAAAAACTAGAATTATTAGTTTAAAATATTATTTATAAATTTTAGTTGATTATTAAACTAGATACACACTCATCAATTTTCTATCAAGAAAATATAAAGCCTTTAGTTTTTGAAAACATTTGTATCTATAGTAAAATTTTAGAAAACAATATCCTTGATAGAAAGTTTTAGTAATCATGGTGGATAATTTTTAAATTATCATATTGAAACATTTTTTAGTAAAGAAATTTATTTTTGTCTTGGAAACTCAATGGGAGTGGAAGTTCGGGCCCTTCTCTCATCTTTGATGGTTTGTAGGAGGTTGGGTTTTTGTGTGGCTGAGATCGAATCCAACTCCGAATTCCTTTTGAGGTATTTTCACAGATATTATGAAATCCCTTGGGTTTGGACTTATCTTATTCGATGATGCCAAAAAGAGGCTAATCAGGGGTGCATGGTTCATCATAGTTGGAGGGAGGCTAATTTTTCAGCTGATTCACTATCTCAGGATAGTAATAAGGATAAGGAACTTTTTATTTATGATAGTTTAGAATCTCTTCCCATTGAGTGATAGATTTTAGTATAAGGGGATGTATAGGGTTAAAACCCATTCTACCTCCCTAAAGGTTTTGTGCGATGTAATTTTCCTTTTCTTAATCATAAAAAATAAGTTTCAGTCAAAGTATTATATATAACATTTAGGCACCTAAAAATCCATAGGGAAATGGTTTAGTTGAAATCGTAAATATATTTAATAATGTGATTACTAGAAACATGCTGATCAAATTCACTATTTCCAAAAAAATGATCTGAAGTAGTTAGTACTTCCTATTGTACAATATAGTGTGTTTTAATTAGTCCTTTTATTAAAAAACTGCTTATGAGTTGTGGATAAGAAGAAAACAAAAAGTTTCTTACATTATTGTTTTTGGATGCAATGTATTAATATTTAATAATAAAGATAAATTACATAAATTTTCTTGAAAATATTTAGAAGGAATAATTTGATATAATTCCACAACTTGTAAGGATTGTAACATTTTTAATAAAAACAATTGTATTTGGAGTGGGATGGAGAATCACTGGGTGATTTTGTTTCGATGTTGAACCCTGCAAACCATTGATCTCCCCTTCGATTTTGCCTAATTCTTTCATGGATAGATTCTATCTGTAATGATAATTTTCTCCCGAGGGAATGAATCATGCATTTAAATATGTTGGAATGTTGGGAACAGACCCACGCAACCAGGAGATTCTACATCGACCAAATATACTCTTTTCGTGATGCACTCAAAGTCTCGGATTTGTGTAGCATGAATGAGACAAAACCTCTACTCTTAGAAATACTAGACGATGGTGGTTTCTTTATTGAAGCTGATCCGGATTCCCTTCATCAAATAGATCAGAAGTGTAAGTATTCAGTCCTCAGCTGAGCCTCATACAATAAAGGTGATCATCCTTGGCACTTAAATGATCATACATCTAGTATTTCACAATTCTAGGGCTTATTTAAGTGGAATATAGTTTGAATCGGTAAAGACTACTATAACATAGTTTTCAACATGAATGAAGAACAAGAACAGGTATAGAAAACTGGAAATTTAAAACTACATCTTGGGTTTCATAGAATCTCTGATTGGGATGTTTCCATTAGTCCACATCCACACAGGAACTCAATGACACATATTTGGGTAAGATTACATGACGTGAATTGGGTTTTTTAGTACCTCAAAATACATAATTATATTGATTCATATATTGTATTACCTGTCAAAATTGATCATAGAACCTTAAATGTTGAATTAGGTCTTTTTTCTAGAGTCATGGTTGATGTGAATCTAGACTCATATTTTCCTAATGTTACCAATTCTAGTGATTCTAATTATAAAACTAAAATTAAGGATGAATATGAGAAATAATCCCCATTTTGTGAGGTTTGTAAACTCATAGGATATAACCTCTCTAATTGTAGAGTGGTTAGGAAACAAGAGGATCCCCCACTTATTAATTATTGTATGTAGGCTAGATACAATAAGAAAGGTAAATCACAAGCTGACATACCTGAGACCTCTGGAGAGAAATTAGAAGTTTGGGTTAAAAAACAAATACCTTTTACTCTTAGAAGATAAATCATGTGGAGAATTAGTGGAAGAGGAAGAATATCTTCTCATGGAAAATTACATGGCTAAAGAAATAGAAGAAATGGTCTTTGAGATCATTCATGCTCATCATGAGAATGAAATTAGTGAGAACGGAACCAATTTATCACCTGCTCATCTGTTGAACCCCAATGAAACTATTTTATGTGAAACAGTCCATGTTAAAGTTTCTTACAAGGATATGGAAGTTTCTGAATATATTAACCCTGTTGATGAGAACATGGTGAATTTTTCTCCCAAGGCCATGATCTTGGAGAATATGACCATTCTGAAGGAGAATTCCAGTATATCTCCTAATAAAACCATGGTGAATACATTGGGAAAATTGAAAAAAAACTTCCCCTCTCACTCTGTAGGGACCAACTTCCCATGTAACATGTTTTTCTGATGCAACATATTTGGTTGAACCTTAAGGTAACAAGTGCAATAATGCAAAAGAAGGTACATTTACTCTCCCTCCACTTGCAATTGATAACTCTCAATGCACAAATTCTACAGTTTCATTGCAAGATACCTTTAACAAAACTGCTACTAATGTAGTGCATAGTAGTTCTATTTCAGACATTAATGTTTTTTATTTTAAATTAACTACAATTTCTATGATTATTATGCCCAAAACACCTAAAAAAGTTGATCCTGGTGCTATGGAATCTTCTGATGATTCAGAACCTCTAGTTTCTAATCAAGGAACATCTATTAGAGATGATTCTGTTACATTGGCAGCTTCTCCTGATTCGGTTTCAGAACAGAAAATTAATCTACATTTAGAGACACATAGGGTAAATAATGCGGCCAACTCACCTAAACATAAAATGAGCAGAACTAAACTATCTTTATCCCCTAATATGTTTCCTCCTCCTATGTAGAATATAGTCAGTGGAGTGAGTAATATTACTTCATCTAGCTTGAATATTAATCTCCAAGACAAAAAACCCAAACCAAACTCTTCTCAAGATGTTAGAAGATTAGAGAGGAGGAATGTCTCGGGAGAATAAAAAAATGGGGTTTTAACCAAAATCACAATTCAAAATGAATCTGATATTTAGGAATTTTCAAGGTATTGAAAACTCTAACCCTTTAATTATACATAAGAGGTTTTTGAAAATACATAAGAATAAAATATTTGTTGTATTAGAGCCTAAAGTTAATTTCACTTCCAAATTTATGAACCTCTGCTCTCTCAATTATAATATTCTAGTTTCTTGTAAGGATGGTTCCTCAGTTGATTCTATGTGGATATTTTATCACACATCTCTCCATAATATTACAATTACCTAAAATATTGAGCAATAGTTTACTATTGACTTCTTTTGGGAAACTCAACTCACATTTTGCACGATGATATATGCTAATAAAAGATACCATGAAAGAAGAACACACTGGAATGATCTTTCTATGTTGTCTAAAAACATTCATAACCCTTGGGTTGTGATGAGAGACATTAATAATATTCTCAACTCCAGTGAAAAAAGTGTCCCCTCTCACATACCAATATCATCAAGATTGTTTGGAGCTTCTATTGAAGACAACAATCTGGTTGAACTTTACCACACTGGTGCAGAATACACCTGATACGACACACATTATAACAAATTTTTTACAAGGAAACTTGATAGAGCTTTTGTAAATATGGAGAAACCTAATAAATGGGACGCCATCTCTAGAATCACCCTTCTATGGTTGAATTCATATCATCATCCTATTCTAGTCAATCATCTCATTAAGAACCATAAACCCAGTCTCCCCTTTAGATTTAACAATGACCCATGTATGGATATAGATTTTTTTATTTTGTCAAATATATTTGGGAAACTATGAATCATTGACAAGATATTTTTTCCTGTATCCTCAAGCTTAAAACATTAAAACATGCCCTTAATGGCTGGTGTAGATCTAAAATTAAAAAAATTGACATAGACATTTCTTCATTGTAAATGGAGCAGGTTCATTTACAAACTCATAACAGTAATTCTGATTTTAACCTTGATCCTCAACCTGAAATAAATATTTCCTTGAAACTCAACTCTCTTCTCACATTGAAAGACAACATGCGCAAACAAATTTCCAAAACACAATGTCTCTCTAATGGTGACAGGAACACTAAATTCTATAATTCACCTCAAAGAGTTAGAAAATCCACCCGACCTCTTACTAAGCTTTGACTTGAGGATTTTCTTAGTGACTCAAGGATACCATTTCCAATCATGTTGTCTATTACTTTCATAAAATTTTTGATAGTCTTAATGTTAATATTGAACTTTCTCTTGAAATAATCTTAACTATGTTTGATGAGATTGAAAATGTGTTTCTCTTAAGTAACTATTTAGATCATGAAATTAGAGACACTGTTTTCTGCCAAAATCTTGATAGTTCCCCCAGTCCTGATGGATTTATTAATGGATTCATATAACATCAGTTGGATTCCATTCACTAGGATGTGTGCAAACTTGTTAGGTCATTATTTTGCGAAGGATTTCTCCCTCACAGGATTAATTCACAATTACTTAATTTAATCCCCAAAGTGGGTGATGCCTCTAAGATCTAACAATTTTGGCCTATTTCATTATTAAACACTATCTAAAAAATCATTACCAAGATTATTACTAATAGAAATACCCCAATATGCAATAAAATTGTTTCTTAGAATGAATTTGGTTTTATAAATGGTAGGTCTATTCAACACTGCATTTTCCTTGCCTCTGAATGCACTAATAGCCTAAACAAAACTACTTGGGGAGGTAATGTTTCTATCAATCATGATATTAGAAAATCATTTGATACTATAGATTGGAGTTTTATTAAAAATATTCTGATAAGTTTTGTATTTAATGATACCTTTTTTATGAGAATAAATACCTTCTTTAAATATGCCTCTATTTCCAATTTTGTTAATGGCTCCACAAGGGATATTTGAAATGCCCCTAAGGAGTTATAAAAGGGGACCCTCTCTTGTCCATACTCTTTTTCATTGTTGAATATTGCCTCAGAAGATTTATCACACTTATTTTCAATCAAAATAAACTTAATCCCATCCAGGTTGCCAGAAATCTCAACATCCCTACTCATCTTCTATATTCTGATGAAATCATCTTGTTTCTTCAAGGTGATCAAAATAATATTCAAGTTCATAAAAATTATCTAGCTTATTATGAAGAGGTTTTTGGGCAGTATTTATCTTTGAAGAAGTCACATATTTTAGTTGGGAAAATTTTATCCTCACAGAGAAAAGGATTTATCACAAGCTATATTGGAATTAAAGAAGGTCTCTTCGCCTTCACTTACATGGGGGTTCCTATTTTTTGGGGAAGACCCAAATCCAACTACTTTGTCAGCATTAGTGACAAAAATAGTAATTATCTTTTTTCTTGGAAAGGTAAATCCCTCTCTATGGCTGGTAGAATTTGTTTTTTCTAATCTATCATTGTCTCAAAAATGGTCTATTCTCTTGTGATTTATAAGTGGCATGTCAGTACATTTAAAAAAATTAATACCTACAATAAAAACATCATCTGGAGGGGATGTATCCTTGAAAAGAAACATGTCACCATTCCTTGGATGACCTATTGTAAACCTTTAGATAGGGGGGTATTGGTATTAAAAAACATAAAACTCTATAATGATGCTCTTCAGGATAGTCTTACTTAGAGATTAATTCATAACATCTCTAATGTTATTGACTTCCTCAAACACAAATTTCTCACCACGCTTTAGAAAGGGAACATAAATTATATTACTTCTTCAATCTAGCCTTCCATTAGCCATTCTTTAAATCACATTATGGAAAAGTCTAGATGGATGGTTAATGCAGACTCAAACATGAATTTCTGGCTTGATAATTGGACCAGTACTCCTTTAATTTTCATGCAACCTCATTACTCTCCTCATGAGAAAACAAATTACACTATTAAAGATGTTATTCACTCTCACAGGAATGAGCTCCATTATAGCATTGCTCATACCAATGATAACTACCCCTACACTATCTATCATGACTTTCTAGTCTGGGAGCCGGCTTTAAATGGAATCCTAGACTCAAAAAATTTCTACAAGAAAAATTTCTTTAGAAATGAATCTAACATTCAATGGTTTAAATATTTTAACAAGGCTAGGATCAAGACTACAAGGATCCCTATCATTTGGAATATTTCTCCCAATATATAACCCACTAAAATTTACCTTCAAACTTTTGGTATCCAACTCTATTCTAAATTTCTCCTGTGTTTCCACCATAGGGAAGATACTAACCATATTGTTTTGTCATGTGATACAGTTTCTGCTCTATGGAATTATATTTTTGACATTTTTTACTGTAGTTGGTTTATTCCTGACACGATCTACTCTCTTTTAATGAATTGTTTTGATCATGAGGCTTCTCCGAAAATTAAAAATGTTTTCCTCTCTGATTTTTCTGAGCTCCTGCATGTAATCTGGTATGACAGAAATGACGTTCTCCATAATAAATGCCCATTAAAACTTAATATAGGAAAATCCTAGATTCTCATTGTGGTCTGAGTGGCTGCATTGATTCAGAAGGCCCACTACAATAACTCGGTTGGTGATTTTGATATTCTGTGCAAACATCGGTCTGATGGCCTTTATAGACAACCAAAACACACCTTTGAAGTGTTATGGAAAAATCTGATGCCATGATGGATCAAAGTGTACATTGATGGTTCCTCAAAGGTCAATCTAGGTCATGTAGGTAGTGGTATGATATTTAGATATTTTTCTAATCAGTGTGACAGTTGATTCTTTTTTAGATGTGGTATGGATTTGTAACTGGAAGCTAAAATAATGGGTGTAATTCATGCCGTAAATTGTTTCCTTCAAAAAGGCTGGAGGATTATCTAGACCAAAAGTGATTTGACCACCATAGTCCAAGAAATTTGGAATTGTCTGATCCATCTAGCTTGGCCTCTTAACACCCTTTAGATGAGGTGTCTAGAATCCCTCCTGGAGTTTAATTACATTTCCACTCAGGCCTTTCATTATGAAAACACTATTTCTAATGACCTTTCCAAATAAGGTGTTCACCAGGATTTGACTTGGCTGAATGACCTTCCTCCTAATTTATTTCAGCTTTTTGAAAAATATTGTAAAAAACATATTTCATTTTACTCCTATAAGTTTTTTTATTTTTATATTAAATAAAATGTTCTTTGGTCTTTGACCAAGGCACTACCCTCTTCAAAGAAATAGAGTTTTTGAGGAAACAATACCTGTTAAATTTGATTAAATAGATCACATTATTTTCATACAACCCCAACATACATAATCGAATGCAATTTATAAAAATAATTTCCATCCTATGTTGTAAAGTTATTCCCATAAGGAAATTACTCAAGAATTTGTTTATTATGTTTTACATAATGAATATTTTCAACCTATTGTTGAATAACAGACTTTTGAAAACCAAAAAAATTAGTTGTTTCTTTACTGTCATCCTAGTGATAATATCCTTGGTGATATAGTTCAATCAGTTTGGACTATATTTTCATTAAGAAGTCAAATGGAAAATCTCACATTCTTATAAAAATTATAACCTATGAATCATGACGAGGAATTAAGTGTTAAGGATTTGATATATCAATTCAAGATGAACTTAATTAATTTTGAAGGAATCAAGTCTATAATTTAGTTGAATGGCCAAAACATACACCTATTACTGGAGTAAACGGGACATCAAAAATATATTTAATGAAAATGATTCAAAATTTATATTTAAATATATATTTTTATTCTAAATGTTATAATCAAAATTATGGAATGTACTATGATCAAGTGGCATGACTTGAAACTAGTCGTATGATTCAATCATATGTGGCGTTCTTGAATTTCAAGAAATTTAAAATGTATTTGATGTGTGAATTATATAATTTATATGATTAGGATGATGTTTATCTAGAAATAAAAAATTGTAATGAAATTAAGAAACATCTGGAACATGTTAATAAACATAACACGTTAGTTTATTTTCTTAAACAAGCCCCTGGAGCCTAGTATGATTGGTTGACAAGGTTTTTTTACCAAATCCTTTTTAAGGGAGATTCATAACAAACCATTTTTATTAAATAAGTTAATAAAAATATTATAATTTTTCAAATATATATTAATGAACTTATATTTGGTTCAAATCAAAAAACTATTATACATTCTTTTTTGGATCTTATGAAGTCTGAGTTTTAAATGTGAATATTGGATGAGTTAACATACATTCTAGGCTTTAAAATTTCACAGCATCCAAATGGATCATTTATATCTCAACATAATTATATAAAATATATTCTTACAAAATTATGGTTACAGAACACTAAAAATATTTGTACTCCTATCAAAACCACAAATACATTAGATATTGAATAAACTTAGAGACCAGTTAATCCAAAAAAATAGAGGAATGATTAGAAGAGTACATTACATAACATATATTCATCTAGATTTTATTTTTTTAGTATTATTATGTAAAATATATCAATCCAATACAAAATAATTCACATATTATATATTTTAATTGAATTATTCTCTATCCTAAGGGAACTATAGATTTAGTTTTGTCTTACTCTTCTGAAAAAGATTTTAAACTAAAACATTTTTTTATAACAACATCGGTGGATGTAGAATTGATAGTAAAATTACTTCTCAAACATGTGATTTATTAAGAGAAACTTATTTTCATGGTCATTTAAGAAAAAACACTGAGTAGAACATCCTACTACTAAACCTCAATATATGGTACCTAGAAGTTGTTGTACTCATGTGTTGTGGATCCAACACACACTCACGGAATATGGAATAAGTTTTACTAAAACCTAAATTTTTTGTTAAAAACATGTTTCATTTACCTAATTAAAAACCTATAAAATCAATCACATTCTAGAAATATATATAAGACCCCATTTCCGTTGGGATCCCAAACTCAAAGGAGATACAATATTATAATTCCTCAGAACTTAATAATAACCTAATGATATTTTTACTAAATCCCAAAGTTCTAATATATTTTAATACATTAAATAGAAGCTAGTAATGATCAATATAATGTAATTATCCATATCGACTTATTGTATACCAATATCCATTAATTAATGAACACATTATTAAAGTAGAAGTAAATATGATTTTGGATCTCTAAAAACTTTTAGTTTTCCTAAAACAATTAGTTTTAATAAACTTTATATTTCAAAAATTACATTTCTTATAAAAGATTTATTTACTAAATGTTTTATCATAATAACTTTTTTTAACCCAATGATTTTTTATGTCATAACTTTTTTTATAAAACACTATGGAATGAAAAAATGTTTTAAATATTTTTTGAGATAAACTATTAAAAAATAAAAATGATTATAAAACAACAAGAAAATAGTTTTTTTAAAAAATATATCATAATCAGTTTCATTTAAAGGAAAAAATATAATAACTATGTCATATCAATGAAAATTCTATACTAAAAAATTATTCTTCAAATAATTTTGTTTATACTTTTCCAATTATTTATTTTATCAATATTCTATTCTATTTTATTTAATTTTTATTAATCTATGCTTGAAAATTACTATTTTTGTAATCATAATGAATCTCACTCTGATAAATGTTTTCTTAAAAAACATTAAGAGTTCAAAGTTATGTTTAAAAACATTTTTTGAATAAATATTTATTTTCAAATTACAAATAGTTTAAATCTGTTCCATTGAATGTTTTCTTGAATAGTAATTGATGCTCATATCACAAATATAATGGTGGTTCACCTCATTTCCAAAATCATATTTGAGATATTGTTTTTTCAGCTCTCTCCACTCCTTTTAGTTCTCACTCTAATGTTATTTCATTCGTCTGAAATCTATTATAAGTCTTAGAAATATTTATATTGGTGAATATTTTTCAAAGAGATATGTTTTTAGATAAATACTTGTTAGGATAGTGTGGTATGAAAAGTATGATTCAATTAGTAAAAATATAATTTCTTTCCACTGATGGGAAAAATTATACGTAGAAACCCCATAAAAGGATTCAAAATTTCATTATGTTAGAATTTTATGCCTGAAAATATTTCTACTATATTATTATAAAAACAAAATATTTTTCACTCTTTTTGGTCAAAAATACAATATTTCTTATCATCATGTTGAAAATCTTGTGGATGTACCTTATCAGCATGAAGTGTATCTTCCTTCTAAAAAGTTACCTAAAAATCAGGGATGTTTTGTTCTATAAAACATTGAACCATCCTTTATTCATTATTTTAAGAATGTAAAAAAATATTCACAGATCTCATGGGATTCTAGAGTTTTCATATTTTGAAGCAAGGTTATCTTGTACCGAGAAACTGTGACTTAGATATCCATTAAAATTTAGATAACTTTTTGGATTATTAGTTTCACTTTTGGGAGATAAATATTATATAGTTTGTATTCATTACATTCCAATATATTAATAAATCCTTGATGAAGTCAATTATCATGACGATTCCTTCATTTCCTAAAAATTCATTAGTCAATTTTATCATATTTTCTAAAAACAAGAATATGAATTATCCTATAAGGGAAATGATTTCCCTAATTTACAAATAAACTATAATGAGAATGAAGTTATTTTTTGATAATAATTTGAAGAAGCCTTTTACATATATGAATGAAAAAAGTTATATGTAGATCATATAAAAAAATAAAACCCTGAAATAAAAATTATTCATTAAAGGATAAAATTCAAAACATTCCCCTCTAAAAATATAAGGAATGTAACAAAAATTAAAGATGATGACTTAAAACAATGGTGGCACATAGGGATAACAATAATCATTTGGATCCAAAATTTCATCTTTATAAGTTGGAGGCCTAAGAGTTTATTATTTTAATAGAAGATTTGATTAAGGAAACTGAAAATTAGGAAAATAATAGAAATGGATAAGAAAGTAGAACTGTCCATTTAGTATGTTCAAAAAAAATTATAAAATATAATTTTAGAAATATCTCATTTTTATTGTTTCATCCACTAAAATAATAAAAAAAAGTTAATCATACAAGTCATGTTTTTCCAAATTCTAAGTTACAGTTTTTCTAATCATCAATAATACCTATAGGTGTTCCATCAGTTACTGACAAGGGTAATGAAAAATGTATTGTCAAATATGTCATATAATTGACAATGATTTTTTTATGTGTTATCAGAATGAAAAACAATAATTTTCAAATAAACGTTTTTAAAGGTATTATTTTAATTGTGAGGAAGTTAGAGAATGAATGGAGGAGGAGGAACGAGAAGAAAAATTATAAGAGGAAGAAAAAAAGAAGAAATAGAAAGAGAGTAACAAGAAGTGTATGATGTTAATGCGGAAGAAATAGAGACAAATATAGATTTAATGGAAACAAATTATCTTAGAGTTATCTATATAATCATCTTCATTATCATACCAATCTGATATGGATCCATAGTTAAAAAACTAAGGGGAAGATAAATTAACATAAGTGGGAGAAAATTTGTCTTCGAAAATAGAAGAACATGATCAACCATCCCACATGAAAGTATCTAGCATAGTTGAATCAGATTAGGAGGATGATATTGTAAATGTATAAGAATAATGAAATGTTTTTGGGAAAGTTGGATACATTGTTAAAAATAAATAAATCCTATATCAAGAAATAGTTATCTAAAATATCTTCAAAAAATTGAAGAGTCATCAGACTTTATATGAATAGTTTCATAAGATGTTCTGGATTATATTTAACAATCCTATAAAAGGTTACGTTATTCAATTCCATATGTTTCTAACATTGACGAAATATGTATACTAATTTATAATATCCTTAATAAAAAATTATAATTAATGTGTGTTTTGACTAAATTAATTGTATGAGTTATAGTAAACTTTAATTATTTCAAATAAAATACAAAATCCAAAAGGGGTCTTACAATCAGATGGGTAAGTGGTAAAACGAATTTCACAGTGATTTTAGGGACCATGATGATCATATAATAAAAGTATAGAATCTATCTCTTGAAATTGAAAAAAATATTAAAAATTATCCACAACCATCTATTCCAGATTTATGTTAATAGATGATTCCACCGACATGATACACGGTCGTAAGGATTATGTCAATGTTCTGAATGAAAAAGTTCACAACTTGATTTTAGAGAAAAGAAGATTCCAAACATGTGAATAGGAATTGATAGATATGAATGAAGAAAATAAAAAGATGTGAGGAATTTTGAGTCCTAAAATAAGAAGTTTTAATGCAGGCAATGAAATAAGAAATGATTGTGATGCTTGGGACATCCTCCGTTGAAGCTCAAAATGATCATGATTGTGTTAAAGATATGGAGGTGATCATGAGAAAATTGGTAATGAAAGAATGAATTTTTTTATTTTAAATCTTGCTATAATATTTTTGAAACATTTTTATTGAATTGTCAATCTAAATGAAATTTTCATCCAAATACTTTGTGACTGAATGTCTTCTAATTATATTTGGGTCTATGTTCCTGATTTTGTTTCTTGGATGATTAATTAACTCATGTACAACTATTTCATGTGATATTACTATACAAATTTTTATTAAAATTATATGTTACTTCCCTATTATTTTATTGAATCACAAAGGGGGTGAAAATCATAAAGGGAATATGTTTTGAAAGGGATATGTTTATGAAGATATGTTTAAGGGGGAGAATTATAAAATATATATAACTTTCCAAGAAATAATTTTTAAAAGGGGGAGGCATTCCAAATTTTTATTATATATCACCATATCATATCAATTTTATTAACTCATAAAGAGTTAAGATATGAAGTATATCTTTATTGTTCTTAAAATAACAAAGGGTTTTATGTTTTTCAATGTTTTTAGTTTTCAGTTTTAAGAGTTGTATTTTGTGCTTTCCAAAATGGTGGATATTGTTGTGTCAAAAGTCTTAATTTCTACATTATTATTCCTTAGTTTTTAAAATAACAAACTCTTTCTTAAAAAACTATTTCACTTAAATATATATATTTCTTGCATGTTTTAAATTATTTTTTTGTAGAAAAACTTCTTTTATCCCAAATATAGAAATATGTCTAATATAAAAATACAATATTATGTTATTCAACCCAATCTATAGTACTAGTAGTTTTTCTAATACATCAGATAAACTGATATTTTGAGTAACGGTCAAACATAGTTCTTATCTAAAAGACTAAAAATAACCATTATAATCTTATACACATTGGTACTGATAAATCACATAATAAATTGTCCACTTCATCATTTTGAAAAATAACGAAGACTGTACATTAGAAAATCTAAATATTATAATCTGAGTATATGAATTTTTTTTCATCAAATGAGATACAAAATTGAATTGAAATGGTTATCAAATAAATGAATTTAGACCATGAAATTATTATCTTTCATGTTCAAGATCCAAATAATTATGAGATTTCAAAGTGAAAGTAGTTTAATGTCATTTCAAATAACTCAATAATATGTGAGTTGGGATTTTTTATATAAATAGTATTTCGTTTGATGACATTGGATTTAATGCATTAATAACTAAAAAATTCCAGATATTTCTCTACAAGAACACATTATTCATAGTATTTTAAATTCTATATAGATGTGATGTTATAACGAATCCTTGTAAGGATTATATATCCCCTAGAACAATTTTATTTTTTATTTGATGCATGGCCATTCTATTTATCAAGGGATTATGGGGATAAGAATATGGTTAATATGATCAATAAAATTAAGGGATTCTAGGGCTATGAATATGGAAACTCGTCATTGCATCTAGGGATTCTAGTGAGAGGAAGACAAATCCACATGGTCCCTTATATCTAGGTATTTCATTGTATGAAAAGGAAGGACTTACTGTAGCCATAAAATGTGGATATTTATAGTCCATATTTATGAATACCTTCACAATTACAGATAAACAAGAAATTAATTTATTAAATATTTTAATTAATTATATCTTTTAAATGATTTTTTATTTCTTTGTTATAGAATTTTTACATTCGAATGTGCATCTGTATTAGAATGTTATTTTATTACTAATCATTATAATAAACTATTAATTGGTGTAACTGTGAGACCGATAACACTCTGATATAATTTGAAATTTTTTTCTTCCAATTCAAACATGCTAATCATTAAATGATCTGTTAGATTTAATATATTTACTTAAGAATAATTTTTTGAGTTTAATTTTAAACAATAATTCACCCCATTCCCTCATGTAATCATCAAACAATATTACGATCAAATAAGAATATAAGAGGTAATGTCCAATAGGGGATCCTCAAAAATGGTTTAAATGGGTAGAGGCATATTGCATTGTATCCATCGAATGGTTAAACAACTAACAGTATCTTACTGGAGAATCTCTATGCCAGAATTTAGGTGAAGGTATCCCACAGGTGGGGGGATGTAAAAGAGATGTAAGGTAGGGGGATACTATACCGTGTCTATTAGGTTAAAATATTGGATATCCCTATGGCCTAAAAGGAAAATTATTTGAACATCATAGTAGGCATATTGATCCTATCCAATATTAGATCAAGGGTCTCGCTCTAGGTTAGTCCAAAAATCAAAAAAATCTATGTCAATCCTTGAAGATAACAAAATCTAGTAATTGTAGGAAGCACCTCTTCATTATATTTCATTCACCCCAAGACACCATTTATAAATCCTCAAATCACCCCAAGGGTTCCCTGATCATGGTCTATGAATAAGAATTCTCATTATGGACTAATATTGTGTCCAGTTTCTTCTCAGGGGTGTGGGGATACCAAAAACACCTCAAATGTTTATTAGTAAAAGATTACACAATGTATATACCATAGTACCCAACATATACCCATGAAGCCTCAAATGGGAATTTTCATGAGCTATAAATGGAATTTAGAATCCATTTATATGGTGTTTAAGTCATTCCCAATGTATATACCAGATATAGGGTACCATCTTGTGTACCTCAGATGGCCTATACACACATCTTGTCTTGGTTTTGTACATCTACAAGGGGTTTGACCAACTCATGTTCTGGTCATATACTCTATAAAGCCAAGTTCTATTTTCATGACCTTTATGCTGGAGTACACAACTACCTTTACAATTATGACTATATGGAATGTATCCTGAATACATGGAGTGTAGTTTCAAAAAGTGATATTCCCCAAACAATAAGAGAACATTGTATGTGTTCCTAAACTACCAACCATGTTATGAGGATTTCCTGAATGGATCCCTTTCAATTGCTCCAAACTACTATTTTCCTCCCCATTCATTATAGATCGACCCACTAGGGGTCCATAGCAGTAATAAATAGTATTTCAAACTAAACAAGGATAAATATATGGTTATTTATGAAATTAATATATAAGTGGAATATATTTGGTGGAATCAATAAAATCTTCACCCATATCCATGGTCCACAGCTGCGACGAAATGATATGGATCCTTCGGTGCTCTGTAGAAACACCCCTCTTATTCCCCCACCTCTATCCCTCTCCATTTTATCTCATAGTTGAAAGACACGATATTCATACGAGTTCATATGGAATAATCCAAGTCTTGGGGAAGAAATTAAAGAGTAATAGAAAAGAATGGAAAAGAAAAAAATGAAAAGGACAATGAAAATGGTGTTAGGGCCCAACCCTAATGCCTAACATGAGTTTATGAATTTCCTATACAAGACAACCAATTCCAAACATAATGAAGAATATGTAATCTCAATATAATGATGCATTCAAAATGTATAGTTAAACTAATGTGTATGAAAAAATTAATATTTACGAAATATATATTAAACATTAATTATACAATGAAAATTTTAATTTATTATATTTTCACTAAACTTTTATAATCGGTTAAAATAAGTATTTAAGGGCCAATTTTGTGGAAAAAAAATTATATGATATCTTCTTATAGTGGAAAAACTATATTTTAAACTTTATAAGTATCAAGAAGAACAAATTAAAATTTTCTTCTCAAATTCAAGTCTAAAAAAACACGAGTCCTTACACGTTTAACAATAAATATCATTATTATTACATAATTATACTCATGTAATGATAATATAATATCTAAATTTGTAACATCAATCACATTGGAAGATTATAATTTCCTTCATGCGTGCATATGGAATACCACCTCTTCGAAGTGGTGTGATTCATTTTTTATTTCTGTTTTACATGGATGATAATAATTATATATTTAATGAGTATAAATAATATATATGATATAATAATGATACTAGAATGGTAGGTTAATATTTACCTTTATTTCATTTCATCCATCAGAAAATTAGTATATTGTCCATGTATACGTACGACCTACCATCTTGATGAATGGTGTAATTCATTCTTCTATCTCCATATTTTAGGAATGTATATAAACATATTTATAATGAATATATAAGATATTTATATCAAGATTGAAATTAATTATATGGTTCAACCATGATCAAAAAAATAAGGATCACAACTATCCAACCAAAACATACAAGAAAAATGAAGTAGATATCACATGGAATAGTTATTTTAAAAAAGAATTGTTAACAACCAGATGATAAATGGTTATATGTAAATCATTTATGTTATTAAATATATTATTATTCTTATATAATATATTAATTATAAATATATATATATTTATATATGAGTTTCCAACAAGAATGAAGGATTCTGGACCAAAGGTACGAGATTTTTGTCTCACTTTTATTCTTTTCAGACACTTTCCATATTCACCACTTGTTTTTTTGTATTCTATATACTCACCTTGAATTTAATTTATTAGTATTATTATTAATTTTATTGTTATATACATATATCTATTAGTTAATTTATTTCATTTGTCATAATATTCAAAAATTACCAAAGCAGTAGTGTTTGTATGTTACAATCTCATTATTTATAAAGATTGTTTTTTATTATGTTTATAATGAAAAAATATTATGATTTATTCTTAATAAACTCATTAATTATATTATCATCTATTTTTTAAGGAAAATAATTTTTTTCCTTTCATTTCTTTCACCATAAGTACACCAGATATACGATTTTTATAAGGAAAATAAACTCAATTTCTCTCTTCGGTAAAATAACATTTTTCTTCCATGTCAATATTTTGGAAAAAGGTTTCAAGGAATGTTTTCAATATTTTATTATGATTGTTAAAATACAATTTTACACATGTTTTAAATTTTAAAAAAAATTAAATTTAATTTCCTTTTCATTAACCAAATGATGTATTTTTTTACATTTTAGAAAATATTGAAAGGAATTTATTCTTTAAAATTATAAATCACGAAGGAAATTTCTGCCATCATGATTTCACAATAATTTGAATAATCATTAAAAACATTCCATGGTTATTTTTAAATAAATCGTTTCTATGGATTTTTTTAAAAAATTAGATTATAAATAAGTTATTTCAAAGTGTAAAGGGTATTAATCGCAATAATGTTTTAATTATATTATTACGGTATTTATATTTATAAAAAAACCGTGATATCCCATTTTCTTTTTTGTGGTATTATCCAAAAATAACATAATTATTCATTTTCAAGATGGTTTATGTTTATTATGAAAATATTTTTATGGAACCTCTTTCTTTTAAGTTTTTTACGCTATGTTAAATTGTGTATGATACAAATTTCTTTTCATGGGTTCTGACCTTACCAATGTTTCATAAACTAGTGGAACACATAAGCATGATTTATATTATATTATGTGCAGGACCAATACATCCCATAAATGCATTTGGTTAAGAGGGATGACACATGAGTTAAATATGATATGTGTGAACATGATTTCATTCAAAAACTTTCATGTGTGGTCCATGAAATAGGTCTATAAGACTATGCGTGGACCCAGTCTTCATGTAAATAATGTTATATATGGACCTGCATTTTATGACTATAAGATTATGTGTGGACCTAGTTTCATGACCATATTTTTATGTGAGGGACTTGTTTCTTTTCCATAATTTCATGAGTGAACATGTTTCTATTTATAAAAGTTTATAGTGTAATAAACTTAAGTATATGTCATAGACTCATGAATTATTCATTTTTATGATTTCATGGATCATGTTCATTGATTTTTATATGATTCATGTCTTATGAACAATCATGATTTATTCCCTGAAATTCTATTATGATATTTATATATAGGGTTTGATTTTAAAATTTTGATATCATGTTCTTATTCTCTTATACTCATTTAATACTTATATGACAGTTTATATCTCTATTATTAAACATTGTTGGGTATATTATCACATCTTTTATTTTTTTCATTTACCCTTTTTATGAAGAGAGGTTTGAAGAATGATATGTCTGGGAAGGGTTCAAGATATAAAGAACTTAATGGGAGACTCTTATTAACCAATTATTTATGTATCGATGTTACCAATAATAATAGACATATATTATTCTTATGTGGATCACTATATTATGTATTGAATATTCACCTATTAATATGTGATGTCTATTAATGAAATTTATGGGTCACTGTAGTTGGTATTTTAGAAATTTTTAGTTTCCTTGGGAAACTAGGATGATAAATCTTTTCGGAGAACCCCTGGGATAGGTCTAAGTATGAGATAATCCTACGGTGTAATATTTTGAAAAGAATGTGTCCTGAACTATACATCTAATTAATAAACTTCAATGATAATTTGGTTTTCACTATGATTATAATTGAACACATTATGCTTTTTTATTTTAGTCAATGGTTGGAACCTAAAGTAATTATATGATCAGTGAATGTGATGGAAAATGATTTAAATTTCCTCATGATAAACTAAATGGATTACGTTTTGGGATGCAATATGATGAGAATATACTCACTCAAATATCTCTAGCTATTTGTGGTAACATAGACCCTGTTGGACTTCTGTATACACCAATAAGGGAGAAACATGTTAATGAATCTTTTATATGACAATATCCAATTGTATTATATGGGTATTCTAATCCATTGGTTTAAAAAATGGATTTATTCAATAAGAAAGTTATTTTCTATTACGTTTTTATGAAACCATGTAAAAATAATCCTTTATTTTTATTGTTTTGATGGTGAAGTAGATCAACTATGCAATATTATTAAGAATATTTGGAAAAATGATGAAATTTATTCTGTGGAATGGGATGAGTTTAGGGGAATTTTTTTAGTAATTACTTCCCTTATATTCTACATACACTAATGGGAAATATATTCTTAATTCTTAAGAAGTAGGATTATGAATCCATTAGTACCTATGAGGGAATTATTTCAAGAACGGTAATGTATGATTTAGGGTTAATTATTAACTTTTAATGAAATATTGATTGATTATTTATTTGTTTAAAACTGTGTCTTCAAAAAATAATTTATTAGAGAATTTGAATGCTATGAGGAAATCAATTTATGTTAACTAAATGAGAAAATGTAATCGTGAAACCCCCATGTTTATGGTGATAAGTACTAGAATAATGAGATTCATGGAATCTCCAATTGGTTTTTAAATATATGGAATACAAATTTTAAACCTCCTAATTTTTAAAAATTATGGAAGGAGCACTCACATGAATGCCTGAATGGAACAAGAAAACTTTTCATCTGTCGAAATCCTATCCATTAAAAAAATAATTTTTGATGTGATGTAATGATTATAACTAAATAAAATTAATTAATAAAGATCAACAAATTACACCACTCTCACTTCAGTGCTATAAATTCAGATAGTTTGGAAATTATAAAAATTAATTCCCAAATATAAAGGATAATAAAGATAATAATAAACCAATACCTCAAAAGTCAATGGACCAAGGGAATGATTATAAATTTAAAAAAAATAAAATTAATCATGATAAGTATGGCACACCATTCCCCCACTCTAGTATTATAATTCCAGGTTGATATTTTTATGAAATATCCCTATGAAAATATTATACTTTTTTGAAATTTTATGCGATTCTATGGATTGATTATCTGTAACTATATATAACATATATATATCTAGAATGCAGAAATCATATTTGATATTTTGAATCAACATATGACCATCTATCAAGGAAAGGATAATCCAAGACATCTAATGGAATTATTTTTGGTTATGATAAAATCACACTTATGGAATAATGGAAGAATTATAATATTGAAGCATATATGATTTTATTATGAATTTATCATGGGTAATTATTTTTTTATATTTGAAAATATATTATCGTGGTTTATACATTTTGGTATTAGGATATATGAGTGATTAAAATTATTTTTAAATTGATCATGTAATGATATAAGATCAAATCTTTTTTTGGGTTTCCATCTTGGCCAAACAAATTTTGGAGAAGTCTTAGGGATTACTATTTATAGAATTGATTATGATGAAATTTTGGATTAAAGTATGATTTATCATAATGTATGTAATAATTTTTATATTATTTAATATAGATAATTAATTACTAACTTATCAATCTTTTATGGATTTCATGCTTCTTTTAATATTAATTTTAGTGCTACGGGCATGAATCCAATTCACCTCGAATACTCATCATAAGAAGAAATAGATTAGATTACGGTGGAAATTTATTAAAGGATGAAATTATAATTTGACATTAATAATATTTCTATATGTTATTATTATAGATGGTATATGAATTCATCGACTCAAATAAAAGAATATTTTGATAAAATTTAGTCCTATTACCTACACTTTTGAAAAACTGATGGACTTTTAACCCTTGATAGGTTTGAGATTTTTTGTATGTTAAATTTCTCCATATAGAGTTTTATATAGCTATATATTTGTCCTATTGAGTAATGTTTCTCTTAAATATTGATATTTTAACTTCCCACCAATATTTTTCTAATCATAGAAACTGATTTTATTTAATTACATGATATCATTCAATTTTACACTTTTCGATTTTAATGGAATTTTTAATATTAAATTATTTGATAGTGGTTTTAAAAAAATATATTTTCTAACCTTAAACCATAAATTTATGAGGATATTTGAGAGGTTGAACATTAATTATGGTGGATATAATTTAACTATAAGACATTTTATAAAATAGTTTTAATTTCTTTAATATCAAGTGTTATAAGAAACACCAAATTTAAATGAAATAAGATATACTATTATTAAATATGGAATAAATGTTGGA
Source organism: Viscum album (assembly GCA_963277665.1). NCBI lineage: Eukaryota > Viridiplantae > Streptophyta > Magnoliopsida > Santalales > Viscaceae > Viscum > Viscum album. Next base: position 1,076,494,906 of record OY728134.1, read on the forward strand.
TATATTGGTATGAATAGGACTAAATAATTTATGAGAAATTTATGGTTACATATGTTTATAATTAATTCATTATCTATCAATTAAATATAAAAAAAGTAAATCATTTGAAGGAAGAATAAATATTTATCTGAAAAATAATGTTTATTAATGCAATGTGTTTTTATCTTAATAAATAAAATTAAATACTATTTTTTAAAAAATATTAAATAATTTTATACATTAAATATTCATTAAAAAAGTAATATTATTTTAATTATATCTATGCATGAGATAAGAATAAACTATATTTTATACTTAAATGTGTATTTTTCTAGAAAGTGGTTTCCATCGAATGTTCCATGATTACTTTAAAAATAGTTTCTTACATTTATAGAAATCATTTTTGATAAAATTGATTCCATATTTTTAATTATTTTATTTATAATTGGTAGATAAGTTTTTTTTATTTTTATTTAAAATGAATAGTAATCGTATTAAAATTTATCACCTCGATAAAGAGTAAATCGGGTTAATCAATGTCAATAATAAGTGCAAATGAAATAAATTTTCATCATATTTATAGTTGTATGAATATAATTTTACCCTTATCTACATGAGATCTATATTCAATTTTTAATGGAAACTTGACAATGAAAATGCCCTCTATAATATTTAAATAAAAAAATGTTATAAAATCATACTCACTTTATTTTAAATATAAATTATGTGTACACATAGGGGAAAAAATGTTATGAATGAATATTTGTGTCAAGATTTATCCCAAAAGATTTATTTTCATGATCAAAATTTTATTATAAATTTTAGTAATTATAAAATGACCATAAATGCTTAGACAACACTGATGTAGTATTTCTCCACTTAATAAAAAATTAAAACAAATGATTTAGTAACTATAAAATGTGGTATAATTTATATTATTTGAAGTTTCTATAACTATGTGACATATTAGGGAGGTTCAAAATAATTATATCGGAATTTACCCTTTTTCTGGATGTACGTAATGTCAAATTAAATGAATAGTGTCAAAAATGACATTAATAATATTTTATTAAATGACATAACATTAATTAAAATGTCATATTTATAAAACTAAAGGTATATGGTTTTATGAAATCATCCATGGACCATTAAAGTGTCTTCTAGATTTTTATGGTAACAATATTAACCCTTAATGCATAGAAAACGTTAATATTATGAATATTTTAAGAATATATAACGAAGGGTTAAAAACAAGGATAATGAAAAATATGTGATCCAAACATGTAAAAAATTTAATGTCTGATATTATTTAAATTCATAATAAAATATTCTTTGAAAAATTTCAATTTTATTCATTTTTTCATCATGAGTAATTATTGTTATTTTAATATTTTTTGAAACTCCATTGGTGCCCTCCCCTCAATTTTAAAATCCCACACTTTCTATAATTTATTACACATTGAGCATTTTAGATCAAAAAAATTATGAAAATTGATCATATCCACTTGACTATACATATTCAAGAGGTTATGATGTTCTAAAAATACCAATCCTTGATCCCTTAAGAGTAAATATAAATTAGTCATTTCAAATAATATTTACTTTCCATAACCAATCACATTGTTTTTAATTGTTATTTAGCCTCATATAAATATATTATATTGTTGAAAATATAATAAAATAAGATTAATAATTAACATAAAATGTTATTATGGTTATGAAACCACCTTTATTCTATATATTTCCATCAAATGGTATGTGAATGTATCACCCATACGTACTACAGCTTACCGTCTACAAGTAACAATTCACATAATATTTTGTCTGTATATTTTATGGATGGGTGATCTGATGAGATTAATGTTTTTACATTATAATTATAAGATAATTATAATTCTTGTATTATAATATCATATCTACCTTATTACCTTCAAAACCATTGGAAAATGGTAACATTGTTCGTACATACACATGGACTGCAACCACCACGATGTGATGTGATTAATTTTTCATTTCCATTTTACTTGGATGGTAATAATGATATAATTAATGAATATATATGATATTTGTGGTATAGTAATGATTTTTATATTTTTTTATATTTTTTTTCTTTCCTTCCATTCGTTAAAAAATGAAAACATTGTTTATGCATACGTACGACCTACAATCTCCATAAATAGTGTAATATATTTTTCTATCTATATCTTTTATTAATAAATCTAGACTTGTATATAATGAAAATATATGATATTTATATCAATTATACCATTATTTATATGATATCACCATGATCATAACCGTAATTTTAAAACTACTAAACCAAAATATTTATAAAACATGTGGTTATCACTTGAAATAGTGATTTTTATAAATAATTATTAACAAATTGATGGTAAAATTGTATAATTAAATAATATATTATTTGAAATATATTTATATGGTTAATAATATGTCAATAATAAATCTATATTTATTATAAATAATTTTCAATGCATGCGAAGGAATTTGGACCTAATGTGAGTTATTTTCATCTCAATTTTATTTATGTGGGACACATGCCATATTCACCACTTGTTTCCTTTGTGAGGTTTATATACTCCTCTGGAATGTATTTCATTATTAACTAATTAATTTAATCAGGATTTAAATATATATATATAATGTATTTCATTCATCTTTCATTAAATTAAAAGATTACCAAAGTAGAAAGGGTTTTAGGTTACTATCACATTGCTCATCCGGATAGATTTGTATTATGTTTACAATTATGAAATATTAGGATTTATCTCTATATAAAATAATTAAATATTAATATAATCTTGTTATTTCTTTATAAAAAAATTTTTATATCCATTTACCTTGCATTAAGTAATCAATTTATAGAAAGTGTCTTTTTAAGGTAAATCGACTTCATTTATCTCTTTGATCAAAAAACAATTTTATCCATGAAATTGTATTATAAATATATACTAAATAATGTTTTTAATATTATTAAATTTTTCTAAAATTAATTTTTTACCAACTTATTATATTTAATAAAATGATTTAAAAGAAATCATCATTTTTTTTCCGAATGAGGTACTTTTTGACTTTTTGAAAAAAATTGAAAGTAATGTTTTCGTTTAACTTATACAACATGATTTTAATTTTCCCGAATCATGATAAATCAATGATTTAAAGGTTCATTTAAAATTTTTCTCTGTTATTTTCAACAAAATTATTTTCCATAATATTTTATAAAATAATGATTTTGAAGATTTGATTTCAAAATCTATAGGTTATTTTCCTCAAGAATGTGTTATTTATAATTTAATGGTATTTATATTCATTAAATTCAATAAACCATGATATAATTTATAAATTATTATTGTAATATCTGAGGATAAGTATTTAGTCGTTCTAAATAATGTTCTGGTCTATGATAATAATATGTTTATGAATCCTATTTATTTTCAACATGTTATGCTATGATGAACTATTTATGAAACCCATTTTTTATTGGGTTATGTTATGATCAATGTTTTATTATATTGTGAAACACATAAGTATGATTTTAATTTTTTTTCTAGTAGGAAATATATCTCCATCTAATGCATTGTTAAATATGGATAACTCCTTAGATAAATATTTTATGCATGCTCCTTATTTTATCTACAAAATTTCATACTTGGACCTGGTTTTTCTGTCTATAATATTTTTTGTGGAACTAGTTTTCATGTACATAATCATATATAGGAAATTGGGTTTCATGTCCATAATATTATGTGAGGAACTATTTTCATGAATATGAGTATTTGCGAGGTCCTGATTTCATGTCCTTTACATTATGCGTGAACTTGTTTATATTTATACATGTTCACAAGCTTATAAGATTTAGTGTATTCCACAAACTCATGTCTTATACTAATATTATGTTCTCATAGATCATGATCATTGATTCCTCTATGATTCATGTCTTATGAACTATCATGATTTATTCTGTGACAAAATATTACGATCATGATATAAAGGGTTTGGTTTTAAATATTTTACCTCGTCTTATTAAGATCTTAATCTCATGTTATAATTATACGATCATTGATATTTTTCATTTTACACATTATTGAGTATCGAATATCACCTTTTATTATTATTCAATTCCCCTTATATTAATAATGGTTATAGGAATGATATTTATTATAAGGGTGCTAGTTATAATGAATTTAATGGGAGAATATTATGAACCAGTTTTTGTGTATCATTGTTTCCAAAGGAAGTAGACCTATCTAATTCAAACCAGTATTTTTATATTATGTATTAAATATTCATTTATTAACATGTTATATCTATGTATGAATGTTATGGGTTCCTATACCAATAATCGGTCATATTCCCTATGTCGGTATCATCTCAAAACATTATCCCGTCAGTAAAGAAATAATAAAAAAGTATAGTATCCTCCTATTATCAAAAAATACATCCATGAAGTATTCTGAGATACTGAATAGAAGCTCGAATAGGGTGTGGGTAAAACTCAATAGGATAACACCCATTGTGTCCAAACAATCTAGCCTGAATATACATTTCATATAATAAATTGATAACATGGTAATTAATTAACCAATTCATATGAAATATAAAAAAACATACTAACCCTTGGGTTCTGGGTTGACACTCAAGGGAAAAAAACCTTCCTTGGATCAATGTCAGATGTCTTTGTTAATAATCAGACCCCCTACATTAGAATATATCATTTGTACCACATATCAAATAATAAAATCTAACTCTATGATAATCCCAATTCTAGATTTGCTTACGTATTACCATGGCACATGTCTCTATGGGGAAATAATCCTCTCATGACGATCTCTATGAGAATTTACATTGTAGAGTTTCTTATCTATTACTAGGTAAGATGTCACAATGGGGAATGAACCAACTAATAACATCCTCCCTTTTAATTCCCATGTTGGATTCTATTAAATATTTTCAGGGAAAACATCTCTAAAGGGAATATACAAATCTCAAGTAATGGTTTATCCTTCACTTGGATGAACCTCCATCACAATACCTCTTGATATAGTGGACCAACCCCCACCCCCCGAATCCTCTAAATCGTATCACATACAATTAAACCATATATACCATTTATAAAAATTCATATGTCATTCACAATTGGATAATTTATCACATTAAATTAATGAATAATATGTTCTTGATTGGTAGATTATCCTATATTTGGATGAATAACTCAATCAAACCATGATATGTTTCCATATATCTAAGTTTAGCATCCATGTTGTGTAATGAAAATTTTACATTTTACATTATTAAACCACAATATATATAAATGATATCTTACAATTCTATAATTTTAATGTTATTACCACATATTAAGTGGTTCAAGGCCTACTAACATCCTCAAGAGATCCAATGGGATCTTTGGCAGGTCTCTAAACATGGGTTCCAATAAAATATATGAAATTTCAATCTAAATAGGTCACACACAAGGAGTAATGGTGTGATAGAAATTATATCACATAATATAAGAGAAGCAGGCTATGCTGAATTATTCAAGACCACCCACCTTAAACATTGAGATGATGTAATAAAATTTTCAATGTTCCTGGTACAACTAGGTTCATCCTTCCTTAAAAAAAATAGAATATTCTAATAAATAACATCCAAACCCGACTAGATAAGGATGTTTGGTTACCTGTATGGTAAATTAGATTAGACAAGGATTAGATTGTGGAGAGGAATCTCTTACATTTCACTACATGAAGCATTATAGATGATAAATAAAGGAATATAGAAATTTAATGGGCACTGAGGGTTAAAAATAATGTTAGGAGAAATTAATTTATAACATAAATATAGAATTTATGTCATGAATTCCATAATTTCAATATCCACTGAAAAAAACATCCCCTCATGATTGAAAACCAAATGAAATCTAATTTTGTTACATAATTTCTGTATTACACCATATGTCCAGTTTATGTTTTTCTTGACAAACATAATTCTTGAAATGGTTTTATAGGGTCATCATGCCTAATGAATCTATGTCATAAATTCACCATTTATGTTGTAAATATTAATACAACCTGCAATTACTAGCACTCTACAAAACATATTTGAATCCAAACCTTCTCATATATAGACTAATCAACCAAGGATCAAACAAAATACAACCAGACTCTAAGAGGATAACTAGACTCAATGAATGACATAACTAGAAAGGACGAGATTTAACACATATATGCCCAAAAAAGGTGCTCCACATGTGCCCCCCCCCCATTTTAGATTATCAACTAAAATCATCTAATCCCAGGAGGAGGGACCTATAATCTCAGTATTCCACGATAGAATCCCAACAACACTTATCATTCAGATTTTATTGGTGGTCACCCTTTGTGTAACAATTTCATTTCATCATCACTTGTTCATACTCCATGTAATTTGATTTTCTAAAAATGAATTTTTTTCATTACATGTCAATGTTAATAGGTTTTTGATGATTAATTGTAGTCTATCATAGACCATAGTTTGTCTCTTAAGAAGATTTGGTGAGTTTTGAAGGTGAATTTTCAATACTTTTTATAACAAAAAGAGTTGTCATTTTCAAATTGTTATAAATAAAAAAACTAAATATATTAATAGTTGTTATTTAATGTGAATATAGAAATATATATTATAATTATGCGTTCATTTTTAAGTTTCTACTCTTCATGGAAATTTAATTATTCTTTATTTATTGTTATGTTTTTTGTGTAATATTTTAGTTACTGGATAAACAAGATCTTGGTTACCCACACAACATCCAAAACAACGCACATAGGACTAAAACATGATATATTAATCATTTAGTAAGTTATATCCTATTTTAACTCTGTATGATTTTCCAAATAACATTGAATTTCAAAATTTTGAGGAAATAAAATGAATATTTTCCTACCCAATTTGAACAAAATAAGTGAAACACTTAAATTTACACACTGGTCAGTAAATGCATCAAAAAAGTTATGAGACATCTAATAGAATAAATAAAAACATAAAAATACAACAAAAAAGTTAATATTTATATATATGACCTCCCACATCTTGTTTCAAGATCCCGCTCAATGATCACCCAACATTTAGCATGTAATTGAGATGAGGATGATTCTAATATTAAACTCTAACTTCATACACGGTATTACTATGAGGATAGGAAACATTAGAACATATAATTGGGGGATAATAACTCTTAGAATATCTAAATTGGTATAACATTTCCTATTTTTAAACTCCAAAGTGAGGTTCCCTTCTATAAGAAAAGTATACAGTGGTTTTGGGAACCCAAATTTTGAAATACCAATATGTATTTTGTATTTAGATATCTAAATGGCCTAATTTTCCTTTTATAACATATAATAATTTTTTTAATGGTTTTATTTTTATCCCAATAAAATTTGGTTCCCATTTCACTTTTATATTTAGATATATTATTAGAATGCTGAATTAAACTTGTGACATCGTTATGATTCATTTTCCTACACATATCACATTCATTTATCCATAATACGGAATAAATTTTACATTATTTTATGAAAAACGTTTTATCCCACACTTTTTAAAATATAAACACCAAACTTCATCTAAATTAAATATACAGAATACTTGGTTTGTGTGGAAAAGTTTACATAGGTTCTTAGGGTTCTATGTAGTTTGACCCATTTTTTCTACATCATCTTATAAACTCTAGATATCCTCCTCCTACAAATAATATAATCAAAACAAGTAAAACTAAGTCATTTTATTAGTAATGAGAGACAAATATTTTAATCAAATATAATTACCAATTGGTAATTGAGTTTTCAATTTGGAATTCAATATTGTTTAACACAATGGTATAAGGGTGTAACTGAATATTAATTTTTTTCATGATCACACCACCCACACCTAAAAATTTTCACTCTCAAGATAAGTAACAACATAACAATGGTGTCAAATGATATATAAAAGGAGATATTCCCTAGTTCAGGATGATAGAACATTCTAATAAAAATCAATTAATAATAGTATTTTGAATAAAGAATGAACTACGACAAACAATCAATATTAATAAGCTATGAAATGGGATACTCATAAATCTTCCCAAAACAAAATTCAAATTGATATATGATAATTTTAAAAGTATGTAATTTAAAATACAATCACATCACTAAATCTTTATGTGTGTGTGTGTGTGTGAAAATTGGTTTTTTCTTCACTTTCAACTTTTAATGAAAAAAATACAAGTCAACATAAAATTGATTAGCTTACCAAATTATTTATATTGAACCTTACCTACAAACATTACAATACATTTTTCAAAACCCACTGAATTAATAATTCACATAAGTCCAACTAATTTGTTTTCTTCCTGTATTTGTTTTGTAATATTAGTTTTTATATTTATTTTTATTTATTTTTATTTATTTTCAATGACAACATTAGGTATAAAATATTGGTAAATCCAGAATAGTAATGAAATTTATGGGTTTATGAATTAGGGTAGATAAAAATAATTTTTGAAATATGGATAAATTAATTACAATATATATAAAGCATTAATTAACATGAAAAAGAATCTCATTTACAAGTTATTGTAATGAGTCATGAATATATTAAATATTATAATTTTATTATAAAAATATCATATAGAAGATATTAATATATCAATGGTTATGATAAGTAACAATCCCTTATGTCATTGTAAAATAAAACATTATATTAAAAATTACCAATCAATGTCGAATTCTTGCTAAGACACCCTTTCTAGAAGGGAAATATATTTTTATTACATGTTAAAATGACATAAAAGTGGGAAATTTATCATGAAATTTTAACAAATTCCAGTGGGGTATGAGAATTTAATATGAATATTCTACCAAAAAAATATTAAGAGAAGGGGAAGAATAATAGAAGAAGAAGAAAAATATAATTCAAGAAACAAAAAAGAAAAAATCAAGAAAATTAAGAAAATCTAAACCAAACCATGAATAGACCCACCGACTAAATCCACCTCCCCACTGACCCACAAACCCACACACAAACCTAGTGTGTGTAGTTCCCTTACACTAATAAATGGAAATGTGTTAAAAAGTATATAACCTAGTGGGTTACACTGATAAGTCACTTCTCACAGAACATCATAACCATCAACACGGTCTTCAGTGCTAGTTTGATTTATTTTATATATGTGTATATATATCAATTTTTGTGGGTGTTTATTTACATATTTTTTTACTTTTTATTCGTTTAATGGAAAATTATTGTATCAAATGTGGTAAAATTTCATTATTGTTATATAAACTATAAATTTGAATGTGTATATATTATTAATACACGGTATTTTCCAATGAGTGTATATATACTATTGTTATTTATTTATTTATTTAACTAAAAAATAATAATTACAATTAGATTTAATTTAGGGGTTGTATATTCTCTATTTAATCCACTATAATAAATAAATATATCATACATTTATTGGGGATATTATTGAAAATTTTAATGAGTTCTCATAATAATGTTTGTTCCAACCCCCATAAAAGGACAAGTAATAAGGGGTGATTCATAAATTGGGGTGAAGTTGGGGGAATGAGAAAAAATTCATTTCATCCCCTAAAGAGGTTTTATAGATTAAATTTATATGAAAATAATAGGGATGTCACTAAAATCATCTACATGTTTAATGGAATTATCCTTGGACGAAGATTCATCTTTTACCAATTATAAAGAGACCCACAATGACACATCTTAGGTCATCAGTATGCTGAGTGTGAAACCTCAAGCCCCCTCCACTGGTCAAGGGTATGTTAACTAGAACTAATTACGATTATAAATGAAATGGGTGGCCATATCCTAATGTACTTGTATGCATGTACATAACTTGATTCATGATATAGTGTAGAGGTATAATTAAAGATTAAAACATCTTAGGAGTAAAAAATTCATACAAAGGCCTCTAAGAAATATATAAGTGTGTAGAAATATAATATAAATGATATAAAAACGGGTAAAATGAATTACTGAATAGAAATGAAGTCTCAAATGTACAACAATAGTAAAAATGGAAAACTGAAGAGGCCTCGGCTCATAACCTCCATGACTGGCCACCGAATAAGACCAATTTCTCCCTATACCACTATGATTCTCCAAAACCAGGTCCACCAAAGTAATCGTTGATCAACCTATTATCTACATCAGACATGACACATGTCAAAAAATTTGTGATAGGGATTATTATATTCATATACATTATAATTCCCTAAATATCAAGAGGGGAGAAATAAAAATAAACATTAATATATAACGAAATTTTAGGAAGAAAAAAAACACAATTCCAAATAATCTCAAATATAAATGCCAGTTGTGAAATGAGATAAAAATCAACATCCACATCCAACTATGGATAGTGAAGAGATTTCATGTTGCTACAAATTTCTGATCTCCAATTCCAATCACCCTGAATAACCATATAAGAATTAGAGTGGTGCTATTTTCCCTCTCTATTGTGCTTTGTAGATAACAGAGCTTTATCTCTATTAGTGGACCCACTCCCCACTTGATTTCGATGATGGTGGAATACTACTACATAGATAGAGGACTCATTCCATCTATGGTGTGTGGGATTACTGACTATAGAGACCCGAAGCCTGACGTACATAGACTTTACATTACTTTTGCGGAATACTTAGTACATAACAAAAACACACACACACAAGGATCGTAATAGTTTAGTGTCTTTGGAAACTCGGAATGTAATCTTCTAATCGTGGTGAAAGATCTTCAATATCTCCCATAATGATCTTCCCTTTTTTTACCTAAAACCTTTCTTTATATCCTGGGGAAAAGAAAACATAAAAGGGTGAGCTCAAATGCTCAGTAAGGGTATACAAAAGCAAAATCAATCACATCATATTCATAAGAACATAACTTTTGGAAATCTTAACCTGCAAAAGAGAGCATATTTTCATAACATGGGATAAATCATAGTAGTGAAATGAAATCCCAATAATCATAACTTAAAACATGAAACTTTGTGGAATACACACATAATCATAGAGAATCATTTCTTGTTAGTCAAGACTCATTTCCAAGACTATCTTAGTGGACAAAGTCCCTTTCTGAATCGAGTAACCCTCGTTTCAGTCCTGTTTCACTGAACTGATATAACCTACCGTTCCAGCCCTGTCTATCTCATGAGATATAAAATCTTTACCCAATGCATTGGAGGGATATATAGGTCCCACCCATCTTATAATGAATCCTTTCTTATGTGTGCCACATAATCATAAATCATAATTCATCGCATAACCCATGTAATAAAAATGGGATTCTTAAACAACATGACATCATAAAACAATTCATATAAGATAAAGGAATTCATAAAAATCTTTCCATCACAACATAATCAATATCCATGTAACAATAGGGATAAAAACAGAACCCTTTTATTATCTTAGATGGAAAATAATTTTGAAAATCACTTGAACTCCATTCTTGAGGAAAATATCCTTTCTTCTTCAAAAACATTTTTCCTTTCATAACATGTCATACAACTTTAAAATAAAAGAAGTTGATTAAAAATAAAATTGAAAACTTGTAAAGGAAGCTTCTTGGAAATAATGTTTTAAAAATCCATTCATGCCGTATAAGTTAAAAAAACGTTCTTCGTACTTTTGTCGGAAAAGTCAAAAAGTACCTCGTACGAAAAACGACAAAAGATTCCTTTCATTTCTTTTACTAAAAACTCACCGAAGGGTAAAAATGGATTTAAACAATTGTAGGTGGATGGAAATAATATTACATATTGATGAAACATGGATGTGGATGATAAAATACACCCCAGTAAATACTTACGAATAAACAATCTCGGATAAAAATGAGATTGTGATATTTCCCTTACCTTAGGTCTGATTTGCTTCGTATGTGTCTGAACCTCCTGTATAATGATTTAAATAATGTCATTGACTTATTAAAGAATCATATTCATTGTTATGATATCATATATGGTTCACTTATGACATTATATTACCCATTCTTTTGTAAATTCCATGTTAAAGAAGTGTTTTGGGTAAAATCGTTTCATTTATCGTAGGTGTTTTGACCTGTTGTTCTTGACATCATTATTACTTATATCATGATTTACTCACTTCCAGGATATAAAATATGATTTATATATCATATATATTCAGTATATATATATATATAATAGGTAGATAAATAAAATGAAAAACACCGTTCATGGAGACGGTAGTCCGTACGTACGCATGAACGCTGTTTTCCTTTCCTTATTGTCTTGAAATGGAAGTAAGTAGATGACATACATATATATATATACATAAATCCAGTAGCTTTATAATGTCATATATTTCATTATTATTTCTTATATATACTTTATAATCATTCTTAAATGGTTAACATGGAGAATGAATCTCATCGCGTCGTGGAGACGGTAGTCCGTACGTACGCACGAGCGATGATATCATTTCCATAAATATTGAATTGAATTGGAGTGGATTATACAATATATAAGAATCAATATGATGTTGTAATTACTATGTATAGTTATTCTTTACACCCTTATACCCATCCATGTAAGGTGGTGGTGGAAAATAGATTACACCACGGCGTGGAGACGGTATTCCGTACGTACGCACGCGCGGTGATTTCTTTTTCCGTAGGATGGATAGATGGTGAAATATGGTTGTTTCATACTTATAATAACATATCAGTATATGAGTGATACTGATGTTATTACTTCATAATGAAACAACCTAAGAAGAATAAGTGGTAGAAGAAATAAAGATGAAAGAATTGGTAACGGTAATTACCTCTTCTTTGAAGCGGCTTTTGGAGACCTCCTCTTAGGGATCTAAAATTGGTCTTTGAGGAAGACCAGAACCTCTAGGATGTTGCTAGGGAAGTGGAGAAGAGATTTAGGCAGGGGTTGGCCGAGATTGAGTGCTCAAATTGGTGTGAGGAGGAGGGGGAGGAGGTGTCCTTTTATAAGGGAGGAGAGGGGCACCTTAGGAATACCTCAAAATATTATTTTATATTAATGTCAAAATCGGTTTATAATGGTTCCAAAGGGTCTTATTTCGAAGCTAAAGTGGGGTTGGGTCGAAATCCTATCAACCAATAAGATTTAGACAAGTTTAGGGTATTATTTTAACCTTATCAATTAGATTTAACTCTAAGTTAAATAATTTAACTTTTACCGTGTCTTTTTGTTTTCTTTCACTATATGGTTAATACACTTACTATAAAATTCCAAACGAACCCCAAATTGTTTATTATTAATATATATATCCTTATCTAAGTCATTTGGCCGAACCTTAGATTTTTAGGAATAAAATAACAATTAATAATATAATATTTGATATAAAAACTATTTTGTGTCAATTTTGACACTATTTGATATATGATTTTTGTGAAAGTCATAACAGAATTATATGTTTGAACCAAGTTGATTAAATCAAAACTAATATATCATAGTATCCTAGAAAATTATTGGAATTCATAAAAAGTCTCAAATTATATTTCGTTTGGTGTTTATAACATCAATTATGTCAATATTTCATTAATAAGATAATTACTTCATCATCATTATGTCATAAATAAATTAACTTATTTGATGTCTAAAAATTACAAATAAAATACCATTATTTGGTAAATCTTTTTATCTTTCTAATGAATATTTACAATCGAATGTATCTTATGTATAACCCTATATTAAAAATTTTTTAGTAAATAAACTTTGATTTTAACTCTTTTAACTCTTCTTTGAATTAAATAATAATAAATGTCCTAATCTAATCCAAGTGGGCCTAAATGATGATATTTTACACTTAAGGTTGTTTTTGGTCGAGATACACTTGTCCAATAGAATTAGGACATGTGTTAGGGTAATATTAATATCATTCTTACCCTTAACTACCCTATTTACTTTTAACTGTGGTAAATAAAAGTAAAAAGTTACTATTCACCAAAAATTATTTTCATCTCATTGAACCACATTTTACTTACTGACATCAACCATGTCTCTCGGATTTTTTAAATTACATTCACAGAAGTGGTAAAATTAAGTTTTATGAAAAATTCAATTTTTTTAACAACCGCTTAGTAGTTTCACTATTCATCAAAAATTGATGTTTTTCAGAAAAATGCCAAAATTTCATCCTAAGCTATATTTCATATTCCGAATTCAAAAATGAAGTCTATTTTACCAAATTCATAACATAAAAGTTGCATTAATTAATTTTATAATTAAATCCCGCTGTTAAAACAAATAGCGTGTTTTTAAGAAACAAAATCTATCAAAAGATTGACACTTGATTATGTCTGGTTTAAATGTGAAATTACATCCAATGACCAAAATTGTATTAAACTGTAAAAATATATTCTAAATATACTTTAAAACCACTCAAATTAATGATTTATCACTATTAATTATTTCGATTAAAAAAGTTGTTTTTAATTATAATTTAGTAATTTTCACTATTCATCAGAATATGAAAGTTATCCGAAAAGTACCAAAATTTCACCTTAGGCTAAATTCGATACTCCAAATCCAAAAATGAAGTCCATTTTAAAATTTCTAAAATTTAAAAAGTGGTTATTACTATTCATAACGGCTAGTTTTAATAATATTTTAATATCATATCATTGTTTCGTGAAACTCAGTATTACGTACCACACACGCTATCGAGGAAGGTTGCGATTGCATGTAATGCAAGGCAAGTCAAGGATGCGTGTTGTGCAAGCTCCTTTTGGTGTAGCGTACAACACAAGACATTAGTGAAATAAAAAAGAATATTTTTCATAAAATCTCGGGCTGTTACATTCTACCCCCCTTAAAATGAATTTCGCCCTCGAAATTCGTCGGGGTTATAAATGGTTTACTATTCGAAAGTTTCTTTAATAGAAACCCACATCGTAAAAAGGAATACCAAAACTTGGCTTTAAAAACTAAAGTATGAAATGTAACGATTACCCAAATATCCTAATCACTGGGTTTCCACATAGGTGAAAATATGGATATGGAAGAGAAATCTAACCATCATGTTCTGATGGAGAGTGGTAGAGAACATGACTATGGAAAAGCCAGTAATCACAAATCCATAAATTTGTGACGATCTAAGGTACCATCTGATTCATCAGGTATAAGATCACTAGGACAACATTTTTGGTTTTCAAGATCGTTTCCCTAAAGTTGAAAATTTGAATTAGAATAAATACTTTCTTTATTTTGGTACAATCTCACTGTTGTTCATGCCTTTAACAATTTCCACTTCATCTCTTAAATAAATGAAGTTGAATTTGTTATTCGTGAAGTGTTAGCAGATCATGTGATAGAATGACGGGTCATTCCATCTGTCTCAAACAAAAGGTTAGCAAAAATTATATACATAAGTCGATCTATAGTGAGATTAATCACATATGGTTCCTAAAATGGACTTATACTTCATATATCATACTGCTTAATATAATAAAACTAGTTTCTACTAAACATGGACTTCCTGTAGGCCAGTGGTAGGCGATAAAGGCCAGTCGCACTTCGGTTGTGGGTTCGATTCCCACAGCCTTGTCCAAAGCGATGGGTTGTCGCCCGTCCTGCAGGTTATCCTTTTTATAAAACTATATTACTATAACATCCCATCAATAATATCGAAAAAACTTCTATCCTTAAACAATACTAACTTATGTCCAACATAATCCATTCCAATCTTTAGGCTTATCCATAATACTGCAGTCCATTCTCATAACATAGTGAAAACGATTACCAGAGATTTAATACCATCGCTGATCCCCATATATCATAAGATATATCTTGTTGGTCACATTCCAAACATTCAAAGGCCTTAATCTTGTACTCTCTTGAATACCCATTGAACCTTAGTGCAAACTTGAATGCAGTTAAAAGTTAACACTTTTCACATACCTAAATCCTCAAAATTCTATATACTCAAACCATGATATCACTAAGTCCTTATATCAATCATGAGCTCATGAATACTATCAACATTTAATTTTCTCCTTATCCCTTCATTATGCGCATATCATCTACATTCCAAAAATATCTGAATAACCTTTCATGGATACTGGTAACATTAATCATACACTTTCAAAACACAAGGAAAGACAACAGTGTAACAATCCATAGATGTCTCTTTATTCCAAAATTACACATGATAAACATGTAATCATTCCACTACATTCTCAAACCATTGACCGAGCTTCAAAAAATCTTTCATCTCACATATCATTTGTAGTCTCTTCATCATCATCCACATAAATACTACCCATATGACCATACTCATTCTCTTCATGAGTCTTTCCCTTAGGGAATTTGTTTGCATAATTCCCATACATTCCACATTTAAAACACTTAACCATTTTTGATGTCGTAGCAATACCATTATCCTCATCCATGGTGTTAACCGACCCTTTTCCTTTGCACTTACTTGCTTTGTGTCCTTCTTTTCCACACCCAAAGCATCTTCCAATTCCCTTGAAACATTCTCCTTGATGCCTCTTCCCACATGATTTACATAGGGGAAATTGAACTTTCTTTTCTCTATGATCATCATGGAACTCCATATTTCTCTTATTAGTCGAGTCAGGAAACTTACCAAATTTTACTTTATTGATCATATTATGAGATTGCTGATTCGGCATAATAATGATGTTTGGACTTCCAAATCCCATTTCATTTGGTTTCTCATAAAGAATATCATTCCATTGTCCATCATATCCTCCATTATCGTGAATCATCTTGTTTCCAGCCATTTTCTAAAACCCAAAAAGAATAGTGTGAGAGGCAAAAATCATAATAAAGGGAGAGTAACTTCAATATCTAACATCTTAGGTTAAATTATAAGATCGTTACCATAGTTCTAGTACTATATCCTATACGTATACTTATCCTTAGGGACATCCCTAGACATACCTTAGAAATATCTCTAGGGATCTCACTAACGTTCTCACATCCTAGTTTCCAAAGGTTGACTAAACCTTTCCTCTGATACCAACTGTAGAGACCCGAAGCCTGACGTACATAGACTTTACATTACTTTTGCGGAATACTTAGTACATAACAAAAAAACACACACACAAGGATCATAATAGTTTAGTGTCTTTGGAAACTCGGAACGTAATCTTCTAATCGTGGTGAAAGATCTTCAATATCTCCCATAAAGATCTTCCCTTTTTTTTACCTAAAACCTTTCTTTATATCCTGGGGAAAAGAAAACATAAAAGGGTGAGCTCAAATTCTCAGTAAGGGTATACAAAAGCAAAATCAATCACATCATATTCATAAGAACATAACTTTTGGAAATCTTAACCTGCAAAAGAGAGCATATTTTCATAACATGGGATAAATCATAGTAGTGAAATGAAATCCCAATAATCATAACTTAAAACATGAAACTTTGTGGCATACACACATAATCATAGAGAATCATTTCTTGTTAGTCAAGACTCATTGCCATGACTATCTTAGTGGACAAAGTCCCTTTCTGAATCGAGTAACCCTCGTTTCAGTCCTGTTTCACTGAACCGATATAACCTACCGTTCCAGCCCTGTCTATCTCATGAGATATAAAATCTTTACCCAATGCATTGGAGGGAGATATAGGTCCCACCCATCTTATAATGAATCCTTTCTTATGTGTTCCACATAATCATAAATCATAATTCATCGCATAACACATGTAATAAAAATGGGATTCTTAAACAACATGACATCATAAAACAATTCATATAAGATAAAGGAATTCATAAAAATGTTTCCATCACAACATAATCAATATCCATGTAACAATAGGGATAAAAACAGAACCCTTTTATTATCTTAGATGGAAAATAATTTTGAAAATCACTTGAACTCCATTCTTGAGGAAAATATCCTTTCTTCTTCAAAAACATTTTTCCTTTCATAACATGTCATACAACTTTAAAATAAAAGAAGTTGATTAAAAATAAACTTGAAAACTTGTAAAGGAAGCTTCTTGGAAATAATGTTTTAAAAATCCATTCATGCCGTATAAGTTAAAAAAAACGTTCTTCGTACTTTTGTCGGAAAAGTCAAAAAGTACCTCGTACGAAAAACGACAAAAGATTCCTTTCATTTCTTTTACTAAAAACTCACCGAAGGGTAAAAATGGATTTAAACAATTGTAGGTTGATGGAAATAATTTTACATATTGATGAAACATGGATGTGGATGATAAAATACACCCCAGTAAATACTTACGAATAAACAATCTCGGATAAAAATGAGATTGTGATATTTCCCTTACCTTAGGTCTGATTTGCTTCGTATGTGTCCGAACCTCCTTTATAATGATTTAAATAATGTCATTGACTTATTAAAGAATCATATTCATTGTTATTATATCATATATGGTTCACTTATGACATTATATTACCCATTCTTTTGTAAATTCCATGTTAAAGAAGCGTTTTGGGTAAAATCGTTTCATTTATCGTAGGTGTTTTGACCTGTTGTTCTTGACATCATTATTACTTATATCATGATTTACTCACTTCCAGAATATAAAATATGATTTATATATCATATATATTCATTATATATATATATATAATAGGTAGATAAATAAAATGAAAAACACCGTTCATGGAGACGGTAGTCCGTACGTACGCATGAACGTTGTTTTCCTTTCCATATTGTCTTGAAATGGAAGTAAGTAGATGACATACATATATATATATATACATAAATACAGTAGCTTTATAATGTCATATATTTCATTATTATTTCTTATATATACTTTATAATCATTCTTAAATGGTTAACATGGAGAATGAATCTCATCGCGTCGTGGAGACGGTAGTCCGTACGTACGCACGAGCGATGATATCATTTCCATAAATATTGAATTGAATTGGAGTGGATTATACAATATATCAGAATCAATATGATGTTGTAATAACTATGTATAGTTATTCTTTACACCCTTATACCCATCCATGTAAGGTGGTGGTGGAAAATAGATTACACCACGGCGTGGAGACGGTATTCCGTACGTACGCACGCGCGGTGATTTCTTTTTCCGTAGGATGGATAGATGGTGAAATATGGTTGTTTCATACTTATAATAACATATCAGTATATGAGTGATACTGATGTTATTACTTCATAATGAAACAACATAAGAAGAAGAAGTGGTAGAAGAAATAAAGATGAAAGAATTGGTAACGGTAATTACCTCTTCTTTGAAGCGCCTTTTGGAGACCTCCTCTTAGGGATCTAAAATTGGACTTTTAGGAAGACCAGAACCTCTAGGATGTTGCTAGGGAAGTGGAGAAGAGATTTTGGCAGGGTTTGGCCGAGCTTGAGTGCTCAAATTGGTGTGAGGCGGAGGGGGAGGAGGTGTCCTTTTATAAGGGAGGAGAGGGGCACCTTAGGAATACCTCAAAATATTATTTTATATTAATGTCAAAATCGGTTTATAATGTTTCCAAAGGGTCTTATTTCGAAGCTAAAGTGGGGTTGGGTCGAAATACTATCAACCAATAAGATTTAGACAAGTTTAGGGTATTATTTTAACCTTATCAATTAGATTTAACTCTAAGTTAAATAATTTAACTTTTACCGTGTCTTTTTGTTTTCTTTCACTATATGGTTAATACACTTACTATAAAATGCCAAAAGAACCCCAAATTGTTTATTATTAATATATATATCCTTATCTAAGTCATTTGGCCGAACCTTAGATTTTTAGTAATAAAATAACAATTAATAATATAATATTTGATTTAAAAACTATTTTGTATCAATTTTGACACTATTTGATATATGATTTTTGTGAAAGTCATAACAGAATTATATGTTCGAACCAAGTTGATTAAATCAACACTAATATATCATAGTATCCTATAAAATTAGTGGAATTCATAAAAAGTCTCAAATTATATTTCGTTTGGTGTTTATAAGATCAATTATGTCAATATTTCATTAATAAGATAATTACTGCATCATCATTGTGTCATAAATAAATTAACTTATGTGATGTCTAAAAATTACAAATAAAATACCATTATTTGGGAAATCTTTTTAGCTTTCTAATGAATATTTACAATCGAATTTATCTTATGTATAACCCTATATTAAAAATGGTTTAGTAAATAACCTTTGATTTTAACTCTTTTAACTCTTCTTTGAATTAAATAATAATAAATGTCCTAATCTAATCCAAGTGGGCCTAAATGATGATAGTTTACACTTAAGGTTGTTTTTGGTCGAGATACACTTGTCCAATAGAATTAGTACATGTGTTAGGGTAATATTAATATCATTCTTACCCTTAATTACCCTATTTACTTTTAACCGTGGTAAATAAAAGTAAAAAGTTACTATTCACCAAAAATTATTTTCATCTCATTGAACCACATTTTACTTACTGACATCAACCGTGTCTCTCGGATTTTTGAAATTCCATTCACAGAAGCGGTAAAATTACGTTTTATGAAAAATTCAATTTTTTTAACTACCACTTAGTAGTTTCACTATTCATCAAAAATTGATGTTTTTCAGAAAAATGCCAAAATTTCATCCTAAGCTATATTTCATATTCTGAATTCAAAAATGAAGTCTATTTTACCAAATTCATAACATAAAAGTTGCATTAATTAATTTTATAATTAAATCCCACTGTTAAAACAAATAGCGTGTTTTTAAGAAACAAAATCTATCAAAAGATTGACACTTGATTATGTCTGGTTTAAATGTGAAATTACATCCAATGACCAACATTGTATTAAACTGTAAAAATATATTCTAAATATACTTTAAAACCACTCAAATTAATGATTTATCACTATTAATTATTTCAATTAAAAAAGTTGTTTTTAATTATAATTTAGTAATTTTCACTATTCATCAGAATATGAAAGTTATCCGAAAAGTACCAAAATTTCACCTTAGGCTAAATTCGATACTCCGAATCCAAAAATGAAGTGCATTTTAAAATTTCTAAAATTTAAAAAGTGGTTATTACTATTCATAACGGCTAGTTTTAATAATATTTTAATAGCATATCATTGTTTCGTAAAACTCAGTATTACGTACCACACACGCTATCGAGGAAGGTTGTGATTGCGTGTAATGCAAGGCAAGTCAAGGATGCGTGTTGTGCAAGCTCCTTTTGGTGTAGCGTACAACACAAGACATTAGTGAAATAAAAAAGAATATTTTTCATAAAATCTCGGGCTGTTACACTGACTCTACCTATATAAGAGTATGGGAGACCCATTCCCTTATTCATATGAGAATTTCCAACCCCAACATCTACCTGATGGTCAAACCCAAATCATTGTCAGCATCTAGGTTTTTCTATAAGAAACATATCACTCATAACACCTCATTTCAAAACTATAATTCCAAAATTAATTCTACCATTGTGTATTACATGGAATAGCATACACTATAGGCTATTTGTTTTTACCAAAATTTACACCTTGTGAAAAAAACACATTTCATCAAATCACATATTAAGGTCACGTCATGGAGAAACTACATGAATGACACACAATTCAGAAATAAATACCTAAAATTTGTTCTGAATCAACCCCCAAATTCCATAATCATGATTCCACTATGGATCGTCAATCCCACATCATATGATGAAGTTTCATTGGAATGAATATTCTATAAAAAATAATAATAAATAATAATAATAATATTATTATTATTATTACTGTATATAAAAACATAACAGGTTAATAGTCCTGTTCTAAACATCTCTCTCTTTATGCGATTCTACTAGGTTTTAGGGACTTAGTTTATTTAACCAATTTAAAAAACAAATTAACACCCCCAACCACCCTATCAAATCATGTAGAGGGTGATTACACATTACAGGGCACCACCGCCTCCAACATTAGTTCATTTCACTATCACTGTACGATTCTTCAGTGGAACACCAGTCACGGTTATGGTCGGTCTCCCATAGTTCATCAAATTCACTTCATATTGGTTACCCTATCTGTCTTTTGTGATCTTTCATCAGGTGAGAAGTAAACAATGAGAATAATGTCTGGTTCTTATACCTTAAACTCCATAATCCATTGTCAATCATATTATAGAGTGTATGGACAAGTAAATTTCAAAGGTGGGAAACTATATCCAGAATATAAGACCAAAATCATATGGAATTAGGAAGAAACATTAAAAAAATTTAATAAATTAAAAGATTTAATTTGAAGAAATCACACCTGAGTGAAAAATACATAATAAAGAACATTGTGATATCACATAATCTGATGAATATTTCATAGGAAAATATACATGACAATTAAGGCATAAACACAAGGATGAAACCCAACATCATGATTGGAATTTTCATTGGTGATGATCATATTCATAAGAAATGCAAGTGAATATATCCATGTACTCATCTTCCATATCCCATATCCCTCAGTCATTCATTGTCAGTCCACATTCTTAGGTTTTCCAATTCCTAAAGAGATATTCATAACCCACCTCTATAATATTTCTGGGTTATGGGGTAAATATTGTGATTCATCATAAGAATGTATAAATTGAGATATAGAAAAAAAATTTGGGTAATTTAATTGAAATTAATTAAATAAACTACTTTATTTTCATAATGACTTCCAAAATTAACCATCAACAAAATATATGATACTAAAAAATAGTATATCATTCCTATAGTAGACTCTACATTCTGAAAATGATCATTTTCTCATATCTCCCATCTAAGTTACTCATAAATGGAAAAAACCATTCATTCTGAAAATATATGTGGGCATACTTTAATATATATATATATTAATAATTTAAATATATTATTTATGTTTTCATGTGACACCCAAAAACTAGAATCTAATTTGAGGAAATTACAAAGATATATATAGAAATATTCAACAAAACAAACTATAGAAATTGTAGTTGTTACATTCCCTCTTCCTTCAAGGATTTTTTCCATGAAAAGTAAAAGACAAACAAAAATGTTAGGGTACTAATCGTGAATCCGTCTCTCACTATATCTCTCTATTTCTCTCAAGGGAGCTATTCAACACATTATCATGTTTCCAAAGAACTCAAACCATATCAATAGTCCATTCTTATTGTATCCTCTCATGTGGGTCCTCGATAACCATTAGGTACTCCAAAAAGGTTCATTTGTCCTCGAGGTCTATATCTCCCTTTTCAATTAATTGTATTGGGTAATGAAAATATCTCCTCATATATGTCTCATGAATGATACCATGTACTTAGCCAAATTATTATTCCAAAACCAAGTGACAAGAAACCTCAACAACCATATGTAGTATCTAGAATAGCCCAATGAACCTTGGAGATAAATTTATTCCCTATCCAAATCTCTAAAATCATCATCAGAGGGAGTCACTATGTAAATCAAAGTATCCATTCTAAAACATCAATGGAATATAAATATGTCCATGAAAGAATTCTATTGACTTCGAGCTATCATAATTCCACCATGAATCACGTAAATCTTATGTTGCATTGCATACACAAACTCTGGACCAACAATAGATGTCTAACCAAGCTTGGTCCAATGATACAGTTACTTATATGGTCCCCTATAAAGTCACTCAATTTTTTCCATGACAATAATAGAGATATATATGTTATTATAAGACAAATACACTAATTTCATATTATCCTCACAACTCCATCCAATGTGAAACTTGAAATATCTATTCATATCCTCCAAAACTAGGATAGTTTTCTCAATATGTTAATCCATATTGGGGTTAAATGATGTTTTCATCAGTATAAGGGTATCAAAATCCTCCAAAAACCATCTCTAAAGTTGATACATGGATTGACAAATATGGTCATAGATGATCTTAATGGGTAACTGATGAAGTTATACAATATGTTGAATGTAAAACTACACAAAACACTCATCCAAACTATAATTGTTTTAGAAAAAAAGTGTTTTGACATTGTAAGTTAGTTTAAAATATCACATATTGAATCATTAACTATAAATTTCAACTGAATACCTATAAAAGATTAATTGATATGCCATTCCACTTATATTTTGTGATCTTAGGTGGTTGAGTCAAACCTACCAGAATATGATGTTAAGCCTTTTCTCTGCTAATATGCGTGACACTGAGTGGCAAGCTCTGAAACTCTCCTCCTCATGGTAGCACACATTAACTACCTATAAAGATTATAGTACAACTTTCACACACCCATGTTAACATCTAATAATGAGTTTTTAAAATAAAACAAAACAAGAACTCCTATCATGGTTGAAGCCACCGTTCATCCCCTAAAAGGATAACTTGTTCCCCATCATCAAAAAATCTGATCAGTGTTCCTTATAAGGATATAGAGTCACATAGAACCTAAAATTTAACATCTCCAAAATAATACTCTCTCACATGATTAAAAATATGTTGAGTCACTACCATCAACTAAAGTTGTATTATACCTGTATCCTTCATTGGGATCAGCTACAATGAGGCCAACTATTATGATGCCTCCTCCACCAAGAATAAATGGGATTTACTACTAAGGGAATCTAAAACCATGTTTCCCTTCCATAGAGTGTTGAATATCTCGAATACATAGTCTTGTAGAAACTCTATCCAATGCCTCAATATTACGTTGAGTTCTATCTGAGTGTATATTTTTCTGCGACACTGGTGGTTTATGTAAATAAAAAAATCATTACATGAATATAATTCCTCAATATCATCATGGAAAATACTACTATTTCCAACTCCATGTCATGGGTCACATAGTTATACTCATGGGGTATCAAATTCCTTAACCAAAAAGTGACCAAAGACAACTTCTACATCAAGACACATCTTAGCCTAGCTATAGAGGCCTAAAAAAACATTCACTCCATGCTCTCCTTTGGTAACCTCAAAAAGGGGAACTTTGCATCCTTTATATTATCTCCTTGAAGGATATCTTACACTGATTTTTCCAGCTAAATGGACTCAATTTCCAGGTAAATATAGTCAAATGGGCTTCAATCCTAGAAACTTATACCATTAACTTCTGTTAGTACCCTTACAAGCTAAGAAAACATGGATCTTTTGACATTCTCATCAGTGGTTCCCACGAATGAATAGAATTAATATTTATTTTATCCATAACAACAAAATTCTAAGAGATTGAATTCCCTATAATGTAATACTTATGGATCCAAAATAGTAACTATGATCAATTATTTTATAGCTAGTGTACCGATAGTAAGTCAAAATGTTTTTCAAGATCTTCTACAAACAATTAGTAAATATAAATTCATCAAAAAAGATCACTACAAATCGATACAATTATAGCTAAAAGATTAAATTCCTAAGATAAATGAACATGGAAGTGGATTTCATCACACTGAATAACATCACCTTGAACTCATACTGTCTATATATACATTGAAATTTCATCAAAGGAATATCATCCATGTGAACACTCAACTTATGGTATTCAAACCTATGACCGGTCATTAAAAATCAACTCTCATCATTTAAATAGTTGAAAAGGTCATAAATCATTAGTAAGGGGTAATTTTTTTTAATTATTACCTTATTCAAGAAGTAATAATATACAAAAACATTCAAGATCTCGAAAAACTTTTTCCAAAAACAAAATTAATTTTACCTTAGAGAAAACACTTGGTTTGATAAAATCATTCTCTCAAAGGAGTTACAATTCACCCTTAGACCCTGGATCTTGGGGGAGGATATCTGGTGTTCCACATAATATATAGATGCATTCTCAGGGTAAATGTAATTGTATAATTTGTTCTACCCCCTTTGAGGCACTCCCAAAACATCTTTGGGAATGGCATCCATATAATCATCCACTACTACTGGAACCCCATTGTCTAAATAGACAACTGCATAAAGGGATAAAAAATCATATTATGAGTAATAGGCTATGACCTTATGCTTGTGATACCCACTTAATAAGAAATAATATCCCTCTTTCCCATGAATGAGGATTTCGTCCCAAATCCTAGAAGGCATCAAACTCACATGTGATGATAGTCTATATGGGCATGCAGAGTGGAAAACTATTCCATACGTAAAATGATTTCATGTGGTTTTATCATTTTGACTAAGATTTCCCATGAAAAAATATTATTCACTAATCGCCAACTCACAATGTAGGAAAAGGTGTGATGTAGATGAATCAATCCCTGTAGGAACCTCTTTCCATAGTGGATGGGCCAAATTCCCAACAAGAAGCTCAAGAATCATCATAATGGATACTGATATATAGTAGTGACATGTGCATGTGTCCATATGTACGCGAGATAGTGAATAGAAGAAATTAATCATAATTAAAAATAGATTATTATTATAATGATCATATCCTTACATTTCCTACAAATTCCCATTCCCTCAACCATAATCCCTCTAAACCTAGCCTAGGCCATATGGTTATGGTGGTGGTGGGAGTAGATTATATAATTATCCACCACATGTAGATCCTCCCTCTGAAGCTCCACCATCTCTATCATCATCACCTCCCAGCTCACTATGTTTCATATTCCACATATGCCCATCATATACCTATCAAACATCCATATCATGGAAATTAATTAAATCATTATCCATGTCAACTCGAATGTCACATGCCTAGTGTCACACCTATATATGATGAATTGACCCTATATATGAACAATTTGATAAAAATACATGTTTCTGAGTCCATACATAAGAATTACATCTATGTTAAGACCATGATGACTATTTCATTCTATATTCTATAGATGACTCATCCCCATGATATCTACTACCTTCTCCAGCCACTCAACATCTCTCAACTAAAAATTTATCTAAAACAAATCTCACTCCAGTACTCCATCATATGTAGAAAAGAATAAGGAGACCATTATATAGTAGATATCTCTATCAGCCCCTTTTTCAAACTTCTACACATGGAATTATCCATTACTCACCATATAGAGAGAGTAGTGCATGAGGTTAGTAAACCATGAGGTATAATAAGAAACTAAAATATCCCACTTTTTCAGATCAAGAATCTCTAGATTCCACATTGAGAGAATGATGTAAGGATAATACTCATCATGGAACAAATACAAATTTTTTCCATGGGAGAATTATATCATCATGAATTTGAGTGATCAGACCCCACCAAAGCCCTACTTCTCTATAAAGAAGACTGGTAACTAGTGAAACCATCAGATCGAGCATGGGCAAATCCAATCAAAATACACAGACCACTCCCCACAAACAATACTCCACTGCCAAATGGGTTGGATATCTATGAATCCTGTGTGGTATTTGTCATTAGAACTTCAGTAATACACTAAGTCTATTCCCATCAACATCCTTGCTTGTGGTAACTATAGGATGTCCAATGTGTAGTTGACCTTCTTAATGAACCACTGGAGGTGGAACCATGCATTTAATGTTAGTAAAAATTACTAATATATGATTTTATTTGGAAACACCTCATGAACAGGTCCCTAAATTGAGGCCTTATCTCTCAATGGATAATCTTCACGGTCTGGTAGTTGTGCCATGGACAGGTTTTCTCATGGAAGAATTCTGAAATTGAATAATATGTTTTGTAGTTATATTATTGTATATGGGGTGATGACTCAATAATGACATGAAATTCAAAAGACTCATTCCTATATAATTCATGTAACATTATTTTCCCTAAAACTGATTTCGTGGAATACGATGGTTAAAAATAGGCAATCTGACTCCTTGTGTATGGATACGTCGGCTGGTTCACATTCACTAGGTTCCCTAGCATTAGATTCAAGGTTGATAAATTCTATCATTTTTCCCTAATATCACAACCCAAGAATGAAAACATGTCCACCCCAAAATACGAACTCATGGAAAATTTGTCATTTGATACATAAATGTGACAACCGGAACAACCTGGACCCTGCCTTGGCTAGAAATAAGCCTAGTGTGAAACCCCAGGTACACCTATTATATTGTAAGAGATAGTGTCTATTTCCAAGTTAGAATAAAAATTAAATGGGTTACCTTAGCATAATGTTCTTATAAGCATGAACATCAATAGATCCATGCAATAGTACAAATATATAATAAAATAATTAAACATCTAGGGTATAAACCATGAATGCACCAACTTCTAGGAAAGAAATCAGAGTACAACAATGTAATATAAATGATATAAAAGGGGGAAATATACATGAACAACCACAAATGAGAAACCAACCTAAAAAATAGAAAAAACAAAAAACTGCAGAGACCACTACTCAAAATCTCTATTTATTAATGGTTAGAGGTAGTTTATCTTTTATTTAAAATAATTAAGTAAGTCATAGGATTTAGATCGGGAGTAGGATTACAAATTAAGCTTCCCAAAGAAATAAATTTTTCTTCCTAATATTTTTTTCAATCATTCACATAGTTTTATTTCTTCGAGTGAAGTTTCAATCCATTAAAAAATAGATCATCCGCTCCGAGTACCCTAACATCTAGATCGCCATCCACTTTGCAGAAGACCTTAAATCCTTTCATATTGGGTCTCTACATTAGTGTTGTTAGGGACCCATCTATCTGCCCACTTTTTAATGGTTTGTTTACGAGAGGTGTCCCTCGTCCCCTTATGCTTTAGTGAACTTGTCTAGAAAATGGCCTTATGATGTTTGGTATCTTCAGTTTTCCAATCAACAACCACTTGGGGCGACTTAGTGAACTTATCTTCTTGTAGGAAATAAGTTTGAATCCCTCATTATCCATGAAATGATTTGATTAAAAAGTAAAACTTTTAGGAGTTAGTTGGGAATCAACCTCAAATATTTTCTTAGCCTTTTAATATTACTCAAAATCTATATGATTTTCACCAATAATGGACAAACCCTCAGAGTAACACTGTGTTCTACCAACACCAAATACACCAAAGTCATCTCTAATTAGCATGTCATCTACATAAGAAACTGAAAGTGTGGGAAATCGCATATAAGAATAAGTATATAAATACCCAATAGTATATCCATAGAGCAAAAAGAGAAGAAATATAAATAATATTAAAATTAACCCATAGATGAGGAGGGGAAAAGAAACCTAACATAAGAAACAATCAAACAGGACCCACTCTTGAAATTAGAAAATTCCCAATTTCTATATCCATCTATGGATGATAATGAGTCTTCCTATACCTCCAAATTTCGATTATAAGATGAAAAACACCATGAATAACCTTGAAATATTTAGATTGGTGGGACCAATACTCACTATTGTGCTCCAAAAACAAGGAACCACTACCATCAATAAAGGACCTTCTCCCCAACAGAGTGCGATGGTGGGGGGTTACTATGCCATCTATTGAGAAAATGAACCTAGTGTGGTGTTGGATCACACAAAATCATCTTATATTAGAGTATAGGAGACCCTCACCCCCATGATTCATGCGAGTACCTACCCCAAAAATCCATATGATGGACAAGGCCAAATCACTATCTTAATCAAATAATCACTAAAAGAAGTTTCTAGCTTGTAACACCTTCTGTTGTACATCTGATGCCAAAACGGAGGCTACTACTAAACCTACATGAAAAAATCATAGGGTATGATATTGAGTCTCCCAAAATTGATTCTCATATGAAATATATTTCATCATATCACATACAAATCTCCCTTCATGGCGAGACTTTAGTTTTGAGCCACGTGTCAGAAATAAATACCTAAAATTGGTCATGAATAAACTACGTAAATATCACAATCATGATACTAGAAACATATCATCAATCCCACATCATATTGATATGTTACATATAAAACTAAATTTAATTATAAAATTAATAATATTATTATCGTTATTATTATAATATAATATAAAAAGGAAAGGGGTTGAGATTCTAACAAAATCCATGCCCATATTTTCATGATTCTCTTAGGGGTGTGTGAATTATTTAATTTTATATAATTAAAAAAAATAACTCACAACCACTCTCTCTAGTCACGCATAGGGGAAATACCATGACACATGCCACTGACACCTCCACATGTATATTGGTCACTATCACCACCAAATTCTCTAATGCCACACTAGTCATGGTAATGATTCGTATCTGGCCGATTATCAAATTCCCTACAAATTAGTGAGCCTAATCAGTCACGTGATTCACCATTGGCTAGGATTACTAGGTTAATCCACTATGATGACTAGAAAACTACTCAAGTTTGTTTCCATTCATGAATTAGGTCACATTGGTTTCATATTTCATAACATCACCCAACCAATTATTCATTGATGACCCACTATCCAAAATGATGGTTAATGTTGATCATTCATCATATGGGAAGGAAACTCCCGAAATAGTGGATAAGGCAAATATCGACCACCTGATAAACATTACTCAATTGAATTGTAGATTGTATAGATAAGGAAATTCAAAATTGGGAAACTAGGTCAAGAATCATATACCACCATCATTGGGAATCAGGATGAAAAACCAGAAAACAATCATTAGGTAATAAATTTATAGAGTTAAAACAAAACATAAAAACCAATAGCTAAAAATTCATAATATTAAAGAAATTAATATCACACAATCTAAGGATGTTTTAATAGGAAAACAAGCAGGAAAATGGAGGAAAAACTAATGGACAAATACAAACCTCAAAATTAGATTATTCTTTGGTGAATAACACATTCACTAAAAATTAAGATAAATATCATTCAGGATTCATTTTTCATCACACGTATCCCTTCATTGTTCATCATTGGTCATGTTATCAGGTTTGACAATGCCCACAGAGTTATATTTCTTCTTCTTCTAAAATCTCATATGGTTATGTGAGTAACCTAGAACGTTTTTCAAAACTAATTAAAAATAGGGAGGGAATTATATTTTTTGGAATTTAAGTAAAATTAAATAAATATTGTATTTATTTTACTTATATCACTGTAAACTGTCTATTTGAAATGAAAATTCAATAATAAATAACATTTTGACACACCTATGGTAAACTCCACACTCTAGAAACAACCACATCCTATGATTTTCCATCATAAGTCATGATAAATGTAAAATCCATTTCTTCAAAAATAATTCATGAATTTTATTTTAAATTTATTAGTTTTCATAATATATTAATTATGCGGCCAAACGTCACCCAAAACACTACACCGACTCAGATAAAAAATCCAAATACATATAAAAATATTCAATGGATACAAATACATAAACAAAATTCATTTAATTATGATCCATTTAGAATCAATTTTTGTCAATGTGTCCTTCATGTATAAGAGTTCATCAATTAATGAAAATAAATGACATTTACATTATAATGACTACATTAAAATAATGATTCATTTTTTAATATGTATATTAATGATGAAAACTTAGATTAGTTATTAGGTTAAATAGTATAATTTTATTTTTGGAAATGGAATACAATAATTAAATGTACTAAAGAATTGTAATTCTCTTCTAAGGGATGATTCATGTGTTCAAGGATATTAAATTCAAGAATTTCAATGAAAAACTCCCTAGACAATGTACCATTATGCGTATTAATTATAATTTAATATGTTTTCATTAATTTTATCAAAAATATAAATTTAATAATTTCCAATCATTTTAACATATTTAATTTTTTGAATATAGAAATTAGAGGGTAAATTATACTCTTAACCCTCTCAATAACATGATTAGGAAAACTAGTAGGGTGTGTTGTACTTTGGTTTTATATTTTAAAAACTATAAATTTATGTTTTATCTCCTCAAACATTAATGAATACATATTGGACTAAGGAATACAAATTATAGATTCTCCCAAATCAGGAAAATCATTAGAAAAGAAACCATCTCCTAAGATAAAAGGAATTTAGAATCTTTTTATATCCTTTAATGTATGGGGAATTGATTGGTCAAAAAATAATGAGTATTAATTCCCCAAGAATACTTATTCAATACCTCAAATTTACCATTTATGTGTAAAAATACTCTTCAAAAACATTACATATCATTTATTTTGTTTATAGTATCAGTCAAGTGAATATTAAACTATTATTATATGATGTTTTCAGAAATTTCCATAACAAGTTTAGTTAATTTTCATTTCCTTGGATTGGTGGAAGTTTTGAGAAGTGCAAGGGAAATAGTATGTATTTTTGGATCATCAAATGAAACTTCATTTGATTTTATTAAGTGTCTCCCAAAAATATAATTCTCTTCATTTAGATCATTCAAAATGGTTAGAATATTGGTTTTATTTATGAGGGAATTGATCTATCAAAGAGATTATTTTAATTTTTAATTTCATACAAATTATAAAAAAAATTTAAATATTTTTTAACTTATACATTGGATGTATTATAAGTATTTTGAGAAATGATTACTAACCCATGAGTTTAGATTTTATGCACTATATTAGTAAGTTATTTTAGTTCAGTTTGTATCTATTATATGGGTAAATGGATTTTTTTATATAATTGGAGATTATTTTCAGTAATTTGTTTCATCATTTAATCAATGATATATTTCGATTTATAGGGGGTTTTGAATGAAAGTTATTATTTTTGGGGATTTTTTGGTTTTTGGTTTGTGTTTACTACATTTCCCTACGTGGTTCCAGGACTTTTGAGGTTATTTATCATACCCCCTATTCTAAAGTCTTGGTTATCTCTCCCTTTATAGTTTAATGGATAATATATTTCTCTCCCAATGTGTTATTTATGTGGGTATCTGAGGATTAGTTTCTCAAAACTCTTTGAATGGAGTCTCAGTTGAGGTCCTTAGTCAGATTATTGGGTTTTAGTGTAAAAAATACAATAATAAATAGGATAGGGAGGTTTATATATCCCTTTATGAAATAGAAATATGTTGAAGTAGGGTGTTTACCTCATTAAAAATTATGTCCAACATCTTTTCAAAGTCAAAACAATAAGCCTCATGGACACCTCAAATTGGCATGTTGTACATGGAACCAAATTATTGGGTGTTATATTCAATACTTTTGATAATTTTTCTTATAATGACAGCATTTTCTTCCACTATTGAATCATCTTTAATAGTATTGTTCATGTTAGGATAAATATAAATTAAACCTTCAAAAAAAATATTATATTAAAAGTTGATTTTTTATTTTGTTGTGTGAAAAACATGAAAATAATCATTTAATTTATTCCTAGTATTCTTGAACTATTTACCCTTATTTATTTATTTTTCCATATATTTACTTTCTTATAGTTTCATTTTGAGAGGATGTGAATTATTTTTCTTGAAAAATCTATTCCATGTCTTCCCAACATCTAATTTGGGAGTAAACATAATATAACAAATACATTTATTTTTCTTCTAAATAAAATAGAAAATCATTATTTTTTACAATTTCTTTATCTAGATATTTAGGTTTTAATATCAAAAACACGATGTGATATTCTTTTAAATTCTTATCCGGGTCTTCTCCAAAAATTAAAAAAAATCAAAACAAATAATTTAGTTTGTATTTTAGTTAAATGTTTGGTGATTCACTTTGCTATTAAATATAAGTGGGTTGGATATCTACATCAAGAAAAGAATTTTATTTTCATGCTTTAGAATTTTTTGCAATGTTATTTAGTATTATTATAGTTTCAAGTTTTTTATAGAAGAACCAGAGAAATAATGGTTTTTAGGATTTGGAATTGGTTGTGTGCCATCATTCAAAGGATATTTTTTTCATCTCAATGTTAATTATATATATCCTTTAAAATTTAGACTATAATGGTGGTATTTAACCCATATAGGAATAAAATATGGTCAAATTATATTAATATAAAGATGTTTCAACACCACTCATATTCCAATGTTGAGATACAAATAAAAATATATTTACACAATACACAATGTTCTTATCAAAAAATTTACACTAAAAATTGAATCTACCCCTCACAATGACATAAAATTTGAAAATTGTATCATCAAACATAAAATTTAATTGGTTTTAGATGATTAAATGTATCATTGGGAAATCCATAGGTCATATCTCACAGAGCTTTGATGAGTTTATAATTTTAATTTTCAATAATTTGAAAAATAATGGGGGGTGATTTTTGAAAAAAATTCTAAATAAAAAAAATATTAATGTGAATAAAATTTGATAATGAAATTGGATTACGAAAATTATAAGATAAGTTTTTGAAAATATTTATGTTACTATACTAAATGTTAATTTATTTATTATTAATTTATTATTATGTTTTACTGTAATCCTTTGGTTAATGGTTATCCAAGTTCTCATCTATATGAAAAATATCCGAAAAAATGAACATAAAACTAAACCTTTAAATAATATTCTTATGGTAAAGTCATGTCCTATATGAATTATTTATGTTTTTTTTCAAATAATAATAAAATATAAAATCTCTAGAAAATAATAGGATTTTTATATTTTCCAATATTAACAACACAAGTCACACACTTAAAATTACGCACCGATTGATTGTGAATTAAACTGATTTTCAATTAAATCAATCCAAAAAATAATAAAAATTTAAAATAAAAATTCCAAAAACATTAAATAAAATAAAATAGTATATAATTATTTATCGAAACTCCAAATTCAAATGTGTACATCCCTTTAATTTATCACCCAACATTTTTATTACAATTGAGAGTATATGGAATTTCATGTGGAACTATTACTACATTGATGCACTCCCTGTGAGGATAGTGAACTATATAACCTAAAAATTTGTGATTATAACCCTTAGAATTTAAAAGTTTTCAAAATCATTCCCCCTAGATGAACATCAAAATGATCTACACAAGTTCCCTTTTATAAACAAATAGGAATTTCAGTTTGGGTACCCATATTTTGAGATGAAAAATGTTTCTTATATTTTGATATGTAAATGGAATAATATAGACATTTAAAAAGGAAATTATTTTCTTGAAATCCTTTTCAATATATCTCTATAAAATTTAATTTCCAACCCATCATGCTCGAATCCTTTTTGATTGGGCTCGATGCATGATCCGGATCAACATGGGATGGTGTTGGAGGGAAGATTCTTGAGGTTTCAGTTCATGTTATTTATTATCACTAGCTTCTTATTATCATATTATATTATCATTTATTTTTCATGTTTGGAAATTGTACTTGGTGAGGTGATCTTATTTTTTGGTTGTCCTCTTTCCTTTTTTTTTCTATTGGTTGTTTTTTTGATGCGGTTTAGTATGTGGATTGTCGATGTGTTTTAGGTTTCTTATTTTGAGAGATGTGGTCAATTGTATGAATATGGTATGAAATTACTATTATGTTCTGTATTGATTATTTTTTAATTGAAATTATAAGTCCCCATCCATAAACCTTACTTAATCTTGAGTTATTACAACATTACACATTGAGGATCTTTTCAGGTTTAGAGTTTTAGATAATTAGATCATGAAACTTGCATTACATTCCACATTTAAACAAAGTGGTTACATAAAAGACAGTATTAATTTTTCCCAACAACAGAAACATATTTATAATAAAACATGGATTCTTTCTTGACACATCCTTGACACTATCATCACATCATGTACCTTTTCCTTGACCTGTGAAAAACATTTCAAAAACTTGGAATGAGCATAAAAATCTCAGCAAGGGTTATAAAAATATGGAAAGGAAACATGAGTTCATATATACATAAGAATGAAATCATACTTTACCCATAAAACATAGGCACTTTAACATACCTCATCAAATCATGAATAAATCATAGAAATCATAAGACATAAAAGGTAACTTGAGGCATTCATAACATTCTTACATAGGGAGTAACCCTCTTGGTTACGTTTGGAATACCCATCACAGTATATTCCCTAAATATCTTCAGAGAAACCTTAATGTTTCACTCCTTTGCGTTACCCAATGCATTGGAGAGCTATATCGGGATCACCCGCCCTTAGTTTATCACGGAACCACCCGTCTTCATAATAATGCCCAAGAACCTCAACATAATCGTATCACATAAAACATGCATAAAGAGAACATAACATTTCCACTTTAAATCAAAAGATATCAATACAACACATTGATATAGAAACATTATGAAAACCATTTTCAATTCCAAAATAAATTAAAAGTAAAACATGGTATTTATTTTTCTTTTAAAAAGAAGGTATGGATTGTAGAGGAAGATGAAACTCAAATAATGGTCAAGGCGGCAGAGAAGTTGTTGTCACCGCATATGTATGACAAAACATTCCCTTTTGTCGTTTAGTAAAACACTTCGTATAAAAAATATTTCTTTTGGATAAATGTAAAAGACAAAGGGGTTTATACATCGTATAAAAGAATGTTGTGTATAAAATAAAATATGCCTCAATGAAAGGAGATTGAGATGAAGTCCCATAAAAAGACGGTATCCTTTGTTTAAGGATAAATCAATTACATAATTATGTTTTACAAACGAATACACCAAATATAAGTGGATATGAAGTGAAAAATAATCAAAGGTCATTCACACATATTCAAAGGATTACATATTCAATAACTACATGTTGAACCCAAAGAAATCGAAATTGGGTTAAGAAGTTCCCTTGACAGCCTAACGGCGTCACATAAAAATGATTTGATGAGAGATAAAATGTGTATCTCATCACTTGGACATAAAATTTAAATCAATAAGGATCTATGGGAACATATCCCAACATAAAAATATGTAAATTAAAAGACCCAACAAAAGATTTCTTTTAAAAAGAGGAAGGTGAAAGGTTCCCTTACCGACTTGGGTATCTTTCAAAACATACACCCCATGAAAGAAGGACAATACATCATTTATGTAAATACTCATAAAAAAAATTATATTACAAAAATAGTAGAATAATGGGTAGTACATACACCAATCAAAGGAAATTGTGGCAAATGTGGAATAAATCTCACGGGAATAAAAGTGAGATGAAAAATCCCTTACGAAAACTCGGCAGCCTAACGGCGCCACATAAAACTTACAAAAATGGAATGATGAGATCAATTAAGGTATCTTATCATATTAAAATAATGTTTATAGAAGGAGGAATATAAATGAACATCCCCCAAAATAACAAAGAGGAGCTTAAAAGAAGTGACATAAAGGAGAGTACTTAAAAAGAAAGAGAGAGGTTAGATCTCTTACGAAAATTTGGCAGCCTAACGGCGCCACTCAAAACATCCAAAATGGATTGATGAGAAAGAATAGGGTCTCTAATCACATGAACATAAACATTACAGTAAAATTAATATAAAAGAACATCCCAATAACAAGAAAGATGAGCTTTAAAAGGAATGACATAAAAGAGTGTACTTAAAAAGAAAGAGTGGAGTAGGATCCCTTACCTCAAGTCCAACTTGTCTTGTTCGTTTATTTGTATTACTGAATAATTAACTTTGGTCAATTAATAATTTCTTAATTACCTCCTTTAGAGATTATTGTTCAGTTCATATCACATATTATAATGTTATAATAATTGTTTAATAATGTTAGTTCATATTAGATGTTTTTGCCGATGTTTGGTACATGAGTCAAAAATGAACTTGTTTGAAAAAAGATTGCCCATGTAGTTATAAGTAAATAATTTCCAGAATAGTATTATTGTTTAAAATATCATATATATCCAGTAAATATTAATTTTATACTATTCAATATCATTTGGAGATAAAAAACGAAAAGAACCATTCATGGAGACAGTAGGTCGTACGTACGCATGAACGCTACTTTCTTTTTTTGTCATAATAATGGAATTAAAACAAAATGATAGATATATATATATGTTATAATTCCAGAATTATATCCATAATTTAGATGTAATATATATTATATATATATATCCATTATATATATGTACTTATAATAGTACAAAACATTTTGAGATAAGAAATGAAATGTACCGTTCATGGAGACGGTAAGCCGTACGTAAGCATGAATGCTACTTCCATTTCTATTTCATATTTAATAGAATTAAAACATAATAATATTATTTTAATTCCCATATGGTATCATATATAATATCATTAAATATACCCTTTATACATACCACATGTGGTAATAACAAATCAAATCACTTTGAGGGGGTGGTAGTCCGCACTTCCTTAAATGAAGATATCGCGTTTACCCATAATGGAAACCATAAAGGTATGAAATAAATGAAAAATACAAAATATTATGTAAAACATAAACATATTATATATCATATATAAATATAGTGTCATCTTAATGTCCACCTTTGAAGGTGTTAGAATAATGTTGAACAATCATCGTTTCGTGAGGCAGAAATTTGTCATCCACAGAAACAGTATGTTCTTTAACCATTAGATGTAGGTGTGTGTAAGTGTAGATCTAATCCTTCTTATAAAAACATCCTATTATATTTAAGATACTGTATTTGTTATAAAATAAATGAATTAAAAGAGTTTATGTGGTTGGAGAAGCAAAACAAAACAAAATGACTCAAGTGAAGACATTACCTTAAAATCAGGAAACTCCCTTTGGTTTGATCTCAAAGGCTTCCTTGGGAAGACTTATGCCCAAAGTGAGGCTTCAAGGAGTAAAAGAGGGAAGTGTAGAGACAAAATTGACAGGTTTTGTCTGATCCAAAGGCATTGGGAGTGTTGTTAAGGAGGTAGAGGTGGGGGCCTTTTATAAGAGGAGAGGAGGGGCACTGTTGTAAAGTTACAAAATGTTACTTTATTTTCAAAAGTGTTTCGGATTTTAAAGGTACCACATTGATGTATTTCGAGATTAAGGTGATAAGGGTTAGAAATCCACTCATCCAATAGGTTTTGGACATATTTAGGTCTCAGATATTACATTATCTTTCCATTTTATTTAAATCGTTAAATAATGAGGTCATCGCTGCATCATCATGATGTCATAAATAATTTAATTTATTTAATGTCTAAAAATTATAAAAAAACTAATATGATGTAGGAAAATGTTTGAGCTTTCCAATGATTATTTATATTCCAAAATCTGACTTGTATAACCCCATGTTAAATTTTTGTTAGTAAAACATTTCATGTTTGTGTCATTTTTTACTTTAACATTAAATAAAAAGATATTTATGTCCTTTTCAAACCAAAGTGGCTCCATGGTGTTCCCAAGTTGACCCATGGATTGTCTTGGTCAGCCATGACACATCCAATGAGGGTAGGACATGTGTCTAGGTCATTTCATTTTATTAAAACATTATTCTTACCATAAACTACACTAATTACCTCAAATCGCGATTAAAAACTTAATAAGTTACTATTCACAAAAAAAAAATTATTTTTATCCCATTGAACCACATTTTACTTCTTAATGAAAACCATGTATGTCGGATTTTTGAAATTCAAAACACAAAGATTGAAAATTTTCATTTAAATGGAAAAATCAGTTTTTATAAGTACCACTTAGTGGTTTCACTATTCATCAAAAGTTGATGTTTTTCAGAAAAATCCCAACAAATCAACCCAACCTATATTTGATATTATGAATTAAAAAATGAAGCCTATTTTACAAAATAAAAACATATAAGTAACATTAATTAATTTAATAATTAATTCCCACTGTCAGAGCAAATAGCGTGTTTTTATGAAATAATAAGTATCAAAAGATTGACTCTAGTTTAAGTCTGATTTCAAAGTGAAATTAATTCCAACGACCACTATTGGATTTAATGGTAAAAATATATTCTAATTTCAATTTAAAACCAATTCAAAATATAATCTAATCATATAAATAAATTAGATTAAAAAGAGGTTTTGAATCAAAATACAACATTTTACACTATTCCTTAAAAAATGAACTTTATCGGAAAGATACCAAAAATTTACAAAAAGTAAATTTTGAAGTCCTGATTCTTAAGAAGAGTTTTATTTGGTCCAATATAATTTTTAAGAGTGAACAAAACTATATTTAATGAAGGTTCGCCATCAAAAGGTGATAAGTGAGCCTTTAGTGAAAACTAGGGCATATACGCCTAAAATTGAATTCTTTCCATATTTTAAGCCTTTATCTTTAATTGGATAAAAGTAAAAACATTTAAAAACATATATAATCATATTTTAGTTATTTCTATCCATTCCTGCCAATAAAATGGCTACATGTTAACTACCATTTAAAATAATATTATTTTATTATTTGAGTGCAACGTAAGATTCCCAAGAAACTCATTGTTGTGTGTTGGGTACGCCATCGAGCATAGAGTCCCCTTTAAAGTCATATTAATATTTTATTCACAAATATGGAAAAATATAAAAATTTCATATTCTTTATTTACCTGGGGTGTTACATCCTTCCCCCTTTTGGGAATTGCATCCTCGCAATTTTAAAATTGGGCTCGGAAACCTCATTGAAAATCCCACATCGATACAAGAGTCGGTAAAACAATCACATTAAAATAAAGAAAGATAAGTACAGAGGTCACCCGAGGTAACCCATACTAGGATTCCATGTAAGAAAACATGGACATGGAGGAGAAAACATAGGGTCATGTTCTGATGGAGAGTGATAGAAAACATGTTTAGGAGAAAGTTAACAATAAGAAAATCACAAACTTGTCATGGGTTAAACGGTGTTGGGTTCCCCAGTAGGAAACGTTAATAGACAACTTTTTTTGTTTTAAGTTACTTTTTATTGAGGAATTTATTTTTTAGCTTAACTAAAACATAAGGAAACATACTTACTTGTCATGTTGACTTTCAACTTTTACTAGATTTCTTACACAGACTCATACTTTCTCCAAAAGACGAGTATTTATGAAGACTTGTTCGCATTAAGAGTACTATAAACAACTTCTAGAGGAGCACCTAATCCATAAAAAAAGAACTATACATTTCCCATGTCTTCAAACCTTAACCAAAACTAAAACCAAAAAGGTTACTACAAGATCGGATAATCCCGAAAATGATAACCCTTTATAAAAAGAAAATCTAATCTTAATCTCAAAATTTGTCCAACAAAACCCAAAGTTCAACGAGGACCATCCGATAAAAAATTTGTCCATAAAATTCTTCAAAGTAAACCAATCTAAGATTGAAACCCAAATATTTGAAGGATTTAGTCACATAGTCTTCCAAGTTAAATCGTAACATTTATCTCCAAACAACATCAGTTTCTCCTAAAGTCTCGTATTGAAAAGTAATTAACCTAATCACATATCCTCCATGATAGGTTAATCATTTTCATAAATAACCCAAAATCAACTTACTCTTAATTCGTAAAATCATCTAACTAAAAAGAATCGGTCAAACTAACCAGGGACTTCACGTAGTCCAGTGGTAGGCGATAAATACCAGTTGCACTTTGGTTGTGGGTTCGATTCCCACAGCTTTGTCCGATGCGACGGGTTGTCACATGGTCTGCGTGTTGTCCTTTTTCCAAAACTATATAATTCTCAAAACATTTCCCAAAACGAGATAAAATCTTCAAAAATAAACATAACAAATTTTAACCTCAAGTTTATCTCATGCCTTTCATTTTCCATCATAACATATAAAAACCCATAATTACCTCAAAAGTAAGGATCATATATACCTTAATGGTTACCTTTATAATTATTACCTGAACATCCACATCGATTAGTCATCTCGTACATGATGCGTTATAGAACAAACCAAGGTTCAAGTGGTTGATCATGACTTGTTGATAGTTGGTTTAGAACAACCACGAGTTTCCTCATTGAATACCCCATTTTATCCAGTCTCTTAATCAGAGAACCACCACAGTTTCCTTCAAACCAATTGTAACTTTGGTGCCTGCTAGATTCAGCCATTTACTAAAACCAAAAAGGTTAGTGTGAGTATATCAAAAAAACCATCATGTACTAATGAGGAAGATAAACACTAAGATATACTTACTCATTCACTTTATCTAAAACTAGGACTCTTTCTGAAATCCTATCCATTATGGTACTGTCACTTATGATTAGAGAATACCCTAACCACTAAAGTTATCTAAACTGACCTCTAATACCAACTATAAGTCCCCAACCTTAAACCTTACTTAATCTTGAGTTATTACCAGATTACACATTTAGGATCATTTCAGGTTTAGAGTTTTAGAGAATTAGATCATGAAACTTGCATTACATTCCACATTTAAACAAAGTGGTTACATAAAAGACAGTATTCATTTTTCCCATCAACGGAAACATATTTAAAATAAAACATGGATTCTTTCTTGACACATCCTTGACACTATCATCACATCATGTACCTTTCCCTTGACCCGTGAAAAACATTTCAAAAACTTGGGATGAGCATAAAAAGCTCAGTAAGGGTTATAAAAATATGGAAAGGAAACATGAGTTCATATAAACATAAGAATGAAATCATACTTTACCCATAAAACATAGGCACTTTAACATACCTCATAAAATCATGAATAAATCATAGAAATAATAAGACATAAAAGGTAACTTGAGGCATTCATAACATTCTTACGTAGGGAGTAACCCTCTTGGTTACGTTTGGAATACCCATCACAGTATATTCCCTAAATCTCTTCGGATAAACCTTAAAGTTTCACTCATTCGCATTACCCAATGC
Organism: Viscum album; assembly: GCA_963277665.1. Lineage (NCBI taxonomy): Eukaryota > Viridiplantae > Streptophyta > Magnoliopsida > Santalales > Viscaceae > Viscum > Viscum album. The sequence continues at coordinate 1,076,537,389 of OY728134.1, forward strand.
ATTGGAGAGCTATATCGGGCTCACCTGCACTTAGTTTATCACGGAACCAGCCGTATTCATAATAATTCCCAAGAACCTCAACATAATCGTATCACATAAAACATGCATAAAGGAAACATAACATTTCCACCTTTCAATCACAAGATATCAATACAACACATTGATATAGAAACATTATAAAAACCATTTTCAATACCAAAATAAAATAAAATTAAAACATGGTATTTATTTTTCTTTTAAAAAGAAGGTATGGCTTGTAGAGGAAGCCTAAATTCAAATAATGGTCACGGTGGTGGAGAAGTCGTTGTCGCCGCATACATACGACAAAACATTTCCTTTTGTCTTTTAGTAAAACACTTCGTATAAAAAATATTCTTTTTGGATAAACGTAAAAGTCAAAGGGGTTTGTACACCATATAAAAGAAAGTTTTGTATAAAATAAAATATGCCTCAATGAAAGGAGATTGAGACGAAGTACCATACAAAGACAGTATCCTTGGTTTAAGGATAAATCAATTACATAATTAAGTGTGACAAACGAATACACCAAATATAAGTTTATATTAAGTGTAAAATAATCAATGTTCATTCATACATATTCAAAGGATGGCATATTCAATAACTACATGTTAAACTCAAAGAAATCGAAATTGGGTTAAGAAGTTCCCTTGACAGCCTAACGACGTCACAACAAAATGAGTTGATGAGAGATAAAATCTGTATCTCATCACTTGGACATAAAATTTACATCAATAAGGATATATGGGAACATATCCCAACATAAAAATATGTAAATTAAAATACCCAACAAAATAAGTCTTTTAAAAAGAGGAAGGTGAATGGTTCCCTTACCGACTTGGGTATCTTTCAAAACATACACCCCATGAAAGAAGGACAATACATCATTGATGTAAATACTCATAAACGAAAGTATATTACACAAATAGTAGAATAATGGGTAGTACGTACACCACTCAAAGGAAATTTTGGCAAATGTAGCAAAAATCTCACTGGAATAAAAGTGAGATGAAAAATCCCTTACGAAAACCCGGCAGCCTAACGGCGCCACATAAAACATAAAAAAATGGATTGATGAGATCAATTAGGGTATCTCATCATATTAACATAAAGTTTATAGAAGGAGGAATATAAAATAACATCCCCCAACATAACAAAGAGGAGCTTAAAAGAAGTGACATAAAGGAGAGTACTTAAAAAGAAAGAGAGAGGTTAGATCTCTTACGAAAATTTGGCAGCCTAACGGCGCCACTCGAAACTTCCAAAATGGATTGATGAGAGAGAATATGGTCTCTTATCACATGAACATAAACATTACAGTAAAATTAATATGAAAGAACATCCCAATAACAAGAAAGATGAGCTTTAAAAGGAATGACATAAAAGAGTGTACTTAAAAAGAAAGAGTGGAGTAGGATCCCTTACCTCAAGTCCAACTTGTCTTGTTCGTTTCTTTGTCTTCCTGAATAATTAACTTTGCTCAATTAATAATTGCCTAAGTAACTCCTTTAGAGATTATTATTAAGTTTATATCACATATTATAATGTTATAATATTTTTTTAATAATGTTAGTTCATATCAGATGATTTTGCCGATGTTTGGTACATGAGTCAAAAATGATCTTGTTTGAAAAAAGATATTAATGTCATTTTCCAAACAAAGTGGATTCATGGGGTCCCCAAGTTGTCCCATGGGTTTTATTGGTCGGACATGACACATAAAATTAGGTTAGGACATGTGTCAAGTTCATTTAATATTATTAAAACATTATTTTTACCTTAAACTACACTAATTACCTCTAATCGCGATTAAAAACTTAATAAGTTTCTATTCACCAAAAAATTATTTTTATCCCATTCAACCACATTTAACTTCTTAATGACAACCATGTATGTTGGATTTTTTAAATTCAAACCACAAAGATGGCAAAATTTCATTTAAACAGAAAAATCTGTTTTTATAAGTACCACTTAGTGGTTTCACTATTCATCAAAAATTGAATTTTTCAGAAAAATCCCAAAAAATCACCCTAAGATATATTTGATATTATGAATTAAAAAATGGAGTATATTTTACAAAATTCAAAACATATAAGTCACATTAATTAATTTAATAATTAATTCCCGCTGTCAGAGCAAATAGCGTGTTTTTATGAAACAATAAGTATCAAAAGATTGACTCTATTTTAAGTCTGATTTCAAAGTGAAATTAATTCCAATGACCCCTATTAGATTTAATGGTAACAATATATTCTAATTTCACTTTAAAACCAATTAAAAATATAATATAATCATATAAATAAATTAGATTAAAAAGAGTTTTTGAATTAAAATACAACATTTTACACTATTCATTAAAAAAATGAACTTTATCGGAAAGATACCAAAAATTTACACAAAGTAAATTTTGATGTCCTGATTCTTAATAAGAGTTTCATTTTGTCCAATAGAATGTTTAAGAGTGAACAAACTATATTTAATGAGAGTTCACCATCAAGAGGCGATAAGTGAGTCTGTAGTGAAAAACTAGGGCATATATGCCTAAAATTGGATTCTTTCCGTATTTTAAGCCTGTATCTTTTATTGGATAAATGTAAAAACATTTAAAAACATATATAATCATATTTTAGTTATTTCTCTCCATTCCCTCCAATACAATGGCTACATGTTAACTACCATTTAAAATAATATTATTTTATTATTAGAGTGCAACGTAAGATTCCCAAGAAATTCATTGTTGCGTGTTGGGTACGCCATCGATCATAGCGTCCCCTTTAAAGTCATATTAATATTTTATTCACAAATATGAAAAAATATAAAAATTTCATATTCCTTATTTACCTAGGGTGTTACAGAAATTATGGTGTTCTACAGTGGTGATAGTATTGTTATTATTGGATATGAAGGTGGATTCTGATGAGTGGATCCTATGGGAATATGTGCCTTCTCTGCTGCTGGTATGAAGCTATAGTGGGTTTATGGATGATGGTCTTGTTCTAGATATGTGGCAGTGATGTAGTGTACTCAATTGTCAGGGGTCACAGCTCAAGGAATCTTACTACTCTAGGTTTTGTAACTTGGGATTTCATGGTCTTGATTTGATCACTTCTTGGATAATTCTAATTTGAAATTTGGGATCTATGTTTTTTCATATCTTGCTTTCTAATTTTGAAATATGGTTGTTTGGTTTGTATTTGGTTGTTGTGAGGTTAACACTTAACCATAAAGTGGATTTTTAAAAGGTATCAATAAATTGGATTTTAGGAATAATTGTGGAACTGAATAATGAATTGGTAAATGATCATAGGCCATAATCTATTAATTCTAACAAGATTGACACCCTAAATGTTATGAATCCATAAACTGTAATAATATTTTGGTGGAATAACATAATATTTCACTATCAAGACTTTTTAAATTTATCATGTGATCATTATATATATTTAATACACTTTTCAAAGCATCATGTTCCAAAACTGTGTAAACCACCTCTCGTGAGATGACCTATAATAAGAACAATTTTCATGGGGTTCCTAGACCTCTCTTAACATCGGGTTTGACTATATCAATATATTTATAATCATATCGACATATATTTTAATGTTATATTACCCATACTTCTAATCATTTATGGTCTCAATCCCAAAACCTTTAACTTCTAGTTAAAAGGAAATAATATTTATCAGATGAATACCCAAAATGATATGTCAAAAGAAAAAGATTAATTTTCCCCATTAGGATACCAACAAATTATTCCTAGAAAAAATGTTAGGGGGATATAATATATAATAATAAGAACTCATGGTTTCACCAATGTGACCCTAGTAAATTTTGAGTCGAATATCTTATTCATATCTATTATCCAAATGGATTTAGATTCTAATAGTTTTTTATAATTTTATGTTTCATGTGTTTTTAGGAATTAATTATTTTTTTGGTATTAAAATAAAATAATTCAAAAATATCTTCACCAAAAATCTATTTTTATTAGTTTAACTAATGGTAATTTTAATATCCACATGATAAATTCACTCTTTTAATAATTACTATATTAAAAAATTAAAAAGATGTAAATCTAAATTTTATGGAACATATTTTGATCCTCATCAATAGTTTGTTAAAGATAGGTTGGTGCTAAGACTTCAACCTCTTCATCAAGGAAAAGCTTCTCCTCTATAATAGTAACACCCTCCTTTCACCAAGAATTGACCACTTCTATAAATTTTTTATTCTCAACCAACTTATTTATGGATGTATCCAAATCCTATTAGAGGTGCATAAGCTAAATGGATTATTAATGAATATGATTTTGATTCTCTATCACTTCATCAACATAATTCAATTAATCATATGATATTGTTTCTTAGGGATTAATGAAATCTAATAGTGTCCTATAAATGATAATATTTTATTATTAATTATATCTTATTCCCAACATTATTCAATCTTCTTTATGACATAATAAAAATCTAAATAAAATCTATCATATCCCATAATTGTGGGCATATTGTGTTTCCTAGTAATTTGTGAAGTATGGTTTTCTAGAGGAGTCTCTAAGGTTATCCTATATTGGTCATTACTATGAAAACAATGAGGGATTTAGATGGTTCTTTTTTATTTGACATATAATTTAGGGACTCCCATAGAAAGAGGGGTATGTATATAAACTAGCTTTATCAATGAGATTCCAAGATCAATATCCTTCATGGGAACTTTTCAACATTAAATTATGTCTTTATTTCCTCACCGAATTGATATGACTAGATAGTAGACCCTTTATTTTTTTATATCTATGGAGGAATCAATTAAATTAATACATAGAGGTTCTAAATGGAGTGTGGAGGAGAGAATAAATATAATTATGATTACTCATTCGTGTTTGTAAAATAATTGACCTCTATAATAGTAGGAGAGATTGGTGGGTGCCCAGGAAGAAATTATTATTCTAAACCATGTGACTGAACCATCATCTCTATAGTCCTATTGTTTTCCCAACCATAGGTGGATCCACTTCCTGCATTAATGTAGTAGGCATATTATCAATAGTTTTACCCTATGTTTTATTAGATTCATTATGTTCAGAGTTAAAAAAATAAGTGAAATGAAACTCTTTGAAAGAAGGGTTACAAAAGAATCTTTTAAAGATTATTTAATCATGTCAAGGGTTATGATAGAATAGTTGGTCTGGACATAGGCTCCCATAAGGTGGCCCTCAAAATCATAATGATAAGAAGTATTGTCCATGGCATTTAGATTAGATACCAATCTCACTAATTCCATTATTTCCTCATCAGTCACTACTATCCCCTCATATATCTCATTTTCAAGTACCAAGGATTGTTTCCCTTTTGAGATTAACAAGAATACCTCAGGACTCCTTAGAGAATCAGCTACCAATATTTTCCCATGTTGGGTGGTTTTTTTGGGTGGGCAAGACTGTCCTTCCATGAGGTTCTCCCACTAAAACCCCTAAGTAAGTGCCCTCAAGAAAGGAAATGACACGGAAGATAGATCAAATGTTGACCTGAAACTCTATAGATCGACATAAACCACTCCCACACCTATGTGGAGATTAATTTTTATCATATTCTTTTATTAGAACTTAATTATTTCCAATGAGGATAATTCACTTCAAAGAAAATATGGTGCTAGAAGAGGTATAAATTCTCTTGCATGATTTTCCATCACCTATATAATATGCCTTTATATCTTGGGATAACCTTATTCCATGAGTTATTAATTGAAATGATGTTACACCCATATTATTGCCCATAATTTATAATATTGCGGGGAAGGCATTATTGTTTTCTCATTTCCAACCTGTATGATTTTTATAATGAAAAAAAGCATAATGATGTTAGTGTGAGAAAAAATTAGATATAATTTCATTTAATATCTTCCTTTGAATAATTTACTTCCACCTGTGACCTAATCATCTCTATAACATGGTCTGAGGATTAAACACTACAATAATAGAACTGAATTTAGGTTTATATTTATTCATGATAAATTCCTTATTTATTAGAATTCTCTTGAAAGGATATTTATTAAGGATTATTTATATGCCCAAACCCTCTAAAATCAATATCATCTAAAAAGAGTGTACCAGGATTCCTGGAAGAATTATCCTTTCACCAATATTCACATTTATTCCAAGAATCTATAAAATCATTCATGATGGGGATGAAAAATTATGATGGTTATTCATTATTTGGGGGTATAGCTCCAAAAAATAATCTATTTTGATATTATCTTTACTGTTATATTCTTAAATGGAAGGTATCCCCTTTGGGCATCAATGTCTCTAGTCAATATTCACACTCAATTTATCTCATCAGTTCAGCCAGCTACCCACCATGATAAATATTGATCTAAGTATCCACATGTTACTATTTAAGTCTAATAGTATCATTTGATGAAATGAATCTCACTTTAATACATATCTCGTCCCTTTTGGTGTAGTTTGATCTAACATTATATCATTATGTGTCTCTTGATTTTTATACTCTTAAGAGGAGATTTTCATTTCATCTAAAAGCATCCATATAGTCTCCAAAATATGACATGTGAATAGTTTTGATAAATAACATTCCCTCTATCCCAGTGGCCAATATGCCTTCTCAAAGAGATACTAGATATTATCTTTCTTCAAGATTGATGTTTTCATTCTAATTAATACAACTAGTTAATAACTTATAAAGAGTTAATAAAAATATATCATATTGATTAAAATTATTCTTATTATCCATGTTGGTAAAAAACATTTGGTTGAACACAACTGATATTCAAAGAAAATATCCAAAATCGAACACTAGGAATCCCTTATACGTTGATGAATTCATATCTTCCTATACGTGATACCATTAATACCCGTAGAACATGGATGGTCCTGATTAGACTAAATAAATACATTACCATAAAAACATGACTGAAATGAGGATACAATTTCTCAATCATAGTAAAAAACATTCCTATCAATTTTCATATTTCTAGAATTTTTTCCATCATGAGTGTGTTTATCCTTGGCCCAATTTTTTATTCATAAATAGTGATTAGGTACCCAATTAAAACATCACTTATAAATATTCCATGAGTACCATATGTTTAGGTAAAGTGTTTTCCTCACATCCTCAATATTGAACTCATCTTTTCTGTAGGTGGATAATAGTAATATCTAGGTCCATGAGATTTGTAATTCAAGATAAATATGAGGCACTTTTAACATGGATCATGTCTTTCATTTTTGATAATTTGGTTCTCCCTTATTCAAAAATTGAGATCAACCCTTAGATGGAAGACCTCTACTAGAAGTTGATTATCTAGTTCAATAGGCTCCTTAATGATTAGAGGAGTTCTCTTAGTATTATAGTATCTATAAACTAATGGGGTGAATTTATTATACATCTATACGAAAATTTTTTATTTTCTAATCATTATCACATCACATAGACTCTCCTAGACCACTCTCTAAACTAGATGAAATGTGTTATTGTTCACATTCCATATGATCAGACATTTAGTGATAATACATGTGTTTTATTAGTCAAGAATATATATAATTTATATGGACTCATAGTGATATACATCCTTCATTACCACTTCAAATTCATTACAAATATATTGAACTTATAAAGCACACCCCCAATCCATGCTAAAATATCCTATCAATTTAAAATACTACATTTCCACCGACCAATAATATAATTGGAAAAATATTTAATAGTGATGGATATATTGTCATTACTCTTATGATCATGTTTACATCACCCTTATTCAAAGCCTAATAGACTATACCCTAAGAAAAATCCTTTTACATGATCATCTTCCATTAAAAAATGATCAGTTGGTGATATGATGGCATGAATCACTACCTATTTCCTAACTTTACAATGGGGTGGTTAATTTCTATTTAGTGGTGTATTAATTGGGCCATCATTTAGAATTTTAGAAATAGAAAAATTAATTCAATCTCATATAGGCTAGTCTTGATGATTCACCCCCAAAAGTAAGGTGAGGAATGTGTGTATAAGTTGAATATTCACATGTTGACTATATCTCATGATACTTACCATCTCCATCCACCTCATTACCATTTCCAAATATTCATAATTCAAATACATTCCACATGAATATATATATATATGTGTGTGTGTGTGTGTCTCATATAAAAAATTGGTGAAGCGAAAGTAACCTAGTGATCCTAATACCATATTCATAATCATCGTGTTAACAAAAGTTTTTTTATGATTATTATGTAGGTGAATCATCAACATCATAAGATTCAGATATCATGAGCACAAAAATTTACTATTGGTATTAGATAGTTCATATTACTAGAGATTAACTTCATGATTTATTTTATATGTGTTTTACTTTGAAATTGGTCCTACATAGTTGATTCATATGGACCAATCAAAAAATATTTTATACGATGGGATCTTGCATAAAAAATTCTAAATCGGAGAGTATTCATAAAATATTCATAGGTGATTTTGAGAACCCCATTTTAAATTACTTATATGATTTTACCACATTTGGATTCAAAATACATAACATGGGATTCAAGGTCCTCTTAAATGGGTCATTATCATAGATATCAAACCTAATTTCTTGTGGGGGAATTTTTTTTCACTAGTATTATCATAAATTACATGAAACAAAAAGAATATTGAAAAAAATTCATCTCTGAAAATTTCATAAGTAAAACTAAATTTATCAACTAAAATAATAAATCATAAATTTAATATAATTTTGGTTTCATGGAGCTATCACATTATCACATGATACCCTCCCTCTTGGGTGGATCAAAGTGAGGTCCATCATGAGAAGAAACCCAACTACATACAATTAGTGCCTCCTTTGTCATAAATTTGGGCCCATCATGTATCTTAGAGATACCACCATATTATGAGGAAGTATAATTAAACTATGATATATAATATTAATTCTCATCATGATGACAGTAAAGTTATCCAACTGCAAAATTCAATACTTTCATGTCTGTGAAGATACCACGTGCCTAATTGATTTTCAATTCCAAATCACTAGGATTACCTACAAATACCTATTTTTCATTTATGAATAGATGACATACAAACTAGGTTAGGAATGAAATATTAGCCTTGAATACATATAATGAATGTGGTAGAGATAAGGAGATTAGAAAATTGAGTGGTAGGTTTTTCTCAAACATCTAGAAAATCCAAAAGATATCATTTGTAAAATCAGAGATTAAAAAATGATAACTCTTGAGAATTAAATTTCCTACATTAAACTTCAATATATTCTATTCCCATAAGAATTATTTTTTGTGAGATATTTCCTGTAATACTAACATCATTTGTGGATGAGATGTATGTGCATCATCTAATCACTTGAGGTTCCCTTTTTATGGTTGTGTGATTTCCATATCTTGTAGCCATGTCATATTACCCTTTTTGGATTCCATTCTAGGGTTATCCTATCATGGAAACCTTATGTTGGATCCTACATTCACATGATATACCATCCCCAAACTGGGGTACCTCAGAGATTATATGTCCCTCACCTATTTGAGCTGTTGAAAAAACCTCCATGGGCTTCATTCAACGGGTCCAAAACCCTAAAAAGGACAATTTCAAACCTCCTCCAAAGCCACCAAACATTGAAAATTAATGATTTTTTCAGATTTATCCACTTCAATCATATATTACATTTAAAATATAAGGATCAATGTTGTCACCATGAATGTTTAGGTCCTCTGGGGAATCAAAATTTTTTATTCCCTTGATAACTTAGTTCTTTATTGTTAACACATTGTAATATATTTTCTCGGACCATTATAGATTTAATTTATTGTTCAATTTTATTAGGTTGGATTTGGGTATCCCTTTTATAGTATTACCATATTCCTTCTTATGGGATTCCAAATTCCTCCTACCTTAAATATCCTCTCCCTTTTCCCCCAGTGGATAAGGAGTGGCCTCTTCTATTTTGGGTTTACTCACATAGTGAATATAACGGTCTTTATTATCCCCCCATGAATGATTTCATCAACATTGAATAAGATAATTGGAGAGAAAGGATTTTAAGATTCCTCTCTTAGTATATATCTCATTTAAATCTATTTTGTACTGTTCATGATCATCTATAAATATATTATCTCTCCGTAGAATATTACTCATGGGGTATATATTTATAAAGCCATAACAATGAATAAAATACCCTATTTTGGGATTCGTTCATATGTGTATGCCTTGCCCATATCTAATTTGGGAAGCCACTTATAATTAATCCCCATAACATTTATATTGTCTTTCATTCAGGACACAGACATCCTTATGGTATAATATTTTACTGTGTGGAAATTTTCCTTACCACGTGATGATAAATATTATGATATGGTCACATCACACCACCATAAAATATTTCACTTCAACTACATGGGTTTTCATTCTTAATCCATTATGTTACGTAGGATTCCTCTTCAAGGATCAAACCCAACTTCACCATCCTTGTTTCTAATTTATCATGCCCCACCTAGTGAGTCGTATTCTCTTTAGGTCCCTTAATAATTCTCACTAGTCTATATTCCTATGATACTCATTACCATAGGGATATGTCCTCTTAAAAACATTTCTCGCTACCATCAAGAAATTCTATTGATAAGAGTTCCCCTCCATTGGATAATTATATCCCTTTTAGATGAAGTATCATATTTTCTCACCAAAAATATTAACCTTGGAGACTATCACAAACTATTTGGGCTATGATTCTTATCACTAAAAAGAGATATAGGATGCCACATGGTAGATCAAAACCAATGTCATCATATCTCAATTGTGTTACAAATAAATACCATTATTTTTTTAAATTAACCAACTTATCTATAATCCTAGTGTAACAATATATATTCATTTTTCCTTATCAGTAATGATATCATGTCTCCCAATAATTATGTTCTCATTTCCATATCCATAGGCAATACAATGCCCTCTCTAGGAGGGCCATGTTTTCTTTTAGTAAATTCATAATATTTCCTCCAATGAACTATATTTACAATTTAATAAATCTTAAATGAGAAATATTCCCTTTGAATCCAACCATAAAGGGCCTCACATGAATGAGTTTTACACCAATAATTGATAGGAACTTTTTTCCTAATGGTCCTTATAGCATGATAGTAAACTGAATGGATCATTCCTTGTCACATGCCCTTAAAAGGTTTTATGTGTGTCATTAACAAAAATCAAACCATGTGGGAACTTTTTCCTTTTAAATAGATATATATGAATACCATATTACTGGTTTAGTCTAAATAGATTATATAAACTATCATCTTAGATAAACATAATTCCAAATGTCTTGATAATCGTCCATTAATTCTAAAACAACATTCTATAATCAAAGGACCACATATTATGGAAGTAACTAGTAGTGTTACTTGTATTACTGGATAAGATTAATGATCTTTTATTAAATATATCATAGGGTCTGATAGTAGGAAATTATCCCTCCCCATATTGTTACAAGCCTAACCTCACATCCTCTCAACTAACATGTATTTTCTATGTTTTCACCGGTAAATTCTCACTGACCACCACTGTTTGGAAACAAGATTTTTATTGACTTGGAATGAGTATAGGAATGAATGAAATAAAAAAATAAGTAAATGAAACTATATGTAATAGACTATGGATGAATAACAATTTAATATCCAAAAAATATTGAATGACAACCGATTTAGTTAAATGTAAAATATATACACCTAGAAAAACAAAGAAAAAACACAAACCTAAATAGTAGTTTTAATGAGGTCATTACGATGGATAATAAATTGACCTGAAAACTACCTGTTACTACCACCTCAAATTAAGAAAAATCTCTAACAATGTTGTTTCCACAAAGATCAGCATCGAATAATTTGTTTTCTATAAATGACATGAAATGTGATGAAGAAGATAACCATGAATGGGTGAGTATGTACATACCTAGTTTAATTCCAAGAAAACAAAAAAGTAACATTAAGAAAAATCTACCATTTCAAAACCACCAAAACTAAAAGGGGTGGATAACAAATCTGGAACAAACCCATCAATTCTTTAAATTATAGAAGCATGGTAATTAAAGAAATTATCATTCTTCCCAACCAACTATAGGTTAAATCAATAAGTAACTCCATCAATTTGAACTACCCAATCCAGTAACCCATTTACCCTATATATAACATTTGTTGTATACAATCACCTCATAGAATGATAAACATTAGTAAATGGAGAAATTACCCGGGTGTAGTAATCGTTCCCCACATCATATCCTTCATGGAGAAATAACAACTCCATATATAGTGTACATGGTCCCTGTGTATGTTTGGGATCACTGAACACTATCCAAGATGTGGGGGAACCAATCAATGACATTAAAATGTCATTAAAGGAGTATTATTCCTAATAACACTCTAATATCCACCCATGATATTTATTATCATCCTGATTAAGATATATCCCAAAACCCCATATATCATCATGAACATGATCTTGAATGACCAAATGGATGGAACTATCATAATATATGTGAATAAATACAAATGATACATAATTATACTTTTATAAAATCAGAAAATATTTATGAAAACTAAAAATTTACATATAGGTAAAGAGTGGAATTTTTGGTAGCCTTTGAACATTCCATGTAGCATGCTACGGGTGTATCAGTGTTCCCACATGGGTGTTGCAAGAAGTGGGAAAGTATCTCCCATGAAATATGGTCAGTTTAGGAATGCTCATCTAGGCCCATAGGATTGACCCTATTGGACTGGGACCATTGGACTTGGCCTCAAACCCTATTCTGTGTATGATGGTCGAACCCACACTCTACTTGTCCCAAAGGCCTAGTATATGTGGCCTAAAAATTTGGATTAGGCTCATGAACTCAAATTAAGTAGACCAAAAATCCTCTACAACTTCTCATGTTATGGCCTTGGGTTACATTTTCTCTCAATCGTACTGGCTCCCACCATAGATGACTACCCACGTTCCACCCCGTACCACCACCCCGACCCATCTCACTCACCTCGATCAGATAGAACTACCTCTATGCCTTCATGCTCATTGCATGCCTTCTACCACTTTCAAACTTCTCAATGTGCGTGGCCTCTCGTTTAGCCTTACATTCCCAAATATTTAGTCTCATAATTCTTCATACTATTACCCCACATCACGACATTCACTACTACCACCCTAGGTAACCCTCATTAGAATAGATCAGTGTGAGAAACCCTCATTATTTATTAGTACATTATGAGATAGGGGATAAATATATGGGGAATAGATAGTGATTTATTCCATAATTCACAATTGATCTACCATCAAAACCGTAGAAAAAATCGATAATGATTGGGATAAATATTATAGGTTAAATTATGTGGCATGGGAATCATAAATCAAGTAAGAATTCAACTATAATAATTCATCATTAAACAATGACCTTAATAATAGTGAAAACATAAAATAAATATATCCCTTTATAAAATTTGTAACACTTATTGAAACAAGATCACATTCATTTTTTTTCATTCGATACTTTGATGAAGAGTTATGTTCCTTGATTTTCTCAGATTTATTGGATATCTAAAATCCTATATAAATATATCTATCACTGTCTATCACTAATTCATGATATTATTTTAGCTAACCCAATAATAATAGAAAACTTTTTAAATAGGTGTAACCCTAACTCTAATGACCTAATTAACCAATTAATTAATTAATCCATCTACTATGGCTCAACCTTGGAGACTCAGGTTCTAAATATGGTTACACTACTCCTAAGTTATAACCCTATTCTCAACAATAACCATAGTCTCATGTTTTTTATATGATTCTTTTTTATTATGGAATATCATTATTTCCATGACCATGAATGTGTGACTGAATATAATACATTATTTTTAAAATATTATCATCAAGTCTGTAATATTCCAAAAAATCTATGTCTTCTTAGTGAATCATTCTAAAATAAAATATTTAAAATATATTAAATGTTTAGTTGATAGAAACTTCCATCTCAACATGTTATTTTTTATAATGGTTATCTCGCAAGATTATGAGAAAGAAACATCAGTGATTTCTTAGGAGTATCCAATTAATATATTAAAGATTAATAAATTCCTTATATTAATAGGATACTATTAATTCTTCACATATGAAATTTTGAATATAACATGTATAATGATAGTTTTTACTTAGTCAATAATGTATTTTTATTGGGATGAAAAGTTCAAAAGTGATTTTGAGGAGATTTAAAAAAGTTATACTTCTATTCAAATGTTGATCTTTCATTGTTACAGTGAATGATTCTACAAGTATTTTGATAAATTAATATCTAAAATAGGGTGCATTCTCATGTAAGGTGATAATGTGGTTTGATATGGTTAATGAATGTTATGAACACATGAGATGAATTATCCCATGAATGACCTATATTTGGTTATGGTTTTCTATGCCTTGATGTTTTGGAGACATTGCCTATTTGGTGAGGGGTTCACGATATATTTTGATCCTATGATTCTGAGGTACATATTCTATTATTTTTATTTTTACTTGAGGTTTCGTATATGACTAGATTATATCCACATATTCAATTATTAAACATCTTATACACCAAGTAATGTTAATATTTTAGTGTATGCTCTATGATAAAAATGTCAATAGAAGGAATCATAATTGCAATGTAAACTAATTTAATTGACGGAAAATTATCTTATTAATTATCCCAAAGAGGGAAACAATATAATTTTAAATTACATTCGAATAATATATATAATTTTTAATTATGTAAATTCGGGATTAATGGACAGTGTTCAAGGTATGAAGACAAGTAACACCTTAAACAATGGGGAGACAATGGAATTTTGGTAGATAGTGAATGAAATAATACTCTTCATTTGAGATAGATTTTTAGTTTCATTGAGTTTGAGGAAGGATATTATGGTTTTTTTCTAAAACACTAATTGGTCAGTGAATCTTATAGTGGTGAAGATGTATTATTACATCATATAAGAGTTCTGGTGGGAAAGGATAAAGAAAGATATATGCAATTATGTTTCTTCACGATTGACTTGTTAAGGAATACAAGCAGAGAGTCAATGACCTATACCAATATTGTATCTTTTTGCTATGAATACATGGAAATGGGATAAAATGATAATTGACTTTGGGACTAGTTTCCGAAAATAATCATGAATGAATGTTGTGATATTGGTGATTGGGGATATACTCACAATTCCATTAAACATATTTCTTATTTTTCAGTTGTTATTTGTTGAAGACCTAGGTAAGTTGTATATCAATGAGGTAGGTAGGTTTCATAGTTTTCCTTCACCTTCTATTTAAAATAGTTATCCTCAGTATTTTTTTGTGATTTTTGATAGGGATTTATATAGTGATGGGTACGTAGATAAACATGATTATATCATATCATCCTAAAATGGTTGAGTAGAATAATGATACCATATTAAATTGGGGAACATCATATGAGATTGTGTGTTGATTTTTTGTTGATGTTATAAGAATTATATTGCTTTTATATATTTTATATGCAACAAATACAATCAATAACAAATTTTTATCGCTCCGTTAAAAGTATTGTATGGATGGTCATGTAAATATTGATTTTGTTTTGATAAATTTAGAGAGAGATCTATTTTGAGACCTATATTAGTTTATGAGACAATAGGTCATGCAATATATTTAAACCCATACTTAAGATACATTGATAATTCATCATAATTGAATTATAATCATTAAAACATATAACAAAACCATGACAGGACTGTATAGGTATATTGTCCTTAGAAATTGGAAAACATAAACGACTAGTTCATAAAACTTATACATTGTCTCCCGTTTATTTCATCATAACTAGAACCATTTATGGAATATCAAACTTAAGACCCTTCTTCATGACCTAGGGAAAAGAAACATGTAAAAGGGTGAGCTAAAATTATTAGTAAGGGTAAACAAAAGAAATATCAATCATATAATATTCATAAGAATAAAGCATTTGAAAATATTATATTTCATATAAAAGATCACAATATCATGTCATGGGATAAATAAAAATAGGGCAATGTAAAACCAATAGTCATAACATAAGACATGAAAATTTGTGGCATACTCACATAATCATAGAAAATCATTTCATATTAGTCAAGTATTATTTCCAAGACCATCATAGTAGACTAAGTCCATTACTGAATCGAGATCACTACTCATTCCATCACATTATTAAAAAATTGGATTTAATTTTCATTTTAGTCATGTCTATCTCATGAGATATAAATCATTAACTGATGAATTTTATGGAGATATTGTGTAATGTCTCAAAAATTCTGTGTTTTCTTAATTATATGGAATTATTATGATACCAAACACTATAAAGACACGTGATTCCGAGTCTCTTAGATCCCAAAATGGAGTATTGAAATTTTCTTAAGGTATGTTCAGTAAATGTGAAAACATGTTTTTATAACTTTGGAACAATTGCATTGATAAAAAATCCAAGGGCACCATTGAACCAGGAATGCCAGGATTCACCTAGAAATTACTTAAAATTGACCGGTAAGGGCCAAGCAGAAAAGTTATTTATCGGAAATTTCAGAAAAATAATAAAATAATTTAAATGAATAATTTTATTTACTTTATTTCCATTGAGTGGTGGATGGACATGTTTTGGTGTAGTGATGTAGAAGTGACGAGGTGTATTAATGGGTCTCATTAATGGCTTGTATTATACAGCGTAATTATGAAATAAAGGAATCATAAGAGAGATGTTTTTTCATAAATGACGTAGCGTAATGATGCGATGTCGCAGCGTAACTGAAATGTTGCGACATGTTTTCCTTTTAGTTGTTTGATGTGTTGTTGGGACAAGGATTAATCAGACAACATCCTTTGATGAACCTTCAGTGAACATCCTCCCCAGCACCGAATGACTAATGCTAGAGAGACTTAATTGTCCTCAACATGCTTCGGAGAACGGAGCTGGAAGTGACGTCATCTTCTTGAATCCTCGAGGAGGAACACTTCGGCATCGAACATCAATGAGGAATATGACTATGAATTCTATGTATTTGATGACTTCATCCTTGTTCTTGAAAATTATTGATTAACGCGCATCAACCGACTAATGGTTTGATCTGCAAATCCCTCATTTTGAGGGATATATTGTGCAGGGTTTTGGTTTGGAGTTTTTCATGTTTTTTGGTTATCATCATGTTTATCCCAATGATTAAACTCTAACATGATGGGCGCTGCACCAACCTAAATAAGGCATGGTTTTTCCGACATAGTATTTTTTTGTGTATTCTTCGAAGCCTACTTGTCAACTCGTCGACATGATTAATTCAAAGGATTCTCGGTTATGGTGGAACCCAATGGATGTTATCGGTGTTGAGGACTCCAAAAACATACCATCAAACATCTCTGGTGGCCAGTGGTGGTGGCCACGGGAAGAGGGTGGTGTCGTGCCCATCGGTGCACCAAGGAAAGAGGAAGCTGTGGAAAGATGACCCTGACAGAGAGGAGATGTGGTGCCCATCAGAGCTGCGTAGAGGACAAGAATGATTGGGCTTCTCAGGAGTGTTGGAACACACAGATTTCCCACATGTGTAACGACTGCCAAGAGGCCGGAAATGATGGACAGAGAGAAGGATACAGCTAAAACCGTAGGGTGGAACTAGAAGTACACACATCTAGTCTAGACAACTAGCCTGCAACATGTGTGTAGGGCTTCACTGGTGGCTTGCACCCCGCCCTGCGGGCCAGGCCTCTAGGGGGTCGGACCCGCAGCGCCGGGTCGGACCCACTACTGGGCCGACCCCATCCTAACGGGCTAGAACTACGGGCCCAACAGTCTGGCCTGGCTGGACCCATGCCGAACCCACGCGGACCCCCGGACCAGGTCAGGTCACGTTGGTCCGACTGCATCAGAGCTGACTCGGACCCAACGATCACTTATTTCACTAAAATGCACATACCTCTCAAATCAGGTGTCCGATTGATTTGAAGTCAGTGGCATTGGGACCCTTGCGATAGGGTGGTCCATCTGATATACTATACATGTGTTTTGGTGGATGTTGAGGTATGACCAAGATGGATCAGACTCTAATCCAACTAGGATGTTTTTACTAAAAATCATATAACTTACAGGTCAAGAATTTAATTGATGGGTCATCTATTTCATTGGGACCCTTACGTCAAGATGGTCTATTGGGGATACTCTATGTGGGACTTCGTGGTGGATGAGGTATGAACAATGACATGATTAGTGGATCCTCCCTAAATCAAGTAGGATATGTTTATGAATCCAGTTGATGGCGGTGACACGAAGAATGATTAGCAATCCCATGTGAGTCAGCACCTAGAAATCCTATGTGGGTCACCACCTAGAGGTCGTGTCTGGGTCATCACCTGGAGATCATGTGTGGGTCGAAAAATGGTTATCCTGTGTGGGTCAGCACCTAACAACCCTGTGTGGATCAGTAGCAGTGCCTCTCGACAGAATAAGATGATCTAGCATTGTGACTAATCATATTTACTTTTGTACACAATTTATACCGATTGTGAGCTGTGTCTTTTACTTTGTGTTATGTTTTTGAGATATTTATTAGTATTATTAAATTTTCGGTATGTTTACTTTATTGTGTTTTCCTTTGGGGATTATTGAGAGACCTTCTGGGGTGCCGGGGTACCTACTGAATATTGTTATACTCACCTCAATATGGGCTTCGCCCTCACCTGTTGTATATTGTGTAGATGATAGAAATCATTGATTGGGACATTGGGGAGCTATGAAGAGATAGTTATCGGAGGTGGATCTATATACGTGGTGTGATACAGGGACATCTGACAGATTATTGTACCAACCAATCAGGTAGGATCCTCAGTGGACGACCACCGGGGGTTTTATTTCTTTTGTTGTACTTTCCATTAAATTAGGATTTTATTCTGGCACTTCTACATGTGGTTCACACACTTTACTCTTATTATTGATACTCTGTGGTGGTTTTACTACATTATTTCTTATGTGGATTTCTTTGTGTGGTAAGCCCTGTCTGTGTGTGTACATGTTTAAAGGAAATGCCTTCCCTTTCTGGGATATTCCTTTTTGGTGCTTCTCACCAGATCATGGCCGATGGAATTCGGGATTGTGGTGGTCATGGAATGGGATCTAGCGGATGGTTCAAGACATTGTGGAATCATAAGCGGTCAGTTCTACTAGAAGAACTATGTGTTCGTATTTTCAATAGGGGAAGTAGGGTTATGTGTATTGAGTATAGATTTCAATCCATGGAGTCTTGTGTTGGTGTGAAAGCCTACATATCCGTACACCAGGACCCTAGATTATATTTTTCAACTTTGTACAATAATACCCTGGTTGAATGTGTTTTGGGAATTTTTTACTCTACATCTATTTTGTGTCAACTTACTAGGTATAACATACTGACTATGGCACATCTGTTTCTATTTTTGATGCCTCCATAAAGATAGCCAGCTGGGATTCTAGTGAGAGATCATGATGATGGTCCACTAAAAGATGAATCATTAATATAGGGAATTATTATAGTGATAGAACCTTCTGGTGGTGTACCAACACCACCACCACCCAGAGATCAGCAGTATCTACCAGCCCCACCAGTAGATAGTACACGTTGAATGAGCATGTTGTACGGGTTCTAGAGACAAAGGACTCAGCGGTTTCAAGGATAGAATGATCCCCCTCTAGATTAGGATTGGCTAGAGGCAGTTACCCAATTTTTTTTTCCTAGTATAGATAGTGATAGACTAGATGGTAGTTCTAGCCGCTAGCCTTTTTTAGGGCACGACATGGAGGTGGAGATTTTGACGCTTCAGACACACGAGGAGAGAACCCTTTCTTGATTAGACTTTAAGAGCCTCTTTAGGGTGTTGTACATACCATAGAGACTATAGTTAGTGTGTATTCATTAGTTACTGCACCTAAAATAGGGCATCCTGACTGTGTACCAGTACTCAGCAAGGTTTATCGACATCCCCCATTACTCCACAGATATGGTATGAGACCCTTTGTTCATGGCCCAGGCCATTGAGTAGAAACTCCGATGGGAGATCAGGGCATTGCTGATTTCACTCAGCATCCCAACACATCATGGAGTGCTAGAGCGAGACCTACTGGTAGAGAGCTTCCTATCCAAGCTGGCACCAAGAGAGAGATCCATCATCTGATGAATGGTTGTTGATACATATGTAGTAGGAAGTAGAAATATTATGCAGATACCCAAATGGAATAGACCTTCTGGAAGATGACCCTAGGGCATAGGGTCATCAATGTAGATATCACAAGGTAGAGGATGTCAAATGAGGGCTAGAGTTTGTTAATATTTCGGGGGATAGGGGCACATGTCTCACAACTATCCAACTCCCTGCACAGATGGACCGCATGTGGTCGAGGGACAATCGAGATAGTGACATAGGTTTGAGTGGGGAGGTCCATAGGGTCATAGACATAGAAGGGGAGTATCCTGAGTGTCAGGTGGTGGGAAATGGTTCAAGGTACTACCACCACCACAACCAGGAGGTCCACCACAAGCTCTGGGAGCAGGTCGAGAGGAGCGGGGCCAGCTTCAAGCTATGGATTCCTATGACCATAGAGCTCCAGATATGATTAGAGGTATGATTTGTGTCTACTCCACCTTATCTTAGTTCTTATAGACAATGGTTATAGTCACTCTGTCTCGGCCACAACCCTTGTTCGAGACTCAGAGGTATCAGTGGATCTTCTGTCTTGTTCTTCATGATTAGATACTACAACGAGAGGGTATTATACAGTTACACGTTGGTTATAGTATTGTGTTATTACTCTAGGAGGTTAGTGCTTCAGGTGGGATCTCTTAGTACCAGCGTAGAGTCCTTAAGACCTTATCTTGGGTATGGACTAGTTATCCACAGTTTCTGCTTAGATCGACTATGTGTGCCACAATGTATGGTGTTTCCATTAGGATAAGATGGTGTTTTTCCTTCACTAGTGAGAAGGTAAAATTTGTTCCACATGATGGACATTCTTGGAGGAGGGTGTAGCTGATCACTAACAAGTTGTCTACCCTCACGAATAATATGATGGGAAAGAGGAGTCTGAGCATTCATGTATTGGTTGATGAATATGATTATGTATTTCCAAAAGATGTCTCAGGACTACGTCCTTACAGAGAGGTAGACTTCTCAATTGACTTGTACCATGGGATGAAAACAGTGTCTTCCCCTCCATATTGGAAGGATCCCACAGAGCATAATGAGTTGAGGGTAGAGCAAGATGACTTACAGAAGAAGGGGTTTGTAAGGCCCAGTGTACCTACATGGGCAGCCCTTGTGTTTTTTTTCCAAGAATGCAGATGAGGCCATGAAGCTATGCATGGACTTCCAGTGCCTAAACTAGGTCACTATGAAGAAAAAGTATCAACTTCCAAGGATTGAAAACCTCTACTATCAGTTGAAGGGATAAAGGTGGTTATTGAAGATCCACCCCAAATCGAGATGTCATAATCTTTGGGTACGGGATGAAGGTGTCCCAAAAATAGCCTTCAGATGCCGGTATGGACACTGCGATTTCTTGGTGATGCCCTTCATTGTGAACAATGCCCTAAAAGTGTTCATGGGACTCATGAACATAATCTTATATCTGTACTAAAATCGTCTCATGGTAGTATTCATTGATGAAATTATGGTTCACTCAGCATCAGATGAGGAGCGCACTACACACCTGCGGATACTCCGAGATGCACTCCAAGATAACCAAATTTATTGAAAGCTCTTGAAGTGCTAGCTCTGGATACGGGAGGTTAACTTTGTAGGGAACTCAATGTCAAAGGCTGGAGTTGCAGTAGATCTGATGAAGATATAGGGAATTATTTCATGGGAGACACCCCATAGTGTGATCGATGTGCGGAGTCTTCTAGAGTTGGTTGGATTCTACCAGAGATACTACCCAATGTTTCTAGAGAAGAGTCACAATTTTCATCTTCGACATAGAACAGAAAACCATTCATATGTACATAGATATTTCAGTGGTGTTTCCTAGAATTGAGGTGGAAAATGACGAGTCCCTGTATCCTGAGACTACCAGATGAGGGTGTTTGTTATTTAGCGTAATGTGATGCATTAGGGACTGGATTGTGTTGTGTCCTGATCCCAGAGTGAGAAGTGATCACCTATGGATCATGGCAGTTGATGTAGCATGAGACGAACTATGTGACCCATGAACTAGAGTTAGTAGTAGTGGTTTTTGCCTTGCTGATGTGGTTCCACTACTTGATTGGTGAACAGTTTACCATCTACTCCAATCACAAGAGTCTCAGGTATATCTATACATAGATGGAATTGAACATGATATAGTGGAGATGGATGGAGTTCCACCAGAAACATGAATTTGAGGTAGTCTATAATCCTAGGAAGGGAAAGGTGGTTGAATACACACTTATAATGATGTTTGGTTTGTAGCTTCTGAGTGTGGTGACTGAGCTGCTAGCCGTGATATATATATCATTCACGGATAGCGATGTAGAAGCTTAACTCCAATACATGACTATCACACCCACACTCTTACAATGATTTTGGGAGAAACAACTTCTGGATGTTGACTTTGTGGCCTGACATGGTCATATATCCTTAGGAAGGTCTTTTGATAAACATTCTATAGGTGGGGAGCACATCATTTTTCAGAGGAAACACCTTAGTACCAGTGATGTTGTGGGAGGAGGTATTGAGTGATTTACATATTTTCCATTTTTCAGTACATCCTGGTGTGGAAATGATGTATTAGGACCTCTAACATTAGTATTGGGGGCCAAGGATGAAGAAAGAGGTCACTGAGTTCATTTCAAGATGCTTTACTTGTCAGCAAATGAAGGCCGAGCATTAGGTTGCAGTAGGATTGGCCCAAACACTCGATGTATCATAGTGGAAATGGGATGGTATCTCGATTTAATTTGTGATATAGTTTCCATATATACCTAGAGTCCATTATTATATCGGGGTGATTGTTGAGTGACTCACCATGTCGGCTCACTTCCTACCCATCTGGGAGCATGGATCGGTAGAGGGATTTGGATGCCTATATGTCTAGAAGATAGTCCAGCTCTTTTGGGTGACTTTGATGATCATTTCAGACATTGATGCACACTATAAATCTCAGTTTTGGAAGAGGGTACATTAGGCGTTTGGGACTCAACTGTGTTTGAGAATAGTTTTCCATCCCTTTATGGAACAGACCATACAGATCATAGATTACATGCCTCGTGCTTGTTTCATGGATTTTGGTCGCAGTTGGTTGGACCACCTGCCACAAGTGGAGTCTTCATACAACAATAGATATCACTCCACCAAGGTCATGGCACCATTTTTGGCCTTGTATAGGGGGCCTTGAAGACCACAGTTGTGGTGAACAGACCCAGGGGAGTCCTCACTCATGGGTCTCGATTTGGTATGGGCTACCACTTAAAAGCATCGTATCATCTATGGGTGGACGAAGATTGCATAGAGTAGGTAGAAGTCGAATTACAATAGAAGATGGAGACCCTTGAAGTTTGATGTGGGTGATCATGTATTCCTACGGGTCTCACCCCGAAAAGGATTAAAAAGATTTGTCTAGGGTGGAAAGCTATCTAAAACATTCGTTGGACCTTTTCATATCATGAGAAGATTTGGCAAGGTGATGTACCGCCTAGATCATCCCCAACAGATGCACCAGGTGAATAATGGTTTCCATGTGTTGTAGTAGAGAAGATACATGCCAGATCGATCACATGTCATCAACTGAGGTGAGCTAGACATTGATTATGGGGATACATTTGCGGAGTTCTCGGTGGAGATAGAGGATTGTTAGGAGTAGGTCCTACAAGGGCGGTCAATTCCTCTGGTGCTAGTTCGATGGCTACACGAGAATCTTTGTGAGAGCACATGGGATTAGGAAGCTCAAATTCATTCCTAGTACACCCATCTATTTGATTATTTTTTCTTTGGATTTTGGGGATGTAAATACATCAAGTAGGTATAATTTAATGTATCATAAATTCCCAGATTTTTTTAATTATATGTAATTACTCGTAGACAACACGCTCTGATGGCATGTGATTCTGAGGCCCGGAGATCCCGGAATGTTGTTTTGATTTTTTTTAAAGTACATTAAGTAAATGTGTGATCGAGTTTTTCTAACATTTGAACCGGTGCTCAGACAATATTGTTTTGGGAAATATTGAACTCAGAACGCCAAGATTCACCTACAAATTTCTTAACATCGGACGGCATGGGCCGAACCGAAAACTTAATTAACCGAATTTTCAAGAAAAAATAATCAAATAATTTAAAGGAATTATTTTATTTCTTTTCTCTCCATTGAGTGGAGGATAGAGAAGCTGTATTAGAGTGACGAGGTAGTGATTAGGCACATTAATGAGGCTCTTTAATTTCTCATATCACTAAGCATAAAGATGAAATAATAAAAACATAATTATTTGATGTCGCAGCATAAATCAAATGTTGTGACATGTCTTCCATTTAATTGATGCATTGGTGGGACGAGGATTAATTATTGACGATCCTATGAAAACTCTCCAATAAACATCCTCCCCAATTAAGAACAACGAACTCTAGTGAGACATTATCATCATCGACCATCCTTGAAGAATGGAGCCAGAATCATCTTCATCTTTTTGAATCCTTAAGGATGAATTCTTCATCAACGAATGTCAATGAGGTAGGGGAATATGCGTTCTAAGTATTTGATGATTTATTCATTGTTCATGAAAATTAACGAAGAATGTGGATCAACTGACTAAGGGGTTTCTCCAAGCATCGCTCGTTCTTGTGGGCGGATATTGTTCAGGGATTTGATTTGGGTTTTTAAATATTTTTGGTTATCGTTATGTTTATCCCCATGATTAAACACTAACACATAGGGAATAGGTCTACCCAAACAAGGCTTGTTCCCAACATCATAGTTGTTTTGGGTGAGTTCTTCAAAGTCGACTGGTCAACTTGTCAGCTAGGTGAATTTGAAGGCTTCGCGGTGATGTTGGAGAACCCAGGAGGCTGTAGGCATAGACATATTCAAAAGAAGACCACCAGAATTACGTCTGGGGCCCGTCGATGGAATTTGTAGTGTTCCAGTGGCTTGAGGTGGCCCTGGGGGAAGGGCGGTCGTGTGCCCATTGACGCACCATGGCGCTCGCCGACACCGCGGGGAGGTGAGACTCGCTCCGGACACTCGGTTTTGTTGGATCACGCAGACGACTCGTGTGCATTACGGTCAGTTGGCGGCCCCCCATTCTGGGAAAAGAGGTGGCACCAACTGGACCCACTAGATGGAACTAGACACACCTGTATCAGGTCTGGTGAACTTTCCCACACCATGTGAGTTGGGCTTCTCGTCTGGGCAAGGCCCCACCTGGCAGGTCGGGCCACCTGCGGGCCAGACCCACGGCTTAGTGTATTATACCCACATTGTCGGGACATACCCATACCGAACCCTGAAACTGGGTCAAGTCAGGTTGTTCTATTTGGGTCAGATCAGACATGGACACAACCGGCCCACATTTCTCTAAAACACCCGTATCTCTAAAACCAGGCATCCGATTGATGAGCCTTTAGTGGTGTTCAGAACCTTGATATGTGGATTTCCTTCTATGATATTGTACCTGAGTTTTAGAGGATGTTTTAGTACCCCCAACTTGGATCATACTCGAATCTAATTGGCCCATTTTTACTAAAAAGCATATAACCTAAAAACTGAGCAACTGATCGACACATTGTCTATTACATTGGGACCCTTATTAAAATATTATCCTTTGGGGAAACTATATATGGGCATCATGGAGGTTTATGTATGACTGGTGTATTGATTAGTGGATCCAACAAAAATCAAGGAGGCTAAGTGCGGGAATCCAATGGCTGGTTGTGACGTAAAGAATGAATAGCAATCTTTTGTGGGTCAGCACATAACGATCTTGTGACTGTCAGTACCTTGGGATACTATTTTGGTCTGTAACTAGTGATCTTGTGTGGGTCATCACTTAGAGGTCATGTGTGGGTCAAAACCTATTGACCATATGTCGATCACTAGAAGAGACTCTCAACAGAATAAGTTAACTTGGTTTACAACTAATCATATTTACTTTTATACTTAATTTTTACAAGGTGTACGCTACGGCTTTTACATTGTGTTATGTGTTGTAGATTCTTCTTTTTGGTATTACCTCTACTGTATTTTTACTTTGTGGTGTTTTCTTTTGTGGATTACTGAGAGACCTTTGGGGATCTTAGGGTCCCTACTGAGTATTGTTATACTCAACCCTACAATGGCATCGCCTGCACCTATTGTGTCTTGTGCAGATGAAGAACAACTTTTACTGAGAAATTGGGGTTCCAGGACTAGATGGTGCTCGTAGTTGGATCTATAGATGTTTTGTACTCCTGTGACATCTGACAGAGAGTTGTACCGACCCTTAGGAAGGATCCTCGATAGATGACCTCCTCAGCCTGTTGTCATTTGTTGTACATTCCATTCAGTTGGGCTTATATTCGGGACCCTTTTCATTTAGTTTAAACACATATCTCTCATTAATGATACTATGTTGTTCTTGTACTAAATTCTTCCCTTTTTGGTTTTCTTTGTTCACTTTTCCCTGTCTCCATCTGTACAGCTTTAAAGGCAATGCCTTACCTTTCTAGGATATACCATTCTAGTGCTAGTCACCATCCCATTTTCTTTGGAAGGCGGGCATGGGGTAGTCAAAAAATGGGCCATGGGGGATGGTTCATGACATATAGGTATCACCCATCTCATAATGAATCTATTCTTACATGTGCCACAAAATCATAAAAACCTCCACTATAGCATAACCAGCGAAATAAAATGGGTTTCTTAAAATCATTCCATCATAGCATAATCCATAAATGGATTTCATAAAATTAACTCTATTATATACACAATAAAATCAAGGAAAAAATAATTGGGATATAAAAATAATCCAATTTAATCTTAGATGGAAAATAATTTTGATAAAATACATTATCTTCATTCCTGAGGAAAAAATCATGTCTTTTTTAAAAACATTTTCCTACATCAAAATACCATACAATTTTAGAAATAAACATTTTATGTGGAAATAATGTTGTAGGATTATAGGGGAATCATGAAGGTAAGAAATCATTATAAAATCATAAAAATATATTCATGCCATAGAAGTTAAAATAACCATTTTTCTCATACTTTTACGAAAATAATCAAAAAGTACCTTGTACTGAAAACTACAAAATATTTCATTCATACTGATTAGTAAAAAATATCGAATGGGTAAAATTGAATTTAAAAAATTACTTAAGGATATAATAAATATTTTTAAATATATATTTTGGAATCATGGATGTGGATGATAATTACACTACAGTAAATTCCTACGAATAAACAAACTCAAATAAAAATGTGATTCGCAAAGTTATCCCTTACATTAGGTCTGATTTGCTTTGTATGCTTCTAAACCCCCTGTATAATGATTTAAATAATTCTAATTATTTATTATATAATCATAATGATTTTTATTATAACATTTATGATCTTATTTTCATACGTTTTTAGTAACCATTCATTGTCACCTTCTTTTCAGGTATTAACTACATTATATTCTTACACATGTTTTGATGGATAAGTTCTTATTCCTATTTTTTTTATAGTTATATAATTTTTAGAATTCTACTATTATAATACATATAATATTTACTGATTAAATTCATTTATATAATTATGGATTAATGAATATTATGTAGAACAAATCACTTCCCACTGTGAAGAAGATAAGCCATACGTACGCACGAGCGACGATATCATTCCCACAATTGTTGAATGGTATTGAAGGGGATGGTGTATAATATCTCATAATTAGTATCATGTGATAATAACAATATATAGTTATTATTTCTACCATAATACCCATCCAAGTAAGGTGGTGGTGAAAAATAGATTCCACCGCAGCGTGGAGATGGTAAGTCGTAGGTACGCACGCATGATGATTTCGTTGTTTGTAGGATAGATAGAAGGTGAAATAGGGTTTTTCATATTTTTAATAACATATAAGTATATTATTTATACTGATGTTATTAAGTTATAATTAAAATAACAATATATAGGATATAGAAGATAAATGAAATTTGAATGAATCGGTTGATGAGATTACCTCTTCCTCGACGTGCCTCCATTATATTTCCTCTTTAGACACTAGAGTTGGACTTTAAAGAAGACCAAGACCTCTATAATGATAATAGTGATGTTGATAAGAAAATATGGTTGGTTATTTATTATAATTAAGACTCATAATGATGTGAATATTTTAGGGAGGAGGATCTCTTTTATAATTGATATGAGGGGAACTTTTGGAAACCTCAAAGATATTAATTTATAATAAAATCAAAACCCACATAAAGTATTCTATATTTTAAAAATTTATTATATTATATGATATAGGGTTGTAATATTATCAATGAAGAAATTTTAGACAAGTTTTTATGTCAATTTATTCATTATTATTTTAATTAACAGTTAGTTATTCTATTTAATTTTAAATTTGGTAATGACATTCTAAATTTGTAATGGTTTTAAATATTTACATTTGTGGTGTTAAGGGATCATAAATGAATATATTATCACATTTAAGACCTTATAATATAAATTTTTAATTTTTAAATAATTTTATGTTTTTAAATAACTTTTTTTTATGAAATGTCAATAGTGTTAATTTTGACACTATTCATTCATTTGACATTAAATAAAAATATAAAATAAGATATATTCGAACCAAAATATTTACCACACTCCTAACATGTCATAGTAACGAAAAAAATTCTTGGAGCACTATAATTATTTCATATTATACTTATTTTAATATTATTAAAATCATTTATTTTATATTTCTATTAATAAAATAATTTTTGCTTCACTACTGTGTCATCATTAATGGAAATTATTTATTCCTTAAAAATTAAAAATAAATTCATAGGATTCAGTTAATTATTTTAGATTTATAGAGACTGTTTATAGTCAATATTATATCCAAGTTATCCATATATTAAAATTAATATACATATATAAAATTAGATTGTGAAATTTTTTCACAATCATTAGTTTTTATTACATTCGTGTCATATTCATAGGTAAGTGGCCATAAAGAGATTTCATTTAAAACAATGATGATAATGGTTTAATTTAGTCCTCCAATAGGATTTTTATTGGAGTTAAGGTAATTTTATAAAATTATTTTTACCATTATTTACCCAATTTACTATTAACCATGGTAATAAAATAATTATAATGTTACAATTCATAACACCCAAAAATAAATGTAAACTATTAACATAATTCAAACTTAATGATTCCAAATATGGAATCCATTTTTAGATTTATAAAACACATAAGATTCAAAAATTAATGTAAAATTACTTTTGTTTTTTTAATGAGAAAATAGGTTTTAAAAGTTATAACATTGCAAATGATTGAAATGTTTCAACCAATGAAATCAATGTAAAATTAATTATAATGACACAAATTATATTAAATGTTTAAAATTTATTCTATTTATACTCTAAAACCATTCAATATTATAATTATACCATATAAATTATCTCGATGAAAAATTTATTTTTCATACAAATTTTCTATATTTTGAATATTCATAAAAACATAAATGTTATCAAAATAATATCATAAATTTATCCAAAGTAAATTTTTATATCCTGCTTCAAAATAAAATATTTATGTTTTTCATATAGATATTATTTATTTGTCAAAATTATAATATAAAATGGGTTTTCTATTCAATGGATTAAAATTAACCTTCAAAAAAATATGTTCATATACATAAAATATGGTTTTATTCATAGCCTATGACTAAAGTATCCATTGGATGAATATCAAAAATATTTTCCTTAGTATTTAAAACATTAAAATATCATTAATTTTATTACCAAAAGTAATTCAAACTAAAATAAAAATATCTAATTGATTTGTATTTTTCATAAGTAATTAATAGCCAATGAATTCATAATGCATTTTTATAAGTTAGTTATAATTATTACCACTAATCTAATGGCTAGGCTTCAACAGTAATTTCATATTAAGGTAATCTCATAGTTTGTTTAAACTCATGAATTTGTTCAAAGAATGATACAGAATAATTAGAATTATTTAAAGAAAATATTTCACAAAAACATTTGGGTATTACATTCTACCCCCCTTAAACTGAATTTCTCCATCTAAATTCATCACTTGGAAACTTATAGAAGAGTATAACTCTCTCTCTATATATCCAAATGTTCCCATGTATCTTCTTCAAATTGGTTGTTCCTCCATAAAACTTTAACCAATCAAATGGTCTTGTTTTGTATAACATTTTCACTATGATCTATAATCTCTATCGGGTGTTCTTCATAAGAATTTTCTTGATCCATAGGTACTACTTCTTATCATAGTACATGTGATGGATTTAATATGTACTTTATCTAGAGAGATAGATAGAACACATCATTAACTTTTCATGACAAATCCCAATGGGTCCCATTCAGTGACTCCCCAAGCTCACCTTCAATAGGCCTGGGGCTGGTGACTAGCACTGGGTAAGAATATCACTCGCATTGTAGGCATTTACTAATTACATATACACATGAAAAACAATCCATGCCCAAAAAAATTGAAATTTAAAATCCACTATGGAACAAAATTCATGAATATAACTAAACACAACCAACAGAGTAAGAAGTTAAGTAATGTATGGAAAGTAAACTGGGCCACAATACAACCCCACCACAAACAATAGTCTGCAAACTAAAAAGTCCAACCTGTATTCACAAAGAGGTACTGGTACCAATTCTCATAGACATAGGAACACCTCATCCTATTGGGATCACATAAACAATGTTATGGTCCAGGTCTGTCCTGGACTCGGTCAAAAAACCGCTCGTCTGCAGAAGACACGACAGTTGTGGGAAATCCAGTGCAGGGGTGAGTATAACAATACTCGGAAGGGGTCTTAGGAGTTCATAATTAAATACGCAATGTAAAGGTACAATAATATCTGCACATTATATGTCAACTGAACATATTAGAAGAGAAAATCGTCCATATATACTTGAAACTCACACCCATAATCTAGAGAAAAATCACACGCCCGTATACCGACTCTAGGGATTCAGTTTGAAGGGTCCATGAAGAACTAATCACGGAGAACTCAATCCATGAGTCGGATAGCTCTAGTGATGTCCTTTTGAGAAGTACAGTTATTTGGAAAAATCCATGAGGGATAGATACACTCGTTCTGGGAGAACACACTCCTGAGTGGTGAAAGATCACAAAACACAGATGAGGATCACTATCAAGGACGTGGAGGATATCGTGAATCATCCAAATTCAACTAAAATTATTTGATCAACATAATGTAGGATTAGAAACGTTGATAAATAACTCTACCTAGGGTCAATAATGGATAGAGGATCTCACATAGGGCCTATCGGAGGGATACCTAACTCTATTTTGGAAAGTCCTGCAGAAGGGATGATACTCTTATAGATGGAAATGATAACTGACCTCATGGGGAATAAAAAAATAAACAGGAACTAACCAAAAAAACATGTCCCTGGAATGGTGGAAAAAAGGATCAAGCCTTGTCCTAGGATATACACGACATTTGGAAGTAGGCCACATGCCATGTATCATGACTCTGAGTACTACATGTGTGTAATGTCCCGATTCAGAGGGGACAAGTCATGTATAAAGGTAATTACATGACATGTAGGATGGACCACATGCCATGTTCGAGTGATCGGGGCTCCCTCTGTGTATGTGACTGTGTTCTAGTACATGACCTCCACCCATGTGTGTGATCCCATGTAATCGATACATATGGTAACCTGTGTAGTCGGCCTGGTCTAGCTATGTGGTAAAGTATACAATCCTGTACTCCACCCCGTGTTTGTGTATCAATCGAGAAATATGTCAAGTCCCACATAAGTCCCCATACACAATGTTCTTTGGGGAACAAACCGTTTCATCACATCCTGCACTGTAGAAACCTAGTTGTGGCTGATTAGGTCCCACACTATGTGTTCATCAGGATACACACCGTGAGTTCTAGAAATTTCTAGAATCGGTGTTCGCCAATGGAAGGCCCCTTTTGATGCTCTGTTTTTCAATCCAGACCATTGAACCCCATGAAACTCAAGGGTCTAGGTCTCTCCGATATCAAGAAGCCAATTTACATGATTTTGGTTTTATGATTAGCTCTAAAAATATGTTATGATTCACATGCAGGAAGAACACTTGAAGAACGAGGACTCTCGAACCATGTCAATTCATCCACTGTTATCATTGTCGCACATCCACTAGGTCATCATGATTCTTGATATCTATTTTGGGATCATTGTTCCATGAAAAAGGTGCATAAAAATTCCTCATTCGTATCCCCGAGAAAAACATGAAGAACGCGGGGAATAGGGAGGAAGAAAACCATACAAAAACTTTGGAACGGACCTCCTCCATTTTTGTAACAGTGTTAATCTTCTCTTGTTAGAAGGTTTAAATATAGAAAATTAAAAACATCCAAAACTGATAAAAAAATAAAAAGGAAAAATCTTGATAAATAAAATCTCTCCCATAAGAATGGTGATGTGTAGGTGTTGATACTCCTTTTCATCACATTGTATAGAATAATGGAAAGTGAAATGACTTAGCACAAATTGATTCATCCTTTGAAGAAAACCTCAAAAATTGACAGAGGCATGAACAAGGCTTCAAATGAACAAGGGTCGCGCAAGTTCCCTCATTGTCGCACAAGTATACTTGCACGCCACCTAATGGTTGTGAAAGTGACTTGCACGCCCTAAGTGATAACTGTCCGGGGTCTTATACAACCTATAAATAGACCATGTGGGCCCACCATTTCGGGGGGAAATTTTTCCAGAATTCGGATATAGAGCTTTGAATGCCCAAGTCTCTTCTTCAGGTCTGCCAAACACTTATAAGGTAATTCTTTACCTATAATGGAAGGTATAAATAAGAGGAGTATGGTCTAAGTGTTAGAATTCACTAACACTTGCACGCCTAAGGTATTTTACCCTTAAGGGAAATGAACATACTTGCGTGTCGCCCTACTTCTTCACCAAAAATTGCGCGCCTCTCTTCTGGAAGTACCTCAGGATAATTATAAAGGCTCTGGTCAAGGATCGCCCAAGTGTTACCCTACTGGTTAACAATCATGAAAGTACCCATGTGTCATGCAGGTATACCTGCATGACCAGGACATGCGAGCCCCTGCCTTTTTGGGTGCCCTTCTTGCCAGTTTAACCCCTCTTATACCGTTCCACCTCTCCTATTCAAGATTCAGTATTCAAGAAATTCTTCCAATCCATTAAGGCATGTTTTCTTGATTGACTTCCTTATCTAAAATGAATTTTGTGGAGCATCTCTTAAAAAACATAGTGAATCACATAATCTTTATGTCACTAAATATTGAGATTTCATTTATTTAACCTCATCCTTTAAGATGAGAGAACCCCTTAACCCAGGGATCCTTTTCATGAGTAAGTCCCAGTCATAATTCTCATTAATTATGGGCATCCATGATAGGAGTAAGCCCCAAGTCCCTTAATCTGGGCATCCTCCTTAAGAGTAATCCCCAATCTTAAAATTCCCAAATATGGGCATCCTCCTTAGGAGTAAGCCCCAACCATAATTCTCTTAACCCGGGTTTCCTTTTCAGGAGTAAGCCTCAGTCTCAAATATGTGCATCCTCTTTAATAGTAAGCCCCAAGTCCTTTAATTTTTCAAGTCCCCTAACCTAGGAATCATTCTCAAGAGTAAGCCTCAATCTTTATTTCTCCTAACCAGTCCTAATTTACTTTTTGATCTAGGTCTCTTTCTCAGGAGTAAAACCCAATCATAAGTCCCCTCCTAATTTGGGCCTCCTTTTCATGAGTGAGTCCCAAATTAGAGTATCAAAATATCCATAAAGTACATATACCTTTATGGACCCTCTTCCTGGATTTCTTCCCTGATGTAAATCCTAATCTTCATCTATTTGGGCAGTCATACATATATATTCCCTAAATCATTTATTTTGATTACATCTTTTATGGAACAATTGTCTGGTTTTACCAATACCTCTTGTTTCTCACACCGAGCATGACTCATGTGAGCTTAGAGTGTAAAAGTAATTATGACATCTTTCTTTGAGCCATCAATCATAAACATAATATTCCCTTTCTCAAACTACGTTGGTTCAGATTCTTTTTTTTAACAAAGGATTCGTAGGTAGCCCCTATGCGGGTACGATCCCAACTCTAAAATAATCTATGTGCTTTTGAATGACAATAAACTTCAAGTTCCCCACAGAGTGGCTTTAAAACTAGTATGGTCATCATAGTGACGAAGAGAATTTTATGTATTAATGGATACCATTGACTAAGAATCTCTAAAAAATAAAAATGATTCTCTATCATTGAAGAACCTCAAATACATATACAGGATTCTCTAAATTTTTTACATATCAATCATTGATTGTCAGATATAAAGGAAATCTCATTTTATACTTGGTAATGTAATAAGGATTCATGAAGATAACTATAATCTATAAAGAGAGTCCCGGAGTGGACAATAATTCCCCTCAAAAAGGTTTGATGAGTCCGACCTCCCATCCTCTCGACCAATGAAAATTCCTATGCCTCACCAGTCTTCAACTAATGAGCGCCTACCTTTGGAAAGTAGGTTCAGATGGATATGAAATCATTGGATGTTTCCGGCTCTACGAACAATCCCGTTAGAAACCGCTTGGAATTTTTTAATCTTAAATCAATGAGATCATCCCTAATTCTAGAGGGAAAATAAATGGTGAACCTGAAGAGAATCCTTACCCAAGTTAAAATGATGCTTTGCTTATTTGTTAGGCACCTATTTAAAACTCAATGAGAGGGCCAACAAAAAAAATCATTGACATATGTGCTCATAAAAAATATGTAGTGGATGAATTTATCTTGATTATTTCTATTATA
Source organism: Viscum album (assembly GCA_963277665.1). Classification (NCBI taxonomy): domain Eukaryota; kingdom Viridiplantae; phylum Streptophyta; class Magnoliopsida; order Santalales; family Viscaceae; genus Viscum; species Viscum album. The sequence continues at coordinate 1,076,572,503 of OY728134.1, forward strand.
TCAAACAGGAACTCTTTTCCAAGATATTCTGTATTTCCAGAATGGCTTCTCTTAAGTTCACATCCATGAATATGTCTGCTGTGAAAACATCTACTGCAAATGCCACTACTACTACTCCTGCTGGATCATTGTCCGCTCTTAGGATGATATTACCTACTCAACGTCTTCAACGCTGGGTATCAAACGCGCTGGTTAAGGAGCACCATCAAAACGGTACTATTCCATCTCATTAGGGTGCTCGACAAGCCTTCCAAGTAAACAATACACACTGGTTGCCCGGACAGCGACGAACCATGATCAAGAAGAAGGAAGTGCTAACCACCATCTCCAATAGTTTCGGGTCGTTATCCCCGAAACGCAATCACCATTCACTCCCATATTCTGAGGAGGTGAATGAGAAGGTCCCTTAGGGCCTTAATTCAAGGAGACAAGAGTCCTTCCCAAGGGCTCCCATCATCAATTGTCGCTAGACTTGTGCGGCAGTTCACCCTCAACATGATGAGGGTACCGACTCCAGGCGTTTGGCTCAGGTTCCTCGAACCCGACCAGGGAAGGCGAATCGCCTGAGGCGAAATCTGGTTAAAAGTGATAAGGTTATCATCTCTTCCATCTCCGGAGAAGTCCACCAACCTAACTTTGTGGCAAGCAACGAGCGGGAAAACACGCCTGCCCATTTTAATTCCGTTGTCCAGCTGACTCGTCTGGCAGCATCACGCCAATCCAGCCAGGCAATTTTAGTGGAGTATTATAGACAAAAAAATACACCTGTTTTTACATCATCATCTAGTCAGCAAGCTCGTCTGACTACATATGATGGATCTCTTCAACCATGTTCAGTGAAGTGAAATCAGCAGGCACATACACCTGCTAGTATTAATCAAGTCTACAAACAGTCTCGCTTGGTAGCACACAGAGAAGTTAGTCGGAATGATCCAGTGACAAACATGGGGCAGACTCAATTCTATGCCCCCAAACTTGAGTAATGTCAGGATTCACTGGCAGGAAAAGGAGGACAGGAGAAGGCACATACACCTACTCCAATCATGGAATAGACGTATATCCCTATTCCGGCAGGTGAAGTCACCAAGAATATTCTATCAATTGTGAAAGAGCAGAAGAAAATACATGCTCATATTCTGGATGCTTGACAAGATATTATAACAGCTTCAGCATCATCTCAAGGAAAGACACATAAATCTATCCCTTCCAATGGAGTGACACATCAAAATATCACTCCAGAATAGACACACAATCTGTTCCAGTCCAAGAGGTATGTGGGGTGTACTCCCCCATATCATACGGACATCCAAGTCAGGTACATACACCTGGTTTGAGCATAGATAATCAGCCTAACCTGATAATTTATCCTAAGCACGCACACACATCTTCTAAATTGAGTAAGAAGGCATCTAAGAAAAAGACCCGCCCAGCACAGTCAAGAAATCTAGAGCCAATCTATAACAAGGCCTTTTTTGATGATGGAGTTCTTGAAGCCCTCAGAAAGTTATCTGTTGGAATGCAAGATTATACTCCCTCATTTCTCAATAGTGGGAACATTAATTCTGAAGTTCTTCAATAGACACTTCCTCATGAAGGCTTGCTTCATGACAATTCGGTCGATCTTGAAGTTTCATCTTCAGATGAGAGCCACAAGAACCCTCTATGTGGTCAGAATTCCAAGGATCAAGAGATCTCATCTTTTCTTGTAACCCACCATGGTGGTCCTCCCCATGATGATGAATTTTGCTGCGAAAGTCCTATCCGTATTAGTGATGCACATTTCCCAGAAAATTCTTCAGTGGACAATGTAGTGCCGAGAAATCCATCTTATCTTGAGGCACTTTCAAATGAAAAAAACAGTCATGTCTGATGCTTTATCGCTAGCAGGTGAAATACATTCTCAATCGGAATATAGCCTAGGGTGTAGGTAATTCTCTGAACCTCCCCTAAGTCATGAATCTTCTAGTTTTATTAGTGATTACTCTACCAATATTGTTGAATCTGATGAAGTAACAAGGAAGCACCAACTCTGGTCAAATCCGGTAGAATAATCTTCATTTAATGATAAAGAGAAAATGATGAACATGATAAAAAAACTGGTGAAAGGTGAAGTTCCAGTCATGTTTTGGCCTCTGGCTGACTCTAAGTATGACATTCCAGAGATTTTGACGGAATATGGAATTCATGATATTCGTCTCAATATATGGAAAACTCTTTCTCAGTTTAAACAGAAAGTATTATCTTATGATGAATATGAAAATCATGTTAAGATAATAGAAGGGTTACAACATCAAATTGAATTGCCATCTCTATCAGTCTCTCGATATGAGAAGGCTGAAAAGCAGCAGAGAGCCCTTCAGCGTTCATGACTTGGTGCACTAAGAAGATTTCTCTAGTTAATTACCAATGCCCCATCTGGTATTCATGTCAGTGGATGGGGTGTTCATTGAGCACTGCATTTCAATATTCTCCAGTTAGGAAAGCCTGTCGAAAATGGTCTCATGCAATGTTATTGCCCGTGGCTGACCACAGTCAATGGGTTATGTATGTAATCAAAAGCTTTCCCAAGAACATGCTTCAACTAGTTCTTCTCAAAATCAAGAATACAGAGAACAATTTGTTGAATTACTCCTGCATCAAGAAAAAGAGAATATTGAACATGCCTCTCGTATGGAGAAAGAAGATCATCAAGTGACAGAAGTATCAAAAATAATCCAACGGTCTTTTGAAACGGGTGATAAAAGTGGATGCAGGTTGATGCATCCAGCTAATTTTAGGACTAAGATATCCAATATTACGAGAGAATTTATGAATGTCTCAGACATAGCATGTCAATATCCACCCCAGCTTTCCAGACTGGGGAATCTTTTAAACCAACCCCCAGAATCAACAAATAGGCTTCAAGGAGTTGAGCAAAGACAGCAGGAACAACCCCAATCCACCGGACTGGGGACTTTTTCAAGTCATCAATACCCTCCTCAACGAAAGTCGGTCTTCTCTCGATTGGGGAAAAATCCACAGGAGGAACGAAGAGCCAAATTATCAAGAGATTCCCTCTAAATTACGGTTCTTCCAGAAGTTCCTGAGAGTTCAAATAAATAAAAGGCAATGTCTCATCAACGACATAGAAGAAGAAAATATCACATAAATTCTGATAGAAGGGATGTGAAGCGTTATGCATCAATCAATGTCATCAATTCCGTTGTTGCTGATCCACCAGATGAGGATCACTCAGGGGATTCAGATGAAGAGGTTCTTGCTCAAGAAGATGTACGCACAGACACAAATAAAGAGGGTGTGCATACATGAAATCAAAGGATTACTCAGAACCTAGCTAATCCTTCAAGTAACCAACATCCCCCTCTCCAAACAGGATCCAACAAAGGGAGGGGAAATAATAATGTTACATAACCTTCCTCTGGAGAAGGCCAATTTCTCTCACTAGAGAAATGATTTTCACAACAGGAGGAAGAAATGAAAAAATTGAGGAGGTTGAATGCAGAACTACTTCAGGGTAGTCTTCTTCCTAAGCGTTCTGGAGTCAGTCAGCCAAGGGATTTTGTTGCAGCTACTGAGATGGATCAAGAATATCCTTCATTATCAGTACACCCTCACTGGTCTAATCGTATGGGTCATGTTCAACAACAATTGGCAGTTCTACCAACAGTTACAGCACTAGCTTCCATACCTATCCAAACTCCAGTTATTTCACCTTCCCAAGTCCAGGATCAACCGTATGTTTCTCAAAAGTTAATAACTACCATTGAGTCATTAACAGCTCGGTTAGAGACTATGGAAGGGAAGTGTCCGCAGGTTCAACCAGAAAAGAAAGCTTACCCTGAATGGGTAGATTCAATCCCTCCCCCATCATGTTTTGGGAACCCTGTATTACCTATTTTCAATAGATCAGTTGATCCTGAACAGAATTTGACATATTACGTGTCTTGTTGCGATCCTATGATAGGAACTCTGGAGAAGCAAGAAGTAGTGAAACTCAGATGCTATGTGCAAACCTTACAAGGACCAGCCTTTGTCTGGTACATAAGCTTGCAATCCCAGGCAATTACTGGATGGGAAGATCTCCGTCAACGATTTCTTCTTCAATTCAGCTCAACATTTCCAAAAACAATAGTTTTCGATCTTACAAACTTTATGCAAAGGGAGAATGAAAGGGTATTATATTTCATTCCTAGCTGGAAGGGATTAACATATTCCTTAAGCTTATCACTTCCTCAAGAGGAACTATTTCCAATATGTTTGGCAAATCTGCATGACGAATAATGCACGCCATTGATCCCTGTGAAATACGTATGAGGGCTTCGAGACCTTACTTCAATCGCTCAACGGATTGAAGATTCTCTTATATAGACTAAGGCTAAATCTTGTGTAATTCCATCAGCTCCAGGAGGGAGAATGTGTAAGTAGATACTGCTACAGTTATGATTAAGAAGGCACCTGTACCTGCTTCCACTTCAAAACCATCATCATGCATAAGGGCTCCACCTCCTGAGCACCAACAATAGAGGTTGTTTCATCAAGATACTCAAAGAGATGAAAGACGAAAACAATTTGGGGATTTGAAAAAGCAAAGTTTACTCTTTCTAAAATGAACATGTTCTTGTATATTTCATTTCGACTCGGGAAAATAATTTGGTTCAATTGCCAATTCCCAAGAGGCCAAACAAGTAAGGGGATGAAGATCGTCCCAACTATTTACCATTTCATCAAATTTTAGGGCATCCCATTCAGGAGTGTTTTTTTTAAGGACCTCTGGAAAAAAATGGTCGATTTGCGACAAATTAAACTGAAAGGTTCTTCAGCTCAGGTAGCATGTGTTACTGCTATAGTTCTAGAAGAGGAAGGCGATTGGAAAGAATTTAAAAGCAAAAATGCAAAAAAAATATGATGATTGGATGGTCAGAAAGACTATCAACTGACCTTATGATATTTTTCGAACACAATTGAAGAAACCAATTGTGCCTTAATCCATGAATGCCGCAGAAAAACCCTCTTCATCAGAGGGAAAATCCTCAATGAAATGGAAAAATTACAAGGAGGAACAATCAGAAGAAGATGAGTATGTGTCAAAGCCTAAGCTTTCTTTGACTCTGGCAGATTTCATGCCATCTACTTCGGAGAAATAGGAACCGTCCCACCAAACGGCAAAACCTAAATTGTCTAGTCAACCAGAGTCCTCATCGGATGAAGATTTAATCTTTGGTTCTGTTAATATGATTCAATTAATAGATCCATATTCCAATCGTAGTTTCGATTTTGATGAGCCTGAATTCCCTGTATCAAACAGAGGAATCAGAGGAAGTTCCAGAGGCTCAGGATATAGGGGAAGACGTGGATCTTTCAGAATCCACTATTCCAATTATACCCCTGCTAGAACTGTGTATGCAGCAGAAACTCATGGCAGAGCCCTTCAACGATCTCAACAACAACAAGCAATTTCTTCCACCAATAGCAAATTCAGTCCTGGAACAGTTATTCTGGAAGACCGGTTGATGGTTCCATATTCTTCCTCTCAGCAGGTAAATGGATCTAATCAGTCTAATCTTCCAAATCCAGGAATATTTCCAACTCCTATCCCGATATGAGATGCATCAACTTCTCATGCAACAACTTCCAAGACACCTGCTAAACCACATGTTCCTGTTGGGAAACGCAGAACGTTGGATCAAAAGTATGTTGTATTCAAACACCTGGCCCAAGTACCGACCAAGTTGTCAATTCTGAATACCTTGAATTTATCAAAAGATCTTCAGGCGGCACTCATCTAGGCTTTTTCAAGTCCTCAGGAGTTTGAAACTGAAATTTCAACAGCTAAAGTCTATCAAATAGAGAATTCTCCTATGGAATGACATGCAGAAATATCTTTTACTAATGAAGATGAAGATGGTGTCGTGCATGGACATATTATACCTTTGTACTTATCTAGAATGGTCAATGGAATAGACTTCCGAAGAGATTTCATTGATAATGGTTCAAGAGTCAACCTCTTGCCCATTCGTACACTTCGTCAATTGGGCCTCATGGAATTTGATTTATATCCTTCTACCATGATGTTACAACGATATGATAAAAATGAACAAGAACCACTGGGTGAGGTTACACTCAGAACACAGTTTGGAGATCTTGTATCTACTTCAGATTTCATGGTTGTTGATCAAGACTCAGCCTTCAACATCTTTCATGGAAGACCCTGGCTACATCAACATGCGGCTATCCCTTCATAATACCATCAATGTCTCAAATATTGTTTCGACATTCATGTTGGGACATTGTTTGGTGATAAGGCCCCATTCAATACATGTGAGTCTCAATACATTGAAGCAAAATAATATCACATGAAGAGAATGGATAAATCCACAACAAGGGAGCTTATCAAAGTTAAAGCACCATATGGTTTGGAGAAGATTCCAGTAAATCCATTTACACATGTGGGTAAAGATTATGTGTTCCCTATCAGTAAAATTGACAAGATCGACCCAAATAAAAATACTGTTATGGAAGGATCCATAATATCAATTACGGCAATCGATCCAGACAACATTGGAGAAATTTATAACCCACAAAGCAGTGATGAAATCCCAAATGGTGACGTCTTCATTTCATCTACTAAAATCCAACAAGTCTATACATTACCAATCAGGCCAGAAGAAGTTATAGCAACATCGGAGGTGAACAATGATGTCGATTCTCAATCCATCATCTCCTCTTTATTTCTGAAGGAATACCCTTCATCATTAATTGGGTCAGAAATGGAAGCTTCTTCATCAAGATGTTAAAATTTTAAAATCTCTTATGATCATGGAAATTATGCTCTATCATCTACTATGAAAGTAGAAACAGAAGAAATAACACAAGATTAATAAGAAGAAGAAGATCTCAAAGATGCTCCTCCAGCATTTGAAGACGATATCTCTACCACCGTGGATAAACTTAGAGAATAAATATGGGTACAAAAGAAAATCAACACCCCAATTTAATCAGTGCGGCCATGACTCTTGAAGAACAAGATATGTATATTTCTTTTTTAAAGAAAAATCGTGATATATTTTCTTGGAACTATATGGAGATGCCCAGGCTTGATCCAGATGTTGCAACTCATCATTTGGGTTTACCAGAAGAGCATCGAGGATTTAAGCAAGCCGCGAGAAGAACACACCCAACATATGATTCCAAAATTGAAGTTTATGTGGATAAGCTTATCAAATAAAAATTAATTAGAGAAGTTCAATATCCCAAGGGGTTGGATAATATTGTCCCTGTGAAAAAGAATAACGGACAAACTAGAGTTTGCATCAATTTCAGAGATCTTAATCGGCATTGTCCTAAGGATGATTTCCTAGTTCCTATTACAGAACTGTTAATTTATGCATTAACTGGATATAAAGAACTTTCCTTCATAGATGGATATTTCGGATATAATAAAATCTGAATGGCTCCAGAATATGAGGAATCCACAGCCTTTAGAGCCCCTCAAGGTGTGTTTGGCTACCAGGTAATGCCCTTTTTCTTAAAGAATGAAGGCGCAACATATTAGCGTGCCATGAATCGTATATTCAAACCATTTTAGGGAATTTTTTTAATGATATGTAGAAGATTTGGTGGTCAAATACAAACAACGTTCTAATCACTTAGCTGATTTAGAAGAAATATTCCGCAAACTTCAGCAACATAATTTGAAGATGAACCCCTTAAAATGTTGTTTTGGGGTAACCTCAGGAAAATTTCTCATATTTTTTGTATGCCATCATGGTATTGAAGTCGATCATGAGAAGTCAAAGTCAATCCTTGGTATGTCACCTCCTCGAAATTTGAAATAATTAAGAGGACTTCATGGACACTCAGCCTATATTTGGCGTTTCATCACCAATTTGGTAGGAAAAAGTTTACCCTTCACCAAATTGATGAAGAAAGGAGTCACTTTCCAATGGACTAAAGAATGTCAAGAATCATTTGATATTCTCAAGAAATACCTCTTGACCCAATCGGTACTCATGCCACCTATTGAAGGAAGACCACTTATCCTCTACGTGATAGCTTTAGTGTGATCATTGCGTGCCTTTCTTGTTCATAAAAATGACGCTGGGAATGAAAACAGCCTCTACTACCTTAGTCAGACTATGCTTGAAGAAAAAACCCGGTATTCCAGTATTGATAAGTGATTTCTAGAATTAATATTTGCATTTCATATGTTGAGACACTACCTGCAACATCATGAGGTCTAATTGGTATCTCGCAGTAACCCACTCAAATTCATCCTTAGTCGTCCAATGCTTAAAGGACGTCTGGCAAGGTGGGAAGTTATTTTGCAGCAATTTGACATTCATTATGTGTCTCAAAAGTCAATAAAGGGCCAATCTCTGGCTGATTTTATGGCTGAACACCCTTCTGTTGAAGACACATCTTCAGATATTGAACATCCTGATGAGGATGTCTTCTACATTCATGAAAGTCATCAGTCGTGGGAAATGTATTTTGATGGTGCTTCTAGAAGTCCAATAGGGAGGAAAATGGAAAATCCTAAATTCAACAAAGATGGCTTAGCAATTTTTCTCATTTCTCCAGAAAGGGAAGTGTTACCTTATTCCTTATTATTATGGGAAGGTGGTACCAATAATGAAGTAGAATACCATGCTCTAATCGTAGGCTTGGAATTGGCGCTTCAAGCACAAGTGAATCACTTAAAGGTGAAAGGTGATTCAGACCTGCTAATCAAACAAGTCAATGGGGATTATGCCATCAGAAAAGAAGAATTAATACCTATTTATGATTATGTCAGAGATTTAATGGCGGAATTCCCTTTGGAACCGACATTTTCTTATTTCCCATGATCACAAAATGCTCAAGCTTATACACTGGCTAATATTTCCACAGCTCTGGGAGATCTAAATCGGGACGAGACAATCATCAGTATTGCCCACCATCATGCGATTTCACCTTATGTTCGAATCAGAACAGAGGAAAATAATGAAATTAGTCAAATTCCTGAACCGTATGGTCATACTATAGGATGGATATCACCTATTAGGGAATACCTTCAAAATGGAACACTTCCATCTGATAGAACCGAGAAAGAACAAATCTGGCAACGTGTGGTCAATTTTACTTTTTATGATAGTCCAGATCACCTAGAGAAAATTCTCAACAAATGTGGTTTTGATGGAGTTCTCTTCAGATTCATTGATGGTGAAGAGACAATGGCTATCATCAAAGAAGTGCATGCAAGATTCTGTGGTGCCCACCAGTCTGGACATAGACTGTCTGATCAAATTTGAAGGCTTGGATACTGTTGGCCTTCAATGATACAATATTGTGTTTATTTCACAAAGAAGTGTCATTCATGCCAAGTAAATTCCAACTTCATTCATCAACCCCCAGAGTTTCTTCATACAGCTAAATACTCGTGGCCATTTTCTACACGGGGAATGGATGTGGTGCGACCTTAACCTTCATCTACAACCAAGCAGTTTAAGTATATTCTTACTTCTACTGATTTCTTTTCCAAATGGGTAGAGGAAATACCTCTTAAGGACATCAGTTCTAAATGAATTGTTAGCTTCATCATGTCTAACATCATTACTAGATTTGGTGTCCCTCATACCATATTGACAGACAATGGAACCAACTTTTGTTCATCCGAGGTGAAGAAGTTGTATCAAGAATACAACATCAAATCCAATCATTCATCTCGGTATCATGCGGCGGCCAATGTCCAGATAGAATCCTTTAATAAGACTCTTTCAAATATATCGCAAAAGATGGTGGATAAAGATAAGAAATCATGGCCTGATAAACTATTTCATGCTTTATGGGCTTATTAGACTACCCCCCGCACTACAACGCGGTCCACTCCATATTCACCAATATATGGAATAGATACCATCTTGCCGATGGATGTTCAACAACCCTCACTCAGTGTAGCTATTTGTGATTAGTCATCTACAGATAAACAATCTCAAAAGATATTTAATGAATAGGAACGGTTAGACGAGAAAAGATTGTGCACTTTACACCACTTGGAAGTCTATCATAATCGAATAGCACGAGCTTTCAATAAAAAAGTCTGTCTTTGTTCATTCACTCAGGGAGAATTGGTATTATTTCTCATAACTCCAATGATACCAGAAAAGAAACCTCCCAAGATTGAGCCAAAAAGCGAAGGACCTTACTCAATACATAGGGTATACTCCAATGGATCTTATTCATTAATCTCGATGGATGGAGAACTCATCACTACTCCAACCAATGCCATATATTTAAAGAAGTATTTTTTATAAACAAAAAATATATCATTATTGGTCCGGTATGACCTTAAACTGCACCACTGTCCTGCATGACATTAAAACTGATCATCTTTTCCAGACAACATGACATTAAACTGTATCTATTTCATTTTCCTTGCTATATGACATTAAACTATACAGCAATGGTCCATGCATACGACCTTAAACTATTTGAACATCCTTACATCCAACATGACGTTAAACTGCATCATCTAGGGTCAATGCATATGATCTTAAACTATTCACACATTCGTCTAACATGACGTTAAACTGTGTCCCCCTTCATCATCCTTTCCATATGATGTTAAACTCTATAGAAGTCCCTTACATCTAGTAAGACGTTAAACTTCATAACCAACGGTCCATGCATACGACCTTAAACTATTGGCACATACGTCCAACATGACGCTAATTTGTATAGTCCCTTTTTTGTCCAACATGACGTTAAACTGTGAAAAAGTCCCTAATATGTCCAACATGATGTATGGTGTACTCTTTTGTCCTCACTACATGACATTAAACTGCACAGTCCTCTTTTTTTCCAACAAGAAATTAAACTGTATTGTCCCCATCGTCCTAACTACATGACGCTAAACTGTACAAAAATTCCTTTAATACGTCCATCATGACGTTCAACTGTATTTTGTCCCTACTACATGACACTAAACTGTGCATCACCAATAGTCCTAAATGAAAGACTTTAAACTACATAGTCCCTTCATATGTCCTACATGACATTAAACTGTGCATCGTTAAGGTTGTTTCTACCTCTTGTTTATCACACCGAGTATGAATCACGTGATCTTAGAGAAAACTTCAACCATAACACTCTCTCTGGGATACTAACCATGTGTAATCCCCAACACTATTTTTTAGATCGTTGTCCCCAAGAAGATCTTTATCACTAATTCATTCTTTAATTGAAGTACGCGGAATTTGATCCTTGCCTTCTAGGCTAGGTACGTAGGAAACCTTCAAAGGTTCAAACCCAAAACCAATCTCTTCACATCATTTCACCTCCATCTCATACGATGTTGATTAGTGAAACCGCCCCTATAATCAATATCTTCACATTGGTTCACTTTCATCCTTGTTATACGACGTTTAAATATACAAAAATTTTGTCCAGTATGACAATAAACTACAATATTCTTTGATACCCTCACCTGAGAGGGAATCATTATTTACATTGATTTTCAATCATGATTCATTTCAAAGACTATCTGTATACATGGAAATACCCGAATCTTTTATCTTGGGTTAAAACATCATTTCACTAAGGTCCCCTTTCACCCTTCACATGTACAAACCAAATTTGTACAGAGGGTAATTTTAGAACTACGTGGGCTTGATTCTCATCCTTTTGGGATATGTAGGAACGTTCTAGTGTCCCTCGAATACAGACCCAAGTCTTTTGGGCCTAACCCCAAATTCTTCTTTCATTCCCCTAGTTGAAAATTCCCCATGAAAACACACACTGTGTATTTCTTATAATGCTCCAAGCTCTATGACCCTAAACTAAGATCTCCAATACTTTTTTCCCACACGAAATTAAACTGTAGTTCAATAACTATGTATGTATTGATTACCATCCTTATGGGATACATAGTGAAGTCCAGCATTTCCATTCAAGACCTAGCCACAACATGATTATGGTTAGTATTGATTTGTGTATCTCTGCATACATTGGACAATACCCATCTTTATGTGTCATAATCATAGTTGTAAATATTTTCAGATCTCCATAACCCTTTTCTTGACTTCTAGTCACAAAAAGTTCAAACATCTAAGAGTTATTTTTCCTGACTATGCAATACGTGCCCTTAGGCAGCCTTGCATAAACAGTCTCTATAATAGATTTTTCAGCCAAAAGATTCTATTATTTCACAATGCAGCCAATACCCATAGGTGGCCCTGCATAATTCAACCCCGTAATGGGTTTGTTGGATACTAGTAACATCATTCTCGGGAAGAAATCCTAATTTGTCTTTATTTGTATTAAATGACAACATATAGGGATCTGAAAAAAATATCCATCCTTAACGTACTTGTCCCATATCCTTTTTTATGATCTGAAAGTATTCAAGTCTATGGATTATATTCTCTTTCCCTACGTTTGGGTCAGCACTTTGTAGGAGTGATATCCATCCAGTTCTTTGATAATCTTGTTTGGAAATATCTTCTCCATATTCAAGTACCTCTTTCTATACAAGAAACTATATAATTTGTAAAATTTGAATCTCCATAAACTTTCACTGGATTTCTAGCACTAGGAAAGTAAATTTATGAAAGTTCTTTTTCCTGACTATGCAGCACGTTCCCTTAGGTGGCCTTGCATTAGTAGTCTACATAACGGACCTGTCAGCCAAAAGATGCTATTTACTTGACTATGAATCCAATGCCCTTAGGTGTCCCTGCTTAATTCAACCCCCTAATGGGTTTGTTAAATAATGGTAACTTCATTCTTGGGAACTACTTATTCTAATGCTTTTTAGATATTTTTCATATCATTCCTTAGATTAAAATATTCTTAAGTCATAGTATACATATTTTCAATCATACATGAGTATGGTAATATGTTTTCAGATAATGTTTTAAAGAATTCAGCCAATTTTAATCCATTTCAATCAAAGCTATTTCAACCTAAAAAATTAGCCTCTTTATGTCCAACGTGCATGACTTTAAACTGCCCAAAAAAGACATGGGAAATCTGAATAAAAGTCAAGTTCCAACTCACTAAACATAAATTTTGAATGATTTAGGTAATATTGAGTAATTATGATATTCAATGTTTGTAGGGTTATTTATAATAATCCTAGTAAAAATCAAACAATGCTTCTAGGCCCATTGGCTTAGGTAAAATTTAAAGCTGGTAGCGAAAGAAAACAAGCATAAATGATTGAAGAGAAAAGCATTCTTTCCATTTGATTCACAAGAATTAGAGGGACATACACATATTGGAGCCTCCTCTATTTTTTTCCAGGAAATTACAAAAGGCTATCGACATAAGTCGTCACTTGATGAACCACATTCCTAGATTCATCGGTAGCTTCATGAAGCTCATGAACTCGACCAAATTCACTTTTTCAGACTGATGGAGTGCTTTCTTGGCATCTGCAATGGTCTTCATACCATTCGTTCGAGCTCCCTCCAGTGAATTATTGAGTTGGTCAAGTTCCCTAGTAACAGAATCTAACTGTTGCTGAAGGTGCATCTTCTGAATGAATTTATCTTTGATCTTATGATTCATCTCCTTCATATTGGTAGCATAGTCAGCTTCATCTCAGGATACTACATACTCAAATTCTCTTATATTGACTGACATCTTCACCCTGGTCAGATCTTCAAGGCACTTTTTCACCTTCTCCCTTCTTAAGATGACTTGTTTCACCGTAGTATGAATCTCCTGGTATCCAAAACCACCAAGTCCTAGCATGATGAACTAGGATGACAATCGGGAAATCTTTGATGACACCACTTCTAAAGGAACCTTAGATATGATTTTCCATATGTTGTTCCATGCCTTGAGTCGTGAAAATATATGTGTCTTAAGCAGCTCAGGGTCTTATTCAACATCATCATCACAGAGGGGGCATGTAATCTGGGATTAATGCACTCAAGGAAGTTCCTTGTTCTACTCCTTCCCCCCCTGACCCTAGTTGCTTCAACTTCTACTACTATTTGGGAGGAAGTTGAGACCTCACCTCCAGTTCTAACCATTTTTGTTGATATCCCTGTTTGATCAATTAAATGTATTGTTAGCTTCATAGAACAATGGAAGTCGGTTGTCTATCTTGAAAACTCAGTACAATCATACCTAATATTAGATCAGTAGCTTGAGAAGACTCATCCCCATCTTTCCTAGTTTCAACAAGATCATCAAGATGGGTCTCATGAGGGTTTACTGGGTTTAACTGCACTTGAGCTAATGTTTCTGCAATAGTAGGGTTGACATCAATGTCCACACCCTCTTCAGGCATTGGCAATTCAGTATCTTCTATGTATGGAATTGCATATTATTTTTAGTCATGATTAGAAATTTAAATTATATGAAAATATACTGGATGAAGGATAACACTCACACCCAAGGTCTTCTAAATAACATGATAATTTTGAATGATCATAAAATTCTTCGAAAGGCATGCCAATATTCATCATTTCATCCAATGATATTTCAGAATCCTGGTTAGTATCACCAGTGGGAGAATTTGTTGTGTCCTCTTGGATACCTTCATTCTACAGCCCCTGACCCTGGAAATATTTTTCAGGAAGGATTGCAGATTCAGTTGTCGCGGCTGCCAATGATTCTGGTGTATGTTCTTCTCTACTTGTAGCAGCAGAAGGAGCAGTATTAGGAACAGGTTGTGGCTCTTTTTCAGAAGCATCCAAGTCATCCTGAATTGCATTTGTTCCACAGCACCCTCCGTGGTCCTTAAAGGAAGATAAATCCTTTCCCACAGGGGGAAATTGAAGAAGCCACTGCAATCCCCAGAAATATGAGCAACATTTTCATGGGTATAGACTCATGATTACCCGAAGGACTTACCACTGCTAATGAAGAGTTTAGCTGTGGACTTCCTCCTTCGTTGTCTTTGCTTCTTTGGTTTTTTGGGAGTATCTACAGTCTCCATTATGGGTTCCTAGATGGGAGAGAGGAAAGCCATGTGAAACTCCTCATCCATGGATTGCTGGCCTAGAGATATCTGACCTAGTTCGCAAGGAGATTCAACAGTAGCCCCGATGGCAGTACCACCAGGGCTATACTATGGTGAAGGAACCTCATTTCCTTTCTTTGCAAGCTACAAGATGAAGAAAATAACTTCCTTAGGTAACAAAACTTCGACAGGAATCAAGATGCAATGAAAATAAGGAAAGAAAACTTAAATCTTTAGGAGCCACATAATCATGTCAATCCTCATCTCCAGAACCACCATCCCCCTCAGCAGCGCCATGATCAATCATTTCCTTCACCCGCTTGGTGACATGAACGGACTCATCAGTGGAATATCTGAGTATTTCCAGCTCTCTGATGTAAGCCTGCACTTCATTAGGGTTATCCATGTATTGGATATATGTAGAAGACAGAATATTCCATATTCTAGGAAGTTGTAGGCCCTCACACAAATCCAGCCAGGCAGTCTTAGTATCACAGTATAAACTCTGCCATAACTGGACAACCTCTAGTCAAAGATATGAAGGCTGCGAGGATGGTCCTACAATCTTTGATTTCAGTTTCTTCCAGGCTCCTGGAACTGCCGATAAAGAATAATAAAATAATACTTATTACATTATAAAGTAGTAGTGATTAAATTACCACAATGAAGTAACTCATTAGGAGTTGATGGAGTAGGTCTCTTGATTCTAACCGGAGGATTATATCGGGCATGAGTCCGCTTTGCCAATTGTTGTGCCTCATCATCCCCATCATGGGAATCCAGTGAATCAGTCCTAGAGGAGGAATCTGGTGAATCAGCTTCAGGTGGGGAAGCATCACCTTCATGACGAAGGGCTTCTTTATCTAATGTCGTCTTCCTTTTCCCCACCTGATAAACTGGGTGATTCAGCATCCCTTTAGGTTATGATGCTATCCAGTGCTCGACATACCATGTAGTCAGGTGATGTGCCGCTTTTTCAACTGGTAGATCAAATAATGCCCAGTCGTCTCCCTTGACATCAGCAGCCACAACTGCCGAGAAACCATCGAATGTTGCTCTAACCTAACATGTACTGGGGGAGATACAACAATCTGTTGCAGACACTTGAATTTAAGTGAAAATATATAAGGAGCATAAGCCTCACATATAATTTCTCCTTCAATCCTAGAAACTAGCTCACCATCTCTACAAGCTAGCATGTATTCCCTCAAATCCAAATGGGATGTTCCATCATCAACAAACCGCCTGGTTGGAAGATTTCCATAGGGAAAGAAATAGAATTACTTAAACATGCTCAGCATCACATTCATGTCATTGGAATTAATATCTAATGGAGAAACTCCATATAATGCTTACATTGACGGCCTGAAAGAAATTCCAGGAATTTGTAATCCATTCCGTGCATTGTAAGTCCTAAAGTGAGTGGAGATCCATCCCCATAAAACATGGAATGGTCACACTATTCTTAAAGGTGATTTACCCATGAAGACATGAAGTAAAATCATGTGAATCTTTGATAAAATGGGGGTAGCCAACCCAACCATTTTTTCCTCAACCAACTTTTCCACAATGACGAAGGTCCTTGGCCTGACACCTCCCTTCGAATCAATGACTGGAAAGAGATAAACGCTGAGCCATAAATCCAAGAATCCCACCAGATGAGTATTCTTTGGGATCCTTTTATTCACCTCATATCCCCACTTCTCGAACTCTTCTTCTTCTAGATTTGTCTTGAATGTTCCAGGAGCACCCCTCTTCTCAGGTTTTGGGAAAGTGGTAGGACGTTTGGGCCTCTTATCCTTGGATTTCTTTTTCTTGGATCCTTTCTCCTTCAGATCCTTACCATTTGGCTCATTATCTTTCTTATCAATAAGAAATATATTCACCCACTCCACCAGATGAATATCCTTTCTAGAATGAGTTAATGAGGTCTCTGAACTCTTGAGCCTGTTAAAGATTTTAAATAATTCCCGAGCTAAAGTAGGAGTCTTCTCTGAATCTTTCCAAGTCACCTTGGGTGGAATGAATTCATCATACATGTCGCCCAAAATTGGAGCCTCTGAGTTCTTTTGGACATCCCATAGACTGATGCATACTTCTCCATGAGTCAGATGGAAAAAATTAGTTTCTAGGATTCAGTGGATGAGTATCTCCGACAAGAAGTTATCATTTCTGTAAACATATGTTTGCCCAACCCAAACAGCTTCGTATATCGCAACTCTTTTCAGATTCTCGACAAACTCTGTAAAGGTTTTTCACACCTAGTACGCCCACATCCAATTTGGCTTCACACCTCCCCAAGGATGGAAGTCCCAAAATTTCTTCCAGCCTTTGGATTGATCCATCTATTCAGAATATTGAAAGATGACAATGTGGTTACAGCTCAGGCGTATGAGGTTTTAAATCCGGCGTACAAGGGCTATGATGCATCAAGTGAGCTTTCTCCATTGTTATAGAATTTATAAATACTCCTCCACATGAGATTTTTACTGAAGCAAAGTTGGTATAATTCTGAAACCACGAAAATGGGCGATAGTTTTTTTCTTCTGAAATAGTAACTTCTCACAGAAGACCATAACCATACAAAGTAAAATAAATGCTTTGGGGGAAGTTGTGATAATATTTCTTCAGATACTTAGCCAAATCTGGAAGAGTACTACTATTGACGGTATAATAATCATGGCCAACGATATCCATCATATCATCATGATGTTTTCTTTCCAGTTCATCAGCAATTCCGATTCTAAGAGCCCTTGATTCTACACAAAAGTTGAATAAATTAACTATTAAGTAAGTTGATTTTTCATAAAATTTGTGAATGAAGTTCAGAAAAATGGAAAAGGAATTAAGGCGCGCAACTCTAAACTTGGTGTGCATGTATGGATGTGTCGCGCAAGTTTTAATGT
Source organism: Viscum album (assembly GCA_963277665.1). Classification (NCBI taxonomy): domain Eukaryota; kingdom Viridiplantae; phylum Streptophyta; class Magnoliopsida; order Santalales; family Viscaceae; genus Viscum; species Viscum album. The sequence goes on from OY728134.1 coordinate 1,076,590,362, forward strand.
GCTGCACAAGTTCTTTGGCGCACAAGTATCACCACGCAAGTCTGATTACCTTGACAACAGCGCGAAATCAAAGAAACAACGAAAAATGATCAACTTGCGTAGCGAAGGAGACCTGCGTGGCGAGAGCTAGAAATTTTGGAAGTAAGGTGCTATGCATGATAAATGATCGCATATTTATAGGCCTGGATACCCACCTACGTTCCTATAGCCGGCACGCTTTAGCCCTGCAAGACTAGCACATGTGCGATGATGCCTACGCGACGCGCCCTGTGCGCCTCTTTCCCTTTGGTTTTCTGCTTTTCCTCAGAGTCACATCTTTATTCCTTCGGATCCAACTCTGAGGGGGGGGACTTTGTTGAAGCTCCTTTTCATCACATTGTCTAAAATAATGGAAAGGGAAATGACTTAGCACAAATTGATTCATCCTTTGAAAAAAACCTCAAAAATCGGCAAAGGAATGAACAATTATTCAAATGCACAAGGGTCGCGCAAGTTCCCTCGTTGTCGCGCAAGTATACTTGTGTGCTGCCTAATGGTCACGCAAGTGACTTGTGCTCCCTATGTAATAACTGCCTGAGGTCTTCTCCAGCCTATAAATAGACCCGGTGGGCCCCCCATTTCATGGGGAAATTTTTCTAGAATTCAGATATAGATCTCTGAACACACAAGTCTCTTCATCAGGTCTTCCGAACACTTATAAGGTAATTATTTACCTAACATAGAAGGTCTAAACAAGAGGAGTAAGGTCTAAGTGTTAGAATTAACTAACACTTGTGCAACTATGGTATTTTACCCTGAAGGGAAATGAACATACTTGCGCACTGCCCTACTTCATCACCAAAACATGCGCACCTCTCTTCTGGAAGTACCTCAGGATAATTATAAAGGCTTTGGTCAAGGATCGCCCTAGTGTTACCCTACTGGTTAACAATCACGCAAGTACCCATGTGTCGTGCTGGTATACCTGGGCGACCAGGACTAGTGCGCCCACGCAGTACCTGCGCACCTAACAGGACTTGCGTGCCTCTATCTTTTTGGGTGCCCTTCTTTTCCATTCAACCCCTCTTATACCATTCCACCTCTCTTATTCAATATTTAGTCTTCAATACATTCTTCAATTCCATTTATGTCATGTTTTCTTGATTGAATTCCTTACCTCAAAATAATTATGTGGAGCTTCTCTAAAAAAACATAGTGATTCACATAATCTTTATGTCACTAAAGATTGAGATTTCAATCATTAAACCTCATCATTTAAGATGAGAGAACCCCTTAACTTGGGCCTCCATTTCAGAAGTAAGTCCCAGTCATAATTATCATTAATTTTGGGTGTCCTCCTTAGGAGTAAGCCCCAAGTTCCTTAATCTGGGCATCATACTTAGGAGTAATCCCCAATCTTAAAATTACCAAATATGGGCATCCTCCTTAAGAGTGAGCCCCAACCATAATTCTCCTAACCTGGGTTTCCTTTTCAAGTGTAAGCCCCCCGTCTCAAATATGGGCATCCTCCTTATGAGTAATCCCCATGTCCCATAATTTTTCAAGTCCCTTAACTTGGGCCTTCTTCTCAAGAGTAAGCCTCGGTCTTAATTTCTCTTAACCTATCCTAATTTACTTTCTGATCTGGGTCTCCTTCTCATGAGTAAAACCAAATCATAATTCCCCTCCTAATTTGGGCCTTGTTTTCAAGAGTAAGTCCCAAATTAGTGTATCCAAATCCCCATAAAGTACATATACCTTTATGGACCCTGTTCATGGATTTCTTCCATGAAGTAAATCATAATGTTCATCTATTTGGGCTGTAATGAACCAATGTTTTTCAATGGAAAATTCCCTTCATATATTTATGTCATAAAATAACATGAAAACACAACAAAATGAACTAATAAGTGATAAGTAACTTTTAAACATAAGTTTTTCTCTTCTATATTTGGAATTTTGAAAATCTGACATTAACGGTTGTGTTCAAGATGATTTTTGGAGTCTAATGGAACAAAAATAATTTTTGGTGAATAGTAAATTACCCTTATGAATAATAATCTACCCTTAAAAATATTAATATGACCCTTATGAATAGTAAATAAGAGTAACATTACCTATGAATAATAAAGTAAAATTTAGACATCTTAGAAAGTGACAATTTGACCTTAGTAAACGTTTTTGGTATTTTATAAGTCATAAATAATAAAATATAATTAATTAATTAATTTAAAAGAATATTTATTCCCATGAAATTTAATCATAAATTATTGAATCATTTTCTAATAGTCTTTAGATAATTTTATAAGACCCTACATAATTTTTGAAAGAACTATAAAATCAGTTTTAATTTTAAAAACTGTCTTTTTAAGTAAATTATGATTTTATTTAAATATTGAATTAATAATATTTAGAAAATTATTTTTGAAAAATAGACTTCATTTTTTGATTCTACATGTTGTCAAATGGTTGGTGTAAATTTTTGGGATTTTTATGAGATACTTGAATTTTTTAAGAATAGTTGAATCCGATAATTCACAATAAATGCTAAATAATATATTAATTGAGTCATCGATGATGTTTTGTTGATATAAGCCCACTTGGTAGGGGATTACATTATAAAATAACTATTATTGGTCATTAATGTCTCACTATTCCTCGTCTTAGGTGAAATTAATAAACTAATCAATTTTATATTGAGGAAACCCCTCTCCCCTCCGCTATAAAAGCCACCGTTCACTCCCTCTATTCCTGACACCTCTAAAGCTCCAAGCCATCTCTAATCTCTGCCAAAAAACCATCCCTATAACCTTTCCCACGTCAAAAAGCTTCTGGTCTCATCAAAAGACCATGAATAGCTTCCTTAAAGAGGATATCAAGAGGAAGATTTAAGAGGTAATTTCTCTCCCTCTTTTCCTTTAATTTCTTTTCAAGTTCATGTTCATTTCTTGATCTCTCCCCACCTATATTCATACAAATTGTTTTTTAACTCCAGTATTATACATATAATTTAATTTTATGATTCTAATGAGATATTATATCACCCCACACCCTTTACCTTTTCCTTTTATTTCATTAAAGAGAACGTTGTTCATGAGGTGTTAATTTATCATCATCAAAAACGACATGCTCTCTTCTTCCATTTCAACCTTCAGATCTGGTCATGAAACCATTTTTATGGTTGAAACAGAATATTTTATATGTATTATGTTCTATTTTATGTTCTTGAAATAACCTATGGCCATATTACTAAGTTAGAAGCTAAAACAAGTTCGTTGTGATCCAAAAACCGCTCAAATTAACCCACACAATCTTCATTTAATTATTATCTAATGATTCATCCACATGGATCTGATGTAATTCATTATAAAATCATTCAAAATTCTATAATATCATTAATAACATGTAATATAAGTTCGGGATGTCTACTCATGCTCTACCCAAACTTCAATTTAAGAATACAAGTGAACCACCCAAGAAAAACCATAAAAACGAACATCCCCGAACAATGTTTTTAAAATCTATAAGTCATCCAAAGGAATATAATATGACAAAATGAAGCCATTATGAACCCTATTAACGTACACATGGTTTGGGATTTCTAATTAATGAATGTAATGTCATTATAAAGGAGATTAAATAGAAGGAAGCATTCAGGCATAACGTAAGGGGAAATTCTCGAACCCAACTTTCATCATTTGGGTTCTTCCTCTCTCACTCCATTTTTGATATGGTTACTCTTCAAAGATCATTTTTTCATCATTTAATTTATGTTTCTGGGATATACATGTTTTTCACTGGTTTTTATGTCCAGAAAAATGTTTTTCAAAAGAACTCTTCTTTCAAGAACTCACCTTTTACCTCTCATTCAATGTTGATGGTTCTTGTATCAAGTATCTTGTTCCCTCTTTCTTTTGGGAACCCAGAGCATATGAATGTGTTATTATGAGATGAAACCCATTCCATTTCTTGTGTTCATTATGTTGATTTATGTTATATGTTCATTGTGACATGCATGATAAATGATAATGTTATGATGTGATGGGTGCGCCCGTAATTATATAGCGCTCAAATGCATTGGGTAAAGTAATGAATCTCATGAGTAAAGTTGAAATGATGTGTGAAAAAGATGATAGATTAGTTCAAAAGTATGTGTGGTAGTTAACCACAATGACATGATGTTTCATTTTTATGCATTTCCACATTTAAATTCTATTATTTATGCCCCTCTCATGTTCATGACCTTTTTCATATGTTATGATTATGCTCACCCCAGGATGTATTTTTCTTATCTATCATATTACTGGGATTTTAGCTCACCCCTTTTGATGTATATACTCAGGTGGCTACATTTACTAAGGAGAGGTCATGTGACAATAATAATCTATAGAAGAATAAATTAAATGAATTTTTATGCTTGATGTTGTATTTGTTATGTGTGGTCCTAGTTTTCACAAGACACTAAACCTTTAGAACCTCTATGTGTAATACTATTATGTTTATTATCATTGAAATGATGTAATAGTAATGTAAGAAAAGGAGAGGTCGATATAGTTGGTATCAGAGGAAAGGATTAGTTATTTTGGTAATTAGGATTAGTGAACCCTAGAGAAAACCTCTGGTGCGAGACTATGTAAAAATATGCACACAAAAATATTTACCTAGGGATCCCATATGTTATGTGTTTGGTATAATTTTCTAAATGAATAAGTTATTCATGACATGTTTACTTATGTTTTGTTCTAACCTTTTCTATTTTATAAAATGGTGGGAACTATGAGAAATCAGGCCAACAACTCATGCGAGGGACAATGCCATGATTGCCCGAACGACATCCCTAATGATTTGGGAGGTGGAGTTAAAGACTTCATGGTAATGATTACCCAATTATCTGAGGTTATGAATAATAACCACAATAATGGGGAACTTCCTCCTTCACCAAAGAAGGAGAAACTAGATATCGAATTTTTTATGCAGCAACGACCACCGATGTTTTGTGGATCATCCGATCCACTAGTTACGGAAGAATGGGTCAACTCCATGGAGAATATCTTTTCTGTGCTTCACTGTTCTGAGATGGAGAAGGTGACTCTAGCCATCTATCATCTAGATGGAGAAGTTGATCAATGGTGGTATTTGATTAATAACACCATGCCAAAGGAGTAAACTGAAGAGATGTAATGGGAAGCCTTTAAGATAATGTTTCTTAACAAGTATTTTCCAAAGAACTCTCTACACGAAGATGGAGAGAGAATTCATAGAGCTCAAGGAAAAAGAAGGAGAATCTGTCAAAATCTATGAAGAGAATTTCACAAGGCTTGCAAGGTACGCTTCGGGATTTGTTATCAACAATGATAGAAAATTTTATAGATTCTTTATTGGATTAAAACCACACCTTCGAAAGGCTCTTTCAATTCAAGACATTGGGAGTTATGAAGAAGTTTTTCGGTGTGCTCTCAATGTGGATATGGAGTCTGGAGAATGGTCCCATGGCTATGGCGATAAGAAAAGAAAATGGATTTTCAAGCTGGTGGATCTAATGACAATGTTGGGAAGAAAAATCAATGACCCACGTTCCAAAAATGTGGGAGGTTGCACAATGGGAACTGCCTCAAAGGGACGAGGAAATGATTCATGTGTGGGAAAGAAGGACACCATGCTCAAGAGTGTCGAAAAGACACAAAGCGGAAGGATAATGTAGCCGATGAAAGGATAGAACCACCCATGGTTTAATTATGCAACTGTAGGGAGCTTGGGAACTTTGCAAACCAGTGCACTAAAACTCGAGCTCTCGAGGGTAATCAGCGTCAGCAGCCACCAAAGCCAAAGGAACATGGGAAGGATTATTCCATCACTACTGTGGAGGTGGAGTATGATAATGAAGTGGTACAAGGTATACTTCCAATTCAATCAAGAATGGGAAAATACTTATTTTATTCTGGTTCTACGCATTCCATTATATATTTCATGTTTTATAGAACTATAGAATCGAAGCCCCGAAACCTTGATGTAGAGATATCTGTAAAAACACCAAGTGGTGAAATCATTGCAACCCAAGTGTTTGACTCTTCTCCTGTTGATGAATGTCGGAACATTCATCTAGAAAATATCATAATACTTCCCTTGGTGGAATTCGATGCTATAATGGGAATGAATTGGCTCTCGTTATATAGAGCACATATCAACTTTCGGGAAAAGGAAATATATTTTCATATTCTGAAACATCCCATGCCTTTCTACAAATTCAAGGAAGATGTGTTGATTCCCTATGAAGAAGCATACCTCGCCCAAATGGTTGAGTCGAAGGAAAGTTCCCACCTTTAGGAAATTCCCATCATGAGGGAATACAGTGATGTATTTCCTGAAGAGTTACCCAGAATTCCTCTGGATCGTGAGGTAGAGTTCTCAATTGAAATCATACCTAGAGCTACTCCTATCTTGAAGTGCCCATATAGGATGTCTCCTATCGAACTGGAGGAGTTAAAGAATCAGCTGCAAGAGAATCTGGACAAAGGGTTCTTATGCCCTAGTGCATCACCTTGGGGTGCGCCAGTACTCTTTGTGAAGAAGAAGGATGGAACCATGTGGCTATGTATCAATTATCATGAACTCAACAAGATCACCATAAAGAACAAGTATCCTCTCCCAAGGATGGTTGACTTGTTCGATCAGTTAAGATGAGCTCAATACTTCTAAAAGGTGGATTTTCGTTCTGGATATCATCAAGTAAAGGTGAAGTAGGAAGATATTCAGAGGACTTCCTTCGGTACAAGGTATGGGCACTATGAGTTTTTGGTGATGCCCTTTGGACTTACTAATGCCACTGCAATCTTCATTGATTTGATGAATAGAGTCTTTAGACATTACCTCGACTATTTTTTGGTAGTGTTTATCGATGATATTCTAATCTACTCCAAGAGCAAGGAGGAACATGAAGAACACATAAGACTTGTGTTGGCAACACTGAGAAAGGAGAAGTTTTACGCCAAGTTCAGCAAGTGTGACTTTTTGATGAATCAAGTCACATTCTGGGGACATGTGATCACAAGTGAGGGAATTTCTATAGATCCTTCAAAAACAAAGGTGATTGAGGAATGGCCCAGACCCTATAGTGTCACAGAAATCCATAGTTTTCTTGGATTAGCTGGGTACTACAGACGTTTTTTGAGAAACATTTCACAACTGTCAAGCCCACTAACTAAGTAAACAAGGAAAGGGGTATAGTATGTCTGGACGGAAGAATGCAAGGGAAGCTTCAAGGAGCTAAAGAGAAGGCTGATCACTACACCTGTACTCACACTACCGAAAAGTGGAGAAAGTTTTGTGATATACAGTGATTATTCAAAGAAAGGCTTGGGTTGTGTACTCATGAAAAATGATAATGTGATAGTCTACGCCTCACGACAGCTGAAGAACCATGAGAAGAAATACCCGACGCATGATCTAGAGCTGGCAACCGTGAGTTTTGCCTTGAAAATCTGGCGGCACTACATTTATGGCGAGAAGTGTGACATATACACCGACCACAAGAGCCTAAAGAATATATTCACACAATAGGATCCCAACATGCTTCAAAGGAGATGGTTAGAGATAATCAAGGATTACGATTGCTCTATTCACTATCATCCTAGAAAGGTGAACAAGGTAGTTGATGCTCTAAGCAGAAAAGAACCTGCTACTCTATCCATGTTGCGGATTGAGAAAGACCCAATCTTCTTGGATATGAAAAGTATGGATTTGGAAATCATAAGTGCAGGAGATACATCCAACCTTGCCCAAATGATTCTGCAACCATCCATTCAAGAGAAGATTAAATAAGCACAAAGGGATGATGCAGAGATACAAATGAGGGTGAATGAAGTAAAGTAAGGGAAGCTGCAAGAGTTCCATATCGACAATGATGGTGTGATTCAGTTTGGAATGCGACTTTGTGTTCCTTCATCACCCAGGATAAAGAAGGGGCTACTGGATATTGCACATAGCTCAACATTCTCTATCCATCCTGGGAGTACCAAGTTGTACCGTGATCTTAGAGAACACTTCTAGTGGGATAACATGAAGAAATAGATTGCGGAATATATATCAAGGTGCTTGGTATGTCAGCAAGATAAAGCTGAGTGACAAAAGTCCAAGGGTATGATGCATCCCTTGCCTATACCCATGTGGAAATGGGAAAATGTTACTATGGACTTTGTCATGGGTATCCTAAAGACGTCAAATGGAAATAATGCGATATGGGTTGTGGTTGACCGACTCACCAAGACTGCCCATTTTATCGCTATTCGGGAAGACCTCTCACTTGAACAACTTGAAAGGATATATGTAAAGGAAGTGGTGAGACTACACGGTGTTCCACTCTAAATTCTCTCTGACCATCAACCAAGGTTCACATCTAAATTCTGGAGGAGTCTTAAACATGATTTGAGTACTGAATTAAATTTCAGCACGGCCTATTACCCCCAAACCGATGGCCAATCTGAAAGGACTATTCAGAAGCTTGAAGATATGCTAAGAGCATTCTCTCTTGAATTCAAATGTGGTTGGGATCAACATCTCCCATTTGTTGAGTTCTCATACAACAATAGATTCTACTCGAGTATTTAGATGGCTCCGTATGTAGATCTTTATGGGAAGTGATGTAGAACTCCAACCTGTTGGCATAAAGTTGGAGAAAGAAATCTACTTGGGCCCGATCTTGTTCAAGAGATGACCGAGAAAGTTCAAGTCATCCAGAAACTCATCAAAGCTTCTCAAAGTCGGCAAAAGAGCTATGCTGGAAATCGTTGAAGGGACTTGGAGTTCGACATTGGAGATAAAGTCTTCCTTCGAATATCTCCATGGAAAGAGTCATGCGATTCGGGAAGAAAGAGAAGCTAATCCCAAGGTATATTGTCCCCTTTGACATCCTTGACCATATAGGAGTCGTGGCCTATCGTCTGGAACTTCCACCGAATATGGCTCAAGTTCATGATGTGTTTCATGTATCACTAATGAGGAAGTGCATACCAGACCCATCACTTGTAATAAACTCAGAGGTGGTTCATTGGTAGATGATTTCTCCTATGAGGAGCATCCATTAAAGATTCTGGACCGAAGTGATAAGGTTCTACACAACAAGACAACCCATCTTGTCAAAGTGTTGTAGAGGAACCATAAGTTTGAGGAAGCAACTTGGGAACCAGAAGTGGCAATGAAGGATAAGTACCCTAACCTGTTTGTGTAAAGTGAAATTTCGAGGGAGAAATTTATTAAGGGGGGAAGAATGTAACGACCCAAAGCTTTTCAATTGAAAATTCAATTCTTATATTTATGTCGTAAAATAACATGAAAACAAAAAAAATGAACTACTAAGTGATATGTAACCTTTAAACATAAGTTTGTCACTTCTATGTTTGGAATTCTTAGAATCCGACATTCCCGGTTGTGTTCAAGATGATTTATGTAGTCTAATGAAACAAAAATAATTTTTGGTGAATACTAACCTACCCTTATGAATAGTAACCTCCCCTTATGAATAGTAATATGACCCTTATGAATATTAAATAAGAGTAACATTACCTATGAATAATAAAATAAAATTTAGACATCATAGAAAGTGACAATTTGACCTTAGTAAACATTTTTGGTATTTTATAAGTTATAAATAATTAATTATAATTAATTAATTAATTTAAAAGAAAATTTATTTCCCTAAAATTTACTCATAAATTATTTAATCAATGTCTAATAGTTTTTAGATAATTTTATAAGACCCTATGTAATTTTTGAAGGAACTATAAAATCAGTTTTAATCTTAAAAACTGTCTTTTAAGTAAATTATGATTTTATTTAAATATTAAATTAATAATATTTTGAAAATTATTTCTGAAAAATGGACTTCATTTTTGGATTCTACATGTTGAAAAATGGTTGGGGTAAATTTTTGGGATTCTTCTGAGATACTTCAATTTTTTATGAATAGTTGAATCTGATAATTCACAATAAATGGTAAATAATGTATTAATTGAGTCATCGATGATGTTTTGCTGATGTAAGCTCACATGGTTCGGGATTACATTATAAAATTACTGTTCTTGGTCATTCAAGACTCACTATTCCTTTTCTTATGTGAAATTAATAATCTAATCAATTTTATATTAAGGAAACCCCTCTCCCCTACACTATAAAAGCCACCCTTCACTCCCTCTTTTCCTCGCACCTCTCAAGCTCCATGCATTCTCTAACCTCTGCCCAAAAATCTTCCCTAGATCCTCCGCCAAGTCCAGAAGCTGCTGGTCTCATCAAAAGTCAAAGACTAGCTTCTTTATGGAGGATCTCAAGAGGAAGATTTAAGAGGTAATTTCTCTCCCTCTTCTCCTTTAATTTCCTTTCAAGTTCAAGTTCCTTTCTTGATCTATCCCCACCAATATTCATCCAAATTGTTTTGTAACTCTAGTATTATATATATAACATATCTCTATGATTCTAATGTGATATTATACCACCCCACACCCTTTCCCTCTTCCTTTTATTTCATTAAAGAGAACGTTGTTCATGAGGTGTTAATTTATCACCTTCAAAAACGACTTTCTCTCTTCTTCCATTTCTACCATCAGATCTGGTCATGAAACAATTTTTATGGTTGAACCAGAATATTTTATATGTATTATGTTATATTTTACGTTCTTAAATAACCTATGTACATATTACAATGATAAATGTTAAAACAAGTTTGTTGTGATCCAAAAACCATTCAAAGTAACCCACACAATCTTCATTTAATTCTTATCTATTGATTCATCCACATGGATCTGATGTAATTCATTATAAAATAATTCAAACTCTTGTTATATAATTAATAACATGTAATATCATTTCTTTATGTCTACTCATGTTCTACCCAAACTTCAATTTAAGAATACATGTGAACCACCCAAGAAAAACCATAAAAACGAACATCCCAGAACAATGTTTTTAAACACTATAACTCATCCAAAGTAACATAAAATGACATAATGAAACCAAAATGAACCCTATTAAAATACACATGTTTATGGATTTCAAATTAATTAATATAATGTCATTATACAGGACATTAAAGAGAAATAATCATTTAGGTACAAGGTAAGGAGAAATTCTCGAACCCAACTTTCATCCTTTGGGTTCTTCCTCTCTCACTCCATTTTGGATATGGTTACTCCTAAAAGATCATTTTTCGTCATTTAATTTACTTTTCATGGATATACATGTTTTCCACTGGCTTTTATTTCCATCAAAATGTTTTCCAAATGAACTCTTCTTTCAAGAACTCATCTTTTACCTCTCATTCAAGGTGGATGGTTCTTGTATCAAGTATGGTGTTCCCTCTTTCTTTTGGGAACCCAAAGCTTATGAATGTGTTATTATGAGATGAAACCCATTCCTTTTCATGGGTTAATTATGTTGATTTATGTTATATGTTCATTGTTTCATGCATGATAAATGATAATGTTATGATTTGACGGGTGCGCCCAGAATTATATTGGGAAATATGAATGTTTAAATGTGACGGGTGATCCCGAAATTATATAGCTCTCCAATGAATTGGGTAAAGTGATGACTATCATGATCAAATTTGAAATGATGTGTGAACAGGATTTTATCTTGGTTCACAAGTATGTGTGGTAGTTAACCACTAAGACATGATGTTTCATTTTTATGCATTTCCACATTTCAAGTCTATTATTTATGCTCCTCTCATATTCATGATTCTTTCTTATGTTATGATTATGATCACCCCATGATGTATTGTTCTTATCTATCCTATTAATGGGATTTTAGATCACCCCATTTTATGTATATCCTCAGGTGGATACATGTACTAAGGAGAGGTCAAGTGCCAATAAGAAGCTATAGAAGAAGAAATTAAATGAATGTTTATGCTTGATGTTGTATTTGTTATGTGTGGTCCTAGTTTTCCCAAGACACTCAACCTCTAGATCCTCTATGTGTAATACTATTATGTTGTTTATCTTTGAAATTATGTAATAGTAATCTATGAAAAGGTGGGGTCGCTATATGGGAATTCATACATACAAAATCCCCACATCATTTTTTATGATTTCATCTTTTATGGAACAATTGCCTTGTTTTACCAATACCTCTAGTTTCTCACACCGAGCATGACTCGTGTGATTTTAGAGTGTAAAAGTAATTATGAAATCTTTCTTTGATCCATCAATCATAAACATCATATTCCCTTACTTGAACTATGTGGGTTCTAATTCCTTTTTTTTAAACAAAGGATACGTAGGTAGCCCATCTGCGGATAAGATCCCAACTCTGAAATAATATATGTCCTTCTGAATGACAATAAAATTCAAGTTCCCCACTATGTGGCTTTAAAACCAGTATGGTCATCACAATGACCAAGGTACTTTTATGTATTAATGGATACCATTTACTAAGAATCTCTAAACAAATATTGATGATTCTCTATTAATGAAGAACCTCGAATACATATAAAATATTCTCTAAATTTTCCACATATTAATCATTGATTGTCAGATCTAAAGGAAAGCTCATTTTATACTTGGTAATGTAAAAAGGATTCATGAAAATAACTTAAATCTATAAATATAGTCCTAGAGTATACAATAATTCCCCTAAAAAAGGTGTGATGAGTCTGACCTCCCATCCTCTCGACCAATGCAAATCCCTAAGCGTCATCAGTCTCTAACTAATGAGAACCTAAATTTGGACAGTAGGTTCAAATGGATATGGAATCATTGGATGCTTCGGGTTATACAAACAAACCCATTAAAAACCGCTTGGAATGTTTGAATCTTAGATCAATGAGATCATCCCCAATTCTAGAGGGAAACAGTAGGTCGAGTAGTTTGTAGGTTGATTCTCATTTTTCATTTAATTTAAATAATGAGGAAGAAACAATTTTAAACATAACCCCTACCTCATGAAGGGATCAATAATTGTCAATGGGATGGCGTTTTTTTCTTCGCCAATATCCTCCAACTCTATTGGTGTAGTGATTCACACATTTGATTAGTTTTAGTTCATTGTCAAGAGTTCTCTCTAATTCTTTAATAATTCTATAGTGTTTCTCTCAATTTTCGACCAAGGACCAACATTAAATTAACCCATTAAAATAATGGAACACATTTCAGAATTCAATTACGCTATAAAATTAATGAGTCATCGTTTATGTTTCAGAGTCATTATGTCGTGTCATTAATTATAATAACAGATGCCACATCATCGCGCTGTAGTGAACGTTTCCAAATAAAATAAAATAAACAATTTAAATTTTTTTATTTTATTTTATTTTTCTTAATATTTTTGAAAATTAACTTTTTCCCATGACCCGCAATAGTCGAGGTTAGGCATGTTCATATGTAAATTCACTATCCCAGACTCAATTGTTCGCTCAGATTTCTAATCCATCCATACATTTTGAAATAGACACAATCGTTCACCCTCACCAACTCACATAACATAAATAAAGTTCAAACCACCATTCCGAGATCATCGGTCCTTGAATTCATGTTTCATCTCTACTCTTGGTCTCAAAAAAATTACATATAATATTTAAAAATAATGAATAGAAATTCGAGCCATTACATTTTCCCAGCCTTGGGTTTTTGCATCCCAAAAAAACCAAAACAAGGGCTACTCAAAATGTTTAGGATATTGGTAATGGATCTAAGCCTCCCAATTTCACATGCTCTCTTGAATTTTAATGTGCTACCACCATATGTGCACCAAGGGAATTGGTCACCCACAAAGGATCCTCTCCTTCCGATCCTCGATCTCTACAGGGTACTAAGAAATGGTCGCTCCATCATCGATTTCCAGCTCTCCCCAGTTGATGACGTGAAATGGGTTATAAACGTACCTCCACAGCTACTCTACATGGAAGACATCATGTACCCAGTGGAACAATGATAGTAGTGCTAAGTGGTACACCACCTCGCCAACTCAGTGTGGTATTTGGAATGGGTCGATGAACATCTGAGACAATTTGTTGCCCCGAACAAACCTTCACAACCCTCGTCAATGTGAGACCAAAAGTAAGACATGGTATCCATCCTAAAACTCTAGAGGTCTCTATTGTCTGTAATAAAAATACTTATGCTGGATCTATGCAGTATCCATCCACTCCTGGATGATCTCCACCTTCTCGGTGGTGGCTCGTACCAAATTTGGACCCATGAGTGCTAACTGCCTTGGGTCGGTCCAGCAAAGTAGTGACTGGTATGGTTGGCCATATAAGGCCTATAATGGTTCCATTACAAAGGTGGAGTGGTAGGTATTATTTATGAAAACACCACTAGTGGTATGTGGTCCTCCCAACCGCGAAAAAAGTCCAAGATACAGGCCTGCAACATATCCTCAATGACCTGAATAATCCTCTTTGTCTGACCATCTGTCTGGAAATGGAATGCTATGCTCAAGCATAGTTGAGTCCCAAACTCCTATTGCAGTCCCTTCCATAATCGGGAGGGGAAACAAGCATCATGATATGAGTCTATGATCATAGGGAATCCAGGAATCCAAACTATCTCCTATATGTATAGGAATCCAAAACTCTCTAAGGTACTATGCTCCCAAATAGAAAGGAAGTGGGCAGATTTGGTGAGTTAGTCATTAATAACTCAGATAGAATTTTTCTCCTTGGACATCCATTATAATACCATCACGAAGATCATCGATATTCCATCCCACTTCCACTATGGAACATCCAGAGGTGGGATAACCCCACTAGAACTTGGTTCTCTGCCTTCACCTACTGGCACGTAAGACATCAAGAAACGAACTCTACTACTACCCCCATTATACCTAACTGCCCAATTATTAGTCAGATATCATATTACAACTGTGCCACACTAGGTTGTACTGCCAAGGGGGATGTATGAAACTCCCTCAGGACCTCTTCCCACAACACCACTGGCACAACAATACGCCCTCTAAAAAATAAGACATGCTCCCCACCTTGCGAATATCCATAAAGAACATGTCATTTTTATAACTAAGGATGTAAGGTATCACAGTCTACATCTCCTAGTTGTGCCTCCATAACTCATTGTATGACTATTGGGGTGACACTAATCAAATGAAGGTAAGTTGCCTCCTCTCTATCCAAGAAGGAAAATTGTTACAAGGCCCACTACAGAGTCACCTCGTTCTATAGCTACGAACTTGATCTTCTTCTGAGATCATCTCCCACAACCTTACCCTTCCCAACAGTACATATGATCTCCAAGTCATAATCCTGGAGGAACTCTATCCATCACCTCTACCCCTAATTCAAATCCTTCTGCGAGAGGATGTACTTGAGGCTCTTGTGGTCAGAGTAGATGATAAACTGGTTTCCCCTCAACTATTATTGCCACATATTCAATGAAAATACTACCACATTGAACTCAAGATCATGGGACACAATGTTTTTCTCATGTGGACTAAGATAGTTTGAACCATAAGCAATCACCTCTTATCACTGCATCAGGATACAACCAAGACTCATCCCTAATGCGTCGTAGAAACCTATTTACTCGAAACCCTCTTCTGGAAATCTAAAGATCGGTGAACTTGTAAAACTATGCCTCAGTTGCTGGAAAGACTACTGGAACATCTCTTTATATACTAAAGGTTTTCTCTTCGGGGTCAAGGCTTTCATCGAAGCTGATACCTAACAGAAATCAGGGATATATCTCCAGTAGTATCCTCCCAACCCAAGGAAGCATTGCTCCTCTATCACACTTCGAGGTGCATCCCCTGTAATCAACACCTAAACTAGGGTTGGGTCCACTGATACTCCATCTACAAAGATAAAATTTCCCATAATGTTGACCTCTTGTATCGAGAACTGGCACATTGAGAGCTTCAAATAAATATGATTCCCTCAAATTACATCTAGAACCATCTGCAGGTGTCTCACTGGCTCCTCCTCTGATGTCGAGTACAAAAGGATGCCGTCGATGAAGACCACTAAAAACCGATCTATGCTTTTCTGGAAGATCTGGTTCATAAGTCCCATTATCACATTGGGGGCGTTTGTCAGGCTAAAAGTCACCACCAAGTAAATTTAGTGACCGTAGCGGCATCTAAACGCATACTTCGATATATACTCATCCTATACTCATAACATCTATTAACGGGATCGATGGTAAACCTTCAATACCCACTGTTCACCTCTTATCAGAACGAAGAGGCCGACGACCCTCATTGGTGGATACATATTCTTCACCATTACCTGGTTTAGGAAACCAGTAATCCATGCCGAGCCTCAAACTCTCATCTTCTATAATACCCCAGGTAAATAAAGAATATGACATTTTCATATTTATATATATTTTTGAATAAAATATTAATAATACTTTAAAGGGAATGCTATGCTCGAGGGCGTACCCAATACGCAACAACGAGTTTCCTTGAAATCTTACGTTGCACTCTAATAATAAAATAATATTAATTTAAAAGGTAGTTAAAGCCTAGCCATTGTAATGGAGAAAATGAATAGAACTAACTAAAAAATGATTATATATTTTTGTCAAATATTTTTACTTTTATCCAATAAATGTTAGAGGCTTAAAATGCAAATGAATCCAATTTTAAGCATAAATCTTCTAATATTCTTTAAAAGGTCGATTAACCGCCTTTTGATGGAGAACCCTTTTTAAATATACATTTGAAAATTTTATATACTGAATTTGACAAAATAAAATCCTTCTTTAGAATCTGGATATAAAAATTTACTTTGTGTAAAATTTTGTTATTTTTCCAACAAAGATCATTTGTATTGAAAATGTTACATTTTAATTCAAAACCTCCTTTTAATCTGATTTATTTATATGGATAGATTATATTTTTAATTTATATTAAAGTGTATTTAGAATATATTTTTACCATTTAATCTAATGTTGGTCATTGAAATTAATTTCACTTTGAAATTGTACTTAAACTAGTGTCAATCTTTTAATAGATATTGTTTCTTAAAAACACGCTATTTGTTTTGATAGTGGGACTTAATTATTAAATTAATTAATTCAACATATATTTTTTGAATTTTATAAAATAGACATAATTTTTTAATTCATAATATCAAAAATATCTTAGGGTGATGTTTTGGTATTTTTCTAAAAAACTTCAATTTTTGATGAATAGTGAAACCACTAAGTGGTAGATTAAAAACTGATTTTTTTTAAATGAAACTTTACCACTTCTGTGTTTTGAATTTCAAAAATATTACATACATGGTTGTCATTAGGATGTAAAATGTGGTTCAATGGGATTAAAATAATTTTTTGTTGAATAGTAAATTTTAAATTTTTAATCGTGATTAGAGGTAATTAGTGATATTTAAGGTAAAAATAATGTTTTAATAATATGAAATGACCTAGACACATGTCCTACCCTCATAGGATGTGTCATGGCCGACCATGAAAATCCATGGGTCAACTTTGGGACCCCATGGAGCCACTTTGGTAGGAAAATGACATAAATAACTTTTAATTTAAAGTTAAAATAAAAATGTCACAAGCATGAGTTGTTTTACTAAAACATTTTTAAATTGGGTTATACAAGTCATATTTTTTACTATAAATATTCATTAGAAATCTAAAGAATGTTCCTACATCATGATATTTGTTTTATAATTTTTAGACTTTATATAAATTAAATTATTTATGACATCATGATGATGCAACGATTATCTCATTAATAAAGGTTTTAAAAAAATGAAAAGATAAGGTTAAAAATATAACATACACTTGTCAAAGACCTATTGGATGAGTAACTTTCGAACCCTTACCACCTTATCCTTGAAATAAATCAATGTGGGACCTTTAAAATCCGAAACTCATTTGAAAATAAAGTAACCTTTTGTAACTTTTCAAGAGTGCCCCTCCTCTCCTCTTATAAAAGGCCCCCACCTATACCACCTTACCTAAACCTCTCAAGACATTGACATGGACAATACCTTCTCATTTTATCTCTCCACATCCCTATATTACTCCTTGAAGCCTCACTTTGGGCAGAAGTCTTCCCAAGGAAGCCTTTGAGCTCAAATAAAAGAGACATACCCGATTTTAAGGTAATGTCTTTACTTGTGTTCTTTTGTTTTATTTTGCTTCTCCAACCCCCTAAACTCTTTTTATTCATTTCTTTTGAAAAAACTCCAGTATCTTAAATATACTAGTATGTTTTTATAAAAAGTATTTGAGCTACACTTACACACACCTACATATAATGGTTAAAGAACATACTGTTTCTGTGGATGGTGAATTTCTAGCTCATGAAACGATGATTGTTCAATATTATTTTTGCACCCTAAAAGGTGGCCATTAAGAAGTCACTATATTTATATATTATATATAATATGTTTATGTTTTACTTAATATTATGTATTTTTCATTCATGGCATACCTTTATGTTTTCCATTTTGGTTAAATGCGATATCTTCATTTTAGGAAGTGCGGACTACCACCCCCTCAAAGTGATTTGATTCGTTAATAACATATGTGGTAAGATTTAATGATATTATATATGATATTATACTGGAATTATAATTATATTTTTTATCATTATGTTTTAATTCCATTAAATAAGAAATAGAAATGGAAGTAGCGTTCATGCGTACGTATGGATTACCGTCTCCATGAACGGTGCATTTCATTTCTTACCTCTAAATGTTATGTAATATTATAAATGCATGTATATAACGGATATATATGATATATATGATATCTAAATAATGAATATAATTATGGATATAATATATATTTGACCACATGAACAACTTGTAATTATAAGGAGTTTATTTTTGACTCAAGTAGCAATGATCTACAAAACGACCATTATTAACTTAAATAATTACATAGTGTTCATAGCATGGTAGTAAGTGATTTTAAATGAATAATGAACATTAAAAAAGGTTCTTAAGAATTTTTAAATTAACTCAAGTTTTATTATTCAGGAGGTTAAATAACGATTGAGTCAAGTCGGACCCGAGGTAAGGGATCCAACCTCACTCTTTCTTTTTAAGTACTCTCTTTTATGTCATTTCTTTTAAGCTCATATTTATTATGATTGGGGATGTTATTTTATATTACACATAATGTAATTTTTATTTTCATATTATGAGAGACCCTATTTGATCTCATAAATCCATTTTTGTGAGTTTTAAGTGGCGCCTTTAGGCTGCCGAGTTTTCGTAAGGGATTTTTTATGTCACTTTTATTCATGTGACATTTATGCCTCGTTTGCCACCATTTCCTTTGATTGGTGTACGTACTACCATTTATTATAAACTTTTTTTAGTATAATTTCATTTATGGGTATTTAAATATTCATTTTATGATCCTTCTTCCATGGGGTGTACATTTCGAAAGTTACACAACTCGGTAAGGGGACCTTCCACCCTCCTCGTTTTAAAAGACTTCTTCTGTTATGTATTTTAATTCAATACTATTATGTTGGGATATGTCATTATGTATCCTTATTTATGTAAATTTTATGTCCAAGTGACGAGATACCATTTTATCTCTCATCAACTCATTTTCTAAATTTTCAAGTGACGTCGTTAGGCTGTCGAAATTTTACAAGGGAACTTCTTAACCCAATTTCCATTTCTTTGGGTTCAACATGTAGTTATTGAATATGTAATCCTTTGAATATGTGTTAATGACCATTGATTGTTTTAGACTTAATATCCACTTATATTGGGTGTATTTATATTTTTCACACATAATTATGAGATTGATTTATCCTTAACTTAAGGATACCTTATTTATAAGGGATTTCATCTCATTTTACATTTCTATTGAGACTTCATTGTTGTTATGAACCAATTAACTCTTGTATGGTGCATATACTGTCCTTTGGAATATTATTTCATGAATCCCTTTATTCTCATGATATTATAATGTTCTGATTAAGTGTTATTCCTCAATTATTGTATTCAAGTTCCACACATTTTGTTAAAACCCCTTTAACTAAAATATCGTTTTAAATGTTTTAATCAATTATTTTTATAAATATTTCTCATTAATATACATGTTTTCAAAATGGTTTTAAGGATTTATTTATATGGATATTAATGGTTTAAAATGTTAAAATATTCAAAGTGGTATGGGACACTTTGATTAAAAAATCTCTTTATAAAATGTTTTAAATGGTTTTGGAAATGGTTTTTAGAATAGATTCATTATTTCAATATCTTAAAATTTTATATTTTTATTGTAATGTGGGAATGTTATGTTTCATTTATTCTTATGTTATGTGATATGATTATGTTATGGTTCTTGGAAAGTTTTATGAAAACGGGTGGTTTCGTGATAAACTAAGGGCGGGTGAGCCCGATATAGCTCTCCAATGCATTGGGTAACGTGAAGGAGTTAAATGTTAAGGTTTCTCCAAAGAGATTTAGGGGATATTCTGTGATGGGTATTCCAAATGTAACCAAGAGGGTTACTCCCTATGTAAGAATGTTATGAATGACTCAAGTTACCTCTATGTATTATGATTTCTATGATTTATTCATGATTTTATGAGGTATGTTAAAGTGATTATGCTTCATGGGTAAAGTATGATTTCATTATAATGTATATATGTACTCATGTTTCCTTTCCATACTTTTTATAACCCTTACTGAGCTTTTTTATGCTCATCCCAAGTTTTTGAAATGTTTTTCACAGGTCAAGGGAATGGTACATGATATGATGATAGTTTCAAGGATGTTTCAAGAAAGAATCCATGTTTTATTTTAAATATGTTTCTGTTGATGGGAAAAATGAATACTATCTTTTATGTAACCACATTGTTTAATGTGGAATTTAATGCATGTTTTATGATCTAATTCTCTAAAACACTAAACCTGAAAAGATGCTCAATGTGTAATCTTGTAATAACTCAAGATTAAGTAAGGTTTAATGATGGGGCCTTATAGTTAGTATCAGAGGTCGGTTTAGATAAAATTAGGGGTTAGAGTGTTGTTTAAGAAAAAGTGAAAAGTTGTGTATAACCACAATGTTTATTATATTAGATGGATTCAGTGTTTTTCTTAAAGTTAGAATGAGTTTGAGATAACTTGGATAAGTATATCTTGGTGTTTATCTTCCTCTTATTTATTTGATGATTTTACTGATATACTCACGCTGATCTTTTTGGTTTTAGTAAATGGCTGGATCTATCAGGCACCAAAGTAAAAGTGGATTTGAAGAAAACTGTGACAGTTTTATTAAAGAACAACTGAATGATATGGGGGCTATAATGAGAACTCTTGTGGTTATCCTCAACCAACTATCTGAAGACATGATTGATCACCTGAACCTTAGTGATTTTTATAAGGCATCGTATATGTGAGAAACAAATCCCAATGGAAGTTAAGGTAATAATCATAAAGGTATGTATGTTCAAAAACCTATGTGTCAAATATGTTGAATTAAACACATAGGAAAATGTTTCAAAGGGACAGAAAGATTCTATAGATGTATAAATGAAGGTCATAAAGCAAGAACCTACCATGGAAAAAGGAAGAGTCTAGTTAACACTAGGAAAAGGAATGAAGTTCTTTCAGAAGGATCAATTTAATGTTTTCAATGTGGTGTGCATGGTCATTATGCAACCACATGTCCTACGAAGAAGTTTCGGTAATGCGGTCACCAAGATCTTACAAATATTCATTTACCAATACCTAATTCCATTCCAACTGAGGATGAAGAAACTTACAATGAAGAATGAAAGGTATGGATTATTTATTAACATATGTTTTCCTATTATTGGAATCATAGGATATGATTCATTATTTTGTTTGTAGGAAAGAATTATTTCAGAATAAGTTGAAAATGAATTTCTACCGGATCATGATGAATATTTAATGAGTAAGAAGTCATCATAAAAGGGAATCAAGAGTTATGGTATATTTTAGGATGGTGAAATTCATAGTTGTATTAAGACTCTTTTTATGATGGGGTTACATTAGAATACTTTTTATAGTAACCCGAGAGTTTGATATATGAAAATTTTATTCAAGGAATAATTATCCTCTCTTTTCTGGATATAGTTATAAAGAACCATTTGGGTTTATATGATCCTTGAATTTGAGGCAATTAATGGTTTATACATTTTGGGTTGAAAAATGGAAGTTATCAGATAACCCTTGTGGTTAAAATATGTTATGGTTATTTTTGTTGAATTTATCTCTTTTGAGGAATGTTATAAAATTATATAGTTTTTGAAAAGGGACAACACGCAGACCGTGTGACATCCCGTCCCATCGGACGAAGATATGGGAATCGAACCCAGAACCAAAGTGAAACTGGTATTTATCTCCTACCACTGGACTACGTGAAGTCCATTGTTAGTTTGAATGATTCTTTTTAGTTAGATGATTTTATGAATTAAGAGTAAGTTGATTTTTGTTTATCAATGGAAATGATTAGCCTATCATATAGGATATGTGATTTGGTTAATTAATTTTCTGTTTGAGACTGTAAGAGTAACTGATGTTATTTTGGAGAAAAATGTTACAATTTATCTTAGGAGACTATGTGATTAATGTTTTCATAGAATTGGGTTTCAATCATTGGTTTACTTTGTTGATTTTTATGGATAGATGTTTATTGATTGGTCTTTGTTGAACTTTGGATTTTGTTTGACAAATTTTGGAGATTAAGAATAGATTTTTTTATCCTTTTTGGGTATTATATGATCTCATACTAACCTTTTTGGTTTTAGTTTTGGTTAAGGTATAAAGAAATGGGAAGTATATAGTTCTCTTTTTTGGCTTAGGTGATTCTCTAGAAGTTGATTATAGCTCTCTAAATGTGAACAAGTCGTCCTAAATACTCGTCTTTTATAGAAAATATGAGTTCGTGTAAGAAATCTAGTAAAATTTGAATGTCAACATGACAATTAAGTATTATTCCTTATGTTTTAGTTAAGCTCATAAATAAATTCCTCAATGAAAAGTAACATAAAACAAAAATGTTGTCTGTTAATTTTTCCTACTGGGGAATCAAATACCGTTTAACCAATCACAAGTTTGTGATTTTCTTGTTGTTAACATTCTCTTAGACATGTTTACTATCACTCTCCATCAGAACATGACCCTTTGTTTTTTCCTCCATATCCATATTTTCATATTTGGAATCCTAGTATGGGTTAACTCGGGTGACATTTTTACTTCTCTCCCATTCTTTTAAAGTGATAGTTTTACTGACTCTTGTTCCGATTTGGGATTTTCAATGAAGCTTCCAAGCCCAATTTTAAAATTGCGAGGACGCAATTCCCAAAAGGGGGGAAGGATGTAACACCCCATGTAAATAAAGAATATGACATTTTCATATTTATCCATATTTTTGAATAAAATATTAATAATACTTTAAATGGAATACTATGCTTGAGGGAGTACACAATACGCAACAACGAGTTTCTTGGAAATCTTACGTTGAACTATAATAATAAAATAATATTGCATTAAAATGTAGTTAACTCCTAGCCACTGTAATGGTGGAAATGAACGGAACTAACTACAAAATGATTATATATTTTTGTCAAATATTTTTACTTTTATCCAATAAATTTTGGAGGCTTAAAATGCAAATGAATCCAATTTTAAGCATAAATCTTCTAATATTCTTTAAAAGGTCGATTAACCACATTTTGATGGATAACCTTTTTAAAAATTATTTGGAAAATTTTATATGTTTTATTTGACAAAATAAAATCCTTCTTAAGAATCTGGACATAAAAATTTACTTTGTGTCAAATTTTGTTATTTTTTCGATAAAGATATTTTTTATTGAAAATGTTGCATTTTAATTCAAAACCTCCTTTTAATCTGATTTATTTATATGGATAAATTATATTTTTAATTTAGATTAAAGTTTATTTATAATATTTTTTTAACATTTAATCTAATGGTGGTCATTTTAATTAATTTCACTTTGAAATTGGACTTAAACAATTGTCAATCTTTTGATAGATATTGTTTCTTAAAAACACGCTATTTGTTTTGACAGCAGGAATTAATTATTAAATTAATTAATGCAACATATATGTTTTTAATTTTTTAAAATAGACATCATTTTTGAATTCGGAATATCAAATATAGCTTAGGGTGAATTTTTGGTATTTTTTTGAAAAACTTCAATTTTTGATGAATAGTTAAACCACTAAGTGGTAGTTTAAAAACTGATTTTTCGTTTAAATAAAACATTACCACTTCTGTGATTTTAATTTTAAAAACACGACATACATGGTTGTCATTAGGATGTAAAATTTTGTTCAATGGGATTAAAATAATTTTTTGGTGAATAGTACCTTTTTAGTTTTTAATCGTGATTAGAGGTAATTAATGTAATTTAATGTAAAAATAATGTTTTAATAATATGAAATGACCTATACACATTTCCTACCCTCATTGGATGTGTCATGGATGACCATGAAAATCCATGGGTCAACTTGGGGACCCCATGGAGCCACATTGGTAGGAAAATGACATAAATAACATTTTATTTAAAGTTAAAATAAAAATGTCACAAGCATGAGTTGTTTTACTAAAAATAAATTTAAATGGGGTTATAAAAGTCATATTTTTGACTATAAATATTAATTAGAAATATAATAAGCGTTCCTACATCATGATATTTTTTATATAATTTTTAGACATTAAATAAATTAAATTATTTATGACATAACGATGATGCAGCGATTACCTCTTTAATAAAGGATTTAAATAAAATGAAAAGATAATGTTAAAAATATAACATACACCTGTCAAAGACCTATTGGATGAGTATATTTAGAACCCTTACCACCTTATCCTAGAAATACATCAATTTGGGACCTTTAAAATCTGAAACTCATTTGAAAATAAAGTAACATTTTGTAACTTTCCAAGAGTGCCCATCCTCTCCTCTTATAAAAGGCCCCCACCTCTACCACATTACCCACACCTCTCAAGCCTTAGGCTCTAACAAACCCTGCTCATTGTATCTCTCCAAATCCCTCTATTACTCCTATAAGCCTCACTTTGGGCAGAAGTCTTCCCAAGGAAGCCTTTGATCTCAAATCAAAGAAAGATACCCGATTTTAAGGTAATGTCTTCACTTGTGTTCTTTTGTTTTATTTGGCATCTCCAACCCCCTAAACTCTTTTTATTAATTTAATTTGTAACAACTAAAGTATATTCAGTATACTAAGAAGTTTTTATAAGAAGTATTCGAGATACACATACACACACCTACATCTAATGGTTGAAGAACATACTGTTTCTGTGGATGGTGAATTTCTACCTCACGAAACGATTATTGTTCAATATTATTTTAACACCCTCAAAGGTGGCCATTAAGATGTCACAATATTTATAGATGATATATAATATGTTCTTGTTTTACTTAATCTTCTGTATTTTTTCATTTATGGCATACCTTTATGGTTTCCATTATGGTTAAACGCGATATCTTCATTTTAGGAAGTGCGGACTGCCGCCCCCTCAAAGTGATTTGATTCGTTAATACCATATCTGGTATGATTTAATGATATTATATATGATAACGTACTATAATTATAATACTATTATGTATAATTATTTTTTAATTCCATTAAATAAGAAATAGAAATGGAAGTAGTGTTCATGTGAACGTACGACATACCGTCTCCATGAACGGTGCATTTCATTTATTTCTTTTAAATGTTATGTAATATTATAAATACATGTATATAATGGATATATATGATATATATGATATCTAAATAATGAATATAATTATGGATATAATATATATTTTACCACATGAACAACTTGTAATTGTAAGGAGTTTATTTTTTACTCAAGTAGCAACGATCTACGAAACGACCATTATTAACATAAATAATTACATAGTGTTCATAGCATGGTAGTAAGTGATATAAAAAGAATAATGAACCTGATAAAAGGTTCTTAATCAAGTAGAAATTAACTAATGTTTATTATTCAGGAGGATAAAGAATGATCGAGTCAAGTCGGACCCGAGGTATGGGATCCAACCTCTCTCTTTCTTTTTAAGTACCCTCTTTCATGTCATTTCTTTTAAGCTCATCATTCTTTTGTTTGGGGATGTTATTTTATATTCCTC
Source organism: Viscum album (assembly GCA_963277665.1). NCBI lineage: Eukaryota > Viridiplantae > Streptophyta > Magnoliopsida > Santalales > Viscaceae > Viscum > Viscum album. The sequence goes on from OY728134.1 coordinate 1,076,616,434, forward strand.
ATATTGTAATTTTTATTTTTGTATTATGAGAGACCCTATTTGATTTCATAAATCCATTTTTGGAAGTTTTAAGTGGTGCCTTTAGGCTGCCGAGTTTTCGTAAGGGATTTTTCATCTCACTTTTATTCCTATGACATTTATGCTACGTTTTCCCACATTTCCTTTGAGTGGTGTATGTAATTACCATTATTATACACATTATGTAGTATAATTTAATTTATGGGTATTTACATATTCATTTTATGATGCTTCTTCCATGGGGGTGTACTTTTCGAAAGTTACCCAACTCGGTAAGGGGACCTTTCAACCTCCTCTTTTTAAAAAAGTTCTTATGTTATATATTTTAATCCACATACTATTATGTTGGGATATGTTCTTATGTATCCTTATTTATATAAATTTTATGTCCAAGTGATGAGATACCATTTTCTCTTTCATCAACTCATTTTCTGAATTTTCAAGTGACGCTGTTAGGCTGTCGAAATTTTACAAGGGAACTTCTTAACCCAATTTCGATTTCTTTGGGTTCAATATGTATTTATTGAATATGTATTCCTTTGAATATGTGTGAATTACCATTGATTGTTTTACACTTAATATCCAATTATATTGGGTGTATTTATATTTTTCACACATAACTATGAGATTTATTTATCCTTAACTTAATGATACCTTCTTTATAAGGGATTTCATCTCATTGCACATTTCTATTGAGAGTTCATTGTTGTTATGCACCAATTAACTCTTGTATGGTGTATATAATGTACTTTAGAATATTATATCATGAATCCCTTTATTATCATGATATTTTAATGTTCTGATTAAATGTTATTCCTCAATTATGGTATTCAAGTGTCTCTCATTTTGTTAAAAACCCTTTAACTAAAATATAGTTTTAAATGTTTTAATGATTTATTCTTATAAATATTTCTCATTAGTATCCATGTTTTCAAAATGGTTTAAAGGATTTATTTATATGGATATTAATGTTTTAAAATTTATAAATCTTCAAAGTGGTATGAGACACTTTGATTCAAAAATCTCTTTATTAAATGTTTTAAATGGTTTTATAAATGGTTTTTAGAATAGATTCATTATTTCAATATCTTAAAATGTTATATTTTTAATGAAATGTGGGAATGTTATCTTTCCTTTATGATTAAGTTATGTTCTATGATTATGTAATGGTTCTTAGGCATTGTTATGAAGACGGGTGGTTCCGTGATAAACTAAGGGCGGGTGGGCCCGATATAGCTCTCCAATGCATTGGGTAACGCGAAGGAGTTAAACGTTAAGGTTTCTCCAAAGAGATTTAGGGGATATACAGTGATGGGTATTCCAAACGTAACCAAGAGGGTTACTCCCTACGTAATAATGTTATGAATGCCTCAAGTTACCTTTTTTTCTTATGATTTCTATGATTTATTCATGATTTTATGAGGTATGTTAAAGTTCTTATGCTTTATGGGTAAAGTATGATTTCATTCTTATAAATATATGTACTCATGTTTCCTTTCCATACTTTTTATAACCGTTATTGAGCTTTTTATGCTCATCCCAGGTTTTTGAAATGTTTATCATAGGTCAAGGGAATGGTACATGATATGATGATAGTTTCAAGGAAGTGTCAAGAAAGAATCCATGTTTTATTTTAAATATGTTTCCGTTTATGGGGAAAATAAATACTATCTTTTATATAACCACTTTGTTTAAATGTGGAATGTAATGCACATTTTATGATCTAATTCTCTAAAACTCTAAACCTGAAAAGATCCAACATGTGTAATCTTGTAATAACTCAATATTAAGTAAGGTTTAAGGCTAGGGACTTATATCTGCCTTCATGGAAAATAAAAATAGGGCCACCCATGGTGGAATGTTGGGTCTCACAAAACCCTTCCTCTAAAAATCCTCTAGACGAACACACAACTCGTGCAGCTCTGTGGGATCGATTTGATATACTAGTTTGGATTTCAGTGTCATCCTTGGCTAATAGTCGATACAGATCTCGATCTACCAACAGGGAGGTAGTCCTGGAACAACTTTGTGAATGATGTCTTCATATTATTCCACAACATCTGGGAACTGGAAGGTCACAACATATACTACTCCGAGGGTAAGGCTAGACAACTCATGAGTGATCGACCACACCCTCTTATGCTTGAGCCTATCCTGCACTCCTTGGGTATCATTTTAACTGACAATGGAAACCGTCATCCCACCAAAGAAGACACACCACACTCTTCTCCTAATAAATTCAAACTAGGCATTGACCAAAGATAGACAATCCATAACTAGAATGACATCGTAAGGCCTCAACACTGCCACCAAGTGGTTTAACCAAAAATGTCACCTCCAAGGGAAATATCACTATGTCTGCCAAGATATATGATCATAGAATCACCTCTTGTAGGTGTCTCCAAACCTAATGGTCGAGTCAATGGCACTACCATAATCTCAATGATTCACACAATACATGTGGGGAGGAAGGAATGCATGTTACCTGTTTCTATATGTATGATATATAAGGTTTAAAAGACACATATCTAACCTTGGACTATTTATAGAGTCCCTGGGATGTATGCCTCAACCACATGCGGTTGTCCCTACCCCTACCCCCCATCTCGATGAGCCTAGTACGGACCTCCTGGTGGTGGAAGTAGATCGAAGTGTCTTCCTCCACCTTCATCTCTACCTGGTCCTCTACCAAATCTGCTGCTTGGTAGGTCTGTCTGGTCTACTCTATACCTCTCCCTCGATGGTTCATCCACCACCTCTCTATCAATAGCACAGTGGTTCAAACAGTCTCTAGGGAGATGTCACCTACTGTCGCATAACAATCATCACCTCTCCCTAGGCTAACTGGATCATGCCTGAGAGCCCTGGACGATTGATCCATTATCCTGGGTCCTCCTATGACATCTCCCACTTCATAAACCATGTTTCGGATATCGGATCCAAAATTCTGTGTCTTTGTACCTGTCTGCCTGCTGCTAATTGTCATCGAATGCCTCTGTTCCACCAAGAATCTCTCGATCACCATGGTCCTCTCAAGGAATCCAACATAATTTGAAATTAATAGGGGAACAAAACTAGATCAGATGTCTGGTCTTAGACCTCACTCGATGGTCGGAGCTCTAAAATACATATCCCTGATCATATGAATCAAGTACCCAGAAAGGTTGGTGATCCTCGATGAATAGTCATCCACCATAAAACTACCCTAAAGGAGATGATGAAGTTCCTAGATACGCACTGCCCTCAGTGTAACTGGACAGAACTCCAACCAAAAGAGTTGATCAAAATCCACTAATGAAAGAGTCTCCTAGTCATGAGTCTGTGTGGTCAGACACCACCATCTTCCCACTAAACCCTAAAAGTCTCACTCATAGGTTCACCATGTAGTTCTCTTGTTTACTCACTAGAAAAAAATCTCTTGTCACTTCCTCATTTCAGTCCTTAGCTAGATGAGGGTTGGGCTTGCTTAGAAACATATGGGGTCTCTGTCTCTGGAACTCATGGAGCACGCTTATCCTATACCCCCCATCTTTCGGTACTACAGGTACCATGGGAAACTCCCCTGGTGGTGGTATAACAGGTGCACCACCAAGAGGAAAGGCTTGTGGAACTAGTCCCTATATCAAATCCTCATCACTGAGGGAGTCATTATTGTAATCACATGGATAAATCCTAGCCGGTAAGTATCACGGAGGAATCCAATAAGAAAACAATATGTACCGTGGTCAACAAGTATATCTAAATAGATAAAATTAAAGGACATGGAAAACAAACCCCCTTCCTATATGATGCATGTACCAATATCTGTTTTCACGAAACATGTATTTTCATGAACTGAGTCGAAACGTAGGTTATCAAAGTCATGGTTTGTGGATACGTCTGCCACCCACACCAACACTGGAATCCCTGGCCTGAAATTCACACTCAAAACACTTAGCATTTTTTCCCAAAACCAGTCTCACAGACTCTTGGACCTAAGGTAGAACCTACCATATCTAATACCACACTTTTGTGACCCGTCCTAGTGGGTCGTGCACCATGACTCTCGAAGCCCACCTCCAATAGGTTAGGGGCAGCTGACTAGTACCGAGTAGGCATAACACTAACAAGGGAGGCATTTCTTAAGTACCAATACACAAGCACTCATCTTCTAGACCAAAAATTATGAAATATAAAATCCAGAAATGAAAAATATTCATTCATAAAACTAAACCCAACAAACAGAGTATGACAAAATGTAATGTATGGGAAGTAAACTAGGCCAAAATTAAAGCCCACCAAAAAAATGATTATGCAAACTACAAAGTCCAAACTATAAGAACAAAGAGGTACTGGGACTACTGCTCATAGATGCTGGAACACCTCATCTTGTAGGAAACTCAAAAATATCATTCTGGTCCTGATCCACCCATAACTCCAACAAAAGGCTTCTCATCTGCACATTACATGACACAAGTGGGAAAAATCCCATGTAGGGGTTAGTATAACAATACTTAGTAGATGACCCCAAAAAAATACGCAGTGTAAATGTGTAATTGTCTCTATATAGTATATTTCTACTAAATATAAAACAAAATAAACACATCTAGATATACTCAAAACTCAGGCATGTAATCTAGAGAGAAATCACACGACCACATACCCACTCCAGGGATTTAGTTCGAAGGTTCCATGAAGCACTCATCTATGAAAACTCGCTCCATGAGTCTGATAACTCTGATGATGTCTATCTGAGAAGTAACATTAATTTGGAAAATCCATGAGATATAGATACACTAATTCTAGGATAACACAATCTTGAGTGGGGAGAGATCAATATACACATTTGAGGATCACTTCCTGGGCCTTGGCAGATACTCCGACTCACCTGAATTCACCTGATATGTAGAGTATCAGCATACTGTAAGATTATTCACATCGATACAGAACAGTACCTAGGGTAAATAATGGATAAAGTATCTCAGTCCGGGACTCTTAGAGGGATACCTGCCTCTATCTCATAAATTCCTCCTGAAGGTATCATACACATATAGATTGAAAGGATACCTGAACTTCAGGGGAAAGAGAAAAATAATGGGTAACGAATCCAAACAAAACTTTTCCATGGAACTGTGGACAAGATGATTAATCCATGTCCCAGTATATAAACGACATGTAGAAGGGGTCACACACCAAGTCTCACAACTCTGGATACTACCTGTGTGTAACCGCCTGAGTTAGAGGGGACATGTCATGTAGAAAGGTATATACACGGTGGGTAGGATGGACCACATGTCTTGTCCACATTACCAGGGTTCCCATATTGTATGTTTCTGTGTTCCCGTAAATGGATACATCCCTTGTGTCCCATCTCTTTTAACCAGTATATGGTGTACCTAGTACTGCTAGCCTGGTCTGGCTTTGTGGTGGAGTACAGGGCTGTGTACGACACCCCATGTCTATGTATCACCCGAGATAAATGATGAGTCCTGTGTAAGTACCAACATGCAGTGTTATTCGGGGAACATTCCGTTTCTTTTCATCCTAAACATCAAAACCATAGAAACCACTGAATAGGTCACACACTGTGTGTTATTCAGTATACACATCGTGTGTTCTGGAAAATTTCCAGAATCATTAATCTCTGCCGACATGCCTCCCATGATGATCGATTCTTTGATCCTGTCATCCGATCACCATGTAATTCAAGGGTTTAGGTCACCCAGACATCACAACACTGATTCAATCAGTTTTGGGCCTCTGATTTGATCCAAAAACACATTATGATTCACCCACATGATGAAGGCTCGATGAACGAGAACTCCTGAACAATGTTAATTAGTCTGCCTCTGTCATTGTCACACCTTGGATGGGTCATCACGGTGTTGGATCTTTGTTTTTGGATAGTTGTTCCCTGAAATGGGTGCATAAAAAATTATCATTCTTATCCCCTTGAAGAACGAGAAGAATGCGGGGAATAGGGAGGAAGAATAATGGACAAAGGAGGAATGAACCCCCACCATAATTATTCCAGGTGTTTATTCTCTCTCATTAGAAGTTATAAATGGGGAAAATTAAAAACATCCAAACCTGATAAAATAATCCCTATGAACGAACCCTATAATGAAAACTCATCCCCCAATAATGAAGATGCGTGGGTCAACCAGTTCAGGGGTTTATTCCTGTTTGTGATAAAATTTACGGAACAGGGAAGAGACAATTTAAAACATAACCCCTACCTCAAGTAGGGATAGATCACTAGAGAAGGTTTTTCACTGCTGTCATCGCCAAGATCCTCCAACTCTGTTTGCTCAACGATTTGCACTTTTGATTTTCCATTGTTTAATGTCAGGAGTTCTCTACAATGATCCAAGAATTCTCTAGAGTTTCTCTCAATTTTCCACCAACTACCAACATTTGATTAACCCATTAAATGGAGAGAATTCATTTTAGCATTCCATTATGCAGTGACATTAATGAGTCATCTTTTTTATTTCATTTTTATTATGTCGTGTCATTAATTATTGAAATAGTTTCCCCATCATTTCACTGCAGCCAATGTTTTCAAATTAGATGAAATAAAATTTTCAAAATATTTAATTTTATTTTATATTACTAAAAATGTCAGAATATTTTTTTTTCCCTCAACCCATTCCAATCGATGTTAGGCATGTTATTAAGTAATTTCTTCATACCAGACACAACAGTGACCTCTGATTTTTAATTTGGGAATCCATTTGGAAACTACCACAACCGTGCACATTTGCTAACCCACTTAACTAAAAGGAAGTTCAAACCACCATTCTAGGCTTACCGGGCATTGGAATGATGTTTTGCCTCCATTCTTGGTCTCAAATTAATTACATATAATACTTAAAAATGACCTAAAATCTGAGACATTACAGAATATGAGAGAGATTCGGTGGAAGCATCCATCAGTAATCCACCTTCCCAACACGATCCTATATTTCAAAAGGGCAGTTATACCTAGTGCATAACTAGCCCTTCATTCCAAATATCATTTCTCTATTATAGGTTGATATTCATATGAAAACCTTATTAACCACTTAAAACTCTCAGTATTTTCTTCAGTTTTTTGAATACCTTTTTTTCAATTCTGAGCCACTCTTATGTGTTGTTGAATAGATTTGACATTTTCTGCCATTTCTTCCACATGATCATGTCCTAATTGCATTATTTCCCCTACATTATCATATCATGTTTGAGTTTTTTTCTTCTTTCTATATGAGGAATCATAAAGATCCACTTAAATACTAGAGGGAAAGATATTATTGTAAGAATATTCCACAAATGGTTGGTGTTGATCCCAACAACCTTTAAAATCCATAGAGAAATCTCTAAACATGTCTTATAAAGTTTGAATTTTCCTCTGAGACTGACCATATGTTTGTGGATGATAGGAAGTGTTGAAACATAAATCTGTATCCAGATCATGGTGAAGAATTCTACAAATCATTGATGTAATCCTCGGTTCTCAATTGAATTTAATGTAAAGTTGTACTCCATCAAATGGTACCACTTACTTTACATATATCCATGCAAGGTGACCAAGATAGAAATCATATAAAATAGCAATGAAATGTGCCAACATCGTAAGGTGATCAACTATAACATAGATAGAACTATTGCCTTTTGATGTTTAGGGACGTCTGATTAAAAAATCCATAGTGAGGTTTTCCCATTTCTATTATGGTACTGGTAACAGTTGTAACATCCCCTTACACTGCTATCTCCTAGCCTTGAATTTCTAACAACCCAAGAATAGAGAGATATATTTGGCAACTTCCCATTTGATGAAATCACAACAGAATTACTCGTTTAGGTCCTAGTACATCTTTTTCCTTCCATGGTTAATAGATAATGGTGATCTAAGAGCCTCATCCAATATATCTTTTAAATATAGTATGATATGAACATAAAACTGGTTCTTGAACCTTATTATTTCCTAACAATCAATGTTGAATTAATGAAAATTTCTCACCATAATTTATAACTCTATATTTTCTTTTGGTGCCTCTTTAATCATCACTTTTATAGATGGTTGAATATTCATTTGATAAAAATAAGATTTCTCCCCTTATATTAAAATTTCAATATCCTTCACTTAGAAATCCTTGAATATTAAATATTTCATGATCCTCAACATAGATATGCTACCATGGACTTTTTGACTAAACGCATATGCCACCTTGTTTGATCTCCAAAGGGGGTAATATATTGAGAAGTCATGATCTTTAATCAACTACATCCATCTTCTTTGGTGCTTATTCATCTCCTTTTGTTTGAAAATATACTTTAATAATTTATGATTAGTGTAAATATCACACTTTTCACCATAATGATAATGCCTCCATATTTATAATTCTATTACTACCACAGCTAACTCCAAATCATGAGTTGTTTAATTTTTTCTCATGTATTTTCTACTACCATGAAGAATAAGCAACCACCATATCATTTTTATGAGAACCCACTCTAGCCCCTTCTTGGATGCATCATTGTAGATCATAAACATATATCCACTACAAGGTAGTTTGAGCATAGGTTCACTAGCTAACCTTATTTTTAGATCTTTAAAATTCTCTTCACATTCCTTAGCCAAAAATATCATAACTCCTTTCTGAGTCAAATTGTTTAGTGGATTATAAATCCTGAAATATATTTCTCAAAAAGTCGATAATATCCAGCCAAAACAAGAAAACTTCGGATCTCAAATACTGTTATAAGTCTTAACCATATTTCAATAACCCCTATTTATACTAGATCAACAGATATACCCTCTATTGAGATTATTTAACCCAAAAAATGAATCTTTTATAAGACAAAATTTACACTTGTTAAATTTGGCATAAATAATATCCTTTATCAGGGTCTTCAGTAAAACTCTTAGGTGATCTTCATTTGCATCATTGATCTTTCAATAGAAAAGAATTTCACCTGTAAACACTAGCACAAACTGATCAAGATAGTCTCTAAAGACTATATTAATTAGATCCATGAAGATAGAATAGGAAATAGTTAGTCCAAAAGGAATCTATTTAAATTTATAGTGTTCATACCTTGTACGTAATGTCTTCTTTGGTATATCCTCCTTTTTGACCTTTAATTGATTATATCCTAAATAAGGATCAATATTGGAAGAGTATTGAGCTCCACGTAGTTGGTAAAATAAGTCATTAATGCATGGGAGAGCATATTTTTCTTGATATTGATATTATTAAGTTCTCAATAATCAATGGAGATTATCATTGATCCATCTTTATTCTTAACAAATAGAACAGGTGCTCCCCAAGATGATGAACTAGAGCGTATGAATCCCTTATCTAGATTCTCTTAGAGATTATTCTTTAATTCCTACAACTCAAGTGGGTCCATTCCATACGGGGTCTTTGAAATATGAATAGCACCTGGTATGAGTTCTATTGAAAACTCAACTTCACGATTTGGTGGAAGACCTTGAAATTCCTCTAGAAGGACATCTTCAAACTCCTTCACAACGGGTGTATTCTTAATCATGTGTTTCTCACCAACCATTTGATATAAATAACCTTAATTTATTGGAATCTATACACATTAGATGGAATAAATTTCTACTGGAAGTTTATATTCATCCTTGCATCGATAGATTTACATAGACTGATCTAGAATATAAAATTCAACTTCAATTAATTCAGAATTGATATGGTCTCCATATAAAGAAAGCCAATCCGTGCCATGAATCACATCAAATTCCACTATAGGAAGGATCAAAATACTTGAAAGAATCTCTTTACCACAAACATCAGTGAGAGAATAATTATAATCTTTTGATGTGACCATTGGGCCATTAAGAGTTCTCTCAGCTTACTAATCATCTAGTTGTTCAGTTAATATGGTGATACCCTTATAAAATTATTCAGAAATAAAAGAGTTTGTGTTTCTATAATCAAATAAAATATTTTTCAGTTTTGAGTGGATGGAAAGTGTACCTTTCACCACTTCATCATCATACGCCTAGTCACCGATAGTAATATCATGTGGATTTCATTTTTCATTGTCCTTAAAAGTTTTTTGAAGTTGATCATCATAAATAAACCGTGCATTAGTGAATTTATTGGAATGATTCCCCATTTCTATGCACTTGTATCATTGATGTGTAGGAGGATCATTATATGTATCCTTCTATTTTTTCACATCATTACACAATTTTTTCCAATCACATCAGCATTCAATTTCCTGATGACCATCTTTTCCACACTTAAAACATTTACTAGTCCCTTTAGGAAAATTCCCTCAATGTTTTTTTCCACACTTTGATCATAAGGGAAAACTAATATTCTTCTTAGTCTAGTACTTATATGTTCCTATGAATTCCATTATCCTCATATATTCAAAACCATATGAATATGGGGTTACTCTAATCTCTATCTCAACCTTGAGAGCACATCAAACAATTTCCTCATAGCTATTAAAGTACCTTATGGATAATTATCTATGGAGACTTGGTTTTAAGGCACTAATGTATATATCAATTTTACTCTCATGTTGGATAATAATTCAAGAAGAATTCCTTACAAGTCTTGTTAAAAAATGTGTATGTACTAATAGATTCATCATCATTTTTTTTAAATTCAAGGAACTCCTTCTCTATCATTGTTCACAGAATATGAGGAAAGAACTGATTGAAAAATATGATATTTAACTCATCTCATTCCATGAACTCAATTTCATATCTTTGCCTCGTATTATTGAAAATATTACACCAATGATTAGATTAACCTTCCAAATTGTATACTACTAAGATGAATCTATCATGTTCAGAAAATTGGAGGACTGAAAATATATTTTCAGTGGTATTGATCCATTTTTCTCCAACTAATTAATTAGAAGACCCGATGAATTAATGTGGACACTGCCTCATGAAGGATTCAATATAGTTTTTCTCTATCCATTAATCATTTGGATGTCTTGAATGATTAATACCCAAAAAAATTTAGATAATGACTACAATATTTTTCATTCCATCTCCCATAACATTTGGTTACTCGGGGGACAATCATTTCATTTCACTTCACAGTCAGTATTAATCTGATTCTTTGGAGTTCTAGCCATTGAAAAAAACCAATAAGAATAGTGTGAATAACAGTAGACATAACAACAAAACCAGATAATCAGGAATGAAATTTCAATTTAGGACACTTTAGTTGTTATCCTAGGTAATCTATGGTCATTTATAAAACACTAGGATTATATTGTATAATTAGACATATCAATTTGGTTCTTACTAAGGATTTCTCATCCTAGATTCCAAAGGAAACTATTCCTTTGATCTGGTACCAACTATTGCGACCCATACTTTACATACATTAATATTAAATTATAATTGAAGTATATTCATTACCAAAATTAAAAACAGCATGATAAGACCATATATGTATAGTGTCATTAAAAAAATGGGAAACATAAACAATAGGTTCATAAAACATCTACATTATCTCCCATTTATTTAATCATAACTAGAATCCTTTGTGGCATATCATACTTAATACCATTGTTCATAACCTAGGAAAAAACATATAAATTGGTGAGCTCAAATTCTCAGTAAGGTTAAACAAATAAAATATCAATCATATCATATTCAATAGAAAATAACATTTGAAAATGTTATCCTGCATATAAAAGATCATAATATCATGTCATGGGATAAATCATAAAATGGAAATGTAATCCTAATAGTGATAACATAATATATGAAATTTTTTGGCATACACACATAATCGTAGAAAATTATTACATATTAGTCAAGTCTTCTTTCCAAGACCATTATATCTGACAAATTTCATTACTAAAACGAGATCTCTAGTCATTACAGCCCTATATTACTAAACCAGATATACTTTTCTTTTTAGTAATGTATATCTCATGAGATATAAATCTTTACCCAATGGATTGTGGGTAGATATAAGTCCCAACCATCTCAAAATGAAACCATTCTTACATGTGACACAAAAACCTAAAAACATTCACTATAAAATAAACCCTAAAAAAATGGGTTTCTTAAACATCCTTCCATTATGAAATAATTCATAAATGGATTTCATAAAATTATATCCATAAATTACAATATAAAATCACTGTAATAATAATAGGTATAGAAACATAAGCCCTTATAATATTATATGGAAAATAATTTTGATAGAACACTTAATCATCATTTAGGAGGAAAATATTTGTTCGTCTTCAAAAAAAAATTTCCTTCCACAAAATACCATAGGTTTTCATAAGAAATAATGTTATGTGAAAATAATATAGTAAACATATAGTGTAATATTCATCAAAATAAATCATAATTAATGCTAAAAAAATCCGTTCATGTCGTACAAGTTAAAAACAATTCTTCTCATACTATTTCCGAAAAAGTCAAGACATCATACCAAAAATAAAAAAAGATTCCATTCAAAGAAATAATGATACTAATTTATTCCAGAGTCATAATAATTTTTTATGATAACATTTATGATCATATTTTCATCCATTTTTTAGTAACATTTAAAAGTAACTCATTATTCAGGTATTAACTACTTTATGTTCTTATGAATGTTTTATCGGATAAGTTCATATTAATATTTTGAGGTTATTGTTATATAATTTACAAAATAGTATTAGAATAATGTATATCATATTTATTTATTCAATTAATTTATATAATCAAGGATTAATTAAAATTATGTATAACGAATCACATCACACTGTCGAGACAATAAGCCTTACATACACACGAGCAACGATATCATGTCCATAATTATTGAATGGTATTGAAGTGGAGGTGTATAGTATATAATTATTAGTATCATGTTATAATAAAAATATATAGTTATTATTTCCACTATTAAACCCATCCAAGTAATGTGGTGGTGAAAATATATTACACCGAGGCATGGAGACGATAAGACCTACATACGCACACACTGTGATTTCATTTTTCATAGGATGGATGGAATATAAAATTTTGATATTTTATATTTATAATAAAATATAAGTATATTATTTATACTTATTTTATTACTTTATAATGAAACATCTAATGAAAAATAAGTACAAGAAGAAATAAATTTGAATGAATCGGTAGAAGAGATTACCTTTTTCTCGATGTGCCTCCTTTCAATTGCCTCTTAGTATAGTAGAGTTGGTCTTTAAAGAAGTCCATAACCTCTATAATAAAAATATGGAAGTTGAGAAGGAAAAATAGAAGTGTTTATAATATAATAAATTCTCAAAATTAATTAATGTGGTGAGGGAGGACGTGCCCTTTTATAATTGAGGAAAGGTTCACTTTTGGGATCCTCCAAAATATTAATTTATAATAAAATAAATCCCGATATAAAATCACCCAAAATGCCCCAATTTCTGAAATTAGGTGAAATAGGGATGTAATATCATCCACCATTAAATTTAGGAGAGGTTTTTATATAAATTTTAGAATTATTGTTTTTAACACTTTGTTATTCTATTTAATTTTAATTATTGTAATAACATTATAAATTATTAATGGTTATAAATTTTTTCTTTTGTGGTGTTAATTTACCATAAATCAAAATTTTATGAAATTTTAGAACATATAATTATCAATTTATAATTTTATATTCTTTTATGATTTTTAAATAATTTAATAAATTTTTATTTTTATGAAATGAAATTAGTGTCAATTTTGACACTATTCATTTATGTGGCATTAAATAAAATTCACACAGAAGATAAATTTAAAAAAAAATATTTTATACACTCCTAACATGACATATTCACCATAAAAATTAATGTAGAACTTTATTTAGTTCATATGATATTTCTTTTAATACTGTATGAAACCATTATTTGAAAATTCTATTAATAATATAATTTCTACATCACTATTGTGAAATCAGTTATGGTAATTATTTAATCAGTAAAAATTACAAATAAATTAATATGGTGTAGGTAATTATTTTATATTTTTATTGAAAATCTATAGTTGATATTAGCTCATACTTTTTAATATATTATAATTAATAAACTTTTATAATATTACATTGTGACATTTTGTCACATTCATCAGTTTTTATTACATTCAATCATATTCATAGGTAAGTGGCCAAAAAGTGATTCCATTTCAAAAAAAAATGATGAGGGTCTAATTTAGTCATCCTATAGGAATTTTATAGTTGTTATGGTAATTTTATAATAATATTTTTTCCCTTAATTACCTGATTTACCAATAACCATGGTAATAAAATAATTACCAATGCTACTATTCATAACACCAAAAAATAAAAGTCGCATATTAACATAATTTGGACCTAATGATTATAAATATTGAATCCATTTTTAAAAATTAAGAACACATATGTTGATTTAATTAATTTAAAATTAATCCCATTGTTGAAATGAGAAAACAAGTTTCAAAAGTTAAATGATTACACAAGATTGAATTATTTTTACATATGAATTCAATGTAAAATAAATACTAATGACATAAATTATATTAAATTGAAAGAATTTATTCTTATTTTAATTTAAAACCATTCAGTATTTTCATTAAACAATATAAATTATCTCAATGAAAAAAGGTTTTTTTAAAATAAAATTTATCATATTTTCACTACTCATCAAAACATGAATGTTTTTCAATAAATATCAGAAATTTATCAAAATTAAATTATCATATCCTTCTTCAAAAAAAATATTTATGTTGTAATATAGAAATTATTAACATTTAAAATGGGTTCTCCATTCGATGGTTTAAAATTAACATTTTAAAAAATTGTTTCTTATACATCAAATAGGGTTTTATTCATACACTATATCTAAAATTTCTATTGGATGAATATAAAAAAATATTTTTTTAAGTATTTACACATATATATCTCATTAATTTCATTAAAAAAATTAATTCACTCAAAAATAATAATATATAATTGATTCATATTTTTCATAAATAATTAATATTCAATTAATTCATAATCCATTTTCATAAGTTAGTTATAATTGTCAACTCTAACATAACATCTATGATTTAACAATAATTTTATATTAAGGGCATTTTTTAGTTTGATTAAACTAACGATTGCATGAAAAACATTCTCTTGAAGAATAAAAATTATTCAAAGAAAATAATTCATAAAAATATCATTGTGTTACAATATCCCAATCTATAAGTTATTTTGTGTAGATTATAAGAGAAAAAATCATTTATTAATCATCATAGACTATCTTTGGGGTAGTCGATTGGAGATTGAGTCATCTTTTTAGTGTTGGTGATGTTGGTACATAGATGAATTGGGAAGGAAGGGATGTTGAATCCCCGGTATATAGGTCTGAAAAAGATTTTCAACATAATTTGTGATGTGATATATTGAATAGATTTTCCACTAAATTTTAATGAGTTGAAAACATATTTAATATCTCTCATCTGAGGTATTACCCACTAAAATAGTCCATTGTTCTCTCCTATGATACAGTTGATTTATAGTTATAAAATAGATTCATAGAAAGGATATTAAGGATTTATGATAGTAAATAGAATATCCTAAAAGGATAAAGGGGTTATAGGATCTAACAAGGAATAAATGGATATCATTGTTTGTGAAGAATGAATATTTGTGAAATTTTATGTATAAAATGTCTTATGGTGGGAAGAATTTGATATCATTAGTTTGTTATATAAGTACCATTTTATTTTTATGGGTGTTTGGAATTATTTCTATGTTTGTGGGGTTGTAGTGAATACTACAATATTGAGGTTTGTACTCCCAATTACCGCACATCATGACCATGCATGACACCTATGGAGTTAGTGACTGATAGTCTCTACAGAGGAATGGGTAACAATGATAGGAAATTTTTTACTGTTATGTTCTTGAAAAGTCCTCTATAATTATCATAAAATCTCCTTATCCAACTATGTATAAACTCCATGAATTTAGGTTCACATTACAAAATTTTTCTATAAAAACCTTTATTAGCCTCCTGTAAGCCACAATAAACACCCTTAAATAGCATGGGATGACCATGGGTCTCCTTAATTGAACATTTGGGGATTATTTGTAATCTAATTAAGCCTTTATCTCTAGTATACATATGATATAAGATTATATAAATATGATTTCATGATTTTTTAATCTATCTATTGAAATCTCTAAATATTTATTCTAGCATGGATAGATCTATACCGTTGGATTAGATCTAGGTATTGATTTTTTGGGTTGAAGTCATGAATTGGAGAATCAAGATCTTGTGTTCTTGATTCTAGATTTTATAAGATTATATCAGAATATTTAACATATAGTGTTCTAAGATCATTTCATGACTATCATCAAAGTTAGGTGTATCTTATTCATTTATTATGGTATTATGATTCCATATAATTTATATTATTTTCATCTATGCCATTTTCATATGTTTATATTTATCAAATATTTTAGTTTTAATTTATTTGATAATATATTGATTTTTAAGGATTTATAAAACCTTGGGTTTTGGGATTTTGATGTAAACTAGGGGATTTGGATTTGGGATTTTCATTTTATGAAAACAATTTTTGGGTGTATTAAATTATTTCTTCTTACTTCTAGTATTTAATGGACTAATTGAGTAAACTGTTTTTTTATTTAATTTTTTTTATTTATGTCTGTAAAGTATCAGTAATGACTGAGATGTGACTAGTATGGTTGGAAATGAGAAATTTCTATGGATGGGTAGTTTAAAAATAATGTGTCATATAAATGGGATGGTCCATGATATTCTGGTAATACTAGGGTTGGTGAAGATCAATAATAGGTGTATATTATGATCATAGGTATGCTTTATTATGTGTGATTTTTTATTTATCATGTCACCTAGATTTATATTGGATGAAATTTGGGATAATTCTTAATTGGTAACCGTGAATGGTTAAATTATTGTGTAAGATAATTGATTTTATTAGTTTCATCTAATTCTTTTCGTGATATGTGGTTTTTATGAAGTATCCAATTTTTAATGGTTATTACAAAATTATCAATGGAATTTGATACATAGTTGGGAATAGATATGACATGGTATTTCATGGGGGTGATTTGGTAAAATCCTATTATGTATTCTTGCTCAACCCTTCAAATGAATCTCATTATGGTGTGGATTACTTATGAGATCATACATGTAGGGGAAATGATCTGATATTATTTAGAGATTTATCCTAAAATTGATTTTATAGTTAATTTGAATGTGGATAGGCATTTGTTGGATGTTGAGGTACATCGTACAATATGGATGTGCATTATTTGTTGTTCATTGTGTCATTCTATAATTCGAGACATGTGTAATTTTTATTTATGTTTCACTCTTTTTTTTTGTATTCTGTAAATTTCATTTGGGGATAAATAAAAGTTAACTTTCATTTTTCTTTTAGTTGGTTTTTTAGGAGGAAAATTTATTACCCACTGATTATTTATATATCTTATCATTAGTTTCAATCCTCTGTCTATAAAGGATCATTATTGATGTTATGGGGTACTCTTGACCTAGACTCATGTTTCATATTTGTAGGTTCATATTTTCTCACACATTTAACTACAAAATTACCAAAAAACAACCACTGAAAAATAACATTAATCATCCCCATATTAACATAATTACAACATCAACAATATACATCACCAACCAAAATAATTTCATTTCCTATTCATCCTTATTCATTATTAATTACTAAATATTTTTTCTATATTTTTCATGTTTATATTTATTATTTTTATTTCATATAATACTGTACCACATTCACATTATAAGTTGTTTACAATTCGATTACAACATAATTTAGACCTATTTAATTCATGATTACCAGTACTAAATTTACCCATTATAATCCATTCCCACTAGATATTTTTTAATTATTTTATTAATTTCTCCATCACTCAAACACCTCATAAAAATACAGTACACTAACTTTATGTTCTTTACCACACCACTAAAAAACGTGCCAAATTAGGGCATCCAACACTTATGAAAAATAACCACACAAAATGCTTCAACCATCATATAAATTTATAATCATAAATTCACCCCAATAGTTAACAATCCAATTTGTTTATCCTTTATATATTTATCAAATTACAATTTCATTTTCTAGGAAATTATAATCAATCAATAAATTCAATTTTATAATTATTCATTATGTTTTAATACAAACAATTATCTAACAAATTTAAATTTTTTCTCTATGAATTTAAAATTACCATTTAATAATAACAATATTATTAAGGAAAAACATATGCAATAACATAAAAACTATAAGAAATCATTTAAAAACATTATAACTCACTTTTCTCCTAATTTAGTTAAATTGTTCTTCGTTATTAAGGAAAATTACAACTATTAACATAAATAGAAAAAAATATTATTTAACCAATTAATTAATAGTAAATAAAATATATAAAAAAATCACAAAAAACAAGTGAAACATTGTACAATGAAACATTGAGAATATATGAAAATTGAATATCAGACTCATGAAATCTCATATGGATCCTTAAAAACATATGATCCTAAATATTTATCTAAAATATTTATCATATCAATGATCCCAAAAATCCCATAGTGCCTTGAGAATGTAGAAATAATGGATGATAATGGAATAATTTAAGATGATCACCTTAAATTCAAAAGACATTATTGCATGAGGCCAATGACATGGGATATTTAAAGGGAATCTAAATTTAGTAAAGAACAGACTCTACATCTTCAATGGGTTTCATGAAGAATGGGATAAACTAAAAATATAAATAAATATTTGAAATATAAAATTTAAATTTATTTAACCAAACCATTATGTTATGAATTGAAACCATGTGTCTATTTTTTCCTACAACATCAATTTGAAAACCATGATTTGTTAAAATTATCATCTATAAAAATAAATCCATCACATTTCCCTTATAAAAATAAATCATTACCCAAAAAATTATATGGTCAAATAAAAATAAATTTTTTTCATCTTATCTCCTCCATTGAACCATGATACCACCATAATGTAGTGTACACTAGACCACATTTTTCCCTTCACTATGAGGTCTACTATGACCATTTTTTCTTTATGTTATAGATATTGATTCAATTGAAACTCAACATATATCAAATATAATTAAAAATAAAAGTAGTTAAAACCAATTATTGGTTTACAAAGATGATTTAATATAACCCCATAAAGATAAAATCTCAACAAAAATTCCACACTCCATGAAAACGCTACCAGACTCCCATGGCCAAAACCATAACCATTGGGAGTCAAGATAAATAATGATGTGGTAAAGAAAAGACCACGATATAGTTTTATTTCCCGCATAATAAATCATCAATGTTTTTACCATTAATATTATGATTTTATCCTAATATGTAACACCATAATATTTTAGAATATAATTCACCAAAAATAATGTGTATGTGTTCAATATCTTGCTTGACAAACATCGCTGAGCTTAAAACAAACATTGATACATTATAACACATATGTTAAATTGATTTTTATTAATTGGATTAAATATATGATGAAATATATATATATATTCTCACTAAATTAAATTATATTTTTAATTCATAATAATAAAGTAAATAATTTTTTGTAATGTCATTTTATGCTTAATAAAATAGGCTTTCTTCAAAAATTGTTTTTTATTTCATTTTGAATTTGACCAATTCAAATAATTTCTACCATTTTTAGAAATTTTTATTTTTTGTAAAATAATATAACTATTGAAATCAACATTTCAATTTTACCTTTTCGAGAACATTTTGTAATTTTCTAAAAAGATTTAATATTAGGTGAATAGTGAAAAAAACACATTTCCATAAAACTATCAGTAATTTTCATTAAATTAATTAATTTAAAAGTAATATTATCTATTTAATTTTATTTTAAACTAAAATAAATATCATTTAATTATAATTAACATAAAATATTACACAAGAATGATCATTATACTTTATTTTAGGTATAAGTTCATTTTTTTTCTTAAAAACATATTTTCATAAATACTATATTCATTGTAGTTTATGAATTTAAATTAAAATTTATTTATTACACTTATATAAATTGGATATTAAAAATGGATTTTATATTTTCAATTATGGGGTACAAATTTGGAAAATGTGACCATTTTTGTCATTATAAATAGTAATTTTGGTAAATATTTATCACCTATATAAGGGTAAAATGGGTAAAATGAAGTTACAAAGGATGTCACCAAGGACAGCGACCCTCCTATGAAGGCAGTCCCTGATGTGCCGACTCCTTCAAAGGGCAAAGGGTTGATTGTTGATTCTACTCCGAAAAGATCATATAGCGGCCCTTCCAGAGATCAGGAGGTTATCACTTCTGATAATTTGATCCCTGACTCTCACCAGGTTGATGTTTATAATCAGGGTGATGTGCATTTACATGTTGATTATCATCATGAAATCCAGAAGCAATTTCAGATATCTGAGTTACATGAGGAATGGGGGAACATTTCTGAAGATGAACAGGGGAGGGTGTGTACACCGATCAGGGTCTCGGGCAATGGTGACAAGTCAAAGACTACTGAGAAAGGAAGGGCGGAGGAACCCACTCCTGGAGTTGGGGACCTAACCCTCTGCAAAGGGGGTGCCTCTCATGTTGAGACCAAGGGAAGAGGTATGGATGCAACTACGATATCATATAGTGATATTGTCCGAGGAGAAAAGAAAAGAGGCTCTGACAGTGAGGGTGTCAGATCTGCCCCTGTTTCAAGGAAACCAAGGAAGGACTACTCTGCAGTTCCGAAGACCGTGACCACTAGGGCATCTTCCAAGAAGGAGATTGAGAAGCTATCAAAGGAGCAGATGGACAAACGGAAGATCTATAAGAAGCTTCTTAAACAATACGAGACCCAATCAGAATGGGAATCAGCTGATGCTGATGACACGATCGGGTATGGGGGTGGTGACTATGAATGTTTTGACTTGTAATCTCTCTCTCTTTCTTTCTCTTGTTTCTGCACTTTTATTTTATTAATAAATTTGGTGGTCCAAGCTTGCTTGGATCGGACTTTCTGGGTAGAATAATAAAGTTAAATTATATTAAAGATCATAAAATTAATATTTTTTAGATGAGTTTTGGTATTACATGATTTTAAATGTAATTATAAATTATAAATGATTTTTAATTTTTTTATATTCTTTTTCTAAAAATGAATTGATGTATTTAATATCAAATTAAATGAATTATATCAACAATTATGTTAATTATAATTTGTGTTAAATAATATTTTACTAAATTAAATTATATCAAAATCATCTTTAAATAGGATAGGTGGAATCATAAATGGTATAAAATTTCTTCCATGGGCCATTTTTGATCCACTTATAAACTTATATGTAAATTTATGACCACTAGAGGAAAATAAATATTTTCCCTTATTTATGGTATTAAAGAATTAATAAAGGGGTTATACCAAATTAAAAGGCTTCAAATGATACCTAAATCCTGTATAAATTTATTTATATGATTTTATTTCTACCTTAGACTCTTATTATTCACAAATATTTCCATTTGGAAGTTGAAATTTGGAAAGAGTTGTATTATATGAAAATATTGTATGCAATTACATGTGTGTCCCTTCTCTCACTTCTAAAAGGGAATATCCTATCATAATTTATTAAATTTTTCTATAAAACTCAATTAGAAAATAACTAACATAATACCTTCCAAAATTCCTTTTTCACATTGTATAGATTATTTTATTTTCCGAATAGTATCCTAGTATGGCTTAAGGTGTAAGCTAATTGAGGTCTCTCAGTGAAATGAAAATTGTATTACTTGTTTCATTAAATTTTAATTTCTTCCACTAATTCAATAATATATAATAAATTATATAAAACCCTTAATTTAATACATAAAATTTACATATCTTTATATTAATACTCAATAAATTTCATAAATACACTTTCGAGGACCTTAACGGTTTATTATTACGGATACTAAATATTAAATCAACTTAATTAATGAATGATCTTCAAAACATACCACAAATATCATTATACACAATACAATTCAAAGAAACACACTGCATATAATCATTATTAATATCCTTGTAATAAGAAATATAAGAAAGGATGAACTCATATTTTTAGTCTGGTCAAGAATTGTAGGAAACATTCGATGATCATTTGGGAAAACATAATATAAGAATAAGGGTATGAGATCATGATTATAAATTTAAAATATAATACCCAATATTTTATATATCATAAAAATAATTCATGGAATAAAAAATTATCATTTTAGAAAGAATTAATCATTATAGGGATAAATTATTATAAGTCAACTACAAACCATAAGTTCATGTAATAAAATGTGGCTCCATTATAGGTATAAAAACCAATTTATATGTCAAGGTTAACTACCTAGACTGTAAAATAATAATGTTTCATGCCTAAAAAAATATTCACATAGTGTATAAAGAACATTTACTTGTTTCCCATAATTACCCCATTAGATATTAAAATTTACCCGATACATTAGATGGCTATAAGGGGCTCACAGATTCTCAGTTTGTAACAAAAAATCTTGTACTTGGTTTATAGTGGAACATCACATCCTTGATTTGTAATGGAACCAACCATCCTTGTTTTTAATGAAAAATATCCTCATGAAATGAAAAAATTATATAAATTTTCTACAATATCATAAAACATTCATCATGTTGTCATTTCATAAATCATGAAAAGAAAACAGGGTTTGTAAACAAAGCATTACCCTTGAAATTAAAGGGGATTCATATTAACATATCCATATAATAATAGGCCATTAAAATAAAGAATAATTATGGTATCATTGGATCATATCCCAATTAAATCATAATTAGCATCAATGTGTGTTATCATGGAAGAAAATTCTTTTTAAAAATCAATGAAACATTTCATAACTAAAATTCCTTTTCTACATTGAAAATTTCATCCTAAAAATAAAAAAATTTATAAAATTTATGGAAGAAATTTATTTTAAAATAACCATAGAAATATATAAAGGTAGCAACAAATGATTTTTCAGTCATGGTGATGGTAAATTCAGTTCATCTCATAAAAGGTAAAATAAAACATTCCTTTCACATTCTTTGTAAAAAGGAAAAATAAACCTTGTTTAGAAAATAAAGAGAATATCCCTTTTAAAACAATTTTTAGTAATAAAATCTTGGATAAAAATTTCTTTAGTCAATAATATGATAATATGTAAAAAAATTATATAAAATAATTTTAGAATACATATATTTGGAAGAAAATCAATTTTTGGCCGAATATAAAAACATAACGTTTTTTCCATAACAAAAAATTATGATCCCTTGAGTTCAAAAGATAAGGAAAATTAAAGGAAAACATTTATTATCAAGAAAATACCATATTATAATAATATTAAATTGATTTATCAGATAATGATAATATAATTTCCTCAATGGAAATTCAATCATAAAAAATCCCAATTAAAATATTATTGAAATGTAAATCCCTAACCTCAAGTATTATGTTTATTCTAAAATGCTCTAGAATAATTTATAATAGATTTAAATTTATTATAATTTTATAAAAAAGGCATAGAAATCAATATAATATCATATATTATCCCGTTATAACTTTCCACACCGATTTATTATAAAATCTATTTTAAAATCATCATTCCTAGGTGTTAACTCTTTCATTTTTAAAGAGAAATTTGGTTTGTTAGTTCTTATAATTGTTCTTTGATAATCATTACATAAAATATATAATGTTTATAATGATATAAGTATCATATATATTAATTATATATATAAATATATATTCTTTCGTCAAAGGTAGAGATAGAAAAATTAGTTACACTATTCATAAAGATTGTTGGTCGACCTTACACATGATTTTGTTTTCACTTTTTAAAAGATGGAATAAAGTAAAGGTAAATACAAATTACACTAAAAATAATAATTAATATATCATATAAATAATATATAGTCATAAAATATATCCTTATTACTATTCATTTAAATATAAAATGAGAAATGAATCACATCGTTTTGTGGAAGGGGTAGTTCACATGTACTTTTGAGCGATGTTATCATTTTCCAACTGATTGGAAGGAAAGGATAAAATATGAAACAATCATTAAGAAGGTATAATTATTTCAAAAACATGATATATTAAAAAATCTATCATAATATTCATCAATAAAATCTGGTGATGAAAATGACTTCTATCACTACGTGGAGGCGATAAGTCAAACGTAATCATGAGTGGTATTTTAACATCAAATTTGATGGGAAATAGGCTAGATAATGGATGTTTAATGTAACTTCCTGAGTCTGGTGCCCCTCCACTGGTGCCCCATACCCGGTTCACCACATGACCTCTAGCGTGTTTCCCCGAACTCCAGAGGCTGCCGACTAGCAGCGAGGGCCTTGGTGAGTCGGTGTGGAAACTATGCCCTCATTCGGTAAGGTATAAAAGGTAAGAAACAACAATAAATAGCGGAAGAAGTAAATAGCATGCATAACAATAGAAACCAAACAGCAGAAGCAATGCAGATATATAACAATGATGACAATAATGCAGCAGGTACAAGTATCTATGGAAAACATAAAACACAACAACGTGCTGGAATACAACTGAAACCAAAGTGCAAAAGAAAAACAATGAAATCTTCTCAGCATCACGAGCCACGGCTTGGTCCCATGCTCCCCAGCTCCTGGTGCAGTCAAGATCCTGAAGTAGAAAGGTTCTTGCCCTTGTCTATACCTGCAGCAACATAGTCTTCTTGGGCCCAAAATCATGGCCCAAATAGAGTGTGAGATACAATCCTAGTAGGAAATCACCCAAAGATTTATGCCTAACAGTCAATGAATACATGGTAGCAATAAAACAAGAAGCAGTAAATGGAAAAGCAAAAACAACTACAATCCACAGTTCTAAAAAGTATAGAAGTCAACAACAAGAAGAAAATAGGAAACCCTCTGGGTAGCTCTCACTGTTTATCCCTTATGGTTCAACCTCTAAGTACAAGAAACCATATGGGTGGCACACACAATCTCACCCCTCTGGTACAGTTACAAAATTTTGAAGACTCTCTGGGTAAGAACTCACCGTCAATTCCCCCTATAGTCTCGTATCATGCTAAAGGATCTATGGGGAAGCACTCAAAATCAATTCCCCCTATAGCCCGCGTCGTAATTAAAATACTCTCTGGAGAAGCCCTTCCGTCTATTCTCCACTTGGTCTCAAATCGTGATTTAAAAGACACTCTAGAGAAGCCCTTCTGTCAATTCTTCCTTTGGTTTGCTACTCTAGGTTCTCACTGTCATGAGTAACTAAACATGATCAGTGCGTGTGTATCGTCCAAGTAAACCTCAAGAACTACTTGGCTATCAACTAAGGCACAATAGTAAAATAAAACAACAATTACACTATCCTACGACTAGTCATGACAACTGTAAAATGCCAAACAGGCAGAACAATCATGGAAACGCAATCTAAGCAAAAACAAATTACTCTAATCACAAGCAATAACCTCTACTAAAGAAATCAAGAAAAGCAGGAAAGAATCAAGGGAAAAACAGGAAACCCGCAATACCCGGTTCAAGGGTATTGGTAGATTTTTCAAAAAATACTCAAAGAATTTCTATAGAAAGGCACAAACCACCTACCTCGATCCTAGGAGATCGATATACGTGAACCTCGATGACAGATTCCCCTTAGAATGACATATATCTGAGAAAACATACAAACTATTCATCCCACTATAACTTCAAAACAAGGAGGAATCATGAAACAAGGATCAATTAGAAGGAAGAACTCACCGTTGCCATTCCAACGCAATCGACCATGCTCGAACCGGAGAACGGACGGCGAAGCAAGACTCCGTCGAAGATCCGGCTGTACGGATGCTCACGGATGGTCGAAAACTGGAGAAGAAGATATATTTGGGGGTTAGGCACGACCCCAGTCTGTTTAATGAAAAGAAAGAAAGTACACGGTGTGTACTTTTAGAGTACACTGTGTGTAGTTTTAGAGTACACGGCATGTACTTAGAATTTTCCGTACTACAAAATAACCGGCCTCCACCTCAGCCTTACACACGATGTGTGTGGCCCGGACACGGACAACACACGGCTTCGAGCCGACACAGAGTACACAGCATGTACTTAAAAAGTAAACGGTGTGTACTTTGAAAATTTCTAGAAAGAACATTTTTCTTAAAAACTCCAGAAAACGGAAAAACATAACTGAACGAAGGTCCGAGTTCTTACAAACTTCACCCCTTAATGAAATTCGTCTCCGAATTTCCCTAACCAGGTGGAGAAGAAGGATCCCCGAACAGCTCCAACCACTCCGATCATACATCGGCCTCCCTCCCCCTGGTCTCTTCCTGTACTCGCCCGTGCTACCATAGCACTCGTACTAGAGGAAAAGACCTCCCACAGAGAACCTTTGTACTACGATCAAAAATCCGGATAGGATGCTCCTCGAACGATGCATCTGCTTCAATCTCGATATCCTCAGGCTGAAAGAGATGATATGGGTCTGAAAAGTAACATCGGAGCTGAGAGACGTGGAAGACATCGTGCATGGCCTGATACCTCTGAGGTAGCTTCAACCGACAGGCAACTGGCCCCACTCTCTCCAAAACCTCAAACGGCCTGACATACCGTGGAAAAAGCTTACCCTGTCTCTGAATCCTCTTGTGTCCCAACTTAGGTGTGACACGTAGGAAAACCCGATCACTGACCTCGAACTCCAGAGGTCGTCTCCACTGATCTGCATAGGACTTCTCCCAAGACCGCGTTGTATCCATCCTCTTCCGAATCAGCTCTATCTCCTCTGAAGTCTCCTGAACAAGACAAGGTCCTAGCAAAGCTGCCTCTCAGGCCTCCAGCAAGGATAAGGGTGATCAGCATGGCCTACCATAAAAATCCTCGTATGGTGCCATCTGGATCGTCGCCTAGGAACTGTTGTTGTAGGAGAACTCCACCAGAGGAATATGCTTCTCCCAAGAACTGCCAAAGTCAAGGATGAAAGCTCGGAGCATATCCTCAAGAACCTGGATCGTGTACTCGGACTGGCCATCAGTCTGGGGATGGTATGATGTACTCAAAATTACCTGTATACCTAAGGCCTTCTAAAGTCCCTACCAGAACCGAGAGGTAATGCACTCATCTCTATCTTAAACAATAGAGCACGAAACTCCATGCAGATGCACAATATCCCTGATGGAAAGTCATCCCGGATCATCTACACTAATGGTCTCCTTGATCGGCAAGAAGTGAGCATCCTTCGTAAGCTTGTCGACAAAAACCCAAATAGCATCGTTCCCTCGAGATGATCTCAACAACCCAGTCACGATGTCCATCGAAACATTGTTCCACTTCCACTCCGGAATGAGTAATTGATATAAGAGACTTTCTAGTCGCTGATGCTCTCCTTTCACCTACTGACAAGTAGAACATCTCATGAAAAAACCCGCAACATCCTTCTTCATACCTGGCCACCAGTATTAGAGATGAAGATCCCGATACTTCTTGGTGACGCCAGGATGAACTTCCCAAACTGAGGAATGGAAATCCCCCATCAGCTCCTCGCGTAAGTATGCTGGCAACCATACACATCCTTGGAAAAGAAAGATAGCATCCTCGCCCACTGCCCATCCAGGAAGAGGGTCCTCTCCTGACACACACTCCCGTGGGACTAAGCCTTCCGAGTCTGATAGTTGCCTCATCCATACTCGATCAAGTAGCGTGGAGGAAATTATAGCATCCCGCCTTTTTATCACATAAACATTCATTACATTTTACAAAACCAAGGATCTTTAAGGTTTAGTGTCTTGGAAACCAGGAACATAAATCATGAAAAGAACAAAAACACTCTTCTTAAACACTTGAAAGGCTTCTCCTTATGTTCATCCTAGGTTTATTACTGCATCTCATAACCTGGTGACATACATCAAAAGAAAGGATGAGCATAAGGCCCAGCAAGGGAAACAAGTGAAACATTTTATATATGAACTTGAGATACATCAATAAAGTCATGAAAAGAACTTTAAGGCATGAAAATGAAATCATGAGGCATATCATAATAAAAATAATACTTTTTCATAACTTGAAGATGTGCTGCAACATTTAATATTGACAATCGTTTCGTTTCACCAAGGTCCATCCCCAAGGTGTCGTTAAAAATTACCAAGGTTATTCACCAAGGCGTCGTTAAAATGGTCATCTCTAGAGATTAAGTCTTTACCCAATGCATTGGAGCGCTATCAGGGCGCACCCTTAAATTTTCCTTTATTATCATGTGAGCCACATATATTATCATCAAACATTTCATAAATAACCCATATAGCATAAAATAAATGGGTTTCATTTCATAATCATAACGTTTTAAAAACTGCTTTAAAGACATGATCTTTACGTCACTTTAAAACCCACAGAAAAGGAAGGTTGGTCTCATGTATGTAAATACCAGAATTTAAAATACACATTTTGGTATATATGTGAATACCCCTTTAGAAGAAAGAGCTTTGAGTATTAACATAATAATATAAAAGAACATTAGAAAAAGAGAGAGACATTTTGAGATGGAAATTCTGCAGCATAACGGCTATGTTACGACGTTTAGAAGACATTAAAAAGAGAGGGAAAATGGGTCAAACATTCATAAATGACCCATAAAACTGTAGATGGACAGAATAAGAATGATACATGATCATGGTAATGAAATTTCAAGGACATACCATTTGAAATGAAAAACATGGAAGGAAGACAAAAATTAGATTTCTCTTATGAAAGTTCGGTAGCCTAACGGCGTTACTTAAACTTCAACAAAAATGATTTGAAAAGATCAAATAGGATCTATCATCATTTGAACATAAGAGTTCAGTATGATAGATATAGAGATAATTCCCCAACATAATTAAAAAGGAACTTGAAAGACATGACATGAAAGTAGAACTTTTAAAAGAATGAGAAGGGTGAAAGAATCCCCTAAAAAAAATTCGGCAGCCTAACGGCGCCACTTAAAACATCAAAATACTGAATTGAAGAGATCAAATGGGGTATCCCATCATATGAACATAATATTACAGTATAATAGATATATAGATCATACCCCAACAAAACAAAAAGGAACTTGATATAATTGACGTGAAAGTAGAACTTCAAAACGAGAAGGGTGAAGAACCACTTAAAAATTCGGCAGCCTAACGACGCCACTTAAACATCAATGTACTGAATTGAAGAGATCAAATGGGGTCTCTCATCATATGATCATAAAAGATCAGTATTATAAATTTAGAGATCATACCCCAACATAATAAAAGGAACTTGAAATCCTTTACATGAAAATAGATCTTGAAAAATGAGAAGGGAGAAAGAATCTGTTACAAAAATTTCGGCAGCCTAACGGCGCCACGTAAAACATCATAAAACGAAATAATGAGACTAAAAAGGGGACTCTCATTACATGAACATGAAAAGGGAATTAAGAGTAGTATAAAAGAATATCCTCTAACATAAGAACATGGAGCATAAAAGAAATGACATAAAAGAGATAACTTGAAAAGAAAGAGAAAGATCGGATCCCTTACCTTAAAATGTAACTCTTAAACCTCAAAGGTTGGGACCTTGAGGGCTTGGGGGAACCTTGGGAGGGCTCCTTGGGAGGTAATGACACCATAAATTCGTTGGGAATGAGTGGGGAGTCGAATGGATGAGAGGAGGGCTTGGTATTTATAGGGAAAGTGAGGGGACAAGGCATTAATGGCCAAAGGACACCTCACATGTGCTTTTCTCAAACCCATGTGCTCTCCCTTGGCATTTATCATGGAGTTAGGCCACATGGGGCCCCCAAAACAATAATTAATCACCCTTGTCCGGCCAACCCTTAAAATAACTCATGACATCATCATGAAACAACTATGATGTCATTAAACATACCGAAACCCTAAAACTGCATTTTTACTATTCACTAAAAATTCAACTTTCTCAGAAAGATCCCAAAATTTCACCATAATCAAATATCAACGCTCTGATTACAAATATGACCTCCATTTTATAAAAATAATTTTCTAAATATTTTTAATTTAATTTTTAAATAAAAACACTATTCACCGTAAATTCGTTTTTTTCAGAAAAAACCCCAAAAATTACTATAGCATAATATCAGTGCTCTGAGTTCAAAAATGAAATCTGTTTTATAAAAATAATTTTCTAATTAATTTTAATTAAATTTTTAATTAAAAAACACTATTCACCCGAAAAAACTAATACTTGAATAATAATTTATGAAACCATTATTTAACCATTTTATTGAATCACATTACTTAATCAAGGTGCCTAGATTATTTTAAAACTTTCTTTAAGTTAGATTACTAATCCATTTGGTCATATTACTAATCCTAATCATAAAATCACTATTCATAATTTACTATTCATCAAAAATCAAGTTGATCTTATTAGACTCCAAATTTCGTACTGAACATAATTGTAGAAGACCATTTTTTGAAAATCATTACACGTTTTTAATTATTTAAGGTTTATACAACCATTTTTAAAATATCATTTTTCTAAAATTCATCAAAAATATGCATACTATATTTATCCGGTCATTTCAAAATTAATAAACTTCATCATAAGAAGAAATCCCAATTGTTATTTAAAACAAGGATTACACAAGGCAGTTACGGTCTCGTTATATAGCCCCTTATAATACCAGCATAGGACCTAAGAGTAAGGTGTGCTAGGGTGATATAATCTTGGGGCAGCTCGGTCAACATTGCCCGAGTAGTAATTTCTATCAGTTTGAACTTCTCGCGAAGGCGATTCCGTTCTAGCTTCACATGATGAAGTTCGGCTTGGATTTGATCCAGAGCAAAGCCCAATGGTGCTACCTCCTTCCCAAGCTCTGTTAGATGGGCTTCGATCGGTCCAAGACTACTAGGTGAGGCCATCGAATCTTCTTTCTATAATAATTAACCAAGATTACTTGTATTTAGAGACAATAATCAAAACATTTTGTTCACAGTGGTCATATTGACCGATGGTCATATAAAAATCAAAACCCAATGGTCTCATTTTAATTATAATCATGTTTATCAAATAAAACATTTTTGTTGAGTATAAAAATAAAATAAAATAACACATGAAATTAGGAAAGAAGATTTATTCAAAATTTCGGGCCATTACAATCTTCCCCCCTTAAGAAATTGCGTCCTCGCAATTTTTTAAAATTGGGTTTTGAAATTTCATTGAAAGTCCCACATCGGAAAAAGATTCAGTAACACTATTACTTTAAAAGAAATAAAGGGAGTACAAAGGCCACTCGAGTTTACTCATACTAGGATTCCATGTAGGAAACATGGACATGTAGGAGAAAACAAAGGGTCACGTTCTGAGGGAGAGTGATAGAGAACATGATTAGGAGAAAGTTAACCATAAGAAAATCCCAAACCTATGATGTGTCTAAGAGGTCTTTGATTAACTTGTTGGAAACGTAAACCAACAACGTTTTTGTTTTACGTTCCTTTTAATAACTTTGAGGAATTCATTTACAACATAGAACAAAAAGATAAGGAAATATATCTACCTTCATGTAGAGTTTCATACTTTAATAAGTTTCTACCAAAACTAATCTTTTCTCCAAACTATGAGCATTCAAAACTACTTGGTCTCATCAAAACACAAGAATCATCTTCTAGAGAATCTCATAATCCACAAAAGATCAACTATCTATTTCTTCTATCTTTAAAAATTATCCCAAAAACCGAAAGGGTAGGGTAAAACAACTCTTCAAAAAGAAAGAATCCCATTGGAATGGAAACTACTTTTAAATCTTCAAAGTTCCATGGTACTACCCAAAGTTCATCATAGTCCATTCCATAAGTAACGGCCTTAAAATTCCTCAAAATAAACCAAACTAAGATTGAATCCCAAATACAAGAAAGATTTGATAACATAGTCTTCCAAAATAAACATCATTGTTCATCTCCAAACAAAATCAACCACTCCTAACATCTTATAACAAAAGTATCTAATCTAAACATATTTAACCCAAGATAGGTTAATAATTCCCAAAAGTAACCTAAATTACTATAAATCCACCTTAAATTCATCGATTCTTCAAATATAAATCAACCTTACTCCAAAATGAAAATACCGTTTTAATCTATTTACCTCGATCATATAGGGTCCCCAAAATAGTGAATGTATTCCAAAATAAAAAACATATTTTAATCCCCTAATCATCTCTATCATATTAATACGGCAATCGTATAATTTCATATCACATTGGTTGTTGAGACATGTTCTTCCATTTCCCTCCATTAACTAAGAAAAGAAACTATAATAAGGGGCTTAAATACTTAGCCAATAATCATGAAAAGAAACTTAAAAAATATAAGGATAACTTGTAGTTGAAAAGTATACCCTAACTTGTGATCCCCTAGGTTCCCATATAGGTTATCCATTATCATATATTCTTATGTGAATCTTCATTTTATTTTATCTTTGTTCCTTTAACAATGGTTCATACTAAGCTTATGAATTTACCAAAGCATATCCCCCGGGAGTGTCGTAACCAAGAGTGCAGCAAGGCCCGTTGTCGTGTACCAGTTCCCGTTCGAGTCTAGCTCAAAGCGGTGTTTTCGGGTTTTACCCCTATGTACATCTGTGCCAGAGCCACCTCTACCTGCTCGTATCCAGACAGGGATGTATTTTCTTGGCAACCCCTTACTCAATACTCACCAAAATACCAGGAATATTTCCTATATTTTAAATTTTCTATAGGCATCTTCCTAAAGTTTTCATATCCTAATTTCCACAAATAACTAAACCATCCTTTGATACCAACTATAGAATCCCGCCTTTTTATCACATAAACATTCATTACACTGTACAAAACCGAGGATCTTTAAGGTTTACTGTCCTGGAAACCAGGAACATAAATCATGAAAAGAACAAAAACACTCTTCTTAAACACTTGAAAGGCTTCTACTTATGTTCATCCTAGGTTTATTACTGCATCTCATAACCTGGGGACATACATCAAAAGAAAGGATGAGCAGAAGGCCCAGCAAGGGAAACAAGTGAAACATTTTACATATGAACTTGAGATACATCAATAAAGTCATGAAAAGAACTTTAAGGCATGAAAATGAAATCATGAGGCATATCATAATAAAAATAAAACTTTTTCATAACTTGAAGATGTGGCTGCAACATTTAATATTGACAATCGTTTCGTTTCACCAAGGTCCATCCCCAAGGTGTCGTTAAAAATTACCAAGGTTATTCACCAAGGCGTCGTTAAAATGGTCATCTCTAGAGATTAAGTCTTTACCCAATGCATTGGAGCGCTATCAGGGCGCACCCTTAAATTTTCCTTTATTATCATGTGAGACACATATATTATCATCAAACATTTCATAAATAACCCATATAGCATAAAATAAATGGGTTTCATTTCATAATCATAACGTTTTAAAAACTGCTTTAAAGACATGATCTTTACGTCACTTTAAAACCCATAGAAAAGGAAGGTGGGTCTCATGTATGTAAATCCCAGAATTTAAAATAGACATTTTGGTATATATGTGAATACCCCTTTAGAAGAAAGAGCTTTGAGTATTCACTTAATAATATAAAATAACATTAGAAAAAGAGAGAGACATTTTGAGACGGAAATTCTGCAGCATAACGGCTATGTTACGACGTTTAGAAGACATTAAAAAGAGAGGGAAAATGGGTCAAACATTCATAAATGACCCATAAAACTGTAGATGGACAGAATAAGAATGATACATGATCATGGTAATGAAATTTCAAGGACATACCATTTGAAATGAAAAACATGGAAGGAAGACAAAAATTAGATTTCTCTTATAAAAGTTCGGTAGCCTAACGGCGTTACTTAAACTTCAACAAAAATGATTTGAAAAGATCAAATAGGATCTCTAATCATGTGAACATAAGAGTTCATTATGATAGATATAGAGATAATGACCCAACATAATTAAAAAGGAACTTGAAAGACATGACATGAAAGTAGAACTTTGAAAAGAATGAGAAGGGTGAAAGAATCCCCTAAAAAAAATTCGGCAGCCTAACGGCGCCACTTAAAACATCAAAATACTGAATTGAAGAGATAAAATGGGGTCTCCCATCATATGAACATAAGTGTACAGTATAATAGATATATAGATCATACCCCAACAAAACAAAAAGGAACTTGATAGAATTGACATGAAAGTAGAACTTCAAAACGAGAAGGGTGAAGAACCACTTAAAAATTCGGCAGCCTAACGACGCCACTTAAACATCAATGTACTGAATTGAAGAGATCAAATGGGGTCTCTCATCATATGATCATAAAAGATCAGTATGATAAATTTAGATATCATACCCCAACATAATACAAAGGAACTTGAAATACTTTACATGAAAATAGATCTTAAAAAATGAGAAGGGAGAAAGAATCTGTTACAAAAATTTCGGCAGCCTAACGGCGCCACGTAAAACATCATAAAACGAAATAATGAGAGTAAAAAGGGGACTATCATTATATGAACATGAAAATGGCAGTAAGAGGAGTATAAAAGAACATCCTCTAACATAAGAACATGGAGCATAAAAGAAATGACATAAAAGAGATCACTTGAAAAGAAAGAGAAAGATCGGATCCCTTACCTTAAAATGTAACTCTTAAACCTCAAAGGTTGGGACCTTGAGGGCTTGGGGGCACCTTGGGAGGGCTCCTTGGGAGGTAATGAGACCATAAATTCGTTGGTAATGAGTGGGGAGTCCAATGGATGAGAGGAGGGCTTGGTATTTATAGGGAAAGTGAGGGGACAAGGCATTAATGGCCAAAGGACACCTCACATGTGCTTTTCTCAAACCCATGTGCTCTCCCTTGGCATTTATCATGGAGTTAGGCCACATGGGGCCCCCAAAACAATAATTCATCACCCTTGGCCGGCCAACCCTTAAAATAACTCATGACATCATCATGAAACAACTATGATGTCATTAAACATACCGAAACCCTAAAACTGCATTTTTACTATTCACTAAAAATTCAACTTTCTCAGAAAGATCCCAAAATTTCACCATAATCAAATATCAACGCTCTGATTACAAATATGACCTCCATTTTATAAAAATAATTTTCTAAATATTTTTAATTTAATTTTTAAATAAAAACACTATTCACCGTAAATTCGTTTTTTTCAGAAAAAACCCCAAAAATTACTATAGCATAATATCAGTGCTCTGAGTTCAAAAATGAAATCTGTTTTATAAAAATAATTTTCTAATTAATTTTAATTAAATTTTTAATTAAAAAACACTATTCACCCGAAAAAACTAATACTTGAATAATAATTTATGAAACCATTATTTAACCATTTTATTGAATCACATTACTTAATCAAGGTGCCTAGATTATTTTAAAACTTTCTTTAAGTTAGATTACTAATCCATTTGGTCATATTACTAATCCTAATCATAAAATCACTATTCATAATTTACTATTCATCAAAAATCAAGTTGATCTTATTAGACTCCAAATTTCGTACTGAACATAATTGTAGAAGACCATTTTTTGAAAATCATTACACGTTTTTAATTATTTAAGGTTTATACAACCATTTTTAAAATATCATTTTTCTAAAATTCATCAAAAATATGCATACTATATTTATCCGGTCATTTCAAAATTAATAAACTTCATCATAAGAAGAAATCCCAATTGTTATTTAAAACAAGGATTACACAAGGCAGTTACGGTCTCGTTACATAGCCCCTTATAATACCAGCATAGGACCTAAGAGTAAGGTGTGCTAGGGTGATATAATCTTGGGGCGGCTCGGTCAACATTGCCCGAGTAGTAATTTCTATCAGTTTGAACTTCTCGCGAAGGCGATTCTGCTCTATCTTCACATGATGAAGTTCGTCTTGGATTTGATCCAGAGCAAAGCCCAATGGTGCTACCTCCTTCCCAAGCTCTATTAGATGGGCTTCGATCGGTCCAAGACTACTAGGTGAGGACATCGAATCTTCTTTCTATAATAATTAACCAAGATTACTTGTATTTAGAGACAATAATCAAAACATTTTGTTCATAGTGGTCATATTGACCGATGGTCATATAACAATCAAAACCCAATGGTCTCATTTTAATTATAATTATGTTTATCAAATAAAACATTTTTGTTGAGTATAAAAATAAAATAAAATAACACATGAAATTATGAAACAAGATTTATTCAAAATTTCGGGCCGTTACAGTAATAGTTACTGAAGATAGAAAAGTCAATCCCCGTCTATCGTGCACCTCTAGATTCATCTTAGATAACAGAGCCATCAGTTGACACTCACTACTAGCCTCCTGAACTGCCTGAATCTGAGTTCTCTGGCTCAACGCATCTACCACGGCGTTGCCCTTTCCCGACATATAGGAAATCTCGAACTCAAAAGACTGTAGATACTCAACCCACCTACACTGCCTCAGATTCAAATCACGCTGAGTGAAGATATACCTGAGATTCTTGTGGCCAGTGAAGACCAAATAGTGCTCTCCTAGAAGATAGTGTCTCCAACAGCGCAGAGCATGAACAACAGCTGCCAACTCCAGATCGTGCGTAGGGTAGTTCCCCTCATGTGGCCTCAGCTGCTGAGACCCATATGCAACGACTCCATCATCCTGCATAAGCACAGCTCGCAGCCCGATACCTGAAGCATCACAGTAAACAATGTATCTCTTTCCTGACTCTAGAAAGACTAGTATCGGTGCTGAAGTTAACCTCCCTTTCAGATCCTGAAGGGCTGACTCACAATAATCTGACCATAAGAACATGGCCCCCTTCTTGGTCAGACCTATCAAAGTTGCTGCTAAACGGGAAACATCTCGAATGAAGTGTCTGTAGTATCCAGCCAGCCCTAGGATGCACCGTACCTCAAAAATGTTCTTCGGATGCTCCTAGGAAACTATAGCTCTCACTTTCTCTGGGTCCACAGATACTCCTGTCTCTGAGATGACGTGACCCAAAAAGTGAATCTGATCCATCCAGAAGTGGCACTTCGAGAGTTTAGCATAAATTAGATGCTCTCTCCGTGTCTCAGAACGATCTCAAGATGGGTGGAATGGTCGTGTCGAGTGTGATAGTAAACCAAGATATCGTCCATGAATACCACGATGAAGGAGTCCAAGAAAGGATGGAACACTAGGTTCATCAGCACCATGAAAAATGCAGGTGCGTTCGTGAGACCGAACGACATGACTGTATACTCTTAAAGACCGTACCTACTACTGAAGGCTTTCAAAGGTATATCTGATGGTATAACGCGCAAAGGATGATAACCAGACCTCAAGTTGATCTTCGAGAACACCCAGGCTCCTCTAAGTTGATCGAAAAGGTCATCAATCCGCGGCAAAGGATATTGGTTCTTGACTGTCAACTGGTTCAGCTTCCAATAATCCACACAAAGCAGAAGGGTACCATCTTCCTTCTTCACAAACAGAACAGGTGAACCACAAAGAGAAGTACTGGGTCGGATGAAACCCTTAGCCTGTAGCTCCCCCAACTGCTTCTTGAGCACCTGCAACTCAGTTGTGGCCATCCTATAGAGAGGAATGGACACCGGTGCCGCTCCTGGCACGAGCTCAATAGAAAATTCCAAATCATGCTCCAGAGGCAAACCTGAAAACTCCTCTGGAATGACATCCATGAAGCGGTCCACCACTGGAGGAAATTACAACTGTGGAGTCCCCTGGTCATCCATATAAAGACTATAAATCTGGGCTGTCACCCCTCCTAGCCCAAGATGCTCGAGTCTCGACCGACTCGCCCAAACGTCCCATTCACCTCTATGAAGGAATGATTCACCTTCTGGTGAGATGAAACTGACTCTGCGGTGAAAGCAGTCGACGACTGCCCAGAAGGGAATCAACCAGTCCATGCCAAGGATGACATCATAGCATGTCATCTCTAGGACATAGAGATCCCATAAGAAGAGATACTCTGCAACCTCGAGTGGGCACTCTCTACACTAACGTACACAAGATGTCCCCATTCCCAAAGGTGTGTATAGTGTCAATGAGTCGGCAGAAGAAAAGATGCAGAGTCCAAGGCTCCCCAAAAGGAAAACAGAGATAAAACTATGCGTAACACCAGTATCGAAAAGGGCTGATGATAAAACTGAGGCTACTACAATAGTACCACGAACATTATAAGGTCTAGGATCCTGCTCATGATTAGTCTGCTCCACGGCGAAAGACTGGCCTGCACCACGGCCCTGCACCCCTGACTGACCACTCTGAGCTGAACCTCCCTGCTGGTGCTGAGGGACTGGTGGCTGACCGCCATTGCCTTGACCTCCACCTCAGCCCGAACGGCCGGAAGAACTCTAATTCCCTGACTGGTGAGAGACTGGTGGGGCTTCTCCTGAACGAGGAGTAATAGAAGATCCATGGTCACCTACTACTTGTGGGAAAACCTGGCAGAAATGATGAAGGTGACCAAACATGCCGCACGATCAGCACACCACGGCGTCTCTCTGGCACTTCGGCCTCGTGTGCCCTGTCCGGACACACTTGTATCATGTCACCTGGCAGCCTGATGATGCGTCTCGTTTCCTCGAATCACCACGCGTAGGCTCCATATGGTGCTTCTTGCATTCATCTGACGGAAATCTGGCTCTGGAAGCAGAACTTCCCTGACTCGCAGCTCTAGAGTCTCTCAGACTGTGCTCTGCAATCAGTGCCTGGTTGACAATGGAAGTAATGGAAGTCAGCTGTAAGATGTTCACCTATGAGAAAATCTCCCTCCAGAGTCCATCCTCAATCTTCCTCACCAAGAACACCCCACTCCCATCCCGAAGGGGTGCAAAACACTGCAACTCACTGAAATGAGAGGAACAATCAATGACAGATAGATTACCCTGCTCTATGCTCATGAACTCCTGGGCTCGATTGGCCCTCATGGCCTCTAGGGTATTCGTAAAACACGCGCTGGAAATCCTCCCAAGTCATAGCCTACTGCTGACCTGCCTGTGAGATCACGTCCCACCACCTCTTGGTGGAGTCTCGGAGCATGTAGGTGGAGAGCTTTACCCGCCTCTCCAGAGGCATCTCTAGATACTCGAATATAGTCAGCATGGTTTCCATCCATGAATCTGTAGCCTGAGGTCCTCCCTCCCCCGAGAACGTGGGAGGATGCTGCTGCTGAAAGACCCGCGTCATGTTTTCCATAGATGATGCAGGAGGCGGTGCTCCATGGAAGGTCTGCATCATCCTCATGAAACCTTCCCTGAACTGCGCATCAACGCTTGTGACTGGTACAACAACCGGTTCCAAGGCTGGCTCGGCTGGGGGATCGACAGGAAGTCCCTGATCAGCCCTGTATGGCGTCCGATCACTGCCTGACGACAGACGTACGACCGGAGGATGTCTCAGAGGCATAGATCTGAATGATCAAAAGCACACCTTGGATCAGGAAAACAAGGACAAGGAACACACGAGTAAAAAATGGGAACAGGGGAAGAAAAACACACAAGATTGAAAAACACGACTCCACGACATGTATAAAACTACAAGGCATGTCGACTTAAACCACTAACATGGGCGTGTACTTCTTCCCTACAAGTCATGTACATTTCAAACTACATGGCGTGTTGACCCCCACACACGGCGTGTACTAGAAATATTCCCCTGCCCAAGTCTCCTTATACGGCTAAACCACATGGTCCGACTCAACCCGAGACTACACGGCGTGTTCGAATAAAACA
This sequence comes from Viscum album, assembly GCA_963277665.1. Lineage (NCBI taxonomy): Eukaryota > Viridiplantae > Streptophyta > Magnoliopsida > Santalales > Viscaceae > Viscum > Viscum album. The sequence goes on from OY728134.1 coordinate 1,076,656,246, forward strand.
GGGCGTGCACTAGACGAGGCTTCGGTGGTCCGTGTTGCTGAATACACGGCCATATACACGGTTGTACCTTACATGGCATGCTCCAAACAAGCACGGCGTGCATAGGTGAAGGCGACGCAGTCCCGTGTTGTTCGTGACATGGCCGGGTACCTGATCAAGACTACACGGAGTGTTCCGAACAAACACAGTGTGTGGAAAAGAAGGTCACGCCGACCTGTGATGTTCGTGACATGGCCGGGAACCTGGACAGGACTACACGACGTGTTCCCTACAGACACAGCGTATTCTACCCGAGCTTCCCCAGCCCGTGTTGTTAGTGACACGGCCGGGTACATGGCTTCGAACTCACACGGTGTGTACCAATGGTACACGGCGTGTTCCCGAAGTTACTCCCACAACACCGTGTTCTGCTTACATGGTCAGTGACATGGCCTTAAAACTACACTACGTGTATCCAAAAAGTACACGCAGTGTATTCTTGGTTTTTCTGGGCAGTATCTCAGAAACTGCGCAGAATTCCAGAAATACTAAATCAAGGGAAAATGTGCCAACTTCTGATCCGTGAGTGCCTGTAATACCTCAAGAACCAAAATTCGACATTCATTTCAATCAAGGAACAAAGAAACAGTTTTCTAAGACAATAGTAGAGAATCTATCAAACAACTATCACAACAGAATGCATATTATACACAAAGTCTATCACAACAGCATGCAATCGCTAATGCACCCTAGATGGCATGGTAAGAATGCATGACATGTAATTTCTACAAGTGCCTATATGATGCATGAGATGGAATACCCTCATCTCATCGGGTTGCGATAGAAATAGAACCAAAATATAAAAACAATAACTGCACAAGTTATATGAATCACTCTAGGTGAAAGCATACAAGCCATAAAAGCTCAAAACCATAAAACTGCAATTAACGAGGTAGTATGGCTTTTCCCTATACACGGGTTAGCTACTCCCAAGCACAGCTTAATGCCAAGTACCGAATCCATCCTCTCCCTGGCTAAGGACTCCAAATAGTAAATAAAGAGAAAAGAACTCCTTTGATACCACTTTGTAACGTCCCGAGTCCGGAGCCTCTCCACTGGTGCCCCGTACACGGTTCTCCACATGACCTCAAGCGTGTTTCCCCGAATGCCAGAGGATGCCTCCTAGCAGCGAGGGACTTGGGGAGTCGGTGGGGAAACTATTCCCTCATTCAGTAAGGTATACAAGGTAAGAAACAACAATAAATAGTGAAAGCAGTAAACAACATGCATAACAACAGAAACCAAACAGTAGAAGCAATGCAGATATATAACAATGATGAACATAATTCAGCAGGTACAAGTATCTATGGAAAATAGCAAACACAACAACGTGCTAGAATACAACTGAAAACATGTGCAAAATAAAATCAAATAAATCTCCTCATCATCGCGAGCCACGGCTCGGTCCCATGCTCCCCACCTCCTGGTGCAGTCAAGATCCTGAAGTAGAAGGGCACTTTCCCTTGTCTATACCTGCAGCAAAATAGTCTGTATGGGCCCAAAAGCATGGCCCAAACATGGTGTGAGATACAATCCCAGTAGGAAATCACCCAAATATTTGTTCCTAATAGTCAATGAATACATGGCAGTAATAAGACCAGAAGCAGTAAACAGAAAAGTGCAAACAGCTAAAATCCATAGTTCTAACAAGTATAGCAGTCAAAAACAAGAAGAAAACAGGTATCCCTCTTGGTATCTCTCATAGTCTAGCCCATATGGCTCAACTTCTAAGTACAAGAAACCCTCTAGGAGGCACACATAGTCTCACCCCTCTAGTTCAGCTACGTAATTAAGAAAACTCTCCAGGGAAGCACTCACCGTGAATTCCCCCTATAGTCTCGTATCATGCTAAAGGATCTCTGGGGAATCACTCAACGTCAATTTCCCCTATAGCCTGCGTCGTAATTAATAGACTCTCTAGAGAAGCCCTTCCGTAAATTCTCCACTTGGTCTTTCATCGTGATTTTAAAGACACTCTGGAGAATCCCTTTCGTCAATTCTCCCTTTGGTCTGCTACTCTATGTTCTCACAGTCCTGATTAACTAAACATGCTCAGCGCGTGTGTATCATCCAAGTAAACCTCAAGAACTACTTTTCTATCAACTAAGGATAAACAGTAAAATAAAACAATAGTTCCACTATCCTACGACTAGGCAAGGCAACTAGAAAAATCCAAACAGGTAGAACAAGCATGGAAAAGCAATCTGAGCCTAAAGAAATTACTCTAATCACAAGAAATAACCTCTACTAAATCAATCAAGCAATGTAAGAAAAAAAAAGGGCAAAATAGGAAACACGAAATACCTCGTTCAAGGGTATTGGTGGAATTTGCACAAAATACTCAAAGACATTCTACAGAAAGGCACAAACCACCTACCTCGATCATAGGATATCGATATACGTGAACCTCAACGACAGATTCCCCTTAGAACGACGTAGATATGAGAAAATTCACAAAACTTTCATCCCACGATAACTTGAAAAAAAGGAGGAATCAAGAAACAAGGCTCAAGCAGAATGAAGAACTTACCGCTGCGATTACAATGCAGTCGACCATGCTCGAATCGGAGAACGGATGGCGAGGCAGGACTCTGTCGAAGATCCAGTCGTACAGACGCTCCCAGATGGTCGAAAACTAGAGAAGAAGATGTATTTTTGGGTTAGGCGCGACCCCGGTCCATTTATTGAAAAAAAGAATGTACACGGCATGTACTTTTACAGTACACAGCGTGTACTTCGAATTTTCCATACTCCGAAATAATCGACCTCCGCCTCAGCCTTACACACCATGTGTGTAGCCCAGACACGGCCATCACATGGATTCGAGATGGCACAAAGTACATGGAGTGTACACAGAAAGTACATGGCATGTACTTTGAAAATTTCCAGAAAAACCATTTTTCATAAAAATTCCAGAAAACCGAAAAACATACCTGAACGAAGGTCCGAGTTCTTACATTTAACAATCATTATAAAATTTAGTATATTTAATATAATTAAGTTCTTATTTTATGATAATTACCATATATTTTTAGTATGTAAAAGAAGATGTAAAAAAATAAAGTATTCATTTATGGACATTAAATATTCATTGAATGAACTCTTTTGGATATTCTTTTAAGAATCATATGTTTGGTATTTTGGGAAAAAAGAACCTATATAATGTTGATAATTAGTCTTATAACATAATTTTCATTTTATTGTGGATATAGAATTCTCAAGGTAGTGTAAATTAGAGAAATGTGAGTTTTCCATTAATAAGGGAGGTAGAGGACACACTTGGAATTACAAAAAAAAAGAAAAAAAAATAATTATTTCATTTGGAAGAAAAATTTTTCCAAATGTAAATATATTCATAAAAAATAGTCTATGGTCCAAATATTATCAGAAATGAAAATTTAGCCAATCTTTCATTTTTTTAAAAACTTATCATTTTTATTAACCCCTTTATTAACCATTTTTCACATTAATCAAAGTTACAACCATTTCAGTTTTAATAGGTTACAAAAGATACCTTAAATAAAAAGTGACTCCTAAATGGACCATGGTTTATATTTTAAACCATATTCCATTAAATTTTCTAAAAATAGTGTATTTATTAATTTTAAATCAATTAATAAATTATTTTTTCATAAAAAATATAATTATTGTCAATTATGGAACTATTTATTTAATCTAACCTTAAATAAACTAAGAAGAAAATGGAATTTTTTTATAATCCTTTAAACATCACTAATATATTATATTTATATATAAATTTCTTGTACATCTATAAATGACTACAATTATTTTAATTTTAATATTTTTAAACTAATTTGTCATATTTTTAATTAAGTGGATAAATATTGTGTCTGTGTTTTGTAAAAATTTAATCAAATTATTTCATCAATAAATTTTAGAAATTAATTTCCATGATAAAAAACCATTTAAAAATAATTTTGATATTTATAACTAAAAATTTCCTCTAGTTATCCCTATATAAAAAACTAGTAGTTAATAAAATAAATATAATTAAATGTTTAAATTTTCTTTAATAAAAATAATAAAAAGGTAAAAATCATAGTCAAATTGAAATATTTCATATATTTTAATTTTGGAGGATTATGAATTTAGGAGGATTATGAATTTCATATATTTGAATTTTTATATTTGATTTTTTATCCCTGTTCTATTATAAATTTCATATGTGACTTTTATTTAATTAATGATTTTGGTATATTTTTTTAGTAATTATCACATTGTTTTATCTTTAATTACTTGAATAGCACATTACTGAGGTTATAAATTTTACCACAAGTTCTATTCATGATGACAAAAAATAAAAGGGTTTTATTTAAAAAATTAAAAATTCTATATTCTGAATATTCAATACATTTTATGAAATTCATTTTTTATAAGCGGCATAAATTAATTTTAAAATAAGTGTATAAAACGCGATAAAAATAAGTTTTGTGAAAAATATAATTTATGCATAAAACTAGATAATTATTGTTATCTCTGGTCTAGAAAAAATATTATATGAATGTAAAAATAGTTTATTGAATAAATAATATATAAATTTAATATAAATTATTCTCAAAAAGTAATGTATTTAATTTATTAAGATAAAACACATTTGCGTGCATAAAAATAGTTTTAAATAAATAATCTGTTTTACTTAACAATTTTTATTATCCTACATTATAATAAATTGATGACTAATAAATTCATGTGTAAACAATAAATTTTTCATTATTTATTTACTGTTATTATTACCATCCAATCCAACTTCTAGGTGATATCTTCTACTTTTAATAATAATAATTTAATAGTATATCACGGATTCTTAAACACGATGTTGCATGGAGTGAATGCTATCAATGAAAAATATATTTATAGATAATTATATAATCTTGGGGTTTTACATGAATACATACTAACATGATTAATATAGTATAATGATGATACAAACAGTTTATTAAGATTATGGTACAACCATTTTCTATATCATTTCCATGAAATGGGAAATGAAAATATAACATGTGTATACAAGCGTCAACCCGCCTCCATGTAGTGATCTGATTCATTTTCCATCATCAAAATTCATTATTTGATATTATGATTTATTTTTATCTACATAATATATTTATGAATTAATTACTCTTAAATAATTATAATATATTATCTACCATCTTACCTTTCCATCCATTAGAAAATGACAATGTGTCTCTTGCATATGTATGGACTACCACCTCCATGAAGAGAAGTGATTTATTTTTTATTCGTGCTTTACATAGAAGGTAATAAGGATATATTTCTTGAATATATATGTTATTTATAATTATTTTATAAGGTTCAATTAGTATTTTACTTTCTTTCATTCCATCCATCGAAAAGTGGATAAATCACTTCTGTGTTCGTACAAAATATCATCTCTATTAAGTGATATTGTTAATTTTTATCACAACTTTATATGAATTATTATAATAGTATTTATGATGAAAAATATGATACTTATTTTATGATTTATATTTTTTATAATATTAAAAAATGATCAAGGTGTACGTATCGGGTCCATTATCCTAAAATAGGCATGGAAAACATACTAGTTTTCACATGAATGTTCAATTTCATTAAGAAATTATTAATAAAAAGATATGAGTAAATTAGAGACAAATGAAATATAGTATTATAGGTATGAATTGTTTCCTAAAATATATGTATAAAAAGTCTACATTTATTATACATGATACTTGAACATGTCTGAGGAAATATAATACATGATTTAATGGTTCTTCATCTCAATATTGTTTTGTTGAGACATGTTTGGTGTTATAAACCTATTTATATTTATGAGGTGTCTATAATGATCTATTTAAATGTTATATCATGGATACTTATAAATTCATGGTATTTAAAGTTACAATTCCAAGAAATTCAACATTGGGTTTATCATCTCAAATACTATTCTTTGGGACATATGTTATGTTATACCCCAATATTTTTTTATGAGTTGTATCTACTGTACCTTGGATATGATTTATCAATAATGTACATATGTTTATTTTGTTTAATGTTTGATTTGATGTTATTTATTTCATGGGGGTTATGATTCAAAAGTACACAATGTGGTATGAGATTTATGTTATAATCTCATTTCATTTAAATATTATATATGTTAAATTTAGATTGAGAAAACTTATATACATATTATCCTTTTATAATCATATATTTTATTATCCTTTGGTTATTTTGAAATATTTTATTTTGTAGTTCAATTTTACTATCTTTTGTACCTGAAATTATTTAGAAAATATTTATAATGATAATTTGACCTTATTTCACTAATATTGATGAGATTTTTCATCCATGTCTATACTATTCAAAAATATATAAAATTTCTTCTTATAAATAATATATTTTTAGAAGTTCATTTTTACTACCTTTAACTTTATTTATAATGTTTTGAAAAGTAATTTTTTAAGGAAATTGTTTTTCAGAATAATCCATTTTTGACAGTTATCAAAGGTGTCAAAATAAATGTTTTCTCTTAACATATACCACAATAATAGATTTTATAATATATGTAACTAATATTTTATGTGAAGATTAATTTCTACGTTACATTAGTTATTTTCATTGATAATTATTTTCTCAATATTATATAAGTTTTTAGATAAATTTTTTTCCAAATAAAATATATTTTATCATGTTTTCTAATATATTTTTTAATGATATTTTCATGGTATTGTTTACATATTTCAACATAATTTAATGATTTTAATGATCCAATGAGGATATAATATTTTGACAGAATCCAATATCTTTAACTAGATGGTTTATGATGATGATGATTTAAAGATGATTCTAGGAAACCGTTTTCATTCCCACGTTTCCATTAGTTGTGATAAAACATATTTGAAACTCATTTATTTTAAATGGGATATCATTGATTGAATGATGAAATATTTATCATTCTGATATCCTTTACAAGTAATAGGATGTGGTTATATGATCCATGTTTCATAATATTATGGAACACATATTTACTTTTTTTATTTTTTGATGGATGGCCCCACAATTATATAGCCCTCTAGAAAATTGTGTAATAGTGATACAGTTTAAAATCACATAAGAGAATATGGAGTTGATAAAATTCTAAGAGATTCTGGAGTTAACTAGATGTAAGTTACTATAAATAGAATGTTGTAAATTATTGGGTAAGAATTCCCATTATGTGTTTTTTTCCTTAATGATAGTCTTATGGGTGAACCTTCACCAAGGAGGTGCTTTTCAAAGCTTATCTGTATCCCAAAATTATATTTTTTAGGATGATGAAATGTTATCATGGATCATGATTGATTGTTGATGATTATTAACTTTTATGTATCTTATATTTTGTAATGATAAATATTTATTCCATGATATAGGATTAGTGGTATTTGATTGGTTGGGTATTATTATCATGTGTTATAATCATGTTATTATAACCCAATTCTTATTTATGATCACTTATGAACATTAATTAATATATACTATGTTTAACTTTACTAATCATCTAATCAAACCCCATTTTTATGTTTTAATTTTTCCCCACGTTGTGAGGATGGGTACTAAGTTTGATGAGTATATAAGGGTAGCTAATATAAAAAAATATGTTTGAGATGATGAAGTTTATATAAAAATAAGATGTTTTAGTATCTAGTTTCCAAGTACATTAAACAATTACGATTCTCCAGAACGTTTATTTGGGATATATATTGAATATTCATTAAAATAATTAATATTTATGTACTGTATTCTGGGGATTCTAAAGTTTGTATCATATTAATATTTATTTACAATTTTAATTATGTTTATCAAACATTGTTTGCAACCCTAAGGATAATGATAAGTGTAAGGGAAAGACCTAGGTTATGTAAACAAAGGAATATGGTTTTCCTATAAAATAAATTTATTTCAGAATACTCCATATATATGATGTTATAGAATAGACTCAACTAGGGGTAACAACATTGAAAGGGGTATATTGGGTATTAAATAAAATTTCACTAGTACACAATATGGGGTACTAAGACCACAAACCTTTCTAGTCACTCTTTAGGATATTATTTTTTAAATCCATGTTTAATTTATCAAACATTATGATGAATGAGTGGATACAACCTATAGAAACCGAGGTTATGATACAGTGATATGGGATAAAACTAATATTTCAAGGGTTGATAAGTCTGAGGTAGATCATTTGATTAAATTCATATATACCCCTTTTGAGATTTAATATGATGGTATATAAATATTATTATTGATATTATAGGACAAATTTAAAGGAATAAAATCCATCAATTTAAAATGTGTTCAATTAAAAAGGTTATATGAAGAATAATAAATTCATATTATTTGGTCGTAATTTTAAAATTTTTGATAACCTAGAGGGTTAATATGAACTTTTGATTACATGTAATTATGGTTAATTGTGATAAAATAATTATTATATTCTAGGAACATATTTTCATCAAATAGATAACGATGGGATTGAAAATGGATTTATTTACTAACTGAATAATGATAGTTTTGAATAATTACACTATATTGGAAAAATTATATGATTAAGTTAAACATAATTTAATAATGTATGTTGAGTTATTTCATGGAAAATAAATGACTTTATTATGGTTTTATGGTGATTCATGTTATTTTTGGGAATGTATTAGAATATTTTTTAAATAATATATGATCATGGAATTCAGGTTTTTGGTATATGATATTATGATTTAATATAAATTGTTTGGGGAAAAATTATAAAACTGATCTTTAAAAAATTATGTGATCAAATATTTCTGATTTTTGGGTTTTAAATTTGTTCAGGAATATTTTAATGGGTTCATAGGGTTAACTATTTATGTAATGGTTTAATATGAATATTGGGTTTTACTGTTTAGTTTTTAGATAGCTATGCATTATTTCATCATATGAACATTTATCCATATTTGAAATATTATTCATACCATTTTGTTAAATATATATAGATAGAAAGAATGAATTTTTATTATTATATGTATCATATGTTTTAACACCATGAGTTAAAAAATATTATATTAAATAGTGTATACGACATGAAACATCAAGCATAAATAAACTCTAAAATATTAGTATTTAAATATAACTGAATCAATATATCTTAAATTAGGTTTCAAACTCCTAGTAACCGATATTATTGGGTATTTCTCAATGATTTTACAAAGTAAACCCAGTGATTAAAAAATATGGTCATGGATTTAATTAGGTAGTTTTATTTCAACTAAAGTCCCTATGATATAAAATTTGGTTTGGGAAGGGAAAATTCTTTTTTGACAAATATATCAATGATATTTGACTTATGATATACCAGACATATCATAATTTACTGTGAAGCTTTATAATCATTATTATAAAAAATACAGAAAAGAATATGGTTCATGATATATATAAATAATAATATCATTATAAGGAAATTTAAAAATGGTTCTGGATATGAATATCCAATGAAAAATATAAAATATCTCTTCCCGCATAGATTTGATCGGGTAAAGAATGAATATTTATATATAATGTCCAACAGGTTTGTTTGTGGAATTGAAAACACCTGAGGATTCTGTATCAATGGAGACATACTTTCCATAGGTATGTGCTCACTATGAGGTTTCGCCGAGGATTCTTGATAACTCACACTGACTGAGAGGAAGGGTAGATGGGCTCATCACACCCTTTGGGGGGGGGATTATTGCTTACTCAAGACTCAATTATATATTTTAGACATATTCATGAATTACTTATTAATTATAATGTATGATGTGGGTCTACCTCAAATTCAAAACCAATTATTAACATGTATGGAACATAGAATAACACGTATGTATATGAGGTTCTTCATCAATAGAGATATGTGTATGTTTCTATGGTTCTCCACCAATGGTATCATCATATGTAAAAATTAGTGATTCTTTTTTCATGGTAAGGCTGATGCTGGTTTTGTAGCCACACAGTGGGGCACTCTGGGGTGTATATTTATCTAGGGGAATGGGAATTGCATTGATGTTGGGATTGGAACCATATTATTGTCTTTATACATATTCTTATAAAGTAAAATAGAACCCATCTAGTTCATTGTTGATTAAAGGGGAACATAATAACTTTTAAGTTCAAGTGATAAGGACCTAACCATATAGTTTTACATATAGTGGAAATGATGTTTATGTAGATGGTGCCTAGTCAAGGATTTGTGTGGGACTTATATTGAGGTGTCCAGGACCACAAAAAAATGTATATGGATTTCCAAGATGGATTAGATGGAGCTAGGAATGTAGTTTAGAGAGAATATTGTATATATGAGGTATTAGGTTGATCATCAGGGGGTTTTAAATGTGCTCCATTTTGACAGGAATCAAAGCCCTCCTTTTTAAATTATAATGACCTACAACTATAGAGACCCTTATATGATTCATCACACAAGGTAGTACTACATTTTGAGTGGACTAAATTGAGGCATACTTTTTAAGAGGATCCCATGTAAAAGGGACCATGAGGGATGTCTTCACTCATAGTGGTTTTGAGGATTGTTTTTGGGAATAATCCTGAGGATTATGAACATTGAGATTGAGCACTAAGTGGGTGTCCTACATATCCTAAATTTAATAGAAATTAGTGTTCTCATAGTTAAATGGTTCTAGGATTAGACATTGGTGATCCGTAGTGAGGTTTGGATTGAGGCTTACTTCATAGGAGGATGCATAGAGGGTTTAGGTTGGGGCTTACTCTTCAGGAGGATTCCCATAAGGTTTAAGTTGGTGATTACTCCTGAGGAGGACTACCTTTAATTATTTGGTTTCGGATTACTCTTTAGAGGGATTCCCATTATGTTTTTGGTTAGGGATTAGTCCAGAGGAAAATGACCATATGGTTTGGGTTGTGGATTACTTCTGAGGTGGATTCCCATTATGGTTTAGGTTAGGGATTACTCGTGAGTTAGATTCAAATTATGATATGGGTTGGAGAGTACATCTAGGGAGGATACCAATTATGGTGTGGGTTGGGGAATACACTTTATGAGGATGCACATAATTTTTGGTTTCGGTATTACTCTTGAGGAGGATTCCCATAAGGTTTGGTTTAGGGCTTACTCCAGAAGAAGTTGAAATAAATTTGGGCTTGGGGCTTATCCTCGAGGAAGATTCACATTGATTTTTGGGAATATGTGGATTTCATGACAATCATCAACTTCTAATCCAACATGAGTCTTTCTCGATTTGAGAAATAAGTAGAAATGTATGATCTTGGAAACCGAAGAATTCAGATTTCCATGAAGTTGGATACATAACCTTTAGGAACCAGACAATTGGAGGTACTCTTATAGAAGGATAGAGGAAGATTTAATGGATGATCCTATGTGAAAACATGTATCTTATGGTGTGTATTTCAAGATTGTATATATTCAATGAAAAAATGGAATATTTTGGAAACCAAAAACGCCTCCTCGACTATTGAGGGATAATGATGGGGTGATGGTGTATGGGGATAATGGTACGACACTTATCTCTCTTCACTTTACACTAGAATGTGTCTAGGGTATGCAAGAGGAAGCAGGACCCTCCATGGTGGATTGGAGTCTAAGAGGAGAAATAGTTAAACCTCATGTAATAAAGGCTAAGGGATCACTCTAGTAGGGCTTCCCTACAATTAGAATTGTAGTGAGGTAGAAGGATGTCATACCATGTTTAATGGAACGTCTAGTGTAATACTCATCCTACTTGATAGGAAATGTAGGATCCAGGCCATAGACATGACAATGTTCAGACATGGTCCTAACCCCTGTGCCCATGTTCAAGAACTCCCAAATATTATCCTTGTGGTAGGGGTCTTCATGAACATAAGGATACACACTCACATACACTTTGGGGATCATATCCATCCAATAAAACAAGTGAGGGAAACCACTAACCATAGTAATACACACCCAATGGGGGGACAGAATTGTGTTCCAATAACCATGGGTGTTAAATTATGGATGATTTAGTGGATTGTTAAACATTATCCATCTTAGAAAATAGAGCCAAAGGAGGAAAGGACCTTCCAGTGATGGTTTTGAAGAAGGCCTAATGACTGTCTTACATAGGATCAGGGATAGGGAAAACCATGGAGGCTCATGCATGAAATTGTTTCACTCATTGTTGGCCTAAAAGAACTAGTGGGTCCTTGAAATATTGACCACATGGGAGACTATAGTTTTGTTAGACCTTCTCAAAACATCAAGGGTCTCCATAGGTGTTCCATAATGTGAATATCATAGGTCCCTAATTATGGAAGGGTAACTAACTCTTACCTTTGTTAAACATTTGGTTATTGAGTGATTGATGAAAGTATTTTTTATTTTAAACCTAGGAAAGGCTTTAATTTAACAATACTCATTTAATTACCTATTCTTCATGTTTTATAATTCTACTAATAATGATTCGGTGTGATTGAGCGAAGCACAAGGGTGAACAAAGCATTAGTTAGCCATTTAGAATTCATATCCCTACAGATGAAGGAAAGAAGGTCCAGTTTATTAGAAAATATAAGACCCTGGGTTAAGGGAACATCTCAATATGGTGTCTTGATTAGGTGTCTCACATAGGATATCAAGTTGGATAGTTGCGTAAGCTATCACCTAGGTACACTATGTGATGATAGTGATTTGGGGTCCTGGAGCGAATGACCTTTGGGGGTCTTTGGGATCCCTGAAATTATTTATTTCCCTTCTTCTATTTTACCTATAGAATATGTGTTTGTCCAATTTTCATCCATGTGAAAAAATAGAGTGCCAACAAAATCCACCCCACCCCAAATTATTGGATAATATTGAAATAAGTGGGTCTAATCCTAAGGTAAAGGGATATAAATGATGGATGATTTTCCTAGGGAATTCACATAGGTATTCAGTGCTAGTATTCCACTTATGTCTACCATGTATATGGAGAACATAAAAAGGGGACCCTGGGAGTATTCCCCATATATATATAGGGTCTCCATTCATTGGTTTACCCTCATGAATTTTTATTTTCAGGTTTCTCCATACAAGTGTCCTACACAGACCCTCCACTGAATCTATTTAAACTGAAGGCGTTATCTGTGAAGAAACAATATTTATCGATCACTAGGATGAACATGCATCAACAAGTGACATATGTAAGGACCATGATCAATTTTAATGTGTGAGAAATTTTCATGAGGAACCTAAGTGAGGCACATGACATAGTTCACGACTTTGAAAAATCTTCATCAATTTTATAGTCTCAATCATGAAATGAAAAATTTCATAATGAAAACATAGTTACCTTTTTAGGTTCAGTGGATTCTACAAAGGTAAATGATTTTGATTAATAATTTGAAAATAACCTTAAGGAGATGTGAAAAATATAGGGCAAGACGACTAAGATTCTTTTGATATAACTCTATCAAATTTCGTGTGCCATATGAAATTATTCCATTGTGATTTCCCTGAGTGAAGTTATATATTTATTTATGGCCGTGTTCTTCTAAATGATGTCTTCCTAATAGCCTCAAAGGATTATAATCCACTCTAATAGTTTCAATACTATAATAATTTTCATACTTCAAACATTTCCCACATGGGTATATATATTAATGCCAGTACATTATCCACAGGCTACATTATGCACCATATCTTTTTCATTCCATATTTGAAGTTTCACACACATATCCTAATGTAGTAATATTATTCACAATTCGTTTGTGATTACCAAACTACTTAGAAAGAGGGATGGAATAGATATTTTGAATTTCATCTTGGAGGGGTCTCAAGACCTCGTGGATGTGGTAGTATTGGGTGCATCGAACTTTTTTTCATAGATCAAAAAGAAGTTTCAAGATGTTGGAGTATTTTAGGCTGTGTGGGAAGGGTAAAATTATAAATACATGATTAATGAATTAATTTATGATTTGATATGCCAAGGGATCCGATATACTAACTCTTTCCACTTAATTTCGTAGGAGGTCAATATCAGTTTTTGGGATGTCAGTAACATCTATAGGGTCTTAATTCATGGAGAAATATATGATGAATTTATCCCTCCAATGGAATCATGGAGTAATGATGCAAGTATTTCACCTATGGGTCATGATATATTGAAAATGACTCCCTAAATTATGGAGGAAGATCCTTGTCTGAAGGGAGACATCGACCCCATAGTGTGCCTGAGCCCATTCTTTGAATGAGATGGGAAATTACCCACTTGTAAACATCCATATACATGCCAGTAGATGGTGATTAGAAGTGATATTTTTATACTATACAAAACATTTAATAATTGGGATAATGAAAAATAGGGGTATAAGCTCAGGTCTAGATTTCCAACAAAGACAAAAATCACAAGATTTCTACCCATGTGGCTAAGTACATTCCTATTTCTCATCCATGATTCCAATAGTGGCATAAGACTAGGGAAATTTTTCATGTTGCCCAAGTTGGTAGAGATTATTTTTTTGGTATTGTAAATCCCCACCCTGGTGAAAATTTACCAAAGCCTATGACATGTTCATTTAGATAAGGAACCATTTTGAATTGTATGACCATTCAGGTGTTGTGGTGATTGATCACTACCCAATTTAGAACCTTTTTTGTGTTGTGTGGGGTCGAGGTCACTGGGATCCCATTCCGACCATATGTTTAGGTTGTTTCTCGTATTATTCCCATATCCCATAAACCTAGTAATAATTTTTTGAGATTGATCCTATTAAAAGAGTTTAATCTCATCCCATTTGAGGAACCACCTACATGGGTATTCATTGATGACAGTAAGGATATCGATGATCTAAGATCATATATATTGGTATTTAGTGATAGTGTGTTGGAAATTTGTATTGGTGATGATGTTATATGAGAGGCCTATGTTTCATATTGGGTTTTATGCCAATTTAAGTGCCTACAATAAATAATCATATCTTCTCTAGTGAAAGTTTGATTTGAAAATCGTCTGATGGGTGCGTGATAGCTATGATTTACTATAGTTAAGATGTTGATGCTAGTGGTGATTAATATCCCTCCTATGGATGTGACTAGTGGGTTTGTCTTCTGGTATGCTGAGGCCTAGCTTACATCATAACTTATAGGGGGTATTAGCCAAATTCATTCCACAAATTTGGATTGGACCATCTTCCAAGCATAGAAGGTGAGGTGGAAAGGATTTTATTCCAACATATGGTGCTCTATCTTACCTAGAGGATAATTCACCCCCTTTAGTTGTTGTAGATAAAGGAGTCCCAAGTCCATCCAATTGACCTTGTTTGTTGTTCTGTCAACCAGATAGAATCAAAACGTCTACACCAACTAAATTTCAACCTACATGGTCCATTACTCACCACCAATAAGATTCATGGGATTCATTATCGCATCTGTCATATGTGGTGAAGAATTTTGGAAAACCTATAAAGTCTTGGGCTGTTGAATCATCTTCCTAGAACTCTGATATTGCTTTATAATTCATGTGATAGAATGTGGTGAAATTTTCCAAAATCATATCTTCTTATGTTAAAAACTTATGGGAACTTCTTTATTCTGGGTTAAGGATTCCAAGGATAGGCTATGCTCGATCTCCTCTAAATATTAACATTATAGACAATCCCACCATGTTGAGGATTTACAAATAGGAGTTATAAATTCTTATTTACGCAACTGAAGATCAGATCGTAGCCACATGGTGGGTGAAGGATATGACAAGACAAGGGACTGTTTAAGGGGTTGACCATTCTTCTTCCAAGGAATGGTTTGATTATATCAATATTGAAGATTTATGTCCCCTTTTTTCTTCTCCTCTTTTTTTGTTTATTTATTTTAGTTAGAAAAGATAATTATTGGTGAGGTGAAGGTTATTCAGATTTACAGTGGGTTAGGGGTAAATCATATGAGGTTCTCTAGCCTAAATGTGGCTCACATGGATCCTACATAGAATTGAGAAATCATCCATCGAACTAGGAGAGCTATCCCTGGGTCAAATAATAGAGAATGAGATTGTGGGAGAACTCCCATTACTTCTTTTAATACCTATCTTTGTGGAGGATGATGTTATCCCAAGTCCATAAAAATTATAAAAAGGAAGGACCACCAATCGGTGAAATAATTGGTTAAATGTATCTTCTGTCGACATAAGTCTTCATGGTACCTATAAAATATTATTTATCTAGAACTTGTGTCTGAACCTACATGTATTTTTAAGAACTCCATTCCTCTCCTCTCTCAAGGGGATTATAGAAGAACCTTCTAGAGCTAAAGAGGGATGTTTTGGACATGTTCAAATCCAAACTGTTGATTCAGCTCTCCCAATAGGATATATGCTAAGGGTTGAGGATAAATCATGTGATTATATCCTTGTTCCTCCCACTGTGGAGAGGGATGAGGAATCTAGTAATGTTAATGGTACCTCATAAAGAGTTATAGGCCAACAGATCACTTTTTACGTTATGATATTTCTGGTTTATCTCATATACCATAGGAACCTATGATGAATAATGATAACCCTGTGAGTATCCTCGATGAGTTTTTTCATGGCAGAAATCATTAGATGAGGTTGA
The DNA here is from genome assembly GCA_963277665.1 of Viscum album. Classification (NCBI taxonomy): domain Eukaryota; kingdom Viridiplantae; phylum Streptophyta; class Magnoliopsida; order Santalales; family Viscaceae; genus Viscum; species Viscum album. The sequence goes on from OY728134.1 coordinate 1,076,672,869, forward strand.
TGTGCCAGGTCCCAAGACACAAATTCCACTTGCCTCCATAGGTGACATTACCATGGGTTATGGTACATCAACAGATTCCATGAGATATCTATGCACATTCTTTGATGAAACACTGTAACATATTAATATTCCTATAAATTTTGAAGTATTTGAGGCACATAATAGGGAATTGAATAGACATGAGTCATCATTTTTAATATAATCAATATTTTTATACATGATTCCATGATCATGACTAATTGGAATGTGCAGCCCCATCCAAGGAGAACATTGTAGTGACAGTGCATACAGAAGATTTTAAAGTTCATCTCAGTTCCACAATTGATTGGGTGGGGCATACCAGCTTTAACTCGGAAAAAGGAGTATTCTTGAGCCCCATTTGGTGAGTCCTAGGAAGACCTAGGAATGCCTCCCTCATAAGGAGGTTCCAGTTAAAACTACCAAAGTATGGGAATCTAGAGAAAAATCTTCCTCAAATGTTGATCCATTACTGGGTGAGTTCCACTAGCTACTAACCAATACCTATTTCTTTAAACGACTATATTTTTCAAGTATATTGAATAATAATTCCCATTTTTCAATACCATAACCCTCTATGGTTGGGGGTAAGGGCCAAACCTATATGCTCATGTCAATGATACACGGACAAGAAGACATTATTGATTAGGAGGGAATAGGGAAAGTAGTTTCTATAAGAGAACTGATATGAGAGTATGTTTCTCCCACTGAAAGCGGTTGTTAGTCATATTCGGAGTAGTAGATATCATTTCACATCACACACCATCGAGCATGGTGGTATATATGGAGGCTAATATATGAGACACATCTTTAAGAGATTCCTTGTAAAATATATTCACTTTCACTCCCATTTTCTTACTACGGTATAGAGGATTTCATTACTATTTGATTCATGCTACTGTGAATAAGATCATTCTCAAAAAATGAGTGAGATAATGAGATTCAACAGAACCTAATAATGAAAAAGTTTATCATCATTAATAATGATCTAGAGGATATATTATCCAATGTAGAGTCCACCATACCAATAAGTCGACATAATGTAAGCAACAAATTAATAAGAAAACCACCCATTTTTTACACCTTCAGTAGGAATTGGATGATTCTTAGGGGGGAGCATGTATAATTCCACCAATCCATAGTAGACCCAAAACGAAGTGTTATTTTTAATTTTGGATGAAAGGAAGAACTTCAATTTTTTTAAAAGTCCTAATTCGATTGATTGGATGTGCTTCAACAGGTGGATAATGTGGCTTAGGAGGCCATTCTATAGATGAAGAGTTTTGTTGATGGTTTCCTGTAAAGTATGATATATAGAATGTGTCATGTAGAATTTTCTTAGGTTTTTTTGTCTCATAATTTAAATGTATTTGGTTTCCAATAATCTATTCCTTAATCCCTATATTACTTTAATGATCCTAAAGAAAATTGAAACTAATAAATCTAGAAAAAGGGTTGATTTCCATCTCTTATATATACCCATAGTGATTGGCTGGAAACAATGCTCTAATTTTTACCTAATCCATGGGTCCTATAGAGCATAGTTCTACTATTACTAGGTTCATATGAAAAAATTCTACAAAATTTATGTCTTTTTATTTTATTTCCCTAATTTTTTCTTAATCTCAATATGAAGGAGACTTAGTGGGTGATTCTTGGAATATTTAGGACACCCTTTTTGGGATACAACCTAACAAGTGTCATGGCTATTTCTTTTTATCATTTTATATTTTTCATAAAACATGTAGACTATGGGTCTAGCGGCCATGTCATGGAATTTTTCTAGAGACCACTTTTGGAGTTTTCAAGCTAGCTTGTATTGTGTATCCATTCATGTGTTGTTTAAAGTCATGCAAGTTGGACTAAAAGGGATAGTATTTAGGTCAAACTAATTTGACTATAACGTTTTAAAATAATTAACTAAATAGGGTTTGTGGGCCAACAATGTTCTAACTTTCTTCAGATAACTATTCGAGAATCATGATTCATGATTTAGTGGTTCTTTGATATAAAAACTGATATTTTTGAATAGATTAGAGATCTATTATTGAAGAAGTTACCACTAATTGACCAACACATTTTAAGGGTTTTTTTATGAAATGTCAGCTTGAGGACGTACTGCATAGTAAATAGTGGGATCCTTATACTGATAGGATATAAAATGAGGGAAACTAATGAAAATATGATATGGTAATACTATAGTATAGTTAGTAAAAAAAATTCTAAAGAATTTCTATACTCTATTTTTTATGGTCGATGTATATTATTCTTATTTCTCAAGACCACAATGTATGGTTTTTCTAGACTAAGGTGTCTGATAATGAAAAGAATATTTGTATTGGTATTGTCGATGAATTGGAATCCAATCCTAGATGAATTTAACTCACGGAAAGAAGGGTGGGTTTAATTATATGGTGAATTTCAAGTTTGAAGGACCCTTTTAGACATGAGAGAGAAGTACCATAAAGGTTATTGTTCTGTGATCAGCACTCCGACTGTGTAGTTTTATGTCTTATGGAATGGATGTTGTGGGATGCATTTTATTGACATACAACAATGAAATTATGGTAGATTATAATTCAAGTTCATTAGCTTCGACTTAATGTTAATGGTTCACCAATTCATGTTAATGATTTTCAGAAGTGAGCTACTATATTCGGGTGTGAAAGGAGAAATTGTATACTATGACTAGGGATCCCCAGATCCATAGAGTGGTATCTGGAAAATATATTATGACATTAGAGGATGTCTCTCCCTATGAAAAAGTAACCTCTAATTTTGAAACCCATTTTTTGTGATATTTATTATTCACGTATAAATAGTAAACATTCTTCATAGTCAATAGTGGAATTCATTGACTGACCAAACCATTTTGCGGGTTGTTTTATGTAAGTAAAATTGGGGTGTCTTATGGTATTTTCAGGCAAATAAGTCCTCAAGAATTGTCACATTATATCACTAAAATCTGGTGGATGTTTGTAGGGATTTGAATTTCCCTAGGCACATAGTTTTGTTTGTGGGAGGAAAGTACCTTAACATAGAAGGGGTATTTGAAGCCAAAATTTCCAATGAATGTTGAAAAGGGGTTTCCAAAATAGGTCTGACCTAGGTTTAGGATCAAAATTATTTTTTTGATCTAGGTCATAAAACATGGACCATAACAATATGAAAATTGAAGTTGCGATGTGGCTTAATGGGAAAAGATCATTCTAGAATGCTTTGATCATATGGTGGGGGAAACCATAAATCATGGTCTTACAGTTCATTAGATTGGGAGAAAGAATGTAGAAACATATATTTGGGATTATTGCTGACTTTAATCAATGCTTACAACAAATTTCACTAAAATCATATCGGGACAGATGAGTTTTCTACCAATTGTGAAGTTACTATGACTTGAAAACCCCATTTTGTGGGATGTTTTATGAAAGGACAACTAGGGTGCATATTACATAGTCAAACAACAAAATTCATTGGTTGAAAACAACTTTTTGTGTGATTTTTTATACACAAACAACTTGGGAATGTTACAACATTTTCTAGAAAAAGATATCTCATGTATCAATAATTCTTATAATAGAAGCCGAGGAAAGGTTGTGAAGATATGGAAATATTAAATATTAGGATTATAACATGAAGATGAGAAATATTTTAGTATAAATATAGAATTTGGACTGCTATTGGCCATGATATTGGAATATATTGAATCAATTTGACTCATATGTAGAAGAAGGGGAATTTTTTTACCCTATGGATTGGACTATGACATAATGCCTATGTGTCACTACGTATCTCACTTGGATGAGAATCAAGACACACATAGTTCATTGAATATCATTCAGTTTAGTTTCATGTTGCAAGGACATTAGACATGCAGTTTAAAGCCATGAATTAAGAATGATAGCATATCAATTGGAAGAGCAATGGAATATTAGTGTTGGGATAAAGAATTTGACCAGAGTTTCACTGGGTTTCTTTTTGGAACAAGACTCAAGATAGATGTTCTTCTAAATTGGATCATGAATATTATTTTCATATGATGTTGACATTATGTTTTCTGTTTAAGGTCTTGAAACCAAGACCAAGATAGCCACATTGGGACATTATATGCCATAATTTTGTAGGGAAATATTTCTTCCAAACTCATAATCCATGGTGAGCTATTTTCGGTGTAAGTAATAAGGAGTGACAAAAAAATTTATTCCTAGGAACAAATACAACACAATTAAAGTATAAAGGAATTTAGTTTTTGTTGTGGTTGGTCTGGGAGATATGATCCAGGAATTGCTATATATCTCATTAAAAAGAGAATCATGCCATAATTAATTCATGATATCCCATACAGTTTAATATTGTGTTGTAAGGATGAATATGAACCAATGTGAAGAGGGGAAAGTTGTGGCTAGACCTGATATTGGAGATCGCTGCATTACTATATATCTCATTGGAGTGAGAATCAAGCCACACATAGTTCTTAGAAGTTTTTCTCCACACCAATTATACTTTGATGTTGGGAAGAGTAGATTTAATATTTTCCAAAATAATTTTTGGGCCCATGACATGTTGTTTAGGCATCACTACAAATTTCATTGTAATGATAATCAAGCCATAAGATCTAGATAATTTCCCTACGTGGATCTGCGTCGTACATACGGAGAGGGGGAAATTTTCATTATGGTCATTGATGGACCCAATATTGATGAAAAGGGCATCACTATATATCTCACTCAAATGTGAGTCAAGCCATACACTGTTCTTGAATAGATTGTTCAGTTTTAACCTCATGCGATCAGAACATTGGCCATGTAGTTTATTTTCTTCTAATAATGGTGTGATATTTATGGGCCTCATAACAATAAAGGGGTCCCAAATTCCATTATGTAGGATCAATGATGTGATCGGGGATTATGCATGGGAGCATCCCACATCTAAGGGACAATAAGGAGTGTCAAATCATTGTATTTTTGGGGGATTAATGTCAAATAATGGAGATGTTATGCATACAATTTAAGGTCATGTGTTGAAGACTAATGGTTTCAGGAAGTTTTAAATCATTCAACTAGTACTATATGTCATGTAGATTATCATTATGAGGTAAGGATGACGATCATGAAAATTTAACATCATACGATGTATATACGATTTCATTCCTTTTATGGTCATATGACAAAGATGGGCAACAGAATCCCCATTGATGTGTTTGACTAACAACTCTCAATATCCTTTCACCTCTAGGTGACTAACTATAAATTGGATCGCTAGTTCTAGTTCATCAATGAGGTCCTGGTATTGCTTCTCATTGTTTGTATATCCTTCTAATAGTAGAAATGAATGATATAGAAAATTCTTTTCTAGGGAAATGAGAATAATTCCGAACCAAACATCGTTGAAATTAGGGTATTCCATTCTATTACCAGTTAGGATTTTGGATGCACCATAAAAATACATTTCCCATGTTTGGGGGTGTTCCTTAATAGATAATATATATTCATGAGGTAATTTAGTATTTAATGATGTTGTTTCTGTAAATGAGTGTTTTTCAAGAAAATATGTAATGTCCTGGACTTTCAGTACTTTCTATAGAAAAAATTATATATCAAGTTGATGTAGGATAACCTACCAATATTCCAGACACCCTACCAAAATTGGATGACTGAGTATGTATTTGAGCAGGTTATTACGAGAGACTAAGTGGACCTTATTATTCAGTAGATAGTGTCTTAGTTTCTACACCACAAAATGTTAATTCTCGGTATATCTTCATGATATTTGATTAAATATTAACAACATTTATCATAGTTAAAATTAGATAATTAAGGATATTATCATTCCCAACATCATTCCTTTTTTCTTGGAAAACACCCAGTTATCATTGTTGGGACATCATATATAAGATGAACAACTTTACCTCAACATGTGGCATCCACAACAATGGGCTCATGATGTATTTATTGAGGCTATAAAATACTTCGTTGTAGTCATTGGTCTACTAATACGTACCACATTTCTTCATATATTTGGTGAATGGAAAAAAATTACTACTAGATTGGATATGGATCATTAGATATATGCCAAGTGTCCTAGAAGTCCTCTCCACTCCATAAGGTTTTGAGGTGGTGAATTGTTAAGGATGGACTTTGTTTTCATAGGTTCAACATTGATTTCATGATGGAATATAATAAATCCAATGAACTTCCAAGAGGATACACTGAATGTGAATTTCTAGGGGTTCATCTTCAACATATATTGTCACATATTAGTAAATATGGTTTCATGTTCAACTAAGTGATCATAATTTTGTTGGTACATTATCGCAAGATCATCAATGATTAATTCTATGAAATTACCCAAGAATGGATTGAATATTTGATTCATGACATGTAGTTTTGTGGAACCATCATTCTGTTATCCAAAAAGCATTACATAACAGTATAATACACCATATGAGGTTTTGCAGGCATTGGATTATTCATCTACTTCGGCCATCCATATTTGGTGGTACCCTAAATTGAAATTAATTATAGAGAGTTCTAAATAACAATCTATTGCATCAATTAGGACATGATGATGGGAACTGGGAATCCAACTTCTAGAAAGTCCCAGCTGAGATCTATGAAGTTAACAAAGACTATAATTTTCCCATTTTAATTAATCACATCGAAAATTATGTCAATCCATTTTGGATATTTTACCTCTTGGATGAAGAAATAATTTATGAGATTATCTACTTCAATATCAATTTTGGATGCATGAGTCGGGTGTGTCATTATGGCTATTTTTTTGTATCCTCAATGATCTTCTAGAAAACCTATGTGGTAGGTGGATACATCAAGATTGAGGTTTGTAATTTCTGTGAAATTCCTATTGAACATTTCTTTATGTTTCATTGTAGGGTAAGTATATACCTCATTCTTTTTATAAGACATGGATGCACTAATTAGATTAGGTTGTGGATCTTCATTCATACCCCGGTTTATTTCAATGAGTTCATCAATGGTGGTGGAGATGAGTTTCTCAAATTCTAGAGGAAAATATCTGAGGTCTTTCCCTTCCTCATATTTATTGTGATTTTCCACTTTTCCTCCTCTTGAAAGGTATTAAATAAATAAATAATGTTCTAGTTATGGGAAGAGTCATCATTTGTCTATCCAGAAGATAAGACAAATATTTATGACTCAATCGACTACATGAGGCCTTTCTAGGGCTCCAAAGGGGATATAGGTGGGTAATAATGATTAAATATTTCTTATTATATTGATGGGAAACCATATTCTATTCTAAATAATGAAATAGGAATTTTTTTAAGCTCTAGGTATGGTGTGAAGAAATTCAATATAATATTTCATCACTACTTGGAGGGTTGATGAATTCTTTGGTTCGGTCGGGTTCAGTTGTCAATCATTACATTACGTAATGTGCTAAATGATTTATTTAATTATAGATCCCCACTATGATTTGATAAATGAAAAACATGTAATACATACTAAGAAACATGAATGGGTTATCTGGGATAATCTCTAGTCCATTTGGGACATTGATCTGAGCAACATCATCAGCCACAGCCTGGTTTCCTCCCTTGTCTTAGAAACCTCCATCAATTTATTTTGACACATAGTATTTGAATGGGAACTTGTCACCATTAAATGTACTAATTTGAACATTGATATAACAATTGAGACATTGGTGGCATGATAATATAATGGTCACATGCTGTTGCAGCCAAGATCTTCTTAGCAGGACATTGAAAGATGTATCCCACCAAACTACCATGAATTATGATTCAAACACAAGATCCCTGAATTAATATCTGAGAAAAATATCCCCATGAGGTTCTTGGTCATTATTTTTATAATGATGTAACATTAGAATTTATGGATACAAGTGATATTCCATGAGACCCAATTGATGATGTTTTCAGGCCAAAATGAGGTGGACTCCTAATCCATTATCAATAATGCATTGTCAGATGTCAATTTCATGTATCTTTAAAGATATATACAATGGTGTAACATGTTCTTTTACGATAGCATCCCCATACTATTCTAGGAAATAGATGTATTTGTGGAATTATATTAGATCATTCACTACATGATGTACTTTAGAAGTAAAAAAGTAGATATAAAACTCCTGAGGGAACGATAAGGTTTCTTGGAGTTCCTATAATATGAATTTTGATAGACTTATAGAATCTTGGATTGAAAACTAAACTGGTACGTGGACTAGTTGTTTCCAAAAATCATACTTTTGATCTTTATGTCTTTTTATCCTTCCATGGAAGTGTTCCTTAACTAGTACATTGTTAGAAGATGCTACGGATGTAGAAGGACCATCCATTGGAATAATAGTTGAAGGTGATTTATCGTTTTTGGGGATTAGGTCGACTGGGTCATACTACATTTCGAGGATGATTAAGTGGTGAAATATCTTGTAATTAATCTGAAAAGATTATTTTATTAGGGGAAACCCTATCACACATGGTGGAATTCAGTAATTTTAGTTTTTCATGCTTGAAGTATATCCTGTGAGTTTCAGAATGTAAATGGTTCAAGTAGAATTTTGGTTAAAGTAGGGACTTATGGAATGAACGCTTCTTCCACTTTAACCTTGACAATGATTTACTCTCCCCATAATCCCTAATTGAGTTTGGGGAATTTAGGTTAATAATAATGATCATCATTTTTGAAGGGATCCACTAAATGGATAATGTTAATAGAACTGACAATCAACTCTTCATCCAATGGTAATCATGTTTGACATGTCAACTGTTGTTGTATCCTTGGTGGGGTGGTCCCCATATTTTGGGGAATTAAGGTAGGATTTTTTCTAAGGATAAGGAAAACATCATATTTGGGGCAGGTCTATCTTCCATTGTATGATTCTTGTTGTTTTGTCTATGTCTCTTTTTGAATGACTAGACATGAGAGGAATATGCTACTGGTGATGTTGGTCATGTCATCGTGTAAGAAACTAGATATGCATTTGGTTTCTTTATCATTGTTTAGATAATAACACGAGTCTGGTTGATCATTTTCCATACCATCTAGTAATGAGAATTCTGCACACTATTGTTCTTAAATCCATTCAATTCATTTTCCTCCTACGAATTAGTGGTAAAATCCTACACAACTGGAGTAGGTGAATTTTTAATTTTATCTTTCCCAAATTCCCCCATAATTTTATTTGAGGTCTTCAAGGGAAAAAAATCCTGAATTTGTTTCCCCAACATTTTATGAATGGGTAAATAGTGTATGAGATTTTATTGACATTTTTATAGGGCTACAAATGCTTTGGAAACATTACTAAGTTTATTTCTTGTGTCTAAATGATGTAGCGAGGGTCTTTTTCATTTTGAAAATAATAGACCATAGTTTTCATCTATTTAAACTATTTTGTCTTTGATCCCTCTAATCATCCTGACAAGGAAGTAATTATTGATGATGTTCAAAAAGTGGATCCAAAAGGTACGGTGTAGGATTTTGAGATAGGAGTGGGTATATGGGCTACTTAAGTGTCACTGTAGAGGCATCAGCTTTTTTTATTATCCATCATTAATTTGATGTAATTAATCGATACATTTCCTTAGTCTCTGTAATGGAGTTCACTACATGCTGAGTAATTGAGGAATGGTCCTAAAACCCTCTAGTGTATTTTATAGGGATTAGTGGCATTAAAAACTCATTACAAAGATTTACTATAAATATCAGAAACAAATCTTCTTTAGTGAGTGGTAGGTTCATGGAGGATGTAAATAATTTTCACCAAGTGATGAAATACCAAAATCTATCATTCTCCAGCTATATGTAGTTGTTATGATCAATGATTATTGTTTCCTGTTTATTTGATCTAAACTATAAGCGAAATATTTGATGGAGGACTTCCCACCTAGTGACTGACTGAGCCTCCAAACATATGTACCACAAAAAGGCCAGTCCTTGTAACAATTTTATAAAGCATGTAATTTTTAATGCATTCTATTTCTCAGGGGTACCCATAATGAAATCACAAAGAGAAATGAAATGCATCAAATACTTCTCTAGGTCTCTATAGCTATTAAATACTTCAAATATAGGATTCCCAATGTTCGGTAGTGGGAGAGTCATATCTACCCATTACGGGTATGGATTCTTCCCAAGATGTATTGGTGCACCCCATACCTCCTTGGATTCTAATTGATCTATAAGTGACTTAATAGTATTCATATGAATTAGATGTACATATTGTTGAGATGGATCTTGGACATGTGTTGTGGATGAAGCATGAACAGGTGCGGTAGCGGGTAGGGAACTTGTTGTGGCATTGATGGTACTTGTCATGGATATCCTATAGGGTCAAGCCTATAAAGATGTGCCCAACCCTATTCCTAGTGAACAAGAAATGGTGGTAATTCGAATCTATTTCTATGGAATCCATGTATATTTGTGGTTGGTATTCCATAATGAGTGGATGTTCCATATCAACTTCAGTTTCCAAAGAAAACAGTCTTTGTTGAGCTGCACTGATTGGGAAGGGGATTTGACTATCTGCATGAAGAGTATACACAGTCTGAAATATGTTTCAGAGTATTTATTCATTGATTCTCTTCAATTATTTCATCTCCTCCTCATATTGAGAAAATCATTCATTGTGAGAAAGGTCCTTAAGATCTCCATGTGGGAGGTGAGGTTCAATTTAAAACATAGCCTTTTCACTATTAGATTCTTTATTAGGAAGTAATGCTGGATTGTTTGATGTAATTCCCATATTTAAGGAAATCCTCCACTTTCAGGTATGCACAACACCTTCAATTTTTTTTGACTCGACCAAATCATGAATCAAAACTTATTCCTCTGACTCATTTTCTACGTTGGCCTCATGTTCTATAGAATCATCAAGGGGTATTGGTGATGACATTAACTGATGTAAAATGAATTATAGTCATTATATAAGTTTCTTTGTTAGAATTTATTCTTTTACTTCATTTAAGAGGATTTTTCCTCTTCTTTTTTGATTCTTTTGGAGCAGTTTGGAAGATAGAAATTAGAGGGGAGTCCCCAGATATCTTATTCCTGCATGTACATAATAGGGATAATAGATTGTTGGATATTTCAAATGAGGAGAATCCACCTTGATAAATTTACCCTAATTAGGGGAAGACTAATTACCAATAATAAGTGGATTATTGAGGTGAAAAATAACCCAATACTAAAGATTGGGGCTATTCTTGTTCTAATTTCACAACCCACCAGGTATGGTTTATGGACCTTGAGGTTTGGGTTAGAAATTCCCCAAACCCAATGGGATGGGGTTTCTCTAGAACCGTCATGGATACTATTTTCACTAATTCCCTTATGAATTGATGTATTTTTTTTTCTGATCGTGGGTTAGGATCATCATTTGGTATGCACTTGAACCATCCCTTTTTGTAGATCATTACATAATTTATGAAATTAGAGTTATTTGATGGTTGAAATCCACTCAGAAGTAGTCTTGTTCGATATTATCATATTCTTGATGAATCTTCTTTCAACAGCATGATCTTATATAGACTGACATTGATAGAATTTGGCCAAAGACTATTCTTATTGAGCATTCCTTTGATTATGAACAAATTCAAATTTTTAATCTGAATTATCTATATAAAATTTCAGGCTAGAACCTTCATAGGTCATTGATTATTAATAATCATGGGGAAATACATGACTTCATTCACACCCCATCCTCTAATTTGAATACTAGATTGGGAATCTATGGTTTTCTATTTCATCCTCATAAAGACATTGAGAAATATGTGTTGAAGGGATCTTTTTTATTTTTGATATTTGGATTTCATGAATCCCATAGAGATGACAAGTCAATTAGTATTTGTTACCCTTATATTACCTTGATTTCACATTAGTAATATTCATATAGTAATACTCAATCATTCTATTGATATATTGTTTTCCATATATTGAGGCGGATTTCATGAACACAATCTTCAGACAATGCCTCTAGAATTCTGTATTGAGGGGGTTACAAAGGCTAGAACATGAATTCTATGTAATAATTATCCAAAATTTTCCTCATGTGTTTCTTATCTTCTTTATATTTCTATATAGGATCCTTTGCCTAGTCTGACCAGTGTGGATTTTTTCAGGCTCCATTATCATAAGCAGTGACATTGGTTGGGATTTCCTCAAATATATTTGATAGAAAGAGATCCAAAGTAGGTTTAGAGAATTAATGCTCCCTTGGGATATCATTTAATTGACAAAGGATTTTACGTACCAATAATAAGGCATCACACATGATAGAAATTATTTTAATAAATTCCTCATGATTGGAAGGATTTTTAATCACTATATTGGAAATTATAGAATTCTCTTGACAATATGAAAAAGGTTGGTATGGAGAACTTTTTCATTGAATTACATCAGGGGGAGGAATATCATTAGGAATTATAGTAAGGGTAATGACCTCTTTCTTCATGTTCTTATGTAAAAAAGGGGGTTTTCTTGGTTATCTTTTGGATATGTGATCTAATGACTGATTGGATTATACAGATGAAGTAAGACTTCATAGTGATGTGTCTGGAGAGGACCTTCAGAATTTCTACAACTGGTCCCGTAATTTGGTAATGGGGTTTTTGAATCTTGAGAAGCTACAAACATGTGTTTTATGGATTAATGAACTCCAACATTACGCTGAGATAGATCATTGATCAGATCATGTTTTTACAATCATGTTTGCTGAGGATTTTTCTTGGATGCCTTATTATGAGCCAATAGGGCCACATGCTAGGGGAAGTGTTTTTCATGGGCAGGAGTTTGTGCCTTCATTGAAGTGGTTATTGCGATAAAAAAATACATCTTTTTGGAGTGGTTGTATGTTGCTAATTTTATTTCCATATACTATGATGTGTTTTCCCCATGACCCTTTTAAATAGGAGTAGGGGTGTTTATCAGCCTTGGGGTGACATGTTAACGAGCTACCCCACTTTTGGGGATATAGTTATCCATCCATCCATTGAGAACTACTTGAATCATCATTTAAATGTCCTAGAATGTATGTAGGATGTGGAATGGAATTGTGTCCTCCCTTTCACTAATTCAAGGATATTATTGGTGACATTAGTGATTGAAATAGAGATATTTTTCCATTCTGTATTAGGATTAGGTGTATTCACCTACTCATATCCTCTATTTATTACTTGTTGATACTAGAAGTACTCATATGTGTGGGATGATAGTAAACTTTACCCCGGATTCCCACGAGGTATTTCCAACCTAATTTTCTGGGTAGTGTCAGATGATGCTATTGTATGCATGATAATTGCAAGTAGGTGTTCCCCACGTCTCGAAGATTGCCTTCAAAAATTGGTAGGTGTATTCTCTAAATGATGCTAGAAGAGTCTTCTGGTAGTCATGGTGGGTGGATATAGGTTTATATTCCTTTTTTTTGGTATGAATTCATATTTAGTTTACATCCGTCTTTGAATTCCACTAGGTGAGTATGTTTGATGGATGAATAAATTAAGTCATGTGTATTTTCCAATTATCAATTTCCAACTTAAATAAATGAGTGAGATACTTATAAGGGGGAAGTGGTGTGACCTTATTTCATGTTGTCTTGGTCACTTCCCATGTGGTCCATCATTTATTCCAGGGATTGAAATTCCTAGGCCGGATAGCTGAGGAAAACACTCTAATCATGTCTAGGGGTTACTACCATGTGACATTGGCCATAGATATTATTTGATGGATCCTTTGATAAGTCCCATGGGTCTTCGTGGTGAGGATTTATGTGGTCACTTGATCGAGTTCCATATTATATGGGAGGGACTAGTTGATGCATTGTAGGGATATAATCCTAAAATTGTTAATGATAGTGGTCAATGCAATTTTCTTAAGGACAACTGTTCATTGTTGATAAAATAATTTCGGGTGCTTTGTTAGATGAAGGGATGGTTAGGAATCCAACCATGTTTGGATTGAACCATTTTTATAGTACTCACAGACAAGTGAGTTTGATTCCTGGTGTTGAAGACATCAGGTTCAGGATGACATCCTTCACATGGATGATGACCCGAAATGAGAAGTAGCCATGCCATGAATAAATTAAAGCTATAAGGTAATCATTGGATTTAAGATATTTTTTGAAAATAAGTTCCTCGGATAAATTTAAATAACAAATAAAAAATGCCTTCAATGTAATCCCTCATTTTAATGAACACATGTATCAATGATTTTCTTGTATGCCCCACTTTTATCAAGTGAATGGGGCCTGACAGATGGGCGAAACTATCATCATTGTTGAGAATTCACATCGAGTTCACCATTTTTCTCCTTCCAAAAATATATTTTCAGGTTATCAATTAATATTTCCTAGTGGTTTCTAACTGGGTTTTTTCATGGAATCGGAAAAACCCAATGGGTATGTATCTACGGGGACATTATTTCCATAGGTGGTTGCACACCAAGATGTTTAGTTGGCGATTCTTGGGAACTGTAATTGTTAAAGGGGATGGGAGGTCGGCCTCATAAAATATTTTATGGGGAATTATTTCCGACTCTAGGAATCTCTTATATATTTACAAAATATTTGTGAATCCTTTATTAATTTCCAAATATGATGTGGGTCACCCTGATATTAACAACCAATTCTTAGAAAGTATGTAATATAGAATCATATGTATGTTTCCATGGGTCTTCATCAATGGATATATATTAATGTATGAATGGTTCCCCATCAAGGGTATCCTATTATGTATAAATTAGATATTATTTAGTCATGATTATGATGATGTCAGTTTTCTAGCCACACAGTGGGTTACTCTAGAGTTTATCTATATCGAGGAAAATATGAATTGCTTCAGAGTTTGGATTAGACCCATGTGATGGGATTCCAATGTATCCTTGTAAAATGAATGATAACCCATGTTGTTTTGTGCCTCTTAATGGGGAACATCATACCTTTTAATTCCATGTGATAAGGACCTAACCATATAATTTAATGTCACATGGAAAGGAAGTCTAGGTTGAGTGTTCTTAGTCCAGTATTTGTGTGGGACTTACGATGAGGAGGACTGAAGAACCTGTAAATGATATGGATTTCTAGATTTGATTTGACCCTACTGATAATGTATTCTAGAGAGAAAAAGGTTGATTTTGGGTATTGGGTTTCATCATCTGGGTGGCTTCCAAAATATCCCATTTGGATGGATATCAAATACCACGTAGTTTGGTTATATGGTTGTATGCCTATGTATTAACTTAGTTGATTCATATTTAAGGGTAGTATGGCCTTTTTAAAGGAGTATATTAGGGATTAATATTAATGTGGATGCCCTCTAAAATGGATAATGAGGGATTTCTCAAATGATGGTTGTTTGAAGGCTTGTTTTGGGGATAACTCCAGAGAAGGATGCCTATTGAGCTTATTCCCTTGGTGGGTGTCCTGTGTATCATGGTTGTAAAAGGAATCAGAGTTCCTGTTGATCAATTTTTTAGGGATTACACCTTAGGGATACCCGGGTAGCTTAAAATTTGGGCATAATTCTGAGGATGAATCCTAGAAGGTTTGGGTTGGGGATTACCCATGTGGAGGATGCCCATTAGGTGTGTGTTGGGGATTAATCCTAAGGGGTATTTCTATTAAGGTTTATTTTGGAGATTAATCCTGAGAAGGATGCCGATTATCATTTGGGTTGGGGATTACTCATGAGGAGGATACCCATAATGTTTGGTTTGGGAGTTACTCCTGAGTAGTATTCCAATTAAGGTTTGGGTTGTGGGTTACTCTTGAGGAGGATTCCCTTTAAGGTTTGGTTGGGGATTAATCCTTATGTGTATTACAATTAAATATTGGGTTAGGTATTACACATGGGGATCAATCCCATAAGGTTTGGGTTTTTGATTACTCCAATGGAAGATTATTATAAGGTTTTGGTTGAGGCTTACTTCTGAGGTGGAGGCCCATATTTTTTTGGTTGGGGAATAGTCTTGAGAAGGATAACCATTGATGTTATTAGTATTTTAATGACTTATTATATTCCCCCTTTACTGATTTTATATGAAACGTGCCTAATTTTTGTGAAATATTAATGTTTTAATATTAAGTATAATTTTGGAGCATTTTTAAAAGTAGTCCAATTAAGTCAGATCAATGTTTTAAAAATAACTATAACTATAATGATCCAAATTGTGTGGTTCTTGTTTTTTAGGATTATCCTTTCAATATAAAACATTTCATTAGAAGGTACCATGAGCCAATTCTGCCATTTGAAGGGTCATATGATATTCACAAACAAGACCAAAGAATCTGTGAACAAACTGGACCAGCCATAAAGATTGATTTACTAGGCTCAATACAGAAGTCCAAAAAAATTAACTCTCCACCATAATTCTGGGGACACTAAATTTCATCTTGGATAAAAATTTCAAGTCCAAAATCTAAGTACAATGGGCCCAAATGAAGCTTTGAAGTCCAGCCCACCATTCTGGCCGAGAATTAAAATCAGTATAGTATTTATGACATATCGCATGATTTAAGCATCCAATAAAGCTGAGATTTTGCAGTGTGAAAGAGGATATATTGGCGGCCGACGTTGTTGAAGAACACATTCGGCTTTGAAGTCATATTCATATTCGAAAATCATTTCACATTATAGACTTCAAAAAGACTGGATTGAAATGGACAGTTTTACTTTGTTTAATCATCCGGCCATAACGCTTGCTTATTAAGTCCAAATGAATCCAAATTTTGAAATTAGTCGGACAAGTTTATTATTTACAACTTTGATGAAGTAGATTTCTCTATATTAGGCTGCTATTACTTCCATATCTGCACGCCAAGTGGAGGGGTATTGTTGGAATGTAAACAGTCCACTCCTTGGGCTATAAATACTCTCCCCTTCTCTCCTTGAGAAGGGATGGAATTTCAAAAGAGAGGAGAACATATTGGCATGACCAAGGCCTTTCCAAAGGCTTTGTATGATCTTACATACTCATGTTTTCACTTGAGATACCTTTCCTCTTCTCTTTGTTTTCACTTACTTCCATTTTCTTTGTTTTTGTAATCTTGTAAGTCTCTTTGTTTGTAATTTTGTTTTAGTGCATGTTTCTTCTTCAATATCTCTCATTATCCTCCACCTTCTGTATTTTAATATTAATTTTATTAAAATAGTTTATATTCAGTTGAATCTACGTCCCTTATTTTACTTCCTCATTCAATCAAAAATCTATTTTTAATTATCATCATTGTTCATGTGTGTGTGTTCGACGTACCACTCTTTTCTAATCCCATTCTTTTTCTTATATTCATAATTTATCATCATAATTATTATAACTAGAATATTAAAAACCCAAATGGATGAGTAAATATCTCATTGGGGTGAGTTATAATTTAGGGATTTCAAGTTATTGAGAGTATTTGCTCGATGAGTATTTGTTAATTTAACATTGTGTATGTTGGACTTAATATGTCATGGATTAATGACCTATTTTGTTTAGCATGTGGTTTCCAGGGATTATTGGAACCAAAAATACACTACCATAAACATGTACTGATTGAGATTATAATATTAATTAATTTATGGCTTGGATTAAAGCTTTAACACTTAAGAATTCTAATCAACGTCAACTTGTGAAGTGGGTGTTACTTTAAATGCAATATAAAGCAAAGCTCAAGGATAACAAAAGCTTAACTACCTAATGATGAACTCAACCCAATATTTATGAATTTGTTAAATCAATTATATACAATCGATCATTTCAATTAAGCTCTGCAAACAAGCCCCCCTAATGAAAATACAATCAACTAAAAACAAACGACTATTTCAGAGTATCTTCGCCGAGGATTCGACCCGAGTGATACTATACACATTAGCAGAGCACCAGAACATTGACCGGTCGATAGGAGACAATCGTCCATGCGTTTCAAATGGCGCTATTGCCTGGGATGGTGCTTTATGTAGTCATTAGTTTCTGGTTATTGTCATAAAAACCAAAAAAAAACAAAATTTAAAAACAAAATTGAAAAAGACACACAAAGAAAAACACATCTTCCTCTTTCTTCCAAAATATCTCTGAATGCCCCGTAGCCTTCCAAAAAATCCCTCGGATTTGTTTGACTCTGAAATTGAGCGAACACTTCACCAACTTAGGAGGAACATAAGAGATACTCAAATAATTCAAGAACCAGTCCTCATCCAACCAGTAGAACATGAAATGGAAAATCCTAGGGAACAAACCCTAAAAGAACTCGCTACCCCTGATATGAATTACCAACCTCTTGGTATTAAATATCCAAACATTGAAGCTGACTTCTAACTCAAATCAGTTTTAATTCATATTCTCCCTCATTTTCACGGGCTAGCCGGTGAGGATCCACATCTTCACCTTAAAGAGTTCAATGTAGTATACTCTACCATGAAGCCTCAAGTGGTCTCTGAAGAACAAATAAAACTCAGAGCATTCCCTTTCTCCTTAGCTGACTCTTCCAAGTCATGGCTCTACTAACTCCCTCCTGGTTCAATAACTACATGGAATGACATGAAGCGTCTCTTTCTAGAAAAAACCTTTCTTGCTTCTCGTACCGCTTCCATCCAAAAGGAAATAAGTGGTATCCATCAATTCCCAAATGAATCACTCCATGAGTACTGGGAGAGGTTCAGAAAGATTGTTTCAACCTGCCCATATCATCAAATCCTTGACCAACTCTTGATCCAATACTTCTACGAGGGGTTATTGGCTATGGAGAGAACCCTCATTGATGTCGGAAGTGGTGGTTCTCTTGTTGACAAAACTCCAGCAGCTGCAAGAGATCTCATAAGTAACATGGCTTCAAACACACTACAATTCCATACTAGAGCACATGATCAAGTCAAACAAGCCCAAGATAATCAAAAAATTGAGATGAATAAAATGACCGAGTGGATGAGTGAAATTACAGGTCTTGTGCGACATTTAGCTGTGGCCACCAAATCCCCAACCTCGTCTTCTCCACAATCAATGTTTCCTGGACCTGTCAAAAACTGTGGAATCTGCAACTCTCCTTCTCATCCAACTAACACTTTTCCACAACTTTAAGAGGATCAATCTGATTTATCTAGACCAATGGAGCTCAATGCAGCATATGCTCAGCGGAACACCAATCCTCAACTATCAGGTCAGTTTGTTAGAAACTTCAACCAACCTCACTCTGAGCCCTTCTCTTCTTCCTATAACCAAGGCCTTAGGTATGGTAATCCCATATCTCATCCCCCTCAATTCCCTCCTCAAAACTCAAACCAGTTTCAATATGGTCAAGGTGTTGGTATCTTCCATCAAACTTATCCTTTTGTTCCTCACCCTCAAAGGAACAATCCTCCTCCTGGATCCCATCATCCTAGTGAGCCTTCCCAATTAAAAAACCAATACAATAGTTTTCCCAAGAACGAAAATCAAGGTAATCCCAATCCGGGACAAGCCTCTTCTTCCAAGAAACTATGGGAAAGTGCAGTGGAAGATCTTTCCTCCTTCACCCGTTCTAGCCTTAAAAACATTGAAACTCAAATAGGTCAACTTGCATCCCACCTGAGCCAGCAACAACAATCAAATTCTTACCAACTCCCAGCTC
Organism: Viscum album; assembly: GCA_963277665.1. Lineage (NCBI taxonomy): Eukaryota > Viridiplantae > Streptophyta > Magnoliopsida > Santalales > Viscaceae > Viscum > Viscum album. The sequence continues at coordinate 1,076,692,462 of OY728134.1, forward strand.
AACCATTACCCAACCCCAGGGGTAATGTAAGTGCAGTTGCACTTAGATTGGGAAATCACATTGCTATGCCTCAAGATAAGTCTTCTATCCCTCCTTTGAATGTTGACCTAGAAAATGAAAAGGAAAAGAAAATTGAAAAGGAATCTAAATCCATTCCCTCACCTCCTTCCATTCCACTTAGGAATCCAATTCCTTTTCCTCATGTTGTCTCTAAACCAAGGAAGTCCTTTGAACCTGATCCTGAAATGCTCAACATGTTTAGACGTGTTGAAGTCAACATTCCCCTCTTAGATTCCATAAAACAAATTCCTAAGTATTCCATGTTTCTTATGGAATTGTGCACCCACAAGAGGCAACATAGGACATTTGAAAATGTTTCCACCCAGCAGTCTATTCCCATAAAGTGCAAAGATCCAGGGACCTTTACAGTCCCATGCAAAATTAAAAGTTCCAACTTTGATGATGCACTCATAGACCTTGGAGACTCAATTAATATCATGACCAAATCCATATTCTCCAACCTTGGTCTAGGACCCTTGCACCCAACGAGTGTTGTCATTCAGTTAGCCAATCGAAGCATAGGCAGTCCTGAGGGAATAATTGAGGATGTCCTTGTCTGAGTCAATGATCTTATCTTCCCTACTGACTTCTATGTTCTTGACATGGAAGGTGAGACGAAATCTTCTCGATCTCCCCTAATTCTAGGAATACCATTCCACATGACTGCGAGAACCAAGAATGATATCCATTCAGGCATCCTATCCATGGAATTCGGTGACCAACTGGTCAAGTTCAACATTTTTCAGGCCATGCGATACCCATCTGAAGATTACTCTGCATTCTCAATCCACGCTTCTGAGGACACTTCTAAGAGTCAATCGAACCCCAATACACCATGTTATTCATGTTCTAATGATAAAGGATCTTGCGAAATCTGCACCATGATTAACAAAGTAATAAATGGTGAAGTTGATGTCGACCTCTCATTCATAGACTCCATCAATCTAGAGGAACTTGAAAACTCTCTTGAATTCCACATCAATTCTGATCTCTACTGCTCCACCTTGGACAGTATTAAGGAAAATGAACCTGAAGAAACTGAAGTCCCTTCTTCCATTCCCGAGTTGTCGAGCCCAAAAGTAAAAGATGAGACTAATCTAAAACCTCTTCCTGCACACCCAAAATATCCATTCCTCTACCATGATCACTCATATCTTGTCATTATCTCTGCCACCCTTACTGAAACCGAGGAGTCCAAACTTGATGAAGTGTTAGAAGAAAACAAAAAAGCCTTAGGTTGGACCCTAGATGACATACCAGGTATCAGCCCTGCCCTTTTCATGCATCACATCCATCTGGAGGAGACATCCAAACCAGTTAGAAAACCCCAAAGAAGACTCAATCCACTCATACATGAGGTATTTTGGGAATAGAACACCAAGCTTCTTCAAGCTGGTATTATCTTCCCTATTTCTGATAGTGAATGGGTTAGTCCAATTCAAGTTGTACCTAAGAAGGGGGGGATAACTATTGTCACAAATGAACATGGGGAGGTAGTCACAACTTGAGTGATGAACAAATGGCGTGTGTGCATCGACTATAGGAAATTGAATGTTGAAACCCAAAAAGATCACTACCCTCTTCCATTCCTTGATCAAATGCTAGAAAGATTAGCCGGAAAGTCACACTATAGCTTTCTCGATGGATACACCGGCTATTTTCAAATCCCAATCTCACCTCAGGACCAAGAATAGACTACTTTCACATGCCCCTTTGGAACATATGCATATAGAAGAATGCCTTTTGGCCTTTGCAATGCTCCTGCAACATTACAGAGGTGTACGATGAGTATCATTTCTGAATTCATTGAACACTGCATGGAAGACTTCATGGATGACTTCACCTTTTATGGTGAGTCATTTGAATCTTGTTTGTATTCACTCTCTCTTGTCCTCCGAAAGTGTGTCAAGTGCAACCTTGTGTTAAATTTTTAAAAATGTCACTTCATGGTTTCAAATGGGATTGTTCTTGGGAACATAGTTTCAGAAGATGGTATTGAAGTCGATCCTGCCAAAATTGAAGTGATCCAATCACTTCCTAAACCCAAATATGTTCGAGACATCTGTTCATTTCTCATTCATGCTGGTTTCTATCAGAGATTCATCCATAACATCAATAAAATTTTCCTCCCGCTCACTCGTTTTCTCCAAAATTATGTAACTTTTCATTTCAATGAGGTTTGCAAGGGAGCCTTTGTTGAACTCAAAATTTCTCTAACATCTGCCCCAATAATCCAACCCCCAGTTTGGTCCTTACCCTTTGAGTTAATGTGTGATACTTCTGATAGAGATGTTGGGGCTGTTCTTGGTCAAAGAAGAGAAAAGATTCCTCATGTCATCTATTATGCCTCAAAAACATTGGACGAAACTCAATCTCACTACACTGTGAATAAAAAGGAACTACTAGAAGTAGTTTTTTCCTTATGTAAATTCCGGTCCTATCTCCTAGGTGCCAAAATCATCATCTTCACAGACCATTTTTCTATTAAGTTCTTACTTAAGAAAAGTGATTCCAAACCGAGGCTAATAATATGGATCCTAATTCTCCAAGAATTTGACCTTGAAATCAAAGATAGACCTGAAAAAAAACCCTATTGCTGATCACTTGAGTAGAATTTCTAATTCTTCTCAATCTGAAATCATTGATCTTGAATTCCCCACTGAGCACCTTTCATCTCTCACTCCAAAAATACCATGGTATGCCCCAATTGTAAATTACTTGTTTTCTGGTGTTTTTCCTAAATTTTTTTCAAAAGCATAGAAAATGAAGTTGAAAAGTGATTCAAAATACTATATTTGGGAAGAATATAAACATTGAAAAACTGGGGAAGACACGGAAATTAGGAGATGTGTTGAAGAAAATGAAAATTCTTCTTGCGGTCGATTATGTTTCTAGGTGGGTTGAGGCCAAACCCACTAGGAAGGATGATGCTCATACTGTTAGTGAGTTCCTAAAGACCCACATCTTCCAATGATTTGGCACACCACGTGCCTTGATCAGTGACTTAGGAACCCATTTTTGTAATAGAACCATGGAATCTCTTCTGAAAAATAATGGGGTTGTACATAAAACTTCAACTTCATATCACGCCAAATAAATGGCATGGCTGAGCTCTCTAATAGAGAAGTGAAAAGGGTACTTGAGAGAATTGTAAAACCCACCAGAAAAGATTGTCCTGGGAGACATGGTGAAGCCCTTTGTTCTTATCGAACTGCCTATAAAACACCCATTGGGATGTCTCCTTTTAGGATAGTTTTTGGTAAAGCGTGTCACTTACCAGTTTAAATCCAACATAAGTCTTTTTGGGCTGTGAAAACCTATAATTTTGATTGTGAAAAATCTGGTGAAGAAAGACTATTTCAATTGTCTGAATTGGAGGAGCATCGACTTGAATCCTATTAGAATTCCAATCTATACAAAGAGAAGGCTAAGGTACTCCATGAAAAACACATCCTGAGAAAGGTATTTCATGAAGGTGAAAAGGTAATTCTCTTCAGTTCTCGATTTCGGCTTCACCCAGGTAAGCTTAATTCTCGTTGGGAAGGCCCTTTTGTTATTACTAACGTTTACCCATTTGGTGCAGTGTAAGTCCATGACCCCTCTTCCGAAAGGACATTCATGGATAATGGACATCGGTTAAAGCATCACTATGAGAGGACACACAATCCTGGATCAACATCGACTTCCACTGGACCCCCAACTTCTCTAGCCGACCCACCACCGAATGGAGATGACGACCCACTAAATCCAAAACAGGGGGCACCTCTTTACCTTTAATTATCTCTCTATATCTTCCTCTCTCTACCTTTTTCTTCTTCTTCATCTCTCTTTCATTTTTTACCACTTTCTTCATCAAACCCTTTTTTTTCATTATTTTGTGGGTGTGTATTTTAAAAAAACCATAAAAACTAAAAAAAACCAAAAAAACACAATCACATGAAAAAATAAAAAAAAGAGTCATGCTTACTCACCATCGAGTTTTGAAATTTTGTCCAACCATTTTGGGGAGTTAACAGATATGTTTTCATCTCAATGATTTTGTATTTTCATCATAAAATTTGATAAAGAATCTTGTGTCAAAACCAAAAAATTTTGAATGCTCTATTTTTTATTTCGAAAATGCTTTTCCAAAACCGTGAGAACAAACAATTGCTTTCATGCCAAGGCCACCTATGGCCATATTTTCAAAATGTGTGTTTTCACCCCCATTTGTGAGTCTTGAGTTTGTGGACCTTCGATCTGAACTTCCTACCTTAGTGTCTATTAATATGATAGAGTCATTTTCTGAACCACATGAAAATCACAATAGCCAAATAGCCTCCCATTTACCTTACATTAATCCTCCTTTTGAAAGAGTCTTTGATCCTATGAAAACCTTTTCTTTGATAGCCACATTACAAGCCCAATACCTTATCCCACCCAATATCAACATGGATTTTCATTTCATATGTTTTCAAAATTTAAGTGTGCGGGGCGGGGAATGGATTTCATTTTTGGGTATCATTTCCTTACTTTCCAGTGTGTTATCATATGCTTGAGGGAAAGAATACATTCTAGTGTGGGTGGGTTCATTTAGTGGGATTTGGGAATGTATTGTTAAAATGATATTATAAAGTGTTAAAAAAAATTCAAAACAAAAATAAAAAATCAAAAAAATCAAAAAAACATGAAAATTAATGGGTTGTTACTTGGGTAGGTTAAAAATCACTCTTCCTCAACCTTTGATCATGTTATAACTCTTACATTTAGTGTTGTGAGGAGATCAAACATGGGTTCGGATATGAGTGTGAGATCTGTTTCAAGGTCAACTTTCGAAAAAACAAAGAAAAAAAAGGAAATGAAAAAAAAGAACACTTGAATTATATTCTTATTAGGAGAAGTTTTTTGTTTTTTAAATATTCAATCTTCTCATTACCTTTATATTTTATTCCTCTATTGTATCTTTATTCACACAATCACTCCCTTGTATATATGTGTTTTCATTTCCTTCAATGTTTCATTTCAAAAAAATGTTCATTGCTTTTTCTATGTCGGTATTTTAACCCTATTCTTCTCTCTCTTGGACAATATATTCCTACTGTCCCATAGCCACAGAAAAACCCCTTAAAAATACCTCTTGATTCTTGTTCACTTTGGATATGGATTGGAAGCTGAGAGCTCTTTTCAAACTCTAAGATTTTTACTTTTGGTTGGTGAAAGAGTGAACCTCCACAAATGAATTTTATCATCTTGAGAGGTGTGAGTTTTGAGTGTCCACATTTTCCATTTCTAAATTTGAGCATGAAAAATGAATTACTTTTGTAACACTGTTTCTGTAACAACTTGTGGTGGAATTCAAAATGGATTAGAAAAATATTCTAGACCTCCCCTGATTGGAGAAAGTAAAATTTTAAAATGTGTTGGTGAGTAAAAATGATTTTGTCATGTTTTTATATTTGTTGCACATGAGTACATGCACAAAACTATGTTTGTGGGAGTTGATGTTATTAAAATTTTCATGACTTATTATATTCCCCCTTTACTGATTTTATATGAAATGTTCATAATTTATGTGAAATATTAACGTTTTAATATTAAGTATAATTTTTGAGCATTTTTAGAAGTAGTCCAATTAAGTAAGATTAATGTTTTAATAATAACTATCCCTATAATGATCCAAATTGTGTGGTTCTTGTTTTTTAGGATTATAATTTCTATATAAAACATTTCATTAGAAGGTACCATGAGCCAATTCTTCCATTTGATGGGTCATATGGTCCTCAAAAACAAGACCAAAGAATCTGTGAACAAACTGGACCAGCCATAAAAATTGATTTCCTGGGATCCATACAGAAGTCCAAAATCATTAACTCTCCACCATAAATCTTATCACACTACATGTCATCTTGGATAAAACTTTCATGGCCCAAATCTATGTATAATGGGCTCAAATGAATCATTGATGTCCAACCCACCATTCTGGATGAGAATTAAAATCAGTCTAGTATTAATGACATATCTCATGATGTAAGCATCCAATAGAGCTGAGATTTTGCAGTGTGAAATAGGATATATAGACGGCTGACGTTGTTGAATAACCCATTCGGTGTTGAAGTCATATTCATATTCAAAAACCCTTTCAAATTATGTACTTCAAAAAGACTGGATTGAAATGTGCAGTTTTACTTTGTTTAATCAACTGGCCATAACCTTTGCTTCTAAAGTCCAAATGAATCCAAATTTTGAAATTATCCAGACAAGGTTATTATTTACATCTTTTAAGAAGTAGATTTCCTGAGATTAGGCTACCATGATGTCCATATCTGGTCGCCAAGTGGAGGGGTATTTCTGGAATGTAAACAGTCCACTCCTTGTGCTATAAATACTCTACCCTTCTCTCCTTGAGAAGGGTTGGCATTTCAGAAGAGAGGAGAACATATTGGCACGACCAAGGCCTTTTCAAAGGCTTGGGAGGATCTTCCATACTCAGGTTTTCACTTGAGAGACCTTTCCTCCTCTCTTTGTTTTCACTTACTTTCATTTTCATCATTTTTGTAATCTTGTAAGTCTCTTTGTTTGTAATTCTGTTTTAATGCATGTTTCTTCTTCCATATCTCTCATTCTACACCAACATCTTTATTTTAATATTAATGTTCTGAAAATATTTTAAATTCATTTGAATCTACATCCCTTATTTTTCTTCCCCATTCAATCAAAAATCTGTTTTTAATTATCATCATTGTCCGTGTGTGTGTGTTCGACGTACCACTCTTTTCTAATCCCTTTCTTTTTCTTCTATTCTTAATTTATCATCATAATTATTATAACCAGAATTTTAAAAACACAAATGTCTAAGTGAATATCTCATTGGGGTGATTTATAATTTATGGATGTTAACTTATTGAGAGTATTTTCTCGATGCGTATTCGTTAATTTAACATTGTGTATGTTGGACTTAATATGTCATGGATTAATGACATATTTTGTTTAGCATGTGGTTTCCATGGATTATTGGAACCACAAATACACTACCATAAACATGTACTGATTGACATTATAATCCTAATTATGTTATGGAATGGATTAAAGCTTTAACACTTAGGAATTTTAATCAACGTCAACTTGTGAAGTGGGTGTTAATTTAAATGCAATATAAAGCAAAGCTCAAGGATAACACAAGCTTAACTACCTAATGATGAACTCACCCCAATATTTATCAATTTTTTAAATCAATTAGATACAATCGATCATTTCAATTATGCTCTACAAACAAACCCCCTAATCAAAATACAATCAACTAAAAACAAACGACTATTTCAAAGTATCATCGTAGAGGATTCAACCCTAGTGCTACTATACACATTTGTAGAGCACCAGAACTTTGACTGGTCAATAGGAGACAATCGGCCGTGCATTTCAACCATATAGGTTTTTGTATTATTTGGATTTCATGACCACCATTAACCTAAAAGACCATCTGAGTCATTATCATTGTTAGAAACAAGAGAATGTAAAATTTATGAGAAACAACCCAATTCACTTTGTACTAATTTTGGAAACATGGACTAAAGGACCCACACCTACATTGGTACTCTAAGAGAATGAAAGAGAAAGATTCAAGGGTTGATGCTCTACAAAAACATGAATCTGTTATTGTGGATTCTAGTATCATAGTTGTTCATGGATGAAGAGGAAGATCCAGTAAACCATAGAAATCTTCTTCTCCACATGTGGAAGAGGATGGGGTGATTGAAGAAGAGTCTGAGGTTACGAAACATACCTCCCTTCTTTTTATCCTGGAATGAGTCTTGGGGATAGAGAAGAATAATGACCCTCATTGGTGACCTTGAGGTAGAGAGGAGAATTAGTGAAACATCAAGAAAGAATTTTTAAGGGATTAATCTTATAAGGATTCCCAAAAATAAGTATCGTATAAAGGGAGGAAGATTTCATTCATTGTCAAGTGGAAACACAACTATAATACTCATCCTCCCTCCTAGGAACATAAGGCATCAAGTCTTAGAGATAAAAATGATAGAACATGGTCCTAACCCCAGTTTACAAGACTGTGAACTCCCTAACACTATCATTGGGGTAGTGGTAGTTTTGGATATAGGTATAAACACTTATATTCACCCTAAGGATCCTAAATGGCTTACAAGATTGGGGAAGGAAACCTTTGACCGTAGGAAGACACACAAAAATGATCGAAACACTAGTGTGGAACTCACAATGGTTGTGAAAGTATAGAGGGTTTTTTGTATTCTAAAACATGATCCATCATAAAAAAGGGATAAAAATGAGTGATGGGCCTACCATGGTTAGCTTTGAAGATGTCCTGATGAGTGGATCGGGAATGCTGTCGGTTAGGGGGAACCAAGGAGGCCCATGTAGGGGAGTGTTTTGCACTGGTAGAACTAGGAAAACTGGTAGACCCAGGAAAACTGGTAGAACCTTCTGTGATGACCCACCTAAGAAAATAAACTTGGATTAGAACGTGATATTTCCTTGAAGGGTCTTTGTATGTTCTTCCAAAATTGACTCGTGTAAGTCCCTGGTTGAGGAAGTGTATGTCCTGCAAGTAATCATTAAAAACCGGGTGAGCGAGTGAATCACACATGTATTGGTTATTTTAAACCATGGGTGTACTTTAATATTCTTATCCACTATTTCATACCTATTCTTCAGGTTTTAGAAAGATACCAAAACATTTCAGAGGGATTGTGAAAAGAACTATGGAGAATAGACTATCCGTAAGCCTTATATAGTTTCCTTCTATACAGATGAATGCCCCATGGTCCTATTTATAGGCCTATATCATACCTTCGATGAAATATACATGTCAATAAAATGTATTGATTAGGTATCTCACATAGGATATCACGTATCCTGGTCACCTTAGCTGACATTTAAGAACCCTATGCGATGAAGGTACATTGGGATACCTAAGAGAACAACCTTTGGGGCCGTTGAACTCCTTGGCCTTCTTTATTTACCTTATAATATTTTACCGTTAATATTTCTCTTTATCCACTTTTCACCTATTTCAAAAAAAGTTTCAACACATGTAGAATTTTAATTTCTGTGTCTATCCTTGTAATCTCTCATATTAGTGATTAAAAAGTGTGAAATTTCATGAGTCAAACCATTATCTACATACAAGTATCAAATTCTTAATAGTATAAACCTAATGAATGTCCTATTAAAATATGACATGTATACCATATAAAATATGTTATAGAAATTTTTCATTTAATTTATGGGTTATCATTATAGTGGGGTACTAATATAACCCTTCAGAGGGATAATCAGTCAAAGGAAATTCTCACTTTGATTTTCTATTGAAGAACACTCAACATTTAATATTATATTTATAATTATATATGAATTTTAATATGTTGATAATCAAAAGTAAAAAATGAAATTTTGTTCCAAAGAAACAACGCAAATAGGTTTAAGCTTAATCAATGAAAACAACCAAAGTACCATGACAACATTAAATATATACATATTGAAATTCATAAATGAAAAATTATTATTTGGAAGGAATATTTCCCATATATTTATTTTTATTTTTTAATATTATTATGTTCCTAGAAGGTATGGTGCCTATTAGTATTTATAATTTTCTTTCTAGAATACCCATAAAGTCATTTTTTTGTAAGATATTGAATTTTTCTATTCATAAAAATGGTATGAAAAAGTATATATCTATGAAATAGTTTAGATCGCATAATTTTTTATGATAATAACATCATCATATTAATGTATATATTAAAAGTTCACCCAATCACGAATTTGTTTTTTTAATCCAATTTCATTGGGATAATTTTTTCTATGGGGACTATATACGTCATTTTTATCTAATACAACCCCATAATACTTTCTAGATCATATATAGGTTCTATTTTAGAATCACTGTCATTAAATGTATATAACTTTTGGTTGAATTATATTTTTGAACTCTTTAGTATTTAAATTAATGTAGACATGTCTTTATGATCATACCTAATATTAACGTGTAATTGTTAATATAAATTACATATTTGAAGATACATTAATTAATTAAATTGTTCATAAATAATATATTATTTACCTCTCAAACCATTGAGTCAAATTCAAAAAATTGATCAACTTATCCAAAATTAGTGTGGGTAATTGGAATAACATATCCTCTAAGAACAATATATCAAACAATTACCCACCTATTGTATTCATACATGTGGTTTCAAAAATATTATCTTCATTATCATTATATATGATACATCATCCTATAATATCTCCTAATATTAGACCATCAGTGATAGAAACCTAAACAATCAAGAAATGAAATAAAAATGAGTGTGACACTTGTATTTTAAAAACATTGAAAATTATATTCATTAAATATTAAAATTAAATTTTGTTTTACCATGTTCACCATTCTTAATAATCCATTTTTAGGTTAACAATATTAAAAATAATCCCATTTCAAACCCGATTCATTGGGTTTCAATCGAATTAGGCAAATTAGATTGAACCTACCATTGATACTAGAGTCTAATCCCAAAATGGATATATCTGAAGGGGTGAATAAGGGTGTGAATATTTTTTAATTAATTAGAAATAATGATATTATATCTATTTAAGATGAAAATTATCAGTAAATAATCATTATCTTATATAGCTAAATTAAACTAAGTAAGTGACATAAAAATGTTCACATAGATCACCTCTATAATTTAGTGTAATATTAGGAATATTAAATAATGAATATCTTTATTAATTATTAATTAACTCCCTTTCAATAGTGATTTTGTGAAGGGAACTACTATCATAGGTGCATTGACTTTATACATTTTAAGGTCAACTCACTATAAAACATTAGACTATCATGTTCCACAAGAATTAAAATATCATCAAATATTGAAGGAGAGAGAACTGAAAAATTTTACATTTCAACATTTAAATTGGGTTAAAGATTTTGTAACTCATGGTGAAATTTGTGTTTTTATATAAATAGATGATCATTGGTGATACACAATATTACAGATATGAATCCTTCTGCTAAACCACCAGGAACATAGTGGGGGATTAATATAAGGATAGTGGAAGGGCCTTATGTCAAAATTATATGAGGGAATTTTGGTTATTTTAGGGTTATTAATTTAATAAATTTCCCTCATATTTTTTTATTTGTTTTCTAAATGAGTAATGAGATCTCCCCCATTTCTCACTCCCCTTCCCTCATTCTTTATAACACTATTGATCAGTTGACAATCCTTCTTACATCGATGAAGAGAATCATAAGTGGATACTATATTTCATCCCCAAGGATAAAGATTCCATCAATTACTTTTATTTGTACAGTATTTATTGTCCTTCACTCCAAATGTTTAATTAGGATCACTTTAATAGTTTTTCTATTTCATCCAAATGGGTGAAAATAAGATCATGATATTTGATGAGTTGACTAAAATTGGTACATGGTAGGTGGTAACTAAAAAATTAATGATTTATTATATGTTTTATGGGTGATGTGGTATGAAAACATGAGTAGTCAGGATAGAGATACCAAACTAATGTCTATGACGGTTCAATGTTTTGTGAAAGAATAGGTACAACCTGTAGTAATGATGTAGATATTTCATTCATCATTGTTTGATTTTAGGATTTCCTTATGGCCTAGGTAATTTTTGATATATGAAATTGTTTTTTGAGATAGTCCCAAAGTGGGTGTCTGAGTATAACACAAAACAAGAATTTATTATGATGTAATATTTTGATAGTGTTGGATGGTCTCACTTGTATACATTGAGTGAGGTATGATTTGGAGATAGGTTTTCCTTGGGTATTAGAAGATTACTTAGGATAACGTATATTCTAAGGATTTATTGTTTTTCGAAGAGGTTACTTGTGAAATTGTAGGGATTTATGTGAGTAATTTCTAGAGATTCCAAGAGTGTCCATGGTAGGTAAACTACACAGAGATGATTTTTGGTTTGAGTACAAAGTAAATATTTTTCCTTAGGGTATTAAAGTATGGGAGGGAAATGGATGATTCCCATAGGATATAAAATCAATAACATTTGGATCAATTTTTATTTATGTAAAGGAAAGAAAAAATATCATGTTAGATCCTATATATCTAACAGATATGACTTATGAAATGTGTGATGGTTTGTTAATAATTCAATATATTTTGACTTGAGAGTTGAGGTGTGAGAGTAAAGAGTTGTGGAAATTTTATATTATGTTAAATTAAGAGGTGGTCAATGGGAGTAGGTAGTTATTCCTATGATGAACAAGATCTGATATCATAAAAATCCTATTAATTCTTTAATACCATATGTAGACTGATCCTTGTATGTTAGTCATGAAACAAGAAACATGATGCATTGTAGAGCTTTTTGTCCAAAATAAATATGAATAATTTTTTGGGTTTTTAAGTGATATGGTAATGTTTGTTAGTGTTTTTATAAGCAATTATATCATTTATAATATAATAAATACCTAAGTCATCATATATAATTTGGGGGAAAAATAATTGGAAAGATAAAAGCAAAATATGTTAGTGAAAATATTGAACTTTTATGAGATCATTGGGTTTCCCTTAATGGTTTAATTAGAAAACATTATATTACGATATTATGTTATGAAAATGTATTATGAGATTTAATTGGGATTCTTTAGAAAGTAATGATGGAATATTTTTCTGAGGAAACTGAATTTTTAGAGTGGTATTGAAGGGGTAATGAGATGTCCCTTTTATAAGTGGTGCGAATGGAATTTTTATAAACATTTCAACTTAATATAATTGAAGAGAATGTTAGACATTTAAAATGGATCTAAAAAATGAGAAAATTGATTTATGGGTGAGATATGGCTATGACTACATCATTTACTGAATTCTATAATTTTTTTATCATGTTTGTTTCCCTTTAACCATTGAATCACAACATTTAACATTTTAGATTTTTCTGAAGTTACTAGTTCATAAACAAGTCAACATAATCTATATGTCCTAAAAATATAGTTGATCTTATTAGATAATTTGGACCTAGACATTATAAATATGTAATATATTTTTTTCGGAATTCCATTTTTATAATTATTAAAAATTAATTTCATTATAATAAATGTATAATATATTTAAAAAAAATTGAAAAAAATTATTACACGAGTTATAAAAAGTCAATATTAGGATTCTAATCTATAATAAATGTTATATGATATATAATCTCAGTTATAAAAAAGAAATTTTTTTCATTTAAATGTTTTCATAAATTCATAATTCGTATTACTATACTAATAATGGATTAAATTACTCAGTATTATTAAAAACATTATACTGAACTATTCATATAAAATCAATTTTTTAGAAACAACCAAAAATATGATCATAATATAATATCATTATTATAAATTGATAATATTATATTTATTTTTTAAAAATAGAATTTGGCCATTCATAAATTTTATTTTTAAATAAACTGATTAATATAGGTTCTTTGTAGTGTGATTGTATTTTACAGGGTGTTTACCTTATTCAGCAGGGTCTCAGGTATTAAATTATCTTACCCATTACATAGACATTTTATTGAAATTGGGATATATATATATATATATATCAGTTATTGTATAAATTTAAATATTCCTTCTTTAAAGATTCTTCTTTCACTTGGGTTTCTTCTTCCTCTTTTTTTTCTCTAATGGAAATTCCCCAATTGAGTTGTCTAATTCTGAAAATAAAAGTTTCTTTGGTGTAATGAATCTATATAGGATTCACATTATAAGACACTTTATGATTCAATTATATTCCCTCATATGTGAGACTATACATTTGATATTGATTGATTTTTCTCCGCAATCAATCCATGCATACATTTCATACATTAGTGAGGTTGGGTGGCATATCCAATACGTAATCTATAACTCCAATACATTATAGTATTTCAGAAAGGCTAATATACATGTGGATTAACTTACCCTTTCTAAAAAAACCTTGTAACTCACTTCCTCATTGATACCTTAAAGAATACACGATCCCTAAATTTAAATTCCATGTTTTTCGTCGATTATCACCAAATAAATATTTTATTATTTTGGGCTAGTTTAACATTATCTGTAAAATTCTATACAATAATACTAATCACTTTGACAATATCAAGGCTAAATAACATTCTTTCTTTAACTTCATACCAATAGGTTGGTGTATGAAACCTCTTTCAACAAAATGATTCATATGGATCGATATGGATGCTTTAATATAATATATTACTGTATAAAAACTCAACCAAAGATAAGTGATAATATCATAAACCATTGATTTGATTAGAATATGATATCAGCTTGCCTTCTAATTCCTAGATAGTCCTTTTTGAATTTTCATTTTATTGGGGATGATATATGATACTTAAATGTATCTTTGTATCAGGAGACCCTTGAAGACTCTTCTAGAATTTTCATGCGAACTGAGGGTCAATATCAGATAAAATTGATAGAGATTTCCCACAAATACTTATAATTTCAGTGATATGGAGCCTAAAAAGTTTCTCAATGGGTATATCTTTTATAATCTTATATAAACGAGAGGATTAAGTAATAAAGTCAATGGAAATGATAAAAAATGGCTTATATGGCATCATTCATCCTTGGGAGATTTGGGATTCAAGTGATAAAGTCCATTTTAATATTGTCCCAAATCCATATAAGTATAAGAGATGGTTGTCATGTCTCTATTATGATGTTTATTTCTTCTTTTACTATCAGTAATACATAGCATCTGGACACATGGTGGAAAATTTATCTCTTCACACCACCCCACTAGAAATATTCTCTTAAATCCTTATACATATTTGTGCTACCAAGTTTATAGAGAAACTTGATCTATGAAATTTATCTTGATTTTCACTCATAAATTCAATTTTAGATTAAGCACAAAATTTTTTCCCAATTTCAACATTTCATCTTTATAGATTATTTGTTTTCAATTTAACATTATTTTATTCCTTAATCATCATTTGTATCCCCCTTAATATTACTGGGACAACTCATTATTTTCATGAATGTATGGTTAAATAGTTTCTTTAAAAACAAAATATGAATCCCCTTTTCTTAAAATAACCATATCAATCATTATAAGATCTCTTCATATTAGATCATTGGTAATTATCATCATGGTCAGAACTCTATTGTCTCTCATATTTATTGCATGTACCAATTTTACTTCCATACAAGGGTGGTAGTGTATTGATAAATCACACTCCTCAAGTACTTACAACCATATTATTGACAATATTTTTAGCTCCTTATGATATAACATCTAATTTAATCTATTATTGTACGTATTTATTTTGAATCTTTCCCCTTAGAGGTAGTTTTTCAATTTTTTAAGAAAAAAACTATGTCTTTCATATGAAGGGAAGGAGTTGGATAAATATATTAATGGATGTTCAATTTCATTGATTTATAGGAAACTCACAGATAATTTTGTATAATTAAACAATAAATTTTGTTATTCGATGAATTAGTGTATATTACAAATCCTTCCGTACCTATTTGTAATGTTAATACTGGTTCATTAATCATTATTCTATTAATATCTTCATATAATTCTACACATTACATTTTCCATGTGGATTTCACAACTTTCTATGTTAACATGGTTAATGGGATATCCAAAAGGGAAATCTTTTGAATAAAGCACTAAAAATAACAGACTAATCCAAGGAAAATTTGGATCCCATTTATGTTCATTGCTCTTGGAAATTATATAATTAAATTTATCTTTAAAAATCATAAAAATTTACATACTTAGTGACAATATATCCATGAAAAGGAAGTTTGTTAAGATAAAAATTATACTTTTGATATTTCTCATTTAATTCATTTTTAGCGCCTCTATAATTATTTTCATATTATTTTAATACTCATAATAGATCATAGATTATATCATGATATAATCAATGAATTCCACCAAAATGTTTTCATGTTAATCCCTAAATACACTATTCATCATATACATAATGATTAAATGTGAATTAGACTATCTGAAAGGAATTACCACAAACTCATAATTTTGACGCCTTATTCCAAATATTATCTTAGGATTAACATCATTATTCACCCAAAATTGATATTAACTAGAGAGAAGATCCATCTCTGAAAAGTATTGGTATCCTTGAGTTGTATATAATATTTCATCGATGTATGGTAAAGGATAATTATTCCTTATAAGAGTGGAATTGGTATCCCTATAATTTATGCATAGTCTCATAGACCCATCTTTTTTAAAAATAAAATATGGGATCCCCATTGTGAAATAAAAATGTTCATAAATCCATTACCACTCTAATATTGTGGTTATCTCTTAAATTCCACCGAATCCACATGTTCCATTGTTTGATGAGATTTATAAATTATCCTTTAATCAAGAAGGAGTTTAATGGAGAACTCAATATAACACAATCTTGGATGATCGGGTAATTTTGTGGGAAAAACAAAAATGGATTTTTATACCAAAGGTACATCCGTTATTATTAGTAAACCTTAATGATCCATAAATCCTTATTTATTTTCCAAAATTCCCAAAATTTCATACTATAAAGCTATTGGGGTTGGATCCAGATATTATTTAGATTATAACATTCAACCTATAAAGAAAAAATATTCATATCACCTTCAAGAAATATGATCTTCTTCTCTAGAAATAATTATTTTTGTTATACTTTAAAGGAAAATCCATACAAAAGATTTTAGAAAATTAAACCATAGGTAAAATAATAAAAATTGAATATATTGTATGCCCATTCCTTATAATTGGAAATTCCTAACATGTATTTTTTGTTATTAGTTTCCCACATTGTGTCTTAATTGATAGCTCCCTTAATGGGTTGATGGGTAAATATTTAATTTTTTTTGGAAAATATAGAAGATATAGAGAGTGGAAAGAACCATAATAAAATAAAAATATGTAACATTGATTCTGTAATAAAAGTACTTTTAGACACATCATTACGAACTCCAAATTTATCCATGGTAATCATGTAATCTTGGTATTTCACCCATCTCATTTTATGATGTGAATTTATTTAAAATTTGGGTAATTGGATCCCATAGTATCCCTTATCATTATAGATAATTCATTGAACATAAATAGAATATTTCATTATTTTTTATAACCAATCTTATTGGCCTTTTTTAATTATGTCACGAAAAACTCCTATTAGCTTCTAAAAATCCCCAAAGTGTTTCATCCCAAAGAAATCACTTATAGAAAATATATTCACCACTTTCATCCCTTTTGTTATATATTATTCACATTATGATCTAAAAAACTATCATTATACTAACTCCCCTTTAAAACATATGTCATATATAACACTTTTTCTATACAACTTGAGAGTATATACTCATTGGAAGAAAATGCACTGAGAGAAAGATTCCCTTTGATGGCTCAGTTTTAACCCATAAATTAAACGATTAATAAGATTTATAGATTATGTACATAGTTCATGATTTTTATATCACACCATTTAATGTTATCCTCACATTCAAAAAACATTTATCCTTTTTTTATTATTATTATGTAACTTCCTTTCCATTTCAACTATCTTCTCAAAAAGAAATTATTTTTTATAGAACACCTCCTAAAATGTTCCCAATTACATATAATTTATGTAATATTCGACTTTAGTGATTTGAATTAGTGACCACTATTTTTTCACAAATTCCCTTAGATGATAGAATT